>OW052037.1:48394589-49687589 GCA_932526305.1 Epicampocera succincta | reverse complement strand
TGAAGAAATTTTTGAAAAAATCCATACAAATATTAGGATGGATCCAAGTCTATCAGTATTCATTTTTATAATAAATATATTAGTTCCCTATTAAACTTTTGCTCGATATTATGGTAAGGGGACCCCCTTTTCAATATATGGTCTTCGTATTTAATATATGGATATTGCTCAATATTATGGTAAGGGTCCCCCCTTTTCAATATATGGTCTTCGTATTTAATATATGGATATTGCTCGATATTATGGTAAGGGTCCCCCCTTTTCAATATATGGTCTTCGTATTTAATATATGGATATTGCTCGATATTATGGTAAGGGTCCCCCCTTTTCAATATATGGTCTTCGTATTTAATATAAGGGTATTGCTCGATATTATGGTAAGGGTCCCCCTTTTCAATATATGGTCTTCGTATTTATATTAGGATACAAATATTAGGATGGATCCAAGTCTATCAGTATTCATTTTTATAATAAATATATTAGTTCCCTATTAAACTCTTTTAGAAAAGTGGCTGTATCTCCGCTAATATTGATTTTATCGCAAAAATAAACGAAATTCGAAAAAAACTTAACTAATGTATCGATAATGCTCTTTTCAAATATATTAAAACTATTGTAATTTGAAGAAATTTTTGAAAAAATCCATACAAATATTAGGATGGATCCAAGTCTATCAGTATTCATTTTTATAATAAATATATTAGTCCCCTATTAAACTTTTTTAGAAAAGTGGCTGTATCTCCGCAAATATTGATTTTATCGCAAAAATAAGCGAAATTTGAAAAAACTTAACTAAAGTATCGATAATGCTCTTTTCGAATATATTAAAACTATTGTAATTCGAAGAAATTTTTGAAAAAATCCATACAAATATTAGGATGGATCCAAGTCTATCAGTATTCATTTTTATAATAAATATATTAGTTCCCTATTAAACTTTTTTAGAAAAGTGGCTGTATCTCCGCAAATATTGATTTTATCGCAAAAATAAGCGAAATTTGAAAAAACTTAACTAAAGTATCGATAATGCTCTTTTCGAATATATTAAAATTATTGTAATTTGAAGAAATTTTTGAAAAAATCCATACAAATATTAGGATGGATCCAAGTCTATCAGTATTCATTTTTATAATAAATATATTAGTTCCCTATTAAACTTTTGCTCGATATTATGGTAAGGGGACCCCCTTTTCAATATATGGTCTTCGTATTTAATATATGGATATTGCTCAATATTATGGTAAGGGTCCCCCCTTTTCAATATATGGTCTTCGTATTTAATATATGGATATTGCTCGATATTATGGTAAGGGTCCCCCCTTTTCAATATATGGTCTTCGTATTTAATATATGGATATTGCTCGATATTATGGTAAGGGTCCCCCCTTTTCAATATATGGTCTTCGTATTTAATATAAGGGTATTGCTCGATATTATGGTAAGGGTCCCCCCTTTTCAATATATGGTCTTCGTATTTAATATATGGATATTGCTCGATATTATGGTAAGGGTCCCCCCTTTTCAATATATGGTCTTCGTATTTAATATATGGATATTGCTCGATATTATGGTAAGGGTCCCCCCTTTTCAATATATGGTCTTCGTATTTAATATATGGATATTGCTCGATATTATGCTAAGGGTCCCCCCTTTTCAATATATGGTCTTCGTATTTAATATAAGGGTATTGCTCGATATTATGGTAAGGGTCCCCCCTTTTCAATATATGGTCTTCGTATTTAATATAAGGGTATTGCTCGATATTATGGTAAGGGTCCCCCCTTTTCAATATATGGTCTTCGTATTTAATATATGGATATTGCTCGATATTATGGTAAGGGTCCCCCCTTTTCAATATATGGTCTTCGTATTTAATATATGGATATTGCTCGATATTATGGTAAGGGTCCCCCCTTTTCAATATATGGTCTTCGTATTTAATATAAGGGTATTGCTCAATATTATGGTAAGGGTCCCCCCTTTTCAATATATGGTCTTCGTATTTAATATAAGGGTATTGCTCGATATTATGGTAAGGGTCCCCCCTTTTCAATATATGGTCTTCGTATTTAATATAAGGGTATTGCTCGATATTATGGTAAGGGTCCCCCCTTTTCAATATATGCTCTTCGTATTTAATATAAGGGTATTGCTCGATATTATGGTAAGGGTCCCCCCTTTTCAATATATGGTCTTCGTATTTAATATAAGGGTATTGCTCGATATTATGGTAAGGGTCCCCCCTTTTCAATATATGGTCTCCGTATTTAATATAAGGGTATTGCTCGATATTATGGTAAGGGTCCCCCCTTTTCAATATATGGTCTTCGTATTTAATATAAGGGTATTGCTCGATATTATGGTAAGGGTCCCCCCTTTTCAATATATGGTCTTCGTATTTAATATAAGGGTATTGCTCGATATTATGGTAAGGGTCCCCCCTTTTCAATATATGGTCTTCGTATTTAATATAAGGGGATTGCTCGATATTATGGTAAGGGTCCCCCCTTTTCAATATATGGTCTTCGTATTTAATATAAGGGTATTGCTCGATATTATGGTAAGGGTCCCCCCTTTTCAATATATGGTCTTCGTATTTAATATAAGGGTATTGCTCGATATTATGGTAAGGGTCCCCCCTTTTCAATATATGGTCTTCGTATTTAATATATGGATATTGCTCGATATTATGGTAAGGGTCCCCCCTTTTCAATATATGGTCTTCGTATTTAATATAAGGGTATTGCTCGATATTATGGTAAGGGTCCCCCCTTTTCAATATATGGTCTTCGTATTTAATATAAGGGTATTGCTCGATATTATGGTAAGGGTCCCCCTTTTCAATATATGGTCTTCGTATTTATATTAGGATACAAATATTAGGATGGATCCAAGTCTATCAGTATTCATTTTTATAATAAATATATTAGTTCCCTATTAAACTTTTTTAGAAAAGTGGCTGTATCTCCGCTAATATTGATTTTATCGCAAAAATAAGCGAAATTTGAAAAAACTTAACTAAGGTATCGATAATGCTCTTTTCGAATATATTAAAACTATTGTAATTTGAAGAAATTTTTGAAAAAATCCATACAAATATTAGGATGGATCCAAGTCTATCAGTATTCATTTTTATAATAAATATATTAGTCCCCTATTAAACTTTTTTAGAAAAGTGGCTGTATCTCCGCAAATATTGATTTTATCGCAAAAATAAGCGAAATTTGAAAAAACTTAACTAAAGTATCGATAATGCTCTTTTCGAATATATTAAAACTATTGTAATTCGAAGAAATTTTTGAAAAAATCCATACAAATATTAGGATGGATCCAAGTCTATCAGTATTCATTTTTATAATAAATATATTAGTTCCCTATTAAACTTTTTTAGAAAAGTGGCTGTATCTCCGCAAATATTGATTTTATCGCAAAAATAAACGAAATTTGAAAAAACTTAACTAAAGTATCCATAATGTTCTTTTCAAATATATTAAAACTATTGTAATTTGAAGAAATTTTTGAAAAAATCCATACAAATATTAGGATGGATCCAAGTCTATCAGTATTCATTTTTATAATAAATATATTAGTTCCCTATTAAACTCTTTTAGAAAAGTGGCTGTATCTCCGCTAATATTGATTTTATCGCAAAAATAAACGAAATTCGAAAAAAACTTAACTAATGTATCGATAATGCTCTTTCCAAATATATTAAAACTATTGTAATTTGAAGAAATTTTTGAAAAAATCCATACAAATATTAGGATGGATCCAAGTCTATCAGTATTCATTTTTATAATAAATATATTAGTTCCCTATTAAACTTTTTTAGAAAAGTGGCTGTATCTCCGCTAATATTGATTTTATCGCAAAAATAAACGAAATTCGAAAAAACTTAACTAATGTATCTATAATGCTCTTTTCAAATATATTAAAACTATTGTAATTTGAAGAAATTTTTGAAAAAATCCATACAAATATTAGGATGGATCCAAGTCTATCAGTATTCATTTTTATAATAAATATATTAGTTCCCTATTAAACTTTTTTAGAAAAGTGGCTGTATCTCCGCAAATATTGATTTTATCGCAAAAATAAGCGAAATTTGAAAAAACTTAACTAAAGTATCGATAATGCTCTTTTCGAATATATTAAAACTATTGTAATTTGAAGAAATTTTTGAAAAAATCCATACAAATATTAGGATGGATCCAAGTCTATCAGTATTCATTTTTATAATAAATATATTAGTTCCCTATTAAATTTTTTAGAAAAGTGGCTGTCTCTCTGCTAATATTGATTTTATCGCAAAAATAAACGAAATTCGAAAAAACTTAACTAATGTATCGATAATACTCTTTTCAAATATATTAAAACTATTGTAATTTGAAGAAATTTTTGAAAAAATCCATACAAATATTAGGATGGATCCAAGTCTATCAGTATTCATTTTTATAATAAATATATTAGTTCCCTATTAAACTTTTTTAGAAAAGTGGCTGTATCTCCGCTAATATTGATTTTATCGCAAAAATAAGCGAAATTCGAAAAAACTTAACTAATGTATCGATAATGCTCTTTTCAAATATATTAAAACTATTGTAATTTGAAGAAATTTTTGAAAAAATCCATACAAATATTAGGATGGATCCAAGTCTATCAGTATTCATTTTTGTAATAAATATATTAGTTCCCTATTAAACTTTTTTAGAAAAGTGGCTGTATCTCCGCAAATATTGATTTTATCGCAAAAATAAGCGAAATTTGAAAAAACTTAACTAAAGTATCGATAATGCTCTTTTCGAATATATTAAAACTATTGTAATTTGAAGAAATTTTTGAAAAAATCCATACAAATATTAGGATGGATCCAAGTCTATCAGTATTCATTTTTATAATAAATATATTAGTTCCCTATTAAACTTTTTTAGAAAAGTGGCTGTATCTCCGCAAATATTGATTTTATCGCAAAAATAAGCGAAATTTGAAAAAACTTAACTAAAGTATCGATAATGCTCTTTTCGAATATATTAAAACTATTGTAATTTGAAGAAATTTTTGAAAAAATCCATACAAATATTAGGATGGATCCAAGTCTATCAGTATTCATTTTTATAATAAATATATTAGTTCCCTATTAAACTTTTTGCTCGATATTATGGTAAGGGTCCCCCCTTTTCAATATAGGGTCTTCGTATTTAATATAAGGGTATTGCTCGATATTATGGTAAGGGTCCCCCCTTTTCAATATATGGTCTTCGTATTTAATATAAGGGTATTGCTCGATATTATGGTAAGGGTCCCCCCTTTTCAATATATAGTCTTCGTATTTAATATAAGGGTATTGCTCGATATTATGGTAAGGGTCCCCCCTTTTCAATATATGGTCTTCGTATTTAATATAAGGGTATTGCTCGATATTATGGTAAGGGTCCCCCCTTTTCAATATATGGTCTTCGTATTTAATATAAGGGTATTGCTCGATATTATGGTAAGGGTCCCCCCTTTTCAATATATGGTCTTCGTATTTAATATAAGGGTATTGCTCGATATTATGGTAAGGGTCCCCCTTTTCAATATATGGTCTTCGTATTTAATATAAGGGTATTGCTCGATATTATGGTACGGGTCCCCCTTTTCAATATATGGTCTTCGTATTTAATATAAGGGTATTGCTCGATATTATGGTAAGGGTCCCCCCTTTTCAATATATGGTCTTCGTATTTAATATAAGGGTATTGCTCGATATTATGGTAAGGGTCCCCCCTTTTCAATATATGGTCTTCGTATTTAATATATGGATATTGCTCGATATTATGGTAAGGGTCCCCCCTTTTCAATATATGGTCTTCGTATTTAATATAAGGGTATTGCTCGATATTATGGTAAGGGTCCCCCCTTTTCAATATATGGTCTTCGTATTTAATATAAGGGTATTGCTCGATATTATGGTAAGGGTCCCCCTTTTCAATATATGGTCTTCGTATTTATATTAGGATACAAATATTAGGATGGATCCAAGTCTATCAGTATTCATTTTTATAATAAATATATTAGTTCCCTATTAAACTTTTTTAGAAAAGTGGCTGTATCTCCGCTAATATTGATTTTATCGCAAAAATAAGCGAAATTTGAAAAAACTTAACTAAGGTATCGATAATGCTTTTTTCGAATATATTAAAACTATTGTAATTTGAAGAAATTTTTGAAAAAATCCATACAAATATTAGGATGGATCCAAGTCTATCAGTATTCATTTTTATAATAAATATATTAGTCCCCTATTAAACTTTTTTAGAAAAGTGGCTGTATCTCCGCAAATATTGATTTTATCGCAAAAATAAGCGAAATTTGAAAAAACTTAACTAAAGTATCGATAATGCTCTTTTCGAATATATTAAAACTATTGTAATTCGAAGAAATTTTTGAAAAAATCCATACAAATATTAGGATGGATCCAAGTCTATCAGTATTCATTTTTATAATAAATATATTAGTTCCCTATTAAACTTTTTTAGAAAAGTGGCTGTATCTCCGCAAATATTGATTTTATCGCAAAAATAAGCGAAATTTGAAAAAACTTAACTAAAGTATCCATAATGTTCTTTTCAAATATATTAAAACTATTGTAATTTGAAGAAATTTTTGAAAAAATCCATACAAATATTAGGATGGATCCAAGTCTATCAGTATTCATTTTTATAATAAATATATTAGTTCCCTATTAAACTTTTTTAGAAAAGTGGCTGTATCTCCGCTAATATTGATTTTATCGCAAAAATAAACGAAATTCGAAAAAACTTAACTAATGTATCGATAATGCTCTTTTCAAATATATTAAAACTATTGTAATTTGAAGAAATTTTTGAAAAAATCCATACAAATATTAGGATGGATCCAAGTCTATCAGTATTCATTTTTATAATAAATATATTAGTTCCCTATTAAACTTTTTTAGAAAAGTGGCTGTATCTCCGCAAATATTGATTTTATCGCAAAAATAAGCGAAATTTGAAAAAACTTAACTAAAGTATCGATAATGCTCTTTTCGAATATATTAAAACTATTGTAATTTGAAGAAATTTTTGAAAAAATCCATACAAATATTAGGATGGATCCAAGTCTATCAGTATTCATTTTTGTAATAAATATATTAGTTCCCTATTAAACTTTTTTAGAAAAGTGGCTGTATCTCCGCAAATATTGATTTTATCGCAAAAATAAGCGAAATTTGAAAAAACTTAACTAAAGTATCGATAATGCTCTTTTCGAATATATTAAAACTATTGTAATTTGAAGAAATTTTTGAAAAAATCCATACAAATATTAGGATGGATCCAAGTCTATCAGTATTCATTTTTATAATAAATATATTAGTTCCCTATTAAACTTTTTGCTCGATATTATGGTAAGGGTCCCCCCTTTTCAATATATGGTATTCGTATTTAATATATGGATATTGCTCGATATTATGGTAAGGGTCCCCCCTTTTCAATATATGGTCTTCGTATTTAATATAAGGGTATTGCTCGATATTATGGTAAGGGTCCCCCTTTTTAATATATGGTCTTCGTATTTAATATAAGGGTATTGCTCGATATTATGGTAAGGGTCCCCCTTTTCAATATATGGTCTTCGTATTTAATATAAGGGTATTGCTCGATATTATGGTAAGGGTCCCCCCTTTTCAATATATGGTCTTCGTATTTAATATAAGGGTACTGCTCGATATTATGGTAAGGGTCCCCCCTTTTCAATATATGGTCTTCGTATTAAATATAAGGGTATTGCTCGATATTATGGTAAGGGTCCCCCCTTTTCAATATATGGTCTTCGTATTTAATATAAGGGTATTGCTCGATATTATGGTAAGGGTCCCCCCTTTTCAATATATGGTCTTCGTATTTAATATAAGGGTATTGCTCGATATTATGGTAAGGGTCCCCCCTTTTCAATATATGGTCTTCGTATTTAATATAAGGGTATTGCTCGATATTATGGTAAGGGTCCCCCCTTTTCAATATATGGTCTTCGTATTTAATATAAGGGTATTGCTCGATATTATGGTAAGGGTCCCCCCTTTTCAATATATGGTCTTCGTATTTAATATAAGGGTATTGCTCGATATTATGGTAAGGGTCCCCCCTTTTCAATATATGGTCTTCGTATTTAATATATGGATATTGCTCGATATTATGGTAAGGGTCCCCCCTTTTCAATATATAGTCTTCGTATTTAATATAAGGGTATTGCTCGATATTATGGTAAGGGTCCCCCTTTTCAATATATGGTCTTCGTATTTAATATAAGGGTATTGCTCGATATTATGGTAAGGGTCCCCTTTTCAATATATGGTCTTCGTATTTATATTAGGATACAAATATTAGGATGGATCCAAGTCTATCAGTATTCATTTTTATAATAAATATATTAGTTCCCTATTAAACTTTTTTAGAAAAGTGGCTGTATCTCCGCTAATATTGATTTTATCGCAAAAATAAGCGAAATTTGAAAAAACTTAACTAAGGTATCGATAATGCTCTTTTCGAATACATTAAAACTATTATAATTTGAAGAAATTTTTGAAAAAATCCATACAAATATTAGGATGGATCCAAGTCTATCAGTATTCATTTTTATAATAAATATATTAGTCCCCTATTAAACTTTTTTAGAAAAGTGGCTGTATCTCCGCAAATATTGATTTTATCGCAAAAATAAGCGAAATTTGAAAAAACTTAACTAAAGTATCGATAATGCTCTTTTCGAATATATTAAAACTATTGTAATTCGAAGAAATTTTTGAAAAAATCCATACAAATATTAGGATGGATCCAAGTCTATCAGTATTCATTTTTATAATAAATATATTAGTTCCCTATTAAACTTTTTTAGAAAAGTGGCTGTATCTCCGCAAATATTGATTTTATCGCAAAAATAAGCGAAATTTGAAAAAACTTAACTAAAGTATCCATAATGTTCTTTTCAAATATATTAAAACTATTGTAATTTGAAGAAATTTTTGAAAAAATCCATACAAATATTAGGATGGATCCAAGTCTATCAGTATTCATTTTTATAATAAATATATTAGTTCCCTATTAAACTTTTTTAGAAAAGTGGCTGTATCTCCGCTAATATTGATTTTATCGCAAAAATAAACGAAATTCGAAAAAACTTAACTAATGTATCGATAATGCTCTTTTCAAATATATTAAAACTATTGTAATTTGAAGAAATTTTTGAAAAAATCCATACAAATATTAGGATGGATCCAAGTCTATCAGTATTCATTTTTATAATAAATATATTAGTTCCCTATTAAACTTTTTTAGAAAAGTGGCTGTATCTCCGCAAATATTGATTTTATCGCAAAAATAAGCGAAATTTGAAAAAACTTAACTAAAGTATCGATAATGCTCTTTTCGAATATATTAAAACTATTGTAATTTGAAGAAATTTTTGAAAAAATCCATACAAATATTAGGATGGATCCAAGTCTATCAGTATTCATTTTTATAATAAATATATTAATTCCCTATTAAACTTTTTTAGAAAAGTGGCTGTATCTCCGCTAATATTGATTTTATCGCAAAAATAAACGAAATTCGAAAAAACTTAACTAATGTATCGATAATACTATTTTCAAATATATTAAAACTATTGTAATTTGAAGAAATTTTTGAAAAAATCCATACAAATATTAGGATGGATCCAAGTCTATCAGTATTCATTTTTATAATAAATATATTAGTTCCCTATTAAACTTTTTTAGAAAAGTGGCTGTCTCTCCGCTAATATTGATTTTATCGCAAAAATAAACGAAATTCGAAAAAACTTAACTAATGTATCGATAATGCTCTTTTCGAATATATTAAAACTATTGTAATTCGAAGAAATTTTTGAAAAAATCCATACAAATATTAGGATGGATCCAAGTCTATCAGTATTCATTTTTATAATAAATATATTAGTTCCCTATTAAACTTTTTTAGAAAAGTGGCTGTATCTCCGCTAATATTGATTTTATCGCAAAAATAAGCGAAATTTTAAAAAACTTAACTAATGTATCGATAATGCTCTTTTCAAATATATTAAAACTATTGTAATTTGAAGAAATTTTTGAAAAAATCCATACAAATATTAGGACGGATCCAAGTCTATCAGTATTCATTTTTATAATAAATATATTAGTTCCCTATTTAAACTTTTTTAGAAAAGTGGCTGTATCTCCGCAAATATTGATTTTATCGCAAAAATAAGCGAAATTCGAAAAAACTTAACTAATGTATCGATAATGCTCTTTTCAAATATATTAAAACTATTGTAAGGGTCCCTCCCCACCCCCCCCCCCCATTTTCAATATATGGTGTTCGTATTTAATATAAGGGTATTGCTCGATATTATGGTAAGGGTCCCCCCTTTTCAATATATGGTCTTCGTATTTAATATAAGGGTATTGCTCGATATTATGGTAAGAGTCCCCCCTTTTCAATATATGGTCTTCGTATTTAATATAAGGGTATTGCTCGATATTATGGTAAGGGTCCCCCCTTTTCAATATATGGTCTTCGTATTTAATATAAGGGTATTGCTCGATATTATGGTAAGGGTCCCCCCTTTTTAATATATGGTCTTCGTATTTAATACAAGGTTATTGCTCGATATTATGGTAAGGGTCCCCCCTTTTCAATATATGGTCTTCGTATTTAATATAAGGGTATTGCTCGATATTATGGTAAGGGTCCCCCCTTTTCAATATATGGTCTTCGTATTTAATATAAGGGTATTGCTCGATATTATGGTAAGGGTCCCCCCTTTTCAATATATGGTCTTCGTATTTAATATAAGGGTATTGCTCGATATTATGGTAAGGGTCCCCCCTTTTCAATATATGGTCTTCGTATTTAATATAAGGGTATTGCTCGATATTATGGTAAGGGTCCCCCCTTTTCAATATATGGTCTTCGTATTTAATATATGGATATTGCTCGATATTATGGTAAGGGTCCCCCCTTTTCAATATATGGTCTTCGTATTTAATATATGGATATTGCTCGATATTATGGTAAGGGTCCCCCCTTTTCAATATATGGTCTTCGTATTTAATATAAGGGTATTGCTCGATATTATGGTAAGGGTCCCCCTTTTCAATATATGGTCTTCGTATTTATATTAGGATACAAATATTAGGATGGATCCAAGTCTATCAGTATTCATTTTTATAATAAATATATTAGTTCCCTATTAAAATTTTTTAGAAAAGTGGCTGTATCTCCGCTAATATTGATTTTATCGCAAAAATAAGCGAAATTTGAAAAAACTTAACTAAGGTATCGATAATGCTCTTTTCGAATATATTAAAACTATTGTAATTTGAAGAAATTTTTGAAAAAATCCATACAAATATTAGGATGGATCCAAGTCTATCAGTATTCATTTTTATAATAAATATATTAGTCCCCTATTAAACTTTTTTAGAAAAGTGGCTGTATCTCCGCAAATATTGATTTTATCGCAAAAATAAACGAAATTTGAAAAAACTTAACTAAAGTATCGATAATGCTCTTTTCGAATATATTAAAACTATTGTAATTCGAAGAAATTTTTGAAAAAATCCATACAAATATTAGGATGGATCCAAGTCTATCAGTATTCATTTTTATAATAAATATATTAGTTCCCTATTAAACTTTTTTAGAAAAGTGGCTGTATCTCCGCAAATATTGATTTTATCGCAAAAATAAGCGAAATTTGAAAAAACTTAACCAAAGTATCCATAATGTTCTTTTCAAATATATTAAAACTATTGTAATTTAAAGAAATTTTTGAAAAAATCCATACAAATATTAGGATGGATCCAAGTCTATCAGTATTCATTTTTATAATAAATATATTAGTTCCCTATTAAACTTTTTTAGAAAAGTGGCTGTATCTCCGCTAATATTGATTTTATCGCAAAAATAAACGAAATTCGAAAAAACTTAACTAATGTATCGATAATGCTCTTTTCAAATATATTAAAACTATTGTAATTTGAAGAAATTTTTGAAAAAATCCATACAAATATTAGGATGGATCCAAGTCTATCAGTATTCATTTTTATAATAAATATATTAGTTCCCTATTAAACTTTTTTAGAAAAGTGGCTGTCTCTCCGCTAATATTGATTTTATCGCAAAAATAAACGAAATTCGAAAAAACTTAACTAATGTATCGATAATGCTCTTTTCAAATATATTAAAACTATTGTAATTTGAAGAAATTTTTGAAAAAATCCATACAAATATTAGGATGGATCCAAGTCTATCAGTATTCATTTTTATAATAAATATATTAGTTCCCTATTAAACTTTTTTAGAAAAGTGGCTGTATCTCCGCTAATATTGATTTTATCGCAAAAATAAGCGAAATTCGAAAAAACTTAACTAATGTATCGATAATGCTCTTTTCAAATATATTAAAACTATTGTAATTTGAAGAAATTTTTGAAAAAATCCATACAAATATTAGGATGGATCCAAGTCTATCAGTATTCATTTTTATAATAAATATATTAGTTCCCTATTAAACTTTTTTAGAAAAGTGGCTGTATCTCCGCAAATATTGATTTTATCGCAAAAATAAGCGAAATTCGAAAAAACTTAACTAATGTATCGATAATGCTCTTTTCAAATATATTAAAACTATTGTAAGGGTCCCTCCCCACCCCCCCCCCCCATTTTCAATATATGGTGTTCGTATTTAATATAAGGGTATTGCTCGATATTATGGTAAGGGTCCCCCCTTTTCAATATATGGTCTTCGTATTTAATATAAGGGTATTGCTCGATATTATGGTAAGAGTCCCCCCTTTTCAATATATGGTCTTCGTATTTAATATAAGGGTATTGCTCGATATTATGGTAAGGGTCCCCCCTTTTCAATATATGGTCTTCGTATTTAATATAAGGGTATTGCTCGATATTATGGTAAGGGTCCCCCCTTTTCAATATATGGTCTTCGTATTTAATACAAGGTTATTGCTCGATATTATGGTAAGGGTCCCCCCTTTTCAATATATGGTCTTCGTATTTAATATAAGGGTATTGCTCGATATTATGGTAAGGGTCCCCCCTTTTCAATATATGGTCTTCGTATTTAATATAAGGGTATTGCTCGATATTATGGTAAGGGTCCCCCCTTTTCAATATATGGTCTTCGTATTTAATATAAGGGTATTGCTCGATATTATGGTAAGGGTCCCCCCTTTTCAATATATGGTCTTCGTATTTAATATAAGGGTATTGCTCGATATTATGGTAAGGGTCCCCCCTTTTCAATATATGGTCTTCGTATTTAATATATGGATATTGCTCGATATTATGGTAAGGGTCCCCCCTTTTCAATATATGGTCTTCGTATTTAATATATGGATATTGCTCGATATTATGGTAAGGGTCCCCCCTTTTCAATATATGGTCTTCGTATTTAATATAAGGGTATTGCTCGATATTATGGTAAGGGTCCCCCTTTTCAATATATGGTCTTCGTATTTATATTAGGATACAAATATTAGGATGGATCCAAGTCTATCAGTATTCATTTTTATAATAAATATATTAGTTCCCTATTAAACTTTTTTAGAAAAGTGGCTGTATCTCCGCTAATATTGATTTTATCGCAAAAATAAGCGAAATTTGAAAAAACTTAACTAAGGTATCGATAATGCTCTTTTCGAATATATTAAAACTATTGTAATTTGAAGAAATTTTTGAAAAAATCCATACAAATATTAGGATGGATCCAAGTCTATCAGTATTCATTTTTATAATAAATATATTAGTCCCCTATTAAACTTTTTTAGAAAAGTGGCTGTATCTCCGCAAATATTGATTTTATCGCAAAAATAAACGAAATTTGAAAAAACTTAACTAAAGTATCGATAATGCTCTTTTCGAATATATTAAAACTATTGTAATTCGAAGAAATTTTTGAAAAAATCCATACAAATATTAGGATGGATCCAAGTCTATCAGTATTCATTTTTATAATAAATATATTAGTTCCCTATTAAACTTTTTTAGAAAAGTGGCTGTATCTCCGCAAATATTGATTTTATCGCAAAAATAAGCGAAATTTGAAAAAACTTAACCAAAGTATCCATAATGTTCTTTTCAAATATATTAAAACTATTGTAATTTAAAGAAATTTTTGAAAAAATCCATACAAATATTAGGATGGATCCAAGTCTATCAGTATTCATTTTTATAATAAATATATTAGTTCCCTATTAAACTTTTTTAGAAAAGTGGCTGTATCTCCGCTAATATTGATTTTATCGCAAAAATAAACGAAATTCGAAAAAACTTAACTAATGTATCGATAATGCTCTTTTCAAATATATTAAAACTATTGTAATTTGAAGAAATTTTTGAAAAAATCCATACAAATATTAGGATGGATCCAAGTCTATCAGTATTCATTTTTATAATAAATATATTAGTTCCCTATTAAACTTTTTTAGAAAAGTGGCTGTCTCTCCGCTAATATTGATTTTATCGCAAAAATAAACGAAATTCGAAAAAACTTAACTAATGTATCGATAATGCTCTTTTCAAATATATTAAAACTATTGTAATTTGAAGAAATTTTTGAAAAAATCCATACAAATATTAGGATGGATCCAAGTCTATCAGTATTCATTTTTATAATAAATATATTAGTTCCCTATTAAACTTTTTTAGAAAAGTGGCTGTATCTCCGCTAATATTGATTTTATCGCAAAAATAAGCGAAATTCGAAAAAACTTAACTAATGTATCGATAATGCTCTTTTCAAATATATTAAAACTATTGTAATTTGAAGAAATTTTTGAAAAAATCCATACAAATATTAGGATGGATCCAAGTCTATCAGTATTCATTTTTATAATAAATATATTAGTTCCCTATTAAACTTTTTTAGAAAAGTGGCTGTATCTCCGCAAATATTGATTTTATCGCAAAAATAAGCGAAATTTGAAAAAACTTAACTAAAGTATCGATAATGCTCTTTTCGAATATATTAAAACTATTGTAATTTGAAGAAATTTTTGAAAAAATCCATACAAATATTAGGATGGATCCAAGTCTATCAGTATTCATTTTTATAATAAATATATTAATTCCCTATTAAACTTTTTTAGAAAAGTGGCTGTATCTCCGCTAATATTGATTTTATCGCAAAAATAAACGAAATTCGAAAAAACTTAACTAATGTATCGATAATACTATTTTCAAATATATTAAAACTATTGTAATTTGAAGAAATTTTTGCAAAAAATCCATACAAATATTAGGATGGATCCAAGTCTATCAGTATTCATTTTTATAATAAATATATTAGTTCCCTATTAAACTTTTTTAGAAAAGTGGCTGTCTCTCCGCTAATATTGATTTTATCGCAAAAATAAACGAAATTCGAAAAAACTTAACTAATGTATCGATAATGCTCTTTTCAAATATATTAAAACTATTGTAATTTGAAGAAATTTTTGAAAAAATCCATACAAATATTAGGATGGATCCAAGTCTATCAGTATTCATTTTTATAATAAATATATTAGTTCCCTATTAAACTTTTTTAGAAAAGTGGCTGTATCTCCGCTAATATTGATTTTATCGCAAAAATAAGCGAAATTCGAAAAAACTTAACTAATGTATCGATAATGCTCTTTTCAAATATATTAAAACTATTGTAATTTGAAGAAATTTTTGAAAAAATCCATACAAATATTAGGATGGATCCAAGTCTATCAGTATTCATTTTTGTAATAAATATATTAGTTCCCTATTAAACTTTTTTAGAAAAGTGGCTGTATCTCCGCAAATATTGATTTTATCGCAAAAATAAGCGAAATTTGAAAAAACTTAACTAAAGTATCGATAATGCTCTTTTCGAATATATTAAAACTATTGTAATTTGAAGAAATTTTTGAAAAAATCCATACAAATATTAGGATGGATCCAAGTCTATCAGTATTCATTTTTATAATAAATATATTAGTTCCCTATTAAACTTTTTGCTCGATATTATGGTAAGGGTCCCCCCTTTTCAATATATGGTCACGTATTTAATATATGGATATTGCTCGATATTATGGTAAAGGTCCCCCCTTTTCAATATATGGTCTTCGTATTTAATATAAGGGTATTGCTCGATATTATGGTAAGGGTCCCCCCTTTTCAATATATGGTCTTCGTATTTAATATAAGGGTATTGCTCGATATTATGGTAAGGGTCCCCCCTTTTCAATATATGGTCTTCGTATTTAATATAAGGGTATTGCTCGATATTATGGTAAGGGTCCCCCCTTTTCAATATATGGTCTTCGTATTTAATATAAGGGTACTGCTCGATATTATGGTAAGGGTCCCCCCTTTTCAATATATGGTCTTCGTATTAAATATAAGGGTATTGCTCGATATTATGGTAAGGGTCCCCACTTTTCAATATATGGTCTTCGTATTTAATATAAGGGTATTGCTCGATATTATGGTAAGGGTCCCCCCTTTTCAATATATGGTCTTCGTATTTAATATAAGGGTATTGCTCGATATTATGGTAAGGGTCCCCCCTTTTCAATATATGGTCTTCGTATTTAATATAAGGGTATTGCTCGATATTATGGTAAGGGTCCCCCCTTTTCAATATATGGTCTTCGTATTTAATATAAGGGTATTGCTCGATATTATGGTAAGGGTCCCCCCTTTTCAATATATGGTCTTCGTATTTAATATAAGGGTATTGCTCGATATTATGGTAAGGGTCCCCCCTTTTCAATATATGGTCTTCGTATTTAATATATGGATATTGCTCGATATTATGGTAAGGGTCCCCCCTTTTCAATATATGGTCTTCGTATTTAATATAAGGGTATTGCTCGATATTATGGTAAGGGTCCCCCCTTTTCAATATATGGTCTTCGTATTTAATATAAGGGTATTGCTCGATATTATGGTAAGGGTCCCCCTTTTCAATATATGGTCTTCGTATTTATATTAGGATACAAATATTAGGATGGATCCAAGTCTATCAGTATTCATTTTTATAATAAATATATTAATTCCCTATTAAACTTTTTTAGAAAAGTGGCTGTATCTCCGCTAATATTGATTTTATCGCAAAAATAAGCGAAATTTGAAAAGACTTAACTAAGGTATCGATAATGCTCTTTTCGAATACATTAAAACTATTGTAATTTGAAGAAATTTTTGAAAAAATCCATACAAATATTAGGATGGATCCAAGTCTATCAGTATTCATTTTTATAATAAATATATTAGTCCCCTATTAAACTTTTTTAGAAAAGTGGCTGTATCTCCGCAAATATTGATTTTATCGCAAAAATAAGCGAAATTTGAAAAAACTTAACTAAAGTATCGATAATGCTCTTTTCGAATATATTAAAACTATTGTAATTCGAAGAAATTTTTGAAAAAATCCATACAAATATTAGGATGGATCCAAGTCTATCAGTATTCATTTTTATAATAAATATATTAGTTCCCTATTAAACTTTTTTAGAAAAGTGGCTGTATCTCCGCAAATATTGATTTTATCGCAAAAATAAGCGAAATTTGAAAAAACTTAACTAAAGTATCGATAATGCTCTTTTCGAATATATTAAAACTATTGTAATTTGAAGAAATTTTTGAAAAAATCCATACAAATATTAGGATGGATCCAAGTCTATCAGTATTCATTTTTATAATAAATATATTAATTCCCTATTAAACTTTTTTAGAAAAGTGGCTGTATCTCCGCTAATATTGATTTTATCGCAAAAATAAACGAAATTCGAAAAAACTTAACTAATGTATCGATAATACTATTTTCAAATATATTAAAACTATTGTAATTTGAAGAAATTTTTGAAAAAATCCATACAAATATTAGGATGGATCCAAGTCTATCAGTATTCATTTTTATAATAAATATATTAGTTCCCTATTAAACTTTTTTAGAAAAGTGGCTGTATCTCCGCTAATATTGATTTTATCGCAAAAATAAGCGAAATTTGAAAAAACTTAACTAAGGTATCGATAATGCTCTTTTCGAATATATTAAAACTATTGTAATTTGAAGAAATTTTTGAAAAAATCCATACAAATATTAGGATGGATCCAAGTCTATCAGTATTCATTTTTATAATAAATATATTAATTCCCTATTAAACTTTTTTAGAAAAGTGGCTGTATCTCCGCTAATATTGATTTTATCGCAAAAATAAACGAAATTCGAAAAAACTTAACTAATGTATCGATAATACTATTTTCAAATATATTAAAACTATTGTAATTTGAAGAAATTTTTGAAAAAATCCATACAAATATTAGGATGGATCCAAGTCTATCAGTATTCATTTTTATAATAAATATATTAGTTCCCTATTAAACTTTTTTAGAAAAGTGGCTGTCTCTCCGCTAATATTGATTTTATCGCAAAAATAAACGAAATTCGAAAAAACTTAACTAATGTATCGATAATGTTCTTTTCGAATATATTAAAACTATTGTAATTCGAAGAAATTTTTGAAAAAATCCATACAAATATTAGGATGGATCCAAGTCTATCAGTATTCATTTTTATAATAAATATATTAGTTCCCTATTAAACTTTTTTAGAAAAGTGGCTGTATCTCCGCTAATATTGATTTTATCGCAAAAATAAGCGAAATTTTAAAAAACTTAACTAATGTATCGATAATGCTCTTTTCAAATATATTAAAACTATTGTAATTTGAAGAAATTTTTGAAAAAATCCATACAAATATTAGGACGGATCCAAGTCTATCAGTATTCATTTTTATAATAAATATATTAGTTCCCTATTTAAACTTTTTTAGAAAAGTGGCTGTATCTCCGCAAATATTGATTTTATCGCAAAAATAAGCGAAATTCGAAAAAACTTAACTAATGTATCGATAATGCTCTTTTCAAATATATTAAAACTATTGTAAGGGTCCTCCCCACCCCCCCCCCCCATTTTCAATATATGGTGTTCGTATTTAATATAAGGGTATTGCTCGATATTATGGTAAGGGTCCCCCCTTTTCAATATATGGTCTTCGTATTTAATATAAGGGTATTGCTCGATATTATGGTAAGGGTCCCCCCTTTTCAATATATGGTCTTCGTATTTAATATAAGGGTATTGCTCGATATTATGGTAAGGGTCCCCCCTTTTCAATATATGGTCTTCGTATTTAATATAAGGGTATTGCTCGATATTATGGTAAGGGTCCCCCCTTTTCAATATATGGTCTTCGTATTTAATACAAGGTTATTGCTCGATATTATGGTAAGGGTCCCCCCTTTTCAATATATGGTCTTCGTATTTAATATAAGGGTATTGCTCGATATTATGGTAAGGGTCCCCCTTTTCAATATATGGTCTTCGTATTTAATATAAGGGTATTGCTCGATATTATGGTAAGGGTCCCCCCTTTTCAATATATGGTCTTCGTATTTAATATAAGGGTATTGCTCGATATTATGGTAAGGGTCCCCCCTTTTCAATATATGGTCTTCGTATTTAATATAAGGGTATTGCTCGATATTATGGTAAGGGTCCCCCCTTTTCAATATATGGTCTTCGTATTTAATATATGGATATTGCTCGATATTATGGTAAGGGTCCCCCCTTTTCAATATATGGTCTTCGTATTTAATATAAGGGTATTGCTCGATATTATGGTAAGGGTCCCCCCTTTTCAATATATGGTCTTCGTATTTAATATAAGGGTATTGCTCGATATTATGGTAAGGGTCCCCCTTTTCAATATATGGTCTTCGTATTTATATTAGGATACAAATATTAGGATGGATCCAAGTCTATCAGTATTCATTTTTATAATAAATATATTAGTTCCCTATTAAACTTTTTTAGAAAAGTGGCTGTATCTCCGCTAATATTGATTTTATCGCAAAAATAAGCGAAATTTGAAAAAACTTAACTAAGGTATCGATAATGCTCTTTTCGAATATATTAAAACTATTGTAATTTGAAGAAATTTTTGAAAAAATCCATACAAATATTAGGATGGATCCAAGTCTATCAGTATTCATTTTTATAATAAATATATTAGTCCCCTATTAAACTTTTTTAGAAAAGTGGCTGTATCTCCGCAAATATTGATTTTATCGCAAAAATAAACGAAATTTGAAAAAACTTAACTAAAGTATCGATAATGCTCTTTTCGAATATATTAAAACTATTGTAATTCGAAGAAATTTTTGAAAAAATCCATACAAATATTAGGATGGATCCAAGTCTATCAGTATTCATTTTTATAATAAATATATTAGTTCCCTATTAAACTTTTTTAGAAAAGTGGCTGTATCTCCGCAAATATTGATTTTATCGCAAAAATAAGCGAAATTTGAAAAAACTTAACTAAAGTATCCATAATGTTCTTTTCAAATATATTAAAACTATTGTAATTTGAAGAAATTTTTGAAAAAATCCATACAAATATTAGGATGGATCCAAGTCTATCAGTATTCATTTTTATAATAAATATATTAGTTCCCTATTAAACTTTTTTAGAAAAGTGGCTGTATCTCCGCTAATATTGATTTTATCGCAAAAATAAACGAAATTCGAAAAAACTTAACTAATGTATCGATAATGCTCTTTTCAAATATATTAAAACTATTGTAATTTGAAGAAATTTTTGAAAAAATCCATACAAATATTAGGATGGATCCAAGTCTATCAGTATTCATTTTTATAATAAATATATTAATTCCCTATTAAACTTTTTTAGAAAAGTGGCTGTATCTCCGCTAATATTGATTTTATCGCAAAAATAAACGAAATTCCAAAAAACTTAACTAATGTATCGATAATACTATTTTCAAATATATTAAAACTATTGTAATTTGAAGAAATTTTTGAAAAAATCCATACAAATATTAGGATGGATCCAAGTCTATCAGTATTCATTTTTATAATAAATATATTAGTTCCCTATTAAACTTTTTTAGAAAAGTGGCTGTCTCTCCGCTAATATTGATTTTATCGCAAAAATAAACGAAATTCGAAAAAACTTAACTAATGTATCGATAATGCTCTTTTCAAATATATTAAAACTATTGTAATTTGAAGAAATTTTTGAAAAAATCCATACAAATATTAGGATGGATCCAAGTCTATCAGTATTCATTTTTATAATAAATATATTAGTTCCCTATTAAACTTTTTTAGAAAAGTGGCTGTATCTCCGCTAATATTGATTTTATCGCAAAAATAAGCGAAATTCGAAAAAACTTAACTAATGTATCGATAATGCTCTTTTCAAATATATTAAAACTATTGTAATTTGAAGAAATTTTTGAAAAAATCCATACAAATATTAGGATGGATCCAAGTCTATCAGTATTCATTTTTGTAATAAATATATTAGTTCCCTATTAAACTTTTTTAGAAAAGTGGCTGTATCTCCGCAAATATTGATTTTATCGCAAAAATAAGCGAAATTTGAAAAAACTTAACTAAAGTATCGATAATGCTCTTTTCGAATATATTAAAACTATTGTAATTTGAAGAAATTTTTGAAAAAATCCATACAAATATTAGGATGGATCCAAGTCTATCAGTATTCATTTTTGTAATAAATATATTAGTTCCCTATTAAACTTTTTTAGAAAAGTGGCTGTATCTCCGCAAATATTGATTTTATCGCAAAAATAAGCGAAATTCGAAAAAACTTAACTAAGGTATCGATAATGCTCTTTTCAAATATATTAAAACTATTGTAATTTGAAGAAATTTTTGAAAAAATCCATACAAATATTAGGATGGATCCAAGTCTATCAGTATTCATTTTTGTAATAAATATATTAGTTCCCTATTAAACTTTTTTAGAAAAGTGGCTGTATCTCCGCAAATATTGATTTTATCGCAAAAATAAGCGAAATTTGAAAAAACTTAACTAAAGTATCGATAATGCTCTTTTCGAATATATTAAAACTATTGTAATTTGAAGAAATTTTTGAAAAAATCCATACAAATATTAGGATGGATCCAAGTCTATCAGTATTCATTTTTATAATAAATATATTAGTCCCTATTAAACTTTTTGCTCGATATTATGGTAAGGGTCCCCCCTTTTCAATATATGGTCTTCGTATTTAATATAAGGGTATTGCTCGATATTATGGTAAGGGTCCCCCCTTTTCAATATATGGTCTTCGTATTTAATATATGGATATTGCTCGATATTATGGTAAGGGTCCCCCCTTTTCAATATATGGTCTTCGTATTTAATATATGGATATTGCTCGATATTATGGTAAGGGTCCCCCCTTTTCAATATATGGTCTTCGTATTTAATATATGGATATTGCTCGGTATTATGGTAAGGGTCCCCCCTTTTCAATATATGGTCTTCGTATTTAATATAAGGGTATTGCTCGATATTATGGTAAGGGTCCCCCCTTTTCAATATATGGTCTTCGTATTTAATATAAGGGTATTGCTCGATATTATGGTAAGGGTTCCCCCTTTTCAATATATGGTCTTCGTATTTAATATATGGATATTGCTCGATATTATGGTAAGGGTCCCCCCTTTTCAATATATGGTCTTCGTATTTAATATAAGGGTATTGCTCGATATTATGGTAAGGGTCCCCCCTTTTCAATATATGGTCTTCGTATTTAATATAAGGGTATTGCTCGATATTATGGTAAGGGTCCCCCCTTTTCAATATATGGTCTTCGTATTTAATATAAGGGTATTGCTCGATATTATGGTAAGGGTCCACCCTTTTCAATATATGGTCTTCGTATTTAATATAAGGGTATTGCTCGATATTATGGTAAGGGTCCCCCCTTTTCAATATATGGTCTTCGTATTTAATATAAGGGTATTGCTCGATATTATGGTAAGGGTCCCCCCTTTTCAATATATGGTCTTCGTATTTAATATAAGGGTATTGCTCGATATTATGGTAAGGGTCCCCCCTTTTCAATATATGGTCTTCGTATTTAATATAAGGGTATTGCTCGATATTATGGTAAGGGTCCCCCCTTTTCAATATATGGTCTTCGTATTTAATATAAGGGTATTGCTCGATATTATGGTAAGGGTCCCCCTTTTCAATATATGGTCTTCGTATTTAATATAAGGGTATTGCTCGATATTATGGTAAGGGTCCCCCCTTTTCAATATATGGTCTTCGTATTTAATATAAGGGTACTGCTCTATATTATGGTAAGGGTCCCCCCTTTTCAATATATGGTCTTCGTATTTAATATAAGGGTATTGCTCGATATTATGGTAAGGGTCCCCCCTTTTCAATATATGGTCTTCGTATTTAATATAAGGGTATTGCTCGATATTATGGTAAGGGTGCCCCCTTTTCAATATATGGTCTTCGTATTTAATATATGGATATTGCTCGATATTATGGTAAGGGTCCCCCCTTTTCAATATATGGTCTTCGTATTTAATATAAGGGTATTGCTCGATATTATGGTAAGGGTCCCCCCTTTTCAATATATGGTCTTCGTATTTAATATAAGGGTATTGCTCGATATTATGGTAAGGGTCCCCCTTTTCAATATATGGTCTTCGTATTTAATATAAGGGTATTGCTCGATATTATGGTAAGGGTCCCCCCTTTTCAATATATGGTCTTCGTATTTAATATAAGGGTACTGCTCTATATTATGGTAAGGGTCCCCCCTTTTCAATATATGGTCTTCGTATTTAATATAAGGGTATTGCTCGATATTATGGTAAGGGTCCCCCCTTTTCAATATATGGTCTTCGTATTTAATATAAGGGTATTGCTCGATATTATGGTAAGGGTGCCCCCTTTTCAATATATGGTCTTCGTATTTAATATATGGATATTGCTCGATATTATGGTAAGGGTCCCCCCTTTTCAATATATGGTCTTCGTATTTAATATAAGGGTATTGCTCGATATTATGGTAAGGGTCCCCCCTTTTCAATATATGGTCTTCGTATTTAATATAAGGGTATTGCTCGATATTATGGTAAGGGTCCCCCTTTTCAATATATGGTCTTCGTATTTATATTAGGATACAAATATTAGGATGGATCCAAGTCTATCAGTATTCATTTTTATAATAAATATATTAGTTCCCTATTAAACTTTTTTAGAAAAGTGGCTGTATCTCCGCTAATATTGATTTTATCGCAAAAATAAGCGAAATTTGAAAAAACTTAACTAAGGTATCGATAATGCTCTTTTCAAATATATTAAAACTATTGTAATTTGAAGAAATTTTTGAAAAAATCCATACAAATATTAGGATGGATCCAAGTCTATCAGTATTCATTTTTATAATAAATATATTAGTCCCCTATTAAACTTTTTTAGAAAAGTGGCTGTATCTCCGCAAATATTGATTTTATCGCAAAAATAAGCGAAATTTGAAAAAACTTAACTAAAGTATCGATAATGCTCTTTTCGAATATATTAAAACTATTGTAATTCGAAGAAATTTTTGAAAAAATCCATACAAATATTAGGATGGATCCAAGTCTATCAGTATTCATTTTTATAATAAATATATTAGTTCCCTATTAAACTTTTTTAGAAAAGTGGCTGTATCTCCGCAAATATTGATTTTATCGCAAAAATATGCGAAATTTGAAAAAACTTAACTAAAGTATCCATAATGTTCTTTTCAAATATATTAAAACTATTGTAATTTGAAGAAATTTTTGAAAAAATCCATACAAATATTAGGATGGATCCAAGTCTATCAGTATTCATTTTTATAATAAATATATTAGTTCCCTATTAAACTTTTTTAGAAAAGTGGCTGTATCTCCGCTAATATTGATTTTATCGCAAAAATAAACGAAATTCGAAAAAACTTAACTAATGTATCGATAATGCTCTTTTCAAATATATTAAAACTATTGTAATTTGAAGAAATTTTTGAAAAAATCCATACAAATATTAGGATGGATCCAAGTCTATCAGTATTCATTTTTATAATAAATATATTAGTTCCCTATTAAACTTTTTTAGAAAAGTGGCTGTATCTCCGCAAATATTGATTTTATCGCAAAAATAAGCGAAATTTGAAAAAACTTAACTAAAGTATCGATAATGCTCTTTTCGAATATATTAAAACTATTGTAATTTGAAGAAATTTTTGAAAAAATCCATACAAATATTAGGATGGATCCAAGTCTATCAGTATTCATTTTTATAATAAATATATTAATTCCCTATTAAACTTTTTTAGAAAAGTGGCTGTATCTCCGCTAATATTGATTTTATCGCAAAAATAAACGAAATTCGAAAAAACTTAACTAATGTATCGATAATACTCTTTTCAAATATATTAAAACTATTGTAATTTGAAGAAATTTTTGAAAAAATCCATACAAATATTAGGATGGATCCAAGTCTATCAGTATTCATTTTTATAATAAATATATTAATTCCCTATTAAACTTTTTTAGAAAAGTGGCTGTATCTCCGCTAATATTGATTTTATCGCAAAAATAAGCGAAATTTGAAAAAACTTAACTAATGTATCGATAATGCTCTTTTCGAATATATTAAAACTATTGTAATTTGAAGAAATTTTTGAAAAAATCCATACAAATATTAGGATGGATCCAAGTCTATCAGTATTCATTTTTATAATAAATATATTAGTTCCCTATTAAACTTTTTTAGAAAAGTGGCTGTATCTCCGCTAATATTGATTTTATCGCAAAAATAAGCGAAATTTGAAAAAACTTAACTAAAGTATCGATAATGCTCTTTTCGAATATATTAAAACTATTGTAATTTGAAGAAATTTTTGAAAAAATCCATACAAATATTAGGATGGATCCAAGTCTATCAGTATTCATTTTTGTAATAAATATATTAGTTCCCTATTAAACTTTTTTAGAAAAGTGGCTGTATCTCCGCAAATATTGATTTTATCGCAAAAATAAGCGAAATTTGAAAAAACTTAACTAAAGTATCGATAATGCTCTTTTCGAATATATTAAAACTATTGTAATTTGAAGAAATTTTTGAAAAAATCCATACAAATATTAGGATGGATCCAATTCTATCAGTATTCATTTTTATAATAAATATATTAGTTCCCTATTAAACTTTTTGCTCGATATTATGGTAAGGGTCCCCCCTTTTCAATATATGGTCTTCGTATTTAATATAAGGGTATTGCTCGATATTATGGTAAGGGTCCCCCCTTTTCAATATATGGTCTTCGTATTTAATATATGGATATTGCTCGATATTATGGTAAGGGTCCCCCCTTTTCAATATATGGTCTTCGTATTTAATATATGGATATTGCTCGATATTATGGTAAGGGTCCCCCCTTTTCAATATATGGTCTTCGTATTTAATATATGGATATTGCTCGATATTATGGTAAGGGTCCCCCCTTTTCAATATATGGTCTTCGTATTTAATATAAGGGTATTGCTCGATATTATGGTAAGGGTCCCCCCTTTTCAATATATGGTCTTCGTATTTAATATATGGATATTGCTCGATATTATGGTAAGGGTCCCCCCTTTTCAATATATGGTCTTCGTATTTAATATATGGATATTGCTCGATATTATGGTAAGGGTCCCCCCTTTTCAATATATGGTCTTCGTATTTAATATAAGGGTATTGCTCGATATTATGGTAAGGGTCCCCCCTTTTCAATATATGGTCTTCGTATTTAATATATGGATATTGCTCGATATTATGGTAAGGGTCCCCCCTTTTCAATATATGGTCTTCGTATTTAATATATGGATATTGCTCGATATTATGGTAAGGGTCCCCCCTTTTCAATATATGGTCTTCGTATTTAATATATGGATATTGCTCGATATTATGGTAAGGGTCCCCCCTTTTCAATATATGGTCTTCGTATTTAATATAAGGGTATTGCTCGATATTATGGTAAGGGTCCCCCCTTTTCAATATATGGTCTTCGTATTTAATATATGGATATTGCTCGATATTATGGTAAGGGTCCCCCCTTTTCAATATATGGTCTTCGTATTTAATATATGGATATTGCTCGATATTATGGTAAGGGTCCCCCCTTTTCAATATATGGTCTTCGTATTTAATATAAGGGTATTGCTCGATATTATGGTAAGGGTCCCCCCTTTTCAATATATGGTCTTCGTATTTAATATATGGATATTGCTCGATATTATGGTAAGGGTCCCCCCTTTTCAATATATGGTCTTCGTATTTAATATATGGATATTGCTCGATATTATGGTAAGGGTCCCCCCTTTTCAATATATGGTCTTCGTATTTAATATAAGGGTATTGCTCGATATTATGGTAAGGGTCCCCCCTTTTCAATATATGGTCTTCGTATTTAATATATGGATATTGCTCGATATTATGGTAAGGGTCCCCCCTTTTCAATATATGGTCTTCGTATTTAATATATGGATATTGCTCGATATTATGGTAAGGGTCCCCCCTTTTCAATATATGGTCTTCGTATTTAATATATGGATATTGCTCGATATTATGGTAAGGGTCCCCCCTTTTCAATATATGGTCTTCGTATTTAATATATGGATATTGCTCGATATTATGGTAAGGGTCCCCCCTTTTCAATATATGGTCTTCGTATTTAATATAAGGGTATTGCTCGATATTATGGTAAGGGTCCCCCCTTTTCAATATATGGTCTTCGTATTTAATATATGGATATTGCTCGATATTATGGTAAGGGTCCCCCCTTTTCAATATATGGTCTTCGTATTTAATATATGGATATTGCTCGATATTATGGTAAGGGTCCCCCCTTTTCAATATATGGTCTTCGTATTTAATATATGGATATTGCTCGATATTATGGTAAGGGTCCCCCCTTTTCAATATATGGTCTTCGTATTTAATATAAGGGTATTGCTCGATATTATGGTAAGGGTCCCCCCTTTTCAATATATGGTCTTCGTATTTAATATATGGATATTGCTCGATATTATGGTAAGGGTCCCCCCTTTTCAATATATGGTCTTCGTATTTAATATATGGATATTGCTCGATATTATGGTAAGGGTCCCCCCTTTTCAATATATGGTCTTCGTATTTAATATAAGGGTATTGCTCGATATTATGGTAAGGGTCCCCCCTTTTCAATATATGGTCTTCGTATTTAATATATGGATATTGCTCGATATTATGGTAAGGGTCCCCCCTTTTCAATATATGGTCTTCGTATTTAATATATGGATATTGCTCGATATTATGGTAAGGGTCCCCCCTTTTCAATATATGGTCTTCGTATTTAATATAAGGGTATTGCTCGATATTATGGTAAGGGTCCCCCCTTTTCAATATATGGTCTTCGTATTTAATATATGGATATTGCTCGATATTATGGTAAGGGTCCCCCCTTTTCAATATATGGTCTTCGTATTTAATATATGGATATTGCTCGATATTATGGTAAGGGTCCCCCCTTTTCAATATATGGTCTTCGTATTTAATATATGGATATTGCTCGATATTATGGTAAGGGTCCCCCCTTTTCAATATATGGTCTTCGTATTTAATATAAGGGTATTGCTCGATATTATGGTAAGGGTCCCCCCTTTTCAATATATGGTCTTCGTATTTAATATATGGATATTGCTCGATATTATGGTAAGGGTCCCCCCTTTTCAATATATGGTCTTCGTATTTAATATATGGATATTGCTCGATATTATGGTAAGGGTCCCCCTTTTCAATATATGGTCTTCGTATTTAATATAAGGGTATTGCTCGATATTATGGTAAGGGTCCCCCCTTTTCAATATATGGTCTTCGTATTTAATATATGGATATTGCTCGATATTATGGTAAGGGTCCCCCCTTTTCAATATATGGTCTTCGTATTTAATATATGGATATTGCTCGATATTATGGTAAGGGTCCCCCCTTTTCAATATATGGTCTTCGTATTTAATATAAGGGTATTGCTCGATATTATGGTAAGGGTCCCCCCTTTTCAATATATGGTCTTCGTATTTAATATATGGATATTGCTCGATATTATGGTAAGGGTCCCCCCTTTTCAATATATGGTCTTCGTATTTAATATAAGGGTATTGCTCGATATTATGGTAAGGGTCCCCCCTTTTCAATATATGGTCTTCGTATTTAATATAAGGGTATTGCTCGATATTATGGTAAGGGTCCCCCCTTTTCAATATATGGTCTTCGTATTTAATATAAGGGTATTGCTCGATATTATGGTAAGGGTCCCCCCTTTTCAATATATGGTCTTCGTATTTAATATATGGATATTGCTCGATATTATGGTAAGGGTCCCCCTTTTCAATATATGGTCTTCGTATTTAATATAAGGGTATTGCTCGATATTATGGTAAGGGTCCCCCCTTTTCAATATATGGTCTTCGTATTTAATATATGGATATTGCTCGATATTATGGTAAGGGTCCCCCCTTTTCAATATATGGTCTTCGTATTTAATATATGGATATTGCTCGATATTATGGTAAGGGTCCCCCCTTTTCAATATATGGTCTTCGTATTTAATATAAGGGTATTGCTCGATATTATGGTAAGGGTCCCCCCTTTTCAATATATGGTCTTCGTATTTAATATATGGATATTGCTCGATATTATGGTAAGGGTCCCCCCTTTTCAATATATGGTCTTCGTATTTAATATAAGGGTATTGCTCGATATTATGGTAAGGGTCCCCCCTTTTCAATATATGGTCTTCGTATTTAATATAAGGGTATTGCTCGATATTATGGTAAGGGTCCCCCCTTTTCAATATATGGTCTTCGTATTTAATATAAGGGTATTGCTCGATATTATGGTAAGGGTCCCCCCTTTTCAATATATGGTCTTCGTATTTAATATATGGATATTGCTCGATATTATGGTAAGGGTCCCCCCTTTTCAATATATGGTCTTCGTATTTAATATAAGGGTATTGCTCGATATTATGGTAAGGGTCCCCCCTTTTCAATATATGGTCTTCGTATTTAATATAAGGGTATTGCTCGATATTATGGTAAGGGTCCCCCTTTTCAATATATGGTCTTCGTATTTATATTAGGATACAAATATTAGGATGGATCCAAGTCTATCAGTATTCATTTTTATAATAAATATATTAGTTCCCTATTAAACTTTTTTAGAAAAGTGGCTGTATCTCCGCTAATATTGATTTTATCGCAAAAATAAGCGAAATTTGAAAAAACTTAACTAAGGTATCGATAATGCTCTTTTCGAATATATTAAAACTATTGTAATTCGAAGAAATTTTTGAAAAAATCCATACAAATATTAGGATGGATCCAAGTCTATCAGTATTCATTTTTATAATAAATATATTAGTCCCCTATTAAACTTTTTTAGAAAAGTGGCTGTATCTCCGCAAATATTGATTTTATCGCAAAAATAAGCGAAATTTGAAAAAACTTAACTAAAGTATCGATAATGCTCTTTTCGAATATATTAAAACTATTGTAATTCGAAGAAATTTTTGAAAAAATCCATACAAATATTAGGATGGATCCAAGTCTATCAGTATTCATTTTTATAATAAATATATTAGTTCCCTATTAAACTTTTTTAGAAAAGTGGCTGTATCTCCGCAAATATTGATTTTATCGCAAAAATAAGCGAAATTTGAAAAAACTTAACTAAAGTATCCATAATGTTCTTTTCAAATATATTAAAACTATTGTAATTTGAAGAAATTTTTGAAAAAATCCATACAAATATTAGGATGGATCCAAGTCTATCAGTATTCATTTTTATAATAAATATATTAGTTCCCTATTAAACTTTTTTAGAAAAGTGGCTGTATCTCCGCTAATATTGATTTTATCGCAAAAATAAACGAAATTCGAAAAAACTTAACTAATGTATCGATAATACTCTTTTCAAATATATTAAAACTATTGTAATTTGAAGAAATTTTTTAAAAAATCCATACAAATATTAGGATGGATCCAAGTCTATCAGTATTCATTTTTATAATAAATATATTAGTTCCCTATTAAACTTTTTTAGAAAAGTGGCTGTATCACCGCAAATATTGATTTTATCGCAAAAATAAGCGAAATTTGAAAAAACTTAACTAAAGTATCGATAATGCTCTTTTCGAATATATTAAAACTATTGTAATTTGAAGAAATTTTTGAAAAAATCCATACAAATATTAGGATGGATCCAAGTCTATCAGTATTCATTTTTATAATAAATATATTAATTCCCTATTAAACTTTTTTAGAAAAGTGGCTGTATCTCCGCTAATATTGATTTTATCGCAAAAATAAACGAAATTCGAAAAAACTTAACTAATGTATCGATAATACTCTTTTCAAATATATTAAAACTATTGTAATTTGAAGAAATTTTTGAAAAAATCCATACAAATATTAGGATGGATCCAAGTCTATCAGTATTCATTTTTATAATAAATATATTAGTTCCCTATTAAACTTTTTTAGAAAAGTGGCTGTATCTCCGCAAATATTGATTTTATCGCAAAAATAAGCGAAATTTGAAAAAACTTAACTAAAGTATCGATAATGCTCTTTTCAAATATATTAAAACTATTGTAATTTGAAGAAATTTTTGAAAAAATCCATACAAATATTAGGATGGATCCAAGTCTATCAGTATTCATTTTTATAATAAATATATTAGTTCCCTATTAAACTTTTTTAGAAAAGTGGCTGTATCTCCGCTAATATTGATTTTATCGCAAAAATAAGCGAAATTCGAAAAAACTTAACTAATGTATCGATAATGCTCTTTTCAAATATATTAAAACTATTGTAATTTGAAGAAATTTTTGAAAAAATCCATACAAATATTAGGATGGATCCAAGTCTATCAGTATTCATTTTTGTAATAAATATATTAGTTCCCTATTAAACTTTTTTAGAAAAGTGGCTGTATCTCCGCAAATATTGATTTTATCGCAAAAATAAGCGAAATTTGAAAAAACTTAACTAAAGTATCGATAATGCTCTTTTCGAATATATTAAAACTATTGTAATTTGAAGAAATTTTTGAAAAAATCCATACAAATATTAGGATGGATCCAAGTCTATCAGTATTCATTTTTATAATAAATATATTAGTTCCCTATTAAACTTTTTGCTCGATATTATGGTAAGGGTCCCCCCTTTTCAATATATGGTCTTCGTATTTAATATATGGATATTGCTCGATATTATGGTAAGGGTCCCCCCTTTTCAATATATGGTCTTCGTATTTAATATATGGATATTGCTCGATATTATGGTAAGGGTCCCCCCTTTTCAATATATGGTCTTCGTATTTAATATATGGATATTGCTCGATATTATGGTAAGGGTCCCCCCTTTTCAATATATGGTCTTCGTATTTAATATAAGGGTATTGCTCGATATTATGGTAAGGGTCCCCCCTTTTCAATATATGGTCTTCGTATTTAATATATGGATATTGCTCGATATTATGGTAAGGGTCCCCCCTTTTCAATATATGGTCTTCGTATTTAATATATGGATATTGCTCGATATTATGGTAAGGGTCCCCCTTTTCAATATATGGTCTTCGTATTTAATATATGGATATTGCTCGATATTATGGTAAGGGTCCCCCCTTTTCAATATATGGTCTTCGTATTTAATATATGGATATTGCTCGATATTATGGTAAGGGTCCCCCCTTTTCAATATATGGTCTTCGTATTTAATATATGGATATTGCTCGATATTATGGTAAGGGTCCCCCCTTTTCAATATATGGTCTTCGTATTTAATATATGGATATTGCTCGATATTATGGTAAGGGTCCCCCCTTTTCAATATATGGTCTTCGTATTTAATATAAGGGTATTGCTCGATATTATGGTAAGGGTCCCCCCTTTTCAATATATGGTCTTCGTATTTAATATAAGGGTATTGCTCGATATTATGGTAAGGGTCCCCCCTTTTCAATATATGGTCTTCGTATTTAATATATGGATATTGCTCGATATTATGGTAAGGGTCCCCCCTTTTCAATATATGGTCTTCGTATTTAATATATGGATATTGCTCGATATTATGGTAAGGGTCGCCCCTTTTCAATATATGGTCTTCGTATTTAATATAAGGGTATTGCTCGATATTATGGTAAGGGTCCCCCCTTTTCAATATATGGTCTTCGTATTTAATATAAGGGTATTGCTCGATATTATGGTAAGGGTCCCCCCTTTTATATATATGGTCTTCGTATTTAATATAAGGGTATTGCTCGATATTATGGTAAGGGTCCCCCCTTTTCAATATATGGTCTTCGTATTTAATATAAGGGTATTGCTCGATATTATGGTAAGGGTCCCCCCTTTTCAATATATGGTCTTCGTATTTAATATAAGGGTATTGCTCGATATTATGGTAAGGGTCCCCCCTTTTCAATATATGGTCTTCGTATTTAATATAAGGGTATTGCTCGATATTATGGTAAGGGTCCCCCCTTTTCAATATATGGTCTTCGTATTTAATATAAGGGTATTGCTCGATATTATGGTAAGGGTCCCCCTTTTCAATATATGGTCTTCGTATTTAATATAAGGGTATTGCTCGATATTATGGTAAGGGTCCCCCCTTTTCAATATATGGTCTTCTTATTTAATATAAGGGTATTGCTCGATATTATGGTAAGGGTCCCCCCTTTTCAATATATGGTCTTCGTATTTAATATAAGGGTATTGCTCGATATTATGGTAAGGGTCCCCCCTTTTCAATATATGGTCTTCGTATTTAATATAAGGGTATTGCTCGATATTATGGTAAGGGTCCCCCCTTTTCAATATATGGTCTTCGTATTTAATATAAGGGTATTGCTCGATATTATGGTAAGGGTCCCCCCTTTTCAATATATGGTCTTCGTATTTAATATAAGGGTATTGCTCGATATTATGGTAAGGGTCCCCCCTTTTCAATATATGGTCTTCGTATTTAATATATGGATATTGCTCGATATTATGGTAAGGGTCCCCCCTTTTCAATATATGGTCTTCGTATTTAATATATGGATATTGCTCGATATTATGGTAAGGGTCCCCCTTTTCAATATATGGTCTTCGTATTTAATATATGGATATTGCTCGATATTATGGTAAGGGTCCCCCCTTTTCAATATATGGTCTTCGTATTTAATATATGGATATTGCTCGATATTATGGTAAGGGTCCCCCCTTTTCAATATATGGTCTTCGTATTTAATATATGGATATTGCTCGATATTATGGTAAGGGTCCCCCCTTTTCAATATATGGTCTTCGTATTTAATATATGGATATTGCTCGATATTATGGTAAGGGTCCCCCCTTTTCAATATATGGTCTTCGTATTTAATATAAGGGTATTGCTCGATATTATGGTAAGGGTCCCCCCTTTTCAATATATGGTCTTCGTATTTAATATAAGGGTATTGCTCGATATTATGGTAAGGGTCCCCCCTTTTCAATATATGGTCTTCGTATTTAATATATGGATATTGCTCGATATTATGGTAAGGGTCCCCCCTTTTCAATATATGGTCTTCGTATTTAATATATGGATATTGCTCGATATTATGGTAAGGGTCGCCCCTTTTCAATATATGGTCTTCGTATTTAATATAAGGGTATTGCTCGATATTATGGTAAGGGTCCCCCCTTTTCAATATATGGTCTTCGTATTTAATATAAGGGTATTGCTCGATATTATGGTAAGGGTCCCCCCTTTTCAATATATGGTCTTCGTATTTAATATAAGGGTATTGCTCGATATTATGGTAAGGGTCCCCCCTTTTCAATATATGGTCTTCGTATTTAATATAAGGGTATTGCTCGATATTATGGTAAGGGTCCCCCCTTTTCAATATATGGTCTTCGTATTTAATATAAGGGTATTGCTCGATATTATGGTAAGGGTCCCCCCTTTTCAATATATGGTCTTCGTATTTAATATAAGGGTATTGCTCGATATTATGGTAAGGGTCCCCCCTTTTCAATATATGGTCTTCGTATTTAATATAAGGGTATTGCTCGATATTATGGTAAGGGTCCCCCTTTTCAATATATGGTCTTCGTATTTAATATAAGGGTATTGCTCGATATTATGGTAAGGGTCCCCCCTTTTCAATATATGGTCTTCTTATTTAATATAAGGGTATTGCTCGATATTATGGTAAGGGTCCCCCCTTTTCAATATATGGTCTTCGTATTTAATATAAGGGTATTGCTCGATATTATGGTAAGGGTCCCCCCTTTTCAATATATGGTCTTCGTATTTAATATAAGGGTATTGCTCGATATTATGGTAAGGGTCCCCCCTTTTCAATATATGGTCTTCGTATTTAATATAAGGGTATTGCTCGATATTATGGTAAGGTTCCCCCCTTTTCAATATATGGTCTTCGTATTTAATATAAGGGTATTGCTCGATATTATGGTAAGGGTCCCCCCTTTTCAATATATGGTCTTCGTATTTAATATAAGGGTATTGCTCGATATTATGGTAAGGGTCCCCCCTTTTCAATATATGGTCTTCGTATTTAATATAAGGGTATTGCTCGATATTATGGTAAGGGTCCCCCCTTTTCAATATATGGTCTTCTTATTTAATATAAGGGTATTGCTCGATATTATGGTAAGGGTCCCCCCTTTTCAATATATGGTCTTCTTATTTAATATAAGGGTATTGCTCGATATTATGGTAAGGGTCCCCCCTTTTCAATATATGGTCTTCGTATTTAATATAAGGGTATTGCTCGATATTATGGTAAGGGTCCCCCCTTTTCAATATATGGTCTTCGTATTTAATATATGGATATTGCTCGATATTATGGTAAGGGTCCCCCCTTTTCAATATATGGTCTTCGTATTTAATATAAGGGTATTGCTCGATATTATGGTAAGGGTGCCCCCTTTTCAATATATGGTCTTCGTATTTAATATAAGGGTATTGCTCGATATTGTGGTAAGGGTCTTCCCTTTTCAATATATGGTCTTCGTATTTAATATAAGGGTATTGCTCGATATTATGGTAAGGGTCCCCCCTTTTCAATATATGGTCTTCTTATTTAATATAAGGGTATTGCTCGATATTATGGTAAGGGTCCCCCCTTTTCAATATATGGTCTTCTTATTTAATATAAGGGTATTGCTCGATATTATGGTAAGGGTCCCCCCTTTTCAATATATGGTCTTCGTATTTAATATAAGGGTATTGCTCGATATTATGGTAAGGGTCCCCCCTTTTCAATATATGGTCTTCGTATTTAATATAAGGGTATTGCTCGATATTATGGTAAGGGTCCCCCCTTTTCAATATATGGTCTTCTTATTTAATATAAGGGAATTGCTCGATATTATGGTAAGGGTCCCCCCTTTTCAATATATGGTCTTCTTATTTAATATAAGGGTATTGCTCGATATTATGGTAAGGGTCCCCCCTTTTCAATATATGGTCTTCGTATTTAATATAAGGGTATTGCTCGATATTATGGTAAGGGTCCCCCTTTTCAATATATGGTCTTCGTATTTAATATAAGGGTATTGCTCGATATTATGGTAAGGGTCTTCCCTTTTAAAAAATCCATATAAATATTAGGATGGATCCAAGTCTTTCAGTATTCATTTTTATAATAAATATATTAGTTCCCTATTAAACTTTTTTAGAAAAGTGGCTGTATCTCCGCAAATATTGATTTTATCGCAAAAATAAGCGAAATTTGAAAAAACTTAACTAATGTCTCGATAATGCTCTTTTCAAATATATTAAAACTATTGTAATTTGAAGAAATTTTTGAAAAAATCCATACAAATATTAGGATGGATCCAAGTCTATCAGTATTCATTTTTATAATAAATATATTAGTTCCCTATTAAACTTTTTTAGAAAAGTGGCTGTATCTCCGCTAATATTGATTTTATCGCAAAAATAAGCGAAATTTGAAAAAATTTAACTAATGTCTCGATAATGCTCTTTTCAAATATATTAAAACTATTGTAATTTGAAGAAATTTTTGAAAAAATCCATACAAATATTAGGATAGATCCAAGTCTATCAGTATTAATTTTTATAATATATATATTAGTTCCCTATTAAACTTTTTTAGAAAAGTGGCTGTATCTCCGCTAATATTGATTTTATCGCAAAAATAAGCGAAATTTGAAAAAACTTAACTAATGTATCGATAATGCTCTTTTCAAATATATTAAAACTATTGTAAGGGTCCCCCCCCCCCCATTTTCAATATATGGTCTTCGTATTTAATATATGGATATTGCTCGATATTATGGTAAGGGTCCCCCCTTTTCAATATATGGTCTTCGTATTTAATATAAGGGTATTGCTCGATATTATGGTAAGGGTCCCCCCTTTTCAATATATGGTCTTCGTATTTAATATAAGGGTATTGCTCGATATTATGGTAAGGGTCCCCCCTTTTCAATATATGGTCTTCTTATTTAATATAAGGGTATTGCTCGATATTATGGTAAGGGTCCCCCCTTTTCAATATATGGTCTTCGTATTTAATATAAGGGTATTGCTCGATATTATGGTAAGGGTCCCCCTTTTCAATATATGGTCTTCGTATTTAATATAAGGGTATTGCTCGATATTATGGTAAGGGTCCCCCCTTTTCAATATATGGTCTTCGTATTTAATATAAGGGTATTGCTCGATATTATGGTAAGGGTCCCCCCTTTTCAATATATGGTCTTCTTATTTAATATAAGGGTATTGCTCGATATTATGGTAAGGGTCCCCCCTTTTCAATATATGGTCTTCTTATTTAATATAAGGGTATTGCTCGATATTATGGTAAGGGTCCCCCCTTTTCAATATATGGTCTTCGTATTTAATATAAGGGTATTGCTCGATATTATGGTAAGGGTCCCCCTTTTCAATATATGGTCTTCGTATTTAATATAAGGGTATTGCTCGATATTATGGTAAGGGTCCCCCTTTTCAATATATGGTCTTCGTATTTAATATAAGGGTATTGCTCGATATTATGGTAAGGGTCTTCCCTTTTAAAAAATCCATATAAATATTAGGATGGATCCAAGTCTTTCAGTATTCATTTTTATAATAAATATATTAGTTCCCTATTAAACTTTTTTAGAAAAGTGGCTGTATCTCCGCTAATATTGATTTTATCGCAAAAATAAGCGAAATTTTAAAAAACTTAACTAAAGTATCGATAATGCTCTTTTCAAATATATTAAAACTATTGTAATTTGAAGAAATTTTTGAAAAAATCCATACAAATATTAGGACGGATCCAAGTCTATCAGTATTCATTTTTATAATATATATAATAGTTCCCTATTTAAACTTTTTTAGAAAAGTGGCTGTATCTCCGCTAATATTGATTTTATCGCAAAAATAAGCGAAATTTGAAAAAACTTAACTAATGTATCGATAATGCTCTTTTCGAATATATTAAAACTATTGTAATTTGAAGAAATTTTTGAAAAAATCCATACAAATATTAGGATGGATCCAAGTCTATCAGTATTCATTTTTATAATAAATATATTAGTTCCTTATTAAACTTTTTTAGAAAAGTGGCTGTATCTCCGCTAATATTGATTTTATCGCAAAAATAAGCGAAATTTTAAAAAACTTAACTAAAGTATCGATAATGCTCTTTTCAAATATATTAAAACTATTGTAATTTGAAGAAATTTTTTAAAAAATCCATACAAATATTAGGACGGATCCAAGTCTATCAGTATTAATTTTTATAATATATATATTAGTTCCCTATTTAAACTTTTTTAGAAAAGTGGCTGTATCTCCGCTAATATTGATTTTATCGCAAAAATAAGCGAAATTTGAAAAAACTTAACTAATGTATCGATAATGCTCTTTTCGAATATATTAAAACTATTGTAATTTGAAGAAATTTTTGAAAAAATCCATACAAATATTAGGATGGATCCAAGTCTATCAGTATTCATTTTTATAATAAATATATTAGTTCCTTATTAAACTTTTTTAGAAAAGTGGCTGTATCTCCGCTAATATTGATTTTATCGCAAAAATAAGCGAAATTTTAAAAAACTTAACTAAAGTATCGATAATGCTCTTTTCAAATATATTAAAACTATTGTAATTTGAAGAAATTTTTGAAAAAATCCATACAAATATTAGGACGGATCCAAGTCTATCAGTATTCATTTTTATAATATATATATTAGTTCCCTATTAAACTTTTTTAGAAAAGTGGCTGTATCTCCGCTAATATTGATTTTATCGCAAAAATAAGCGAAATTTGAAAAAACTTAACTAAAGTATCGATAATGCTCTTTTCAAATATATTAAAACTATTGTAATTTGAAGAAATTTTTGAAAAAATCCATACAAATATTAGGACGGATCCAAGTCTATCAGTATTCATTTTTATAATATATATATTAGTTCCCTATTTAAACTTTTTTAGAAAAGTGGCTGTATCTCCGCAAATATTGATTTTATCGCAAAAATAAGCGAAATTCGAAAAAACTTAACTAATGTATCGATAATGCTCTTTTCAAATATATTAAAACTATTGTAAGGGTCCCCCCCACCCCCCCCCATTTTCAATATATGGTGTTCGTATTTAATATAAGGGTATTGCTCGATATTATGGTAAGGGTCCCCCCTTTTCAATATATGGTCTTCGTATTTAATATAAGGGTATTGCTCGATATTATGGTAAGGGTCCCCCCTTTTCAATATATGGTCTTCGTATTTAATATAAGGGTATTGCTCGATATTATGGTAAGGGTCCCCCCTTTTCAATATATGGTCTTCGTATTTAATATAAGGGTATTGCTCGATATTATGGTAAGGGTCCCCCCTTTTCAATATATGGTCTTCGTATTTAATACAAGGTTATTGCTCGATATTATGGTAAGGGTCCCCCCTTTTCAATATATGGTCTTCGTATTTAATATAAGGGTATTGCTCGATATTATGGTAAGGGTCCCCCCTTTTCAATATATGGTCTTCGTATTTAATATAAGGGTATTGCTCGATATTATGGTAAGGGTCCCCCCTTTTCAATATATGGTCTTCGTATTTAATATAAGGGTATTGCTCGATATTATGGTAAGGGTCCCCCCTTTTCAATATATGGTCTTCGTATTTAATACAAGGTTATTGCTCGATATTATGGTAAGGGTCCCCCCTTTTCAATATATGGTCTTCGTATTTAATACAAGGTTATTGCTCGATATTATGGTAAGGGTCCCCCCTTTTCAATATATGGTCTTCGTATTTAATACAAGGTTATTGCTCGATATTATGGTAAGGGTCCCCCTTTTCAATATATGGTCTTCGTATTTAATATAAGGGTATTGCTCGATATTATGGTAAGGGTCCCCCCTTTTCAATATATGGTCTTCGTATTTAATATAAGGGTATTGCTCGATATTATGGTAAGGGTCCCCCCTTTTCAATATATGGTCTTCGTATTTAATACAAGGTTATTGCTCGATATTATGGTAAGGGTCCCCCCTTTTCAATATATGGTCTTCGTATTTAATATAAGGGTATTGCTCGATATTATGGTAAGGGTCCCCCCTTTTCAATATATGGTCTTCGTATTTAATATAAGGGGATTGCTCGATATTATGGTAAGGGTCCCCCCTTTTCAATATATGGTCTTCGTATTTAATATAAGGGTATTGCTCGATATTATGGTAAGGGTCCCCCCTTTTCAATATATGGCCTTCGTATTTAATATAAGGGTATTGCTCGATATTATGGTAAGGGTCCCCCCTTTTCAATATATGGTCTTCGTATTTAACACAAGGTTATTGCTCGATATTATGGTAAGGGTCCCCCCTTTTCAATATATGGTCTTCGTATTTAATACAAGGTTATTGCTCGATATTATGGTAAGGGTCCCCCCTTTTCAATATATGGTCTTCGTATTTAATATAAGGGTATTGCTCGATATTATGGTAAGGGTCCCCCTTTTCAATATATGGTCTTCGTATTTAATATAAGGGTATTGCTCGATATTATGGTAAGGGTCCCCCCTTTTCAATATATGGTCTTCGTATTTAATATAAGGGTATTGCTCGATATTATGGTAAGGGTCCCCCCTTTTCAATATATGGTCTTCGTATTTAATACAAGGTTATTGCTCGATATTATGGTAAGGGTCCCCCCTTTTCAATATATGGTCTTCGTATTTAATATAAGGGTATTGCTCGATATTATGGTAAGGGTCCCCCCTTTTCAATATATGGTCTTCGTATTTAATATAAGGCGATTGCTCGATATTATGGTAAGGGTCCGCCCTTTTCAATATATGGTCTTCGTATTTAATATAAGGGTATTGCTCGATATTATGGTAAGGGTCCCCCCTTTTCAATATATGGTCTTCTTATTTAATATAAGGGTATTGCTCGATATTATGGTAAGGGTCCCCCCTTTTCAATATATGGTCTTCTTATTTAATATAAGGGTATTGCTCGATATTATGGTAAGGGTCCCCCCTTTTCAATATATGGTCTTCGTATTTAATATAAGGGTATTGCTCGATATTATGGTAAGGGTCCCCCCTTTTCAATATATGGTCTTCGTATTTAAAATAAGGGTATTGCTCGATATTATGGTAAGGGTCCCCCCTTTTCAATATATGGTCTTCGTATTTAATATAAGGGTATTGCTCGATATTATGGTTAGGGTCCCCCCTTTTTAATATATGGTCTTCGTATTTAATATATGGATATTGCTCGATATTATGGCAAGGGTCCCCCCTTTTCAATATATGGTCTTCGTATTTAATATAAGGGTATTGCTCGATATTATGGTAAGGGTCCCCCTTTTCAATATATGGTCTTCGTATTTAATATAAGGGTATTGCTCGATATTATGGTAAGGGTCTTCCCTTTTAAAAAATCCATATAAATATTAGGATGGATCCAAGTCTATCAGTATTCATTTTTATAATAAATATATTAGTTCCCTATTAAACTTTTTTAGAAAAGTGGCTGTATCTCCGCTAATATTGATTTTATCGCAAAAATAAGCGAAATTTGAAAAAACTTAACTAATGTATCGATAATGCTCTTTTCGAATATATTAAAACTATTGTAATTTGAAGAAATTTTTGAAAAAATCCATACAAATATTAGGATGGATCCAAGTCTATCAGTATTCATTTTTATAATAAATATATTAGTTCCCTATTAAACTTTTTTAGAAAAGTGGCTGTATCTCCGCAAATATTGATTTTATCGCAAAAATAAGCGAAATTTGAAAAAACTTAACTAAAGTATCGATAATGCTCTTTTCGAATATATTAAAACTATTGTAATTTGAAGAAATTTTTGAAAAAATCCATACAAATATTAGGATGGATCCATGTCTATCGGTATTCATTTTTATAATAAATATATTAGTTCCCTATTAAACTTTTTTAGAAAAGTGGCTGTATCTCCGCTAATATTGATTTTATCGCAAAAATAAGCGAAATTTGAAAAAACTTAACTAATGTATCGATAATGCTCTTTTCAAATATATTAAAACTATTGTAATTTGAAGAAATTTTTGAAAAAATCCATACAAATATTAGGATGGCTCCAAGTCTATCAGTATTCATTTTTATAATAAATATATTAGTTCCCTATTAAACTTTTTTAGAAAAGTGGCTGTATCTCCGCTAATATTGATTTTATCGCAAAAATAAGCGAAATTTGAAAAAACTTAACTAATGTATCGATAATGCTCTTTTCAAATATATTAAAACTATTGTAATTTGAAGAAATTTTTGAAAAAATCCATACAAATATTAGGATGGATCCAAGTCTATCGGTATTCATTTTTATAATAAATATATTAGTTCCCTATTAAACTTTTTTAGAAAAGTGGCTGTATCTCCGCTAATATTGATTTTATCGCAAAAATAAGCGAAATTTGAAAAAACTTAACTAATGTATCGATAATGCTCTTTTCGAATATATTAAAACTATTGTAATTTGAAGAAATTTTTGAAAAAATCCATACAAATATTAGGATGGCTCCAAGTCTATCAGTGTTCATTTTTATAATAAATATATTAGTTCCCTATTAAACTTTTTTAGAAAAGTGGCTGTATCTCCGCTAATATTGATTTTATCGCAAAAATAAGCGAAATTTGAAAAAACTTAACTAATGTATCGATAATGCTCTTTTCAAATATATTAAAACTATTGTAATTTGAAGAAATTTTTGAAAAAATCCATACAAATATTAGGATGGATCCAAGTCTATCGGTATTCATTTTTATAATAAATATATTAGTTCCCTATTAAACTTTTTTAGAAAAGTGGCTGTATCTCCGCTAATATTGATTTTATCGCAAAAATAAGCGAAATTTGAAAAAACTTAACTAATGTATCGATAATGCTCTTTTCGAATATATTAAAACTATTGTAATTTGAAGAAATTTTTGAAAAAATCCATGCAAATATTAGGATGGATCCAAGTCTATCAGTATTCATTTTTATAATAAATATATTAGTTCCCTATTAAACTTTTTTAGAAAAGTGGCTGTATCTCCGCAAATATTGATTTTATCGCAAAAATAAGCGAAATTTGAAAAAACTTAACTAAGGTATCGATAATGCTCTTTTCGAATATATTAAAACTATTGTAATTTGAAGAAATTTTTGAAAAAATCCATGCAAATATTAGGATGGATCCAAGTCTATCAGTATTCATTTTTATAATAAATATATTAGTTCCCTATTAAACTTTTTTAGAAAAGTGGCTGTATCTCCGCAAATATTGATTTTATCGCAAAAATAAGCGAAATTTGAAAAAACTTAACTAAAGTATCGATAATGCTCTTTTCGAATATATTAAAACTATTGTAATTTGAAGAAATTTTTGAAAAAATTCATACAAATATTAGGATGGATCCAAGTCTATCAGTATTCATTTTTATAATAAATATATTAGTTCCCTATTAAACTTTTTTAGAAAAGTGGCTGTATCTCCGCTAATATTGATTTTATCGCAAAAATAAGCGATATTTGAAAAAACTTAACCAAGGTATCGATAATGCTCTTTTCGAATATATTAAAACTATTGTAATTTGAAGAAATTTTTGAAAAAATTCATACAAATATTAGGATGGATCCAAGTCTATCAGTATTCATTTTTATAATAAATATATTAGTTCCCTATTAAACTTTTTTAGAAAAGTGGCTGTATCTCCGCTAATATTGATTTTATCGCAAAAATAAGCGAAATTTGAAAAAACTTAACTAAAGTATCGATAATGCTCTTTTCGAATATATTAAAACTATTGTAATTTGAAGAAATTTTTGAAAAAATTCATACAAATATTAGGATGGATCCAAGTCTATCAGTATTCATTTTTATAATAAATATATTAGTTCCCTATTAAACTTTTTTAGAAAAGTGGCTGTATCTCCGCTAATATTGATTTTATCGCAAAAATAAGCGAAATTTGAAAAAACTTAACCAAGGTATCGATAATGCTCTTTTCGAATATATTAAAACTATTGTAATTTGAAGAAATTTTTGAAAAAATTCATACAAATATTAGGATGGATCCAAGTCTATCAGTATTCATTTTTGTAATAAATATATTAGTTCCCTATTAAACTTTTTTAGAAAAGTGGCTGTATCTCCGCAAATATTGATTTTATCGCAAAAATAAGCGAAATTTGAAGAAACTTAACTAAAGTATCGATAATGCTCTATTCGAATATATTAAAACTATTGTAATTTGAAGAAATTTTTGAAAAAATCCATACAAATATTAGGATGGATCCAAGTCTATCAGTATTCATTTTTATAATAAATATATTAGTTCCCTATTAAACTTTTTTAGAAAAGTGGCTGTATCTCCGCAAATATTGATTTTATCGCAAAAATAAGCGAAATTTGAAAAAACTTAACTAAAGTATCGATAATGCTCTATTCGAATATATTAAAACTATTGTAATTTGAAGAAATTTTTGAAAAAATCCATACAAATATTAGGATGGATCCAAGTCTATCAGTATTCATTTTTGTAATAAATATATTAGTTCCCTATTAAACTTTTTTAGAAAAGTGGCTGTATCTCCGCTAATATTGATTTTATCGCAAAAATAAACGAAATTCGAAAAAACTTAACTAATGTATCGATAATGCTCTTTTCAAATGTGCGTACAATCGCAAAAATCGTGGAAAAATTCGAGCAAACCGGGTCTGTAGAAGATGTGAGAACACCAGTGATGCTCGTACAGCTCGTACTGCAGAAAATATTGCTGCTGTTCGCGATAGTGTGGCTGAAGAGCCGTCCACCTCAACTCGTCGTCGTTCCCAACAATTGCACCTCTCACGCTCGTCGTTGATGAACATTATGCATAAAGACTTGCATTTACACGCTTACAAGGTGCAATTGGCTCAAGAACTAAAGCCTCTTGACCATTCCAAACGTCGTGAATGGGCAGAATGGTGGCAAGAAATGGCAACAGTGGATGATCAATTTTCGAAGAAAATCATCTTCAGTGATGAGGCACATTTTCACCTCAGTGGATTCGTCAATAAACAGAATTGCCGCATTTGGGCGAATGAGAATCCAAGAGTGATTGTCGAAAAACCAATGCACCCACAAAGAGTGACTGTTTGGTGCGGTTTATGGGCTGGCGGCATCATCGGACCGTATTTTTTCCAAAATGAGGCCGGTCAGGCAGTTACTGTGAATGGTGTTCGCTATCGTGAGATGATAACGAACTTTTTATGGCCCGAATTGGAAGATATGGATGTGGGCGATATGTGGTTTCAGCAGGACGGTGCCACTTGCCACACAGCTAACGAAACAATGGCTCTTTTGCGCAACAAATTCAATGGCCGTGTTATCTCACGTAATGGCGATGTCAATTGGCCGCCAAGATCATGTGATTTGACACCGTTGGACTTTTTTCTTTGGGATTATTTGAAAGAAAAGGTGTACGTCGATAAGCCAGCAACAATGCAAGACCTAAAGGATCAGATAATTCGGCACATTAACGGCATAGAACCTCCATTATGCCTCAGCGTCATCGAAAATTTGGACCATCGGATGGAGGTGTGCCGCCGAGGTCGCGGCGCCCATTTGGCCGATATTTTGTTCCATACATAATTGAGTAATACCAATACATCATAATAAAATAAAATTACAATAATTTCCTAAATAGTTTGTGTTTTATTCAAAATCAACATCGGCCCTTGAAATTTAACCACCTTTTACGTACATATATATTTATGTCGACTCTAATGAAGGCTGTTGCGAACTGCAATATTTTTAATCCGAAATCGTCACTGAAATACGAGTATTATATGTATGTTCTTTCGAAAACTAATTAGATACTCGTAATATTGCAATTAAATTGATTCAGTTGCTGTCAAGGCAGGACAAGCAAATGTATAAAACTTGTCTTATTGGACTTTACGACATCATATGAAAATTATTTTCACTTCATTTCACTTAAATACCAGTTAACCAAATAGCCATACCCAGCGCCAAAGGTGTCACTGACTTCTGCACGACATTTTCTGCGAGCACTTTCCAGCGAACTTTAAACAAACCCCTTATCAACAGCCCTATACTGAGATACTTTTCCAAATCGTTCACCCTTCCGTCTGCGTTCATATACATGTATTAGGAAAATTATGCCGAAAACATTATGGCTGAAAAATGTTTGGATATAGAATAGTTTGGAGTTCAACGCTATTAAGTACGTGATAGATAGTCTTCGATTTTGTCGCTAACAAACAATATCTAAGCAAAATAGCGTCGACGCACCAAAGACTTTAGCTGCTGCTAATTAAGAGTGAAGCGAAATTAACAACTATCTCTGCTTTTATTCCAAGCAAAGGCCACACATTCGACAACAAATTAACAAAATATTTAATTAGTCCAATCACTAATAACAATTCAGCTTGTTCGAAGCAAATAATTAATGTCACCTTGATTTCATCCAAGATTAGGTTTTGCCAAACGGCTGCCGTCTGTGACATGGTCAACTGTGACATGCTATTCAGCCCGCTTGACTGCAACAATATTAGCACATGCATAAGAGAGCATCTTCTTCCAGAAATGCCTCACTTGATGTCTGTTTGTTTTGCAACAGGAACTGTCACATTAAATAAAATGATTTATTGTGTCCTTAATTTATTGCGGAAACAAACAAAAACAAATGAGAAGAGGAAAAAAGATGGCCAAACGAGTCAGAAAAACCTGCAAAAACAGAGGAGCCATTAACAAGTGCAATGAACGCAGTCTAATGCAAAACCCCTGAATAGACCTGACGTTGGCACGTGTGTGTGTGGGTGTGCGTGAACAAACACGCCAGCAAAATTTTGCAGCATCTGTCACGTGGCCAAGGAATTTTGTTATGAAATAGTTCACATATTGAAGCAATTTATGTCCAGATATGAGAGTTTTAAGCCAATACGATGGCAATTTTGTTTTATTTTTTTTTTTATTGTTTGTTTATTCACACTATCCCATATGGGGCACTCAAGTACCTCTAAGACATTTTCTTTCGAAAAATCTTATTCTTTGCATATATGAAGGGCAGCGTTTTTTTTTTTCTTTTGATTTGTATTGACTGATGATTTAGTGGCAAATCCTATTCGTGGATCTCTTCCAAATAAGGGCGGTGGAAGAGATGGACTTATAAGTGGAACAAGAACAACAAAACCTGACAAGCCACCTATTTTAGAAGTTGGGTCATCCATAAAACCTGTCACTAACTGCCCAGCATGTCAACTAGATGACGTTAAAAGTGCAATTAATTTTCTAAATGACGTGCGAAAGCCTATAAAATATACTTACATTCATATATGTACGTTACCACAACTCGGTACAACTCTGTTTTGAGGGAAAGCAGCATATAAAACAAAATACTAGAATGTACCAAACAGGTACTTAAATGGCATTTGTGTGACCACAATATTTTTATTACATCCTTTTTTTTTTGGAAAGCGAGTTCGTATTTTATAAATCAGAATGGGCCTGTTCGGTAGGGCATCACTGGGCTGCATCTGAAGCACTAGAAAGCAAAAGTTTGCAACACTGCAAAAGTCTTGAGCTCTAAAATACAACAGTGAAACAGATGATGGCGAACAATGAAAATGGCTGATGTAGTGGAGGAGTAAGTATTGAATAGCAATTTCTCCATTTATAATATTCACACAGTTAATGACAGCTCTCGCGTCATAGTAATTATTTGTTGTTGTTGTTGTTATTTGGCCTTCCCTAGTTTTGCGTTTCAGTCGCACTGGTTGACGTATTTACCACCGATTAGTGTATTATTTTACACTTCATTTGAGGAATTTCATATCGGCTATACTCCTATTTCCCATGTACAGGCATGTGTCGTACAAGGTAGACGCAGCGGCGCTTAGAAAAAATATACTATTAAAACCATTATGGGCATATAGTCTTCGTTGCCTGCCTACTCTGTGCAGTTATAACTTGTAAATTTACTTTGCAAAGTTATAAAATAAATAAATAATATTCCCACGTCGGTAATTTTAAACAAATTATTTGTTTTCATCTTTTATCAGCATCGTAAAATAATCAAAGATGCATTTCCACACAGATCTAATGTCTCGTGCCATATAAAGTGTAAATTAAATTGCTTTTAATAATATAACGTTGAAAATTTCAAATGTCTGTCAAAGGTCTGGCAAACAATCCATCAATCTACAAAATTATCTTAAATACCTAAAATATATTAAATTTAATTAAAAACATTATTATTATTATCGCAGCCACGATTGAATAAAACAATAATCAATATGATTGTCATATGTCCGAACCAAATCCAACATCTGAGATATTTCTGTCAGACAGCTGTTTAATGGCACAACCGTTAAAGGCCGACATTTGTCAGACTTGTCTGATGTAGACATATTTAAAAATTTTTTTTTCTTCTTTTCTCCTGTTCTCCTTTTTGCTGGCAAGTTACTGTATGAAAAGCATACTGTGGCTAAAACAATTGTAACATCAAAAGATAATAGCAGTTAATTGTGGACGAGCACTCTGTGCATTTTTAAAACTATTACGTTTCAGTTACAATAACATAAAGCGACTCTCATTCCGTTGTGCTTTCGTACTTAATTGTAACTTTATTCTCTGGAAGCAGTAGTTTTAAAAAAAGAAACTATGAATGAAAATGCCAGCATAGAAGATTGTCAGAAGCAATAAGAATGAAGAGAAAATGACATAATGAAACAAGATCCTTATTAAAAATACGGAAGTGCAAACTTAAAGCAAAATAATATTAAATACATTTTTAAAATAAAACAAATGCCTATTTCTGGCATTCCTGGTGACATTGTTAATATTCGTTCTTGTAGTAATTAGCCAATGCGGGGAACTAGATTGCAGGCTGTTGTGTGGGAACAAATGTTTGGATATCAGTGAGCCACCTCAGACTGGTGTAAGTCTAAATAAAATAAAACTCTTTCATCGGTGTCTTCAATCTTGGAAACAGGAAAAAGTCAAAGGGGGCCAAGTCTGATGTATGCAGTAACTGAAACATGATTAGGGTGCTGTTTTTGGCCAAAATTTGTGATGGCGAAGAACGAACTTCGCCATCACAAATTTCCGAAAAACTGAAGGCAATACCAACATGCTCAGCAACTTCTCTAATAGTGATTCGACAATTCTCCATAACAGTTTTCTTCACAGTCCGCACATTTTCAGCGGTTGTTGATGTCTTAAGGCATCCCGGGCGAGTGTCGTCACCCACAGCTGCCCGGTCTTTTTGGAAACAGCAGATTGCTTGATAATGTTACCAATCTGCCACCATGAAGAACATTTGTCTCTTTCAGTTGCCCGAACTTCGAGCACACACCAATGCTGAGTACGTGATCCAAGCTATTATCTATTTTTACCCTGTGATTAATGAGTTAATAAAAAAAAGTGTAGGACTAAGTTATTCGGACAAGTCAGTACACAAATGCCAGAGTTCTAAGATAATCAGTTTTGTAACGATAGACAGAGAGGGACCAAATTATTCACACATGTGTTTGATTTTCCAATTTCTAACTATTTTCCATAATGAACAAATAAAGCTCCCAAGAATTATGCTACAGAGTTATTTAATTGTACGAAAGTAAAAAACAACAAAAAATTATTCATAAATTAATTTTTAAATAAAATTTTCAATAATAATTATCTGAGAATTGCTTGAAGCGAATGCCGTTCCAATACTTTCCCATTCTTCTTGTAGGGTTTCTTTCAGCTGTCTTTTACTTGACATATTGTGTTTCTCCTGGGATTCAGTCCGGATATTGTGGGGGGAGTAGGGAGAATATGCGAGATATGGTGAATGTTCGACATTCGGACGCAATGGGCTGTATCTTGTTGGAAGTAGAAATTAACATCGGGACCCAATTTTTATTATATGCGTACTTACAGTGTCGGACAAAACTAAAGGAGCGAAAACTAAAACGTATTATATTAAATATAACATGAAATTTTTGTCAATTTATAACAGCATACACATATATTTAAGTGGCGATCACAGTATAACAGGTTCAAGTAGTTTTTTCCATACTTGAATGTTCACTTGTGACTGGCAGAGCCGCATCAAATCGTTTGCCAGATTTGTAACTATGTGTGCCTTAATGTATCCTCAACCCTAGGGTCAATAACCGGGTACCGAACTACCTTTTTTATCTTAAAAAGCGTCGCTATTAAGGTCTTTGGAGACAATAAAAGTGGCTCTACATTCGGCACTTATGCGAATCAATGACCGGGGTAACCCCCTTGTCCCAACAAGTTTTATTTGTTTTTCTTCATAAACTTGCCACTATTTCATTATTTCATACATACATGTGTACATACATATATTAAAAAATCATTGATAAGAGCGGCAGGCAATATATATATTATAACAACAACAGCCTAGAAATATGTACCGTTTTCAAAGTAAAACAAAACAAATGAACCTACTACGGCAGCAAAGTTGGACGCAGCAACTTTCAACAAAGAATCAAATTGTTTTAAATATATGTATTTTTGTAAAGGGTGTTTTTTATAGAGGACTTTGAAATTGAATAAAACAAAGATGAATTTTTTAAATTTATATAAAATTTACTTTATTCGAAAGATAATCTGCTGGCATTATTATTTAAATATGACTTCTGGCATATGATCGCCACGGCTGGCTCGCATGTAGTCTAATCGGAGCGTACAATTTCCGATAACTTTTTCCAACATTTGTGGCCGCATACCGGCAATAACGCGGCGAATGTTATCCTCCAAGTGGTCAATCGTTTCGGGGTTATCGGCGTAGACTAGCGACTTCTCATATCATATCATATATTCGCAGAAAATAGTCTAGCGGCGTTAAATCGCACGATCCATAGTTAATCGAACTATTTGCTCTAATGAACGATTATGTTGACCGTGAAATGAATGTAGTGTGCGATACGTATTTAGCACTGTTCTATTCTAGTCTATTCATGTTGAAATGCCAAACCAAACTTAACATAATTAACTTGACAGCGGACAAAAAACGTGTTGTCAACTTAAAGTTTTATACCTCTATAAAAAAAACGTCCTTTAGCTGATTGTCGACTCTGTTCACACATTATTTAACCTAAAATAATAATTTTTAATGGCAAATTGCAAAAATGCATATAGGGGTACCGGGGTACCTGGTTATTGGCTAACGTCTATTTTTTGGTTGTTGGCCGTAGGGCTAAGCACTGTTGCAAAAAATTCCATTAGCAATTGATTATACAAATTTATCAATTGCACCACCGAACGCAATTGGTAATTCTAATACATTCATTAAAATCTATTTCAGTAATATATATGGCAGCTTTTTGCCTTCCCTTTCTAGTATGGCAACTCCTTTCAGTTTTGTATCATTAAATAAGCAATTCTCTCAAAGTATAAAAAGGAATTTAATATCAGAGTACAACTTTGTATCAATGTGCTTAGGAAATTGTGATTAATTAGTGTATTGCAAAGAATTTATCATATTGAAAATATAAAATCTCTATGTCAAGAAAAACTACAAATAAAAAAGCTGTTGGTGAATGAAATTTCAGTTGCATTTTTCATACTTCACTAGAGAGAGTTAAAAGCGAAAAGCAGAAGCAAACATTGATGTCAGCCTCTGGTAAACATACACACATGCGGAATTGCTAAAACACAAGCCAGAGGATTTAATAATTTGTATTATTTATCAAAATCTTCGGATTTTTGCGTTAAAGCTTTTTTTTGTGACAAAGAAAATAGGTAAGAAATATTGTAAACGAATAAACAGTAGGGTTTATTTTCTTCACAGAAGAGGCAGAGTGATGGTTGATTAAATAAGGGGAAGTAGTGTAAAAGGAAAGGTGATAAGTAACAGGGTGCAGCAAAACAATTTATTTTTAGCAAACAGTTGTGTTGCATTTATTAGTATTGATTTCAGAAAAGAATAATTGTGAAATTCGTTATCGCCTTTGTTTGGCAAACGCATTAGCTTCTAATCGCTTACAGCGTGTTTTGAAGACTAGCGTTGCGGTAGTTTTGGAAGTTGTTTTTGGCCAGTGAAAGCATTTGCTTTATCAGAACAGCGTTCTTACTTGCTATTATGCGTTACACGTTTTTCTTGAGATAAAAACAGCAGTACACATTCTTTAATATAGATACGAGTTTTTTGTTTCTCAGAACACTTGTTTGTCGTTCTCAAATAGAAAGTAGGAATTTTTAGCGGACATGGGAAAATGGCCAGAAATTAGATGTTTAGTTGACTTACTTATGTTATAATAAATGTTCTATAAAATATATGCCGTTATCATAGAATGAGATGTTTCAAAATCCGCTAAATCATTTAAGTTGGTTACAGCGCACTAAACAATAAATGTTAGACTCGTGTGTTTCACGGTCGGCCCTAATTAACACTCTTGGCCAACAACTATCAAAGACAGTTTTTGCGCCTAGATTTATTTGCTCATTATTTCTTGTGTAATACTTGTATACTTTCAAATTAAAGCATCCATGTCGACAAGAAAATTTAAATTATTTGATGTCCCGTAATTGAAAAGCTTTGTAATATGAATGGATTTTATTGAAAGCGAGCATAAGTAAAACATTTCAAGATGCGAAACAAACCGTAAAGGATAAATCAGGAAACAATTTTAGAACTGATCTTTCACGTGACATCGATTTGCACAAACGCAATATAACTTGCGCTTGCCAAACACGTGGTGATTTATTTACTCACATAAATATGTCAGTGGGGCTTACATGTGTTTGTGGGAGACAAAAATCATGTTTTTATTATTATTACATTAGCTGTTGAAACCTGCTGGACAGCACATGTTCATTTCAGTTATTCTGATTGATTATTGTTTAAAATTTTTATTTGTACAACAAATATAGAAATGGTCTCGAATTTTTTAAAGCAGTTAAACGCCGCTCTTATTTTGTTTACACATGTGACTTAATTGTGTTTTGTTTGGATCTGGCATCACTTTTGCAATTTATGTTTTCGTTTCCTTTTTTCGTTGATTCGTCTTGTGGCTGCAGAAAGTTAGATATTTTCACGTAAATATTTTAGTAAAAATAAAAAAGATTTGCCATTATTTGCAAAAATATTTATTGAGTTTTTGCAATGAAGTAAAATTGGAAAGGCATCGAAAGCCTTTAAATAACTGTATTTGTTTTCCATACGTTTTCACAAGGATAGTCAATTAAAATCAAAGTGTAAAGAGGACAGAAAAAAGTGGAATATAAGTATGTACACAAATATGTATGTGCATGTATAGTAACCAAATAAAAATGTTTAATGATGACAGTGAAAATTAACGATATAGAAGTGTTTTTTTTTTCATTGTTTAAAAGAAGCAACAATAAGTAAAAACAATAAAGAAATGCGCTATATAATACCTTTGTTCTTTTTCTCACATACAGGATTACATTCACTACATTTATGTATGTAAAAGCGTCGGACATAACGTTGGAAACGGCTGTCATAGATAAAATAAATCACCTTTAACAAAAAGAAAAAGTAACAAATAGTTGAAAATCTCGTCGTCTAATAAGGCCAGCAGAAATTTCTGCTTTATAATTGCAGCGCTAAGAGCAGCGACCGGCCAAGTCATTGAAGAAACTCACAAGAAGCAACAAAAAATAAACTAAAAATACATGAAAAAGTAAAATAAATGCCACACATTTGTGTTGTTTTATTGACCTAAGAGTGCTGCGCCTCCACCAAAAGTCTATTGGCCGCTACGCTAATTTACTATTCGCGACTCTACTATTGATATTCTCTTTTTCATTGTGCCTTTGTTGTTATATGCACTTCAAAATTCGTTGGCAAAACAAGCAAGATCGACGCCATTAAAAGCGAAATACTGTTTTAAAATTGTTGTGGTTTTCGCCGGCGATCATAACGATCGAAAGAAAAGCCACAATTTCGTTTATTAGCTTCATAAAGTGGAGGAAAATTGTCGCCGTTTACAGGCCATGAATATCAGGAGCACAGCTCCCAAGAAGGAGGGAAAGATGCGAATTCGTGCCTTTCCGGTAAGTAGACGATGTATTTTCAAATTATATGTATTTATGTATTATTGAGTTGTGATGACAGCAATTTTCTGTTTCTAGATTTTAATTAATGTTTTCAACTATTACACGAGTTATATTTATTTGTATTTGTATGAACTAGAAGAGAGTTTCGCTTTTCCTAACTCCCATAAGCTTCCTGAAAGTTTTGATAATATCTATGAACAAATGTAAATTTTCGAATTCATATTACACTTTTCAAAGTATTTCTTCGTTCGGCACTATAGACATGGACAAGTACTAACAACGTCTATCTAACATGAGAAAAGCCAGGATTTGATGTAGAATTAATATGAAGACTAAGCTGGAGTTCGCACTATTATGAAAGATTGTAGTGCACGATGTTGAGCTCTAACATAGCCAAGAGTTTTTGTGCCGGTGAATGCGTTCCCTCTTGGTATTTCTTTTAGCTACGCTGCTGCTTACAATATTTCGAAGTTTATGATATAGAAATTTTCAACATTGCCAGTTTTTCTAAATTCCCGACATTTGAAGCTTTACTGGAAAAAGCCAAAGATTAATTCTCTGCTTATTTCCTATTTTTAATAATTTTTAATCGATTATCTTTGGTACGATTTTGTTTCTCTATTTGAACGGTTTTTGAAAGCACTACCAAACGTTTACAGAATCTTCATTGTTGTTGCTTACAAGTTAACAAAATATATTATAGAGTTCAGTAATAAATAAATGTTCAGCGAATTCCAAAGTATTTTGCTCTTGTTAAATGTTTGCAAATTGTCGAATTAATAATTTTTACACCTGCACTGTGAGAAGTAAGACATAAAAAAGTAATTATCTGAGCTGTCAACGGCATTTGGTGAAGTAACGATTAATTTATGTACAAATTTGTTTGGCCAACGACAACATCGATATAGACAAACAACTATTTAGTTTTGTTTTCAATTGCAGTAATTTTTTGACAGTCCCTTAAACTTTTTGTCTTAACAAACTTTTGCCCCGTGTAAACAGTCCCAAACGCCCTCAATATTGTAACTGGAATACTTATCCCCGTTCAATTCAAAAGAAACCCAGCAATGATTTTATTGTCAAATAAAATTTTAAGTGTGAAAAATACAAATTTTAATTCATAATTAAATTTTTAATTTAATTTTATAAAACAAACTAGCAAAAAATTAAGATTGTGTAAAAAGTGTTTTCATTCAAGCAATTATATGACACAAAATATTTTAAGTGAAAAATTATTGAACAAAGAAATCAAATTACAACTGCAAACCAGCGGACATTAAAAAAGAGACAATAAACTGACTTGTCGGCAGGAGTGAGATGGAAAAAATTGTACATAACAAAAGCAAATAAAGAACAAAATATCTATCAGTTAACGGTAAATTAGAGCTGATAAAAGAAATAAAAAATATTTGTTTTATTGTTTAATAAAATTTTGAATTCGAAAAGCGTAATGTTTTAAAATTCGAAGAAACCAATGATTTTGAAGAACAACTATAAAAGAAAACGAATTCGTTTTGAAAGGAGAAGAGAAGGAGTGGAAAGCATTTTAGTATAAAAATTTTCTAACATTTGGAGAATATAAGAAATAATAAGTTTTGCACTAGAAAAAGAAAACTTTTGATCAACGTTGCAACAAAGCCTTCAATGCCCAAGGAAAATCGTACCGCAGCAACTAATCGTTTTCAGAATACCAGAAATTTGTTACCTAGTGTCGCCGGCAACAACAACAATACCACCACCACCACCAATAGAAATACAAACACCGGTACGCGATGTAGTGGCAGTAGCAGTGGATGTTCTTTCGGCAACATTCAAAATCAACCGTCAACCAGTAATGGCGCTGGTCGCTACCGCAAATGTTGTTTAAACAAACAAACTACAAACAGCAACAAGGATGAATTACCCTCGACTTCGAAGACTTTGTGGAGATCTCGCACTTTTATTGATACCTCAAAAATATGCTCCTTGCATCCGCACTCTGCTGTTAATAAAAAGACTATTGAAATTCAACTTAAGTTTCCTTTATGGTCACCGGAATACAAAAGAAATGGTCATGACGTTAGTATCTATCGTATTGCTTTACATCACTTTGAGACACTTGCCAGTTACATATTCTTAATTACTTAACGCACACACGATCAGTGTGTTCAAGCACAGAACCTACTTTCTTCAATTCAACAAGGAAGTGTTTTTTGTTTCCGAAAGCCTGCGGTTAGTCAATTTGATAGTTTCTATCGTTAAAAAGTCAGTGATTTACACAAACTATACTATACGTACTCGTAGCTTCATCGCTGAAGCCATCTGCCTGCTTTATTATCTTAATATTGGTATATTTAAATGCTATCAAGCGTGTCCTTACAGGTGTTCCGAGGATTGCTAGACTAATAAATAGGGGTTTTGAATCAAATCGCCAGCCGGCAATTATTAAAACGGAATAAACTATTGTACATAAATACTTTTAAATTTAATAATTTAAAAACAGAAACAAAATCTTCGTGCTGGCGAATTGAAGTCGCCATACCGCTCTCGAACACCTGTCATGCGATGTCATCGCGTAACGCAAATGTTATGCGAAATGCGATGACTAAAACACGCCTATTGGACTTTTGCCAAGAAATTCTTAGCTGATAAATTGATTCCCGACTTTGTTTCGTTATCGCCTCGAAACGAAATTGGCTAAATAATGTTTGCTGAAATAATAATAGGAAGCAGTTGCAGGCATCTTCTCACAAGAAGAAAATATTTAAGAAAACTTCGTAGACGGCTTCGGGCTTGATGATATTGATGAGAGCAAAGCCGCGATGGAATTGCTTTAGTCAACTGCAAAACAGCCCATAATTGGCAAAACAGTTTTAAAGCCAACAAAGTGGTCCCTGAATATGTTAACCCAAAAGCTGACACTATGATATTACGAGCTAGAGACGTCGTCTATTGTCTTTAATTATTTATTTTATATTTGCTCAAATGAAAATGATTAACATTTTTATTTTAAATATATTGTTTGTTCGTTTAAAAGGTATGAAGAATTTTGCTCGCCAAAAATTCTTTTTCTTCATAAATCAGAGAGAAGTACAACTTTTGTTTTTCTTCTTGTTTCACATGCAATTTCGAAATGGAAAGCTCTTTGCACTGCTGCATTTGCGCTTACAAAATAGTGGTCTCAGTTTGTTCTTATAGTTTTCATTGTCAGCTGTTGATGTGATATTGAATTTTATTCAAGTTACAAAATATATTTCCGAAAAGTCGGTGTCAGCAAATGAATAACAACTCAGTAAAACAAATTCCGTAGTAAAACCATCTAGATGTCGTGTAGTAGTTAAGCACGTCTTTACTAGTGTAATAATTTTTAGCAGCTCTGCTCTTACAGAAAACATGTCATGCAAATATTTTTGTTTTACTGTTAATTTGGGCGCCTTAAAGAAGCAAATTTTTATATGATCTTCCATATTCCGATGTGGCCACTGCTGTTAATAATTGTGCAACAAATGTGTTCTCGTTTTCTTTTTGTTTTAATCTTGTCAGGCTTCTATGGACGAAAAATATGTGGAGACAATATGGGCCAGCTTAAAGAATGCCATACAGGAAATTCAAAAGAAGAACAACTCGGGTCTCTCTTTTGAGCAACTTTATCGCAACGCCTACAACATGGTCCTGCACAAATACGGTCATCGTTTGTATTTCGGCTTGAGAGAGGTGGTCAAAGAACATTTAGAGGAGAAGGTGCGCAAGGATGTACTCGAAAGTTTGCACAATAATTTTCTGCCAAAACTGAATCAGGCCTGGACCGACCATCAGACATCGATGGTGATGATACGTGACATACTTATGTATATGGATCGTGTTTATGTGCAAAGCCGTGAAGTAGAAAATGTTTATAATTTAGGTTTAATACTTTTTAGAGATGAGGTAAGCCTAAGCCTCCTTCTTTGCCTATAACACTGTAATAATTGTTCATTAATCAATGTTTACTTGAAGATTGTTCGCTACTCGGAAATCCAAAAGGCTTTGCGCGAAACACTTTTGGGCATGGTAATGGATGAACGTAGTGGCGAGGCTATCAATCATTTAGCTATAAAAAATGCTTGCCAAATGCTGATGGCGTTGGGCATTAACTCACGCTCTGTCTATGAAGATGACTTTGAAAAGCCATTTTTGGCCCAATCGGCTTCATTTTACAAATTTGAATCACAAAAGTTTCTGGCCGAAAATAACGCAAGTGTGTATTTGAAGAAAGTGGAGGTGAGTTGCCAAGCAATCCAAAATCGTATCAAATAAATACGTATATATCTTTTTTAGGCTCGTATAATGGAAGAATCGGCTCGTGCAACTCTCTACTTAGACAAAGACACGGAACCGCGCATAGTAAAAGTTGTGGAAGATGAATTGATCAAGAAACATATGCGCACTATTGTGGAAATGGAAAATTCGGGCGTGGTCTATATGATTAAAAACTCTAAAACCGAGGATTTGGCCTGTACGTATAAACTCTTTTCGCGGCTCAAAGAAGAGGGCCTAAAAGTAATTGCCGACACCATGTCGGCCTACTTAAGAGAACAGGGACGCATGCTGGTGAAAGAGGAAGAAAATGGCACCACTAATCCCATAACATTTGTACAGAATTTACTTGATCTTAAAGATCGCTTCGATCAATTTCTGCATCATTCGTTCAATAATGATCGGCTTTTTAAAAATGTCATCTCGTCCGATTTCGAGCATTTCCTTAATTTAAATTCAAAATCACCCGAATATTTATCGTTGTTTATAGACGACAAATTGAAAAAGGGCGGCAAAGGTGTAAGTTTTCGAACAAAATCAGCCTCCAGACAGAACGGCCTGGCATTATTTTTTTCTTTTACTTTATTTTCCCCCCTATTCAGATGACTGAACAGGAAATTGAAGTTATTTTGGACAAGACTATGGTGTTGTTTAGATTCTTGCTGGAAAAAGATGTATTTGAACGTTATTATAAAACTCATTTAGCCAAGCGTTTGCTGCTCAATAAATCGGTCTCAGATGATTTTGAAAAGAACATGATTTCGAAATTAAAGGTATCGTATCGATTTCGTATTTCGTTTGTTTTGCCTTTATGTTTTTAATGTATTAAACATTTTTTGCTTAAAAGACTGAATGTGGTTGTCAATTCACTTCGAAGTTAGAAGGAATGTTCAAGGATATGTCTATATCGAATACCACCAACGAGGAGTTCAAAATCTATATTAATAATCATAATATTAATTTATCTGTGGAATTTACGTGTAGGATCCTCACTACCGGTTTCTGGCCTACACAGGTATGTTTGTTGCTTGCCCCCTATTGATTGAAACGTTATTTGTTTGCTTATTATTTGCGATTCTTCTATTAAAAGTCCTCCACGCCTAATTGTAATATACCAGCTGCACCCAGAGAAGCCTATGAAATATTTAAAAAATTCTACCTAGACAAACATTCAGGACGCCAACTGACTTTGCAACCACAACTGGGTATGAAAATAGTATTTGCTTTAGGAAATGATATATATTAAATCTCTCTTTTTTGCCATAAGGTAATGCTTGCCTAAATGCGGTGTTTTATGGTCGCAAAGTTGTAGATGCCGCGGCGGCTGCCGCTGAAAAGGACAAGGACGCTCCTAGTTCTAGTATGTCGTCTTCCAGCTCCAGTGGTTGTACAATACCTGCTACAACGCGTAAACATATTTTAACCGTATCCACGTATCAAGTATTACATTTTCCAATCAAAGATGAACTCTTTTTATTTATGTTTATTTTTCATAATTTTTTTTTTTTTTGTTTTATAACAGATGTGTATATTGATGCTTTTCAACACTCGAGAGGTCATGACATATGAAGAAATTTCACAAGAGACCGATATACCGGAACGTGAGCTACAAAGAGCCATACAATCGCTGTCGATGGGCAAACCTTCACAGCGATTGCTGGTGCGCAACTCTAAAACAAAAACTAAGGATATAGATCCGACGGATGAGTTCCTAGTGAACGATGCGTTTGTTTCGAAATTTCACAGGTATGATAGAAGACGCGTGACTACTCACTACTCGCTATATCCTTGACTCGCTGCACTAGTAAAATGTTGCTGTTGCTTCTTTAGGCAATCAAAATCTGAGCAAATATGAAATTTTCGGCAAAAAATACTTCACATTTGCTCACATTTCTGTCAGAAACGTTTCACATGAGCCATAAAATGCTAGAGAAGTAGTTTTATTCCCAAAGTTTACACTTTGAGGCCTTAGACTACATTTTGAACAGCAGTTTGAAGAGCAGTTCCCTGTAAAGTGCTTCTTCACTATAAAATGTTACATTTTTTAAAGCAGTTACTAACAAAATATGTTCTTATGATTATGCCGTTTATAATATAGGAACTGAAACCAGACTTGTGCATTTTGTAACCTATTATCCATGCAACTATATAGTTTTTTGTAATTATAGTTTTACTATTATTTACTAATTACAAAAAATATTTAAATGCAAACAATAGAACACTTGGCCTTAACCGCAATTAATTTCTGTTGCAGAGTTAAAATCCAAACTGTGGCTGCCAAAGCCGATACGGAACCGGAACGAAAAGAAACCAGAGGTAAAGTCGATGAGGATCGTAAGCACGAGATCGAAGCAGCGATCGTGCGCATAATGAAAGCCAGAAAGAGAATGCCAGTAAGTTTTTCTTTTAATTATTTGAACGAAGAACATGATAATAATTGCATTTGTTTTTTTTTCCCCAAATAGCACAATCTGCTGGTATCAGATGTAACATCTCAATTGAAATCCAGATTCCTACCATCTCCCGTATTGATCAAAAAACGAATAGAGGGTTTAATTGAAAGAGAATATTTAGCCAGAACGCCAGAGGATCGCAAAGTTTATGTTTATTTAGCTTAAGTGTGAAACAATATATAGATATATGAACCACAGCTGAGACAAACAGAAATAAGAAACACAAAAATGCTTTGGTAGATAATTGTGTTGTTTATTATTTTATTTTTTTAAGATAACACTAAAAAAAGACCCAACTCTTCAATCATGCATTATCATAAATAAGAAAATTTAAAACAACACCTCGATAAACACTTTCCCCTGCCCCGAAAACATTCTTTACCACATGCCAACACAAACACATTTTCCTTCATATAAGAATTCTTTAATTACTGCAAATATATATTTTAAAATGTGAACTCCTTAACGTGAAATAGAAGAAAGAACAAAACAAAATCTACATATATTTTCAAATTAAAAATGTGCAAAACATTTGAATATTTTTTTTAAACGAAAGAAAGAAAAGAAAATAAATGTTGTCTTTTTGGCTAAAGCGAGAATTAGAGAACTAAAAAAATTAAAACTGTGTATTAAAATAAATTGGACAGCCAATAATAATGTCTTTACGTTTCATAGTTAGTATTTCTTTTTTAACTTTTCTTCTTTTTTCGTTAAAAATCTTTAACGAGATTTATATAATAATTTTGTTTTCTACCTGTGAACTTAATATAAAAACAAATTTTTTAAACTATTTCGCTGAACTTTCAATTTCTAACTTGCAACCGTTCCGTCTTCCTATAACTTAAATGAGTTTAAAAATGTTTAACAATTAATTTTTATTATCTCGAAACAGGTCTGTTCTGAACAATCAGGTGATTTCAAATCACGTCATTTCCAAAGCCAAATTGCAACAGAATGCAACGTTTGTGTCGCTCTTTTGTTATTATTCATATTTTAAATTTTATGCCAATATTTGATTTTAGAGGTTTTATGATTTGAAAACGCGCGATTTTCAGAACATGTCTGAAACATTTTCCAAAAGTTTGATTTCTTTGTTTAATTCGACTGAAAGCTCTGAAATTCCACATGACAGAATTCTTTACCCCACCCACCGCCTGCACTTTGAATTATCAAGTTGCCCAAAAGAACTTTTTTTCCCCCTGCCGTTCGCTTGTGCGCGAATCTGTCTTTGTTTAGGAATTCATGTTTGCCAGAAAACATCAGACGGACCAACAAAATTTGCCAGCTGACGACCAACCATTAACATTTGCATTTCAGCTGTCATTCATAGTCCTGCCGGTTTTTCAAAACCCGTCCTTTTCCACCAACAAAACAAATTATTCAGGCCGCCTGTTCTTGCAACAAATTATTTCAGCGAAAAGCACCCAAATAATCTTTTTCAAAACCAACTGTTTCGTTGCGGAACGTATAAAAAAGGAACACCGAAAATATGCAGTTTTCTAAATATTTTAATAAAAAAATTTAATGTTTAATCAAAACAACCGCTTAATATTGAGGAAACTTTAATTAAATAAATACGTCGAATCGAAAGAAAAATCTCGAACGCAAGTAAAAGGTATTTGTTTGTGGCTAAACTGTTTCCGTGTGAAGCAGCCTGTCACGCCGTAGGGGAATCACCCACCCATATTCCGAAAAATGTTTTTCACCAAAGAACTGACTGTTTCGTTACGAACATAGAAATTTTTAATGATTCGATATGAATCGATTTGCAATGATCCGATAATTAAAATAAACTTTTGTCAGCTGCCAAGAAGTTATCGAAAATGTTATTTTGACAGATTAAGAGGAAAACAGCAAAAGTTTTAAGTTGAAAAGAGAATAACAATTAAAATGCTTTCATCACTCGTTGTTGTTGTTGATGACAAAGAAGAAAATATACAAAACGCAGCATCGATTACAAAGCAGTTACGAGACAATTCAAATCTCCTGAATTAAGAGTGTCAAAAGTGTTGCCTGGTTGTTTTTAAACCATTTTCAAAGCTCAAAACAATAAACAATTAATTTCTTATGCTTAAAAGTAAATTAACAACTTTACGCACTTTTTTTAACTACCACCAAAAATTTGCATTAAAAACTCACACGGCGACCAAAAATTATCGGTTGTCAAAATTACTTGAAAAAAAAAACAACAACGGAGGCTGCCAGCTTTAGTAGCCAGTTGCTATCTGTAATAGCTTTTCGGCAACTGCCAACGTCACTGGAGTTCGGTTGCTGTCGACAATCGGGCCATAAGACTATGCTCGAGGTAACGAACGAAATCAGCGTGAAGGTTGCATTAAGTTGATTAAACAGGGCTTAAAAATTATTCCCAGGACTAGTTTTCTCTTCTTTTTTATCGCCACTCAAAATTCTTGCAAACGTTATCGCTCGACTTCGTGGCACACAAGATAAAACTCATTTTCGTACTTTATTGCTGTCAGTATTAAGAGAGAGAGAGAGAGAAATTTATGAAAAACAGGCAGAAACACTGACAATATTAGCAAGTTTGTGTGTTTTATTTTGTTTTCAATATAAATTTCTAAACAGAAATGCAATACAGGTATGTAAATGTGTCGGTATATGTTTTTAATAGCCGAAGAGGGGCTCAAACAATAATAAGTTCTTAATTTTTAAAACTTAAAGAAATAATAATAAAAACTATTAATAATAAAATATGTTTCAATAAGTGTTGGAACAACTGTCGTACTACGCTACTGAGTGTGACAGAAATCGTTTACGATATGCAACGTTTTGACAACGAAACTTGCATTTTTTTTTTGTTTGTATGAAACTGAGGCCTATTTAAGTGAGATGTTTTTGAACTTTACTAATCGATTTAATTAACTTTTTTAATTAGACTAAAATTAGGGTACATCGTTTAGAATTTTGTTAATAACTTGCTTGATATATTTACATCAGTATTTAGTAAATCTTTTGTTTGGATTAAGTCTAAAAGTTTGGTTCTAATTAAATATATGCATGTATTTTGGTAAGAAAAGATTCTTGCCACATTTGCTGATGAATGTGGAACTGATAATTTTTGAAACTACTTGAAACATGAATTTATTTGCCTTATTTTTAATTACTGAAACTGTGGAGATCCCGTGATTGCACTAAACTAAACTACTAACCCCTCCCCCCCTTTAAAAAAGGAAATGTTATCTCCACCTCTTCCCTAAGCAAAAAGAAGTTATTTGATAATCGATTAACGGGACATCGTTACATACGCAAATAGGGTTTTGAAAATTGATGCACAAACAACAAAGTTGTTTCATAGTCCCATTTTTTTTGGGTTAAAAACTATGTGGAAGGAGTAACATAATTTAAGCCTTGGACATGCATATACATGAGTCTGGCCAGACTTTTTTACATATTTTTTTTTATTGTACACATCAAACGCTAGAGACTTGATTTTTCAGCTGCCCTCCTGAATTTTTGTTGGCCTTTTTAAGGGATTTCTTAACATATATGTACATACATTAGTGACAGCTGAGGTTTGGCCAGACCCATATATTTCGATGACTGGAAGTTATATAATCTTCATTATACAAAAGAAAATTTTAGTGGTCCTCCCTCTTCCACTTACATATACAAATTTGAATTTTGTAAATTGGTACACAAATGGTGAAGTTATGCTCGTTTATATTATAAAATATATCGAAAACTAAATGGAAGGAGTAAGATAATTAAAAAAAATGGGCGTGGTTGGAAAAACAGCCTATAACTCATTCGAGAGTCCGACCTAAATGTTGGGAAAATTCTGTTTTATATACGTCTGTATATAGATATGCCATTGGTGGGTGGTACCATTGTACCTTGCAAGTCTGAATATGTAGCAGCAACAAAAGCACCATTGCACCAATTTTGCCATCCCTGGACGCGACTAGTTAACCAAATATGTAACTGCTAACATGCAAACAGACGCGTTTGCACTCCCACAGATGCCTTGTAATAAAGAGAACAATAAAAACAAACTCACAACCACAACGAATATCGAAACACACAAAACAAAAACGATGGGAACTACGATATTTTTCTGTCTGAGAGACAAGCGGCAGTAGCAGCAGTACTTTATCGCAAGTTTGCGATCGTGTTTTTGCAGCTACGCGAAACAGTTTTATTTTAGCTTGAAGAGCGCGTAAACGTGTGCAATCGATTGGCGTCGGATAAAAACCGGTGCTCCGTCAATGCATTGAAACTACGAAAAACAAAAACAAATCCATTGAAAGACAACACAACAAAAAACAAATAATGAAAAGCTTATGGAACAACTAAATAAATCGAAGACAAACAATTAATTAAAGTAGTTAAAAATAATAACAAATTAAATCACTTGTAAATAAGTGACGTCAATTGGGCAGAAACACAAACCTTTTTATAGAATAGAGACTCAAAAGCAGAGGAAAAGCTCAACACAAGACAGAAAAAAGTCCAATGAACGAACGAACATGTTCGAAGAAAATAAATATTGAATTAACAAATTTAACAGCTGCGAAAACATATTTTAAGTTTAAGTGAAAAATAATAGTGTTGTTTTCTGTAACAAATGCGTAAGTTCAGCCTAATACTACAGGCAGGGCATTAAAAGCTCAAACTCATCACGTCTTATTTACTTTACCCTTATGGTGAACCAGCAAAATTGTGTTTTTAAATGGGCAAATGTGACAGGGCAGGTGGCAAAAACTGTTGGTATCTATTCGAAAAAAAAAGCAATTTAATAGCAGGGGGAATCCCCAACCTGTATTGTTAAATGAGGGCGAATTCATGTCTCAAATTGGCCTTCAGAAGCAAAACATCTTGTTTGGCTGTCAAAATCAGTTGCACTTCAACGAAATAATGCGCCAATTTATCAGAAACATCTACATATAAACAATTTGTTTACAAACCAGTAGGATCAAAATGCCAGCAGCAAAACAGAAATTGTCTGCGCTGTCAAGGCCGCCTGTTATTAATTTGTTTCAGTGGAACACAAACAACAAGTGAAATTGGGATGACAGCTGATTACAGAGCTGCAATTTGGAGCTACAGTCAGAGTTAAGTTGGCGTGTTGGATGACGCCACTCTAAACTTGTCCAAACCAATATCGTTGGGTGGATATAAATATGTACCTGCATACGAGGGCCGGCCAATAAGTCCGTGAACTTGAATGAAACGCAGGTTTTTGTATAAAATATCATTTTACAAATATATTTCCACACAGTCTTAGTCCAACGTTTCTAACAAATTTGTATACCTTTCGAAAAATCTGATTTGTTGAGGTCATCGAAATAGGCATTTGTTTGTGAGGTGATGTCGTCCGTGGAGTCAAATCTCTTATTGGACTTATTGACCCGCATGTGTCAACTTTTAAAAGCCAGTTGTAATAAAGTAAAAATGGCGGAAATGGTGTAATTCGCCAACTTCAAACTTCAGTTTCTTTCGCATCGAGTTGCTTCAGGCGATTTTTATGCATGTCACAAGTTTTGACAGCCAGACCACGCTTGAGGTTTCAGCTTAGGTATCGGATGCGTTATTGATATGATCCTCAACATCAAATGCAACATTTGCAGCGCTAATGGTCCGCCAAATGTTGCACTTGTTTTCAGCTTTCAACCATTTTGTGAGAACTTTTTATGCAGCCGCCTACATCTGCTATCGAATGTCTGTGTGTAATTTGGTTGTTTTTTTCAAGTACTGTTGTACGATTTTAACATTAAATTGAACTCCATTAAACGTGAACCCGTTTTGCGATGTGTTTTGTTTTTATTGGTTTTACAAAACAAATAGAAAGTTCTGTGTGCCTCTATGTCGCATTTCAAAATATGATATAAATGTTTTTTTTTGTTTTTCATCTCTGCTGGTGTTTCAGTCAATTTCTTGACCTTAAAAAATCGAATGAAAATGTGCCGCAATAACACACTTTTAAGCAAAATGTGGCATTTTGTTTGTATCGCAGCTGGATGCTGTTTAGATTGTGCAAAAAAACAAAGAACAAAAAAGTTGTTAGTAATTGCAGTTTAGAGTTACATACATACATACATATATTTTTAGTAATAGAACATGATTTCGTTATTAGACACGTTCGTCGTTCAACTGAAATAGCGTCACGAATTCATCAAATATGAAGTGACTACAAGTTATAGAGATTAATTGGCGCGTATTTGTAAAATTTAAAATGAGTTTGAATACAAACATGTTATTAAAGTTGGTTTATTTTTGCGGCGAATTCATTAAACTCGCTAAACACACGGCGAAATGTAAAGTATGTAAATATTTTTTTCGTGAAATGCCAAAAAAAAAGAATTAAATTTTACTCTTGAACTGTTGACATACCAGGGCCACTAAAACATTCAAACAAAATAATCAGTTTCGTTTCGCTGTACTGAATTCGCCTAGATTCGTTACGATTAATGGCAACACGACAACAACACAGGGCGCAGTCTAAAATATATATGTATATCGACACTCAATATATAGAAAAGTTTTTCAGCAGACAGAAAAGAACTTAATAAAAATTTAAGTTTTTTAGTAGCGAAACCTGTTTCAACTGCTCATATTTTTGTTATTTTTAGTCGGCTCGCGTCAATTATTTTACCCATGATGATGTGTTGGAAGATCATCTTTCGAAATTTACAAAAAAAAAAAAACTCGATTTGAGAAGAAGACAAGTTAGCGCCTTCCTATATTAAGGTAACGATATGTATGTGTGTAGCTTATTTTTGTCGAATTGACATTCGGGGGTGCCTGAAGCCTAAAAAGAAAGTAATCAGCTGCGCTCTCCATGTCACCTCTTATGATATGGCCTCGCTAAATGCTTTTCTTAAAATGAAAATAGTTCTGTTTAAATCTTATGAAATCCAGCACAAGCATTAATTTCGTCCGCCAACAGAGACCTTTAACATTGAGCGCAATAATGTTTTAACATTTCTGGAAGATCGTTTTAACTTCGTTTTATTTCCAACTTCTAAGTTCAATGGCTTGATAAAGTTGAAACGCACTCAGCTCGCCGTTGTTCTTCTTAAACAAAAGTATTAAATTTTAATATGATATAGTGTTAATTTAACCTGAAATGTTAGTGAGGCAGAATCATTAACACTTGGCATCCCTCTAAGAAACATTTATTTATGTAAAATAACAAAGAATGTATTGAATTTGGAATAATTTATAAGTAAATGGCATAAAACAAAAATATAGACGGTATAAATACGAGGTTTGTAGAAAAATTAAGGTGAATTTCCGAAATTTTGCGGGCTACGTCGCGTTGCATCATTGTATATTGGACGGCCCTGACATTAGCAGGCACTAGGGCAAATGCATATCATGACATGCTTTCTTTGCCCTTTTAACACACATGATAATAACTTAAGTTCTAGCCTTGCTAGTGGTTGGACCAAGTGTCTACACCATAGTCCTTCGCGTAATGGCGTGGTGCTCTTACGGCCCGACCATACCTGGTGTCCTGCCGCTCTGACCCACTTGCTTCGGTAGTTACATGTCTTTGTGTCTCGTGTTCGCTCATCGCCGAACGAACTGAGTCATCAACACGACCGTCTGCCCCTGGCTGTTCCAATAGTGCATCCGTCTTCACGGCACTGTCGTCATTAGTCGTTACCCCCACTTGTTCTACTTGGTCTTCCGGTGATTCAACGTAGAACGTCCGCTATTCTCTGATCACTCACGCTAAAGTCCTCATTCGTAACTTTTTTTTTTTAAACATACAGCCGAAGTCCGTTATAACAAATATTCAACGAATTCGCGATATAACGAATGGGTAATTTTTTAATATTAACTACTTTATATAGCGAATGTTTTTTTTCATTTTGGACGCTCAATATAACGAACGTCGAACGTTATTTTATGTATTAAAAACGAAAAGAAAAATGTCTATTCCGCTAAATGGATTAAAAGCAAAGGCCATAGAACTACACGGCAGGATTTAGCTCAAGTGATGCTTATTTCAGCAGATTTAAGAAAGATATACTAGAAGAGGGCTTAACCCATGACCCAATTTTGAATGCTGGCGAAACCAGTTTTTGTTGCAAGTTGCTTCCAGACCAGGCATTTGTTCATGCTGGAGCAACAATTGCTCCCGGTAGGAAAATATCCAAAAAAAAGAGAATAACTGGTCTTGTATATTAAAAGTAATACCAGACAAACTTTTATAAATAATTTCTTCACATCGCTGTAGTTATTAAATTGAATTAACCCATTTGATTAGCCCTAAATGCAGAAAATGTTCTCAAACAAAAAATTCGCTATATAAAAAAATCGTTCACTATAACGAATAGGTTTGGCATTATATCATGCGTTCTACCGAGCTCTGGCTGTACTTCGTATATTTTATCATGTCTCTGTTGCTGCGTTTATTTTTTCTACCATCATCTCTAATCTGGACATGACATGAAAGTGTTTACATTTGCTATAGGTTTCATATATTGAACGTTTATAAAGAGAATATGTGGACTTGTGTCTAATGTTGTAGGTCATTTGTTATATGTATGTAATAAACCGATGACAAAAATTAAGTTTAGTCTGTTTCATTTTATAAAGAAAAAGCTGTTATCACTTTCAAACAAATATCATTATTGTGGCGTTGCCGTGATCAGGTGTTTTGTGGCAACATAATAGACACTTATTCGCACATTCGAGTCACGTGACTTAAGTTTTTGTTTTTTGTAACGATTTGTGTTTCACGAGCCCTGCGTCAGTCTTGATTTGCTTTAAGCATTTTTATCATATTTGGCACATATTAAAATAAAGCCCCGAATCAAATGACATATAAAAACATTATTTAGAAACACAATAACAATTTATATATAATTATATTTTTCAAACATATTTTACATATGGGCATATAGTGCATTTAACCAGTTATGCGCTTTTGAATGGACTCTACCTACATTAAGTGCGCGTATATCATTTCAAAGCAACATCCAAACACCAAGTCGCCAGCTCAACTCCTTTCAAATCCAATAAAATCCGTAAAGATATCTCAGCGCTATGCAACACAACTCTGCCGAATTGCCATCGACATTATCCGCAACTGGCGAGAATGCCATGCCAACAACATCGAAAAGCCCCACCTCACAGCTGCTGCCTAGAGCAGCAAACAATCCCAGATTTGCCATAACTCCTGAAACGATGGGCATGAATTTTCGCTCGGAGTCTTTTGCCGTAACCGGAACACAACAGTTGCAGTGTACAACACCGGTGGCAGTTGATGTGAAATCTTGTCACGAACGGCACAGCAAATACTCCGCAGCATCATTAGCAGATTGTAAACCAGAATTAAGTGCTACCATTCTCCGCTTAGATACGAATAGGCCGGGCACAAGCGCAGGCCACTGTTGGCCGTTTGGGCCAACCAACAAAACCGAACTAATGACACAAAGTCCATCGCCAATTACTAGTTCGCCGCCCACACCCCAACAGCAATGGAATTTTCAACAAACAACGAATACCGAAAATCCGCAGACCCATGATAAAATGCCGGCCGACATTTATTGCATATTGCAAACACTGAAATGTGCTGAAGAGTCAAGTAAAACGGGTGGTGGCCAGCCTCTGAGTAAAACCAGTGCAGCGGATCATGGCCGTTCTCAAAACGCCACTTGCCTGCCACAAACTCAAACTCAATGTCACGATTTCGGTCCCAGCGATGCGGCGAAACTGAATTTTAAATGCATAAACGACAAATACGCCAAACGAATAGAAGATATCGATGCGAATGCGTGGGGTGATAAAGATGTAAGTATTTTGGTACGCGCATCTTCTCTTAAGTTTCATTAACCATTTGGAAGAGCAACAAGCAGTTGAAAATCTAACCCAGATGTGTCCAGTAGTCCGTCCACAAGTAGTTTAAAATTTCACATTTTAATGCGAAACGCTAATGGGAATTCCTTCGTAATAAGAACAGGGGGAAAAACAAGATTCGAAAACGAATAAAGTTTAAATTTTTTCGATGTGTTTGATTTTATTAAAGCGGCCTAGCGGACGTTCAAACAAACACATCAATCACGTCTGCCGTCGAGGGCGTGCAGTCGTTATTTTTGGTGTTGTCCGCTTTGATTCTCAAAAAACAGTCAACGATTCAGTCAAGATTGTCTTCCGTTGGGCTTAACAAACAAAAGCATCATTCGATTTGCGTTCGCCGTCACGAAAAGTGTACGACATGAATTAAAAATTCGAAAAAAAAAGATTATTTTCGTTTACGTACGTCGCCTTCAAAGTGAGAGGTAGAGAACTTTGGAACAGAACAAAACAGAGATGCATTTTTTAAATTGACAGGAAATTTGGTTTATTTGAAAGACAATCAATCTTAGGGCATTATGATTTGAATATGAAATCCGCTGGCTAAGTTTTTCTCTTCCACCCCGAGTGGTGTACCAACTCAAAGCCCACGTGATATAGTGAAGGAAACTACATACATACATACATACTTATATGTATGTTGTGAAAAAAGATATTAATGTTAGTTTTGTTTCAGCTGAAAATCTTCACTTATGAAGAATGGGTTGAGCTATTGATTAAAATAAATGAGGCCTTCCTAAGCAACCTGGAGGAGCTGGAAAGAGAAGTGGCTGGCCGTTTGGATCTGATGCAGAGACGAGTGAATACCAACTGTCGCCACAGCCAGGGCAATGAACTAATGAAATGCCGCAAAGATATTGACACGCTGCTCAAATTCATAAAAAACACCAACAGCCACAAGAACTGGGATTTCCTGCGCAGCTTGACACTTGAGACCTTAACGCCGGATCAAGTGCTGTACATGTTTGACGTTGACAGTTTAACCAGCGAAGATAATGCAGGCGATGAAATAAAAGTAATTGTTGTGGTTTGTTTAGGAGAGAGCGACAAAATAAAGTTAAGAATTTTGTTTTTTTTTGTTTTCTTTGCTCTAATTTCAGAACTGTAACGACACAGATGCTGTGCAAAAAAATAAGGTTCGTAGGGCAAAATTTTGATGGTTGTAATATTGTATAATAGACTCTTAAGAGTCGGGGCACCTGAGCCACGATGTCACTCGCACGTTGGCGTTGAACAACATAAAACTGGCGGACTTGGAACAAAATAAAATTCAGAAATAAACGCCTCAAGTTACTGGCGAACGTTAAGGCTTGAAGTTGTGGGACAGCCTATAATTGTTATATTGTAATTTTTAATGAAAATTGTTGTTTGGCGGTTTTTTAATAAAAACTCTCTGTTGCGGTTTAATAAGATTTGCCGTTTTCTTGCGGTTGGTTTTCCTTATTTTTTTTATTTTTGTTTTTTTTTTGTAGTTGTTTGCCAACATGAAAGCTTTGGCCCAGGAAGTGGCCGAGAAACACGACGAAGTCAGGGAGTTGAAACGCCAGGTCATTTGCCTGGAGGATGAAATACAAAAGGCCCAAAAGAAAATTCAACTCAAAGACGATGTCATCAAGGAGTTAAGAAATGATCTGAAATGTGCCAGCCACAAGGTGAGTAAAACAAATTTTCTTTGAAAATTCACTTCAAAATTTTTGAACTTGACAGGAAGTTTTTTTCCAATCGAAAATTATTACATTGAAAATTATTTCTTAAAACCTACAACAACAACAAAACAAAAAAAGAAGAAAAAACCCCAATTACTACATAACAAAATAAACTTTTTCTTAAACAAGTTAGATCGCAAGCAATCCGCCATCGGAGACGAGCCTGTCAATGCCTTTCACAAGTTTCGAAAGTCCAATTGCCTGCAGTGCCAACACACAGATAACGGACCACGTTTCTGGCGTAGGCAAACTCAAACGCCAAACTAATTAAATTTATTGACAACATTGTTTTGCAGTTCCAGGTCCAGGACAATGGTGGCCAAATCGATGCTCTCGACCACTCTGAGCTGGAAGAGCAGGAGAAAATTAAGATGCTACGCGACGAAATAAGCGATCTGTTCGAAATCAATGACATAAATAAACTGCAGACCGAGCAACATAAAAAGAAAGTCAGGGAAATCGTGGCACAAGCGGTAATTATATTAAGATGGAACTGGAATTCATACACATGTGCAACTGATAAAAGATTTCACAAACTGTAGGTATCGGAAAAGTTTGAAGCTCATAGAAAATTGGACTCAATACGTCAGCAACTAATCGACTTAGAATGCGAGTCCAGTGATGGCAAAACTGACTGTGACTCTGGCTTCCGTTCGAACAGTGATAGTGATCAGAATACCAGACTCTTGGATGCGATTCGCCAACGTTTGCGCAGACGTAACGAAACGATTTGTGAGCTTAAGAAAAAGGTTCAGAAACTGGAATTGGAAAAGAATGGCGAGTAATTTTTAGATTTTTAGATTTTTAGAGGTTAAATTTTAAAATCGTGACAAAAGTTTTCTATATTAAATTCATATTAACCGTTTTGCGTTCTGTTTTCTTTATGATAGAATTGTCCATCAGTCTGGAAACTGAAGCGTCATTTTCGCGTCGCAGCAGTGGGGTTCTGCGGCAGGTGGCGGATTTATTGTGCGATATGGTAAGCAACAACAAAAAAGAAAATATGTATGTAACTATATCTTATAATCGTTTCATTTATAGAAACAATTTTATCGGTGGCACGTTTTATTCACACAAATTTTGAAAGGGTTAATTAAAATTTTCCGGCCGTTTTCCACATATTATCGATATATATGTAGATATTTAGCTTTCAACTGATTTCACTGTCTCCAGCTTTAAACGGCAGCCAGACACTTTTTGACTACGTCCATGTACTCGTCCATCAAATCCTAGATTTTTACTTTGTTGATTGTTGAAAAGGGTTTTGGGTTTCTAGGATTGCTTTTATTTTCTTGTGATTTTGTGCTAAAAATATCGCAAATTTTAATTTTCAAACCAAAGATATCAAATGTTTTAAAGGAATTGCTTTAGTTTTTCGCAATCACAGTCAGTTATAGGTCAAAACGATCGTAAATATGGCCCATAAAAATAAATTTACCGAGCTCGACATAACGATCTAATGGCAGCTCTATTTTTGGTTATACAAATGGGTTTATTCAATGTAATAACAGCATTCAAATTTCTTAAATCCGCCGACACATCCATCACTTCAACTAAATCCTGCGGTACGCAGCTTGCCGTTCTGAGCCCCTTGTTTTGTATGTAAGAAATTTTGTTATTCTACTATTAAATTAAATAATAAAATTTCAATTCACATTTACTTATTATCGAAACATTCGTTAATATTAAAAAGCCTGTTGGGTATGATTTTTGAACTGAACTAGGCAGCACTTTTCCATGCTATTTCTTTGTGTAGGTGGTAGAAACAAGCTTCGGCATGTCCATTTTTGATAGTGACCATGATCAGTCATGCTCATTAAGTTGAAAAGACTGCATTAAATGGGAGCAAATGAGCACTTTTTTCCACATTTTCCGAAGGAGGAATAATCAAGTCAAATAAAAAAAAAAATGCTTGTGTTCGACAACAATTATAATAATTTTGATATAGAATTTACAACTGAGAATATCTAGCCCCAAGAGAATGATGGTCTTTGCCACAATGTCGAACGTTCAAGTTCGCTAACTCAGGAAGAACAAACTGGCTGACCTGATCGCGCGCTATTAGCACTCATTAATGCGCTCAAACCAGCCCAAGAAAGTTTAGCAACAGTCTCCAAAACCGTTTTAGGACCTTCATCAAATAGTGGCGAACGTTAAAGTTCGATATTGCGGTACAGGCGAGATGAACAGAGATCTAACTTTGAAACCTCAACAGCTGCAGGATTGAAATTTTTTACAACAGCATTCGCAAAGATCTTGCCGATAATAAACTCTGAGGACGTTCATATCTATTTTTGTTTCATAACGAAAAGGCTCAAAGAGCTTCCAATGGTTAAACAAATAGAAATCTTGCAGGTCCATTATTTTGTTCGAATTTTAAATTTATGCTTCTTCATACTTTTAACATATTAATCGAAACTTAATAATACTGTTTCATTTCAGAGTGGTAAACACTTCTCCTACACCGGCATTTATATTCCGGGCGCTGCCCAGATGAATCCTTTCTGCGAAGCCATTATGGAGATGGAAAAAAATTTTAAAGAAAAAGAAGCCCAACTACTGGAAGCTTTATGGAACAGAAACAAAGAGGTGAACTTACAGCTTAAACACAAACGCATGTCTTTTGATAAACTTGAAACAATTTTCAGAATGAAGAATTAACTCAACTGCTGGTGCAAAACGAAAAGGATTTCAATCAAGAAAGAACTCTACGCTCGGTAAGTATTTTTAGATCATATACTTCCAAAACTCTTGTTATATTTTTGAAATGCAATAATAAAATAAAACAAATGGAATAATCTTTGAAATCTAAATTTAGAATCTTAACGACTTTGAGGACATAGACAAAACACCAGTAGCTCTATTATCCTGCACACCATCACCACCATCACCACCACCCCCACCACCATCACAAGCACAACTGCCTTCAAAGTCTTCACCGACATCATGTACCGCCCAGCAATCAGACAACATACCACTCACAACTCTGTCACGACTTGCGGAAGAAAGTCCTTGTGCCAAGGATTCATTTCTTTAATACATTTTTGTTAACTTTTACCTAAGAAAATCAATCAACTTATTATTTAACATTCTTTTTCCCAACCCACATTCACTTTATTTTAAAGACAAGGACAACATCGTGCTTAAGAAATTAAACGTTAAGGTTTTTTTCTTTTCTTTTTTTTTGGAGCACAAAACCAAACACTTCCATCAAGGACTTTGAATTGAACACATATTTGGGGTGTCAGTTTTTATTTATGAAGAATAAAGTGAATGCTTAAACAAATTACCGGCAATTTGTCTTATAAAAATTTACCAACATTTTTGAGTTTTAACAATTTTTCAACGCTTTTTTATATTCTAAAAAAGAAAATTAATCGGTTTTGTCAAAAAACTGTCTATCGCAATGCGGATATGCGCCGAAGGAGCCAAGTTGCCAGGTTGGGTGAAAATTAGCATAATACCGGCCAGTTCTGAAAGTCACATGATTTTAAATCACATGTGTTTTTAAAAGCACACGTCTGGTGTTCTGTAAACCACAGCCTTTTTGTGTTTTTCAGTGCGATTTGTATTTGTCAAAAACATAGGCAAACAGCTGTTTTCTTTATTTTGATTGAAGTTTTTGTTTTGCATAAAACAACAAATTGCATAAAAAATTATTTAAAAAAAAAAACACATTCATGGTTATTACGATTCTCGAAATATACGTGAGTTGGTAATAGATTAAAGGAAATTCGAGTGTTCTTTGTTTAATCGTTTACAAACTCTCGATGATTTTACGAGATATTACGGTTCAGCATTAAGTAATTTATTTATTTAATTAATTATGACGATTTATTATAGAAACGTCGAATAAATAACAAAGAAATTTGAAAAAATTTCGGGTGAGTTCAAATCACTTGAAACAAAATTGTGATTTTAGAACAGCTTCGATAAAGGTACAAAATCTATCCGCTGGGCTACGGGACAGCTAAGCGGATTATCGGCCTACATATTCGTATATAAACTAGAGCGAATTTCTTATTTGTGAACTTCACTTTTGAAGCATTTTTTTTTTTTTTTTGGATGAACATGACAACGTGGACTTGGACGCTGGCCTTCTTTTCAGCCTTTGGCTGCCATAGTACAAAGTCAAGGCAATGGAAACGATTAGAATTTACAATCTATCCAAAATAAGGTGTGACCATATTTTGACATGTTTGTTTTCTAACAGAAAAAAATTTCCTTATAGTTCAAAATTTCTTTTGTTTTTCTTTTGAAAATGAAAAAAAAAACAATCGGCCAAAAATTCTGCATTTAATTATTATGGTGTGAAATAAACTTGAAATATGCTTGTGCAGGCCTTTAGTGTGTACACACACTAGAATATAGAAATTTGTGTTAAAATTTCTAAGAAATTCTATTCGTATTATTTTAATGTTCTGGTGTCTTTAACCCAAATGTAGGTTATCGATTTGAAATTAAATTTTAATTTTACTTTCAATTCTTTAAACGCAAAAAAAAACAGAAGAACAAAAACAAATGCACGTACACGTACATGTATGTATGTGTACATTCTATGTACATACAATTGGCGTCAAAATATCTACACACATACACACGTCTGTTCAAGTACCCAGTCAAATTAAAGATTCGAACAGTCTTTGAGTAAAACACGAGCACATATTTCTTGTTTAACGGCTCGCAGTCATTTCTTGCGATGCTGACAAGGTTCTATTAATTAAATGCTTTCCAAAGAAGCTGAAACAAATTAGGATGTTTTTCGTCTTGGGACAGCACTGACTTGCCTAGAATCGAACAAGAATGCTGCGACTGACAAGTTGGCACTTCCATCAACCGGTAACTCTAGATGGTTTAATGAATAACAATCCAAACAGCAGAGATCCTTTAATATCAGAGTGATTTCTGGATCCCGAACGCGTGAGATTCTTGGAGAAACATGTTTAAGGGTAGCAGTTCTTAGCTTGACCATTTAGTTGTGGCCGACAGATTTTCGATCTGTTGAAGACGCACCGCTATCTCCAGGAACTAGTCCCAGATGTTCTGGTTGCATTGCCATCCCCGTCTACCAATTAATCCTTGCCGCATGTTGTGGCTAGATCCTGCACAACCCAGAAATCATTCGTGTTCTGCTGTTTGGGCTCAATTCTAACGAGTTATCGTTTCTGTCTGTATCTGCTTTCCAAGGTGGGCAAAGCATACAGCAAGCAAACAAACAAAAGACAAAACCTCGCAAACAAAACGCAGCATTAGCAGCACCTGCGAAGCAGTACTCAACTCTTCGTTACCACTGGGTATTTAAATCGTATTACACACATCCTTGCAAAGCTTACAAACATACATACATTCATTTAATGCTGGGTCACGAGTCTGTATTTGTTTCAAGTACATATTTTGTTTGAAAATAATCATTCGCCGCCAAAAATTTCACAACAAATAACGTCCAGTCCAGTGATTAGAAAAAATTTCATTCAAATCTCCGGCCAAGCGATATAAGATACTTGATATTTGATTTGATACTCTTCTTAAATATCTAAATCTTTTTAAATACGGACATTTCATCTGGCGGAATTGTATCGTTCCGTAATGGACAATTTACTTTAATCGAACAAGCACCAGTCAACGTCAAGAACCAAATTCCGAGCCGTTTTTGTTGCGAACCGTTTGACCTAGTGAGGCATACCTCTAGCTGATAACGATATCTCCCGCAAAGGTTCCGGCCCTGCGCTCTGAATGCAAACAAAAATTTCGGAAACAAAAACAAGCCAATGGAACAAAATCTACAAAGAAACAAAACGATACCACGTGGCAATAGCAAATGCAGGACAGATGGCGGCTTTTTTTGTAAATGCCCCCCGCCCTCTAAGTCCCGTAATTGGTTAAACAATTATCGTTTCCAGCTGCCCAATATCCGCCTCACCTGTTCGGCCAGTAATCTTTCTGTCATTGCCTTAATCTCGAAATGCACTCACTACTCACTCACCTTGGAAAGGACTCGAACTTGCAACGACTGGCTGGCTGATCGATCACGCCACCAACTGATTCCTTTTTGCTAAACATATCAAAATAAGACTGCGTTATAAGTGAATCTTTAAGGATGGGAGGTGAAATGGACTCGAAGAAATATTCGATATGCAACAAAAAGCTGTTAGAATTAACGGTAAATTGCTTTAAGGTTCTTTCACGTGCGGCCCCCAATCTGAATGTGAATAAAATCACATTTTTACACACTTCATTTATATACACATGTACATATACATACATATATCGTCAGCTGCATTGCAAAACCACGTGACTAAGGTTTTTACTTGTTTACAGTGGAAACAAAATAATAAAATATCATGAAACTTGTAATTTTTATTAAATGGCATCGTAACGCAATAAAATATATTGTCTATAAATATAAAATAAATCTGAGAACATTTAAGCAAAACCTCTTCTCTCGAAATCAACAATATTCCAAGCGCACGAAGAAGCTGTTTAGAAAATTCAAGAAATCTACAGTATTTTTCATCCTTCCAAAAGCAATAGTTTCCTTAAAAACCACAACACAACAACAACAAATTCAGATTTATGTCAATTAGTCTTTAAACGAGAAAAATGAAAATAACTTTAACCAAAATTGTTTTCATTAAATAAGAAACTGATTTTAGCCGTTTAAGTCAAGACAAGTTGCAGACAAGTGATAAGTTTTTCGTGCTTTTACTTGCGACGAAACGACACGACACGACTTCTTTGGAAAGGAGCTCTTTCTTTCAAAAGGAGATTGATAAAAAATGTGCTGGCATTAAATGGAGATCGTTTTTGACTGTTTTGCCAAATGCCAGTTATTAGTGTTTTTGTTAGAAATTTCAAATTATTTGCAATTCTCATTCAAATTTGAAATTGAAATTGAGAAAAAACCTGAAGGAGGTCGATTAGTCGGTTGCAATTCTTGCGTTCTAAAGTTCATAGAAATAAGCAGATTAGAGCTGAGTAGAGATAGATGTACATTAAAATGTTATATTTACTATAACATGTGGGAAAATTACGCGTATCTTATCGGAGAGACGCCATTTTGCCTGATGCCCGCAGAAATCATTCCACATGTTGTTTGTGTGCAACTTATTTTGCAAACCTCTTCAGCGGGCTGGCTGTTACATAAAATTTTCATTACTGTCACTCAAATCTTACTATAAACTTTCATTAACTATTATAATGACTTTTTAGTTGTCATAATTTACTCGTACAACTTGCAGAAATAAGTTTAAATTAAAGAAATTCCAGTTAATCACACTTCGTTGCGGGGCTCACCATAAAACACGTAAATTAAATTATAAATTCCACAAGTAAGAAGAAACAACAAAACTCCAAAAAACTCGAAAACTTTTCCACCAGCACAATGGGCATACCAGAGCAGTGGAGGGAGGGGACGCCCCCGGAAGTGCCAAACGAAATTCCCGTAGTCAGCGAAACTAGACAAAATATAAAAAATACAAAAAAAAAATAACAAACTTAATGTAGGGGCAGACGACAATGACTCCTTTTCAGTGTACAATTGTATTTGTTGGCAATAAACACATGCAGGTCTTATATCAATTTGTAAATATATTAGTTTACAGATAAAGCAAACAAGAAAAAAGCTCATCGATACATGTCGAACAGTTATTACGAGAATACGATTGACAGGAAGCGGCACAAGCTCACATTTCCTGCCAGTTGGCATTCGTGACAGGACTCTAAACAAATCGAACGGAAATTTTCGGTTGCATTTTTGAAAGCAAAAGTTTAAGTTGAACGGAAGTTTATTTAAAGCAGAAGAAGACAAACAGCCAACCAAAAAAAAAAAAAAAAAAATAATTAACAATTAGTGCCCCAGTATTTGGAGTATAAAAGATTTATTTTCTGCAGCATTTAATTTGCCAGATAAAGTTTTAATTTAACACGAACCAGAAATTTACACAGTGAATTATTTCTATTCTAGTTTCTATTCCAATATTCTCCGATTCCATTTCTAAGGGCTGGGAAGAGCATTTGTATGTCTGTGTGTTGTTGCTATTTGATTTCCAAATTAAATCAATATTTATATGTTTTAGTTTTTATTTATATTTAAATGGATATGAATGTGAATTGTGCAAAAAACGGGGCAAAAAAGGATAAACAACAGTGCGCTACAGTGTAGCCAAAAAGTGTCGACACAGTCTGTTATTTCAAACATATTTTTTCCCCGCAAAAGTTACCAAAATAATTTCGATGCCATATTTTTACAAAACTTCATAAAAAAATAAAAAATAAATTAAAAAAATTGAAAAGGAAATATTGCGTCAAGAGACGCACTAAAATCATTCTAAAATCATTTAGAGCCAAAAGTAAACGAAATTATAAAGCAAAGATATAGCGATCTGCGAGGTATGTTTTTAAAAAATAACTTAAATATTCAATTGACGCGGCCTACACACATTCCACTATCGTTTTCTTGTTTTACGTTCATCCAATCGCTGCGAAAGTGTCTGTACAGTTTCTGTGTTTTTTTTTTTTTTTTTTTTGTATGTTTAGTTGCCCAGCTCCGAGATTTTCTGCTGCCAATAAAATTGGATTAAAGAATTTGCATAAAATTTAGGATTTAGGTGCTCCCAAGCACTTGAACTGTTGACAACGGGGTGAAAATGTTGACAGAATAGAAGAAAATTGTTACAGAGAGTTGTTGAATCGCTACCAGAGAAGTTGTTGCGGACAGCGGCATAGCAATTTTTTTTCGCAAATTTTTGGGGCTTCATTAAAAAATTTGCAAAAAATTTGTAGCAGCGACCGTGTGCCTTAGATTTGGCCAAGAATTACACCGCAATCATGTTCCAGCCAGCGTATTCATCTGACTTGGACTGAAGCAACATTTTTCTGCCTACAAGATTGCAGAGATCCATGAAAAGAGAACGTTTTGCAACGATGGAGGTGATTGAGAGCTCAAGGACTCACCAAAAAGCGCATATCAAAAGTGTTTGAAGGATTGCAGAGAACGATAACACAACTGTATTATAACTGGGAGGGATCTACTTTGAAGGAAACAAAATAGTAATTAATTATTTTGGAGAAAAAAAAATTAAAATTGAACTTATGTTTTGAAAAGACCACATATGTCCTAGTGGGCTGGGTGGCTGGGGGGCTGGGGGACTTCCTTAATCAGCTTTCGTTTTGGAGATAGATCTTATTTTTTGAGCAGACCTCATATGTCTTATGGGGTTAGGGGGACGGAATTCCTTAATCAGCTCTGATTTTTGAGCCAGATGACATTTTTGTCAAAAAAAACCCTTAATGGCCATAACTTGGGAACGGTTCCAGGGCAGGGACAGGCTGATTCTTGCAGTGTACAGATTGCTTAGGAAGTTCCTCAACAAGTTCAACTTATAGAATCTTTCACGATTACAGGATTCTCATCGTCGAATTGAAATGAAACAAAATGTGTGAGAGAAATCATTGAAATTTATTTTGCTCTTTGGAAGAGTTTATCGATATATCTATAAATATCTAAGCAAATATCTGGCTCAACTTTACTGGCACCTCAAATGTTCAATTTACCATGGCGGGGCTATACTGGCCTTGAGGCACGCTAAGGCGTATTCGCATCAGAATACAAGTTATGAAACGCCGTTAACCGTCTGGGTGCGACGCGTACATTCTCCGCCTCTAATGGGCATGTTCTTATATCACTCGGAAATAGGTTTCAGTCTATCATCATAACAGCATCAGTTAAATTCTGACATCCTCATCCCTGCACTATAGCATAAAAACAAAAATAGTGAAACACTATTTCTTCTTTCCACTTCGCCACAAACCAGTACTAGTGCAATGCCCTTCATATGTAAAGGCCGACTGCTGAGTACTGGTCCCAAAAAAAAAAATGAATCAGCATCAAGCTGTCGTAATAGGGCCGTATAATCTAATTCAGGTCACAAGAAGTTGGTAGCGGTTGACCTCTAGCGGTTGGGCAAGGTCGCTCTAAATGAAACGTTTACCGATAACACCACCAGCCCATCATCCACATCAAACTGCGGCATTTTCAGCCAGCAGTAAATGCTCTTAGATCTCAGTTCTGCCACGATTTCTTTTAGCTTGAAAAACTACCTCGTTTTTAGAGTATTTCGATTCCTTTATTTCTAAGGTAAATATTCTATATAGAGCAGCAGCACCTGCAACTGCATATATTTTCATAGTTCGGCGGATGTATGAATAACAATATCCTCATTTTCCAGGACTTTTAGCCCCTAAATAAATAGACACGCTTTTGACAGGTAAACAAATTTATTTAGCTATTCTCGGCTCTTTTTAAGTTTTTGGACGTCTATTTATTGGCTGCATGTAAGTGGATCATATATTTATTTACTTAAGGCCTTTGCAATAAACACACATTCAGCCAGTTCCAAGATAAAGAAGAAAAAAGGATTCAACTGAAGACTGTTTATTTATTCAAACATTCCTTTAAACAATAAAATACTTTAAAACACGCTCCTACGAACTTGACCTGCCACACATTTACATTTATGTGTTTTTATTTATTAATTGGGTGGTTGTTAACCCTCTGCCCCATCCCTAAGTTTTCCAAAAGGTTGGTTGGAAACACAATAATATATCAAACGCATGGATTTAGTTGAGCCTGAAAATTTGTGGAGTTTTTTTCCTCGGCGCGGTGCGATTGAATAAAACTTTCGAATTGACAGCCGCCGGGCGATTAAAGCGTTCAAGAATAAGTGCAAAATGTAAAATTGTTTTCTCGAAATGGGTGTTCTGGGGGCGACAATGGTCTCCCCATCGAGAGGACTGTTCATTGGTGTAATAAGCCACGACTGCCAGTTAGATGGCAACTAGCAGATACTGGGCAAATTATTGTCTCTGTCGGCAAGAGTTTAAAAGAGAGCACCCAACGTTTTTATGAGGTTTGGTGTCGCCTACTAGAATTGCGTAGTACGACAGTGAGTTGATTTGGTTGAAAACAAATCCTCAAATCCCCTCCAGCTGAGAAATGTACACCTTCTTTTATAGGTAGGAGCAGAAATCCAAATTTGTCGGGCGCTAGTTTATCTGCTATCTGATTTTGTGGTGGCGAGTTCCAAATATGTACCCGCATATACATCTCTCGAACGTCGACGTAGTTGGGTTTCGACTATCCTGTTTTATTGTTATAACAATGCATTTAGCTTTAGGCAAATCCTTACTTACCATAAGCTCTTTGTCCACGGCACATTCATTTTTTACACCATTTAGGATAAAATTGTGTCTTTGTGAAACAACCAGTCGGCAATTACCGTTACGATCACTTTCAAAGATGGACGGTAGAAGTTCCTGTCTCCTCGTTCTTGCGACAAGAGACGAAAAAGAGTGAAATGAATGTTAAGAATGCAAAAGTAAAGAGAACAAAGGCAGGTATGTCTTCACAAAAACAGCTGTATCCTAAAACGTAGACCAGAGATGGTTTAGCTGGGCGATTTGTACAAACGTTTGTTTGCTAAATCTCTATAATATGATATTAGACTCGTGTAAATAAATATAAGAACCATCGTCACAAAAGGGGCAAACTTGCTCTAGACCCCCCCAAGGACTCATTTTTTTCTGCCTAAATGTGTACAAGCAATGTTTCACACGCAATTCGCAAGTAAAGTTACACGCAACACAATCACCAGCAACTGCCACGCAATTCAAATTGCACTTATCAGCGATGGTGAATGAAATGTGTTTTCGTTTGTCAGTCAATTGTAGTTCATCGAAGACGTTGCGTTACAAAAGTGTTGATTATGTTTCACATCAATCAACCAAATAATTCTGTGCTTGTTTATCAAAAAAAAAACAAACAAAAAACTATAGATAGATTGTGGCATCGTAAAAGGAATCACTCTTATTGGCTTCTTTGTAGTAGTACGACAAACTGATTCCAACGTCAAATATCCTGCAGAGACGATGTCAATAAGTTGAATGACATCGCCCGTTTCCTTTAAAAATAATACAATTTGTTTTCTTAGTCTCGCCTACGAAAATTTTATTAAATTGGCTTGCCGAACATTCGCCTGCGGATTGGAATCGCCGCAAGTTTGGAGGCTCGTTTGTTGATGACAACTGGCGTCTGTTGGCCGCCGCTACAGAGCCCATTCACCAAACACACAGTTGTCTGAGGTCATATCTCGTCAGCTGATTTTGCCTTGTAATTTTGATTTTGCTCTGTGTAAGTCAACTCTCATTTGGCAAAAGAGACTCGAAACATTACACCCAATACGTCAAATATGTCGCCAATAATATAGACCTTCTGAGCAGTCCAACATAAACTTATCTTATGAGTTTGATTTAAATACTCGTAGCTGACCATTCCATTTCTTACTAAATTGAAAAGCTTTAATTCCATTAAAATCGATACCGTTTCGTTTTTGCTATTCCGAAATTCATTAAAATTGGGTTCTTTTCTGATTTTTCCTATTCATAAAGTTTTTACAGAAAATTTCCTCATTGTTAAGTTTTATGTAGAATATTTTTATTGCCGTTAATTTTCCACAACAAATTTCTGTTATCGTTAATTTTCGATAGCAAATTTCTGTTATTCTAAAATTTTCTGTAAGAAATTTCTGCTATCGGTAAATTTTCTAAGGCAAATTTCTATTATCGATAAAATTTCCATGAAAACATTTTCTTATCGATCAATTTTTTACACCAAATTTCTAGTATCCATATAAATGTCTATAGAAATTTTTTTTTGTCGACAAATTTTCCTTAGCAATTCGATGAAGTATTTCTGAAGAATGAAAATATTTATTATCACTAATAGATCGTTAAATTTTTGCATAGAATATTTGTGTTGTCGTTAAATTTTCTATAGAGTATTTCTGTTATCGATAAATTTTCTATAAAAAAAAATTTGCCATCAATAAATTTCCTAAAAAATTTTTACTTACGATAAATCTTTTATAAAAAATTGTGTTATTGTTAAATTTTCCGTAGATATTTTTGTTATCAATAAATTTTGTAAAGTAAATTTTCTACAATGGAGAAATTTTTAAAACTAATTTTTTGCTATCGATACCGTTTTTGAGAGCAAATTTCTGTTGTCGATTTTCAACGAAATTTGGGGCATTTCTACAACATCTTCAGATCAGAAACAATCATACATGTGTGTATGTGTTTACAAAAGGTTCCCGCATTGTGGTCTCGACGGAGGAGTTTCGATTCCTACCAAAGACTGATTGTTTCTGCGCACAAGCAAAAAGGTTTGCAGTTTTATTGCGTTCGTTGCTACGCGAGGCTAGAGCTGCGTTCTAGTTTTTAAGCTGAAATATCCGGGTGATATTCCTTGGCAACTTTCACATGCAGAAATAATATTTTTCTCATAAGTTTCAAAAAATTTTCTGCAGGCGTTATTGGCATTCACTATCCAACCGGCCATTGAAAGGGTTTGACTCTCTTTCCGTTGTTTATTTTCCCTTTAACTCAGTGAAACTGAGTTGTGAATAACAGGTTTCTGGCGTAATTCATATTTTATTTGTTTTGAATTGCAAATTAAAACACCTTTAGCCAAATTTTCCTAAGTGTTTCTTTGCGATAGTTTGCGTTCTTGGAAGTTGCAATAGAAAATATGTCACAGGTTGTTTTGGCGTTCGTTCAAAATGTAAATTATTCACATGCTTTTTTCTTTTTGGGAAGCATTTCGTGACAAAGTTTTTATGGCAAAATTATTGAATTCAGAAATCATAATGATGGCAAATACTTGTGAATAAATTTTTGATACTCGTATCCAAAACGTAACACGATAGAAAAAAGCAGAGTAAAATTAATTTTAAATGCTAAACAAAGCGATACAAATATCTCAACAATGACAAAAAGGAAAGAGTTTAACTGAAACCGGAGCTACAAAAAGTTGTTATGAAATATGGTAAGAATTTAAGAAAAATTGTTGTTGAAGAGAAAACAGGATCAGAAAAGTGTCTTTTTCTTTTTAAAAGGCGGGTGTATGTCCGCACAGCATTTTGTTGGAAAACACAATCAAACAATGTCATCCGGGGTCATCGCTAGAGGCTGGCAACCACGAATCATATTTAAAGATTATTGGCGATTTAAAAAATGATCTTGAACAAATATCGTGTGAAGTGATAATGGTGCAAAAAAAATGCAGCGACCATCATCAGGGCCATGAGACGGAACATGTGGATTTCGAAGACTCTCTTAAAGAGTTGGAGACACAAAACGATCGCTTACAGCAGGCCCTTCAACTACAAACAAAAGCCCAGGATGCGGCTTTAACAGAGCTGCAAACAAATGTGTGATAAGAGTTTTTCTTTCACTTTGTTTTTGCTTGTAAAAACATCAAACTGTTTTAATAATTTATTTTTTCAGAACGAAACTCTAAAATGCCAAATGACTCGCCTACAACATATACTTTGCGAAAAGGACCAACAAATCTCATGCCTGTCTGCTATGCTAGAAAATATTTCCCAACAGCAAACGACTGAACCGAAACAAGCTGTCACCAGGTGCAATAATTTTACAACAGACTTAGAAAAGAAAATCACAAGGCTTTCCGAAAAGTTGGATAAGTCAGCAAGACAGGAGCAGTTCTTGCATAGAGAGACCAGAAAACTGACTGAAGACTTAAATGAAAGCAGAAAAAAGAACAGTAACAGATTGTCTTGTTGTTAAAGAAAACATTTCCAAAATAAACACATTTTTTTTCTTAGGAGATTTAATATCCCAAGCTCATCGTTTGGCTAGTCTCTTGAAGTGCCAAGAATCTGTTCGCATGGAATTGGCCACCAAGTATGAAACTTTGGAACAAAACTATGAAAATCAAGCGAAAAAATTGCGCTCTGCTAACAGTCAGTTGTGCATGTTGGAGGACAAGTTCAAGACCCTGGAAATGAGGCAGAGTGAACATAAAATGGAGGTAAGTTGTGTTTTATGTATCCATTTTGTTGCATCTTCTCTGAAAAGTGTCGAGTAAATTTTCTTCAAATGAGAAAATCTATCATTCAGGTTTTGCACTGCGTAGAAAATTTTTAACGCCTAAAAGTATGCTACAAATTTCTGATGATGCTTACGGCACAATAATATGAAGAAAAGTTCCACGATTTGCTGCTTAGACCAACGTGATTCAACAAAACATAAATACAAGCAGTGTTGCCAGGCACAGTGAAATAGTGAAATTAAAATTGTTAGTATATTTGTGGTGAAAAAATTCTCGTCAATCAGGCCCAAAAATATTTTCTGTAAACAATAAAACTTCAGATGCTGCGGCAGAGATAATTTATGTGGGTTAAAATCAATTATTAAATGGGAAGTGTTTAAACAGAATTCAGCAGGAAGGCAGCATTAAAGATGTGTTTGCTTCGAATATAGAGTGCAGCAATTTGCATAGGAATTTTCCCTCAGAGAGGCAGCAATAGTTCATTCAACATGTCTGTCACTCAGGATGACAAATGGAATTCAAATGCTTCAGCATCTGGAAGGCCAACTATTTTATTAATTTCACACATTAGATGCCTATAGATCTGACCTAAATCGTCTTTATCTTGCTTCCTGTTGGCATTAACTTTAGATTATCTCTGTAGCGTTTTAGGCAACTCTTTTATAATTATATTTTATATCTAAAAAAAAAACATTTTAAAAATCCGTATTGCGACATTTTGCTTTAAAGCACGACAATGAGAGGATAAAACCCTCGGCTGAGATGCATTAACATTCAGATTTATGACCTGTTATTCTAGTTTCTCGAAGCTGATTTGGCAACCATCAGGCAGTCATTACAATATCAACCTGGCCCAAAATTTCTTCTTTATGTTAAGCCCATCAAAATACCCCCTAGAACGATTTGTAACATCTCAGACTTTGCCGATTTTACGCCGATTTTGTACAGGGGATAGAAAAGTCTCGTGAACACAATCATAATATTGAATATAAAACTGTGAATAGGTTTGACAAACTAGATCGGCATTATTCATTTCCAGTGCAATTTGCTGCGCAAAGAGGTATTATCGCTGAAAGAGAAACTTGCTAGTGCTGTGGGACGCCAAAGTAGCACACAGGATCAACTCGTAAAAACTGAAAAGGAACTCTACAACGCCCACGAGGTAATCAGAGAACAAAAAATCATCATGCAACGCAACGAGTGCAATCAGAACGAAGAGCAACGCAGATGGCATGAAGCCAATTTGCAACTAAAAGAGAAATTATCTGATCTTGCGAAGCAGCACAAACAACTTCAAGACGAACACGAGTGAGTTCTATTAGTTCACATAAAACGAGTCCATACATAATTGCCACAACAATTGTGTGTCAAAAACTAATGTAGATATTTGTTTGAGTACATTTCAGGCAGCAGAAGGAGTTCGATGCGAAACAACAAGAACTAGTCGAAAGTTTTCGCAAATGGAAAGATCAGCTGCTGAAGGTGGAAAAAAATACACAAGACGATCTTCAACAGTATCAGAATATTATTCGAACTGTATTAGAAGAAAAACAAAACATTTTAGCACATATATATGATATTTCCAGAGACTATAGTCTGTTACAAAATGAACTAGATATTCTCAAGTTATGCCCTTCCAGGTAGGACAGCTGCGACAATTTTTTATTTTTATTATTAGCCTTCAACCCTTTCCATTAGTCTTCCCCATTGTAATAGTGTTCTGAATTCCTCCGGCAGATCGGTAAGTGCCAAGAAAGTGACGAAACTGAAAAATGCACCAATTTCAAGAATATTCTCCTATCGCCACAATAGATTTCCGAACTTCTTGAACTTCTACGCCGCACAACACGTCGCTTATCGCAACAAAACTCTTCGTTCCAAGGCGAAGAGCCAAATGCTGCGCGAGATGATTCAAGCTCAACTTATAAAACGCGCGAGGAACAAAATCCTTCCAAATCAACTTTTTAATTTTCAAGTGCGTTTAAAACATTTCCTCTAAATATATACACAAGTGTAGGTACATATATATTTTGTTGTATGTTTATTTTCTTAACACACACAATTTAAATGATTTTAAATATTGTAAGTTTTTGGATTAGTCCATATTCCATATTGTATAATTTAAAATTTGTATATCTGTATAACTGATAATTGCATTAAAACAACACCGATTTCTGATTGTGTAAAAAGCCCTATTGTTTTATGTTTAAAAAGCAATACATTAATAAATTCTCTGTAGGTTTATTAAAGCAAATTTATTTAAATATATCGCTGGCACATTTTGACTTTTTTTCTTAAATCTTGTCTTAAGCAACTTTGTTGATATATCTTGAAAAGTGGACTAAAGGCCGAAAATCCGATAGAAATGTTACAATATCTCCAAAAAAAAAAACAGATGCAAAACATATGTTTTTCACTTTGCCAACAAAACATTTTTCCCCCCCTCATGTTTCATTTGTGTTGCAAAATAATACATACATACGATGTATCTCACAAAGTTTAAAAAAAAAAAATAGAGAAGAGCTTTCGGTGTCGCGAGTGGTTTTCGGTTGTTTCTCTGGTGAGTCGGCTGCTTTACAAAAGTTGCAACCCTGATCGCACGTAACCTATAACTTTCATTACACAATTTTCGGGCAGACTTGTCAAAAAAATCTGTTTGTTGTGGTTAGACTTTCACACTTTTTGAGGACGTGTTTTGAAATCGCAAAATTTCTCAAACTTCAACTTCGCTATAGAATATATGCTCAGGATCGCACTAAAGGCCTTGGTGTTAGACAAATAATCCTTGATGTTAGACAAATAATGGACGAACAGTAAGATGTCGGGTATTTGGTAGACGCTCTTTTGGAAACCACGTAATTTCGTATAAAGTTATTATCACAAGAGACCTGTATTTAAAGAACACCCCGCTACCTAAAATAATTTCCTTAAAACTTGAAGAGTAAAGAAGAGGAACTGCCCTGAATTTATGGCTCACTTTGAGTTAAGATTGCCTTAATCCATCCTTTTGTATTAACGATTTTTAAGCTGTGCTAGTTTTTCCTTGAGCCAGCGATATGTGGTAGCTTCCAGGACTTCCAGGAAAAAATCCTTTGGACAGAGTGTTTAAGTCAATTGTAAGATCACAGATTACTTTGAAAGATTTGAAAACGACCACCTTCAATTTTCATCACATATACGAGTACGTAGGCCGTGAATTTGCAAACTCATCTTAATTCCTGAACAGACCTCGAAAGCGCTTACAAAAATTATGATTCTAAGGGGAGTGCTATAGATACCACTCTTATTGGAATTGGATTTGATATCGGATCTAAATGAAAATGTTATGGTTTGTATTAAAAAAAAAAAAATTGTTTGGTTTTAACATTCTGGTGGATATAAGACCGGGTATTACAAATAAATATACATTTTTTTCAATTTAAAACACTCGTACATCCGATTGAAAATAAGAAAAAAAAATCTAAAAACAAACTTTCTGCCATTTAATTTTATAAAGAACAACTAAAATAAAGTCATTCATCAAAGTTATACATCAAAAAGAGGTTTTTGTCAGTATTAGGAACGATTTCTTCAAACTGAATGTAAGAAAATGGTTCGTTTTCAAAACAAATTATATAAATTCATGATAAATTGTACAAAATATTATAAAACTTTTAATTAAAATGGATTCAAATGTTTTTGTGTTCGTGTATTCATCACCTGTAGAATCGTAGGATGAGCGGTATATTGCCTTTATAAGAAGATATATTTGTGGCCAAAAACAATCCTTTTTCATTGCCTGAAGTAAAATAAGACGAATATTTTAATGCCAGTGATTCTACAGCCATATATTTAAACGATCAACAGAAGCTGTTAAACATGTCCTACGCTAAATAAGTTCTATACTTCGGGTCTATTTGCCGTTACATGGATGTCTAGTGGCCTATAATATGAATATATTAAACCCACGGATTTTACTTTCTTTTCTTGTTTTGTTCATTTCTTTAGGTGTATTTACATCTACGAGGCAGCAGCGCCTGCAACCGGCTACTAAAGCTGGCAACTTCAGTTGTTAAATTATTAAAATTAAATTATTTACGGTTGCTAATCTGTCAAAATACCATTTTCGATAACTTCTGGCCAGCTGACCAAAAGTTGCCATTCATAATACACTCACAAACGAGCCATAAATGCATAATTGTTGTATCGACGTTAGTGGTCCACGAAATTAGTAGTAGCGAAAACAATTTGACCTTGTAGGGGTAAATACATCTTGATTTCTTCTGTTGTACAAACAGCTGACTGGCTGGCATTGAAACTATTTACCGAAATAGAGGAGACTTACAATTTGAAAACAATTAGTAAAAGGGTGTACCAAACAAAACAATAGATTGATTAGAACAAATTACCACCAGCCACAGTCGCCACTTGTGCTTAAATTAAGTCACTCATTTCCATTGGCACAAACGCCCACCGCCAATTAAAGCCAAGGGGGAATATTCTCCATACAATAATATTTTTACATATTTTTTTTATTGAGTTTTCATTGATGACTAAAGCGAAGGACAGGGTGACACAATCCACCACAAAACATCACATGGCCACTTTAAATGGGAGTTTTCGAAACATATGCATTTACTGTATGCGCTATTATGCAACACAAGCAGCTGTTCAATGGCTAATTACCAGGCACGCAACGCGTTTCAATTTAATCTCTGCGTGGGCTTCGAAATTTAAGGCCATTATAGGCAGTTTTTAACACACATTACGAGTATTGGGGGCCATCAATAATTCGGATGGCAGCAGAAAATAAATTTCGAACATCAAATTGCGAATATAAAACTTGTTGGTTGTGCTTGTCAACTGCGGAGAGGTTTGTTGTGTTGCTTTGTGGCGTTTAAAAGAAATTTTCAACTTTTATGGCAAAATTCAACATTTCGTTACATCTTCCTCTGCGGCAATTGAAAGTCATAATCTGATGGATCTATTGGGCAGGCGTTAGTGGTCAGCGGCTACCGTTTTCATTTAATTATCATGAATATGCAACAAAAAAATATATGTATAAATAAATTCATATGTACATTTTTGCTGTTAATGACTCCAATAATTAAGTCATTTTATCAACAAACTGTAAATTAGCAACTTATTTATTGTTGTTTTGTTACTACATGTATTCACAGTTTACAGTTGAACCCAAGTTTAGTAGAATTAATTTTCTGTGTGACTCTTGCCTGGGTACCAGCAACGATTATTGAGATGCAAATGGATGAGCTGATTCTATTGACCGGTAATTCGTTCCTTAACATTCTGTCGTTCAACAGCCTCCGTTTCAGCGGTTTGCAAAACGACGACTTTCGTTGCGTCATCGTCAAAAATATCCCAACGACTTCACTAGTATTCGTTTCAATTGGTTTCTGTCTATATAGCAAATATTGGAAAAAGCAACTTGGAATCAACTTCTATTGCCCAACTTTTTGCTTTGCCGTAATAAAGAAAGAGCAAGAACTACAAATTATATATATATATATATATTGCTGTTTCTTCACTCTCCCACAAAGTTCAAGCTTGAGTAGTCAAAGTTGATGTGTGTGAATCGGCAGTAGTCGCTACATTTGTGTTAGAAATCGCTTCAGTTAGTTCATAGTATAGTACAGTGATACGAAGTGCTTTTTAATTCGAATTTTCGAAATATGTTTGATGCAGTTTCATAGAAATGTAATGAAAATCGAGTTCGATACCAAAACGATGTTAAATCGAAAGTTGGCATGACATTAATTATTTCTATTTTGTTTATCAACTTGAATTCGAGTTAATTTCTCTCTCCCAAATATTTTTTTTGTTTTTCATCAGATTTTGAATGTCATTAAAGTTATTTTCCCAGCCCTGCTTGTCAAACTGTTTTTTCGACAGCAGACTTTTTTTCCTGCAATCAAATCGATCAAATTATTTAAATAGTTGGACAAACATTTCATTGGAATAAATATGCTAATTGGGACACAAAGCAAAACTCTGCTGAAGGCCAACAACTTGACCAGCTGGAAGATCTTTTCCAGAAACATTGATCCGGTATGTGGACCACCCAGCAACCCCTTGACAACAGCACAGAAAATTCTATTCGGTGGGGGCAGTCTGCTGTTAATGATGGTCATACCCATAATCGGTCTCTTGAGTCTGCCCTCATGGGCGGTTAAACATAAAAATTTGGGCAGAGCACGCAAAGACGAGCCATCGGACGGAGTGCCCCCTAATTAAATGTTGTACCGCATATTTAACTAATTGAATAAACTGCAATACATACAAGAAATCCAATAAAAAACATACATATGTATATATTTTGTTTTTTCTTTTGCAAAGCCCTTTCCTGGAAACGAGACAAGTGCACAAAATTTCGTTTTTGTTTTGATGCGGAAACATTTTCTGATTCAAAAATCTGCAAAAACAAAAGCAGACTGCACTGATGTCGATTACATGCGGCCAGCCGTACTTGTTCCATTTCTTTTTCCATTGATCTTGACTTGTTGCATGTCCACACGCACAATATGAATAGCTTTTTTCCTTTGCAAAGTTGGCGGAGACGAACGTGTCGACTTGTATACGATGCGATACACACGCAACCATTGCAATCAGACGCAGCATCGTGGCTGAAGTATTCAAGTGATTTATTGCCTAATTGAAAGCAAAACAGACGCAGTAGAAAACAAGAAACAGAAAACCAACAAAGATGAAGAAGAAAACAAAAGTGAAAGACAACGGCATCCCAAAGAGAGTGAAACCAAGTGCCAGTACGCAAACGCCCCATGCATCCAATCAACCGCCAAATAAATGGAAAAAAAGTTAAGAAAACGAAAAATTAACAACCCAGGCGACCTACCAAAACATTTTGCTGCAGCCGTGCTGCCACAAACGTGGCTGGTATGAGAAGTTAATTTTTTACACAAACTTTCAAAAATCATCCCACGATATCGCAAATCACTACGTTGAGCAGAAGACGAATTTGGCGAATATGATGTGGGCCCCTTCAAATACTGGCGAACGTTAACATTCGATAACGATAAATGTTTTCAAACAAACTAAAATATTTCAAATATCAGAATTGAACAGGTGTGTTCTGAAAACCACTTTATTTCAAATCACGTGACTGCAAATTGCTCTTTCTTTATTTTTCTAACATTAAGATGTTTAAAATGATACTGAGCACAGAATTTACAATACAAAATTTTAATCTAGTTGAAAAGGTATAATTTTTGTTCACAGAAAATTCATGATTCAATGAAATCACGTGGTTTGCAGAACATGCCGAGAAGGCAGTATTTAACTGGCAAACTTTTTGCCATGTTTTGATATCAAAAGGCCACGAAGTGCCGGTACTGTGGGATTTGAAACCCCGTCTTCAACTCTATTTTTATATGACTTAGAGCCTGATGCTCAAAAATGAAAATAATTGCCACTTTTAGGAACTGGATTCTAAAACCCATATGGTTCTATGGCATCGAATTATGAGGCACCCGTCTCTGCATCGAATGTCAAGAAAATTCAAAGACGACCACATAAAAATTCTTCATACTCAGCAGGCCCCTGGTGCATCAGAAATCAGCGCATTCACAAAGATCTAGATGTGCAGGTGGTTAAGACTGCATTTTCAAAACATATGGAAAGATATATATAAAAAAAAACCTTGAGTTGCACCCTCTAGCCCCCCATATCCTCAACTTTAGAGGCCACAATCGGCTGAGAAGCACTGAAACTGTTGATCCTAATATTTTTGTCTAGCGCCGGCCGGTGTTTAGTGCAAAACGACTACATAACCAGGGAAATTGAGTGGACAGCTGATTACTTTTTTCAGTTTTAGTTTTCGTTGGGTGGCAACACATCATTTGCGCCCAAAATTCTTTTTGACATCAGGAAAATCTTTTTTTTTTATCAGCGCAAACGGTGAAAACTGTTGTCATTGCTCTTAGCATTCACACGGAACTGTATTCTTATGAACAACCCTCGGAATTTTATGTTAAATAAACAAGCCAACGACGTACTGGTGATAGTGATTAAGCAAAAGTGACAAGATCATTATTGTTTGTACCGGCTACGGATCAATGGTTTAAATAAGTCAAAAATACAAAAACAAAAAAGAATAGCTTTAATAATAGCAACAACAATCATGAGAGCAGCAACAACAACTTGTTGTTGGCATTTCATTTGAGTTGGCTTTTCTTATATGAGATATTCTGGGTCATCAGCGATAATAAAATTATAAAAGAAATCATTGACTAAAAATTATTTCTACCATTTTCGGTTGTCTTTTACTGCATTTTTTCATTTTTGTGTGTGTTTTTTTTTTTTGTTGGCTGCTCCGACTGCCAGACGGGCCAACTGCCTGCTTGACTGACTGCAGGCTGCTGCACCTTTAATACGAGTATGAGTATCATTTAAGTTCACACACAATTAGAGTGTGTGTGTGTGTGTGTTGATGGCAAATGCTGTTCATCGTTGTTGTTGTTGTTGCTATAAACATTTTTTAAAAGGATCGAAAGGCCGTTTCATAAATTCTTTCATATGCACTGTACGAATGAACTGAACCTGTTTGTCAGAAAAAGAGAAACACAATTTCACCACCCAAAAACAAACGAAAAAAAAGTGCTGGTGAACGCTACAGAACCGCAGCCAATCGATTTAGTTGCTAAACAAATGCGGGACATACACTAAAAAAAAAGACCCGTCTTACCAAAAATTTCATTACAACTGTCTTCTTAAACGTATTTGTTTCCAGCACAAGCCACGAGGACAGTTTGAAAACGTACTTAAAAAAATATATGCAATTCTGCTCAGAAAATAACATTTTATAAAAGTGATTTGAAATCACCAGAAATGTGGGCGGGTGTATAAAATTTTGTGATTTCAACACGTTCAGCTGCGTCAACAACTTTTTCAAGTCTTTTTCTTATATTTTCTACACTTCTAATAATAAATTTCTATAAAAATAATGCATAAAAGTTGTTTTATTTAAAACAATTACTTTAAAATTAAGAAAATTCCGAGACATGTTTTCTGCTACAAAATTTTATTTGCTGTTGTGATTTCTGTTATAATTTCAAAACGATCATAATAAAGAAAACAGCTGTTTGGTTGTGTTTTCTGCAATTGAATGTGACACCGAAAAACACAAATAGGATGCCAGATCACTACATGAGTGCCTTTAAAATCACATGTGATTTTCGGAACCGGCCTGATAGATATTATCATAATGTTCAATGCATTTAATATAGGGTGCTTTTTTTAGTTTTTAATTCCCACTAAATGAATATCTTTCTCCAGACCCTCTCTGCCATTGGAAGATCTTATGCGTCGGGTGTTTTTTTAAGAGCTTCAAAGCTTAAAAAGTCAATACGAGACAGAAATATTATTAGGGCGCAATTTTTGTTTATTTTATTTATGTCTGAAATGTGTCCTGATTTTTCTTCCCCCTTTTTTCAATATATTTTCGTTGCTTCTGCAAACAATTATTATGTGTTGAGTTTTAGTTATATGGCAAATGTGAAAAGTCGAAAACAAAAGCTTTACTCTGATGCTGGTACTTTGAAGGAAGACTGACATAAAATTTGCAATCAGCTGTGCTGTCAATTTTTATATGTTATAAAGTCGGCTTGAATGCCTACAACAAAATATATATTCTACATGTCAAAAATACTTAAATACGAGAATAGGAGTAGCAAAACAAATTGTCAGCTGGCGCAGTTCCGATACCTTTAACTGGGCTGTCGATGTTTTTTTTTCTTGTCCAATAGAAATATTGCGATATGAGACAAAAATTCGCTGAATCTTCAGTATCGCTTTACAGGCTGGCATTCAACAAAACGCGTAATTCAAGCCATAATAATTTCTTTGTAACTGGAATCCCATTTGAAACTCTGTTAATTCGGCTTTCGATTTAATCCCGACACCGTCTGACGATTTTGTTTCGTAAAGGCAGAAGCTGTACATCCTTCTTCCCTTAATAACACTGAACATTTTAGTTCACAAGCAGAACCATTTCGTAGATTCAGAATTTCACAAAACCCCCAACAGCTCATTAGACATAAAATCATAATTCTTTAATATATGTCAGGATAAACAGAAAAGGCTCCAGATGCAGAATGGTTCTTTGGGTGCGTTCACTTTTTCTGACCAGCACGAAGGACCTGATGTTTCCTAAAAGGTGCTGTGAATTCGTTTGCAAGTCTTCGCAAACTTTTACTTAGATTTTTTTTTCTCTTATTTTAATTTCTTTTTTCTTTGACTACAAAGACAAGAAAAAAAAGAAAAGACACACAAAAATTGTGTTGGACACATTGAACTTGCACTAAAAGTATTGGTTTTAAGCATGATTGTGGGTTTACTGTGCCACAGCAGCTTTCGGCAGCGACATCAATTGCGACTACAACTGCAGCAAATTCACTTTCTTCCTCTGCCTCTGCCTCTTTCTCACACAAACGCAACAAATAGTGGATGGATGAGGTTCGTAATGAAGCAACGAAAGTTTGTTTCTTGAGGATGTTTTATTTTCTTTTCCAAATTCATTTGTTTTATTATTTAGTGGTTGTTGTTTTTCTTCTTCTTTATCGTCAGCTCTTAATGAGCATCATTACGACGATATTCCTGGCGTTCCGTTGCTGTTGCTTGAGGAGAGAGGGAGGGAGGCAGGGGCGGGCGGCCGTACAGATAAACGTGTGCTGCTGTTGCCTGCTATTCCTGTTGTCGATGCAATTTATTTTTGGCCAAAATGAACATTTAAGAAGGTCAATACAGATCATGGTATTAAATACTTATGTATAAACTCGTATGTATGTATGTGTGTGTGTTGAACAATAATAAATATTTTCATTTTTCTTGCAATTATGTACGTTCGTTTGTCTTTTTGGGGTGTTGGGAATTGTTGCAATGAAAGTTGGGGCGAACAAAAACACTGTTAAGATGAGATCAAACGCCTGCTATAGGAGGGTCATGCCAGCTTTGTTTGGAACAAATTCAATTCAAATTAAATGTGACTCTGCATACGAAACCCCACCTAGTGTGTCATATTTCAGGAATTAACTTTTTAACTTTGGATTTGTATGTAAAAAAAAAACTTCAATTTTCATATCAAAGTCTCAAAAACATCGGAAAGTAACGAATAGCTGCAATTATATAAAACAGCAAAAATCGATTTGGTGTGTTGCAACAATGACGTGAGAACACGCATAGTATGACAATGCAACACAGAAGGGGGAGCTTAAGCTGCGTTTTCTTCAAAAACTTCTTCTGACACACTATTTGGGGGTTTCTATGCAGGACCACATATACAATATATAAAATTCTGACGTCTATACACAAACTATTATCACCGAAATTTTACAGATCTTATCAGATAATCTCTTCTGGAGAACTTAAACAAACTTCCATACAATTATTTGCTCGGCCAACGAACAATAATTTTTAAGGATGCCAACAAATAATTTTGCAATAAAAATGATTCTAGACTCAATAAAATCTGTGTTTAGATGCATATTCAGACAAAACTTTCGCTGATTCACCGACTCTTTTGATTGAAAATATTTGAAAAATGCTTTTTGTTCAAGAACCACTGATTTTTTTTTTTTTTGCCTGGACGTGATTTTCTGCAAAAAGTTGACTTTCCAGCAAATATTTGCATTGTTTCAGCAGGCAATTTGTATTGACGGGTTGCACTTATGCTAATGCTGACAATATTATGCTATTCATAAGATAAGAAATGCGTTGAGTGCGAGAAATTCGCTAAATTAAATAATTTAGTCAAATTTTCTATGGTTGCCGTTGACGATATTGTGTCCCACCAATTTAGCTGGCACCAAAGTACAGACCAATGAGGATGCGAGCACAAAATGGTGAACCTCATGTGGATTGGCATCGTACCGTATAAGGCAATTTGAGACATTTATCCAAAAATGCTTACATCCATGGGGGCGCACTGATTGGTACTCAATGAAGTCTAGTGGCCACTAGCGACGAAGTGTTGGCTGGTCTAAGCCTAATGAGTCGGCTCTCTTGACACATTTTTCTTCTCTTTTTTCTCTTTAAGATACCCAGCATCAGATTTGAAGAAAATAATTTAATTTAATTTAAACTGGTAGTGTTTAAATAATTACAATCAGGGAATACGATTTAAATAATTATTGTAAAATTCCTTAGGAAAACTTCAATAAAAAGAAAAAATCTCATAATAATATATATGTATGTATATGATTTGCAGAGAATAAATAATAATAAAATAAAAACACTTTTAGAAACAGTTACTGAAGATCGTAAGCGATGCCTGAATCCAATGTGTCACAGTGCTTAAGTTTTCTCCGTTGGACTGGGAATCGGTTCTATGGGAAACTGCAGCAGAAGCAAAGCACATGTTTATTAATCATATTAGCTTTTGCCCCAAACTTTGTCTAACTTTATTTGCACAACGCAAGAAATAGTTTAAAAAAATGATTTATTTTACTATTATAATTTTTGTTACAGAACACAATCCATTAAAACTATTACATAATATTTGTTGCTCTTGGCAAAGCAGCCGTCTAGAAGGAAAAACAAACGCACAGCAGCTAAACTTAAAAAAAGAAATAAGCGGTTGCAACAATAACAAAAACTTCACTCAATTGGCCAAAAACAAAATGCACTTAGTTTACACAATCATCTGGCAAATACGCCTACGCTCGCTCACCTGATCCATTGAATAGTAATAGAAATAAAAACAACAACAACAACAACAACAGCAAACAAAATGTTTTTAAAAATATACATATAGTCAGCGTTTACAATGCTCGTAAATATAGTATGTCTAAAGTCTAGAGATTTTACGACTTGATTAAAAGGAGCGAAGGCCTCCAAACATGTTGTCTTGATTTGCGTTTTTTTTTTTTTGCGACTGGTTGGCAAAAATTGGCACAAGACTTTTTATTCAATTTCTTTAAAAGTTGTGCGGAATACTAAAGAACTCATTTTCCTGACGTTTCGAGACTTATTTACATACATACATACATATATCGACAACAAAAACAAAGCACTTAAATTGGTAGTTGTGATTTGAGAAATCAAAATACTCGTGTAGGGGATTTGCAAAATAAATATTCTACTTTACGCAGATTATCTTCAATGGGGTAACAACTTCAATGGGGTAACTTTGTTCGAAAGCCAAGTACAAATTAATTGATAGACATGTTGTGCAGAGGCGCTAAAAGCGTCGAAGAAATGTATGTTTGTATACATGGGCATGTTTGGACATGTTTAGGCAGGCATGAGCCATAACAAATAACGAGTAATTCTTTAATCACGCAAATATGTGGAATTGTGGTTTGTGTCTAGTTTGTAAAGGCCTGTGACTTAGGGAAAACCACCGGAAAAGCTTTAACAGCGTCAAATTTCCCGATCAAGACAGCCAGTACACATTATTTTGCTGAAAAGCTGCTTTGTTTTCACCACATTTTCTATTATCTTGCCTTATGGTTTGTTCGTTAATTCTTTACTAAATCAACGGACTCAAACCGTAACTAAGAGGAAGCGCAGCGCCAAAACAATGCCACCATTTACTTGTGCCCTTGAAAACCGAATATGTGACAACCCATTCGGTAGATGTGACCGCTATCGGCTATAAAAGTTGCGAAGATCCTGCAAATACGAGTACAAACACAGATTTATTTCTTTAACTTGTTTAAGTCGCCTGAATCACCACTTTCATGCGCATGTGCAAACGCTGTACTTGGTTCAAGTACCTATTTTAATAGTATGTAGTTGTTTTCTGCTGTCTGCTTTTAATTACGCTTTCAACTGTGCACGCAAAATCATGTCTTTCAATTCCTTAATTCATGACAGAACCAACCAACCAACAAACAACTTGTTTTCACTTAACATCCACTTACAGCATGTTGCATTACAGCCGTGAGAAAGTTGCAACCAATACAATAAATTTTGCTGCTTAGCTTGAAGCGTTCGCTATATTCTACTTCCTGCTTTCCGAACTTAATCATTTCTCCAAATGATGAACGCTTTTAGATAAAAAGCCACTCCTTTAGAAATTAGAAAAACTGCAGTTGGGAAAAAAACGAGTAAAATCATGTTTCTTCCCATCACTTACGAGCAAATTTGCAATAAAGAAACACAATCAATAACTGTGGGATTTTGTTCAAGCTGCAAATCAGAACTTTATGTTTTCTAAACAAAATTCAGGAGAAATGTGTGACTTCAGGAAGCTGGATCTGCCATTGTGAGTTGGAATTAGACTCGCTCAGTCGCTAATGCACGTTAGAAGCACAACACGAAACCAGACAATTCACAAATTTCGAATAGACCAATCTACATACATATATGTACATATATAGAGCATATAGGGGTGGTATTTTGATGCCATCTTTGCCTTATACATTTGTAATGTCCTTTGGAGCAAAAAGGTCACTTGCACTTTCCAACACTTCAAAGTTAAGGCCGAGTTTTATCTTCGAACATAAGTCTTCTGACGGCGATTTCTGAACTTTGGAAGGTGAGTGCAGAGGCAGTGACTGCTATCTGCCACCTATTGACTCTGCCTTGCTACACCTAAATTACATGGACTGTACGGCCACCATAATCGCAAAAACGCAAGAAAATCGGTGATGTTTTCATTTTTGCGTAGATCACAACAACAAACCCCACAGCTGACGGTATAAGAACATATACGCCAGTGGCGAACTCATCCTAATCATTATCTGGTGGCCACATTTTACCCTTCATTTGCAAATAGCATCCTGCATCCTGATGCAGGAGAGTTCGTGACATCGTGCAATCCATATTATGTGCAACATTTCCGCTCCTATTTGCAAACAACTTGTAGCCAGAAGGGTAGTACTAAATTTGGAAGAATGTTTTGTTTAAATATTTTAAGTTTGTGTGACCTGGATTTCTTGCTTGCAACATTCAAAAATATTCTTTGACTACAATTTTTTCTTTTTTGTATTTTTTGGCCACTTTTCCCCCGACAATTATTTTCAGCCAACCAGCATTTGGCATAGTTGGGCTATCGCTTACAGGGAGGAAAAAAAAGTGTTAATTAGTTGTTGTTGCAACATCGTGTTGCCGTAATTCAACTTGACATGGTCGAATTAAGTTTAGCTGTTTAGCTTCTAAGGTGTGGGAAACTCTAGTCGCTGTTGCACTTACGAAACTATTGCTTATCGATTTTGTTCCAGCAACAAACATTTTAAATAAAAATGTTTTCTGCCGTTTAAATAAAGCTTGACCCACATTTTAACGTGGGTTTTTTGTTTTAAACAGAAACAAAAACAAAAAGAAAAATCCGGCACTAAACCTACAGAATCGTAAAATACTTGTACACACAATTTGATTTTCAAATAACGAATAAAGAAAAACATATTCAAAGTGGCATGGAGCAGTGGCATGGCATGTAGTCGTATGTGTGCACGTACGTATGTATCTCTTGTGGTTTTGCCTGACTTTATGTATGTCCTGGAGCAGCACTCTAAAAGGCAAACGTTTTCGTATTTTTGCTTTCCTTTTCTTTTGCTCATTCGGAATGAGTGCAGCCGAAGCGCGAATTGCCGTTTGTGTGCATTTGGTGTTTGGTTTAGTTTCTGTAGCTCTCGTACTCGTACTGCAACAAGTTGCACATAAAAAGCCATAAATCTTGTGTTGCGTTTGTTTTGCATTAACGTGGAAAACGTTTGTGGCAGCCGTGTGTGAGCGTGTGTTCCGTGCGGTGCGAGTGAGTGCTCGGTGCAGGTATAATGGCACTCCAGTGCACACTCACATGCTGTTTGGCCGAGAAGAGAACGAACATACACAAAAGCAACAACAACGTTTGTTTCTTTGTGTCAAGTAAACAAAAACACATTTAAACTTTATCTTGAGAAATTTGCCTGGGAAAAATCTGACTTCTTATATGCACTTTAAAAGAAGCAAAAAAAAAACAAACAAACAAAGTAAAAGAAATGGATAAAAAAACACACACACACACAAGAATAGACCACCGAGAAAAAGTTTAGGAAGTTTTTGCCAAGAATCTCAATTTAATTTGTGCTGAGAACTTTTGCCAGCTACACTAATTATATAGTATATCGTTGTCCATGGTAAAAGAAACCGGAGTCTCGTTGCTGTAATTCTCGCATAGAAAAATTGTTCGCATGAAAACAAGGAAACTGAACTAAATTGAAACAAAAAAACCTTTCGCAGCACCCTATTCAGATGCGGCAACTTTTCAATTTGTGTGGTTGTGGCGAGAGTAGAAAAAGAAGAATGGCAATTAGCACGGAGTTGCTTATACCGGGAAACACGTTCGAATCATATATGTACATACATGAAGTTAGCTGCAGCTGGACATTTCTTTGCACGTATGTATGTACATACCGTCAAGTACACTGATCTGTCAAAAGATTTACAATTTGTTTAGTTTGTTCGTTAAGCGAACGTTAAGGCAAGACTTTAAAGCAGAATTAAAGAGAAATTGATGCACAAAAGTTGAAGTATCTGATACCAGTGTTTGTGCAATTCTCTTTATTAAAATATTCCGCCAGATTGATGTACAAAATGGTGGAAAATTTTTCCGGCTGTCGCAAATACCCAACTGTATTATCCACTAAAAGGTCCGTTAGCCTAATAAAACGAGCCCTTGTATTTGTTTATATGAATTTGAATCAGACATTTTTGCAACATTTTACCAATAGTTTTACCTATCAGGGTTTTTTGTTCGGGTAGAATGAGCATCACGGCAGCTTAACTACAACTTGAACTTGTACGAATATATTCCAAAAAGCTTCGGACACGCTAAAGCTGGTTAGGGAAATCCTATAAACCCAGCCGTTACCTTCCATAAATTACTACAGCTGTAATAGGCAGCGACACTTGCAGATTCTGCGGCAAAGAAGAGGAAGGAGAATACTTTATTACCAACGGCATGGCACTGGTACACGGCAGCTACAAATTACTTCATGCTTATATGGACTTGCTAACACAAGCCTTGAAGGAGCTGGTCCGGTTCTTTAACGTATCAAGCCCTTCAAGGGAAAGGGAAGCACACGATGTCAACGATGGTTGCAGTGCGAAGAGCCGTTCATTCATTCAGGCAACTTCAACTATTTCTGGATACACATTCTTCATCGGACTTATGTAGGGGTGTCTAAACTGGATTAGACGTTGCGTTTTATTATATGATTTAGGAGCATAATTTGTGTTTGGAAAATTGAAATTAATTTCCTCAACATCTGGAGTGGCCTATTTTAAACAAATTTATAGATTTCATAGCGCTCTATAGGCGATTTGTCTCTACGCCCAGCCCCCACAGAGTTTCAACAAACAAAACAAACCAATTACGGTCAAGAACAGCTTTAGCTCAAATATGTTTATTTAACTCTTGCCCACAATATCAATATCTGACAACCAGTAGATACTCTAAAATATTGACCCAGAAACTAAATCAAATATTTATTTTTCATACACTGGTCGCACACACTCAGCAAAAAAAAATGCTCAAAATATATTAGAGATAAATATAAAAAAGGTTTTATTAAAAGATCTTTTTCAAAAATGCGAAACAAAAAACTTAATTGAAACTGTCCACCCACCCACCCAACAGCCAAAATTAAATGTGCCCTGCACCACTTGTTGATTGAATTGTGAACTTTTTCGACAAAAACTAGTAAAATGGCGCACCCAAACCAAACAAGAAACCAAAAACAAAAACAAAATATATTAAATCACGTCACAGTTGTGTTTGTTTTTGTTTACGGATTTTGCGGCCTCTGTCAACGACCGGGGCTGCATTTCGAACAAACGGAGAATTTGTGCAACAAACAGAATGGAACTTTATGTAATATTCTTTCTGGTTGTAAATTGTCCAAAGAACGGAAACGCACAAAGTGACGGCAACTTTAACTCATTGACTTACGGCTGACTGCATTTGCACACACTCGTCCATTTACATATTGTAGGCATAAATGTGTGCGGTGGGGCAAAATGACGCGTACGATTTCGTAAACATTTTTATTAATGGCTGTATTTTTGGAGATGACAGATTTTTTTTTTGTTTGTTTTTTTGTTTGGAACAGTTGTGGTTGTTGTTGGCTTTAGTTGTCACTGTGAAACAAGAGCGATAGCAGAAAAATTGATGCCAGCAAGTTTGTATGTGTGTACAGTGGAGCGGGATATGAAATAAACGGAAGTATTGTTTAATTAGCGGTGTCTGTGTATTTAACTAAGATTAAAATTTTATAACAAAAATTAAGTTGCTGTAGGCCAGAAAATGTCCAAATACCACAAAAAGCTCAATAACAACAAATGTCGTACCTGGAATTATGCCCAAATACATATTTAAAGCTTTCCGAAGCCTATTTAACATGACACATGAACTTGAATTACTATAGCGTGTGACGCAACTGTAGTATATATCTACTTTATTAGTATGATGGCTCAGCCGCGAAGCCAGCAGCATAAAGCAATCAATTCCAGTTCCATCGATTGCATTTCATTTGTAGCTGTGGAGTACCGAAGTCCAAAAAATGTCATAACTCAATTACGGGTGCCTTAAAGTAATCGTAAAGTATATTGTGAAGCTGGTTCCACAGATGTTAGCAGAAAGAGACCATATTCCTCGAGCGTTTCAATACCAATAAACAGTGTTAGAACTCCCTCAGGTGAACTTGACCCCCTTAGTTTGGTTAGTCAGCCAAAAGTCAATCAACAAAGCCGGTGTTTTAGGACGAAACTGTTACAGTGGACATTGATGAAAGACCAGAGTCACAAAGCGCAGAACCGACACAGCCGGCCCACGCCCACAAAATACGACAGTAAATAAGTGCTGCGCTGGTGTAATAACTGCACCTGCGTAAGTACCTAAATATTTCTGTATGAACTTATGAACTTAAAACTTGTTGTCGCTATTTTGTTTTGATTTAAACCAACTTGAAATGAGACATTTCGAAATTATTTATTATTATGAATGTGTAGGCTGTTGGACTGACTGATTGGATCTTATTCATCAAAAGTCTTTTTACATTTTCATTCTGCTTTGACATTTCGAGTAGATTTTGTCATTCTTTTTTTTGTTTATATTAATAGATCATTTGAGTTTTTTTTTGTTTGTTTGGTTTTCTTGCCACAAAATTTTAATCGGCAATTAGCCTGACATAAATTAATTATCTTTTTGGAAATAATTGGGCAAACAGTTGCAGAGAAATGCAGCCAAAGACAACAAATTCATCACAGCAATAATTAAAAAGTTTTCGAACTTGAAAGTCTGTGTTTAAATAGTAAATGATAAATTTATTTGAAAAAAGTTGTTTGACAAGTTTGACAAATCTTTAAGGGGTCACTAGTTTCTAGTTTCGTTTGCCGTTCCGTTCTATTCTGTAGTAAATATTTTGTAGTTACAGTTGCTGTAACCTTCCACTAACCTGATAAGTTTTTCATAAGATTTAATTGCTTTAAAACATTTTTGATAATCTCAAAAACTATTAGTTTCGGCGGCTGTCACTCAACGTTGAATTCTAGGCCACAGCATCGCAGTCTTTAGCGTTTTATTTTTGCCAAGATTTCATTTTCAGCCCGAAAGTAAGAGAAACTTGATCTCGAAGAACCTTTTTCCTTAAAGGATTAAATGGCCATAGATACAAAATAAGGAAATGCAAAAAGCTGTTGTGCTGCAGTTGCATTACAAAACACTTTTCATTTCTTTATAACTTTAACGAGCTCTAATCAAATTTCATCTTATTTCTACAATCTAATTTAAGATTGAAAATCAAAAGCTAAAATCAAAATCATAACTATAACCCTTTTGCAATTCGCATAATTATAAAAATAAATCAATTACATTGCGGAAATGCGACTCTAAACGTGTAGGCCACTGATATGGCCTTTGGGCCATAAATGGAAAATAATGCCAATTATGAGTAAGACCGGCTGACTGGCTGACTGGGTGAGTGGCTGCTGGCTGACATTAAAACATGTAGATTTAAATTGCCACAGCGCAACTGACAATAAGAGACAATAAAAAACACTGTAAATAAAAACAGATGAAACAAAAAAACAATAACAAATTAACATCATTATAAGCAAATACGAATGCGATCAGTGTGATCATGATCAGCATAAGCCCTAATTTGTTTCCAATACATTTTTCCATCCCCGGCCTTTTATTATTGACTGACTTCCAATCATTGTCCGGCAAATTGGATCACGTTTATTTGTCGATTATTTGCTACCAATAAAAAGTTTGATTTGATTATGAAATAGGCAAATGTCAGTTTCAATTTGTCTTTGAGCCTTAAAATAACACTGTGCTACAAAAAAATATATGTATGTGCGAGTTTATTTTTCTGCAATTTTTTAAGAACTGATTTCAAGTTTACTACGAATTTGAAACGAATACTATTTGCTAATCTTAAATTGTGTTCTCAAAAAAAAAAAGAGGTTGCCATATTTTACAAATGAACTGTTCACAGATATTGGGGATTTTAATCAATGTCCTTCACCCAGCAGTTCCATCTTTCAAGTTTTAAATAACATAAAGCAAAATCCGCATGAAATGTTATTTTATTTTAATATATATTAAATAGTTTAAATGGTTTATTCATGCGATCTTATTATTTACGGTATAAAACGTTTAAATGGCGACATGAGCTGGGCGGCATACAGAGCTATCCTGTTTGCTTTGGCAACTATATTATTCAAAATAGAGACGACGAGGGGCTGGCCGGAGTAGTTTTTTTTTAACATATATTAAACAATTTAAATACCACCCCGTGGTATCGCTATAAGCGATTGGACGCTTTCGACACTATGTTAATTGACAGAATGCCTTATGCGACATGAGATATGTGGCACGCTGAGCTATCCTGTTTGCTTTGGCGTCTACATCATTTAATCCAGGCCAAGAGGCAGGCAGGCAGCCTGACACACTAAACAGTGATCTGTTCGCGATTGGAAGCTTTCGATATCACGTGAGTTGACATCGTCTCAAGTTCGACAACTTAATTCATGTCTGCTTCCAACTGATGCAGGGCTCATTCAACCGACGCACATGATTGCCGAAACTTTATGCAGATACTAGCTGATGTCACGACCGACAAATTATCTGCTGGCAAACGGAATTTTTAAAATCGATTCAGAAACTCCAATATTATCTATTATATAATAAACATAGAAAAAGAAAGTGTTGTTATTCTCTCCTACTCATTTTCTGAAGTGAATTTAGCAATTTTTTCTTCTTTGAAATTTTTATACTAATTAGTGCCCATCACGTGACGTGTCACAGCGCTACCAGCTGCTTTTAGACACGAATACTTCGTTGATTTCGTCAGTACCAGCATTAACATTATATCACTGCTTTTCTTATTCACACGCCTAAAACAAATCGCACTCACTATAAAACCAGACTGTCTCTATACTGCTGACACCGTGAGTTCTACGATTCCCGTTCATCTTAATCTAAAAATTATTCCTTTTTCATCCGCACCAGTTGTGTGTTCTTCAGTTCGTTTAAGTTTTTTATTTAAACAAAAAATTAAATTGATGCTTAAACAATATTCTTAAAATTCCGAAAATTGCAGCGCTGAAGAATTAAATGACGTTGGAACAACCTGATTCTAAGGAAAACGGAGTTGAAGAAAGGTACGAAATAGATGATACTGAGGATTGTATAGAGGCAAAGGAAGAAGTTAGTGAAGCCTTGCAACAAATATCTTTATTTATTTCTCAGGAAACCTAAAACTAAGAAACCAACAACCCAAAAGCTGATAGACGAGACCGTTCAAGAATTGCGAGCCATTCGAAAATATACCCTGAATAACAATCCAGGAGTGGTCGAATCACGTTTAAAAACGCTACATCACAAATTCACAGGTGGCACCTTTAAATTCACAAAAAAAAAAACACAAACGATGAAAAGCTTAAGGAGCTGGAGTAGGCTGCACAATATTTTTTTTTTATCTGAGACAGATAAGGGGCAATATCTTCGATGCGAGTGACTATTTTAAGATTTCATTCTAGGAAAATATTTGACCCTACGGCGGACTTTAAAGACTCATCGTTACGTTATAGCATGTGTCATAGCGAGTTCATACATCGATGCTCGATGGTCTAACAACTGCCCCAGTTACACCCCTCGAACCCCCTTTTAAGAGTATTGAAAACGAAGCTGTTTATATTCAGTTTCTGGTCCAAAAGTTTTTAACAATCTTAATTTAAATAAAAAGTTTGAAATGCACCAGTCTGTTTCGTAGCACTGTGTTGTCAAAGACGAAATTGGTATTATAATTAATATTCACAGCAAAAAGTATCATGTGTCCATTTCTTGTGTAATTTTCCAGCGAAACCAATTCTATAATTGAATAAGCAAAGAAAAACCTTAGAAATTATAAGACAACAATACTCGCAATATCCAGCATGAAAAGGGTCTGGCATTCACACGGTTTCTTACGGATTAGACGAAACGGCCGTCGTCGTTGAAAAAAAGTGATAATTTATATTTGATGTTCACACATTCATACGAAACTACGAACTCTGCATTAGTCGCAGTGTTCGGACAAACAATTGGAAAAAAAATTGTAAATTACTATAGAAAAAAATGCTGTGACAATGTTCAATACAGTGCAGCATTTCCGTTCTACGCCCATACTCTTGCTGCACACATGCAACTAGATTCCTAAATTCTGGCACAAAATCCAATTCGCTTTAACATATATGTATATGTGTGTATACAAAAGAAGGTTATTGATCGACCCCGTGCAAAGCTTTACAGTCATTAAAACCTCAAAGTTGTTAATGGAATACGAATCACATAAAAACAGTTGAAAAAAATCTGTATCTGTGTCTTAATACATTTTGAAAATAAACAGAAGACAAAAAGCTTTAGGTTTTCAGCTGAAAATTCTTGACAAAACACGAATCGCAACGCACTATTTACTCAATGACAAACATATTAACTTGACGTTCACTGAGTGACCAGTTTTAGGAGCGCTTACAACAGTGTGTCATCGTCGGTGGCCGCTTCAAAACTATTCCAAAAACAGAGATTCCAATAACAAAACAAATAATGGATAAATGATTTCTTTTGATTCTCAAAATCGAACAGTTCGGTATAGGAGGATGATCAGGATCAGCTCTCAGGATAGTAGCAGAAGTAGTCAAAACGGACGCCGAATAACCAGTTGCCTTCCCCGCTGCCTATTACAGGTCATTCTTATTCCACAACGTTCGAAATTCTTTGCAGCACCGAAATATTTTCTAAATATAGAGTCGCTACCAAACAGTTTTCAACGTAAAAACAACATTAAAAATCTTGAAACAACAAACTTGTTTTGATTGGCTCTGATATATATGTACATACATATGTATAAAGGGTCTTTCATTAAGCGCTATTTAATTTTAAATTTAAATACAACAAAGTGAGTACGAGATATAATAAAAATTTGTCAACACTTTAAAAGGCCTAGGCCAAAATTATGCTCCCCGTGGTACCACTGTCCACTGCATAACGCTCATATGAATGTCTAATGTCATCAAATGTCGCACGTGAGATGGTCAAACCCTCATGCAACATGTCCATGTCATCAAATGTTGTTGGTATTTAAATCATCCATTTCTAGCCCAAACGAAAAATTTGCCATCATCGATCTCGCGAATGAAGTTAACAAACTGACCGACGTGACTCCCAGAGACACATTAACCGATGGCGTGGTTTTTCCAGACATTGTATCTCATGTGTATCGTTACTTGTATCATCCCAAGTTCAGAAATTTTATTTGCTGAAATGGATTTCATCAGTGAAAATGTTCTTTTTTATGAAAACCGTTATCAGTTTCCAACTGCTCTAAGATCCTTTCAGCGAATGCGCACCGCTGTCTAAATATAGCACGCGCCCACAACCAAGTCCATTAAGTATTTTATTAAAATGCCTGTCTTCAAAAACTTATCAGCCCCACCTTAATCCAAGACTTGCTTGAAGTTCAAGCTTAAGACGCCGAAACTTGAATTCGTTAAAAAAAATTATTTATTTATTACAAAAAAATTTAAGAACAATATTCAGACAAGACTTTCATTATACGACTTTTATTAGAGAAAATACGAATATCAATTACTCTTATATTGACGATTATTTATATTTCCTATTTTTTGCCAAATGGCTCAGAGATTTTAGTTACAGACGCCGATCTGACAAGCTACAAGCAGCTGGTAGGAAGAACGTGTCTGATATATGTATGTAACCCTAAGCTGATGCAATCGTTTCCCAGTCCGCGAGGATGTTCAAAAAATGTTCATGATGTTCTTAAAAATATATATATTGAGCTGTCGTTTATCGTGTCTAAATACTTATCGCAGATCCTTAATCTATTTCGTCAGTGGATTTTTCCAACAGTTCTTAGCAGGACTTTGCTAAAACATTTCATGGACATTTTTAGAAATGAATGAGAATTACTAAATGTACAAAAACATACTCGCACTAGTAATAGTATTAAATATTGCCACAAGCGGCTTGTCATACCAACCGAACGATTTATGCTAAATATTTGTGAGCCTCTACAAAAGCAACAGCCTTTTCTGTCAGTGTGCATTCTCACAATCGCTGTGCCTAAATACTCTAACACAAATATGTACTCGTAATGATATGTTGCAAGTCGACCACTTTTTCATTTATAAAAATGTGTGTAAATTTACTTACATTTAATTGGTTTTTTGTTTTTATTTTGTACAATATAAACAATTTTGTGTGTTTTTTGTTTAGAAACAACGAAGAAGAACAAATTAAAACAAACAAATAAATCAACAAAAAAAAAAAAAAAAAAAACGGTCATGGATCGCTGAATAAGAAACTTACTCGTACGCTCCCTCGCGCATACGTTTAGGTTACGAGTGAATATTTAATAGAAGTTAAAATAAGAATCTGTACAGACTTTCATAACATTTAAGAGAAACATGTGATTATATGCATATTTATACATACACACATACACACATGCATTTTAAAGTATATTAAAAACTTTTTAATTTAGAGTTTAAAAGGTGATCACAAAGCGTTACAGAAACAATGAAAGCCTTTAGATTACACTGAGAACCGACAAGTCAACTAAGAACTGGCTTTAAATAAGAAATATCCATTGAAGGGACAGCAAAGTTTTCAGTTTTTGTCATAACTTGGAAATTCTTCTAAGTGTACATCTTACAGAATGTTCTCACACTTAGTAGTAATTTATAGCCAAGCGTTTCATAGCAATTGGCTGCCTTGGTTTTGTAGGGAGAGAAAAAAAATAAAAACGCTTTCTTAATTATAATACTTAAAACATTTTGTGCAGTTCTGTTTCTCAAAACAAAGAGAGTTTAAAATGGAAACGCATTTAGCAAGTTACGAATTCGCTCAAAGTGGTGAAGGCAGACAACTTTTGCAGCAGACTAAACGGTTATTAATTGAATGGCTTTTAGGAATCCTTAAAGAAATCAAAAACTAATCTACCGTAAAAGTATTCATTGCTGTTACAAAAGAATTAAGAAAAATATTGTTCCAATAACAGTGAGTCATGCCTAAAGCACAAAAACAAAGTAAAATATCTTAAGAAACACCGCAAGTATTTCTTTAAAATTAACCTTGCCAATATAAAAGGAGTAGGGTTTGTGCAGGTACTAGTTTTAAGGAAAACGAAACACCGAGATGACCTTCGATTCTCATCAACACCTGCCATAAGGGGCTTGTAAGGCAATCTCTGGCTTTTCCTAACTTGGGCTATCTAATTTCGTAGGCATAGGGACGAAGGGATTGGTCGGTTGAGGCAGAAACTAAACTCCTAGAAAGTGAACCTGAGCTGTCGTGAAAGATGGTGGGCAACTGTGGTTTAAGCCTAAAATCGCTAGAAGAGGCGCAAGTCACTTTTTTTTTTTTTGAGGGATGGAAATCTCCGTAAGGTACTGCTATCTTGCCTGCTATGCAGTTGTTTTAGAAAGGACCTAAACGGTGAAAGCTAAGATGTGTTGGTTAAGGACGAATGTCTTTAATGCTCTTCTATCCAATTCACGTGCTGGACTCTGATCTGATCTGCTCTTAAACAAGATGTTTATTAATGTTTCCAAAATGGAATACTTTCAAGAAATTGCGTGAGTCTCGCAAGCTCTTTGTAAACAATTTTACCTCGTGGCTTTCCTCCATCATCAGGTTACGACGTATTAATAGGTACAAAACTCACATTCGTCGCTTGGAGTGCTGTTGTATTACAATGAGTTTCCGTTTTCACAAGGAACTGGATGGCGAATATCTAAGTTGAGTTGTTTTAAGGACTGTAGTCCGGCAGTTGCAGGTGCCTTGGTTTTGTGAGCTTGCGAAGAAACTGCTGAGAGAGGGGAGTAGATAGCCCGTGCTCTCGAGCAAGGGATTTGTTCTATGGGTACCTAAGCAGGTTTAATAAGCCACATGAGTGCGATTATGAGCCGTTGACAAGTTAACCGACAGATAAGACGATATCAAACGATAATAAACTAAATCAAATCTACAAGCAACTCAGAAACCCGGACACCGAAAACTGGTATACCAACACCCATTAGGGGCAGCAGTCCGGTTGTAGCTCCGCCACGCCGGAATATTCCAGCGAAAGCATGCAATATTTTTGCCCCTTATCAGACAAAGATCTCACCTTTTGTGTTCTTTATGCCTGAAACTGACGCCTAATGCTTTAATCAAGACTTTGTTCTTGATTTAGATTATGTCCTTTTGTTTAGCTTCAGTATTTTCTTCCACACATGATGCCTCTGTTGGAAGTTTATCCTATACGAGCTTAAAACTTCCCATTAAACTTTAAGGGTAAAAGTGATCATCTACACCATGCAAAGACATTCGTTGCTATTTTAAATAGTTTTTTTTTTAAATCAATAATTTACCTGTTTCCCTGTTAACTGGCCTGGGAAAGTTTTTAAAACTTTCTTCAGAACATAAAAACAATTTAAAAGTCGAAAAAGTTTTTCAGTTACGCCACATTATTGATGTTTTTTATGTGAGTCAAATATTGCTCGATAGGAAATCATGATGTTTTATTGATGTTCATGACTTGTTAATGCAACAACAACTAAATATAATAAAAATAACGGCAACAAGCACAGCGTGAGCGGTAAAAATTGTTTATAACAATATTTTAACGTTTTGTTATTTAAATCATTAACAAATGAAAAGAATATGTGAAGTGTTGCACACTCATATTGGTATTCAGTTGATTGAACGTTGAGCTGTTGTATGCAACACGCAAATATTTAAAATGATTGGCGCTCACTGACCGCAAACTGAACAGCGAAAAGGAGCAAACGTCCGTACAATGCGGCAATCCAACCAGCACAGAAATTGGAATCCAAGCAACAAAATTTATTTATTTAAGATGGTGCCTGCGGGTCTGCGTCCAAAATGTTTTTAACATTGAGGGGAAAGAAGGTGGCATCACTGGCTTTGTGTACTTCAATCACGGTTGTATGTCAACATGGCTAGCAAGATTTTTGATTTCATGAGAACAAAATTCATTTGGGTAACCGACATTAAATACGACGTTATAGGAAATCAAAAGAGCTGGTCACCGATAAGCCTCTTTGGCGGCTGCTGCACGCAGCGGAGTAGCCCGAATAAGATTGTAATATACCGGTGGGCACACAGAAGCTGCAATATACCATGTTCTTCTCTCGGACTTGGCAGCTCCATTATATAATGAATTGCTGGGTATTCTTGTGCGTTACCCATAAGGGCTTACAATTGGCTATGATGTCGAATCACTGATTTTCTTACAGCCAATCGGGAGACGTTACAAATTCTAAAATATTTTATTTACTGGTTAAAAAGTATTACTTTTCATTTTGAACTGAAATCGAGAAAATCGCATATTGAAAAAATTCTACTTAATATAAAGAACTTCGATTTAATAATAATTTAATTTAATACTGTTGAAATTTCTGTGTTTAAACTAAGAAAATTTCAAATTCAAGTTCAAATTTCCTAAATTTCCAGATTAAAAAAAATTTCAGCTTTAAAAATCGAATATAATAATTTCCCCTAAATGGAGTTTCCAAAAAAATGCACGGTTTTTAAATCTATTCAGGGGGAAATCTTTTATCCGATACTCTTTTAATTGATGCATTGACTCAATTAAAGAAAAACTCTCTTAATTGAGCAACGCAATCAATAAAGCGAACAAGTATTACAAAATAAATAAAAACACATGATTTTGATTTTAATTGGGCGTGCAAATTATGTTCTATTTTTGGGAATTTGTTAATGACACTTAAGCGTAAGTTTTGTACGCAATTTTTTTAATTTTGAAAGTCCATTAAATGGGTACAACAACTTTTCCTCTAGAATCAATGATCCGGGGAATGATTAACCGGAAATTACTGTATTTTTATTCGGTATTTGAAAAATTCCATATGTAAGAGCATCTGTCTGTTATTGAGACATTTTCAATTGAATTTGAGAAAATTGTTCATTAAATTTTGTAAAGCGCAAAGAAAATGAAAAATTTTAAATATTATGAAACACCTTAAAAATCCGTGTCCCAGCTCTAGGCGTTTAATAAAATCTCAAGTGGGGTAAAATTAAGTAAATATAGACTTAATCCAAGAAGAGCACAAAATGAATGTATGTATGTATGTATGTAAGTATGTCTCTAGGTATGTATGTATTGTTGTATTTCTATCGATAGATACTATTAGACCCAAAATCCATTTAACTTTTCCGTTTTCCATTTAGAAATGTGCACTTGTATATCAGACTTAGATTAAAAACCTCCAAGTCTTAAAAACAATCAAATATGTTGCTGGGTTAAAAGCAGAAACCGAATAAAACTTTTAATTTCATTTGCCACGAGGTGGCTGGTGCTGGCAATGACGATGGTTTGGTTTGTTTTAATGGCATTTGTTGTTGTCCCGAAACATCTTGTTTAAATTGGTATGAGGAGTTTAAGCCAAGATTTAAATAATTTTTGTTGTGTTTTTTTTTTCTCTTTACAAAAAAGTTGTTTGTTTTTTCTTAACAGTTTCACTTTTCACATGCATTTCATACAGACAAATACTTTTTGGATAAAACGGTTTTTTTGTGTTTTTTTGAGAAAAAAAAACTTAAACCGAAAAAAAACATAAAGATAACTACGATTTCCAAACAAAAATATTAATGAAAACTTTGTTGTTTTTTTATCGTTTAGAGGGCTTTTTATGGAAAATGCCAAGTCAGACTGAAAAATGAGATTTTTGTTTTTTTTTTGCTTTTGCAGCCAAACGGGGAAACTGCCGTTATAATTTGTTTGTTTGTTTGTTAGTGGCTTTAAGAAGTTTGTTGTTTTTGCTTCTCTGAGAGCCTGCCAAAGTTAGACAACAGACTCCAGCAACATAAATGGCAATTTATCTGTTAATGAGTTGTGATTAAATATTCAAAATATGCTGAGAGATGTGCTCATTCAATTTGTGGGTTTGAGAAAACCGAAAGAAGTCATGTTTTTTACATGATCATGATCTTTTTCTTCACCTTTTACAATAATGCATTTGAACTTTTAGGCATCTTTGTTTTTGTTTGCTTATTTATGCATTTATTTCGGTAATCAATTTTGTGTGTGATGTGGTTTTTTCGTCTGCCTCTTTTATGTTTTTACAAATGGAAAATTTGAAGAAATCATTTTTCAAAACATGAAATCTAAGACAAAAACTTTAGAAATCACTCGGTACTTGTATATTTTGCCGTTATCAAGGTATTATTTATGAGTTTTTACTTTCGTTTTATTCTTAGTTCTGCCGAAAAGACGAATGCTCGGTAAGGGCTCTCAAATATGGGTCACCAAACACATACTTCCAATACATACATAAATGTGTACTTATTTCTGTTTTAGAGAATAAACTAGACCAGAGCAAATTTCTTCTTAATCGTGAAGTGTGATAAAATCAACAGCAATAAAAAGAAAACGATTTTTTTTATTAAATACGAATAAATGTATATGTATGTATGTATGTATGTACCGAATAAACACATCGCTTTCCACGTTCCTAATTCCACCGATCACTTGTCTATTAGAGAACACAAACAATCATGCTAATAAAATTCTCAGTGAAGTTAGAAATAATTTAAAGCTTAAACTCCCAGATACATATTTAGTTTAATACGAGTAGTTTAAAAAATGCAAGCTGAATTCATAAAAAGTCTTTCCCGCCAAGAACGATTTTTTCATAAAGATCTGTTCTCCACTCATCGAAGTAAATAAGTTCTGCACTCGTTGCGATGCCAATATTTTAAGTGCAATACCATACTATAGTTGAATTAGACAATACCCAATTGATCAAGTCTTTAAGACACTTTACAACACAGATACATGACAGTGTTAAAGCATGGAATGAAGAATACCTGCTGTCGATAACCTAAACGAAATTTTGCAACAAACCTGCGCCTTTCACTCGACGCTTAATTGGATGACAGACTTAGTTTTCGACAACATAATATGTATGTACATAAGCGAAGTTTTGGAAAAAAAAGGTTTGAGAACCGCCTCATCATTGGTCGGAAAAAATGGCAAATTTTAGTGGTCCGAAGCCATACGCTTTAAGAGCTAATAATGATATGCACAAATCATTTATGCTGTCAATCTAGTGATTGAAAGCCTCACATCAATAGGCCTGTTAATAATAAAAAGAAACGAAATATATTAATCCCTGATCCATATACATATAATTTATTCTTTTTAAAAAAAGAGTTGCACAGCTGTTCCGAATCAAGAAGGATGCACCAGTCCTGACGAAATGTAAGCACAGTCGCAGGGCGGTGCTCGAGAGATAATTATAGAGCCTGTGGATGACAGCACGATAGCACTATGTCCAATAAGAGAGAAAAAAACAAATAGCTATATGTACAAACAAACAAAAATGGAAAAAAATACAACGAACGATCATCGATAATGGCTAAAATACTCCCGTAATCTGAATCATTCGCGAACTTTTATAATGCGAACCAGCAAGATTTCTTCCCATTCCACAAAAACAAATTTTTAGTCGGAACTGCATTTCGAATATACAACACAAAATATCCAAACGACGGAAAACAGTTCAACATACTCGTAAGTAGGCGTCAAATCGTTTAGAATAGAAGCAATTATTTCATTTTATTTATTTATTGTTATTTCAATGTCTCATATTGCAGTATGGAGCCCAGTACAAATACATACACACAGTAATAAATATAAATGGATTAGGATATACATATGTATATTATATGTATAGTCAAACAAATTCCAAAGACTACTTACAAACACAGAATAGATATATGATTAACGTTTAGGGAGGTTGTCATATAAAAAATTATCGTAATAATTGCCAAAACTTTTTCTTGAATTATTTTAATTGGAAACAAAAAATATATGTACAGATAGATGTATTGTATTAAAAGTTTGAACTACTTACATGTCTGTCTGCACAGGGCATATAAATCAGCAAATCTGCTTTCGCTGTTTGTCCCTTCAAATGCTTGTTATTTGAATATTTACTGCTTTATCCACATCCGTTTTCAAATTTGCTTAACATCACTTTAGTTAAAAAAACACACACACACACACACAACAACAACGTTAACAGTAAAAGCTATTTTAAAAATGGGGATTTTCAACCAACGCCACCAACTCTGTAAAACTAATCTTCACAAACAATCGGCACCACCGCCACATACTCCAAAAAACACTTTCATTGCTTAATTTGTTAAAACTAATTATCGCGTATCGCCCGCTAATCATTCCCACACACTTTCTACACTTTATTATTTAATATTTCTAATAAGTTTTAATTATTTTCTATTTTTTTTTTTTCCATTTCTCAAAAACAGCTGCACTCACAGAAACCGGCACTTTTAATAAGAAGTGAACGACAACAGAAATGCAGCAGGTATGAGTTTAACATTGTTTACATTTTATAACAGAACAGATGTCGTTGAATGCGGAGAGCTGTTAGATACCGAAGAGAGCAGATTCGTTCAGTTTGCTTCACTCACTTTAGTTAAAAAAACACACACACACACACAACAACAACGTTAACAGTAAAAGCTATTTTAAAAATGGGGATTTTCAACCAACGCCACCAACTCTGTAAAACTAATCTTCACAAACAATCGGCACCACCGCCACATACTCCAAAAAACACTTTCATTGCTTAATTTGTTAAAACTAATTATCGCGTATCGCCCGCTAATCATTCCCACACACTTTCTACACTTTATTATTTAATATTTCTAATAAGTTTTAATTATTTTCTATTTTTTTTTTTTTCCATTTCTCAAAAACAGCTGCACTCACAGAAACCGGCACTTTTAATAAGAAGTGAACGACAACAGAAATGCAGCAGGTATGAGTTTAACATTGTTTACATTTTATAACAGAACAGATGTCGTTGAATGCGGAGAGCTGTTAGAGACCGAAGAGAGCAGATTCGTTCAGTTTGCTTCACTCATGCACTTAACGAACAATAGTGTCGTTTCCGATGGCTGGCCAAAGAATGTTTAACTTAAATTTTATTGAATTCAGTCTGAGTTTTGCCAGTAAATAATAAACATTTGACAGCGGTTGTTATAAAACTATTTAAACAAAAGCCCCTAAACAAACGTATTCCGGTGTTGCTTTTTCTTAAATTTCTTGTAATTTCTGCAACGATTTATGAATGAGCAGATAAATTTTGTTTTTGTGAAGTGTTAGAAAAAAGTAAAGTTATACTCTATTATGGCTACTTTGCGAAGTAGAAAAATCGTTTTATTCTGATACGGTTGATGAAATAAATAAAATAAACATATGAGTACACAAATAAAAAAGTTAGAAAATCAAAATTATGGAAAAATGCACATGCTTTTATGAAATAATTGAAGTATTGGGTGGAAATTACATAAAACATAACAGAATTTTTAACGGCCAAGTGCAAAGAAATAAAAAAAACCAAGAATAAGCTTGCAAAAGCAACATGGAGAGAATATGAAATTTTTATATTATCTATTATAATAAGTATTTTTATATAATATACAAAAAAATTGATTTTAAGCCGAATGACTAAAAGAAGTCTTTGGGAAAAAATTAAATTAAAAGAAAAGAAAACATGCAATGAGCTTTTTTTATAATGATAATTGCATATGTTTAAAACAAGTGAAATTTTTGTGAAATTCAATCGCTTGAGTATGAAACAAGTGTTTTAAGCTTCAGTGACGAAAAACAGGATAAGTTAATTGGTTATCCTTTCAACTACATACATACATAATTGCTTGGAAACAAAATAAGAAAAAAAAACTAAGAACTTTTTTTTATTCTCATACATTTTTCCTGTTTCAATTCATGGTTTGTGTGTGTTCAAATGTAACTATGAGCAAAGAAAAAAATTTGTTTTGCAAACAAGTTCTATACAACATTTTAAACCAGTTTATGTTTCTTAGTGCAAAATAATGCTTAACTACTGCAGTAACTACTACTTACTTTGTTTAAATGCGTGTGTGTATGTGTGTGTGCTTTGAATTTTGTGCTGGATTAACTTTAAAATTGAAAAACTGTCATTTAATAATGAACGCACCACTGTGCTGCATCCAATAATTAGCATTTGTTTTGATTGTTTTATGGCGTTGAAGTGTTGTCTAATTGACAAATTTGTTATTGCTATAATGTGTTTGTTTTTATGCCGATAGCTCTTGTTTGTTTTTGTTTCTACGCGTTTTATTGGTTTTGTTGTTCTTGTTTCATACTCATATGTACATCGTCTTATGCACACAGGCACGTGAGCATATGAACCGTTACTTAGACTGTCTGGTTTGTGTTTCTCACCGAAAACAATAGATACAATTTGTACAGTTTTTATTAATCTACTTTTCAGAAAAATTTGCAAACGATATACATATGTATTTATTGTACACTTCTGTTTCATAAAATTTCGCCATTATTTTTTGAATTAAAAAACTAATTTCAGTTTAAAACATTTTTATTGACAGATGATTTTGAAAAGCATTTTTTTAGTTATGTAATTATGATACTAAACTTAAAATATCTTGAAAAATGCTCTAAATATGTATAAACCTGTCAATATTAATTTGTACGTACGCACACATACATACATACATACTTCTGTACCTAAATGACATTAGATACATATGTATGCATGTATTTAAAGTTTATTTGCTTGTTAAGTATTTAACTAAATGAAGTGTATACACGTTTAGATTCACAAATGCACTTTACTCACATTTATTAAATTATAAACCACTTACTAATAATTAAAAGCTTTAATTTTAATATTTGCGCGTGTAATATAGTACATACATGCATTCGTGCATATTATGCAATAACTGAAGCACTTTTTATGTAAGTTTACGGTGGGAATTTTTTTTTAACTGAAAGAAATTGCTTTATATTAAAAATTTAAGGTTATGATTTACAAGCAATTGTAAGTGTAACCGAATAGCACCATGTGGCAGCCCTCTTAGTGCTATTTTAGCCCTCCGCACATCGATGCCAGAATTAAAATTTTGCCTTAATTTTTGAAGCCAAAAAAATATTATTAGGAATTTGTTTCCCAACATTAACAATTTGGGGTTAAGGCCCCTATTTGAATGTTATTTACTTTTAACTTTTTTTTAATAACTTTTATTGATTTTCAATACATCGATAAATAATACTTAAAAGCACAATCTTTGAATTTAAGTTATATTTAAGTCTAACTGATTCACCATATGGTTTTATGTACCGGCTTTTTTTAATTTGCGAAACAAGTAAAACACACGTTCGTACCAGCAGGCACTTCGAAATAAATTTGTTTATTTTATTAATTAAATAAATGTAAAGTCAGACCTGGGTTATATCTAATGGTCGGGACCAAGATTGTTCTGCATAATATAATAGCAATTTTATGTATTTTTGTTGGATATTAATTGTTGATTTCACTTCCTAAGTGTCACAATTATACAGTGACTATACGCTTGTTACTAAACGGGAATTTAGATAATCAAGGCCCTACTGTATTTCCCGGCAAACATTCATTCCTAAGAATTTTTCTTCAAAAATACATCTGTTTGTCTAATAACAAACTGCTGTTCTGTGAAAAATATTATTAAATGATACTGCCACAATCACAATTAAATAACAACAATTATTTAAGACGTGTTAGTTGGATTGTGAATTAAATAGAAATTAAATAATTTTGTTTTTAAATACGAGGTTAAAAACTGGATATTGGACAATATAAGTACTCATGTACAATTGTTAACTACCGATTTATATGTGCCCGGTGATCGTTACGATTGTCATATACTTTTCCAACAAATATTTGTGTTATTTTTCTTGATATTTTAATAAACACTCAGTCAATTAAAAAAAATAAAAATTTTAAAGGAACTGAAACCTAAAAAATGTTTGCCATCTAGATTTCAGTTGTATGATTTTAATTTTCGGCATTGATGGCAGCACTGGTAATAACGGTAAAACAACAACAAACACAAATCTAACTGAACAGCAAAATTTCAACAAAATCAATCAAATCTGCCTGTTTTAAAACAAAATAAAAACAATAAATTCCAAATCAAATTAATAAAAAATTGATAAATTGTTTGCGTGTCTTCTGATTACAGATACAATGAATAAGAAATATGTTTGTGCAGTTGTGAATTAAAAATTTGTATTGTACATTTCGTTGATATTTTAGGAAATCAAGTGTATGACAAACTATTGAAAGCTTTTTTGATTTCATTGACAATAAAAACAAATTTGAATGTAAGAATTGTGAATTGCGTCCTTCCTTGTGAAGTGGATGTATGTATCTCGGTTGAATTAAGTACATATTTTAAGTTAAAAAATAAGCAACAACATGACTACAGAAATGCAGGAATCATGCGCTGACCACAAATCGGTCACAAAACGAAAAATGTCCGATGATTTCGATAGCAAACTTTTGGCTGTCGATGCGGGCGGAGGTTGTGAGACGTTACCGAACACCTCTTGCCAGGTTGTCGGCTCAAATGTGTGTACGACCAACAATAAGGAAAACAATAAAAATTGCGAAGAAAAATTGCCTCAAACTAAATTAACTTTGATCAAACACAAATGCATAACCACCGGTAAATGTAAACAGCGTAATTCCGAAGCAGAGGAGAGCTTCTTGTCAACTTCACCGGACAGTGCCAATGAAGAGTTAAGCTTAAAAAACGGCCAACATAATGTAACTGTCGTTACACAGTCATTAGTTGCATCTACTGTTCTCCATGAGTGCAACAATCCAAAGAGCTGTGTTAGTGTCAAGAATATTCTAGAATCGTTTAAGGCCCCTTTGTCGCAAGAGCAAGCTTGGGCCTTAATTTATCACACAATTTCTGTTTATCGTCGGATTGCGGCTGCCGGTAAACGGCGTGTTTTTAACGATTTAGAAATTCCTGACGCTGGTAAAAATTTAAATCTACATCCTGATGGTACCGTGCACTGCTTTTGGACTGAAGCCGAACGTAAGCAAAAGGAACTGAAAATCGAGCAGCTACTACAAAGACAACAACATCAGCAAGATCAAACAGGAGGTAAGAGTTAAAGACACGTACATACATACATACAAACGTATTTCCCTCCTAAGTCATAAACGGCATCAACCAACAAAGTAAAAATTTACAGCAAATGAGAAAATTTTGTAAAATTCCTAAACCCTTAAATTATTCCAAACTAAATCATTACACCGGTAGGTATTTCTATTTTTATTTTCATAGAACAGCACTCAATTCGTTAATTCCTAAGGAATTTTTATTTTGTTTTTAAAATAGACTTTAATATAACATTTGAGTAGTCCGGGTCTCAGGACTAGACGGTTCGTCGTTTATCACAGAGGAGTTTACGGGTAGACTAGTCATATTCAGTACGCAGGATAATATATAGATTCTTTTTTCTTAAAGAAATAAAAATAACAATTGAATGCAAAAGAAAACAAAATTGCCATACAAATTAAAAATGACCCCTGAACTAAAGGGGTTTTAATCTGGGCTAATGAATTTTATTTTGTACGTCTTATCGGATAGTGACTTCTATTAAAAGTTTTTTCTTGTAATAAACGTCCTCATGAATTCAGTTGTTTTTTGGTGTTTTCTACCTGCTTATATGCCCACATTTCCGTAGATACTTCAAAACTTTTGAAAAATATATTAAAACATGAAAATTAAAAGAAATAATGTATAAATGTTTTTAATAATAAATTTCAAAAAACACAAAAAACTGGGCAGTTTTTTTTTAGCAACTAGACAGGCAGCTTGAAAACACACAAAATAAACAAATATTAAATAAATTTCCAGAAAGAACATCAAAAGGTCACTAAATTTAAAATAATGTTAAAAGTAATTAAATTAATAATATAGAAAAATATTTAATTATAAACCTTGTTGCTGAAAATTATACTGAAATGTTAGCAAACCAAATTATGGGCCACTCGGATTCGTACAATCATATGAAAGACGCGCCGGTAGACATTTGCACGATGTTTTAATCGATGCATATTGGCACGGATGGGCCTTTTGAGTGAAAAAGGAGTTTATTAATATCTCACAAACGGCTTGTTACAATCCATTTCAATATATAATCTCCCTTATTGAAGACCCCCTTGCAAGTGCTTTAGCTTTTACTTATTTAATTGCTGAAGTTTTGGGATTATTATTTTAAAGGTAAGTAAATTTTAGAACTGGTCATTATTATTCTTCCTGAAACTTTAAGATCGATGTAAAACACATTGTAAAATTCGATTAATTGTGGTCTGCTGGAGGCTGAGTTCTGTTGAACAACTTAAAACAATTTAATCATTTTCGCGTCCAGTCTATTATAACAACTATTGGAAGAACCACTAGTAGCTAAAAATGTAGCCACCAATCAAATCCGTTCGTGTTTTTCTTAACAATAATTTTTTTTTGTGGACATTTTTATGCGCATGAACAGACAACTCAAATTTAAAAAATCAACAAATTCTTTTCCAAACATCATGTGTCATTTTCTAACATTCTGGCTTGAAACACCCAGAACGAAATCTGTTTTCAAATACTACATACTCGTATATTCAAACGCGCATCTGCATGTAGTAGATACAATTTATGATCAACTGAAGTGTTAATGGCCCAAATGCCAGACTCTAAACATTTCTTTATTGTTCTCTGGCGGCAGCATCTAAACTTTTATTTATTTGGGTTAAAACTTTATTTTTAACACCTGCACCTCTCCTTTTCATCTTGATAATTTTTGTGTTCAAAACTGTGTCTTTAGGTTTATAGCTTTTACAAGTATTTAAACTCACCCGTAATAATTTATTAGTTAAACTTTTTTATAACTTTTAAGTTTTCTTTGATTACATATCTGCTATATATGTGCATACATATGTATGTATGTGTCTATATAGATTTTTCCTTTTGAATTTCGAATGCCTATTAACGGTTGTAGCATTTCTTTTCATCTCATCGTTATGGCCACATACATAAATAAGAAAATACACGTCAGCGGTGTTTTTTTTTTAGAGGCGTAGAACTTTTTTGGTGAATTAAACAACAACGTTTTATTTTTATTGGCTCATGAATTTCATGACATTTAATTTTTGACATGAGGTTTTTCGCGACTACGTCATTTCATGGTTCCAATTTTGAACCCACAAAAAGTAGTCCCTAGATATCAAATCACACGAAATAGTTCAGGTCCCTTTCATGTGATAATTCGATTCCCCAGACGTTTGACTTAACAAAGTGATAGTTTCACGCACTGTATGCCAAGTTGTTCCGTTCTTTGCTACAAATTAACCTCCAAAATATTTGCAATGAGGAATAAAAAAATTACAAGTCATTTGCCTTGTAGCGTTCGCCATTTTCTTTAATGTTGGCATCGATTTCGGATACAAAAACTGAAAAGAATCAAACTTACTTCATTACTATGGCAGTAGTTGGTTGTACCATCACTATTGGATATCGTGCTATACCTTTAAAAAAATCACCCTTTAGATACCTACATCTACATCGTTTACTAATTTAATTGCTAGACTTTGATTATAAAGCTCTTGGTAATTTGAAAGAAAAAAGAAACGCTCAGAGTTAGAAATAATAGAATAATCAACACTTAAACTCTTTTCATGAAAACGGAAATGACTTTCAATACTCTACGTTCGACCAATTTAATGACTCTTTCAGGCATCGGCCAGTTTTTGATAGGAAGTTAAAGATAAAATTGAAAATTAAGGTCATCATTTGACCAAATTAAAAATTAAGTTTTAGTAGATCTAGTGGATTGAATTAATTAATAGATCGTATAAACTTCTTCGCTAAGAACCGAAAATGATGGATATTTTTTTGACGTTAAAACTATTTTCAGACTTATTTTTTGATGAATCTTATTTTAAGACTTACATACCTACAAATTAACTCAGGAACCAGCCACTCGCCTAAACAAGGTAACGAAATGGGTCCAACATTTTCAAAAACAAATTTTTAAAGGGCCTTTCATTGTTCAGATTTAAAGAAAACAAAATGTGTGCGAAGTATTAACAAGGTTTATTATGCGCTTGAAAGACTTATCCATCCCCTAATTCATGGAATGTAACAAGGGAAAATGTACGGTGGGCGGCGCACTTACAAAATTTCAAATTTATCATGATTCCTGCGCACGAAGCACGCGTGGCTTCGAGGGACGCTGTGGGAATGTGGTGGGCATACATGAAGATTGCCCAATGTAACATGTGCTTTGTGGCATGTAGCGACATCCTGTTGAAATCACAATCGTAGTGACAGTGATGATCTGGGCAACGTCATGCTCGGAGAACTATAGACAGGTGACACCGCCAACTCAAGCTTAACACCAAAACGTGACTTTGCATTTGGCAGTTTTTGGTATGAAAATTAAGATTAGTTTCGAACTGTTTCAGGTTCCTTCAGGGAACACATGCCCTTATCCATGTTCGCTTACTTTCGTGGTGGTCAACAGCCTGGATGTCACAATCCTAGGATTATATAGCAAACGTTTTGCTGAAGAGTTTGCGGTGTTTAAAAGCCTCTTAGCTCCGTTCAACGACTGAACACAAAAAGTTCTAATTAATATCGACAATAGGATATTAAGGGAATCAGTGCCTAAAGCAGAAAAGGATTTGACACTAGCACCTGCATAATCAGAAAGAAATTCACTAGCATTTTATTCCGTTGTCTTAGATTAAAGCCCTTCATTGTTCAGATCGTTGCAGAGATGTAGTAGAGATATGAGCTGCTTTATTTTACGTCCCGTTCGCTTATTGATTTTCATTGTACCCGTTAAGATTCGATGCAAGTTTAAGGTATATCTGGTAGATTGTGTAGGGAGACTATAGAACATTATTTGTGCCTTTGCCAGAGGCTACTGTGAAATAGACTGAAATGAGTGTGTGAACTATAGAACATTACAGGTTTTATCATGGCAATAAGAAGGAGAATCAGGCAACAGGCTATAGCCAAGTGTACAAGTTATCGTTTTGAGGGTAATACCAGAGCACATCTATTATCCATCTGTGTGTTTATCTTCTCTCTAGTATCACTTTTCGTGTGTTTTTCTGTCTGAAGAGAATGGCAACGGATATTTAAGGTCTGCGAATAAATGCTGACTTGCCTCACCCCAGCATCATCCTTCCTATCCGCTTCCGTTCAGCTTAAAGCGCCAAGCCTGATTTGATATACTACGAGCACAGGGCAAGGCACAACTTGTGCTCCAGAGACGTTTTTAAGGGAGTGCAAAGCAGGCAATATGGAGAATAAGTGAAGGCATGAGACTCCATTGGCGACCATCACTTGTAGGGTCGTATATAGACTTAAAGCAAACAAATAATTATTTTCATATTGCAAACTTCTGTTTTAATTAATTTTTCTGTAGTCTCTGTTGTAAGGAACGATTTTCTGTTTGGGGAGAAATTACTTTCTCCAAACAAAAACCTTTGCCCTTTTGTTGGTGTTTCTTTTTTCTTTCATTGATAAAGAAAACTCATCTTTCATTTGCTATAACAAAGTTCATGTTAAATTAAACACAAACAAATAAATACATACTTATATACAATATGTATGTATGTATGTATGTATGTATGTATGTATGTATGTATGTATGTATGTATGTATATAATTATCTACAATGTGGTATGAATATAATTTTGTTTTCTAATGAAAATATTCGGTGTGATGGGCATGCAGGCAGCGCAGTTGTTGTTGGTTTCTTTTCTTTAATTTTTTTTTTATCTTCGTTGATGTTTTTTGTTTGTTTTGTTTGTTTTGTTTTACTGGGTCAGTGATATAAACAATGAATGACCTTAACGGTTAATTTTATTATAATTTTTAATGCTTTTTGCCAAAGAAAAAAGACAACTTTTGTTGTTTTATTTATTAATTGGTATACCCACAACAACAATTATAAAGTAATTTGCCATAAACAAAACAAAACAAACAAACAACTTGGCGCAGCAACTTGTTGATCATACGTACATTTTTCCGTTGGACTTATTTGCTCAGCTCTTCTTCTTAAGTGAGATTTTTTGTTACTTTCTTTAATTTTTGTAACACTGTGTCGCACAGTGTCACGAGGCTTGGCCAAAAGTCGATGTACGATTTTGTTTTTATACTATTGCTCCATATGTGATGTAATTGTTTGCAACCATTTAGAGTTTTGCAATCAAACGAAAATTCTTTAGTGCCATCAAGATTTCGATATATCTAGATATAAGATAATCTCAGCAGTTAATAAAAAGGCTGCCAGCCTTTTCAGGTTATGTGATAAATTTTTAGGGTCAACATCATTAAAGATTCATAATATTTTCCAACAGTGGCTGGAGTGTAAGATAACCAACCCATATAAAGTCTACGTCGACAACAATTTGGGAAACTCCCTTTGTTTTCACGCGGGAAAAGTACGTATTCCCTGGTGGAAATATTTTTAAGAAAATGAAATTTTGTTCACCGCAATAGTTAGTAAACTATGATTTTTCTACCATGTAGAAGTTTTTCGCACTATGGGAAATTATGACTATTTATTCAAATGAATGTCTTTGTAAAATTTTACATAAATTTCCTTTCAAATAAGTAATAAATTCAAAATTTCCCTAAATTGGAAATTATTATTTAATGTAATTTTTCAATAAAACTCTACTTAAATGATTATATATTAAAGAATTTTAATAGAATTTCGTTCAAGGCTCGAAAAATTGGGAAACTTTTATTAGTATAAGTTTTTAATAAAATTATATTTCAATAGCTGATTTTATTGCAATTATTTGCAATATGAAATTTTTCCTGATTAGGGTGGCTCCACGCAAAATACCTTCGGCCAGTACAACATAATATAGAAAACACTGAGGAACATTCGTCAAATAAGTTATAGATATAGTTTTTTGTGTAGAAATTTGGCACTAATTGTTAAGTTGAAAGTTTTTCTTGTTGTGAATGTGTTCTAATATTTATATGAAATCACGTGGTTTCTAAACACCAATTGAACCAAAGAGCCGACTTCTTGTTTTTCTTTCATTATTTTTCTAACATAAAGACATTGAATATGATCCGGAACAAATAATTTATAGCAAAAAGTTTTCACCCAGTCGATTTCCGAAACTTCGTGATTTGAAAACACGTAATTTTCAGGACATGCCTGTATGTTGTTTTTCAAGTAATAAAACTTCATAATAAACGATTTAATTAACAACGACAACAACAAAACTGCTAAGCGCTTTTCCTTGCCTACAGAAATACTTAGTCTTTGGTGGCAACTCATCCACCGAAGCACTCACTCCTTTATGTATCATATTGCCAACCACTTGCAAGTGTTCCAATTAAGTTATTGCCAACTATATCACTTTGTTATTAAATTTTATTTTTGTCGTAAGTGTTTATTTTTAAACCAAACTTGCCTTTTTTTTTGTTGTTCTCTCATTCTTATCCCATAACTTCTGGCTACAAAACAAACAAATAAATAAATTCAATGACTTTATTTATTCGGTAACAAAGTGTTGAAAGTATATTATATTCTATATTTTATCGTACCAGCTATTGCCAGTAGTAAACAAAAACGATACACATATGATTTGTTCAAATATAGTTTTATGGGAATTGGTGGGTTATTAAAATAGAAATGAAAATACAAAAACAACAAATAGACCAATCAAACATAATGATCCCCCTAAAACAGACAACTCATCCACACTTAGAGCATTTACCGATAATTTTAAAACTTAAAATAATCACTCTTCTCTGGACACAAACTGACACACTGACACCAACACCAACACCTTGCAACTTCTACCGAAATCCAAGATAATCAAACCGTTTTTAAGCTGCTGTATCAAATTTTTTCTGCCCGTCTTTTTCTCCATCTTTCCATTTTCAAGCTGATTTGATCTATCGACACTTAATGCAAGTTATTTCGTTAAAGTTGTTTTTAAATAGTGAATGCACTTTTGAAGCTGGTTGAATTTATGAATGCTGGGTCTTTGCTTTTTGGAAAGTCATCGTCATCGTCATCGTTCACGACTTTAATAGCTGAGTCTTTCACACACGCACACACTCCCCGGCCTTTGGCTATTGTTTGGACAAGATGAAAATGTTTTGGCTTGAAAATACAATAAATATTGGTGTTATTTTGTTAAAGATTACTTGGGTTTTTTTTAACAACCTGAATTTTGTTTAGTTTCCAAAAAAAAAAATATAAATATAATTTGTTGAGATTTGAAGAGTCTGTTTTGCCAGCAATGCCCTCTAAGAAGATTCTGCGTTGACTTAATGGGTATTTAGACGTGTTATTTATAAGTCTGGCATTTCATCACCTCAACTATTGTTTTCATACCACAATTTGTATGCCTGTTCAAAAAAAAAAAAACAAATTTAAAAGAATATTTAAAGATATCGTTAAAGTGCTAATTAATTTAGTTGCACATCAACATCTAAATTAATCCATCCTTTTATATTCTGGTGTTAAAAAGTTCTCAATATTTCAGGGTAATATTTTAAGAACCAAATATGTATCGCCCAATTATAAACAAGAATTTTTCCCTGTTGTTGGTTACCTCAATAAAAAAAGTGAAATTTTAAGAAGAAACTAAATGAAATAAAATAAAATTTCGAGCCATTAAAAATTTTTAATTGTTTTCTTTTGTTTAAGGATATTTTTCTCATTCTCTTGCTTAAGTGCACTTTTGTGCCTACAGAAAATGGGGAGTGCAAAAATATATATATATATATACATATATATCCTCCTTGCGACGGTTACTTGCATCAGTTTGATAATGTAGCTTTATCGTGTGGCCTGTCAGGTTGGCCAGACACCACTAAAACAAAATGGCGCTCACAGGCCGCCAGCATTTGCCCGCTTCGGTTCGAAACCCGCACTAACTTTATACTAAAAAATTCCAATGTTGACGACAAAGAAATGTCTACAGGTGTCTTAAGAGAACCGAATATCTAATAATGTGTATAGCAACATGTTGGCCAGCACTACTGTTCATTATGGGAACTTTAGACACTCTTTCTTTATCATTAGAATTAATTTATATGTATGTACATATGTTTTCTTATTTTCTTTAATAATTATTATAAGAAAAGAAAACAGCGACTCAGCTCCATGTTTTAAATGCAAAAACAAATTTTCATTATTCGCTGTTAATTACGAAGTGAAAATATGACTTGATTTCGCTTCGCCTCTATTCATTATAATAGAAGTTGTGTGTTTTATAAGTGTGTTATTGTTTAGTTTATTTATACTTTAATTCATTTGTGGTTGTTGTTGTTGTTGTTACAATTTGTTTGTACACTTTATATAAACTGATCGTATGGTGAAATATTTATTATTTTCCGGTTTTATTTCGTATAAATTACCACTTAATTTTTCATAATGAGACCTGCTATTTGCGCTTTTTACTCTTGATTTACGCTTTTATTTTTTTCTTCTAATAATGAACATATTAAAATGTAAATCTTCACATTAAAATAAAAGATAGTTACTGGACTTGAAGAAGAAAACAATTCGTCGAAATTGTGAAAAACAATAAGTATTTGAAGCATGTGCGTATTAGGTATGGTGGCACAATAGCCTCTTCTTTTTTCCAGTCAATAAATTATGGCTTTACAAATATGTATGTATTTGAAAATCTTGTCCCCTTACAAATTGAAGAAAAAATAAAGTAATAAATTTCGATGAAGTTTATTAAATTTTAAAACATAATATTCATAAATCATTTGGCGTCATTTCGAAACTGCATTTGTGAGTCCATCATACAACAGGTGCAGACAACAAAAATGTTTTACAGCTTAACAGCCGAAACACTTTCGACTTCATTATGATAAACGCAGCCATATCTACTTATTATTTTTATATTGCATAATTAGTTTTTTAATAGGCCAAGTCGACACAGAGTTGCTTAATAAAAGATGCGAAATTAAATTCCAACAACATGTTTCTCGTTGGATTGTGCATACTTTGTTTATGCCTGTTGGAACAAATTAGTGTTTCGAAACGTGCTCGTCTCTAAAGAGTTGTTTGGATATAAAAATATTTCTAGCAACATACCACTAAATAATGGATCCTTTCGGAAGTTGACGAACACAACCCGTAAGAGTTTTGTTATAGATTAAGGACAGCAGCTTTACCTATTCATTAATCTGTAGAATATTTCCGTTTAACATATTTATTTTCTTTTTCAAACATACTTTGACAGTAGCGCAGAGAAATGAATATTTTTACAATATTTTTCTACATTCAAACTTATGAAATTAATTTCGTTAAAAAAAAAAAAAATTGTTCTACAATTTCCATGTTGCACAAGTTGCAGTTTATATGAAAAGTGACAACATATCACGTTTCTAATGCAAAGTAGTTATAAATTAAAAATAGAAAAACCCCTCCATCCTTTTTTATATTGTGTCTGAAATTCGGGGTGCCACCCTTCAAAAAAAGTTTTTGGATTGTTTGCTTAGAAACGCAAGGAATCTAAGAACTTAACGTGTTCTTATTTCGAAACAAGTTCAAAATTGTTGTATAACTTGATTTAAAAGATTTTATTTTAAAACGAACGTTGCTGGCAACATGTTACTGGCATCATATTGCACACAAATGTTGCTAAAACATGTTGCACGCATATTCAGAGCAAAGTATAACTCACACATTAAACCCGATTTCAAATATTAATATGAAATTATAATTTAAGAAAAAAAATTTCAATATACCACAGAATTGTATTGTACGAACTCGTATGTGACACAAAAGTACCATTAAAAGCAACAAAAAAAAAATCACGTTGATGTCATGAATATATATTTTTTTAAAGTTTAATAAGTAAAAAAATTTGTGTGCAAAATTTAATTTTACTTTTTTAATCTTCAACAAATTGGAACACAATTGTGATGTACATCTTTGATAATTTTATTTATTTATTTTATTTTATTATTTAAACAAAAATACACTTAAAATTGTAAACAACAGAGCAAAGACAGAAAACAGCTGATTCGAATATCGGTTTTATTTGCATTCGAAGATAAGAAAGCCGACTTGTTTTTATGACACCAAATGAAACCAATATCGGTTTTCAAAAGCGACAATTACCAAAACCGACTTGGGATTCCATGACAACCCCGAATAACTCCAATTAAAACAGAAATTGCAAAAATTTAGAATTTCGTCAGCAGAACAAAACGAACGTTTTTTACAATAGATTTCATTGTCTGAACATCAACAGAACTCGAAAGAAACTGATCAACAAAAGTTGAAGTGTCGGAATCGTAAGTTCTTCTTTCTGATCAGTTCATGAACTTTTAGTCACACCGTTGCCTAAAAGGGGAAAATAAGATGAGTACACATTTGATTGTACTTTCAATTCAGTCTTACTTTCTTATTCGTACTCGGCGAAAAGCACAAATATGTGTAAATGTGTGTATAGAATCGAAACAAACAAAAAAAGCGATACAAGTAATCAGAATTGTGCTGTCTGTACAAGAAAACAATTTCAAGGAAAAATATGATGTATCAATCTCATCAAGAAGAATCGCCTAATGTAAATGCCGACTTATTATCTTTGAAGATGAGTATGAGCCAATATACAGTAGTTACATATATGAAACATTTGGTTCTAGTGCCGCCACTTTGTGCGTAAATATGTAAGACGATGTTGCAAACTTTTAATGAAAAGGAAACCCGTCAAGTTATTGACGTGCGCGGGATAGCGAAGATTGGCTACAGGTTAGATTTTCCCCTCAATATTTTCCACTGTTTTAGAAAAAATAACCTCCAAAAACTAAACCACTTCAACTTGATTAAGTAATTGCTACTAATCACTCACCTGTATTTTAGTGCTTTTTTTTCTCCGCACTCTTTTAAAACAAGAAAAATTTAATTTACGCTGTTTGAAATATATAAATATATTGTAAATAATATTTGCATACGTACAGACAGACAGACAGACGTCTAGCGCCATTGCTGTATATAACAGAAGTTCAGCATTTCCTGTATCAGGATGTTTCCGTTTTTCGTTTTCTTTCAACAACAAACAGCAAGAACAGTTTTTATGTTGGCGGAGAAAACAGCTGTTTTCAATATACAGATTCATATTATGCTCGTAATAAAGCGAAAGTATGAGTGCGGGAGTGCTTTTTTGTTGTGTCTGTTGAAATCACTTTTTGAAGGTCATTGGACATGCGCATTCAAATGCAGTTTTATCGTCGTTGATACGGATTTTGTGGAGGGCCGGGGGGGTCAACTCTCGCTTTCAATAATCTCTTTTATTTTCCCATTTAGTTTCTTTCTTTAGGAACTGCAATAATCGTTAAATACTTTCGTATTCGTCTCGTATGTATTGTCGTAGGTTATAATTGTGGGACTCATTCGCTGTTGGTCGCCGCTTTTTATTATTCGCTCTTAAAAGAAGTGAAACTTTTTTCGTTTACTTTTTGAAATGCAGATTACTGTGTGTGTGTGTGTGTGTGAGTGTGTGTGAGTGTGTGAATGTGTACGTGCGTGTGAGTTTATCTCCAACAATGTATGCATTTGCTGCAACACTCTCTTAATATTCAGTATGCAAACGAATTCACAAGACAACATATTTAAGGTTTGTGTATTCAAAGTTGCGTTTGAAAGTTCAAGTTCATTTTTAAAGCGTACGCAGGATGTTGCAGAATTTTTTTCTTTCGAATTAAATATATCGATTTCTTACTTTTTTCGTATCATTGAACATTAAGGGAATAAAAGTTAAAAACGAATTGTATTTGATTGTCATTCAATGGTTGAATATAAGAGAGCCAGATTTTCTGCTTAAAAGCACTATATTATTTTTTCTTTTGCCCCAGGAATCGTTATTTTGCAATTTGAATTTTTCTATGCAAAATTTAACGATGACAGAAGTTTTCTCTATAGGAAATTTTATCAATAACAAACATTTTCTCTTAAGATTTTATACATAACAAAAATTTTCTATAGAAAATTGGAAAGAATTTAAACTTTATCATAATTGAACTTTTCTCTGCAAAATTTATCGATGACAGAAATTATTGATAACTGAACGTAAACAAAAATTTTCTACAGAAGATTAGCGATAATCGAAACTTTCTATTGAAAATTTATTAAACTTAATATTACTACACAAAATTTATTTTTGTTTTATAGTAAATTTTTTATAAATAATTTTTCGTTCAGAGAATTTTTTTTTTTTTTTTTTTTTTTGATAAGAGAAATTTTTCTCGAAAACCGAAATTTTGTTTGACAAATGAAATTTGCAGAAAACTTATCGAAAACGGAATTTTTTCTTTAAAAAGTGTTGCAATAACTGAAATCTGAACGAAAACTTGCTGATAACATTAAATTTTCTATAGAAAATTTAGCAATAGCTAAAATCTTTTGTATAGAAAATTTAGCAATAAATATATTTTGTTTAAATAAATTTATCTATAAATTTATTTATTATTTTTTTTATAAAAATATTTATCAATAATAATTTTTTTTATAAAAAAATATAAATAACTAAAATTTTGTTATGGAAAAATTAGCCGTAAATTTTTTTTTTTTAAGAAAAACAATTTTTTCTTCATTAATGAATATGGACAAATTTTGGAAATATGTATGATGTTTTTTGTAGAGACTTTTATTAGGAGTTAAAAATGTTTCATACACATTTTTGTTTTTTTTTTATAACAATTTTCTGCAGTTATAAGAAGGAAAATAGAAAATAATACCTAGACTTCAAGAAATTGTTGATTGCAGCTATTATCAAAAAACATTTTCGATAACAATATAGATATTAGAGGTAATTTTGTTCGATAGAGTCTTCAATAGCATTTATGTTGTGTGCGAAATTTTTCTAAATCGTGTGTAAAAGATGCATAAGTAGATATGGAAGGTGTTATAGGCCCTTGTGTTCGGTCAAATAATGGCTGCCAGAGGGCCTGATTACTCATTTCATGCCGCCGCTGGGATATATTCCATTTAATCACTATTTATTTTATTAAATTAAGAAAGATGTAACATTCTAAGTGCAAAAGTAAATACAATAAGAATAATTGCTGTTAAATTTATTAACGGGGTGCTGATAACGTTGGCGTTTTTTTTTAGCTTTTCTTCAATACTCTTATTAAATTCAGCCCAGCAATAGAAAGAAGTACAATCATGAATTGAAATAAAAACAGTTCAATTAATCTTTAATTCTGCCGATTGTGTGGAAGCGAAAAACACAAACTAATTCTTATCTTATCAATTGTAAATAAAGCGAAAAATGAAAAGAAGAAGCTCAATGATTTAATGACTTTATGATGATTCACACTCTCGCACAAACACACACACACACACGCACACACAAATACAGAAATAAAATAGGAACAAAATAAAACAAACGCTGAAGTACAAAAGAAATTTTAATAAGTACATAAGTAAATAAAAATGATGATGATTTGAATTAATTTAAAGCCAACAAGCGTTGTGAAATAATTTGAATTGTTGCTGTTGCAGATTTTGAAAAAGTGCCAGCAACGTAACGGTTTTCAATTGAAAGGAACTGCTGCAAGAAAAATTGCAATAAACATCAAACTGCGTAAGAAAATGCACTATAACAACAACTGCAGCAGCAGAAAACAAGAAAATGTTGCAGTTATTTTAACTGCAACCACCGAACAAAGCCTGATTTCTGGCCGCCAACTATTTGGCTGCAATTTAGCCAAACATTTCAAATACTTCAGACACTGGCAATTAACAACAGCTTGCAGCAAGTTGCTCGATTCACGTACTTATATACTTACATTTTATTTTTATTTCTACTGCTAAAGTTGTGTTGCATAATAAATAAAATGTTTGTTGAATAAATAATAGAAAGAAAAAAGTAAAAAAAAAAAACGCAAAAGTAAAAAGTGCGATAACAATTGTATTTACCACTCACAATTAATTGCGAAAAATAAACTTAGAAAAAGTAAATCAATTCGGGGGAAAAAATAATTGTAATTAACAATTTTTTTTTTTTTTACAATCAACAACATGAACGAACTACTCGACTACATTCACCTGTTAAATGCGGATTGTTTGAAAACCGTCAATTTGGTTGGTTGGTTGATTGCCACGTTAAAGCAAAAGAGTATTTTGAGCTTTTGTTTTCGAATCGGATGGCTTTTAAAGTAATTTTACGTTGAAAGTTGTTAAGTGCGAAATTTCTGTCGAAACCAAAACGCCTGTTAGAGTTTGTTGTGTCTTTGACGAAACTTTTCAGGTGTTGCTGCAACAACTGTCCAAAAAAAGTGCCAATATTGTCGATTTCAAGGGCAAGCTCAAGCCATTTTCAAGGTCATACAATTTATTTCGAGATCGAAAGTATGGGTTTACTTTCAGCTTTGTTTTGGGGAAAAAATTGGCAATTTCTGCAATTTTGAAATACTAGATGCAGCTTCTTCAAATCGATTTGTTTTTTTGCAGCAATCCTTCAATAGTTCACTTTTCTTAGGCTATTCGGTTCATATTCGAATGCAGTTCGAGTCATTCAAATATAAATTATTCACATCTAATTCCAATTATTTATCTAAATCTAAATAGTTGCTTTCGTATGTTTGTTTCATATGTTTTAAATCTAAATGGATTTTTTTTCGAATTATTCGATCCAATGCGAATTATTTAAATCTAAATGGATTTTTTTCATATCTTTCGAACTGGATTCGAATCATTCGCTTCATATTCCAATCCAATTCAAACTCTTTAAATCCAAATTGAATCTTTTTCGAATCATTCGAATTCCCATCGATTTACGTAGGAAATATGTTTTTTTTTTATTTTTTTTGAAAACTAATAATGCCATAAAATCCAAATAAGAGTCAGGCCAAGTTATCAGAATAAGCTGTAGTGTGTTTCGAAAAAATTTACAAACAATTCGTTAAATTCTGTTTTAAGGAATATTTAAGTCTTGTAAATTATTTTGTTCGATTGGTGTCATCTTTCGTTTTTGAAAACATTTTTGCATGCACAATATTTCTGTGCTTGTTTAACCTTTAACCGTCCAACTTTTGACTCAGTTGAAGACCCTGAAGATCATTATTGCGCTTTTATTTAAAACAACCGTATGATCGTGGCCTAACTGAAGTACTTTTAGTTTTATTCAAAAATTCAAAAAAAAAGTCTTCTAAACTGAGTGGGGGGAACCTGCTTACAGAACGAGACATGTCCAATTTCTTGCGGGTAAATGCGAAAACATAAATTCCGGAGAGAGATTTGGATTAAAATGACCATACGGAGTAGGAGACTGGCAATTCCCCATATATAGAACTTTTATAGACAATTTGGTCTATCACAGAAATTTTCTAAAAATATGCCGTAAGTGATTTGAAAAAGTTAAAGGGGGCTCCCACACACTATTTGACTTTGTTGCTTCAACCATTTGAAGCCCTTTTTAGTCATTGGAACTCAAACAAGATCAAATTAGACAAATTATTATACTTTTCATTAGAAATAATACCAAGACGGCAAGAAACAGCTTGTGCTGCAATACGGAAAATGATGGCGCAGAAAAACTTTGTTAAACCATCAAATTATGGGTTTGTATTACTACACTAACGCGGTCGTTAACAATTTCTTTTTAACGTTTTTTTTTCTTTTGTGTTTGTTTTATGTCTTTCTTTATTAATCTAGTAACTTACAAAAACAAAAGCACAAAACACAACTTCAAAAGGCATTAAATTGTTTTTTAAACCCGTTTAAAACACTTTGTTGATGTTTGTTGGCTGTTGTTGTCAATGCTTCTGAAACCGACAGCAGGTGAACCAGCCTTAAAACCCATTTAAACTGTTTCAGTGAAGCAAAACCAAAAACACAAACAAAAAGCCAACAATTTAAAATGTGCACAATTTGAATACTCGTGCAGAATTAAAGCATGAAAAAAATGTCTCTAAACATCTGTAATTATCCTCTTTAGCTGCACTTTAATTAAGACACGGAAAACACTTTTCCTTTCCATTAAAACTAAAACGCAGTGGGTCAAGTTGAAATGACAAATGAGAGGTCATGATTTTGGAAATATTAGAATTGATTTAAGGCAAAAGGGGGGGAAAATCCTATTGCTAGATTACAAAAACAACAGGTGGCAAAAAGCTCATTTCAGTAGACAAGGCAACCCACGTTGGCGTTGAGCAAAATGGAATGCATGAAATTATTTGGAAGTAGCAAAAAAAAAATCACAATTTTAAATACTTTTTCTGTTAATCCGAAGAAAAAAGAAAACTCTGAATTAAACCGATGAAATGCAGGGAATGTGATCTGTTTTCTTTTACACCATTTCTCGAATTAATTTTGCGAAGTGAAAAATTGTTTTGAGTATTTTTAAGAACTCAAAATGAAAATCTAATAATATTTAATATCTTGAGGGGTTTTTAAATAAAATAGAATAATTGAACTTTCAAAAAGTAGAACCTAAAACGGAACCGTTACGAAAATTGTCACTTTCGGTATTTCAAAAAGTTTCTTAGATCTTTTGATTAAAGCTTTTTTAAATCATTATTATTTATTTATTCACATTTATTGCAATTAAAATTATAATAAACCAAGTTAAAATAGCACTAGCAACTTATGGCTGTCGGCTTGTTTTTAAACTTAAATTATTATTTCTAAAAAAAAATACACAACAATTTATGAAATCAGAATTCAATAAAAAGAGTCAATATTAATTATAAACAAGAAGGTAACTAAATACTTTTTAACTAATTTATTTATTTGAAAAACAAATCAAATCAAATTCATGGCTCGTGATGGCACTGATGGCACTCCACATCTGTTACGGTTTTGCCGCCTTTCTGGCATGTGTTCTGGAACATCTGATAGTATTGGCTTTTTTTATTCTACTATTCATATTTTTAGATCCCAACTCTTCACCCTGTTCTAGTATAAAATCTTTGTGTTTAATTTTGTTATTAGTTATAAGGGCTGCTAAATCTAATATGTTGTAAAATGTGTGCACCGACCAAAGTCCAGATTATGCCTTTACTGTGTACTTGCGGCTCATTGAATCTACAACATCTACTCGGTACTTCTTAGTAGAGATTCATGTTTTGCAGTAGAGATTAATGTTACATCTGGCTGCAAAGTACTGAGAATCAGCTCATTCTTGTTGGATTTAGGCTAAAAACTGGCAAAGAGCTCTCGCCTGCTCTCAGAACAACTGTCAGCCCTTCTTTTGCGGTCTTGACGGCAATGGGTATTTCTCATCATCAAAAGTTAAGTAAAAAAGTTGTCACCAGTATCGTTGCTGTCTCTATTGGTATAAGTTTCCATCAACGGCCTCACCTTTCTATCATCCCTGTTAAGGTAAGGAAATACATTTCTTACATGGCAACTGCCATCCAACACCTTTGACCATAAGGTCTATTCTGAAAATCATTATCTGAAATCAAGTGGTTTGTAAAAAAAATTGCCTCAAAAACAGACTCTCTTCTTTCTTTATTTTTTTTTAATATTAAGACGTTTAAAATGATCGTGAGCACATGATTTATAATAACAAGTTTTAATCTAGTTGAGGTGATACTATTTTTGTTTTTAGAAATTTCGTGATTTCAAAACACGTGATTTTCACAGCATGACAGCCTATTTTTCAGGTTTTGACTTATTTAGCTCTCGGAAGTAATTGCGAATTACCCCCTTTTCTTAACCATAATGAAGCTATAATTTTAGGAATTTTGCTAAAACCGAATAAAATAGATCCTGTGATATGCGGCCAGGAATCCATTCGATTAGCCCGCAAGAGTACTTCGGCCCTAAATGGTGTATTCTCTGTCTTGCCGGTTTTTTGTTCAACTTACAAGAGGTGTAATAATGTTGTGCTGGTACCCCTTCTATTTTATGTCGAAATGAAGAAAAAAAAAAACCTGTAAAAAGAAAATACAGTTATAAAAGCAAAACAAAAACTTCCAACATGGAAGAAAGTGCGAATGGGTAAGGCTGGCAACAATGTGCAATGCCATGACTGACACAGAGCCCATGAATGGGATGCGATGCGCCAGTCTCATGCTTAAGAAATAAACAAACGCAAACGACATACATACATTTCGTGAAACATTCTGCTCCGGCTCCAGCAGTAAAAGACAAAGCGTGCGCTTGAGCTGTATATTCTCTCGTCACACCACCACCAACAACAACAACAGCAACAAGTTATTTCTAAAACACTGAACAACAAATTAATAATAACGAGTTGCTTCAGTTGCAAGAAGATTGTTTGAATTTTAACTGGGTCGGTTGAGCTGGCAGTAGATTTTGGTTTATAATTTTGTCGCCCCAGCCAACCGTCAACCAAAAGCTGGCTGTTAGGCAGACCAACCGACAGACGGATAAAATTTATAGCAGAAATGGTTGTGATTGCACTTGATGCACGTGATAACGTGGTGGTGTTTTATGGGTCTTGCATGAAGGAAAAGTACCAGAGAGGAAACAAATGCTGCTTTTGCTTAGTTGGTGCACCAACAGAATGGCACCTACTTTTAATCAGCGGTGGGCATTTACTAAGTAGTGGTCCAATATCAAGCAGTTTCCTTAACTTTTATGGCGGTAAAGTTGTTGCTTCAAATATTTATTGTATGTGTGTATGTTTTTTATGTGCAACATTTCATCTTTTTTCTTTTATTCAGTAAAATTTGCAACAATTTGATTGGTCCGTCTTCATATCGTTAGTTGAGCATCTTTTTCTGGTCCGTCCATCCACCCGTCCGTCCGTCCGTCCGTCTGTTTTATTTTCGATGAAGTCTCCCGGTGCCGTTTTTAGTCATCTTGAATATCTGTTTTTTTTTTCTTTCGTAAGACCACCTGATGGTTGGTTTCTTCGGCTATCGGACTGGCTTTGCGTTGTCGTTTCTTTTTTATGTGCCCGTAAAAAGTAAAAGTAACCACGCATCTTTTTTGCTCTTTCTTTTTTGTGTGTGTGTGATTTTTCGCTGCTTTCTTAAGTTTCTGCTTTATTGAAATTAAAAGAAATTTTTTATTTTGGGAAAAAAAAACACTTAAATTTGTTTTGCCAGCTTTCGATTTCTACGAGATAAAATCAAAGCATTCTTAATTTAATGCGGATCGTCTGATGTTGTTGTTGTTGCGCTATGATGAACTTTTTGCTGTTTTGTTATTTAAGAATATTAATTATATATTTTTTGTTTCTACAAAATTGGTGTCATTGTGCTTTTTGGAATATTTTATTACTCCACGTAAGAAGGGGGAAAAAAAACAAACGTATTTCTGAATTTTTAATAAGACAGCGCAGATGTATCGCTCATTCACTCATTAAAGAGTTTAATGACCAATTTGCTGCATTCGTTATGATCGGGCGGTGAAAAGGTGTGACAAGTTCCTAATGTTTTGGAAATAGAAATTTTAAAGTGTTGTTTATCAAATGAATAATTTTTACATAAAATCTAAATATATAGCAGGTATTTTTTTAGAGGGATATTTTTTTCTGTAATAATACAATATGATCAGAAAAATGTATCCTTTGACTCACAAATTTTAGGGCACTTATTGTTTAAAAATAGTTTGTGGCTGCCATTCTGTTGGCCTAATTTTGCGCAACCTTTTTGTTCATTCGCTCAGCAGATGTATGTACATATATCAACAAATTGATGAATACACACACGTGTGTGACGCCGTTTTGTTGCAACCATTTCGTCTCCAAATGACTTGCAGTGATGACACGGGGAATAAAAACACAGGAATAATTTTGTCTGTAGCGTTCGCCATGTTCTAATTGTAAATCACACCAAAATAAGAATTTTTCTGCTTGTTTAAGAAATGAGCTTCATCGCTCTGAAGAGGATTTAACGATAAACAGTGGAAATAAATTTCCATCACTTGTAAACGTTATTCGGGTCTTCGCATGCCGATTTGCTGAAACGTATTGAAGAAAAACTGGTTTGGCAATAATTAGCCCTATTGGAAATTTTATACCTCTAAAAAAAAAACCTCCCCCCCAGGTTACATGTTTTTGTACAGGCTGTCCAGCTTTTTTTTCACCGTTTTATCACCAACATAAAATTTTTAACATCGTATTTTATTTCTGAGGATAGTAGACCCTGCTCTGCCTTGATTTGTAGTAAAACCAAGGCTTCCGCTGGAAAATGCCATTGCAGCACAGTCTTGCATTTGCCCATCCTTTTGACATTAAAACTAGTTCTTTTCAAAAACAATTTAAATTTCAATATCTATTTGTAGTTGTATTTAGTTGCAGACAAAATTAAGTTGGTTTTAGGTTGAAACTGCTTAAATGGATGTCACATGAAATATCGAAATATATCGAATAAGTGTCATCTCTAATCAGCTGACTTTGAAAATTTTTGTTTCGATCATAATCCAAACTCTCAAACACAACTCACTTTTAATATCTAATTTTAATTATAGTCATAAGTTGTAATTGCTTTTAAAGTGCCATCTCTCATCAGCTGACTTTGAAAAATTTTGTTAGTTTTTTTTTTTATCATAATCAAAAACGATTGAATTTTCATATGCATTTTTTTAGCTACAGCCAAAATAAAATTAAGTTGAAAATGCTATAAATGGGTGCCACACATATTAAATATATAAAATTTAGATAAATTGTCATGTCTAATCGGCTGATTTTGAAAAATTAAGTAAAAAATGTTGCCTCATAAATGGGCTATACTTTTTTATATACGCACCCACCCTCGCATAATTACGCATTTATTATTATTTAAATTGAACGAAAATAATTTCTGATTCTGCTCTTAACATTAAGGCCTTCTTAATGGTTCAGGAATGAAATAAAATACCGGGATTAATCAGTGATATTAAACCTAATTTAATTGATTTTTATTGGACATTTATATAATTAAACATTTAATCATTATTATGACAGAATTTCTATTGTAATAATAAAAGCTGGGAGGACAATCTCGATGTTGGGTACAAAACATGTTGTATATTTTCCGTTTTTTTTGTTTTATATTTTGAAACGAAATATTGCATATAATTTAGAATTAAATATGAATTAAATATGGATTATCTATTTAACAGTTTTGTTAGAAATAAAAACGCCATCAATTAGAAGTACAAAACATCAAGACGAACTAAAAAAAATTAGCTTTCACAAAGTTCGTTCTTAAAAAAGGTTTCTAGCTAAAAAAATCATAATATATGACTTTAAGGTAAAGCGTTTAGCTCTGAAAGTTACAGTTATTTAATTAAAGCAAAATTCGTGTATTTTTAAGTTTAGAGCAGATTTATGCGACTAAAGGGTGTTTCAGGGTGTTTGTAATCGACCAAAAACACACTTTTGATTAAAAGTAATTTTAAACCCTTTCAAAGCCTATATTTCTCTTAATGGTTATATATAGAGTAATTATAAACGATTGCTTCTATCTGAAAGAATCATCGTCTTCGGCCTCATCTGCAGACTTTTTCCCTATCAACACTTAATTAATAACTGTTTACTTTTCCTATTTTTCTATTAATAAATGTAATTCGCTATTTCTATTAATAGATCTAATTCATTTCATTCGAACAAAACAATATTTTAAATATGTGTTAATATTTCAATTCAAGAAAATACTATTTCTTTTGTGTTTCAAAAACAAACAAAATTAAACAACGTTCTTCTAAAATTGGGTTATTTGTTTGTTTATTGTACATTTCGCCTTGAAATGAAGATTAAAAGTTGTCTTGATTCATATTTTATTATCTGAAAACAAATTTACACATTACAAATTATGTTTTCTTATCAAACACTTTGTTGCAACATTTTAATGTCGTCATAAAGTTGTGTGACTAAAACTAGAAACTAGAAAGAGGTAGAACAATTATTTACACCTCAAAAAAAAAAACTTAACAAGGTCCAAACTTGCGAATAAGTATATGAATCCCTCAAGCTGTATTTTAGCAAAATTAAAAGCCAGATTTATTAAAACAAAAACATTCACATACTCAAGTGTATTCTGGGTTGAACAGAGTCCCAGGAACAGAGTTCGTTCGTTTTTCTGACCTATTTTGATTATATTTATGATGAAATGGATTTTTATGAATTTTTATAAAACTTTCATTTTTCAAAAAAAAAAAAAAAAATGAACTGAATGAAGTAAATGAAGATAAACGGTACAATTCCCACACATTTCTATGAACAACGAAAACATTTCAGCAGTTTTTTGCTCGTTTTGTAGATGAGGACAATGGAAGCCACAAATACTTTTAAAACGACAAGGAAGGCTAAAGAGAAGGATTCAGTTTTAACTCCTCGTTCAACTGGAAACAAAACAGAACAACCAACAATTTGTGCAGAGCGATTGATTTAGCACGAACTGAAAAGAAAACCGCTGAAGCAGAAAAAACAATATTAGAACAAACAAATTTTGCTTCCAGGAAAACGTTCAGTTTAATCAATGTATTCAAGGAACAATTGTCAACAGATGTATGTATATATATATATATATATAGGGCGGGGGGAGGATGTTTACGTAAGAAATACATCGATATTTTTCCTGTACAATGTGTCGTGAGTTGACATCGGTGCTTGCGATGCGTCCTATTGATTTCGTTTGACCCTAAAAAAATTTTTTAATGAAAGTCAATTACATTTTTATACAAATTTGATCAAATAAACCTGGATTTTATTGGCTCTTTTCGCCTCTAAACTGCTTCTCTGCTGCGTTAAGGCAAATAAAGCGTTTGGAAAAAGTACGAAAGTATCCATTGCCAAACATATTTATTTATATGATTTGATATGGGCAAATTGCAGTTTGTAGCCGGCTCGAATGTCCATCGGCTTGTCGTAATGCGCAGGTAAATGGTGAGTTCATTCGAACAGTTTTCTGCAGTCTCTTACTGGTCTTCCAATTTCGGTGCACTAATTTATGGTGATAATTCTAGAAACTGAAATCGTTTTTTGTCGCTACATCGACAAAAATATATCGATACATCGTACGAGTATTAGTCGTAGAATCGCCATTTACGAGATGCATCATATTCAAAAAATTGTTGTGTACGATGCATCGCTAAACGTCGAACCTCCTACTATAGGTCTACAATTTCCCAGCAGATGTAATTTTACTTTTTCTGATGAGGAGTGTTTTTATTAATAAAAAAAAAATTGTATAAAAATCTTTCAAAACAATATGGAATGTTATTTGAATCTGGAAACTCTGGATAACAAAAATTTATTTCCGCTGCTTGTTACCTACCAGTTAAAGAGCAAGAATATCTAGTGAAACATATAAATTAGTTCTTTGAAAAAAAAACACACACAATTAAAAAAGCACTAAATTCAAACTAATTCAAAGCAACCAAATAAAAGTAAATGAGGTTTGCAAACCAGTCTATTTCCACTTGGTTTTTCTTATTAAATCGTGACACTTTGAAAGCAACTTTAAAATAGAAAAATGGGTTTATAATAGTTTATTAATGGTAAAATAAAAATGCGGTTTTCAAAGCCATTCTGGTGATTGCAGCACAACAACAACAGCAACAACGACAACAAAATTATCAAACGCATTCGCGTGATTTGTAATTTACTGTCATTAGTCTTAATTATTATTAATTGCTGCGTTGTAAGTTTGTTGTTACACGACTTAAAAGACACTTTAAAAGTAACAGTTGGCCGTTCATTCAAATGCTGCCTGACATCTTGATTTTGTTGAAAGTAATCTGTCGCAAAGAAACTCCAACTTTAGACATTAAATTAAAGACAAAACCCAAATTGAAAACTACTCGTATTTTGAAATTTTACAATTTCAACTCAACTATAGAAAATGAACGTTTCATTTGAAAAATTTCAAAGACAAACATTCACAAAATTATCTATTATTCGCGATGTTTGTTTTTGTCACTTAAAAATAATCCAACATATAAAAAAATAATGCTTTTTTGATGGTCATTTATCGACATTTGTTATTCAATGGATAATTTAAATTATTTGGGCTTGGGGTCCCTTTTGTTGTTTTAACTAATATTTATTAATAATTTCTCAATGTTTCCATACTGGTTTCTGTATCTTCTTTAACGTTATAATGATGAAATACAATTAATTTTCATTTCATATTTCAAGGCGAAAGAAATAAAATGGAATGTTGTTTAGACTGCAAACGCTGATGGTAGAAATGCAATCGCCTAAATATTTCCAGTTGAGTAATATTTTTCTTGTATTTGTTCGCTGTCTTTATACATTCCCCTTTTTTTAAATTGACGATTTCGGGTTGGCGATTTTTCAGCACTTGATTTTGTCGACTAATTCCGGTGCGACAGCCCTGCATGTGTGCTGATACGACTCGACCCTCTCAGGTGGCAGGTTTTACTCAGGCGCATTTCGAGGATAAGGTGTGCCCCGACGGAAGCAGCGACCTAAAAGCTGGGAAGTTTCTTTTGAAATCTCTACTACAAGTTAATTGACAAAACAACGGGGCCACACAATTTAAATAAAATAAAGGAACAAATCAGCTGTTTAGCTTACGGTACCTTTTCACGGTAGTACAAGTGCTGCGATCTTTAATAGATTTGTGTAAAAGGAGGAAAATTTTAGTGTAAAACTGAAATATTCGTGGATTTGTATGGAGTATTTTCTAAACCCTTTTAGAAAACGGATGTGTTTCTCATCAAACCAGAGCTATATTTTACACTAAACAATGTTAGTATTGTGAGCTTGCAGGTGTTTTCACTTTTGTGTAGGAGCAACGAAAAAAAACTTGCGGTAACTCGGGAATTTTTTGAATCTAAATTTCTTTTTATATGTACATTTTGGGTGCTTGTTCGACTTTTTTTTAAGTGTTTAAACTACGCATTTATCCGAGATCCCTGCGCACTTAAAAAGGTTTTGTTTCTTAAGATATTTTCTCGCAAAGCTGGAACCTAAATTTGTTTTAATTTAAGCGTTTTTAAATGCACACTTTATATACGTGTTTAACGGAGTTTTAATAAGTGTGTAAACTAGGCCTTTATCCCAAGTCCCTTGGGCACTTAAACGGGTACTACGCGATACGAAATGTTCAACGAGTCTTCTTCGATAAATCAACATTTAATTTCTTTCAAGCCTTATTTTCTTTTGCTTTCTTACCAACAAAACAATTTTCAACACATGATTACAATTTATAATAGACTCCGTCATGTTGAGCGCATAAATTGTAACATTTTTATTTCAATTCTCTATTAATTGTCATGACATTTGAGCTGGCTAAGCCTGGTTTTATTGTTAAATTGGCTTGTTCGGTACAAAGATCATCTGAAAAGAAAAAAACACTGTTGAATAATTTAAACAAAAAAAAAAAAAGAAGAAAAAAATCCATTGGAAAAGCAAACACTAAATTGCTCGTAATTGCATCGCAAACAGGCAGACAGACGCTTGGCAAAATTCATGACTTTTTAACAATTCTGTTAAAAGTTTATTTATATTTTATTCAAAAATAGTTATATATATACTGTTCATTAAAAGCTTAGCAACAGATGACCTTGATAATGGGTTGCGGCCAATCAGTGTCTGGCTATTTTGATTTTTTTTTTTTTTTTTTGAATAGTTCATTATTTTTTAGCGATTATTTCTGGCTATTGTTTTAGTTGAATTTCACGATTCATTTTTCTTTAACTGAAAATTGTGTAAATTTAATTTTTGTCTTTACAAAAAAGAATCACAAAATATTATTGATGCGTAACTTTTAGAGGTTCTTAAATTGAGTTGAGTGCCACCCATGAATGAGTTTATAAAGTGTTGGACTAAAAGATAAGAGGAGGCCGTAGGTTCGGTGCCGAAAGATGTGGAGTTAAAAGAAGACAAATTTTCACCAAAAATTATAACGTTCACAACAACCATTCGCGCATACAAGGAAATACACAAATTTAACAGAAGGATGGCAGAAAAAATATGCCAATTTTGCGGTTCTTTATTTAGCAAAGAACGAAATTATTATGTTAAACTTTTGGCATTAAATGAATAGTTTAAAAAAGAAATTAATTTTTATTTTCTATTTGAATCAGAATCTTTTCTTTTTAATACTTTCTATCAAATATTTAATTGAATCAAAGAAATTTTTCTTTGATCTACAAACAGATTTCACTGAATCAATAAACAGTTTTCGGGGGGTAAAAAGGTTTATTGTTTTGTTTCTTCGTTCGCTGGATCAGAAAATAATTTTACTGAAATTCTGGAAAAGTGATAATATTTTCTTTGTAGAGTTTTTCAAGGCTTTTCCATTTTCCTTTAATTGCTCCACAGTTCCAAACAATATTAAGTATACGTTTGCTATCTGCGACCCCTCGCAGTGATACGCAGTTGGTCCTGATTTCTAGTTTCTCGCAGCAACAACCAGCCCAGCCCGTCTTAAGAATTTTCCTGATAAAATGTTTTTTGGTGGCTAATTTTATCTAGTAGTTGGCATAAAAATTTATTTCGTAGGCTTTTCTTGACTTAATAATTTATTATATCATAAATTTTTAAACAATTTCTCTAGTATCAATTTAAAATCTTTTTTTGTGGCTTGTTTTTGTTGTTTCGTCTGCTTTTCTCAGACTCCAAATAACCAGCAAAGTTGTTATTAAAAATAAAAACAATTAAAAGGCACTTAAATATTTGTTTGTTGAAAAAAAAACACAATCGTTTTAAAATTAACACATAAAAACATTTTAAGACATTTGCCAAAAAGCTGAACACAATAAGGCCAACAGAGCCATCCACTTAGACTCTTTTACTCAATTGTTGTTTTAGTGACAACCACTTTTGTTCGACAGTGTATTTGCATTTTAGTTGTTTAAAAAAAGTATTTTTTGCCAAAGTTTTCTTTCTTTCAAATTCTGTTATGAAACAAAGAATATATAAATGATTTTTGTAGGAAGAAAAAAGTGTTATGCAAAAAAAATGATTCTTCTTTTTGAAAGAAAAATGGAAATTTGTAAAAAATTTCACAAATTGGATCAAACATCAGTCAATAATCAAATCAAGTCAATAGCTGGAAAGTGAAATCAACTTATTGACTATGAGATTAATTTACATCAGCACTTGCCAATATGGCCTAATCTAATGGCGGACCAACTTCACTTCAGTGATATGTGAAAGCGGCAAATAGCAAAAACACCTTAATCGAGAGCTCCAGCTATCCAGTCCCTCCTGCCAGTAAGGCCCCAGATAGTCGAGCAAGTCAAGGCAAACGAAATCTCAGAGGAACAACATCAGGCCTGCAATTTCCCCACCATAAATCTCTTACGAAAAACAGGAAGTTGGCGCAGGACAAAACTTACACACCCACTTCAGTATCTGCTAAAGTCCCTTTCTATGTTTTTAGCCCAGATAGACACGCATTGAAAATTAGATCACTTCGATCCGTGTCCGGTGCTATTACAATGGAAGGCATATCGTTCTCTCAATCGATGAAGCTGCTTTCATAAAATCCACATGAAACAGTAACTTTTTCGGGATGGATTGGACTCTTGGATCTCATTTTATTTGGTATTATCTCAATCTAGATCATTTTATTTGTTGACGTACCCATGCATTCAGAGTTGGGAGTCATCATTGATGATGCTTTGTTTATAGAATTTAAAGGCACAGTTTCCATCTTAGGCCCAAACCAATTTAAGAATACAGGTGTTGGCTGTGGTGCAGGAGCTGTTCACGACGCAAAAAAGCTCAGCTCTAACTAGACCAGCTGTAGTGAAGCACGTGAAATCGCCAGACGGGGATTCTTGTGCTCAATGTCACGGGCAGCGTTGATGTTTTCGGTCGACTTGCGTTTTGTCACGATGTGATTGGTGTTGCTTTATTGACAAATTTATTTAGTTGAGTTGATGCACAATATGAACGTAAAATATTAATATTTTCTTTAAAAAAAAAAAAAGAAGATAAACTCTGCCTTAAAAGTTAGATATTTTGCAACAACAAAACAAAAATATCTGCAAATTTCCCAATCCAAACCAGTTGCGACAGAACCAAGTATCGCATTTTCATAAAAACCAAATTGTTGTTGTTTTCTGTATTATGTCTGTGTTGCCAGTACATGTTGTTAGTTTGAGTGATGGATGTTTAATAAACTGAAAATTTACTTGCTGCATGACTCGGTTTAAGCATGCGGAACGAAAACAAGTTCAAACATTAAACAAAACAAAAAAAAAAATCATAAGTTTTATTGTTTCTCAAACAATAGCACAAAAAAAGTAGTTTAACATCGAAATGATTGGATGGATAAGTTTATGGCTTGGGTTAATTGTTTTAGCCACCAGCAATGCAAAGTGCTGTCGAATGACTGAGTGATTGCGAGCGTACGAGTGAACGAATGGCGTCCGAAATATTTTACAAGTTTTTTGCAATTTCAAATAAATACATTTTACAATTGTACAGTTCATTGGTGTACAACTACAACTACAACTAAAATCTAAAACAAATTGCTAAGAAAAACATGTTAAAACTAAAAACGATTTTGTAATGCAGTTGAACAAAACCAAAAGAAACACCAAATTAATGTTGGCTCTTAACGCAACATCATTTTGGCTTTTAACTGGCAAAAAGATGCTATAATAATTGCGTCCTTAGAGTGGGTGTTCAAGATTTTCAAATACCACAATTAACGGTAGGTTTGATGGGGAAGCGCGACGCCAGGCTTAAGCGATGCAGAATACCAAATTAAAACAACTTGTTAATGATACATTTATTTTTTAAAGTATTAATTTTATAAATACTCTTTTAACAAATTTTTGTTAATAGTTCTTACTTACACGTACTTTATTTAGAATGTGGTTTTAAAAAGTACTTTTTTAAAATTATTCTTACTTTTCCCAAATGGTAGATTCTTAAACATTAATTTCATAAAAGCTACTTTTTTAAAAAGCTGCACCTACTATTTAAGGTTTTTAAATGGTATTTAAAAAAAATACTTTCCTAAAAGGTAATTTTTTAGAAGCTACTGTTTTGAAAAACGCTTTTAAAAAGTTACTTTTTGAAAAGGTAACTTTTTTAAAGATACTTTTTTAACAGGTATTTTTTTCATTTATTTGCTTAAAATGTAGTTTTTAGAGGGTACGTACTGTGTTAAAAGGTGCTTTTCAGGAAGTACTCTCTTGGAAGGTACATTTTTAAGAAATGCTTTCCTAAAAGCTAATTTTTCACAGGTTATTTAGTTTCCTGAAAAGCTCGTTTTAAAAGGTATTTTTTTAGAAGTTAAATTTTGTAAAAGGTACTTTTTAGAAGGTACTGTTTTGAAAAACGTTTTTAAAAAGTTACCTTTTCAAAGAGTATTTTTTTCATTGAAATGCTTAAAATGTTGTTTTTAGAGGGTACGTACTGTGTTAAAAGGTGCTTTTCAGGAAGTACCTTCTTAGAAGCTACTAAACGTTTTTAAAAAGTTACTTTTTGAAAAGGTAACTTTTTTTAAGATACTTTTTTAAAAGGTATTTTTTTCATTTATTTTCTTAAAATGTAGTTTTTAGAGGGTACGTACTGTGTTAAAAGGTGCTTTTCAGGAAGTACACTCTTGGAAGGTACTTTTTTAAAAAATTATTTTCTAAAAGCTAATTTTTCACAGGTTATTTATTTTCCTGAAAAGCTCGTTTTAAAAGGTATTTTTTTAGAAGTTAAATTTTGTAAAAGGTACTTTTTAGAAGGTACTGTTTTAAAAACTGCTGTTTAATAAGTACTTTTTAAGAGGTACTTTTTAAAACTATTTGAAAATTACTTTTTAAAAGCGGGTTTTTTTTATGAGATTATTGGTAAAAAAACTAGTTTAAAAAAATGGTTATTTTTTAAAAAGTTTGTTTTGTTAAAAAGCCCTATTTCCAAAAGATGTTTTTTTTTTTTTTGAAAAAGTTTAAAAATCTAGACAACCTTAAAATGTACCATTTTCGAACACGCTTTTTTAGAATTTATTAAATACATTTTTAAAAGATTTTTCGATCAGGTTTAAAAAAAATTACAAACACTTTCTTCGTCCAGGAGCACCTTTTGTCACCGTACTTTTTTCTTCTTACTAGTTCTGAGAAAATTCTAATGTATTTATCCTATTTACAAAAGTACTCGTCATTTGAGAACAACTTCTTTACGTACGTTTTTACTTCCACTTTTGAGCTGCTGAAATAAATCAAAAGCTGCAACTAATAATTAACGGCAGTGCTGTTAATAATTGCCAGATACTAAATGAATTCACAATACGTTTGCAGTATTCCAACAATGCAATAAAATGTGTAAATAATACACAAAATAACTGACACTCAAACCTGCACTCACGCCCAATGCATTTAGTTCACATTCTGCAGAAATCCAGCTGCCAAGATTGCAATTGTTAAACGGCTCACACCAGCAATTTGGCCAGAAAACAATAAAAAAAAAAATTAAGGAAAAAAAACGACCGATTATAATTTAATGTGGAGAAACATTAAAACGTTTCGATTACAAGTACTTAATTGTACTGCAACAGCCCCTCGTAGCATTCTGCGTTATACGAGTATTAAATGTCCGCTAGTTATTTTATTTTCATTTCCGTTATTGTTGTTACTGCTGCGTCGCTGCGCCGCTGCTGTTGTTGTTTCACTAACACTCACATTGTTTTCAAATACGATTTTATTTTAAAGTTTTCATTCAACAGTTTTGAAAAATTAAAAAGTCAATTATTTATGAGCAGCCATTACAATTTTAATACAATTTATTTCTACTTCATTTTATTTTCACTCTTAATGCAACATTTTTCATTTTCAGTTGGGTGTTTTAATTTAATTTGATGTGTGTCTTAATGAAAATTCATGGACTTGTTGCCTGCCCCGTCAGTCAAGTGGTTTCTTTTTCTTTTGAATATTTCTTTTATTGTAATCTTTTGTTCATTTCTCTTCTTTTGCAAAAAGAAATAGCACGAGTAAAGAAATACATAAAATGTTATCGATTTAATTGAAAGCGATTAAATTAAAGTGCTTTAATTTAAACAGCGTTCATACATTGTTACGGAAAACGGTGTGGACCACTTAGCGTTTATCTAAGAAAAACTTTACACGCTGTCCGAAACTACCTTGAAAGGAAAAGGAATGATTTTAATATGTTTTAAAAAATGTTTTTTTTTCCTACAAAAACTGCTTCATTTCAGAATATCCTAAAAGGAGCGATGAAAAGATACTCGTACTTAAAAAAACAGCTTAAACAGCCAAATTTTTTAAATGTGTTTTTAATTTTTTTTTAAAAATGTCTCTTAAAAAAGTTACTTTTGATAAGGTACTTTTTAGAAAGTAGAAAGCAAGTAAACATACATTATGAAAAATTATCTTTTCAATAAAATTCTAAGGGTTGAAAAAGTACATATAAAACGAAGTATCCTGGTTGAAAAAGTACCTATTAAAAACAGTGTATTTAAACCAAAAAACTTTATTTCAAAAAAATAACTTTTATTTTTAAAATTAATGTAAAAAAATGTAAAGGTTTTCACAAAAAAATACCCCTTAAAAAGTGTTTTAAAAAAATTGCTTTTTAAAAAAGATCTCTTTTACTGCATTTTACTCAGAAAGTGCCGTTAAAAACAATTAAATAAATTCCCTTTTAAAGGAAGTACTTTTTAAGCATAAACACTTTTTAAATAGATGTTCTTTTTTTTAAAAAAGACGTTTGGAAAAAAGTACTTATTAAATAAAGTACCTTTAAAAAAATAGCTTTAGATAAAAGTGCCTCTTAAAAGGAGTGCGTATTGGAAAAAGTACCTTTAAAAAATTATCTTTTCGTTAAAAATGGTACCTTTTTAAAAAAAATCACCCTTTAAAAATACTTGTTAGGAAAAGTAACTTTCGAAAGAAGTGCTTTTAATAGGGAAATGACTTTAAAGAAAAAAAAATACTTTTTTAAAAAAAGTCCTTTACGAAACGTTAATCCCATAAATGTAATAAAACATTTTTAACAAAAATAAACAATTTTTAAAGGACTTTTCAAAAAACTACTTTGTCAAATATGTGTCCTTAAACGAACTTATTAAAACTCTTTAAAAAAGTACTTTTCAAAGACAAGCATCATTTATGTAAGAAAATACAGTCTTCTTTAAATGAAATATCTTTCCATTTCTAATCAGATTCTTGTACAATTAAAAAAACTTATGAGAAAAAAATGTTGTTGTTGTTGTTTTAATAAAACAAATTTTTCTTTTGAAATATTATATTTTATAACAACAATAACATTTAAAAAATTAACCTGGTGAATAAAGCATTTTTTATTTTCTTAAAAAAAACTACATTTTAAAAAAGTACTTTTTCAAATGTTTTGCCAACGAAGCAACTGTTTGGATCGAAATCATCTGATCAACTATAATAGACTCTGACGATTTCGTACTGTTACGGCATGTGTGTGAATTGGCTAAATATTTCTTTGGAAAACATGTGGTTTGTATTGGTTATTGGTTTTTTGTGTTGTGTATGAAAATTTATTCACATTAAAGGTCAATTATGTCCGAAGCTGTTAAATAATAAATATTTTTTACTTTTTTTAACTATTTGCCCAGCAAATTCGTTCTCTATTACGGGCTTAACAACAAACAAAAGCCGACGTTCAACGGTCGTTTAACAAATTATTTTGAACATATCGCTCGAAACGTACAGATGTTTAATAAACATTCTGACAGCTTTTGCACTTGGTCGTAATTTATGATGATGAAGACTTTAAGGAATTCTGTTTAGTTTCGATATCTGAAGAGGTGATGCCACTACAGATACAATTGGGATTGCTTTCTCGGACTGAAATGTGAATGCGTTACTTTTGTGTTTCAGAAAGGGTTTATGAAATAAGTTTTTTTTTAGTACTTTAAATTTATGAATGATTTTGAAAAGTACAATATGTAGTATGATGTCTGTACATCAGATATAAATTGTGAAGTAAAACTTTTTCAAAAGATTTGCAAAAAGTACTTTAACGGAAAAAAGTACTCGTAAAATGGTGATACGGCCGTAGTAGCATTGGGAAGTGATTTACTTCATTAGGCCCAGGTTCGTCCAGTTGCTAAAATTTGCAGCAAATGCCCGTGTGTACTGGACAACATCTAAGACGATTATTTAGCGCACTAATCTTGGAAATATGAATGATTACAAACATTTACTGCTTCACTGCTAAGAAAATTTATCAAAGCCCGCATAAATAGGAAACCTATGGGAATCTATATAGAACAGCAACAGCTGCAAAGAAAACCCAACTACCCAAATGTTGTGTAGCAAATAAAACAGCAGGTTTGCAATAAAATAGTACCATCCAAATAAAGTGCTGTTTTGTGTCACGCCATGTCAAAACTATACGCAGGTCTTAACAAAAAAATTGTGATTATCAAAACTAGACATCAGCACCAATTTCGTAAATACGAGTAATGAGCTACTCTTCTGTTTAAAGTGACTCTTTTTCGGAAGGTGCTTCTTATACAAGGTACTTTCTGCAAAAGCACTTTTCTAAAAGACACTTTTTTTAACAAGTACCTTCTAAAAGGTGGATTTTAAAAAGCAGCTTTATAGTACTTTTTTCACGACAAACCTTCTTTAAAGGTGTTTTTGTGAGGAACTTAGTAATTTTTCTTTTTTAAAGTCCTTTTTTCAAAACGCACTCTTTTCAGAAGATACTTCTTTTGAACAAGTCCCTTTTCTAAAAGATAATTATTTAAAAGGAATTTTATAAAAAGTCCTTTTTTTAAGAGTTAATTTTTTTAAATGATATTTTACATTTACACTTATTTTAAAAGTTATTTTTTAAAGATACATTTTTTAAAAGAAATTTAAAGTACCGCCTAAACATGGTACTTTTTTTTAATGTGTTTAAGGTTCAGTTATTTTGTAAATATTTGTTAAAACATATTTGTTATATGTCTTTTTTAGCAGCTATATTTTTAGAAAATTTAATGAAAAAAGTATTTTTTTTAAGTCTTTACTTGTTTTTAAGCAGGACTTCTTAAAATTTGTTTCTGTTTTAAAACTTTTTAGAAATCCTACGAGTACCTTAAAAGGTACTTTCGGCAAAAATTAATTAATTAAAGTCTTCTTTTCTAAGGAGTACATTTTACCAAAGTGCTTTTTAGAAGGCTCGAAAGGAAATTTTACTTGTCAGAATATATCTATATGTGTGCGTGTATGTCCAGCCCCAACATCAGAGCCGCCATCTCACTGACACTTTCCTAATTTCTGATGCAGCTGCTATTATTTTCCAATTTATTAATTATGAAATTAATGTTATATATAATTTTGTTTAATATTGTGATGTTTTTTATTACAATTTATCAAAATAATTAAATAAAAGCAGTTCTAAAATTTAACCTCTAACACTTCCATCATGTTACCAACTATTGGAATTGTTAATTACAGGTATTAAAAAGAGTTTCAACAACAACAGCAATAATAAACATTTACTGAAACAATAGAAATTTTGTGCGCCAAAGCACGAAAAGTGTTGAGAGTCAAACATAGAAGAAAAGAAATGATTGCAGTCAGAGGCAGGCAGTCACTCAACAATCAGCCGACCATTGAAACAACATTAAAAATATCAAACCCATAGTGGCCTCGACAGACTGCCAGTCTGCAACCCCTCTATACTTGTTTCGGTTTAAACATTTCTCATCTGCTGTTAGTATTCTTTAGTAGTAGTCCGGAATCTACAAAATGTCAGCGGGGATCAACGCTGTGTTGAACATGTTTCAATCTTCAAACAGTTACGGTTGTAAGATTAGAAACGCAGCTTTAATTTGAAAAACATTTAATATGCTCCAATTAACTAAGAATTAACTTAAACTGTTTAATTAAAATTAAAAATCCAAAAAAAAGGAAAAGTGAACATTTTTGTTTTCTTATGCAAGAGGGAAGGAAAAATATTCATAATGAAGAGAAAAAGAAAACGGTGACAACTAACAGGCGAATAGCGAAAGAAAAAACAATTAAAATCCATTTTTCAATATAAGCAGGAAAAGTTTTAAGAAAAAAAAGTTTCACTCCCAGCAAAATCAGTTGATAATAAAAAAAAACTTTTCAACTTCTTCCCCCTCTTAAAATGTATTATTGTTTTTTATTAACAGATTTTCTTAACAAATATTATTATAAGTATTTCAATACAAAATTCATATACTTGACATACTAGTTGTGAGCCAGATTCAGAAAAGATTATAAAAAATGGGCTACCGCTAATTTTTTAGGTATTGTTTTCTAATATCCTTTTACATACATACATGTCGGACAAACGCCAATCAAATGGACTGTACTTTCAATTTGGTCTAATTTACTTATTGTACATGTGTGTATTGTGTTATTACTGAAAGACCTGCCGTTTCGCTCTGATGGGCGAACAACTAATACGAAAAGAAAACACAACGGCCCGCGTTGGCAGGACATCTTGCAACAATATTGCGAACACTCGAAAAGAAATCGCGCTACCTTTTAAAATGTACACTGAATTAGCACGATAAAAATCGCTACAAATTGTGGGATCTTATCTTAAGAAATACTCAAATACTGGTACAGAACGGTTGGTCACCTCGGCCCAACCTTAAATTGATTTCAGTTTTGGCCCCGGACCATTAAAAGCCACAAAGATGCCTTGACTTGAAGTTGTCAGAATTTTCGTTTTTCCTCCGTATTTCGTTATAACAAAATTTTTTAACATAATATTTATTTTTATTTTTTAGGTGACGACAATCATGCGCAACACATCGCCTCTCACAAGAAGGTGAGTTGAGTTATTGGTTCTTAATTACCATAAAATGTCTTGCAAAGTTTTAGTTTTTGCTGGCTGTTCGTTCTGCTTTCAGGCTGATTGTGTTCCTCTTCTAAATGCCAATAGCACGCATTCAATCTATAAAATAGATAGATATTGATTGTGCTATAAATATTAAAAAATAAATAAGAAAAATTTATACATTTCAAGCTCGAATAATTTCATGTAATTTGCAGTAGAATCCCGTCATTACAGTCGGCGGGCCATTTGTCCATCAAAATTTCAAATGTGTGTTTAAATCCGAAATAACCTTCTTGCGACGAAGCGTAACGTCATAAATTCTGAATAAATTACAATAACGAATTTCAAGTCTGACTCATTTACTTTATTTATGCAGAAAAGGGTTCTAAGAGTAATTTTCGTATGAAACTACGAATAAATAATGCTGATATATTTAATAATGAATACGTTTTGGTGGGGCTGCATGCGTGAAATAATTTTGTTTTGTTTATTGTTTTTTATTTTTCATTAAATAATATAATATAAACATAATTTTTCCTGTAAGATTATTAAAGTTTAGAACATTTGGTGGGTGGGTCACTAAATCTATTAATGCCTTCCTATTTATTTGTTGGGAACAATAGGAAATTGTATTATTTGTTCTTAAATTTTTTGTTTTTATTCGAATGAGTAGTACTGGCCAATCGTTGATAATCGAACGTAATCGATTAATTGTCAATAGTTTAAAACAGCAAGAGGGCAGCTTATGAATATGGAATTTTGAACATTCGAACATGATTTTATTTAAGCGAAATGCGTGCACGGAGGCGTGCAAACAACTGGCAACTCGAAGAATATTACTTTTTAACAAGAACGCGACCACTATAAGTAAATTTAAGGAATCGTATACTTCATTACTTACCAATGGATTCGTCAATTCGAAGTTGAGGTGAGAAATTTCCGCTTCAAACCGAACTACTTGTCAGAAAACCGACCGATCAATTTAAATGGCGTTAAACTTTTTCGCCTAAAATTCCTATAAAAAAAAAACTTTAGATTCAAAGAAGACGAAAAAATTTAATATATCAATTCCTCGACAGATTCCTCAGGAACGGAAAATTGTTCAAAATTCTTTTGACTCAAATGAGTTAATTTCATGATTGGAATTAAAATATGAAAATGATTTAAAACAATTTCGTTTCGTCCTCTTGTTCGCCGACACAATATTCTCACCTTTAACTTCAACAATAAAATTTCCGCATTGAAAATATTCTATTAAAAATTGAAGTCAAAATCAAAATATCTATATAATTTTTTTTTTTAATTCACATCATCGGTTCTGTAATTGCTATATAGTTTAATCGCTTTGCTGTCAATCGGTTTAAAATAATTTAGTATATAAATTTTGTAGGGAATTTTTATGATTAAAACTAACAATAAATCAAACGTTTTCCGATGAAGTGAATTATACTGAAAAACGGTATTTCATTAGGCGTTTTTTCTCTTAAATAACTTTGTTTTGTGGGGTGTGCGATATCGAAATTTTTTATTCGGCTAAATGAGACTATCGATGCCACTATGTGCGGCTGAGCACGACTATTGTATGGCCAGCGTATAAATCGGACTGGATTCGACCGTTGGCATGGATTATTTTTGGCCACCACCACCGTAGTGGTTGACCACATGCCCACACTCCCAATTCCATCCTCCTGAATGCACAATATAGCCTTGAGCTGTATTGGAACTACTTGTTGTCGAACTGTAACAGTCGCCGTAGATGCGACTTTTTCGGGACACATTGAAGGCTTTGAATCTCATGCGGATTGGAATCCTGCCAAATTCTGCAGTTTTGTTTGTTAACATTCAGAAATTAAACTCATTGCAGAACATGGGGCTCTTAACAAAATGTTGGGGCCAGTTGCCATCTGATCCAGGGTCGATTCAGTCATTTTTGTCTATGGATGTTTATTTTCAGCTGCTGGGTCATTTGAATTTTGTTGAACGATGTTGATGGTCAAAAAATTCTGAGAAAGGTGAGTTTCTTATGAGCATCACGAAATCCTCTGCTTGGAAATTTTCATTACATTCTCACAGACAGCAGCGATGTTTTTGGCATATCTTGAGTTTCATTCTTGTACGCACTCCTTCTTTATTGTACGAGTAGTCCTTGCGGTAGAATCTTGCCCACAAAAAAAGACATATTGATGAAAACCATTTTATTACTTGATCGTGTTCTTGATCGTTATTTCTGTGCACAGACTGTATGAATGACAAACAATTCGACAGATGCAGCCTCATCTGCCAAATTTCATAAGCTCCTATTGGAATACTCTATTCTCATTGTAGAAGTTAACAGCAAAAACAAATGGAATGTAGACAATGAAATAAGAAAACAAACAATTTAAACATTATAGGTAATTGAATAGCACAATATTCACCTTAAATAGAAGATTTTGACCTTAGTTGAATCTAATGAGCAGGGATAACGGCCGCGTAACAGCTACCTGTCCCCCTACTTCGTAAAAGTCTATCTTGTTTTCATTAATAAATAATAATAACAATTAATAACAATTTTTGTTTTCTTAACTTAGAAATGCCAAACAAAATTTATCCTGTTTCAATAATTTATTAACTTTATAGGATATCATTTTATAGAATATAGTTTATTTAAAACAATAAGACGTTAAGTATTTGATTTAGGTATAACTATTTCTAATGAACATTGATTATCCCAAGTCACGTAACAACATTTCAAAGTATTCATAATATGTCACACTCTCCAAATGTGTCTGCAGACAGATTTAAAGGCATACATATATATTTTTGTCTGTTTTTGGACCAGTTAAGTACATCAGCAACGCATAAATATGTATGTAGTTCAAAGTGGTTTTCCATAAAAAAAAAGCAGACACAAAAAATAAAATAAAAACAAATCAACAAACCGCAGATAATAATACTGACAATTTTATCGTCATCTTTTCTTTACTTACTGCCACTTTTCCTACTTACCTCCATACCACTGACTACTTTAATTTTGATTTCCTTAAAGCAAGTGATTTATGCCACACATAAAGTTTTCGCTCCAGCGTGTAGTTGATTGCAGACTTCGATGACGACAGACGACAACATCATGAGCAGAAGACAAGCAGCAACGAGAGGAAAAAGGATCCAGTAACATTTAATGCATTTTCATGTACTACAACTGGATGAATGGCATGAGTTTTGAATCTTTTTTTCTTTTGCAGCAGTAACAGTGAAGAGTAAAAGCTGTAGCCATATTTTTTTTTTAAAGAATAGTATGGAAACTAATATTTATAAAAATGATATTTTGATTCACTTACGCAGCTGAACTGAACTAGATTAAATTAAAAATTCTAAAACGGGTCTTACTAAGGAATTTTTAATAGGCCCTAAAATTTACACGTTTTGTGGAACCTGAAGCTTGTGGCCACCTTTAACAGAATCCCAAGATCTTTAAGATGGAGCATGAAGGCTGAGAACTCCATACTTCCTGGGCCTTCGATTATCCCGCCTTAAACTAATTCATTGGCGATATTTTTGTCATGTATTTGGAAACGAAATTCGCACAAGAAATTGCAGCAGAGATGTGCGCAACAATTTTCTGTTCATCTCTGTGTCGGCAGCTTCTAAAGAATTTGTTTTGCATCGTTGTTAGAAATAGTTGTTCTTTTAGTACCTTTTCACTGGAGATGTTCTGGAATTTAGGTGTTCATTTCTTGACTTCAGATTTAGAACGTCATTTCTTGATTGTGCACTTAAGACGTTTCAACATGTAGGACTTGATTTCTTCTTTTAAAGCCTTTTCACTTGAGATCTTTGAAGATTTAGGACTTCATATGTTCTTGAGAAATTAGGACTTCATTTCGTCTTTGAAGGTCCGTTGACTTCAGATTTAGAACGTCATTTGTTGTTTGTTGACTTGGGATCTTTCAACATTTAGGACTTAATTTCTTTTTTTAGAGTCTTTTCAGTTGAGATCTTTGAAGTTTTAGGACTTCATATGTTCCTTTACGATCTTCTCACGTGAGATCTTTGAGAATTTAGGATTTCATTTCTCCCTTTAGTGTTCGTTGACTTCAGATCTTTAAAAATTTAGTACTTTATTTGTTATTTAAAGGTCGTTTGACTTGAAATCTTTAAAAATTTAGTAGTTTATTTGTTATTTAAAGGTCCTTTGACTTGAAATCTTTTTGAAAATTTATGAATTGACATTTTCTTTTCGGGTTTTTTTAATTGAGATTTTTGGAAATGAAGGACTTCATTTGCTCGAGGCCATTAAGACTTGGCAATAAAGAAGTTAACCATCTCTGGATCTATCGATGTTCTTGTGCTGGATTAATTCATTTGCGATATGCCTTCTCCTTTCGAGTAATCTTGGAAATCTGCGAGAAATCGATAACAGAGCTTTTAGCAACTTTCGTCCTTCACAGTAAATTATATGTGCAATAAATAAAATAAAATTTATACTGTCGTCTGTGGCAGTTTTCTAAATAAGTTTTATTTTTCTATATTTAATTTCACATTATTTTTCTTTTATTATTATTTGTATTTATGATTATTTATACATATTTTAGCATTCGACACATGTGTATATTGGGATTGCATTTTATCGTTTAGCTAAAACTTTGAATGTTTGCGCCTTCATCCGTCCGTGTGTCTCACTTTCCTGCTGTCTGTCTGTCTCTCTGTCTGTTTGTGCATTTATTATAAATTTTCTGTCTCATAGATTTGATTTATGTAAAACACTACCCGATGCATTTCTTATGGACTTTTTTCGTTTTTGCATAATCATACCAAAATGTTATTCGATATGAAAAGATTTGTTGATATTTACTTTGCCCACATCTTCTCTCATCACATCACATTCGCATGGCCAAGAGTTGTTCATATTAATTTTTAAGTTCCGTATATATGCGTGCGGTTTTAAGCGGTTTTATTCCACGTTATTGAAAAAAAGCACAAATAATAATATTCAAAATAGGTTTTTCTTCCATTTATATTTCTTCTTTCTAGCAACCTGAGTTGAGGAAAAATTGTTTACGAGTAGATACATATATATGTATGTATGTATGTATGTACGTTGCTTTTATGCATTTCACGTCATGAGTTGTCATGTTTGGTTTGGTTTTATGTAATAAATCAATCAAAAATTTGTTTTATTGAATTGCTGTCAATCATCAATTAAGCTCTGGGAAATATTTGTGCATTTCCCCAGCTTTGTACGTATTTTTACATGTATTATTTCTCGTAAAATTGCTTAAGGATGTAGGTCTTTCTAACAACTTTTACCATTGGATTGGGGTTTTTTTTGTCTGTTTTTTCTTCGCTAACCACCTGCAGAGAATTGATCAAATCAAAAAGATCTCCTGCTTAAAATAAGTGATTGATGGCAAATAAAGTTGAAAAACAACACAAGGATATCGAAACTATTTTCTTTTCTTTTCTTTTTTAAACAAAGTTTAGGGTAAGAGGATCTAGTAGGGCGAACCAGTCGCGTTCTTTCTTATTTATTTTTCGAGTCATATATTTGGCATAACGCGTGTTAAGCAAGAACAGTTGTGTAGAATATTCTAGCCGTGTTACTCCTTACTTTATGCTTCTATTCTGTTCAGATTGTGAAAAGATTCTCACAGTCGTCAACATTTTTTGCTATTTTAATGACAATTAGTAGCTCCATTCACCTGACCTCAAAGTTGAGGAAGAAATGCAAAAACTGACTAGTGATCAAATAAAGTGCCGGTTTGTCTATCGTAAAAGAAATGATAAAAATTGGCGTGAATTGAAGAAGAAATTTCTATTTAGCCAGAACAGATTGGTTGTTAAGTACAAGATTTGTTTGTAATGGGCTAAACCCAAAAAGTGACATCGTAGAAGATGAAATGGAATTTTAAACCAAAAGACTAATATTAATATTTTTGTAAATAAACAATCAGATATTTCTCGAATTACGTGTGTAGTTTTGGCGTCTTAAGTAGGGATGATACAACAAAGTCTAGCTGGCCAGTTAACGAAGCTGGTGGGGATAAAACCAAATGTTGGCCTGCATCAAATGTTGCCAGCTCAAACGTAGCAATCGTAACTAACTGTAAGCTTGCTTTGTTACTGAGAAGTCTTTGGCGTGATATGAGTGGTATAAAGACATTAACTCAATACTGCTGGCTTTAATACTTTTACGACTAAGATTCTAAAAATGTGGACGTAGAATTTGTCACACGAGAGGCCTGTCGATTGATCAGGTCCATGCATGCTTGCAGGTTGCACTTTCTTCCTGTGCTTGTGCTTCAACTCACTCATACATTTCTTTATGCATCTTAATCTTGAGATTGAATAAAATTTGCCCAAATGAGGATTCACAGTATTTTACACTGTAATTCGTTACAAAAAAATCCCTACTCAAAGAATGTTGCTCATCAGAATTCATCACAAAAAATCAGATGAAATCAGATAAAAATCTGTTTCTGTGCCGCCCCAAATGTTTGCGACCGTTAATATTCGTGACAGTGAAACAGACCCTTAATGAGTGAGTGTTTGTCGTTTTTGGAAAAACCTGATCTATTAACAATTTAACAAAAAAAAAACATAAAAGGTAGGTTTTGGCTCATGACATTCTCATTTCAGTGTAACGCCGAAATAAAAAGATACAGAAATAATTGAAATTTCGTGGCAGCCACAACTGAATTCGCACATTCACAGCCTGCCTTTAAGTCACTCAACCCCTGGGCATTTTTGGTAAAGGGTGTGCCTGCCGGTAGTTATAAAACATTTATTTGCTACCTTAAGTTCTTTATTGCATGGCTTTGGTTTCGTTTCTTTGTTTTTCACCATTTTCCTGTAAAGTTCTTTATGGCGTATGGCCATTGTGTTACGTGGCATGTAATGCACGAATGATTAAGTCGTCGTGTCTCTCATCATAAAAAAGAATATTTAAACATAAAAAAGCATGAAAATACCTAAAAGGTCAACAAACTTGAAAAGCTTTTTCATTAACAAAATTAAGTTGTTTTATTTTTTGTTTTGCTTTAAAAAAGAAAACTGCGACTTTTCAAGAAAATGTCACTGAAAAATTTATTAATGACTGTCTGATTTTTAAAAGGCGTGTGTTTCAGAAGGGCTTGTTTTGTAAAAAAAAGAAACTATTATTTTTAATGATATTCTGAATATCACATTCACACTGGATTCATTTAATTTAATTGCTTCGTCTGTGTCAACTTTGAAGCCATTTGCTGGCAAATGGCGTCAAGGTGTTTTTATTTGTCAACTTTTGACAAATATTTATTTAAAAAAACATTTCATTTTCAATGAAGCATTTAATTTATTTACTATTTACTTTCAATATGAAACATTTAAAATATTTCCTGCATGAAGAAAACTAAATCTTGTTGTTTTGTTTACTTTAGTACGAATATTAAAATTACAATAAACAAAAAACCATTAAGAAAATAAATAGAATTATTTTGAAAATATTTACAATAATTATTTGGAGTAGCGCTGCCATTAAGAATAAATTGTAGAAGTCCAGCAAAATGGAAGTTTATGCGATAAATGGCGTCACGAAAAAGGTTAGGAAATGCTTCTTTGCAACAAATGTGGAGATTATGGAGTCTTTAAGTTTAGAAAACACCTGCATAAGATGAACGTTGTAGGTGTTTACGAGCGCAAAGTCAGAGGCGAAATACATACTTAAGAGATAAGTGTATGAGGAATTATGTCAGTGTTTTCACTGACAGCTCTGCGCCTTACCGTTCCTGTCCTTTTACAAGGTTTCAGATCATCTGGTGAAAAGAGTGGTAATGCAAAAATATATTTTACAATTAACTTAGACTACACTGCAACTACAGCTTGCAAACAGCTTGAGAAAGAACGTCTTGGTATGTTGGTAAAAAGAGACGAAACAGCGGATGAACTTGGGAAAAAGCATGTCTTGTGGTAGTTCGTTCCACAATCTCATAGCTGTTAGATTATTCCATAAACCACAAAAGGACTGCCTATTGCAAATGATCAGTATTTTCTCTGATGGTAATTGAGAAAGGTCCCAGTTCGGAAGAAAGGGGGACATTAGCCCCCCTATCAAAGAAATAATCTCTAAACCAGTCTCCTTAATAATCGCAAGGTCCTACTACTGCTACCCTTAGCTGGCTAACCATTTTAATTAAGAGTAATATCGTTCTCAGGATAGCTCTTCAATAAGAGGCATCTTTCTAATCCTTTTCCAGAAATGTTCGACAAAGTTTCGTTAATTGAACTGTTACTAGGTCATAATATGCCCTGCATTAGATGCGATCCTCACACGCCACCAATTGCCAAACTATTGTATTGCTGAATTGTTCTTAGTGTGATAAGGTCGAGTAAAACGAAAATAGGCTTTGAAAACCCAAGTGCTACATTTCTCATGTCTTCTGCACAAATTCGAATAAACCGAAAACAGACTTTGAAACGCGCGTTCAAACGTGAGAGTTTCCTGTCGAATATGTGAGGCTTGATGAGTTGGCAAAGCGACCAACACTGCAGAGATTCCATTCCAGCCAAAGACAAAAAGCTTCGCGGTTTTGTGTTCTACTACAATAAAAAAAAGTAACATCAGATGGTGTGAAGTGTGTCTTACACGCTCGCAAAGAAATGTGTATTAGGAATGGTTTTAGTAGGCATGAGAAATGACTATCCTCAGATCCAACCACCACCACCATCACCACCACCACTTTCAATGTGGAAACTATTTTCACTTGCCCAGCTCTGGTGGCATTATATATCACGAGAATAGAAGTTATTGCCTGAGTGAACCATGAAAGTAACGGTTTTCGAAAATTATTAAATCAACATGGCGTCATGTTGATCATCTCTTTTGCTTCTTTCGAAAATAAAATCCAATCAAAGCTTTCTTGGCTTTGATCAAAATCGTTTACCTCAGGTAAGCGATAAGTGAATGCGCCTTAAGATGTAAATATATATGTATGTATGTATGTATGTTTTAGTGTTGAAATCAAGCTAATTTTACGCTGAGTGATTTTATTTTGTATCTATACGTTCTACGTTCTTTCTTCCTCATATTTGAAACTGTTTTCTTGGCGTGTTTCTTCTTAAAACAAAAGAAAAAACGTAGAAAATTAAAACGGTACTTGCTTAAGACGGTTTCTGTTTTGTTAGAAAAATGCTGTAAGTGGAAAAGCGCCAAAACAAAAGAATAAACATTTAAGAAACATACGAGTGCATACAGACAGAAAAAAAACTAGAATGGAATTGTAGATTTTTTTCTTTTACCTTTTGGTCTTCCTCTCCAGCCATTTGTTCTGCTGGCATTCGTTTATACATACATATTTTGTATATGTTTTTGCAAAAGTTGCACCACAACCAATAAATGCGCTTCTCATTCATTCCTGACAGCAAAAGAGGAAAAAGAAGAAAATCGATTAAAACCAGTTAAACCAATTCAACTTGCACTCTAAAAGTCGGAAAAAAGTCTTTATAAACTGTACTAATAGTTTACAATAATAACAACAAATAAACAATGTAATGCAAACTCAGTTTTGCATTTACTTGCAGGAATGCTTGAGCACATATTTTTTTTCGTTGACCGTAAATGTGATTGTATTATTGAAAAACAAACGTTTTTCTCTGCATGTTAATGCGTAGTTGTTAAAATGGTAGTAGAAACAAAACAGCATTAGAATTCAATTTACTACATTTCATACAACACTAGGTAAAACTCGATGTTCGCTCGCTACCCCTATCCTGTTTAGTAGCATATTTATTGCGGTAAAAAAGTATCAATTAGAGACGGTTTTATTCTGTTTGGTTTAAGTCTCAGTCCGTGTAATAGTTCCTTCAAACTCAGATCAACACGGGGCACTCTAGTTTTCGTGGTATAGAGCGGAAGGGTTCCTCCGACTGGCACGGCTACCAAAACTTTGACTTCGGTTAAGCAAGTTCTTGCGAAACCTTTACTAAAGGACCGAGGATACTGAAGTAGAGGTCTACGCTCGCTGATTCGAATGTTTTCGGGCAAGCTGTCGGCTTGCAACAGATTTTTGGTTTTGATAAGGCACCAAATGGTGGGGAAAGTACAGCCTGGTCTGACGATTCCGTGCTTTCAACTCAGGTGCTTTACCTTCCTTGTAGGTAATTACAGGTGACAGTGGTCAGCCATTGACAAGTTCACCAAGTGGAGTTGGTCCACCATCAGATTAGACCATAATGGCTTTCAACAAAACCATACATCCTTCCCGATTTACTTTCGGTATTTTAAGGTACCTTTTTGTTTCTTTTTATTAATGATAGAACACTTCGTTTGATTCAAATCACTTGTCCTTTCTTCAAATTTGGAAACGAAAAATTGTCAGCAGGAACCTAATCTGTCACGTCTGCCTAACGAAGTAGCGTTCCATAGCCCAATTCACGAATTTTCGTCCAAACTGATGAAACGCTTATCAGTTTGTTGAAGTTTATGAATGTGCAAACTTGAGATCAAAATATTGTTGATACTGTAGGTTTAAAGAGTTTTTATTGGCCATGAAGGAAAACCACTCCAAAAGGAGCCAAAAATCAACCGAGAACAGAAGTACCTGCGTTACTATAAAACATACTCATCGGGGAAACCCCCAATTCACAACCAATTACACTTAATAAATGTTCATGTATGTGTGTATAGATATATTTTAATTCTTACTGCTTTTTATTCAGAGTTGACAGGATAGACCTTTGTGGGTTGGAGGCCACTGTAGATACAATTGCTTTGCTATGCGTATATGCTAGCTTGTGATTCAACTGTCGCCAAATCTAATTCTTCTTAGAGCAATAAAAGCTCTTACGATATGCAAATATATTTGAAAAACAAAATTATTGCTAAAAAAAATAAAACCTCCCCACTCATCATTATAAGTACAAACACAAACGAATGATGATGACTCGTTCCTTAATTAACGATTTGACTTTATATCTTCCAAGAAATATTCTGCATTTTGCTTTTTTTTTTTGGAGCTGATGATAGTCCACCCATCGTTTACTTTTTCTAGGACAGACTGCGCTTCTTTTTCTGAAGAAAATCCAATAAAATTTCATATTTTCAATGACTCTTGACGATTTTCTTTGTTTTTAATCTGTTGTGGGGTTTCTAGGAAATTTTAATTTCAGCATTATTTCATATTATCTCATATTGGATCTGGTGAACACGTTTTGGCAAAAAGAAAAGCAAATCTTGAAATGAACCTCCAAAGAAGAAAGTTTGTTGTTGTTCTGTTCGAAAGCACATGATGCGGAGTTAAGAAAGAAATGATTTTTGATCGTTTCATTGTTTAATTTTACACTAACAACAAACAAACGGTAAACTGGTGGCTCAATTCCCCAAACACTTGATCAAAATTCGAATGCAAAAGAAACAAAAACTAAGAAACAAAAAACGACGGCCTTAAGTACACTTGTAATGATGCCACGGCTTAAACAAAAAGTCAAATTGTATAGATACTTTATAGAATAGAATGAGTGAAAAAGAAAATGCTCATCTCGTGGCAAAAGCTTTTCACTGCAAACGATACGACGACACGGCACTTCAGGTAACGCGTTAGTTCGCTTCAAAACTAAATGAAAAACAAAAAAGAAAAAATTATCATAATCAAAAAACAGAGAAAAAAAAACAACTTGTGAATGTGCAAAACAAGAATCTATAAGACATCAACCCAAATAATCAAAGTTAAATAATGTTTCTTTATACTGACTGCCAGTTTGTCTGTCTGGGCCTGTCTTTCGGCTTGTCTAATCAAAACAACAACAACAACAACAAAAGTTTGAACAAAAAATTAAAATTGTTGGTGTACAACAAGTATAACTAATGATATTGCAACAGCAACAAAAAATTAACATGCAGCAAAAAACCATGTACTTGTACAACAACAAGAAATGGGTAATTGGCCCAAGTACCGTAAACATAAAGTCTAGATGATAAACGGCAGATATTTAGAATATAACAGTAATATAAAAGAATTTTCTTATCGAAAAACCTCTTAAACATGATCGATGTGGCCTTTTCTGAAGGTGGATCACCTCTACGTGGTCAATGGCCGCCCACCTCGCTCATATGACTTATCAGGTACAAGTAGGTGGCAACTTTTTGTGCAAGGGGGCGGCACATACCACAAACCTCTTGCTCTAGAGTTCCGGTAATCTAATCCTTTCTGCCAGTAATTTACGGGACAGTTAAAGGAAGACATAGCACGTGAGTTGGTAGCCCGAACAGCAAACCTTAACCACTCCCTACCATACCCCTTCTAGTACCTTACGAAGAACAAAATCTAAACTAAAACTAATTTAAACTACATCCAAAACGTTTCAACCTCAATTTACGGTCAACACCAGGATCCTTCTTTCAAAGCAAGTGGTCGCCCCCCGGGAAATTGATCGAAGTCGTACCTGAACTTCCATACCAACCCAGGAACCCCTGCCCCTCATATAGGCCATGGCAAAATCTGCTCATGAGGTGTATAAAAAAATCGTAGGCAGCCAACTTCATGTTGGTCGCAAAAGCTTGGCCTTGCTCTAACCGCAAGCAGACAAATTTTCTACCTTTCCCCGTTCGATTGCCAAGCCAAGGCGGATATGTTTGTTCTCGGTTATATAAAATCACATCCATAGACCTTTCAAACGAATCCTGCTAATGTTGTTGTTTGTTTCTATTATTTCTAAAATTCCTTGCAATATTACATACTTTTAAATGCAGCTTTCTTTTCCGCGGAAAATATTCTCCAGCGCTCGCAAACAATTGGAAGATCCACCTTAAAAAAAAAAAACATTATGAAATGAATTTGCCAATTTAAAACGAACAAAACAAAAAACAGGCTTTCAAATGACTTACAGAAACATGTCATGCCTTCTTACTCCACTCGAATGCTGCTTTATTGTATTTCTCCTATTTGCTTATTTCTTCCACCAGGAAGATTCTAAGTATTCATTCAATAATTTCATGCAACTTATATTTATGTCTTGTATGTGTAGAAGAAAGCAACGAGGAGAAAATGAACAAACAAAAAAAGACCTCGAACAGTAAAGCACGATTTTGACCATGTGTTTATAAATATGTAAGACTCTGCTTAAATAAGACTCAATTCTGAAAGCTGTAAAACTTAATGCCACAGTAAAAGAAAATGTTATGGCACACAACACAGCCGGTACATGCTCGAAAGAAGCTGGCAAAAAGGAACTAATCTTGGTTAATAGTAGGAAGAGAGACAGTGAGCGGAAAAACAGAAATAAATTACTGCAAGATAAAGTTTTCTTTTATGTATATTTCTGATGAAGGAAGGTACTCCAAGAGCAGCACTTGGTTTGCCTGCTTAAAGCGAGCGTTCCCCACTGCCGCCTTATACGAAACAAGAACCTAATTTATTGCGCAATGTTTCAAGGAAAACCAGCTACGGAATTCTTAGACTGTTTTATCTTTGATATCAATTTAATTGGAATAAAGCGAATACCTGCAATAAAGAGATAATGATCTCGTTAGCAGCCCACAAAACACATTAAACGTTATATGTATATTTAACAAAATAAGTATTATTTACAATAAACCCAACAAATAAAGAATACAAGAACGTTGCGTGCAAATATGCTTAAATGTTTTCTGAAAGCCTTCCAAATGTGTTGTGCATGTTATATAATTGTGAAAGTCATGGGTGTATAGAAAAAGTTATCAAACAAGCGGGCTAGATATTGCAGAATTTCATATGAAAATTCTAGAGAAATGTTTGCTCAGCCAGTGAACAATGTTTCATTTCCATAATCACCATCATCTAACAGTGGAGTGGGTGTTGCTGTAGATACGCATTCGGACAAAAAGTTTTCGTTAATTCAGCAAACTATTTAATTGAAAACAAATTCGCTTCTTAGTTAACATTTACAGTAAAGGTTTTCTTTAACAAAGCTTCCGCTTGTGTTTTTGTTTTATAAAAGCGCTTTTCTTTTGAGGTGTTTTTTTTACACAAAAGTGTTTTTCCTTTGTTACTAGAACTTTTTTTTTCAATAAAACAACAAACAAAAAATCAATGGAAAGAGCAATAATTTTTAAGAGATTTAATGTTAGTTTCTGGCATGCGACTTGGTCGGCCCAATTTTGCAACTCTTTTCGAGCATTCACCAATGTTGGCATCTAAATTATCAATCGTTACTAGTTTATCAGCAAAACGAGAGAGATTCGAGGTAGGCGCACAGAAATATCGAGATGGCCAATTCACAGGATCATTTCTTGAGATAATTCTACCAGCCAACCTTTGCCTCAACCAAACTGACTGATTTGCGCGCTGTATGACATGTTGCGCAGACTTATTAGAACCGTTGCTACTCTAAAAGATTTGGAATGTCATGAGGAATAAAAGGTCACCACTTATATGACTGTAGCGTTTGCCATACACGATAACGTTGGCAACGGTTTCGGATTGAAACATAAATAGGCCCAAACAGGATTTTTTCGGAATGTAATGGAGTGTCAAGAGTTGCATGAGGATTACTGTCTGCAGTCAGCGATAAGACCGTTATTTGCCAACAAAAATTCATTCATTGAACACTGACCTTAATTACTTCAACAGTTGAGTTTTGAATGGATGCGGGTCAAGATGTTTCCTCCACTTAGCAATATGTGTTCCATTTGGATAAATGGAACTTGGGAAAGTTCTCAACAAGATGGGCCAACAGAGTGCCAAGTTTTTTTCTTGATGATTTGCTAAACCGTATTGAGCACAAGTCATGCCCGTCTGACTAGTATGATAAATTGGCTTGAGGGTTATACCAATCGGTAGCTCTATATATTACAACACTGCCTTTACTTTTCAAATACTTACAAGAAATTATATTCCTACATTTGGAAGCATTAGCGATTTTTGAACATTCAGTATTCTTTGAAACTCTTGGCCAAATGTCAACCACTGGCTGCTGCTGGCCGCAAGTCCCCTTAAAATACCACATGCTTCACAAAATTAAACTTAAAAATGTATCTTCTTCTTCTTCTTTTGGCGCTACAGTCCGTGGTGAAGCTGGGCCTCAACCAACAAAGTTTTCCAGCTGTATCTACTGATACTGATATTAATGCAACAAAATAATCAAAATAAAAATGTATCTAGATATTTTTGGTAAATTAATTCCCTTAATACCAACAAAAATTGCTCAGTTTAAGTTATTTTTGCTGCTTACAGATCTCAAATTAACCCCATTCCCAGGCTATTGTTGTTGCAAAATAAAAATTTATTAAAAAAAAAGTATTTAAATTGTAGTTGAGGTACCCTGCGCCAACTGCGCCACCAAATAATAAAATACAATTATAATAAACATAAACTAAAAAATGTTTATTTAAACTACCAACAGCCAGAAAACCAAACATATGTACATTCATAAATGTAGGTGCATATGTATGTGAACAATAACTAAAAGTTTTTACATACATACATAAATATGTTACAAAAACAAACAAACAAAAAAAAAGACTTGCAAAAAACTAACATGAACAAAATGTCATAGAAATGTTATAAAACCAACACTTGTGCCAGGCAGACAGACGCTTTGAAACTGTCAGTTTCGCGTTTCCAAACATTCGAACCAAACAGTCAGCAGTTACTTGAACAGAGGCCCAGTTAAATAAATACGACTACAGCCAGTCAGGCGGACAGACAAACAGACGGACCGCCAGACAACAGAGAACTATTAACCAACCCAACAACTCATTCAATCCACTTTAAATAAACCATCAGCCAAAATAATGACAACGTTAACTGCTAATGTTCAGGTTTACATACGTACATACGAGTACGAGCCTGTACGTCTATTTTGCAGGCTTGAAATCGCATTGACATGAGCCCCACAACTGCAAAAACAAAAGGCATTTACATCTGAAAATGTCAAAAATAAAGAAAATGTTGTTAGAAAAAAAAAAATTGGAAATAGAAAAATTGAACAACTAAAGCAACGTTTACACACACGAGTACATACACAAGTACATACATCTTCAGCCCGAGGAATAATAATTTTAAAATTAAGGATGGTCACCTCCACCTTAAAGTAAAGTAAAATATAAAGAAAAAGAAATTTAGATTTCACCACCAGTTTTTCAAAACAGCCCATTTGAAAACTTCAGAAACATGTCTTGATTTTTATGATATAAACCTCGAATGGGGCCAAGTGGCCAGGCTTGTGATGAGCGGGAGAGCATGACCGGTTCAAACGGGATGTGGGCACTTTATTCAACATTTGTCTGTACACACAATATAGGGTTCCTCTAGCTTTAAACGCAACCAGGTAAGTCTGAAATACTTAAAAAGCTTTTTGAATGCGCTTGAATTGCCCTGTGAATGATGCCGTTTTCTAAGGATCATGGATATGTGTATTTTCCGCGTATATCATGGGCAGCACGCATCAAAATAGCTTAAACGTTCTGTATGTTATTCTTGTATGGTGTGACGAGTAAAAGCTTAACGGTACGAAATTTGAGGATTGCAATAGCCGGTTGGCCTTATTTTCCCGAAAATCGTTCGCACGGAACGCTGAGCTGTTTGGCATATGTAGCACCTTCTGTTGAAACCACCTATCGTTGGTGTTCACATCATAGAAGACCTGTACACTTGCTCTGATCCCAAAATCTTCCAAAATCGAAGCTGACATAAGTTGTGTGACACATAAATAGACATCATAGTGGTGTTCACATTACCGAATCCAGGCCAAAAGAAGCTGTGCGTCGAGGATCTACAGCATTCGTCAGTGACGACGTTAACCTTGTCAAAGTGGTTCAGCACGATATATGTATATATCACAAAGAGTGATATCTTTGGTTTGCATATTGGCTGCTCATGGATCGCATGTAATATTTAGTATCATTCTACGTTGTCAAATTTTGTTTGGTGATATAACAAGTTGTCCAAAAATGGATCTAATTAGTATAACTGATGGTTTGCTGAAGTTGAGAGTCAGGTTCCAATTGCTGCAGTATGCATTTGGGTCCAAATAACTTCAATTCCCAAGTCACTTGCATTTTTTGTAGGTGCAACTTGTACATACGACGAAAAAGTTGCCCAGCTGTGAACTGCTAAAGGTTAAGTATTTGCGGGCGATTCGAAATCGTATTGTCGTTGTCGTGGTAATTTTTCATTGTGAACTTCAATTTATCCACTACGAATTTTCCTCATGGTAGGACGATTATTAGTCTATAAAAAAGAATACTCCGTTTGATAAAATATTTTGTCTTAGAAGTTTTGCTAAATTTTACAACAGTTTTTGTTTTAGTTTTACAAGTAAAGCTACAAGGCTTCACCAAATTTCTACGAAATAAACTGCCCTAAGCCAAAACAGTCTGTCTTATCTTCCGATTGTGATCCTGGGAAGTAGTTATTTTTCTTTAGATTTAGAATTTTAAATGAAAAAGAGTGAAGCGCGGATAGAGCAAATTATTAAATGGACTGAAAATCATAAAGTTTGTGGAAAAACGCGTTTGTTTGCAAATTCTATCGACAGACGGTCAAAATGTTATATATTTCCGATTACAGCTTTCAAGCTTTAAAATGACAATATTTATCTAAAGTATTTAAGCGAAATCGAACATTTTCTCAACAAACGCTACACTTTTCCAAATAACCTTTTTGGAAATTGAATTTCAAAATGAAAATGGTAAATCTAATATTTATGATTTAAACTTAATAAAAGTTGCGCATTATTTTATTAAATTTATTTTAAATATCTTTTAATCTTTCAAAACTCAGTTTTAATAACAAATTTGCTACACTTCAATAACAGACTCATTACGGCTAAAAAAGCGTAGCATGTTTACAAGTACATATTGTAAATTTACTATGAACGTTGATGAAAGAAGGGGGGTAACAGCTCAAAACAAAAACAAGAAACAATATCGCACACACACACACACACACACACAACTTTAAAGCCATAAACATCTGCAAATAACACACTTTTAATTTGATTACAAAAACATTAAACAAAATCGACAAAAGAAAAACTTTACTACACTTTCGCCGCGGCAACAACACATGAGTGGGTGGGTGGCAGCAACAAGTTGACAAATATTATTAACAGGAACAACAACTAAAAAGTATTAATGTGCTTTATTATAAAACAGCGTCAACTAAATGATGATGCCACAGAAAATTCACCAAAAGAAAGAGAAGAAAAGAAATGAAATGGTGATAATAAATGACGTTGGAATATGAGGATGATGATGATGATGATGATGACGACAAACGACGAAAATGATGATGTGATGACTGTGTCGACTGACGATGACAATAATGTGATGTGTTCATTCAGTGTGAAAATAAGTGGTAAAATTGGATTATTATGTTGTTTTTTCTTTGCATTTTGCATTTTGGTTGCAATTTCTGTGTTGCAGTTGAATTTACTACAAAAAAATAAAAACAAGAAAAATTCAAATGCCATGAATTTATGCATGAATGTTGTTTGTCTTCATAAAACAACAGTTTTAGAGAAGAACGTATAATGAGACTGCAACACTTATTGCGAGTTGTCGTTGTCGTTGTTGTTATCGTTGTTGCTGCCGCTGCTGTTTTTGTTGTTGTTGACAACAACAACAACAACACCAAAGATAAGAAGCAGTTAAACAACAATATCAACAACCATAAAACCCCTGTAAATTTATTTGAAATTCTTTTATACATATTTTCTTTTACTTTTATGATTGTAACATCGTATTTGGGTCATGCATGTATTAAAGTTGGGGTACATGCACAGACACGCACATTTGCTTAAGGAATAGACAATGCAATCGAAAAAATATATGATTAGAAAACCCAGCAAACAATTGGCTGCCCAGCGAACATTTACTCGTATAAAGAGTTATTTTCATATATTTGCAACGTATGTTGGAACAGCACGAAAGGCAAATAAATAATTTTTTTAATTGTAAATATTTAAACAGTTTTTGGAAAATGTGGAAACTAAATTCAAGCCCTCAAGAGCTATAATTTCAAGTGGCATTCGGACGACAACCACTTCGCACATTTCTTTATGGGGGTATAGAGGTGTGCCCCGGGATATCGGGTGGCCTGGAACTTTTAACTTCAAAGAGAAAATGTGTGTATAGCTTCTTTTTGCTGGGGGCAGTAACTTCCTAACTCTTCACAAAAGCTCCGGCAGAATGGGAATGAATGAACGGCCCTCATCAGAGTGTTTTGTGTACAGAGTTGTTAGTGATACATATGTGGCGGATACCTAAGGCTAACCCCTAAATCGCGGAAAGAAAATGCACACTATATCCTATTTTCGGTAGTACAAATGTCTTGCATCAGGTACTTGATCTAGTGCTAAGAAGTACATGGTCAAGTGTTGGGTAGAGTTGTTCAAGGACTGATATATAAAGATTACGGTCACATGCCATCCTAATTTTGGATCTATTCACTGCCGGGCAAGATTAGATAAGCAGTGGTCATCAACAAGCGGTTGCTTAAGTGATTCAATTGCTTTATGTACAAGTATTTGTCATCAGCCCCACCAGGGCTTTAGTAGTGCATAAGTGGTTCTGACCACCAATTGATCAAGCCAACTTGCCTGCCATTTCGAAATATAATCAAGGATCACTTCAATAGCTGATATGTGTGATTTTCAATCAGACAAATCGAATAACTCCAATTACCATTCTTGGTATATGTGACTGATAATTAGATGAATTTAAAGTATTCAAGTATTTTACGAGCTTCATTTGTTATTTTCGAAGGAAGCTCTTCAAGCAAAGAGGACGCAACCACCAAACCTTCTTTTGCTATAATTTTTTTTTTTATTAATTTGATTTCATGTCCAACTTAAATAACATATCAACAGCCTTTGCCAAGTCTTTCGAATATTTAGCTTTCAAGTTATTTGTTAAAAAAGCTCGGTAAAATAAAGTATAATTTCAGTGACTTGGTCTATACTTCAAGTCTGGCTTAAAGTAACTGGGTCATACGCAAGAGAAAGCGTAAGGTAAGATCCTACCTTGATATTAGTTAATCAATTTAATTGTCTTTATTGAAAATCTTGAGTTTTTTCCCCTATAGATTAATTGGGGAAATCCTTCGCGACACATTTCAATGCGATATCACTCAGTTTTGGTGGTAGACTTACAACTGAAAATCGGTAAACATTTCTTCCTTTTATGTAAATAAAACCACAGCATTAGTGGTTCCAACTAAAACTTGCTCCTTTGATTATTTTTTTAACTTAACTTCAAAGACCTGCCAACTGCTGTTTATTTAAGTAAAATCCATTTAAAGGTCAAACGAAAAAGGTCACCTAAAGCGACAAGTTACACCCTCGAAACTTGTTTGAATCCAACAAACAACCAAAGTGTATTAAATATCAAATACAAAGAACACTCAACAAATTTGTTCTATATTTGAAATGGTGGAAGCCGTGCTGTTACTGTAAAGAATTTACATAAATTCTGACTTTTTAAGGCAGAAATAAGTCACGTCAGAAATCACACAACAAACCTGATTAAAGTATTTAACAAGTGGCCTGTAAATGTTTTCTAAATAAACAAATAAAACGCATGGAAAAAAATACACTCGAAAAAATATAACAATGAATTGGAATTGGTCACATAAAGGGTTCTGTGGTGGCGTGTATCCATCCATATTTTTGCTTACTACAAACGTGTTAGGGAACAAATATCGAAGGCCATGTAGATGTGGAGCCTGAAGCTGCCGCTTTTCGTACTCGAAATAAATGAATTATCTACCATTTTTAATAGGGTTTTAATAGTTTTGCACAAAAAATTGCATACGATTATTCTTCTGTCTTAAGGTTGCTGTCGGTACCCCAAGCTGAAAGAAAATGGTCACATCATTGGTGCCTTGGGGATCTATCCCCTATAGTTCCATGAAGGTAATGTTTTCAAATTTCTATTAATTGTTTTGTTTATTTGTTTGTATGTTCCAATCTTTGGCCAATAACATGCCACATGTGGCATCTTTGTAGTGAAGTCATCAGCATCAATATTTTCAGAATAAAATTTGATCTTACGACAATTTGAAAGGGGTTAGATTAGAACTTAATGTCGTATAGTTTACAATCCGAAACTTAGCAGCCATTTGCAGAGTATCTCCGCTGTCTTCATACAATCTATAAAAATTCAAATCGCGGCTGCTTCTGGCAATGATCGGTAATTACTGTTGTAATTGTTACCACACACCTGCCCATATTTCGAAGCAACTTTCTACTTAGCGCTTTTTAAGTGGTTCAAGTGACCCTTAAGAGTTGCCGTTGCTTTTACAGGACTGAAGACCCTCTCTAATATTCTTAAAAGTACGCTCGTTAAGAGCAACATATTAAATATTGGTTTTAGTGTTGAAAGAAATAAAGATTTAGATATGATTATAGTGAATTTCACAGAAATTTTACTGTGTACCAAACAAATGCATATTTTATTGCGATGAAATTTGTTTGCTTTGGGTTTGTGCATCTTGAAACCTATCCAGAAACACATCCTCTTCCAACCGGTCATGCAACAAACACTTTGATCCAAATTTGCGTTTCTCTTCAAATACTTTAGTTTTATATTTGTTGAGTTTTAAAAATTTTTCTTTCAGTGTGAAATTGTTGCCAGTTTTTATGCTTTTGTAGCCAAGGAGTGAAGAAGGGCAAAGCAGCAAAACTGCCAGCCTGTGGATCACTCTGCTGCACAAATATGATGTAATCAAACTGCATTCATTACCAGACGCGGAGAGTTTTTTTTCAATTGCTGTTGTACATAATAGTGGTTGTTATTTTTTTTTGCATCTTGTTTAAATCATCAGTCAGAAGTTTTTTGTTTCCAATGCAATTTGTTGTTGTTGTTGTTGCTTTTATTTTTGCAAAACTCCATTTGCTTGGAAAAGTTGAAAATGATGACCATCGTGGTGCAACAATCAGCCATTGAGAACACACAGTCTCTGGCCGGTCTTTGCATGCCAGCCAGTCTTACCAGCAGGCAGCACTGTGAGACCACAGCAGACTGTGACTGAATAATAGTCTGGATTTGAGTGTAACATTTTTTGTTGAACGCGTCTTGTTTAGCTTCTTATTTCATTTATGAGATAATCATAATTTTATTTATATTTTGCTGTTTTGTAGGCCATTGTTTGTGTTCTGTTTTTGCATTTTTTTGTTTTTGCATTATTTTTAAATTTGTACAAAAACACTATATTCATACATACACACACACACATACATACATACAAGAAAAAATAAAAACCAGACTTATTATAAAACATGTAAATGGAATTTTTAAAGGTCACAACTGTGTGATAAAGTTGTGTTCTTTATGCGTTTTTGTAACAGCTGATATAAAAACACTTTTCGAAATACAAAAGTCGCCACTACTGACATAAATTCCGATCAAAAATACCAAAATTTTTGGAAACTTTTTCCACAAAAACTCTTAAATTATTAATAAAAAAAAAAAAAAAAGTTAAGCTGGAAGAAGTGATCATTTTGTATTTGCCGGTGACGTTCATATCCACAAGATTAGTTGCCATCAACTGCGAATACCAGCCGGTAATAGTTTTACAATTTACACGATTATTTTCGTTATCGACGAAACTGAAGGGGGAACTAAAGAAAAGTTGTAGATATCAGACCCCCACCCATACTTGCCTTGTCTTCTATGGCGAGTTGGAATAATTGGGCTTTTTAGTTTGTCAGCAGCTCATAAACACTCATAAACGCCTCAAACTGTTCCCTTGTTAATGATTCCAAACTATATTTTAAGAAAAAATATTGATATAATTTGGAAAAAACTTACACACCGCCTGTAACATCCACTCTATCCCTTGGCTCAACAGGAGTCTCTTCGAAGGAGAGGTGATGAAGTGGGCAAAATTCATCGCAGGGAAACACTGGAACGATACTGAAGGCTTTGAACAATCCAAGACGTTTTTAGGCTTTGATGCTAAGAGCGTAGAATTAGTTCTAAGACGGTATAGAAAAAGCCAAAGAACACTGTCGGTGGTTCCCATAAGTCACTATGGCTGTGCAATAAGCGGCAGCGTTGAAGGGACAGAATTAAATTGCTTAGTTGATCACTAAAAATGCAACGTTCAGGCACAGCCGATGATGCTGGCGCTGGCGATATGGAGCTGCAAACACTCCCGTTGAAAAAGCTGGTCCAGTTTTTGAACGTGTTAAGCCCGTAAAGCACAATGCAGATCAAAGATGTTCGCGTAGTAAAGCTCTGTATTGTGCCCGACCACAAGCTCTTATTCCATTCCATTACCCCGTTTCGTAAAAGTGTAGTCTCTCTACCTCTAGCAAGCCAAATTTTTCTTGTTTTCTAACAAAGCTCGCCTTCTTATTCATATTAGTTTTTCTTATTTGATAATTAACTTTAAATGACGTCAATCTGAATCCCTTTAAACCAATTTAAATATTTTATAACTTAAAACATTTAAACAAACAAAAATAATTTCTTTCGTTCATTCATACTTTCAAAAGTGTTAAGAATTTTCACAAGCCGTTTCAATTACCCAAGTATTTATTATATTAATTATTCCCACATCATTTGTAGAATAGAATTTGTAGAATTAGAATAGCAATAAAATCGCAAATCTTTGGTCTATTTTTATTACTTATTTCTTTGAACACCAAACCCTGGTTGTTTTTTCTTCTTATTCTAAGCAAATTTAACAAAATGTTGTTCGGAGCAACAAATATTTTTCTCATCCAAACCTGTTATTCTGTTCCCTCGCATTGGAAGATGTTTTAATAAAATGAAAACTAAACTAAGAAACATTTTAATCATTTCAATTTAAAACAAAAGAGGGGAGCAACAATTTCTATATCTTGTTTTTAAATACCTGATGGGAAATATTACCGCACATTAAATTTAAATGATTCTTAAAACTGCTGACGGACGAGAAATGGCTTAAATGAGCCATGGAAGTCATGGACGTGAAGCCAATGGTTGCTGCAATACTTGCACCGTGGCTGTAGCGAACATGGAGTTCGGCAAAGACTTTCCAAACTCATTATTACTTTCGTGCACATATTCTGTTGGTTAGAACTTCATCATTTCGTTTGGGAAAAATGGAAAAACTAATTATTTTGCTTCAGTTTTTAATAAATATATTTGATTGTTGGTTTAATGTTGATTGCACTTCATATAATAGAGTGGTTTTCGAATAGAGTGGTTATCTCAAAACGATATCTTTCAAAACATTAAGATTTCCTGACTATATTTTTATATATTATATGTCTTGACTTTGTACTAATTATGAGCAATTGCTGCCCTTCGGCAGAAAAACAGTTTATTTATTTTTTTTTCGGCGAAAACTTTTCTCTGTCATAAAAATTCAAACGAAATACATACATCAGCAGATGGAATTATTAGAATAGTTCCTGTCAATTCAAAAGATACTTGGGGAATCTAAAAGTGGGGATATTGACGTCGTCTAATTGTTTTTCGTCAAAGGAATTTAGTGACAGCAACAGCTTCTAAAGAAACTCGTTTAATATCAATATTAATTTATCAATTTTTCTTTACTTTTAGATTTTACGCAGTGTTGCTTATATTGTTTATCACGCCTTGGATTACAATCTGCACGAAGATGAACAGTGTCAAATGTCCCAAGAGTTGGAAGAACTCATTACCCACATGTCTGCAGAAGGTACGTTTCGTTTCACAAAAAACCAAATTCCACACAAATTCAACTTCAAATAGTTTCATTGCGACCACTGAATCTCTTGACAATCGAATCGTCACTTTCACTATCTTATAAATCGATTGTAACTCAAGAGTGAATGAATACGATAATTAGGACAGACAAATCAGTGAAAGCTTCAAAAATAGATCCAAAATAGTTTCATTGTGAATTAGTATTTTCCACCATTTTGGATCCCAGTGATTAAACGATAACGAACGTACACCATTCCGTATTATTTTGGCGCTTGAGTGATACTTGCCTGTCGACCGTTAATTCGCATCACCTAAAACTAACTGTCCCGATTACTTTCACGTTTTCAGGTTTCAGACATGAAAGCCCGCTTTACACACACGGCGAGCACGTGAGCCGTGGGACCCGCTTCTTCCTAACTAACTCCAGCTATATTATTTTCCATAATCCTTCATCCTGGCCAGATGATATCTGATATCACCATGTCATAGAATTAATACTACTAATTTCCATTTGCCATTTACGATTCGTGGAATCTGAGATCTCCAACTGTAGCAACGGAATGTCTTCTGTCCTCCTACGCACTCTCCCGTACAGCGGCGATGCGTTTGCCAGATCCCACTGATATTAAATTCTATAGACGTCCGCGATGATTTGGCAAAATAGGCAGAACAAATCACAGCCAATTCGAGAGGTGTAGCTGCAATAAAATCATGCTTTTTCAGGCCGATATTTATCTAAACTTTCATGGTTGGAAAACCTATTCTAAATCTCATGCAAAATGATTAGTTGGTTCATGTTAAATTAATGCTTTTATAGGTTTACCATCAAATTTTGACAAGCAAATAATTCTTATTTGTTTGCATTGAAATAGACTTGCTATTTCACTTATCAATTTGTTAATCTAACTTGACAATACATTTAAGTATGTTTTAAGTTGAATTGATATGAAACGAGCTTAAAATAAAGTTGTTGTGAAAAATTTTATGTGTAAATTGCGGCTGTTCGATTTAAACTGTATTAAAATATTGGTTAAACTATTCAGAAACTTTATTTAAAAAAAAAAAATCCTTGTTTTAAATGATTAGTAGTATTTAAAATTTAATTTATTTTTCATTCTCATAAATTCATCTAGAAGCTGATGACGACTGCATCGATGAAGGCATTGACGAGGGCTACAAGCGTTGGGATGACGAGCACGATGAAACCATTGAAACCAAAGAATTCGATTATGTTTTAGAGGTAAGTGTCAGTGCATTGAAAAATATGTATGTGGGGTAAAATGTATCCATAGTTTTGTGCTCGACTGTTGAATAGGCATCGCCAGCACTTAGTTTCAGCATAAATTTATATTTAAATTGAATGTTGCAAAACCAAAAGCTGTGGCTGACCCCCCTCCACTTGTACAAACTAATTTATTTAAAATGTCATTTCGTAATTTGTACGTAGACATGTATGTATGTATTTTGTTTTATGTTGAATGTTTGAACTTGACATTGAACAATGTTAGTTTGATTTATTTTTAATTTTGAACACTTGATCAGTTCTACGAGTGCTGCTGCAGAGCAGAGTAAGAGAAAATATTTACACTTTTTTCCACACAACTGATGAAACGATGATCAGCAACTTATAACCTGTTCACACATCATTTCCAAGTGTCATATTTTAAGGTGTTAATTTAAACGTCATGCTCGATTATATTTTCTATTAGTAGTACAGAATTTCACTACAAATTTTCAAGGCGAACAAAATAAATACAAATGTGTAAATTATCACAGAAAGAAATGCCCAACAGCCGATTTCAATCATTTTATGTTGAATAAAATAAAACTCATCAAAAGTTCGTTGACCGTAAGAGAACTTTCTTATCTGTCGCATCGCAACTGATATAGAAAGAGCCATATTTTGTGATAAACTTTCATTGGAAACATTGCAACAGTTGTAAAATTTTCGACGAACAAATATCACTGTCCTGAATTTTCTATGGAAAAAATATCAACTTAATTTTAATTATTCTGTTGTAACATGTCATGCCAAAAAAAAAACGGACATGTTTGGCCCAAAACCTTAAATCTACGAGTATTTATGTATTAAAAATATAGACTAAAACTCAAAGAAAGCCTGTAAGATTTTTTTTATATCTATTGATGCCTGCATTAACTACGACGTATTTTTTTACATTTGCGTAACTTTAAATAAAGCAAAGAAATATATTTTGAATGTCAAGGAAACGAACGGTCTTTATTGGGTAGACAATTTTATGGCATTAATGTTTAATTATAAACTCGACCGCTGCCGCGTAAAAGGCGCAATCTGGAACATCAATTTTCACAAACTTGTAGCAGCATTTGCGGCCGCCCACAACGCATCGAATGTTGATTTCCAGGTGCACAATTGTTACAACCGCCAAGCTAATCCTTTAAGGTAAAATCATATGATTTTGGTGGCCAATTAATTGGACGAAATTTGCGAGAAATTACTCTTCATTCAAAGTTTTCTTTGAGTAAATCAATTCTATCGCGTATTGTAGCTGTGGAGCATGTGGCTCCGTCTTGGAACCACAAGTCAGCACGAATAATGCCATTGAGGTACTAAAAAACCTCATCATCATCGCTTTTAAAGACAAATGGACCATATGCCCATAAAGCGCACTAAACAGTAATTTTCTGTGGCGTCGAAATGGTGTCGAATTTTGAATGGAAAGTCAATTTCAATTTGTTCCTCAGCCGATTCGACGGATTGGCGCCACATACGATGCTAGTTTGGCTTTAATAGTTCCTGCTCCGTTTGGATCTTGAAAGCTTTTCAGCCAAGATCCTTTCATAAAATCGTCCATATAGTGGAAGGACACTAGTTGATTGATTTGGAGCTGCTTCAATGCTCGTTCTCAGAAAAGAGATGAGCCAAAAGTCAAAACGATTAAAATTGTCTTTTCCTTTTATTTTCATTCGCCGTTCTCCAATAATAACATTCTAAGAAGTGCTTTATGCATAGATTTCAAAAACATACACATGTAAGCATTTACTTTTAATTTATATATAAATTAAATTTGTAATTTTTCTGTTAATCGCGTTTTTGTCACCTAAATCTTAAATGATTTCCAACAATTGATGACGCTGCCGCTATAAAATGTAATAAAATCTGGAAGACAGTAATAGTCATTCCTGCGTTTCAATTGCATCAAAAAAAAAAAAAAAAAAAAAAAGCGGAGAAAAGTATCAGGTGCATCAAAGCAAATACATCCACAATCGAAAACAAAATGTTGTTAAAACTTAAGTGGTTATTTAACACTTATTAAGTAATACCATTTGTATGTACAAAATATAAAACTTAAGTAAAAGAAGCTGTAGAAAGTAAATGAATTTCTGTGCACACATTCATGCATCCATCCATCCATCCATCAGCTCCACCAACACCCATCAGGCGTCAGCCGCCAGTTCAGTTTTCTAATGGATGCTGCTTCATCAACGCTACAATCATGCAGTTAAACTGATCACTATTCAAATTATATTGTATTTCGCTTTCAAAGTGTTTTAAAATACATATCAATTACATGAAACTGCGGGCAAAACTACGACAAGGGAAATTGTGGGATTTTCTTAAGAGGACTTTCCCGCTTAACAAAATAAAAACCGCAAATAATATAGAAAACTGTCAGTCATATAGTAGAAATATCACTTGAGTGTGAACAAAGTTACGTCTTCAGATGTGATCGTCTGAACTAGAAAACAAACTGCAAAACAACTTGTTACTAATACTTAGTGTGCAGTGTGTTGTTTATTAACGATAAAATGTACCGAAATTGACTTTATATCTGTTTTCCATGTAACCGGCCGACGGCAGCAGCAGCAGCAGCCAACCGTGTAAGACGAAAATGTGCATAATTTATTTTTTACGCCTTCTTCTTCTCGGTGTTGTTTTAATTTCTTTCTCGTCTTGTCATTCACTTGAGTTTTACTGGCAATTATTTAATAATCACAGGTATAATTTTCCAATTTCCATTTATTTTACAAATAACGGCCGGAGCAGTCGGCGACATGTGTAACTACGAGTACAAGCGCGTATGAGACAAAGGTTGGTAAGGGAGACTTGCCAACTTAAAGTACACATGGTACAAATAATTAACACTAAGAATTCAAGATCAAGGATGTTCGTATTGTATTTTCTAGCGCGGCGGTACCTAAACATTTCAAAATATGATTTTTGCCTGAGATTCTGCTTAATAAGAGCAAATTTGGGTTGAGTTCATTAAAAATAAATGTATGAAAGTTCAAAACAATGCGAATTATCCATCCATTATCTGGCTAATAAGATATTTCGTTCCGCTAAAGCGGGAGAGACAAAATGTTGTTGAAAACACTCAGGGCCAGCTGTGAAGCTTTTTAAAGAAAACAATTACGTTGCACTTTATCAATTTTCTATAAAGAATCTATGGCGTCCAGCAGTGGTCAAAATAAATAACGCTGACAAAATTTTCCAGGCCAAATATATCACGAGAATACATACCATTATAATTGTCTTTGCAAAATATATCACAATGATAAATTTTCTATAAAAAATATAACACAGTGATACATTTTTTGTATGAGAAATATATCGCAGTGATAAATATTTCTGTGGAAATTATATCACAGTGATAGTTTTCAATGGGAATTGTAATGCAGTGATATATTTTCTTTGCAGCACACATCATAGTGACTAATTTTTTATGGAAAATATGTCACAGTGTTCAATTTTTCGTAGAAAATATATTACAGTGATATTTTTCCGCTACGAAAATATATGCCGGGAATGAACTTGCTTTTCATTTTTGATAAAAAAAATTCTTTAGAAAACATATCTCGTATCTCGGTGATATCATAGTGAATAATTTTCCAAAAAAAAAATGTGTATCGCAGTGATAAATTTTTTGTGCAAGAAATGCCCGTGATAAACTTCCTTTAAATACTATATCATATACATATATCAGTGATAAATATATGTATATCACAGTGCTAAATATTGTACGAATTATTTTCTACATAAAATTTAGGCAAATGATATATTTTGTATAGAAAAAAAAAATTATCACTGTGATGGATTCCCTGTAATGAATTGATAACTATAACTGATGAATTTCTATTTTGTTCAGTTTTCGTTATTCTTCGCTTTTGTAGCGATATTTTTTCAAGGATTTTCCATAGAACCTGACGCAGATTTCGAAAACGATGCTTATGAGTTGGGCACAATTTGATTAAATATTTTTATTTTCAGGTGTGCAAAAATCACATTAAACCCACTGTACCTGAAGAGCACTATAAAGCTGTGTGTCGAGCACTAGTAACCGAAACCTTGGAGTTACGAATATTTCTCCAACAAGTTTTAACACAAGGCAAGTATTTACTTAAAAACTTAATAATAATAATAATTGGTCGCCTTTGATCCATCAAATGTTTTAAATCCGTAAAGTTTAATTGAACAAGAATATTTTAAGCCCACAATTTATTTTACTTTATCTGTATTCATTGTGACAGGTGCTGAAAATCCACATTTAAAAGCTCATTCTGAAACATCTCAGCAGGAGTTGGCTAAATTAGGCTTTAATGATTGGGTAAGCGGTGCATTTAAGTATTTTTTTATATATTTCTTGTTATTTGAAAGGTAATTATTATTGTATAATTACAAACATCATAACCATATAATGTTTTGCTTTTGCAAATTAATTGATTTTCCTTCTTGCCAAACAATCCTGTTTGTGAGTTCCTATTTTCTCCTGTTTGTTTTAGTTTATGAAAATTACCCTTAAGAAACCTGTACAGGAACTGTTTAAAACATTCGTTTGTTCATTCATTCCAATGTGTATTTATGCATTTATATTGGCAATGATTTTCAAACATTATGAAACTTTGATAAATGTCGGAGTCAAAAAGTTTGCGCGTGCGTTTTGTTCTTATAAAATTCATGCATGCGCGAACCCTTTGACTAAATTTATTGGCAAACGGCCTCTCTCTTTCTATTTCCAACACATTTGATGTCCAAAATATTTATACCCTTGAAATTTAAAATGTTGAATGTCTGTTATTCCATTTTAGAAACACTTGATTCACAATATTAGTTGCTCCTCAGGTGTGACAAGTGTGAGGTTAAAATGAGTGCCTGTTTCGTAGTTGCTTTCGATCATGTCAAACATTTACTTTTTTGTTTTATTTTCTCTTTTATGTTTTTTTCTTGTTCAATTTCAGTCCATTTTAGAAATTATTTTTGTTTACCAGTGTTTGATCTGTATCAAGTTCGAATTCCATTGAGTGCTGGCGAACAGTATAAGTTTTCTTATTGCTTGCCAGGAGGGCCAGAAGTTAATCTAAAACCATTTAAAAGGAACAAAATAAAAAAATGCGTCCTGGACACGCGCCTCTGCTAAGGGGGTGTAAAGTTTCATTACAATCAAGCTATTCGTTGAGTAACATCAGATTTATTTTCCTGCCTCTGTGGGCCACTGCCTTACATTAAACGACACGTGATGTCGAGTATCAATAACAGTTTTTAATGAATAGTGAGCGAGTGGCTGAGCGAATGATATAATCACTGAGGTCGCCGCACACAGCACGATTTACTCGCAGTTATACCTTCAGAAAGTTCTTTTTTTCTTTCTTTTAAGTTCTTTTTTCATTTTCTAAATGATATAATTTTTCAATTACTTGATTTAGTTGTGTAACAAAATCATTATTTATGTATGTACATTATCTTTTCGAAGTATTGTTTTAAGATATCGTTTCTGAAGTGGTGCCGATTCCCCTGTCAAGTTTAAAACAGTCATTGAAGAATAATTAGAAAATTGTTTTCAAAGCAAATACTTACCAAGTCTACAGCAGTTGATCGGAAGGAGAGGAGTTATTTTTATCGCCATATTTTTGTCCATTATTTACTAATTTCATCACTTGCGTCAATTGGGAAATGTTCCAAAAAAGAAAAGCTCTGAAAAGAAAAGAGTTTTAAATGTTAAGAAATAAAATTAGAAGAATGAAAAAAATGTGCATGAATGTGATAACAAATGAGAGCTATTAATTTATGAACAAATTCGAAAATTCGAGTATTCATCTTTAGGATTGAAATATATTTTACACTTTTTCGAAAGAAGACAGAATATACTACTTGTTTGTTAATGTGAAAACTCAAAAGCAATCGCCTACAGTCTATGGATCAGTGCTGTAAGTTTTGCTAAGATTTACATACATATAAATATATTCGCATCAGCCGCAGTATTAAGTGGGTTTTCACTTAATTCGCTTCAAATTCAAAAATATCTGCCTTTCAAAACCGTCTCTCCTGTGGCACATTCTTTGTATTTCGTAAACAAAACTCCGTAAAGATTAAAGTTGACATAACACGCTGTTTTGCATACTATAACAAACACTCTTTTTAATTTTCAACTTCTAATTAATTTTTCATTAAATTTGTTGGGAGCCATCAAGCGGGTTTCACAGGTTTCACAGCATAACAAACCAGCCAAAAGATTTAGACAATTTTTCAAAATTTTTTAAGATTTATTTGCCATAAAAGAGTAAATTGTAAAAAAAAACTTCGAAGTAATTTATGCAAATTATGTAAAAATGCAGTGCAGTAAACATAACATAAACACGACACAATAAAACACCACCATTAAATTTTATGCCATACCATTCCATGTCATGCCATGGAAACGACTAGCAACCAACCAACCACTCCACTACCAATGAAGAAACGCCAACATGTGCAAAGAAACCAGCAGAAACAGCCAACAAAAGCTGAGCTGAAATCAATGTTGGTTCAAAAAAAAAAAAAAAAACAATCAAAAGGCAACAAAATTTTAAACTTGTCACAAACCTTTGTCAAACTGTTTCTCAAATGCAGTCAGACAAATATGTATCTTGCCAGCGAATAATAAAAGAAGAAAAACGAATGACATAAAATGGATTTTTGATAATTCCCATTAAGCGACCGACACACATGTTGTTCGTTCGTTAAATGTAAATTTCTTTGTGCCTGAAAATGTTCAACAAAACATCTGACAATTTTTCATTTCGGTTTTGATTGTTTATTTGCTTATTTGAGAAAATAAATGACAAATATTATAATGCGGTTTTTACGCAACACTGTCAAAAAAACCCCCCCAAAAAAGATCGGCTTGAATTGTAATTGAAGCGTAAAGATTGGCTTGTTGTCGCTTCGCAGACTTCAGTTGCTGTTGAATGGCAGGGAGCCTGTTGCATAATTTTGAATTTTCTTATTGACTTTTTTGGTTTTTATCTTGTCTGTACAAATATATTGTAATGAGCGATTTTTCAAATGGCCCAAATTTAATGTCTGTATAAAGTTATAAATACAGTAAACTCGCGATAATATGAACTAATTAAAGCCAGGCCAAGGCCAGTTCATATTTGCGAACGGCATCAAATTCCCAGCTACAAACATTTTTCCCACACAAAAATAAAAGTTTCTTGTGTTAAATTTTCTGTTTAATGTTTATTGGCCAAAAAAAAATATTTCTTTAATATTATTGCGAAGCTCTTTGGCCTTTTGCCTTAACATAAGTCTGTTAACAAGAATCCTTCTGTCTGTCATATGCAATTCAAAAGCCATCGGTATAATGCATTTTTCATTTTCCACCTCCTATAAACGTAACCTCAATGTTTGCACTAACTGAAACGTGTATGTTAGAACTAGGAAAATCCCCAAATTACAATATTATGCAGTTGAATTAAAATTTAGCCACTACTTAATTGTTGTTGTTGTTAATTTTGATTTCAACTCTGTGTATTGAGATAAAATCAGTTAAAAAAAAGGTATAAACAAGCTGTTCATATTTTAGAGTATTCAATGGTAGGGGGTTGATATTATCGCGCGTGCACTGTACACATGTACATATATGGGTCAAGTTTGATAGCGCTCTGCACCAAAATCAAACCTTATTTCTAAACCATACTTAGTAGCTAAAGGCAGTTCCAAAAAGTAGCAGGAATGCATACACACACACGTATGTATGTGTTCAACAAAGAAGACGAAACATTATTATGCAACTTTCCCCTTTTTCCTCTGTAAAGTAGGCCTTCATCGTTGTCAATTACAACACAATAACGTGAGTGGAAGATACTCGTATGTATTTTGGAATATTATATTTAATTGTGAAGCCCATCGATGAGATTATGAATAAAATGTCACATTGATCAGTTGGCATCGCCTCCACCTGAAAAGGCAGCAGTCGCTGTTGGAGGTATTCCGCCTGTACATTCATCACTGAAAATGATGTTTAATATTAAATTGTACCTGAACTCATTCCACGTCCAAGAGGCCCTGCATTTAACATCTGGGCAGGTTTAATTATGTGCAGGTTGCAGACCATAATCACGTAGCGAAATTTGTCAAGTTCCTGCACAAAATCAACTGACCCACATCCGCCTGTACACTCCCACGTATAGCGTTTTCGTTAGCGGTACATCTTACGTTTTAGGCCCGAAGCAATGAGCCCAAATTTAACTCGGTGAATAGCTTGCACGCTAGGACGACTATAAGCAAAGCACAGCACAACTTTCCCGAACAGCAAATTGAATTGGATAAAACAATTTTCGTGTTAAATACTACATTCGGGGACCTAAACCGCAGTTTTTCATACGAGAACCAAGAGCCTCCAATGCATGCCGAGAAACAGGCGGTTTGGCGCAGATTTTGCACTAGCGACTTCTTTCAGACCTATATTAAGCCAAGCCATCGCTGTCAATGGCGAACGCTACAGGTTGATGATTATCAAGAAGTACTCAGATCATGTATGGAGTGCGTGTGAATTGTAGAACGAAAACGTGCTATTGGACTCCTTTAAACTCTCTCTAGCGGCTCTCAAAATCGACACACCACACCACACCATCGAATGATTGAGCCTGATTTATGCACTGCTGTTATGGGAAACTAAACATTTTGGATGATATTCCATATTTAAACCTTTCAAACATATAAACCAATTCGGAGATATCTCCCCCGTTCCTTTTTGTTTCAATTTGAAACTATATACTCGTTTGTAAATATATTTTCTTTGCTCCCGTGAGCCAGGACTCGGACTTGTAATAGAAATGTTATTTACGTTTAACTTCCATGTACATTTTTCTCTTCACATTCTGAAAAATACGATAAATTGATATAAACCTCCAAATTCCATTTAAGTGTTTATTCATTCCATTCATTTAAGTGTTTATTGAAGCTGACAAAAAATTTCAGCTTGAAAATTTATTGCTCAGCTCTTGGCCATTTGAGAAGAGAACTTACGAAGTGGGGAAAGTGCTGCCTGCCAACTAAATGGAAAGAACACATATTTACATGTTACTTAAAGAGCCCAATTCGAAAACCTTAAATAATTCTGCATTTTATACAATTTTGCCCCACTGTGCTTAATTAAGTTCAAACCTTTTGGCCTTTTGATGTTAAGTCGTATACGTGGCTTGTTTGTTTGTTTTTGTTTTTCTTTTAGTTTGAATATTTTGTGTTTATACTGAAATAAAGTTTGTTACGAATCCTTCATTTCGCAATCATAATTTTTTAGTGGCAAAAACAGCCCAACCATGTGTGACTTCCAACCTGAGCATAAACAAAACGAAACCCTCCTTTCCCCCTCCCCCTCTTCCCACCCCCCTCCACCAAAAAAAAACAAAAACTAGTGATGAAATTGTACGTGATGTTTAAAGAAGAAAAACCATCATTAAGTAAAACAACAAAGTAAGAAAAAGTTAAGTGGGTTTATCTCTAGCCAATTGTAAATTTCAATTTCGGTGTGTGCTTCTTTTTTTTGCGCTTCTTCTTAATGATTCAAGCACGCAAAAAAGGGCAGCAACGAAGCCGCAACAGCCACCAGCACATGAGTAACCAGCGTACCAGTGATCAGGAAGCCGAAGTTGGCAAAGAAAAACTAAAGACGAAGCGGTTCCTAAACAATTGTTGAAATGAAAATACCATTTTACACATCAATCGAAATATATGTATTTCGAAGTCAACATGTGTTAAAGTTACAAAATTGTTTTCTTTATTTGTTTTTGTTGTTGTTGTTGTTGCTCAGTCGTATTTTCCTCAAACAAACATTTCAAATTTGAGGATGTGATGTAATATTTCCATTGTGATGATTTTTATGAAGCAAAAAGAAGTAGAAGACGAAAACAAACCAAAAAGCATTCAAATATGTGCCCTCGATTTGAGAGAAGAAACACAATTACGGATTCGAAAAAGGAGGAAAACTATGAAACTAAATGTAGCGTAAAGTAAACACCAGCTTTCGAATGGAATGACTTTGAATGCAAATATTAAAGCGATTATTACAATTTAATGGACCAGTCATACATAAATACATACAAAACATGTGTTTTTTTTTTTTAATTTATTATTTATAGTTTCTTTAACTTTCCAATAATGTCCAATTTATTTGCAATAAAAAGTGGCAGTGGCAGTGGCAGTGGCAGCACCACAATTCTCCATATAAAGCTTCCGCATAATGGTTAAAAGCGCGCAACCAAATCGTTAAATACAACACAATCTCTGACAAACCGACAAACGTTTTAATAATGGAATGGCAGAGCGAAAAACGAGTGAAAAAGGCTGGAAAATTCACTGCTTTTTTCTCCTCTCCTTCCCCAAATCTTGCCTTTATTGCCAATCATCTGCGAGACAGATTAACTTAACAAACTAACACATGCGTTCATATGTTGGAACATTAGGGGGGCTCGGTATTAGCAAGAGAAGTATTAGGGGTCGACTGAATTTTGGTTTTTTGAGTTTATTGTCTAAACAAAAAAAAAAAACACGGTTATTGCGTTGCGCCCTCAGATAGTCCGAGTGAGTGAGAGAGAGAGAGAGAGAGAGAGAGTGAAGAGCTGTTGTGTAATTCCAAAACATTGTAATTTTTGAGTATCGCAAGAGCCACAACATTACAGTCCATTGTTCCAGCAGTTTGAACCCATTTAGTATCCCTGCTGAATATTGATAAACTCACCAACAACAATGAGAGAAGTTTATCTTCTCGCAGTCACTCCTGTGTCTCGGCATTTACATATTTCCCCTCACAAAAGTCGCCTATTTTCTTTGTTTTTTGTTTTCTCTTGTGCCTAATTCTGTCGTCCACCTTCTCAATAATAAACTCCACTTCCCTTCATTACGTTAAATATTTTTTTTTTAATTTAAACTTAATTATCGGTTAATAATCTCCAAGAAAAGAAACACGTTTCGCCTACTATGGTCGTCGTCATGATAATAGTGAAACGTATTAAAATATATCGAAAGTTTTCGCTAAAGAAATCAAATCCTGGCCTCAAAAACAAGTTTCACTCTGTTTCCTAAACACCTGAGAAGTTTGCTAAGGAAAATTGTAAATGTGTCTTCTTCCTTGCCAACCCTGTCGAAAAGAGTACGAGTACAATGAGCTAAACGCACAGCACACACACCGTGGAAGGAATGCAAAAAGAAAAGGAAAAACCACTACAAACAATTTGCCGTTAAATCGTTTTGCCACAAAAGCGTTAAACGCATCAACACACACACACGCTATTCTAATGCCGCCGTCCGTCTGGTCGGCAAAGCGTCTGTCTGGCTGGTTGCATTTTATACTCGTATATTTGTAGAAATGATTATTGTTGCAGTTGTTATTTGATTGTTGTTGGCAACGCCTTGAGATCAGCATTTCAGCAGCAACTTAAATCGAAATGCGAATTATAACAAAAACACCAACTCAAAAGCACGCAAATAAAAAAATACGATCAACAAACCAGAACTGATGTGCAACAAACAGTTTGTTACGATCACTGTTGGCTTTTCTCCCCCCTCCCCTTCTGATAAAATTGTTGTTGGCGATGTGTCTACATCATCGGCAACATCGCTATCAAGTTGATAGAGTTAATAATAACGATGATGATGATGATAATGATGACGACGATCATGATGACGACGGTTATTGTGTGTATCCGCTTAAATCAAACAGCAAAAAAACACCATAAATTGGCTAGAAAAGTGACGGAATATCAAACAAACAAAAACAAAAGACCAAAAAAAAAACACAATGGCAACAGGTTTGCTGTTGCTGATTTTATTGTTGCATTTTATTTTGTGGCAAAACGTTTGATGTTTACCCACAAACGAACCTACACAGCGACAAATAAGGACCCTTAAATCGGACATAATTTTAAATACATACATACGTAGTTAATTTTACATTTATCAATGTGCGGAGACTTGCTTTGTAAATTGTGAGCAGAAAAAATGTTCTTTGATTTGAAAGCACAGAAGACAGTTTCTCTAGACTGACTGGACAGGGAGGGGGGCCATCGACAAACTCTAAACAAAAGGGGTCCTTGATTTAGCGCTCTTTGCGTTAAAAAATAATTCAAATGAAAATGATGCCTGTCGAAAATGCCTGCGCGCTTATAAGTCAAGCTGAGCTTCACTGTTGGTGTGGCTGCTGTTGACTTGTAGGCCCATTGGGGTCTTTTTGCAAAGTTCAGGAAGTCCCACAGAAAAAACATCACCTCCACGAAAGAATACGAGTGTCATGCCATGTGTGGCGGAAATAGCATTCCTGCTAAGAACTCAGTGTGCGATTTATGTTTCGTACCAAATTCGATAACTTTGTTTATTGTCATCATACCCATTCGTGCAAAAATATGTTTCATGCTGAAGAAGATTCTTTAAGGCCAACTGCAACATGATCCATCAATCGGACACAGGTCGCTGGCTACGAACCTTTATACGACTGCAAAAGCAAATCACGCCACAAAATTAAGCTGTTTTTGGCAGATCAGTCGATTCCGTAGAAGGCTGACGGTGGAACGGGAAAAACGTGCAGGGCATTGCCCAGTAAGAAGATACTTTTAATAAAACAATTTTACCACCACCACGTTTTGATGGCCGCTACTACCGTCCATGGCGATTTGGTAAAACTGATCTGTAGCTTCAACCATTTCAACCACTAACTGTCAGAGTTCGGCACCCTGACCAGAATTCGGTTATGGGGAAGGGGGAAAGAAGGGAAATAGCTATTTCTGGTTTTTATTCAAAATTGCAGGCACGAGGATGTCAAAATTTAAATGATGCTGTTCTGGCTGTTCCGTGCCCAGGTGTACATAACTTCGACAATACACTGTCAAACGTCAGTTAACGCCCAACATTGCGTTCTATATAGTATTTACAATAGATATATGGATTTGATTGTTGGACTATAGAGTGTTTTTTATTTGTGTTTGTATCATTGTATGTTTTTTGTTCTTGGTTTTATTTGAAAGTATTGTTGGCTATTGTTTGTCATTAGATTCTCCGGTAGAAATCGAAACTACGACCTCTGGACTGGACTGTTGGCCGAATACTCTACCAACTCATTCATTGAGCCAGAAAACATTGATTTTCGCTATAATTTGCTTGTCTAGTTAATTTAACATCCTGGACTCGGAATGCCAATTTGGCTGAAGATTTGCAGTTTTGTTTGAAATCTAAAACGTAGAAAGATATCATTGGCGAAATACCAAATCGCTGTGATAGCTATTGCTTTCCTTAATAAGAAAAGTGAAATGCCAGCGCGCGCTAATTTAGGTCATCTTATAAGACTTGAATCGAACATTTTCTTATGTCTTTGGCCTAAACTTTTAGGCAAAGGCTGAGTTGTCATACGCTTGACTGACTACCCAGCTGTTAGACGATAATCGCTTTGCGGTCACAATATCGGCTTTAATTGGTTAATGCCAGCCTAAATCACAAGGTTTACATTTCTAAGATTTCTACTAATAAAAATTCTTATACGAAAACTTATTACTTATTACGGATACAGACAGATTCATCCAAAATCACTGAAATTGTTAATGAAAAAAGCTTTTGAAACAAAAGGTTTCACATCTCCATCTCTCATATTTATTGCGAACAAAAATCTTTTCATTTTGCTAATTTTTTAAATTCTCGCATTTTAAATTTAAGGCATTATTTTTCCGTAAACAAAATCCTGTTTGATTTTAAACGTTTCCCCTTTTATTTACCTTTTTGATTTATCTGAAACCCCAGGATGAACTGGAAATATGGAGAACTGTGCAAGTAGGTGAATGCGGCTGTTAAACGCATTTTGCTGCATGCTTTTCTTCTTCTTTATTATCTTCTTAAAATTAAGATAATGCCTTTTTTTTTTGTAAAAATTATAGATTTTTCGTATTTTTTATTGCAGACACGTTTTTGGGTTCAAGTTATTGATGAGTTGAGACGTGGCGTACGTTTAAAAAAAGCAAATTATGAAAGAGCACCCACAGAATACGAATTGACTCCCTACGAGATTCTCATGGAGGATATACGATCAAGGTAAATTCTTTGTTTAGCTGTGGAAAATTCCCCTTAACACTTTCTTTCTTTTTTTTCTTTTGTTATATAGAAAATACCAGTTACGCAAAGTCATGGTCAATGGTGATATTCCTCCGCGAGTGAAAAAAGATGCTCATGCTTTAATTCTAGAATTTATACGATCACGGCCTCCTTTGAAAAAGGTAAGTTTTCTTCTATGCGTGATCTTATAATGATTTTTGAAGTGTCTGTTTCATTTTATTTTATCTAATTTTTTAGGCATCTGAACGTAAACTTCCCCCGCCGATTAAACGCACACCTTCGCCTAGAGAACAGTTAATGGATTCAATACGCAAAGGCCGAACGCTCAAACACATACCATCGCCAACTCTTCCCCGCCTGAAAGATCGCCGTAAGTTGTAAATATTCTTGCATTGTAGTTGCTGTAAAATTTAATACTTTCAAAAAGCGTTTATATCCATCTTACACCTACATCCATAGTGATAGTTTTACATGCTCAGATAATAATAGGTTATTGTAAGATCTGACTGACCTGTGATATAGTCGATAAACATACCTACTTGTTTGTGTTAGTACTGGAAAATCCGTGGATAAACAGAAAATTCAGGAAGTCATATTTATAAAGATAAGAGGATGTAAAGGTTTAAGATAAGATAATGCGAGAGTGGAGAAATTCTGCGGAGAAGGAGATTTGAAGAACGTCCATTTACGGAATACTGTGAATTGTGAATTTACTAATGAAAGAATAGTTGTCTTTAATGACACCGCCATTCCCATGGAGTTATTATTATTGTTGAGGTTATGTAAAGTAACTCATCTACGCCGTTAAACTACTGTGAATTGGCTAAAATCGTATTTAAACTTTAATGGCATCAAATGATCGAATTAAATACATATATTTGCCTTTCCTTTATTTTACTTATGTAAAAGCTCTGGAACTCTTAACAGAAACATCCGGTATAAAACTTTACCACCAACTCATTTCTGCAAGACAAATCAGACACGTACGTATTAGTATCAAAATACAGCATTTGATTTTTGGTGTCAACATAAAAATTCAAGAGCGAAAAGTTTTTTTTTTTCATTTTCGATCAAAAGGCTGACATTCTTGAGTTTTTAAATTATTATGTTTGCGCTTCTTTTTGCTTTCTATAATTTGTTTATTTGATTAAATACTGCGCTTGATTTCTTTTGATTCTCTGTGCAACATAAATCAGAAGGCTGTGGTTTTCTATGGTCATGTTTCACCTGGCACTTATTGCTGCCATTCCTCGGCATTAAGTGTGCCACGAGATGTTTAAGTTTTTTTTTCATTTTTGGAAAGCAAACGTTAATCAAAATTAACAATTTTATAGACAAATTAGCTATTTGTTGTAGAAGTTTGATCAACGTGAAATATCTTTTGTAATTTAAAAAATAATTTTGTAATTTTGTCTTGTGAGGCACAAAAATATTTTCCAACCCTCTGGTTAAGGCAGGTACGACATTAAAGTCAGCTTTTTTCGTGTTACAAATATTGTATTATTTTAAAGTTCCAACTACAATTTGTATCGACCTTGCGAATAATCATTGAACGCAATGCCTGTAAAGAGGGAAAATTATCTATTGCAATTTGGTTTTTATATTTTTCTTTGGCTGCATCAATTTGAATCCCAACAAACAGACGACTCAATGGGCTTGTACACAAACACACACGTGCTCTAAACTGAAGGTGTGAAAATAACTTGCAATTTCCAAACAGCAACAAAGAAATAATTCGCTTATCAGCAATTGACATCAGTTGCCTTCGCGAAAAAGGAAAATACACAAACACTGCACGTAAAATCCAAATCAAATTTTAAGCTGCCGAAATTTTGCATTTAAAGTTGTTGAGCTGTAAGATTTGCTTGATTGTGTGTTTGGTTTTTGTTTCAACAATGCACCTTGAAAATGACGACAGTAAAGTTGAACTCTATTTAAATAGCTTCCGTGAACTGAAATGAGAAAAAACGGTAACAAAAAGAAAATGTTGTACATAAAATGATGTCATGTGCAAAACAAATGGTTAAAAAAGTGCATATGTATGTATGTATGTATGTACGTATTGTGTACATTCACACTATATGCCAGCTACATTTGATATGTTTTAAAGTGTTAATTAAAATAAACTTTGTATTGTCAGAAGTTTTTGATTGGAGTCGTAAGATCATTTAGCTTGAATTTTTAAAAGCTTTCCCTAAATATTTTCTGTTTTTTACTTTGCTAATCAATTCAGGCTTGCGATTGCTTCTAAAAATTATGTACAATACAAATGTGCAGTTTACAGAACACATTTTCAAAATGTCTATGAAAAGTCGTCAAGTTTCTGATTCGTGTTTCGTAAACTGTTCTTTATTACTTCAATTGTACTTAATATGTCATAATAATAATATTAATATTTTAAGCGAAATCCTTTTAACCAGTTCAATCATAAATGGATCAGGTAGAAAAAAAATCATTAGTTCGGAGAGAACAAAATATTAAAGCATTTAAATGGCACAAAGAAAAATCGTTTTCAAAATTATCTTATTCCGTAATTCCTACTTATGAATCAAGTGGCAACTTTGTCCAGTGACATACCAAAATAAATTCACCACTTATACCTTTCCATTGAGTAGCCACGCCAAAGACGACAAGTCAGTGCAATTGGTTTATGAAAAGAATAATAGTTTAAACAACTTTTGGATAAAATAAACACCAGTCAAGTTGTTGTAGCTGTTAACTAAAAAGTAATGTCTTTCATTTTACTAAAAATGGAAAACAACTGTCATCCATGGACCGGTACTTTAAAGTCTGTTTTGTGGTTTCTTGACCGCGTCAACAGGAGAGAATAAAGGGGCTGTCTAGAACATCGCACCGCATCGAGGCCTAATACTGTTCTATTGGTTAATGTTATCCAATTAACCAACAGAGAATTTTGCAACCGCCCCTTCGTTGTCGGAGCGAATCTTCTTTAGAAGCATTTATCCTCTTTCCAATAACAATTTTTGTAGTTGCATTTTGCAGAATACATTCCATGAACAGGAATCATTTCTTAAGTGCTAACACTTTTAAGAAACAAATTGAAGTGACAGAGATTTACGCGTTACATATCTTGGTATTTGCTTGGATACTAAAAATTGAATATTATTGGCTGACTTGATGTGATGACGATGGCGTTTCTTGGAATGAGGACAAATATTGTCCTTAAACTTTATTTTGTGTATCAGATACTCTCTTCGGCGATTCATTTGACAAACAATGTTTGTCCATTGTACATTTATAAAAGCATTAAAATTTTGTTAACTGCAATACATTAAAAATACAAACACATGCCTTCATTTTCTGGTACTCATATAACTGGTTATTTTTAATTCAGTCTGGCAGCTTATTCTGATAGTGTGTTGGAGCCAACAATGTGGTGTAAATATTTCAGCAACAAACCAATTATTTTCAACACAGACACATTAGCCTGGACATGACGTTTCTTGTTGACAAATGTTTTATTAAGTTAAATGTGTTGAGTTTAAAAACCAACTTCAAACAGTGGAGAGAAAAATCATATCGACAGATTTAACCCATTAGATGTCAAATGACAACTGCCTTTAATTTTGTAAATTGTGTTTATTCAGTACTTAAAGTAAGTTTAAATAAAACATAAAGTGGGCGAAAAATTAAAAATAAATTTTCGGAAGCGAGTTTCTTTCGGTGTATTCAAATGAGTACCTTGACTTTTTATGTGTGATACTCTTCGAAACATTGTTTTTCAACGAAAAGTGTTTTTAAGCATTTGTTACATTGCCAACGTACTGTAGAAAGACAAACAACGATCCGTAACTGGTTGGCTATATTTACGGATCCAATTCCATCTTGTGACAGACCTGCAATCATTGATTCAGACGGCTGCGATTTTCTTTTGTCCACCTTGACTTAAATGGAAACCGGCGGTGTGACGTCGAAACATAAGCTGGTCCATTCATGGATTATCGTTGTAATCGCCAGGTGTTAACAACTGACATATCCAGCAAGTACAGTTAATAACACCCACCACCATAAAGATATTGACTGATCCATCTCTTCCACCCCACCCCGAGTTTTATTATAATTTTGAAATAAGTGTGTTATGACATTTTCTAGTGTTTCAATTGTGTCATAGTTTGCTCCCACGGTGCATAAATTGCTGTCTTTGCATTTTATAAAACAGTTGATTCCGTTATCAATGTTATCACGATTTGCAAACATTTCAATAGTACCGGGTATGTCAGTTGGTGTAGTTGACAGTTCTTCCTCATACATAAGTCAGTACACTTGGATCACGTGGTCCGATTGCCATTTCAAATTCTTCGTCATCACTCTCACAAACGACTACAGTCAAGCAAATGTAAAAATTAAATTGATATTTAAACTTCAACCCAGAGTTGATTCCACTAGGATTGTTGTTTAGTAGCGCTCTGCTGCCTGTACACAGGTGTTGTCCTTAATTGAAAAACCAAATTCGTGCACCTTTTACACTAATTATGCTTTCTTCAAACAAACGAACAAACACTAGAAAAGTGCATTAATGGAATTTTGAGTGGTAGGAGAGAAGGAAAGAAACAAGCGTAAGATAAGGGACAAAAATAACGAGAAGGTTTCTTGTATCAAATTGGACACAGTCGCGTTAATGACTGCTAAGATATGAATGCAAAAAGCGTGTTTTTTTTTCTTTTTTAACGTGTGCTATTTTCAAATTGAGAGATGTGCTAGATTTAAAAGCTTTGGCGGAAAGAGTTTTCGTCAGACTTCCTCTCTCTCTCTCTCTCTCTCTCTCTCTCATTAAAGCTCTTTAATTTAAAACGCAAGCGCTCAACTCACTGCTACCCCGTGAAACGAATGGAAACGCAACGTAGTTTGCTCAGTTTAAAACAGCCAACTGAAAGTTGGTGCGTTCAGTTGTAAATTGCATTTAGTAAAAAGTTGACATATTTCTTAGGGAAACAAAAAACTAAGTTGTTAAAATTTTAAAATGAATGAAAAAAATTAAATTAAAGAAAACTAATTTAGTTGAATGGTGCCTAATTGACAAGAAAAACAATATGTAAATAAATTTGATTTAAAAACAAGTATAATGTATGAACCCCTCAAAGTAGGCAATGATTTTTATTTTATGTATATTTTAAAGCTTAACGTAAATGTCCTTCTCAGTCAGATTGCATTCAAGTTTTTTTCTTTCGGATCGATAGTGAGTAAAAGCAAGGCGAAAAAAGTCATATATTAAAAACTTTCAAAGCAAGAAAGAAAAAAAAAATTAAGAAAAATAAATGTCATGTGTGCCAAAAAGAAAAACAAACAAAACGCGCACGAAAGCGGGAACACTGTGAAAGTGAAATTAAATAAAAGTCTGCTTCAGCTGTTTGTGGGTTTGGTTGGTTGTGATGTCTGTTAATCAAACAAAAATTTAAGGATACCATTTTTAACAAACCACCAATAAAACATTCTTAACAACTCATTTTGCGAAATGAGTGACTAATGCATTTGTCAAAAGAATAAAAAGAGAAAAAAAAATTAATTAACCTTAAGTTTTCCATGAATAACCCCGTGTCAAATGCGCAAAGAAAATATAAAAACATTTTAAAATGACTACGACCACCGGTTTTAAAGTGTCTGCGAACAAATCAAACAAATCCACCCCAGCAACACGTGCTTCCGATTGTGTTGATGAGGCCAGTGATGCCTCTTTGTATTGTAACCAAGAACCGTTACCCACACCGAGGGCAGCGCCGCGTCCTCGCAGAAACCATCTAGCGTTATCATCGTCAGCAACGTTGTCTGCACCTACGCCGAAACCTCGTTCAGGTAAAGGACTTGCAACAAACAGGGTTTCAATTAAGGCAGAGTGTCAAAGTAATGATTTCCTTAACTTTATTTTTGCTTGTGGTAAAATATTTCTTTGTGTTATTTTAAAACTTAATTCCCTGTTAAAGTCTAAAGTATTCTGGGCTGAGCTGGAAAGGCAGCATTCTTGTTCCAAAAACTTCACGCCATTTCAAGCAAAATATGTATAATGAAATGTCGAACATAATCTCAGCTATACGATAGAAGTTAAATTTGAAGAAATGTTTGAAAACTTTAGGTTATCAAATAATTTAATTCCAACTGAAGTCCACACGCGTGACTTTCAAAAAACTATTAGCAAACAATTAACCATAAAAGGTTTTCAAATCGATCCATTTTCCATCACGATTTCTGAAAACGACGTTTTTTCGAATCAATCGATTTCGGTTTTATTATATAATATATTAAATTGTAAAGATTTTAAAACAATAATTAAGTATCTGAACCTTGTCAAAAATAGCGGTCTCAGAAAGTGTGATGAAAAATTGATGGTTTTGAAATTATTTTGCTGACAATCTTTCGATAATAAATCCAAACTTAAAAAAAAATTAATAAAATTTGTTAATCTCTATCGTTTTCGTAAAGAATTGTTATCACAATTGATTTCTATCCGATAACTGAATGTCTCTTCTAAAAAAAATCATATTTGTTTCAGCCGAACTTTTCTATTACAATAAATACGGATTTCCTGTAAAAAAATGTAAATGTAGGTAAAAATTAGTGACTCAGATATATATTGTCGCATTCGACAATTTGTTTTTCTTGTTTATGTTTTACCCAAAAATTAAGTTCCGCCCTGGAAATGATCAGTGTTGGGGAAATTGGGCCCAGTTTGCCTATGGATTCTGCTAGACATTGACAAGAAGGCAGGTAGGACAATTTCGGTAGGACTATCATGGCAGGCAACCGTTAAATGGGCGAAGCGTGCGAAACTTACAATAAATGAAAAAGATACAATAGGCGATAGCTACCGAATGCGGGCGGTATCGAGAATTCAAACCTTGCGGCACTTTACTCGATATCGACAGCGAACGGCTTTAACGCGTCTGCATTAGACGGAGTGAAACACTAAGCCGACAAATCGCGTTAGAAACGCCGTTACCGGTACAAAAATATAAGAAAATATAATACGAGACTCAACATTGAATGAGAGGTTTGTTAAAACTTTAAATAGGAGCTATTTGGCCTAGAGATGTGCGCTTTAATTTTCAGCTTATCACAATCCCTTTTCGTTTGCTAAACTTGATCAGGCAAACGCCAATCAGTGGAGAAATGACCACGTTTTTACATTTGTCCTGTTAAACATCATTAAGCTTGTAAAATGTATCGTATCGGGGCCAGTAAAGAGTTTATCAAAGAATTCGAAACGATCGAATGAATCTCTTTTTACAAATATGTACATCCAATCTTGCTGCCGTCCACAACTCAATACACATTTTAGGAAAGACAATTAGGAAACAAGAAATTATTTTTTTTAAAGAATATATTCCTTTAAGATACTGGCAATTAACACGCTTTGTTCACAATTCTGTGAGATATTAAATTCAAGAACGCCAGCACTTGTCATCAGCATTTCAAAAAGTATTATAATCATACTTGTGCACATAATTTTAATTTTCATTGTAATTAATGAATGATTTTTCTTCTCCTCTACTTTCGATTTTTGTTTTCCCCGTTCCAGCGCTTCCATTTCAAAATACAAAACCACAATTATGAAAATTATTTATTTATTAGATGCAATTTTTCATTTAATTTCATGCTGTATTTCACACGCACTATTTATTTCCTATAGAACGGGGAGGAGGAGGAGGAAAGCAAACGTGTACCAACGAACAGGAACACAAATTCTAGACTATTTGTCTTCTCGAATTTCAATACATTTCAAAAGTTGGTTTTTCTTGTTGCTCGTTATTCATGCATGTGATGATTTTCTAAACCTTTAGTTTCTCGTTTCAATAGTTCCTTTGTTCTCTGTTGCACTGTGTGTTTTCTTAATGCGAGAGCAGTTGGTCTTTTGTTAAGCTGACCGCATTTCGTTGCATTTCGTTATATTTTTTTTTGTGAAGAAAATTTTGTGGGATTTTGTGACTGCACACGTTTCTTTTTTTTTTTTGCTAAAACGTACAGTGCACTCTGGCTAACGTCAACTAATTGACACTTCGCGTGTTGACGTTTATCAGATTGTTGACTTTGGCGATTGTTCATAATAATAATAATTGATATTTTAGGTTCAGCAAAAGGCAAATCGAAAGAAATCCTTGCAACCAGCCAACAGGAGAATTTTTTCCTTTTAGTTTTAAATGTTACTTCCTTCCAACTGCTTAATAAGGCCGCGGAACAGGCATTTTTCCACTCTTCGCTGATTTCCTTATACAAAAAATGTGCAATTGACACATTTCATTGTGACTTCCTTGAAGTTGTTGCAGTTACACCATTTTGTGGTAAATTCCTAAGACTGAAGCACTTTTGGTGGTTTTTTGAGCTCATTTTTTAAACGCGACGTTTACCAGAACAAGACAGCAATTGGAACAGAAAAGGCCAGTCAGTCTATTTATAAGGGGAATCCCCCAAAATTTTCAAATATCTACATACAATGAATACATATATATTTTAAGGGTTACTTCACTTTATATAAAATTAAAGTTTTAGAGCAAAACAAAAAAAAACACAGAAATAAAAATGTATTGACGTTTTCGAATGCTGATGAAATGGGGTGTTAACGATATCCCGGCCACACTGTACATGTTACTATTTATGAGGTGTTAAAGTGTACAAATTGCCGATGAATGGCATCGATACACAAACTATTACTTTCTCTTAAGTAGGAGAAATTTGCGCAAAGGACTCCGAAAAAGTTTAGTTGTAAAAATGTCTAAAACAAAAAGACTAAATAATGAATAAGTTTCTGAAATTGATACAACTTTTGCATGTTGGAAGAGTTTACTTTCGGCGAATTCATGTGCAGGTAGCTGAGGTCGTGATTGTGATTTTTGTGCGAGTGTAAAAAGTTTTCACTAAAAATATCGAACATATTGTGCGCAACCATTAAAATGTATTCCTCCGTTCGTAGTATTATTGAAAAACTGACGTTATTGACATATAAAAAAAAGCGAACAATAAATGACAATATTTTTTTTTAGCCCTATCCCACCATATCGAACGTTAATATGCGACTATAGTTTGATGTAGTCGGGACTTGTCATAAAACACAAAAGTGATCTTTAAACAAACTTGCCAAAATAAAGTTCACAATTAGCCGGCAAATTAGTTTTTCGTTCGATATTATGGGACAGGCGGCCGTTAAGTTTCTTTGTCTTACACTTGACAATGTAAAAACTCATCCGTCAGAACTGAATGCAGAAGAATTTTTAAATTTATTCTATTCTCAATTCGGCAAACAAAAGCAGAAAAATTAAACATCATGCCATAACAGCTGCTGCCAGCTCTTAACTTTCCATTCGCGTTAAACCAAATCCCGATTCTGGATGCTGCTATTTTACAACTGCAAAGAGATACGAGTAATCAAATTTTATTCATTTCCTAAAGGAAATTAGATTATTTTAATTAATTGTATAATTTTTATTATTGTATATTTTTAATGTTTAGCGCCAAATTCGTTTTGGATACTCACAAATAGACGTTTTCTTTCGTAATTTCTCATACATCCTACACAAGTTTACAAACACACGCAAATACCGACTCTGCTCGTATATATTTCCTACGGAGCTGTTACAATTTTCTCGGAATATTTCCATTCGCATTTTAAAGTAAATAAATGTTAAAACTATGACTTTATTGCCGACTTAGGGCCTTGTTAATTCAATCATAAAAGCAATTTGAAAAACAAGGAAAACGTAATAAAAATTTACATTCAGAGCGCTCGTAGTCATGGCAAAGTGTTGCCTAAAACTAAGACTAAGAAGAGGAAAAAAAACACACAAAAATTTATGTAATTTAACTGAATGTGACGAGAGCATATTTTCCCACCGGCACTCGTCATTAAACCTGTTTTTTTCTCTGCTTTTTTCTTCATTTTAAAGAAAATACTCTTTTTCAGTACATAATAAAATATTGTACAATTTAATGGCTGGTGGGACATAAAACAGATGACATAAAAAAAGTGTGTATTAAGCCATTGCAGTCATTATAAACAGCTAATGGGTGATCGGTTTAGAGTTTGTTCGTTTGTTTATGTTTTCTACGTCCCAATAAATCACGCGTGACTTGTCTTGCCAGCCTTTCAATTACTTCTATTGCAATATTTGCTGTATTACGAAAACCAACGTCGACTATCAATATGTTTTGAACATCTTGGACCTTCTAGGCCTACCAATCAATCCCGCTTAAGGGTTTCGACAGATACTCTAGACATTAGAGAAAGTCAAAGACAAAGAGACTGAACACAAAGTGAAGACGTGCAGCATCCTGTAGCTAAATTGGCAATACGTTGTTCGTTGGCGCCTCGTGTTAACGCCTAAAGTATTTACAACAACGTGATAAATTTCACATCCGCATCTGCGCCAAAGAATTTATAATAATATAAAATATAATAAATATAAATATAATAAAAATATATTTACAATATGTAATTATTTGGAAGTGAAGAAAAAAAAACACACATTATTTGGGTTCATCAAACTGATCAAAATACATAAATATTAAGGCCAAACCATGTTCACGAATTGAAGCAACCGGAATTCATTAAATTCTCGTACAGCAGCTGGACATTTAGTTTTGGACGAGTAGACAATCCATCGATGTGGAGGCATCAGTTGTCATTTAATCGAACAACTCAAACTAATCGTGAAACTCTATTTACTTGTGAATTTACTGAAGGTTTGTGGGAGAGGGAGGTGTTCACGCGAATGATTTTCAAAATTTTGTAAATACTTTTTATTATATTCTTGTTATTTGAGATGATATTTTCTTTCTTCAAACAGCATATGAACATCCGAATCACTTGCACATATAAAGATGAATAGCAAATGCTTTTGTTTTAGTTTCAAAAGTGCAGCTTAGAATTTCCAGTTTAAGCTGCACAAGTTAAGAATCACTTCGGGAATGGATGGATCAATGTAAATCATTAATCGACAACAAAATCGGTGACTAATCGAACGCGATATTTCAGCGGTAGCTCAATACGAATCCAATGTATGTTGGCTGAATTTCGTTATGTGACGAGTCACAGCTGCGGTTAAAAGGATACCCAAAACAAAATCGTCAGCGACTCGAGGACTACCTTTAAAGACAATGTGTTTATAAGCCCGTAGCTCATTAAAAACAAGGCTGGACGAAACATAGCCTCCAATATAGAAAGCTCTCGCTTGAAACTCGCTTAATGCTAGCGAAATTGAATGGCCATACCAAACGTGACCAGCAATATGTTTATAGAGGCCTAATTTTATTATTTCTTGTTCTTTCGTTTCTTATTTGTCATCTGGCCGCCCAGATCGTGTCCTATCACGCCTCCAGTATTGTTTTTCTTTCTTTATGTGAAGTCGAAAAGGCATCTATCTGTGCTGTCATCACTTAACTCGCAATGCAAAACTGAAAGAGTGTCACCATCTAAAGGGTAATTGTGGCCATCACTTTTACGATATATTTATGTAAAATATTGATTTTTTTTTAAAGATGGAAAAAAGACCTGAACCGGTTACCCATTAAATTAATATGTTTTTATAAGATTTTTTTTTTGTAGCATAAAGTAATAATTATTTGCTGTGTTTAATAGGCTGTGTCGCAACGCGCTAGAACAAAAACTGCACAACTAACGGCGAGTGGGAAAGCGTCCATTCAGGTGCGAAGAAATCAGAAAGGGAATATTATTGAATATCACAAAAAGTAATTGCGGCATTAAAACTAGGTGGCTTTTTTTTTTTTTTTTGAAAGAAACGTGTGACCTTTTACTGATCCAGAAAATTTTAACTATAGCAGACGAGTATTTAAACTACAAACTCTTATTAGGCGACGTTCCTGCAGGTATAATGGTTTCGAGCTGGCCCTTATAAAGTGAATATAGTAAATAGATTTGGATTTTCGCATAAAAACGTTTTTTTTTTCACAATAAAAAACTTTTTTTTTTTTTAAAAAATTTTTTTTTATGTTTTTAAAAAATTTTTTTTTTAACTTTTTTTTAAACTTTTTTTTTAAAAAAAACTTAAGTTTGAACTAACATTATCGAAGTTTGAATTATTAATACGGCGCTTAAGCTGGATGTTTTGGGTTTTGTGTGACTTAGAAACTCGTATCACAGTTGAATTGCCAGTTGGCAATGACAGAAAGGAGAGCGATTTGAGAGCAGAGCCAACCAAGTCGTCCGATTTGATATCTTTGGACTCTTGTTGTGTTACAAGTTTCTTAAGAGGCAGAACAAATTTCGTAAGATCCGTGTCGACGCTTATGGAAAATGGCATATTTTGCATGCGAAGAATTCTACACATTTCTATTTAAATTTTCAACATAAGCAGCACTTAACACACCACCCTTTAATGACTTTCCTATGACTGTTATGGAAAGCAACTGAGTTTCGGAGTTCGATTGCCAAGAAGCACTAAATCAACACGTATGGCTTACAATATAACCATTTTGAACTGCACTATCATTTTAGTTCACTGCCTTACCATTTACAGTAACTGTTAAGGTAGCAAGCAGGTCAAGGGACCTACAGTTCGGTTGCCACTAATAACAGAGTCATAAATGCTTACATTTTACCCGCACTTTGTATTAAAGTGCATAGTTTTGAAAATTCATAAATTTATTGTGGAAATATTTAGTTTTTTCTTCAAAAATTTAAACACCAGCTTCTTCGATAACAAAAATTAACGATCTTTTGGGAGAGTATGGGAGATAATAGAATAATAGTGGGTGGGAAATTTTTGTTCACATTTTTGCCACAAACTTCTCATTGACTGAAGATTCAGTCAATTTTCTTATTGGTTTTTAATCAAATAGACAGCTGCACAACACACAAGTTTAAAGCTTTTCACATATAAGTATATACGAGTATACATGTATATATTTTAAGCCAACCTATAAAAACAGAGGTTGCTACAAATATTATTGTACCAGGCCTACATACATTCGATTATCGGTTTTGGTGTCCTCGTCGTTTCCGCAATCTTGCACGTTTGATTTGTTTGTGAGATGCCAAAAAGTTAGAAGTATTTGGCGGGTTGTTGGGGATTTTCAATTGAACGATGGGACTTTGATTTCAATGTCATGATTCGTGACCAGTCGATGTGGATTCCAAAATGAAATCGATTTTCTGGATGTCTTATTTCAGCCTTCCATTGCAATTCCAAGGCAGCAGTAGTCATCGCTTTTTCGTAACGCAATATTAAATGAACAAAAGAAACATTAGCTGTTAATGGTCAGAAGCCCATAGTGGCAGAGTATTGTCGACTTACAGTAAAATAATAGGCAAAAATGCGGCAAAATATGCCACAATCCTAAAATGCAACAGATCCCCTGGATGTCGTCTCTTAGTGTTTCCCACCTCTTAAAATAATATTACGATAAATGACGTTTTAAATTAATTTATTCCACATTAAGATGAGACCGGCAAACTCCACATTTACATACATACTTACACCTCTATGCAACATCATATGGCAATAAGTAAATATTTAACAATGTGTGGCGCATTCCCACTGTCATTTCTGCTTTGATGTGACGCCAAGATTTTGCACGAATACCAATGACATAATATATTACCGAAACTTAATGCAAATTTTCTTTCATTCCACTTTCACTCTTTTTAGTAATTAATTTTTGTTACAATTACAACTTTTCTTTTTTGTATGTTTTAACAATTTGTTGCTTTTCTTGTGAATTGCAGTGCTTCCTTCTTCGACGACAGCAACACAACAGCAACAGCAACAGCAACAGCAGCAGCAGCACCCTCACCATCAGTATCAGTATCAGCATCAAACCCACAGCACACTGCGTGATTCCTATAAGGTGCAAGAAAATATGGAGCCACAAACGACAACGTCATCCACAACAAAAACTTCACGTTCCAAGCAACGTCTCATCAAAGTTGACTTGTCATTGTTGCAGGTACTTATTGTATGATTTCATTTAATTCATTATCTCTACCTGATTGGCCTGCGTAGGAGAAGTTGCTCGTATTATAAATTGAACAAAGCAATAGTTTATTATTTCCAGCTTGTTTTCGATTATTGCAAATTTCTTAGTACTCCCTATTATTTATTGGGCATTTGGAAGTGACTTTTGGCAAAATTTTCGAAATCGCTTCAAGAAACTTCTGTTAATTCTTAAGAAATCAAAATTTTCGCAACCAGCGAAACAAGCAACTACGAGTATATTACGATTGGGGAAACAAATTGTGCGGGATGAGGGATGAGGGATGAAAGTGAAAAAAGAAATCAATTTATAAGAAGGTAAGAAAAGTAGAGAAAACTGTTGCTGTGATCGCAAGCCGCCCAATTTTAGTCTAAAAGCGCTTATTTGCCTCAACCAACAAATAGATATTCTGTATTAAGAGGCGTCGTTATAAAGAGAGTGTGCAGATGACTAAAAGTTACGTTTTCGTTAGCAGGCGCCATGTCAAAATTTAAATACCGGAAACGTATAATTGCTTGTTATTTTTATTTATTCATTTCGAAACCTTCGACCACAAAACTTGAGTCTTAAACCAGCAGAAGTATATTTATGGATTTTTTTTTACATTTATCGTACAGCAAACAAATAATAACAGAAAAAAAGATTGAAAATTAAAAGGAAAAAAAAATTCCAAAAATAATAAGAAACGCTTCCAATGCCCCTAATGACTGGTGGAAAGGTATTCCAAAGACAGACGTATCATGGATATCATGAAAAATTGCCAATTTGCAATTACTGTTTTTCAACTTTAAACTGAAACTGAGTTGCTTGCTGGTAACGGTCTTCTGGTTGACTGACCTTCAGGTAACTGTTTTGTGTAGAAATCTCAAACAACGCCTGTTTTCATGCAATCCTCTAGCTGGACGCCGCGAATTTACCCTGTGTAGAAGCTTATAGAATGGTGACTCCCACAGAACCCAACAGTCCAAAAGCATATCTTGCCCGTAACTTACCTTCTGTATCTGTATCGCAATCAGATAGATTTTTGCAGGTAGTAGTCGGATCCTAAAAGGTGTTATTTGCAATTGTAGAAAAGCGACGAGATATAAATTAAAGAAGTGCATATAGTTTAAGGCTTTTTGTGCCGCCACCCACTCATCTGTAGCACTTTCGTTCATTTTGTGTTGTCGTCCTACAGTTCAGAAACTGACGTTCGTCGTCTGTCGCTTTGACTCTAACAAAGTGCGAATATTTAATTACAAAAATAAAAACAATTATCCCGACGTTCTGTGTCCTGCCCCATTGTTTACAGACACAAGAAACGAGAAATGATTTAACTGTAAACGCACGGCCGCCTGCAGGGAAAATATTGCTGTAAATGTAATTTTTTACCACTTTGACAGTTGGATATTGACACACAATACGATAATACAAGCCATGGAAGGCTTGGTGTTTGTGTGCCAGTGTTTCCACATACATACACACGATTTTCCTGCTGTCGTCCTATTGCAATTGACGTCATTAAATAATTTAATTTTACGGACATTTTTAACTGCTTCAGATGTTGTGCTGTGTTTTTGTTACATGAAATTTAAATTGATGTTTGATGGATCACAAAGATAATTCCGAAAGTTGTTTTTTAAGAAAATAAATACGTTTGACCAGGTTATACTATATAATTCGCCTAATGCACTTTTATATATATATTTTCAAAATGCTGACCTATCGATTAATGCTATAAAAATGTCGGTGATGACAACAGGTATAAAATATATGCCATCAGAATACGAATCGCTGTCCTACTCAACGAAAGTGGACTAATTGTTTGGCACCGTTTGCAAAAAATTATGCAATACCATCCTCTGATCGGGTGATTAATTTTGCGCCATCCTTTACAATATTAAAAAAAAAAAAAAATCTTGTCTGAAATTCTTTTTAAGAATTCGTTTTTAAGTTTCGTTTTAACTGATTGAATATATTACAAAATGTAATTTAAAAACTTTGGAAAATAGTAATCAGTTATGACAGATATTGTTTAATATCACAAGGTGTAATCGAAAACGATCGATTTTGCTTATCAAAACCTCATGTAAAGAGTTTATTTGCGAACTTTAAAAGGGGTAAAACGCTTTTTTACTATTTACATACATTTTTCTTTCAATCCAAACAATTATATCGTCGCAACGATGTTAAATTCATTAATATAATATAGTAAAATTAATATAAACATAATAAAAGTTTTTGGTATTGTCGTGTTTGGTCCACACAAGCCCACATCGATGCTATTTTGTAGAGACGACAACTGCAGATACTTTACCTCGAATTAAAATGATGCGTACACGCTGCGAAAAATTAGTTTCTATAATTTGTTGGCTAAAATTTGCAAATAATTCAAAATTCAACTCAAATACATAAATATGTTATATATATTTTGGTTTTGACAAGGGGAATAATTACGATGGCTCGCCCGCCTTCTAGCTAAGAAACTATTCGGCTGTAAAATACACAGAAAAAAAAACAATTGTTTTGTTCCACAACAACACAATTCCCCGAATCAGTTAATAAATTATTATTGACTTCGCCGCTGTAAAACAAAAATTGGCGGATTCAAACAACTGATGATTTGGAAATAGTAAATTTTTTAACACAAAAAATAGCTAAAATTTATACTCGAACAGAAAAATTACTGGCTTGGCGATATTTTGGGCAGCAAAAATTTTGCTGCTTAAAGATTCTGAGTTGTTGTCGGGGGCGGGAGGGAGCCCTTCACAACACTGTGCAACAGTTTAATAAAATTAGTACAACCACATTAAAACGGAAACGTCCACATAAAGAATATCCTTGGGTTCTATTGCAACTAAACCTTGAATAGATTTTATGTCAGTCCTTAACAAATTGTTGCACAACAATCTCACAAACATTTAAATAAGAAGCAGAAGAAGCAGAAGAAGAAGAAGAAGAAAAAATAAACGCATGTCTTTAGTTTGTTAAACAAACAAACAAAACAAAAAATGAAAATTTACGTTTACAATTTAGTCTCACATTCTCCATCCTCCCTCCTCCCACCATTAGGACGATGACAACTGTTTTGATGAGACCTCGTTGGCCTCCACATCTTCATCGGCCTCCACAACCATCGGTGGTGGCGGTCACCACATTGGAGTGTGTTCGCAACCGAAAATGCCTCCGTATCCAATTGGCGGTTATATGATGGGTGATACTATGGTGGCGGCGTCGTCGCGGGGACTCAAGTGTACCCACAACAACAACAACAACAACAATAATACAAATATGAATACGACATACCAACAGCCCCCACCGGCACGTGTAACGCGTCGTACAAGTAAGTACTCGTGGCAAACAACTTCACAACTTTATTTATTTATGCATAAATATTTCCTTTTTTTTTGATTATGTATTTAATAATTTAAATTGGGCTTAAATAAATACATACATATACACACATATATATCCAACTATTAGTATTTTATTTTATGTAGTTTGTTGTATTTTATTTACTTTAACGTTGTTTATGCATTATTATTTATTTAACAATTATTTACATACATACATACGTACGTACATACATACTTATATATAAATTGTTATTGTTGTATTAAAGCTAGTTTTTATATATGTAAACCTTAAGTTAAAACAATGGAGTGGTAAACAAAAAAAAAAAAATCTTTATTATCTGGAAAGAAAATGTTTCGGGTTCAATAATTTCTAACTCTCTGCAGCAGCAGCTTCCTACAGAGAAACACGTTTAACAATAAACAATGTTGTTTTAACATTTTTGACGTTGTAACGTTTTGGTTTTGTCAATCTCAATCTGCCTTGTCTTGCCTTGGTGTGTTCCAAGCTGAGGCACTCTGTTTTTTTTTTTTTTGTGGTATAGAGAAAAACAGGTTTCGCCATTGATACGGCAACCAAAACTCCCTCCCGCCTGAAGGTTCTGCCGGCAAACCTTCACTGAAGTTCTATTGGCCGAACTAAGACCAACGACTCCTGAAATGCCTTGAAAAAGATATTCAGGTGTTGGTTGGAGTTGAAATGCTTAACTTGCCTGAAGCTTCAACACACCCTGAAGTAGTGGTCCAACTGTAACTGCGAGGTTTTTGTATGGCAACAAATTCTTATGCTTCGTAAGATACTAGATGTTGGGGAATGTGCGGTTGAGTCTGGTTAAGATCTAATGTTGCTTCGGCTAAGGCAAGTTCTTCCAAAACCTTTACCGAATGTTTATTGATAGAACAGATGGCTTTGAAAGCGGAACATGCGTTGTAGCTGTGTTTAAACCTTAAATCACTGCAAGGAGCGTTTGGTAGATATTGATAAGAATGATTGGTTTTCGGTGAACTGTTTCCTTGCAACGGATTTCTGTTATTCGTAAGAACTAGATGGATGGGAGCTGGCAGCCGAGTCTGATGTTCCTTGGGGAATTCGGGCTATCAACTGCTTCCTCCACTGTCTGGAGCATTACTGGCCGCATGTCTTAAATAGCTGGAGATCTCCAGCAAGAGGTTACTGTCATTCCCCGCTTTCACATATCACAAGAAGCTGTCACCTGTGTATGCGTACTTGATGGCGTTGCTACGCCACTGACAAGTCCCCCAAAGGATCACATCAATTTCGCCACCTGAAACAGCAATAATATTTTAATAAAGCAAAACCATTAAAGCTTAAATGTTTCTCTTATAGGACAGTTACATTCAATTCGCCGCTGTCGAAATCGGGCTAGATTCACAAGATTTTTACGTTTTTAGATTGTAGCACTCGATAACGAGTAGTAGTTGATCAAATGCACTGTCTGAACATCCTTCGAATGGTTCTGAGCTGTTGTAAACATATTCATGCGTTTTTTTTCTAGCAAAATATAACAAAATGTAGTTTCAGTTTTGGGCAACATTCTATGACACATTTTCATGTTACAAAAAAATATTAAAGTAAAATTACGTTCACGATCTGCAAATAAAGAATTAATTAAAGCCACAAACTACCGGTCTCTTGCCATCTTGTAACACTCATTCACTTTGCATTTGCCTTTACTTATTTATGTCAGATCTTACAATATCGTAAGACAGTTCTGACAATGACAAATCTTACAATATCTGTGTCCGATAATGAATTTTTCTTCTGAGAACGTCTGCCAGATTGTTGTATGGACACAAGTGACACATCCATTGTTAGATGTCGCCGGAAGACTGCTGAAGGCCGTGTCTTAACAATGCCGGGATGGTCAAGTGCTGTTATTTAAACTCATCTGTCTTGCAATCGGATGGCAATGGACACATCGAATATCCCAACACTGTCACTACTTTTCAGGCCCAAGTTGCAAAGTAAAACGTCGCATATGGAATATGGACAATATTGTAAGATCTGACAACCCAACCGTCTGTATTATGTAAAGCACTGCTGTTTAGCTTTTCTTAAGCATCACACTTTTGTCCCAGTAAAAAGCAAATGCTGTTATCGAATTTTAAACTAATTAATTTCAATTCAGACGTTGCTGACAGCAGCAGCGATTGAGTTATTTGTGTGATACCAAAAAAAATCACACGATTTTTATTATTATTTTTTTTTCCAATATTTAAAATTAAACTTTTGTTTACCACCCATAATGGCAAATTTTAACCACTTATTGTGAATTTTTTGGAAATTTATTTTATAGTTTTAGTGCATATTAATATTTTTTCTTTATTTTATTTTTAACTTATTAGTTTTGTTTTTATTTTTTCCCCTGTTTTTTTTTTTTTTTACTTTTTTAAAGGCATTTAATTTATATTGTGGGTTTTGCTTGGTTGGTAGTTGTATAAATTAGTAGTTTTTCTAACAAAAAAGAATTGTATTTATAAAAAAAAAAGCCCATTTGAACAAAAATATAAAACTAGTCGTTTATGAAAAAAGCCAAAAAAAAAAAAATTAAATTAGTAAAACCAAAACAACAATTTTAATGCAAAAAAAAAAAACAAAGTTGTTGGTAAGATCGCTAAAAAAAGTTTTCTTGTTTCGAAAAAATTAAATTTATCTACTACAAAAAATCAATGTCAACAAACAACTTCAAACTGTAAATACTTGAACTCTGGCAACTTGCAAATATTTACCTCAAACTTCTCCACCGTACTGCAAACTACTGTTACTACAACTGTGTGCTCCTACTACTGCTACTGCTACTATCACTACCATTCCATCGTCCAAATGAAAATTAAAAATGTCTTCTACCTTCCCTACCACTTTGGGCGATGTCTGCCAAAAGAAAACACAGAGGACGCTTTTAGCCAGGATGAATACCATAAGTTCTTTGACAACGCCTTAGAATGTAAATATGCCAAACAAAGAAATGTGTATTTTCTATCTAACAAAATTGATTAAAAATTAAACATACATATATAGCTGCATACATACATACATACATACTTATGTACATGTAAAAGCCATTCAATCAGCCAGTCGGAGTCATTTCGAAATGAATCTCTACAAAAAAAAAAAAAAAAATTAGAGTAGACAACACCATAAACAAACACGTGTTTGTTGTTCTTATTTAGTCGCTTCTTTCAGTACGTACGCACGTATGTGTCCATCACTTTTAGCCCATTTGTCAAATGTGTGCGTCGCCATGATAAGGTTACTTGTTTTTTGTTCTTTAAAGTGTTAAAACGATGAGCTGCAAGTGTTTGATAAAGGAAAACTTTGAAAGTTGGGTCCTGTCAGTTCCAAGTTTTCTGTCTGATCATTTTGAAAAACGATCAAACATCTTTTCATTTCATGTGAGCCACCCTGTGTTTCTGATTAGAACGCCTGTGTTAAAGTTTATCATCCAATTTAATTACACTGCAAGTAAAATTTTAACTTTCGAAGTGACACAGAAAAGTCCCTCGACAAACCAACTTAATCTTGGGCTGCGGAACACAGCGGTACACTCGGTTTTACTATTTGGATTAATAGTATTAGTTTTATACTATTTTATGTAGGGAAAAAGGCTTCGAAAACTCTCTTGCATTAATATTATTTATTGTTTATTGGTCAATATTGAACTCCATCAATAATAGCCGTGGATGTAATGCAATTATTTTCAGGTTGTGCCTTCAACCAATTCAATTCCTTCGCTGCACATTTTCCACATACAAAACAGAACTTACATATATATAAAGTTCTTCACGATGTGCTTTGCGTTCGTTCTCATTCATTATCAAGACATTTTTCTAAAAAAAAATGTTAGGTTATGTGACTGTTTAAGTGAGTTATTATTGATATATAACTGTTGTTAGTTCAGTGTCATATGGTTCGAATTTTCAAAGTTTTATTGCAATATAACAAAAATTAACATATTTTTAAAAGTTGATCTCATAATAGGATTTCCAACCAATTCCAAGCCAAAAACATTGATTTAATTCGAAACTTCATCCATCCATCAAATTCGAAACTTCATCACGCCCTCATCATAGGCGTTGCGTTTCGATAAATAAACCAAAAGCTAAAGTCATTTCAAAAGAGATTTTATTTCTCGGTGTTGGCCTCATCTGTTAACAGGGAGTAAAACACTGTGTTCTAAGGCACAAAATTAGGTTGGGATGTGTCGGAGTTTTTCTGTCGTTCATTTTGACGCACGTGGTTTTTTGATCTAACTAAAACGCAATCTTTGCTCTGGGCTGAAGAACAGCTCATGGCAATTATTTTTAAAGCCGTCAGGCTTGTTTTTGTTGTTTCGGCTACGAGAGTTTTGCGTCGCAGCTATAGCTGGGAAATTTACCTTAAATATAAACAAATCACTTGTCTTATAATGATCTTACCGGAAGAAGGTTTTGCACCGGCATCTGATCTCACAAGAACTCGCTCTTTAGTAAATGTATTGCTGCAACTTGGTGCTGCATCCGTTTACTACAGCTGCAGCTAAAAAGGCAATGAGACTATTTTCCGAATGTATAACACGAACACGAACGAACAGGAGAATCAAGAACGTCTAATGCCAACCTAAAGAACGACACTGGTAACTCTTTTTGGCGGTCGACGTTATGGATCTCTATGGGTTTTTAAGAACTATAGACTGATGTTTGCCAAGATTTTTGGTCTGATTTCTGGCATATATGTAAGTGCGCGTAACCGAACTAGGAGGTGATCTCAACAGGTCACTAAGAAGCTTCGATTTAAACCCATTAGACCTTTTTTTTGGTGCGTCCGAATAATGGCTGAAGCAACGCAGACCTTTTAAACTCTTTGTTCCCTTTAGAGAAGAAGGAAACACTTAGAGAAATGTAAAAATAAATAATTAATAAAATATAATAAGTGATCTTATCATTGTTTCGCGCACATCAATTGTGTCGATTTTCATATCAACTTTCATTTTCAAAACAACAATCTTTACATGCAGTACAAAAAAATATGTATGTACGATAAAAATAAACACTTATTACTAACAGCAAAACTAAGTTCAATATTGGCTTTTCACACTTCTATCGATCCATATTCTTAAAACCATTTTTACTTAACAAATATTTCTCTTTGCGTAAAGATGGCAGGAGGAGTGGGACTGTTTGTTTGGCTGCCTATTCAGAATTTTCCTTAACTTCCCTTCTCTTTCTCTGTGTAACTTTTCGTCAATAAATTTCTTAATTTGATGTTAAATTTTTGTTTGTTTAAAATGCTTCGCTATATTAATCATGATTTCCATTAAACAATATTTTTAAACATTGCATGACTTTAGTTAGTTGACATACACGCGTACACGATATACATATATAATTTGTTAATCCATTTTGGGGCATTTGAAAAGATATTTTTTTTTTAAATTTAAATTGTTATCCTTCATGTCCCATTTGGCTGGCAATAGAAGCTCAAGAAACCACTGATTCGCAGAACGAGGGTAAACGCAAAAAGATCTATGAAAAACTGTTGCGATTGAACCTGTAGAGTTGCTTCCGGAAGGGTAAACCTGAAGATCGAGTGGCAATAATACTGTGCTTCTAACTTACGAGTACTGTTGCGAACATGGCACCAACTTTCGCCCCTAATGTGGAGCTGTTCCTCATTTCCTCACTGCGACTTTTCCAGTTTCTAATTTTCGCTCCATTTCACAAAAATAGGGATTGATCTTTGATCGCATTGAAATCGAAAGGTCGTCCATCATTGTATTGTTTTGCAACTGGGAAAAGTGGTTACGAAGAGTGTATTGTATTTGTGGACATTCGATTTCACAATAAATTTTCTACCTTAGAAGCGATACGATGAGAGATGGCAGATTTAGTGTTTCCTGTAAGGGTTTACGCCATCCACTTACTCCATCTTCCAGCCGCAACTCTAGATATCAAACAAGAGGATACTTAACCGTAGCCCAATGGCAACGGGTCAGCAATTCTCCTTCGATAGACATGCACCCTACACATTGCATTCTATAGCCAAACAACAACGTCTTTGGGGTTTTGTAAACAAAATATAATAATACAAAAAAAAAAAAAAAACATCTTCAATAATGCCACCAAATACTCGTATTCTTTCTTACTCACTTAAAGCGACACATTCAATTCACTTCAAATGAACAAGAGCGAATTTTGAATTTTATGTATGACAAACACTTTCTTTCATTAGCCTACGATTTGGCCACGCAATGCGAGTCGAGGCGAGCTTCGGCTCGACGTCACACCATTGTTGGTTGTCAGAGCAATTTCGATGAAACACATTCGATGCCTCCCTCACGGCCGGATTCACGACAGTCAGATGTGCACAGCAACGTTGGCAGCGATAGTGTGAGCACATCCAAACAGGTAGCAAAAGGTCGTTCTGTTAAGGCAACGTCGAAACTCATGTCTTTTTTCCGTTACAGCTACACAATGATTACAACCAACAGCAGGAACAGCAGCTTAAACGCTGCCAGAGTCCTAGTAATGAGAATGTTAACAGGATAAGCAATTCTTCATCCTCCCTTGGCCCGTGGAACAAATCCTTTATGGATGAGAAGACTTGGAACGAACGTGGCGACGATCGTCTATCCCTGACACTGGAAGAGATTGTACACATTCGTTCGGTTATGACTAAGGCGGAGCTTGAAGGTCTTCCCGTCGGTATACGTGTCAAGGAGGATGTGGAAAAGCGTAAAATTTGCTTCTTATGCCTGCGCACGAGGTTTTCAATATTTGGTCCCTGGGGTATACAGTGTAAAATATGCCAGCGTACCGTCTGCTCCAAGTGCTATACCAAGGTAAAGAAGCAAACAGCCCAAAACTCGAAAGAACTTCGATTTTGTCGTAACAAATTTTAATATATGTTTTTCAGATGCGAATACCTTCGGAACACTTTCGCAATGTTCCGCTCGTGCTAATATCACCCTCATTGTTGGCCAGCCCCGCTGGTTCGAGTACACCCTCGCCTTCTCATCATGCCCGTTACATGCACTCTTCTTCGACCGGCAATATTCTAGATGAGACATTCCCGAAGTCACTAATCGAACGGCTGATGGGTTCAGAAGCTGAGCGTAAGGTATGTCGGCGCACCGTATTCTTTTTCGGTTTCGCTTAAACTTGAAACACTCACAGTCGCTTAAATACTCGTGTATCGGAAATCAAATTGTTCAAGAGCTCGGACTACACTTTCACACACGGCATCTTCTTGTACTACATTTTGCTTTAGAAAAAAAGGGACCTCTAAATGTACGTTTCTTGATTGCGGCCATCCCTCAATATTCTATTCATATTTTCAACGCAAATACAAATCGACTGATCGTATGTGGGCATAAACTGCACTACGCTCTGTCGAGTCTGGTGTTAGTTCATAATGCACATCCTAATGCGCCGCATCTTAAAAGTTTTCTATTCAAAACTGGCAATGGATTGATGATCCTCTTCCCGCAGCTTTCCTGCATCTCATCACTGAGTTTCCTCCTATTATTTTAAAAGACAAATAAAATGAAATAGCTGTGATAATTTGTTGTTTCAGGAACCTACAGGAATACATGCCTACATGGGTTCTTTTTGAAGTAGTTAATCGAGGTACCACCTCCGTAAATGTCAAACATATCGTGTTTCTGGACGAAATTCAAAAGACGACCAGAACTCATAAAATATAAATTATGCGACCTTTTGGATTTTAGGCGACCTTATTTATAGCTTTTTTCGGTCTATAATTTCATTAGGACCGGTGCGAGAGAGATTCAAATGACCCCACCTGGCCCTATTCTATGTTCGAAACTCGAAAACATGCACCACTCGCAAAGATCTATTGATGATGGCTCAAATTCCGTTATAAACTTAATTGCCAGTTCCAGGAGCGAGTAAATATTCTTCTTCACCCTCCACCCATCCTATTTTGAAGTTGATACCTCAAGCATTTGTATTCGTTCTATTAGATATCAACATTTCAAAAAAATAGTCAGATGGTGTTTTAAATTTGCGGATTTTATTATATTTTTGTTACACCCCTTAATTGACTCTGCGCCCGTAAAAATCTAGGCCTTTATACGAATTCTATGCAACAAATATTGACTGTACTGGGGGACACCAGTACAAGGAGACGTTAGTGTCTGGTCTTGTAGTCTTCTGTCTGGCCCAAAAGCAGGATTTTATAAACTCGTGTTTCATTGACCATCGCGAATACATTCCAAAATTCCAACCAAATAGTTTAAAAAGAAGTAACAAATTTGTTTTCCTTCAAAGGCTCGCAACTCGGTGGGCAGTGCGCCTTCGTCTCCCAAACACCAAAGATCAAATATGAGCACCCCGGGCATTCTGGCCGGCGGTGTTGATGCTGCTGCCGGCCAAGCAGTCGAGGCCATACACGACACTTCCGCAATGACAGCATCATATACGGCTGGCACCACCTCCTACCACCATCAGCCACCACAACCACAACCACCACCACAACACCAGCAATCCTCGACAATGATGACAAACGGAATTTACAGTTGCAAAGAAAACCATCAAGTCAACAGTCGTCATTTCAGCATAATGTCTCGCAGTATGGAAGGACCACGCAGTTTGCCGGTGCACAGTCCTGCCTCCAGGCCACATTCAAACAGCAGTACATTGGATAGAAAGTAAGTGAAACCGACGAGTACTTTTCTTTTTTTTTTTTTGGTACCTTCGTTTAAATTCGACTAAAATAGTTTTATTATCTGATCCAAGCGGGAGACGAGAAAATGTAAAGGATTTTGTATAAGAAAATTTATCGGTGGAGAAGACTTTCTATCGATCGATATCAAACATTTCTATTGTATAAAAACATTTATCGAAGGCAAACATTTTGTACAGAAAATTCATCGATGATAAAAATTTTAAATGGAAAATTTAATATCTTTATACAGAATATGAGTATAAAAAATTTACTCGCAACCAAAAATTATTTGTGCAAAATTTGTCGAGGGCAAAAACAAAATTGCCGATAGCAAAATGTTCTTTGGAAAATGTTTTTGTGGAGGGAGGTAGAAAATTAGTCGATACCCAAAAAATATTGTGTAAAATTTATCGATAGCAAAGTTTTGTATAATAAATATATCGAATCGAAAGATTATCTATTAAATATTTATCGATAGCACATAAATGCTGTAGAAAATTAGCGATTGCAAAAATGTTTTGTAAAAAATTATCGTTGGCAAAAATATTCTTTGAAAAATTTATCGATTGCAAAAAATTATCTATCGTTTTCTACAAGAAGTTCATCGATATAAAAGAATTTAAGAAAAATAACGATATCAAAATTTTGCTTATAGAAAATATATCGAAAACAAACTTTCTTTTGAAAATGTATCAATTTTTTTTATTTTTTTTCTCTATAAATTTATTGATGACAAAAGTTTCTTTAAAAACTTAATTTATGGGCGGCAAAGAATTTTTAAAAAAAGTATTCAAATCAAAAAGTTTTCTTTGGAAAATTTACCGATAGCAAAAATTTCTTATTAAAAATTTATCGATAGAAAAGATTTGGTGTTGAAAATTAATAAATTTGAAAAATCCTAAATAAATTTATCGGTTGCATCGAATTTTGTACAGACAAATTCTTATAATAAATGTATGGATGGCAAAAGTTATCTATAAATTATCGATAACATGCCATGACTATAGAAAATTTATCGATTGAAAATATTACTACAAAATTACAAAAATATCAAACATTTTTTTAGAATCTTATCAAAAGCGCGGAAGTGTTCTTTCGAAAATTTATCGGCTGCAAGAATTTTCACAAAAAAATTTATCGATATCAAATATTTTTTTACAAACTTATCGAACATTTATCGATTGCAAAAATTCTTACGAAAAATTTGGTGATATCAAAAGTTTTTTTTTAGAAAAATTATCGATTAATCGATTTCAAAATTTTCTATCGAAAATTCATAGATTTCGAAAATATTCCGCTGACAATCCTAAAGAAAATTAATCCATTTCACAATTTTCTATAGAAAAGATATCGATTTCGAAGATTTTCTATAGAATTTGTTATAGAAAATTAACCGATTTCAAAATTTTCTATGCAAAATTCATCGATTTCGAACATTTTCGGTAGAGTTTTTTTTTGTGGTGAAAATTAATCGATGTGAAAATTTTCTATAGAAACTTTATCTCAATAGTCAAAAATGTTTATAGAAAATTTATTGGCGGCGAATTTCTTTTATAGAAAATGCAACGAGGACAAAGACTTTTATAGAAAAATAAATAAAATTGTTGTTGTATTATAAATTATATTTTGTGAAACATTTTTGCTCAGCAATAAATTGTAGTTTTTGTTGCTTAAGAATTTTAATGACATTTTTTTTGTTTCTGCTCCACAGAACCAAATTTTCACGAGCTTATACACTCTCCTCGTCCGGCACTCAACTGAGTCAGGACCAGGAAAAAATGCGCGGTGAACTGGTACCCGTTTGCAATGATTGCCGCGGTCTGGTGATGGAAATTTCCCGATCGGCCAAGCAGAAACGGTCTTCGGCGCGCAATCGAACCCTTAAGAATCTCACACTTGATTTGTCGCCCGTTTGGAAATGAGCGGACACGAATAACAGTGAAGAAAGTGAAAAGAAGGGCACAGAAATTGCAGCAAAATTAGTTTAAATCGCACTACATTTGACGACGGGCTGTAATAAAGGATAATAAAATACGTTTATTAAGAAAAAAAAACTACACCACAAACCCCTACTTCGGGCTGCCAGATAGAGCCGTTATAATTTCCGCCATCCCTGCCCCTCGCAAAAAGCAAAATTGTCGCCAGCATGTGTTTATGTACGTAATGGATTTTGTACCTTCAATCGTGTCTCTCTCTGTTGCTGTGTCTGTGTCTGGCTCTCTGTGTAACGATGTCTTAATAGTTTGTTAAAACATTCCAGTTGTTCGTTCGTCTTAAATTGTGTGTGTTAAATATAATAAGAAACCATAAATATTTGGACAATTAACTAGAAATCATAGTAATTAAACAAGAGTTAAGAAAAGTGTTAGAAGAAAAAGAAAAAACCCCTGATATATGTAAATGCTTTTAATTTCATATCATTTATAAACTTATAAAATAAGACATTTAATTTGGTTTTGTTGAAAATAGTTCGGAATTATTGTTGTTGCTGTTGTGGAATTAAACGCACATTTTCGTCTTCTGTTTTATGCTGGCCGAGAAACAATTAACAATCAGTTGTCCAACAATTTATGCGAACTGCATTTTACTGCATATTTTTATTCTGTTGAAATTTTCGAAACAAGATTATTTTGTCCTTTTGTTGCATTTCATGTTGCAAAAACATTTCGTTTTCAATATTTATTGAATTGTGAAGGCCGCAGCAGGGCTTTTAGCTGTTTGTTTTTTTTTTTTTTTTTAATAATAAAAGAAATCTTCTGTTTTAATTTTAACTCATTTTGTTAATATTTTCGTTTCAAAACAAACCAACAAACAAACAAAAAACTTATAATTATTCCTATTAAGATATTCAACTTTCTAACTACAAATTAAGTTTATCATAAGTTTTCTTATTTTTACAAATGAAGCAGAGGGAAAAGAGAAACCAACAAAAATATATTTATTTTCCTGATGATCTAGTTGAACAAAAATAATATTAAATTTATATGGCATAAGAAATATTGATACTTTTTAAAAATTAATTTTACAAATTGTAAGTTTTCGATTATTTTCGTTTCCCACCCGCTAAATTTTATTTCAATAGGCAAAAATTCGTTCAAAAACAATTTGCTCTTGTGTTTGAAATACTTGATTTTATAGCCTTAAATGCATGAAAAGCAGCAAATCAATTTGAAATTTATCTGTTACACACTGTCGTTTAGTATTAATATTTAAATTTTAATAAGCATTCATTCCCCCCTTTCCTATATTGTAAATTATTTTCGTAAATAAGGCTTGATAAAAAAAAAGAATATTTCTTAAACACAAAAGAAAAACTGTTTATTTCTTTGTCATGATGAAGTTCGGTGCGGTAAGAATTTATTTACTTTGAGATGACCCAACGGAGGGGAGAGCATTGAAAACTACGCCGTGTACGTAAATTTCAAGATCCGCCAAAATTGTTCTAATTCGGATTAAATCACTTGGTATCAAAGAAGGATGCAGTAATCTGCTCGATAGCAAGAAGTGAACCGCGCTCCTTTTGCATTTAAGCTAAAATACATATTCTTACTATCGTGTAATGGCTGTCAACTGTTCACCACAAACTATCAGAACAACGGCGATGTGAACTTAATTTAAAAGACACAAAGTTCTCGTGTTAAAACATCTTTGAATAACGACATTGAAACTTTGAGAGTTGAAGATGGCCGGTAAAATGAGTGAAGCTGCAGCAGTCGAATTGGACGCCAATTTGATCAGTGCCGCCAGATCTCACCTTGGATGGATAAACAAGGCATTCGAAGAGCACGTGCAAATGATTAAATTGTTCGTTGAAAAAACAGTTCGGGCACTTCACCCCATTTCAGAATGGACATGATTCTCATTTCCTGTTTCTTTTTGCTGCACAAGTTTTTGAGTCCAGCAAACAATAAACAAACATGATTGGATTGTAGGTATTATTAAACTTTTTTTATTTTATTTATTCAAAGTATTTAGTTAGTTAATTGTGTTGATTCTTTTTAACTGAAACCTACGTCCTATTTGTAAGAAACTAGTAACTTAAATTTACATAAAAAAATATGCAACTTCACGGCCAAAACGAAAGTTAGATTTTGAATCTATGCATCTAACAAGTAAAATTCAATACAAAAAAAGTTTTGGAACAAAAAACTACTTTTTTTGTTAATTTCATTTCTTTTAAGTAATAAATTATGAAAACTATTTATATATTTAAAGGAGTGTTGAATGAGAAAGAAGGTTTTTCTTGTTTTTTTTTTTTGGTGGGAGAATATTTATGCAGCTGATGTTTAATCATCGGTTTTGGCTTTCTTCTGTTCATAGCGATCGTTATTGCCGCCACGACGCTTGCGACCATGATGATGATTGTGGCCACCCTTCTTTTGATTGAAGTGATTGCGACGATTTTTCATATTTTCCACAGCTTTGGCAAGGAAAGCCTGTTCCTCATTTTCAGCCAGTGTACGTACCTCCAGAGTAAGGTCATCCTTCAGTTTAAGCTATAAAGACAACATAAATTATGGTAAAACATAAAAACATTTTTTCTTTTCGAGTTTTTGCCAAACCTTTTTCTCCTCCAGTTTTTCTAAGAATTTTTCTGCTGTATTTTCTTCTGTGAAACGAACATGTCCAACTTTTTCCCCCTTGCTGAAATCAATGTAGGCAATTTCAACATCTTCTGAGACTTTTTCAACCGCTTCACGAATAACTTCTCTGGTTACATCTTCGGTAGCGCCTTCAAAGTACAAAACCGAACGTTTTGGCAGAACAAAAGTATTTTCTTCTTCCTTTTGTTTCTTGTCCTTCTTCTTGTTGGACTTGGATTTCTTTTCCTCGCGTTCCGTGCGTTTCTCTTCGAGATACTTTTCTTGCCACTTACAGATCAATTTGTTGTTCTTATATTCGGGCTAATTGCAAATATAAATAAAAGAGATGTGTATGTTTTAGCCAATGGGGAGAGATTTATTAAATTAAAATTCAGCTTCCGATCTAGATTTAACACACATACATATGTAATAGGCAGTTGATTTTTATGCGTCCACCAGCATTTTTCGCAGTTCTTTTAGTAGTTGTTAAAAATGTATTTTTATTTGAGTTGGTCATTAATAACTATGAAATACATAGAAAAATTCAAAGGTTATACATATTCCCTACAAACCCTGGACTTCTTTCTGTAGTCGAATATGTGACTCTGCATTTGGAAAAATTGTGTCAAATTTCATAAATTCACTTTTTTTTGGATTTGTATGTAAAGAATTAAACTAATTAAATTTAGTTTTTGTTTTGAGACGGAAGGTGGGTTCGTAAGGAAATCTATTCATGAAATTGTGCAGCTCTAGATTTAAAATTAGATTTCCAATAACTTTTGTCAAAGCTGACAAGCCCTCTGGTGACGTGGGCTGCACCATTTTGTCTATTCGCCATCATTTCTGTACCACATCTTGCCATGTCATCGTATTATGGAAGCTGTAAGTTACATTGAAGAAAAAATTCACGCACGAGAAGCAAAAACCTCTAACGAGAAACCATGTAATTTAAACATTTTCTTTTAAATATTAGAATAGCTCTTTAATTGAAGAACGAATATTTCAAGACATATGAACCGACAGGGGAATAAGCGAAATTAAAGACTGGTTTTGATCATTTCGATGCAGTGCATCATAATTACGCAAAACATTACATTACATTTAAGCCCACTCAAAGATAAATCTGTATTTTAGGTACATATTAAATGTATACATATATATACGATTTAAAAAGGCAACAACTCCAACTTTAGTCTCAAATTTGTATGCCAGACACGGGTCCGCTTTTAAGTGGTCGAATATAAAACATTAAAAGCTATGAAATTATAAAATTACCTCATCTGCAATGAATTTCTCTGCTTGATCTTTCGTTTCGAATGTAACAAACACGCTGCCCTTAAATTTATACATCTTTTGCGGTTTGTCCAAATATTTACGCATAATAACGTTGGCAACTTTTTCAAAATCAGCAAAGTACTTGAGCAACGAGTTCATATCGGAATCCAAAGAGAAACCTTTAACATAAACGGTGCGTGTCATGAGTTCCTTGCGCCTTTCTTCGTTGTGTTCGGGTATAGGCCTTTCAGGATGACGCCTCAGCTTCAATTTGTCTTCGCTTATTTCTATCAAGCCGTTATCCGACTTCATGAGAGCATCAGCGATTATATTGGAGTCTGTGCTGAGGGTCGCCAAACGTTTAAATGTCAACAAGACACTGATAGGCACCCAGCCATCTTCATCTTTTCCAATTTGTTCCAATAGAAATTTGTCGCGAATTAAATTGGCATCGCCAAAATAGTACTCTACTTGATTTATGATCTTTCTTTCCTTTTCTGTACCACTTTCTTCGGTCTCGTCGACATCCTTTTCATCAGCCTTTTTCTCGACGGAAGCTTCTTTGGTAACTTCCTCTACATTTTCGGTAGCTTTTTCAACAACTTTAGACATCTTTAAAAATTTTTTATGTGAATTAAATTTTTTACAGAAAACTATAAATGGCTTCGTCAAAAAACACGTGTATTCGCTATACCACCACGCTTTTAAAAAAAATAATGCCGCAAATTTGACAACAAAACGAATTCGACACAAAAAAAACGCAAAGATGCCACACTCTTACAGAATTCATTCGCATAAAGTGTTTCATTCCATTATACCCTACAAATATTTTGTTGGATCTCCTATTTTTTGGGAGAGGTTTAAGTTAGAGGGTCTTGAGCATACTTTTCTCATTTTATATACAGAATGCGCTAAGAACTTTATGCTTTAATATGATCTTTGAGAGAAATGCATTTTATTTACTATGTAAGTAATTTGCTTTAGATTAAATCAATCTGAATTAAGCTCGTAGTTTCAGTTGAGGACTTCATCTTATATCATGTATAATTTTAGAGGTTTTATTTTGAAACGATAAAATCTTCTTGTCGAGTCGACATAAAATAATTGTAATATATTGTCGAATTTAATTTTGAAAAAGAGCATAGTTTTGAAATTATAATTGGCTGTTCAAGAAAATAATATATACAAAAAACATTTATTAATTATTTAGACGATAACATATGTTTTTAAAAAATATATATTTGTTAACAAAAAGCCACAAATAGATTTTATTTCACTATCTTTTTGTTTATAAACGAATCTTTCCCTAGCAAAATAAACTATTTTGATGTGGCAGCACCGCGACTATTGAAAGCAATTTTGAACAGGTGTCATTGATTTCGCCTCCGTCAATATTTATTTTGAATTCGTTCTGACCATGTTGATGTTTTGACAATTTTAAATCAAATCAAATTTTAAAATGGAAAAAGGATTCAAATTTGTTTTACCCTCACCAAACTTCAATAAAAACGTTAAGGATGCGTGTAAGGCAAAACCACATTATCTTACTCCTTCCGGTATGTCGTTACTGCCACGTGAGAAGCAGCCACCACCAATGTACGGCAAACATGGCGCAACTTTACCTGCCAGATATCTCAAACATCACGCTATACCAGATCCACAGGATACGGCAATAACAAGCACTCCCGAGAAACATTACTGCGAACCTTGCGAAATAGAGCTTCACTCAATGGATGATTTAAAGCGGCATCGAGCTCAACACGAGAAGTGCCCAGTGGAGGGTTGCCTTTTCAAAGGCCATCCCTCTGTGATGGATAAGCATGTAAATTCTTTGCATGCTTCTGGCTTATTTGATAAGTTCAAAAAGTTAAGCAGTCCGGAGGAAATAGCTGCTTGGCGGGAAGAAAGGCGCAAAAGATATCCAACTGTAGCAAACGTGTTGCTTAAACGGAAAGCTAAAGAACAAAGGCAGAAGCGAGGCGAACGTTTAGAGGAGAACAAAAATCGTTTTGGCAAGGTTAACGATAGGAAGCGTGCTCAATCCAACGCCAGACACGATAAAGGCCCTTTGGCTGAGAAGAAACCTAGGGAAGAAAATAAAAGAAATTTTAAGGCGAATAAGAAGCGTAAAAATAAGTCCAAAAGTCTAGAATTAAAACCGAGGCTACAGGCAGCCGAGAAACCTCAGAATGAGGAGGTGAATGATGCCACCAGGTTAAATTGTGGTGGTATAGCCATGTTTAGAGGAACTAGTCAACTTGAAAATTATGAACATTTTAATGAAAAGAAGAAAGTTGTCGCAACAAATGTCTTATTTGGACTTGTTGGTATGTACGGATCGGATGATGACGAGTCTTCAGACAATGACAGTTATAACGGCGATGAAGCAGAATGCATTGATACAGTTCATCTTAATAAAAACAATGATTCCCAAAATAATTTATTAGAGAAATGCACCCAAAATCAAAACACGGGAGAGATTGAAAGCAATGACTGCAGGATAGGTTGTGATTTTGTAGAAAAAGAGTCGGCGAAAGAAACTGCCAAAGATGAACAAGTAGCTAGCACGTTGATTTCAAACCCCATTGAGAAAGCGCCCGCAGCTGTAGATAAGGATCCAGGTGATGCAAAAGAGCACTCATCCGATGATGAAGCACCAGAAGAGACACCAATACAAAGAAATCTTGACGATTTTGCTTTGCAAACTAAAAAAGAATCATTACCAACTCCATTGAATGAACCGAAATATAAGTGTACCGACTTAAAGGCGCAGAAAATGGTTACATCAAAGCAAAAACCACCTAAAAAATCGGGCTTAGATTATCGTAAGGCACGACTCCGAAAACAAAACACTCTGCTAGAAAAACTACTCGAGTCGGATATACGACATGAGAGAAATGTGTTGTTACAGTGCGTACGCTTTGTTTGCGAAAACAATTTTTTTAATGTTGGTCAAAATAAAAGCCAAAAAAAATATAAATTATAACACTACATTAATATGTTTTAAACATTATTTCTTTTAGCGAGTAAGAGATTCATTGAGAAGGGGATACAAAATTGTTCTTTTGTCTTTCCGTGGCAAAATAAAAAACTTAATGCAATTGAATTTGATATAAAACACAAGCTTTCCACTGATATAATACTATTCTACAATTATTAATTAATTTTATTAATTTGCTCCACTCTGCTGCATTGTAACATCTTGCTGCATAATTCCGCCTCCAACATTTGAGTTAGAAACACCATCTTGATGCGATTGCTGCTGCTGTTGTTGAGCCATCTGTTGCTGAGCTGCTGCGGCAGCCTGTTGCGCAGCGTGTTGTTGTTGCCTCTGTTGTTGCTGCTGCCTTGCTGCATGCGTATATTTGGCTTTGGTTTCCTCCAGCTCTCTTACCCTTGACCTGACGTGTGAGATTCGATGCCATGCCATCTGAAGGACTTTAGCTGAAGCATAGCCAGAGCCTTCATGAGGTTGGCCTGTCGATACTTGTGTTAAATAATTAATTTGTTCACTAAGTTTCATTTCAACATTTGATAAGGACTTGGTGAATTGTTGAGTTTGGGTTTCGGCATTCTTTTGCGAAGATTTTTCTTTGCTAAGTTCTTGAAGAGCAAGACCTGAAACAGTTTTGCCACTTATTGCAGAGAAAATTCAATCGAAATTTTGTTCACTGTACCTGCACTTTGCAAACATAATATAATTTCCTTTTCAATTTCATCTAAAACGTGTATTTTCTCCAAAGGATTCATTTTCACAAAAATAAAAAACAACAATAATCCAGCAAATAGTTTGTTTACATCAAATTTTATTTACAATGTCACATCAAACTATAGGGCTGCCAAGTTGCGGCGCAGTTCCATAACTACTAAAAGTTACATATATATAATAAAGCTATACAATTTAAAAACAAAATAATATTATTATATTTGTGGAATCTGTCATTAAAATATTTTCTAATAATTGTCATTGTTTTTTTTAAAGGTGATTGAATATAAAATTTTTCACATATCTCAAAGAAACGGAAAGATATTCTTTTTATATTCAGTATGAAATATCTGTATATTGAATAATCGCTTAAATTAAATAGGTGCTTACGTTCGTCGCACTCCTTTATAAATTTGACACTCCTCTTGGCCGTCGTTACACTATAATAAAGACATAAGCTACATATGTATGAACAATTACTGTCAAATACGGTTTCGCAGTCGACTTCTTCGGGTCATTCTTCTGTGTAGCCTTTCTAAATGTTAATTTTGTCTAAAAATAGTTAAATTATTTGTTAAAAAGTGTACGAAATATTCCACACAGGTCTTAGAACATATTTAAATGTAAATACATATGTATGTACTTTGCAAGAATTTAACCTATAAGTTCTAAACATACTAAGTATGTATGTATGTGGAGTGTAATAGTGTGGAGAAATTACTCACCAAAGAAAATATACATATGTATGAATATATGTTGAAGATTTTCATGAAAAAAACATCGCAACTTTGCTGTTACTATTTTCCTAAATTTATCTAGTGAATACAATATAATAAAAATATGTGTTGCTTGTTTATTTGATATTTTCCGCATCGCCGTACTGTTGGTTTGGAACAGCTCTGCCGTTGCCAGCTGCCAGTCTTTACAACAATAAAAAAAACTAATTGGAACTTGAATCTTCAATTATTTTTCTGCAGAAATACGTTTGTATTTAGATATACAAACATACATACACATATATATGTATGTGGGTATGTTAAGCTGCCCACTATTTGGTTTTGAGAAGTTTAAAAATAACAAAAAGAACCCTGAATTGAATAGATATTAACCAAAAATTAAAAATAACATTATTTCATAATGAAAATGGCAGAAACAACTTTAATAGCTGCTGTTGATTGATATCTTTATTTTACTGCCAGTGATTAAGTGTAAACGCAAATTTAAGTTATAAAAGTGATTTCAAAACCGTGCACATATGTATGTGTGTGTGTGCGTGTATGTATTTAGTGTAGCAAAAGCGGACTATTTTTAATGGTAGACACAACTTGGTCCTTTACCGTTATTTTAGCGCCTTATGGAAGAAGCAATTAAACTCCTAAAAAAGTAAGTTTATTTATATGTATGTATGTGTATGTATTGTATGGGGATGGACTAATTACATAAGAGTTAAAAATATCATATTTTGGTTAAGTTCCTTAAACAAATAATTGTCTATTTTGCGGAAACACTTCAAACGAAATAAAATATCGGTGACTAAAAAGAACATCTCTGAAAAAAAGCACTTAGTTTTTTTCGACTATTTCTTTAGCACATTCTGAGATAATTTCTAACGTACCTACTCGTTTTCTCCACTGCGAAAGCACTGAAACATCGTACTGTATTAATGCTGAATAGGTACGACAAGTGTCTGTGGATGTGTGGTGTGGACACGTTTTTGCCATTTCCCAATTCCAATTTAGGCAGTTCTAGCCTTTTTTTCTCTAATATTTTGATTTTTAATAATGGGGGTTTCATCAACACAAATAGTCTTTGAATAATTTGGTTTAAAACTAATAATTTTAGAAAACTCTCTCTATTTAAATTCCTCTGGATCCTGGCGATGAAAAGAGTTTTTATTTTGCTTCAATTTTCATTGAGCATGCAGCCAATTTTTTATACAACCTTTGGACGCGGCCCACTTTTACAGCTTTTAAGTCTAAAAAAAAAGAAAACATAAAGACCAACCTTTTGAACAAAACGAAAACTAATTAAAAGCAAAACAACTTACCTGATTGCGTCCAGTCAGAAATCATCGATGTAAACTATAGATGAAAATAATAACAAATACTCTCCAAATCACTTGTTTGCCCCTTTAAAATAATGGCGAATCTTAACCATGTGTATCAAGGCACAGACGATAAGCGTTTTTAACAAGGACTTAGTTTTTTAACTGTCTGAAAGAATGCAGTTAAATCAGGCAAGTCGGGGAATAGATAATATAGAATTTTCTTCAGCACTGGTGCTCAACGCTGCTACGTTTTCTTATCTATGAAGTTTTTATATGGCAAACTTAAAATAGTCTTAAACTGATCAATTAAATGCCACAAATTTTATGAAATGTATTTCACTTATGAACCATTTTGATTATGGCCACCAAGTTTTCTGTTATACAGACGTTTTTAATAAACCACTTGAGAATGATAAGAATATTATATATATCAAAAAATTGTGTGAATGATAAATGGATTTGATGCTGGTTGGCTTGTTGCAAAGTGATACCTGTGATTGATGAATAGATTTCGTCTTCCCTGCTAATTTGCGATTTCCAAAGTTTTCTTACCCGAAAAACCTGCCACATTCACTTTTAAATTACTCAAGAGCGCTTCCACTGTAAAACACCACGTTGCATCACATACAAATTAAGGTGGAAGACTTAAAGCTGTACGTTTGTATGTATGTAGTATGTAAAAATTTTAATTTATTTTCTTTCCAAGCTTACGCGACTAATATGAAAACATTTCAAATGAAACTTCAATGCAAGCAAATATGAAGCAGAAAAGTTTCATTTGACATGACACCCCATTAAGCAAATGGCGTAACTGTGTCTGCATCTGCAGCAAATGGTTGTGACGCTTATTTCACTGTCTTTTATTTCTCTACTTCTGTTTATTTTTATTCTACTTGTTCTATCAACAGATGTCAACAGATTACAATTCTGGTACTGACTCGTACTTGTTCATGGCATTTTCATACATTCAATGTACGGTCTAACATTCGTATGCCTTTTTTACTGTAAGAGCATTTGTTATTTGCAGTTCTCAATATTTCAATATTTAATGTACTATATGAATGGTTTTTTGTCTTATTTGCTGACGTTTTATTTATTCAGGAGCTTCAGCACCAGAACACAAATTTGTAGTAGAAAAACTTAAGGAAAAAAGATCTGGTGATTATTAAATGTCTGAAGAAACTTTGTATTTAGTCAATGTAGTAAATTCTTTTAAAACACATCTTGTCAGCGGCTGTGGTGGGCGGTAACATGGAAAATTTGTTGTGATTTGTTAAAATTTGCCGCAAGTTCATTTTTGATGTCTACTGTATCGAAAACATCTACACAGTTGAAATGAAAAAGGATTATTGAATTATTTATAGAAGTAGTATTGAAACGTGTTGAAAACAAACCAGCCATAATTTATATACTTACGGACTCGTACATCATGCCACATACAAGTTTATTTATATGTTTTCATTGAGCCAGACAAACACATTGGAAACCTTTTTTCCCTCTAACAACTCTATTGTGATTAAATTAAAACCTATTGTTTAATATTGTATAAGATCTTGAACTGACTAATTTAAGTTATATGGAAACCTAGAAGCCCATAAACGTGGGACTAGTTTCTGCATATACCGCTAAAACTTGTCAGAGACAGCGAAACGAGGTTAGTTTGCTAATTTCGTGACTTTTAATTAAAGACTTTTGGTTAAACACTGATTTCAATCTGATTCTTTAATATTTTAACGGCAAACAAAAATGCACAATTTGCACTGACAATTTTAATGACGAAGAAGATGTGGTCCGACAAGACATCTCAAGGTCGGAAATAATTGATAAAATCCATAATGATCATAATGATACAAAATGAATTCTAGGAGTATGGAATTGTATGAGATGGCTGCTGAGAATGCGGGAACATCATATTTTACATGAATATTTTAATAGAAAAAGACGTCCGAATGATTAGACTCTAAGCGCAACCGTGTGACAACTTCAAAACAGAACTGGGCAATGTTCAGTAGTACTCGGAACAAGTTTTTTTCATATTGAACGAAACGTGTATTATGTTTTTAATTGCCGCCTCTGTCCTCTTTATATTTAAATAAACAATCTCATATTTTTCATAAATATGGAAAATGAAACACTCATTAGACGACGACGACTCTTGACACACCCTCAAAGCAACGTGAAACTATAATAAAAATCCAATCATTCAGTTCCTGCTCAACTTATACAAATAAGCCGCCTGATTTCATAACATAATATCTATGATGTCAACAGGTAATCCGGGTAAACATTTTGTTCGAACGTTCAGTTTGATGTACAAATTGCCTTCAATAAAATCAATTTATCACAGAAATATTTTATGCAGCCTTTAACATAATTGTCATAAATTACACCCTCTTGACTTGCAATAATCTGAGCATTTATTGTGCAACCACAACGTCTGCCTTTAATTGTAAACACTCAATGGTAATTATAAAAGTTTTTTGTTATATACAATTATGATTGGCTTGCCAATTGTTCTCACCTTGTTTGTTCAAATGTTTTAATTGAAAACTTTGCAATTACTTTCCTTTGTCAATTGTTGCAATAATGGTGCAATTTGTTTGTGATAAGTGATCGGCTTTGTTTATTGCATTAGAATTTATATGTAGTTTAACACTTTCGAAATGCATGTAATAGCTGAAACCAAATGCCAAGTTGCAAACATACAGAGAAACTAAATACGTAAGTGGTCTGTTCTTTAAATGCTTTTACTGTGTCTGTTCAAAGGTTGCAAAAGATGCAGATTAATAATTAAAAAATATCTTAAGAAAGTATTCGCTTTTGTTTTAGCTCAATTGAAGGCCTTTCTCTGTTGGCAGAGAAATTTATTCTATAGTAGACTTTTGGAGAGAAGCAAAACATGAAAACAACGTGCAATTATCGTAGGTTACTACTTCAATCAGGTAGGCCCAATATTGAGCGGGCAGAAGGACATCAATGACTTTGTTCCCTCCACTATTACTATTTAACATACTCTGTAAATATATGTGTGGCGGGTAAAAGTCTAGAAAACTTATGTCGATACGTAGCCAATACTTTGGTTTTAGGTATGTTGGGCCAGCCCTAAAATACAGTAAAGCGACCCTGTTGTAAAAACCACGCTACTCGTACGAATAACGTTTCCTAAATCCAAACTAGAACAAGTGTTTTACAGTTTTAAAGCCTAGTACTTAAAAGGGCAGATGAAGGAAGGTTTTCTCTAGGTTCTGATCTTTACATTTAATGGCAAATGTCTATTGCCACGTTTCCTTAATTCTCACTTATCTGAAAACAATGGCATGCCCGAAAACCAATGTCGACCACTCGGTTGCAATAAATAATATACCACATAATTTGCAGCATGCGCCAGTTTTTTTTGACAAATAGTGTATACGAACATACTCTGGGCAGTTAAACCGACCTTTCGTAGTCAAACTGTTTCCCAGGCACAGCGATCCAAATTAAAATAACATAATTGAAGTTGCAGAGCCGCCTTGGCGTGTTAAAGTGAAGTCTTATAAGATTGAATGAATACGATATCAGTTATTTTTACAGATACTGACATTGATACTTGCATCATGTGGACGGTTACCTGCCTCTCTTATAGACTTTCAGCTTGAAAAACGGTGCATTCGTCAGGAAGACCAGAAGAATTAACAGTCACAGAGAAGGAATCAAGACCAACGCTCATTTTGAAACCATTTGCGTGTATTTGGTAGTATTTATGTTTAATTTTACTATAAGATATCTCAACATTACTATTTCTATACATCGCATTGCGCTTCAGAGAAATCGCTTTAGAGCTCCTGACGGGCTTTTCCTTCAGTAAATAAATTTGATTCGATTGTATCGTTTTTTATTCAGGAAACTGAACGTTCTTTTTAGAGGGAATTATCATTAATATTGACACCAAATGACAAAACTGCACAAGCGCCTGCATGACACATAATACATGTGTATATTAGTCCCTTGAAATGGCAAAGAAATTATTGTAAATCGTGGATAATAGACGATGTTAATTGCGAATCACGCCTTAACGTGAAGTGTTTCGCCCAAAAGATTGTTAAAGCCTCTTACGAAAGTGGGCGTTCAAATCAAAAGGCAGCGAAAAAATGGCTCTTTTGAGCGAGAAATTCAATGGCTGCGTTATCTCACGTCGTCGCGATGTTGATTGGCCGCCATGTCATGTCTAGAACGTTGGACTTCTTCCTTTGGGTACATTTAGAAAGAAAGTGTACGTCAATAAGCCAAAACCAGTTCAAAACCTAAAGGATGAGATAATTCGGCACATTAACGACACCTCAATTATGTCTCAGAGTCATTGAATATATGGACCATCGGACAGAGGTACGCCACCGAAGGCGTGTCGATCATTTAGCTGATATTTTCTTTCCTACATACATCCTTCTATCATAATAAAAATGTTAAAATATTTCTCTGAAAACCTTTTCTCCCATTTACAGTGAACATGCTGCGTTTTGGTTGGACCACCCTTCATTTTCTTGCAGCCGTCCGATTTTTGGTCTCTAAAAAAAGCTTGTCTGCCATTCAGTTCGTTTAAATTCGAGTGTATCTGGGTGTACACAGTTAATGATACATAAAGATACATCTAGGTATAGGTTCACAGCTGACTGAGCGAATAATAAATTGCTGTGATCAACCGTTCTGTCTGGGAATTTGGAAAATCGCTTTATAAACGTTAGTCTTGTACTGGGCCAAATTGTTTCATAAAAAATATTGAAGAAAATTCCACTAAAAAAATGTGACAACATTCCAAATTTGTTTAGATTTGTCTATTTTTCTCGGTAAGTGAGTCAGCGCGCTAACTGAACTTGAAAATTCTTTACACTTTTATTCAAACAATAGAGAAATGGTCTCTCTGGGTAAAACACTCTTTTCATCTTAAAAGGACTTTTGTCAGTTTCTTCAGTTTAACGCAAGCAGAAACAGTTTTCATTGTTGCAACAGTTTTCCTGTATTAGATAATAATTCAATTTGTTGATTCAAATGAGAATGTATTCGAACGAACTCGCTTAGGGCCAGCCAACAAGCCTCATGTAGCAACAAAAGCGAAAAATATCAAACACACTAGACACACGGCCCCGCCAGGTGCACTAAACATAACAACTAAAAGAGCTGAAATAAACAATAGATCAACAGCAAATAAACGATATTTGAAATTAAATTAAAAATTTCGAGCAACGGAATTTTTTTTTCATAATATGTATTTAGACATCCGGTGAAAAAAAAACAAATCAAATCAAAACAAAACAAGAAGAAAATGCGTGAAAGAATAAGAACTTTATTTCTGTCAATAAAATATCAAGCTCCTCTGCATGCATCTGATAAACATGTTGTTGTTTTTGTTTGTTTTGTGGGAAAATGGCCCAAAATAAATAAAACACATTCTCATATTCGCATGTACAAACGTTTAATTTTTCTACTTCTCTGATTAATTTTTAGTCTTCTGTTTTATCTCGAAAATCTCTTTTTGTTTGTTGAAGAACAAATTAAAAAATAACGATAGAAATTTTGGCTATTTTCCAATCAACTTAAATATTTTTTTACTCAACACAAAAAAAAAAAGTGAAAAGAAAACAACTAAATTTTCCTTAACATGTGAAAACGAAAATATAAGAATTTTCTCTAAAAATACGAGGTCTGTACAGCAGCTTTATTTTTGTTTTCTCTTTTGCTGCGAGTAATTTTAAACACATGCGACCGTCACGTTTGACATCGCTTGAAACTCATATGCAATTATTTCTAATCTTTTGAATCGCGAGATACCGGTTGGAGAAATAAAACTCCGTTCGTTGCCAGTTGATTAATTCCATTGCTTTATTTTCTTACACTTCTTTTATATTCTTAAAATTAAAACAGTTGTGTTTGCATTTTAATTTGTTGAAAATAAAATGTGTTTAGGTTGGCAAAACAATTTATAAAATTCTTAAGTAGTTTAATTTAGTATATTGAACTTATTTAATTTCACAAAGTTTGCAAATTGGTTAAAATATTTGTTGTTGTTCTTAAAGTTTTAAAATTGCAATTTATTAAATTCTTAGGAAATATAATTGAGCTTATTTAATTTAGCAAAGTTTGCAGTCTGGGTAAATAATTTGTTGTTGGTAAGTATTTCGTTGAATTGGTGACCGTTGATGGTTTGTTGTTATTGTTGTTGGTAAGTATTTTCTTTGACTGTTGATGATTTGTTGTTATTGTTGTTGGTAGTCGTTGTTGTTTCTAGACCAATCTATCTATGGTTGCCATTGGTAACTCCTCCCCCCTTAGAGTAGAGTGAGGGCCACAAAGATTCTGAAGGGGCACGAACGAAACCACTAAAGAAATTTGTAGTTGGTATATATTGAATTTTCTTCTTTAGGCATAATGATGTACCGATGATAATTAAGATGATGATGAAAATGGCCACGTATGTAGCAAATTGGTGAGTAGTTGTTGTTTTTTCAAGTGAAGACATCATTTTGTGATCGTTGAATTGGAATAACTTTAGTTTCTGCAAGTTGAATTCTTCTACGACCGCATCAGGAATCACGTTTACAAATTTAGGTAATGTAATATTGATACACTCATGGTAAGTTTTGGGTTTGTCTTCATATATTAAACCGTTGATGGTAAGTGTACAATTCTCATAAAATAGCAGTGTTGTGTTCGTTATATTGACAGTTTTCCCACAATCAGATTCGACAAAAGTGTGTGGTGTATTGATGAAAAGCACAAAATTATTTTCAGGTTGATATATGGTCTCAATTCTTCCTACGTCTCTTACGTTACATCTGGGTTGTTGGTTGCGGATGAGTTTACCCAGACATAATGATTGCTCGAACAGTTCACTTCTTATTGGATTTTTACAAATATATATATTTTCTAACTTAAAACATTTATCATTATAATAATTGATTGATTTATCATTGTAAACTATATAATTAGAGGTAATAATTTGTCGTGTTTCGTTTATAGGTAATGGTATGATATGAGATATAATAAAGTTTTCTTTTTTTATTATTGGAAGTTTTATATTAAATACAATATTTGAGTTATTATAATATGCTTGGAGTTCCAAAATTTCGTAAATTTGCTCTACAGAGTTTATTTCAGGTATTTGATTGTTAAGTGAGTTATAAATTGTTTCAATTTCATTGTGACTTAATATAAATTTGGATATTACATTAATTTTAGCTAATACAATACTTTCAGCTATATTACTGATTTGATTAATTAATAGGTCTATATTATAATTGATTCTGTTAATATATTGTATTTTAGAAATGGTTAGATCCTCTTTGTATATCTTATTGGATATATTTTTATATGTGTTTTTTAAGAATTTTGTGATAATCTCTTGTTCGTTATTTATGTGTTTAGTTATATTGCTAAATCTATCAATCATTTCTGTATTTAGAATAGTTTGTTTTTGGATATTAATGTTTACATTATTTTTATTTTCCATTAGTTTCTTAAGCTGTAAGTTTATTTCCTTTGCATCGTTATTATCCATATTACCCGTAATGTATTTAATTGCGGATCCCAATCCATCAAATAGACCTCTCTTCTTTCTTTTAAAAGGCAATAAGTTATTGAGTTTGTCATTTAATTGTAACAATTTTAATTTCGTAATTTTTAACGAATCTTCAATAGTTTTATCTTGTTCAAATATATTTAATGCTTCTGTAATTTTCTCGATATTGTTAATGTAATCTTGTAGGTCAATTAAATGGATTATATTTTGATAATGGTCGATAATTTTGGAATCTCCCAGCTTTAATTCTATAATGGCCAGTCCATTATTAAGTTTTTGAATATTTATTTTTTGGGATCGAACTGCCGCTAACAGAAAAATATATATTTTATATAACATAAAATAAAAGTGCTTAATTGTTATTAATATAGCAAATTTAAAGATATTTTTAATTGTTTTGTGTATAAAAGATTTTCTTAATAAGTATTTAGACGGCAAAACTGTTTTTAGTTTCTTCGTTTGAATGGAAATACCAAACGTTTCTGACAGTATTCAAAATAAAGGCAATAAAATCTTGTTTCTTTGATTTCAACATTCTTATTACAACCATTTTTATGAAATAATTGTTTTAAATCGGTATTTGGTATTTCCATCTTAAAATAATTTATCTAAAATTCATCTTATCTCTTCTATTATTGTGTATTATTGTTTCTTTTTACTTTTCTTTTAATTTTAGATTTATGTATTTTTTGGTTTTTCTCTGTTACAAATGCTATATTGTTATCATTTTTTACAATATGTTTAGAAAATCTTGCAGTTATTCTATTTCTTCTGTTTTCTTTTCTGAACACTATGTCATTTGTTTTGAGATTTTTTGGTTTTATTCTACCTTTATTTAATTTTTCTATTCTTTTTTTTACTGATGTTTGCATTTGTTCTTGAATTTTTGGATAAATAATTTGTTGGTACTCATTGAGTTTTTGTAAATATTCATGTTCTTTATTGAATTTTATTTCTTTACTGGAGACATGAGGTCTTCCAAAAAATAATTCGTAAGGTGTTAGTTTTGTCGTTGAATGGATTGAATTGTTATAAGTTATAAGAGCTTCTGAAAAAATTTCGTCGTGGTCAATAGAAAGTCGGCTCTCTTTTCTTTTGGCTGTTATTATCCTATACAATTCTGTCAGTGTAGAATGTAATCTCTCAATAGGTGCATTGCTTGAGGATTGTTGAAAGGACGTAATATGTAAATGAATGCCAAATTGTTTACAAAAATCTTGAAAAATTATTGCAGTGAATTCTTTTCCTTGATCACAGATGACCTTTTTAGGAATGCCATACGTGCTAATGAAATTTTTCATAGATTTAATTATGTTTAAGCTGGTTCTGGCAGTTATTGTAAATCCTGCCGCAAATTTTGAGAATTTATCTATAATGGTTAGAATTAGTTGATTATTTATATGATAAATATCTATATGGATAATGTCCAAAGGTTTTGAGGGTGTTTCCGGAATTTGATAGACAATATTTTGTGGATGTCTGTCATACTTAAGTGTGTGACAGATGTCGCAGTTATTGATTATTTGGGAGATTTTGCATTTCATGTTTGGAAAAAAATATTCTTTTTTTAAATGCAAGTACGTTTCATCTATTCCTCTGTGATTACTATTTTTGTGATAATTTCTTATTATTTCATCTTGTTCATCATTATCTTTTATGTCATTTATTCTTCTAGTACATCGTACTAAACGGTAAGTTTTATTGTTTGAAAAATAGGTGCTAAAGACCTTTTGGACAATTCGGAATATATTGTCTTCCGCATAAATTGCGATGAGTCTGTTTGGCTTAAAATGCTTGACGAACATTTTAATTATTAAATCTTCGTCGAAAATTGGTGAGTTAATTATCTTTTTGATTTTGTTTTTAAAAGGTACCTCAATTGTTACTTTTGATTCTGGGTGTATTTCTAGTAATATTTGGATATTGAATTCGTTTAACGGTTTTTCGGAAATGGGAATGCCGTCATCCTGATTTTCCTCTGCAGAATGGACTGTACTACCTGAAGTATCTGCAACCGGGACTAGCTCATGGCTATTTACATCTGTCTTTATTCTACTGAGAGCATCAGCGTTAGTATTTTGTGTACCTTTTTTATATATAATTTCATATTCAAATTCTTCTAACTTCAAACGCCAACGAACTAGCTTCGAGTTAGGTTCTTTTAGACCCATTATCCAAGTTAATGGTCTATGATCGGTCACTATTTTAAATTTGCGGCCAAAAAGATACGGTCGAAAGTATCTTGTTGCCCACACTATAGCTAATAGCTCTTTTTCAATAGTAGAATAATTTGTTTCTGAGGTATTAAGTGTTCTGCTAGCGTAGCAAATTGGTTTATCATTACCTATCTGTCCTTGGGACAACACGGCACCTAGTGCGAAATTGCTAGCATCTGTTGTAAGGATGAAATCTTTAGAGAAGTCTGGGTACTGTAAAATCGGGTCATTACAGAGCAGATTCTTACACATTTCAAATGTTTTTACATAACTTTCTGTTAGCTTTATCTCCATACCTTTTTTTAGACATACCGTTAAAGGTTTTGTCAGTTTGGCGAAATTTGGTATGAATTTTCTATAATATCCTAGTAATCCTAAGAATGATTTAAGGTTTTTCGCTGTTCTTGGGATCGGAAAATTTTTGACTGCACTTATTTTGTTGGGATTTGGTTTTATGCCTTCTGTTGACACAATATGCCCTAAAAACTCAATTTCTTTCCGAAGGAACTCTGACTTGTCTAATTGAATTTTAAAATTTGAATCTCTTAATTTTTCGAAGACCAAATCCAAATTTCTTATGTGTTCTTGTAAAGAGGTTCCGAAAATAATGATATCGTCTAAATATACAAGACATACCTTTCCTATTAGTTCCCTCAAAATATTGTCCATTACCCTCTGGAAAGTAGACGGGGCGTTTTTTAGGCCAAATGGCATCCTGATGAATTCATAGTGGCCTCCTTCCACAGAAAAGGCAGTTTTCTGTATGTCTTTAGGGTCCATCTCTATTTGATGGAACCCACTTGCGAGATCTACGGTGGAAAAGTATACACATCTTCCCAACTTATCCAGAAGTTCGTTTATATTTGGTATAGGATATTTGTCAGTTATGGTTTTTTCATTGACTTTTCTAAAATCGATTACTAGTCTCCACTTTTGTTGGCCACTCGCGTCCTTCTTTTTTGGGACGATCCACACGGGTGAACTCCATGGTGAATAACTAGGACGTATTATATCCTGATCAAGTAATTTCGAAATTTGATCCTGAACTTCTTTTTTGTGGATATAAGGGTACCTGTATGATTTTGTATATACTGGGATTTCATTACTAGTGGGTATTTTATGCCTTATTTTATTGGAGAATGTTAGTTTCTGCCCTTCTCTATAAAAAATTTCGGAATATTTTTTACATGTTTTTAATAAGAGTTTTCTTTCCTCATTGTTAAGATGATCAAGTCTGAGGAGATGTCTTATATCGATATCATTATCTTCGCTTCCTGGTGTAATTGTCTCTAAAGAGTGAGTTTCAAAGAACTCACTAGAACAGTAATTGTGTACCTTAATAGGTTGTTCAAAATAAACTACTTCTATGTTATTGCTTATATTAGATATTTCCAGTAAACTAAACCATTTGTTTGCTTTATATATCCCACTCGATATAATAATGTTGTCGCCTACTTGAGTTTCTGGGATCCAGATGTCGCCGCATTCGACATCTACTGGTAAATTAAGCAATTTTTTTGTATTGGGTTCTAATAAAACTTTTTCAGAACATATATTTGGTTTATGATGTAAGGGTATTACTACTGATTCTGTTTTTATTATCTTTCTATCTAAATCAATTTGAGCTCTAAGGTTTGATAAAAAATCAATTCCTAACAAACCATCAAAATAATTATGAAATTTGAACACCAAAAATGAAAATTTACCAGTTTGCTCAAATTCAGCAAAGGTTGGAAGTATTGCTATTTTGTTTATTTGGTGTTTTGCTAGTACAGTTTTAATAGTTGTAGGTTTACAATTAATGAGTTGTTGTGGGTGAACATGTTCTGGGGAAATGAAGGATGTAGAAGCACCGGTATCTATTAAGAATTTTAAGTCTTTCTGATTAAATTTAATATTTATATATATTAGTTCATTTCCATGTTTGTTCACATCTAAGTATCCTGTGGGTTTTTCGAAATGACGTCTAAAAAATTGACTTCTTCTTCTATGTTAGTAAGTTGATGTTGTGATAGATTTTCACAGTTATTCATTTCCGTGTTAGGATACCTTCTTATTTGAGAACTTGGACTTTGTTTAATGTTAGAAAATGAGTTTCTATTTCTCAGATGAGAAAATCCACTCGACGTGTCCATTGGTTCAGGTGGTGGCAATTTAGGTATGCCATTATTAAAGGGGGTACGTTGCTGCGGAAAATTATTGGAGTAATTTTGAGAGTTGAAATTATGAAAATTATTTGTGTTAAAATTTTGATTTTTCCTAGCATTAAAAGGATTTTGATAATATTCTTGAGTATTACCAGAGTTTGGGTTTCTGTAATGAAAATTGTTATGAAAGTTATTGGTGTATCTATTATTGTTAGTATAACGATTTCTATTATAGGGAACATTATTAAATTTTTGTTGATTTTGATACCTGTTGACATTCTTTTGTCCAAAACCTTGTTGGTAATAAATGTTTTGTTCTTTAATGCAGAAATCCAATGCTTCTGCTAGACAAGTTGGCCTCATTGCTCTAATTGTTGTCCCCAAAGGGTCCTTTAGTCCTGTGGTAAATGCGTTGAGACACATTTCAGCATAGAGTTTTTTCTTCGCATTTATAACATTTGCATCGGTTTCGTGTAAAAATATGTTATTACATAAAGCTGATTGTAGCTCAACCACTTCACCGTAAAACTTTTCAAATGGTTTATTATATTGTTTTAAGGAATGTAAATCTTTAATCAATGAAGTTTCAGTACGTTTATCTGAATAATACGTGATAAGATTTTCTTTAATTTTATCCCAATTTAATGGTGTTCCGTACATATTCAGAATTTCGTTTGCTTGGCCCTCGATTTTATTCCGAATGGCTCTTAGTAAGATCTGACCATACGGTGTTTTGTCTGTACCACGAATAAATAGAAGGATTTCTTCGACGTTATTAATAAACTCATGGAGTAGCCTGGGGTTTCCATCAAATGTTGGTAGCTGTTTAATTGCGTCTGGTATCTTAAGAGATTGAAATACCTCGTTTTGGAGATAAGTTGCCGTTTCAACAGCAACATTTGGAATAGCTTGATCGTTATTCATAATTTCAAAGTTTCCTGTCTCTGGTATCGAAGTTAAACTTTTACTCTTAAATATATTATATGGTAAAAACCTGTTTGTCTTTGGCATTTACTCTAAAATTTGCAAAAAGAAAATATAATAATAAATAACTTACAGAAAAAGCAAAAATATTTTTTGCATTGCTGATTTATCCGGGCCTTTATAAAAATTTTATTAATTTATTGCTTTTATTTATGTTATGGTTATTAATCAACTTGAGCGTAGGTTACGGTTAAGCAAGCACTTGTGTCACAAAACTATGTATGAATTGTTTATTGGTTACTGTATTATAATATTTTTATTTTTGTAAAGGTTTATTGAATTTTTTCAAACTTTATCTTTTTTGTTTTATATTTTTATTTTACTTAATTTTTTTCATGATTTTAATTTTGTACATATATATTTTTCTAAACCTTTTGTATTTTTATAAAGGCTACTGATATTCACTCAAAGCCCTTTTTCAAACAAATGCATATATAAAATGTTATTTTTTGTATATATTTTTTAATTTTCTAAATCTTTTGTATTTTTATAAAGGCTACTGATATTCACTCAAAGCCCTTTTTCTATATTGATTTCAAACACATAAAATTATTATTTTTAAACTTTCTATATTTTTATTCTAACTTTTCTTTTAAAATGTCAGGTCTCAATATGATATTCGCTCATATTATAGCGACCTTTTACTTAAAAATTTTTTGTATAATAATTAAATATAGTATACTTTTTAGAATTTTTTTTTTTTTTACACAATCCTTTTTTTTTTCAGAGGATTAATTATGATATGCCTTCATAATATAATGTTCCTTTTTTTTTTTTTTTTTTTAAAATATTTGTTATTTTGTTACACCAACCACATAAACTTTATACTTTCATACACATTCACACAAGTACTTCAACTTAAACCGCCCGTTGACTGCGCCAGATACCGGTTGGAGAAATAAAACTCCGTTCGTTGCCAGTTGATTAATTCCATTGCTTTATTTTCTTACACTTCTTTTATATTCTTAAAATTAAAACAGTTGTGTTTGCATTTTAATTTGTTGAAAATAAAATGTGTTTAGGTTGGCAAAACAATTTATAAAATTCTTAAGTAGTTTAATTTAGTATATTGAACTTATTTAATTTCACAAAGTTTGCAAATTGGTTAAAATATTTGTTGTTGTTCTTAAAGTTTTAAAATTGCAATTTATTAAATTCTTAGGAAATATAATTGAGCTTATTTAATTTAGCAAAGTTTGCAGTCTGGGTAAATAATTTGTTGTTGGTAAGTATTTCGTTGAATTGGTGACCGTTGATGGTTTGTTGTTATTGTTGTTGGTAAGTATTTTCTTTGACTGTTGATGATTTGTTGTTATTGTTGTTGGTAGTCGTTGTTGTTTCTAGACCAATCTATCTATGGTTGCCATTGGTAACTCGCGTCAGCCTAAATTGCATTGAACATTTCTTTGTTGATGTGTCGAATATCGTTTGTGGTCTTCCAATTCGCAGGAGGACAACAACGCCCAGTTGTCCACAAAAAATTCAGTTTTTGTATTGCAAAATTAGTTCTGTGTTGACTAGTCTTCAGTTTCGTGTTCAATAGTGTATCATTCCACTTTGAATTTTCCAAGTCATCTTTTTACAACAGATATTTCCGTCACAAAGAATGAAGTTCTAAACCATTTACATGCTCTGGTTTCGCTGGGTCACTATCCTATAGCTATAAAATAGAAATTCTGGGCCATAAAGCGAAATATTAATTCAAACGCCTCTACACAATGACAGCAGAGTCAAGCCAAACTGTTGAAGTCTCGTTATAAAAACAACAAAGCAGGAAAAAACACAATATTTTATCAATAAAAAAAAAATTATCTTAAGAACAATAAATTCTTTAATTTTTTCTATATCTTTTGAAAAGCACAAAAATATTTTTAGTAGCATTCTCAAGGAAAATAGACTTTGAGATTCGTTATACCAAGGCTTTATTGATATAAACGTACAACGAATTAATAGCCATAAACACGTTTCAGATTCGTTATAACGAAGTTTCAATGTACATCCCTCTTCATCGGATTAAGTTCGTCTAGATTCATCCTCTAAGAATTGGGATTGTAGTGTTCCGGCGCTTCATTATTACCCCAGCAAGCTTTGAACTTATTCGCTTCTGCGTTGCTGACATGTACTACAAGTGCTAATAGCCTTGAGGGTCCCCTTCCTGTACTGTACACTCATCATCCTACTTAGTTTTGGTATATCTTTATTTGACTAAAGTCTTCCTTTTCTCTTGCTTTTTGGTTGCCACATGGAAAAATTATGCACATCCTACAACGGCTCTTCAGAGCTGGAGAATTGAAAAGTCTATAACTTAAGGCCAATGAATGGTTTAAAGAGATTTTTAATTTTGTGACCGCCTTCGCTTTCTACAAAACATCAGCAACAACAAGAGCACTAAAAAACAAATCACAAAAACAAAATAATTGATATTAAAACAAAACAGTGTATATATGTATGTATTAGTAACAAAAGGGAGAAAAAAAACCATGAAAAAGATTAAATAAATACATTTTTACAAATAAATTTTTTTTTAAATATTCAAAGCATATAAAGCAGGGATGACAAATTACAGTTTCCAGAGTAGCAGTTTTCTATTGCGTCGTGAGTCATTCGCTTATAACGAAAATATGCCAAAGGAATATCATTTGAAAAGTATTTGAAACATTTATTATTTATTCCAACCATTTTGTTTTCCCAGTTTGTTGCTTGATACAATTTTCAAAAACACTTCGAATAAATGGTCTCATTGTTGTCAACAATACCCTGTTATGCACTGCCGATTTTCATTGGCCTGCTTCCCATAATAAGGCCTGTGAAATTCTCTTATCAACTGTCAGAGCCTTCGAAGAATCGAAGAAGAGTCAAGGGTCTCCAGTTCTATATACAGTCTACCGGAATCTCTAAATGTCTTTTTGCACTTCTAGTGCACTGTCCAGAAACTGACCCTTTATTTAAAAGCAAACTGGCTGCGCATGACTGAAGACTGATAATGTAAACACTTTTTATATCGTTAAAATTGTGGACTTTTATATTTTTATTAATGTTGCAAAAAAAAACTACAATTGTACTAAATTTATCATGCCTGAGATAAAATATTTTCTAATATTAACTATAATATAATTTATAAATAGAGTATTTACATTACAATTATTTAATGCAATTTAAGTACTGGCAACGGGTGGCTGGAATCTGCAAATAATGAAATGAGTATTTAAAATTTAATTAGCTTTGAATATGTGAAATTTTTGAAACGAAATGCATTCTAATTACATATATAATTTTCAATAAATTCCCCACTTCAATTCAATTTAATTAATGATACATTTTTAGAATTGATGTTGTAATAATCTAAACAGAATTATATTTTTCACACGGCCAATCAGAATTATGATTCTAAGGTTAATGTTTTGTTTCCAGGGTGGGGGGAAGTAAGTGTAAGAAAACGGTTTCATTATATTTTCATTTTAATAGGGAGCGAAATACTATTTACATAATGACCATCAAACTGATTTTCTTATTGTAATTTAAACATTTTTAAGGCCAGACTCAAACTTGCAATATTAACATACATCTCTTAATTAAGTAGCAGCGTTCTGTTAAGCCTAAAAATCAAAAATTTTGCATTGAAAATGCTTTTAAAACTAAACAATTTTTAATAATTATATTAACAAATAAAAAAATTATATGTATTTCTAAAACCATCTTTTATAAAATAATGCCATAAAAATCTAAAATAAACGCACAAATTAAAGAAGACTATAAAAAGGTGTTTAAAAAAGTTCACAAAAATTCTTGGAATTAACGGTAGATGGGCGAAAAAAAAATGATTGAAAAACAGTCCTTAGCCCATCTTTCATATTCAAATTTAGTAAATCCAAACACACAGATGTACAATAAGAAAGAGTATTGCTGAACACTCAGGCAATATGGAGGAAATATGTATTCAGTGCAGTACAAAAGTAGAAGGCAATGCTTTTCTGTGCAAGCAATGCAAAAGGCCAGCCTGCAATAGCTGCTATGCACTTATTTATGGAACAACCCTCCTTATCTATCTACACTTATCATAAATACGAAGACCCTATATTGAAAAGGCGTAATGGTCGTGCCTTTTTTAAAAAGGTTTATTATGGAAGTAATATTTTTATTATAAATATGAATACGGATAGACTTGGATCCATCCCAATATTTATATGGATTTTTTCAAAAATTTCTTCAAATTGCAATAGTTTTAATATATTTGAAAAGAGCACTATCGATACCTCAGTTAAGTTTTTTCGAATTTCGCTTATTTTTGCGATAAAATCAATATTTGCGGAGATACAGGCACATTTTTAAGAAAAGTTTGCTTCGAATGCCTTGACACTCAAAACTGGAGGCAGGCAATGAGTGATTTGTGGCTGTATAGGAACAAAGAGATCAATGAAACCGCAGTTTGGTTGCATTCCAAAACAATCTGGGCAGTTGAAGACCGAGGTGACTACCTTGATGAAAATATTCTGGCTTCTTACGCTTAAAATCGAAAAAACAACGCTTTGACTTGCTGGATGGAAGCCTGTTTTAGTACGCAACTGCAACTTCCAGGTGGTATTAAATAAGTCGAGCTCTTCAAAAAGGATTTTGTTATATCAATATCAGCACATACATAAATGAAATTGCTGACTGTGTGACTTGCGCTTCATACATGAACGCTAACCAGACATTGGCAAGTACACTCTTGGGTTTTAAATACCATCAGTCTGGGTCGTAATGACTGCTGTTAATCAAAGATCAGAAATATCTAGTATCTGAAAGTTTTTATTTATTATTCGCTCATAAGGAACAATTAACAGCAAATTTGATAAAAAAAAGTCTATTAGTCCTTTAAAATTTATTTTTTGTCGTTGGTGTTTTAATTGCGTCCAACACTGTAGGAATGTGTGTATTTCTACACAAACATGTACATATATATTTCCTGTCATTTTGTTTAAGGTTTGCAAAACAATATTTTTGTTGTTTTCTCACCGATAGAAAGACAACAAAACAAGTCATTGCTTTAAAAACCTTCCCATTTATCTTCCGCTAAAAATAAGAAACAAAAATATTTTCTTTTCTCTCAGTTTCTCAATTTTTTGCTCAATCACATTTTTCTCTTTTTGGCCTAATTTTCTTTTTGCTAATTTTTTTCTTTCTCGTAAACAATAATTTTAAAATTCAAAAAAACGGTGAACTAATATTTTGCACTACAACTTTGAGTCTAAATGGGATGTTGCAAAGAGGATCGAAGAAATGCTTCTTGGTGATAAAACTTGCAAACAAATTCTTTTTTAGCCTCTGCAAGTTCAGTGCCAAGTGAAAGAGTGCAATATTTTGCATGTCAGTGGACTTGTGCCTTCTGTTTGTCAAAAAAAAATCTTGAATGCAAAAAATAAAACGATTGGGATAAAATTGTTAGCTTTTTAGCTTCAACGAAACAACAACTGGTTTTTACGCTGGCATTAAGTCCACGCAATCAAATTTCAATGTCTATTCCTAATATACTTTGCCGTAATGTATGTGAATTACATATAGAACAAAGAGTCTTGCATTGAGTGTTTCTTATCATCATTATGTATGAAATATCAGGTCTTGCGAATGTCCATCGTAGCTTCTTCGAGTGGCTTGCCCCCAAATATAAAATTTTCAGTAGGTGGCACTCAAGTCGGAATGGTGTGGGCTATGCGCGATCTCGCTGGCGTACTCACCTAACCATCCCGTGAAAATTAGCATTCCCTTAAAATTGCTCTTGCTGTCGTGTTAAAACCACGCGCCGTTGATATTACTACGATACAACGCCATTCGAAGAGAAATATGGACCGATGGTTGGGATGGTTAGGCAACTACTTTTTTTTTCTTGACTACTGTCTGTTGTTTTCTTTCAACTGACTCAGAATCACTTGCGTTTTGTACGAGGACAGGCTCAAGTGACGAACAGTCAAACTTTCTTATTGTATGGATGTTGTGATTCATTATTTTCATTCAATCAGTGGATACAAATTTATCCAAAGCCCGGCGAAAAAAAGGAACCCATTGGCCAAATGGCTGAAGCGTGCGCACCCACCAGATCTTTGCTGATTTGGCGAAATTAACTGAATTGCAGACAGTCAATTCGACAGATGAAGCTTCTGTGTACGTTGGAAAATAAAACTCGTTTTATGAAATCTTAATTTGACCAAAACAATTCTTATTCATTCCTCATTTTAATTCAGTAACTTTTAGTTAAAAACGAAAACGATATTTAAAATACATATTTAGTTGCCATTTCAAAATGTATGAAAGTGTTGTAAGTTTTCATTAATTAATTTTCAAACATTCCTTAAGAGAATTTTTTTTGCGGTTGTTCATTATTTAAAAAATGATTTGCAAAACAAACAATAAACAACAAAAAAGACTTTTAAAAAATACAATTTTCCGCTCTCAATAATTTAGTTGGTCCGCGTACACGAGCGTGATATGATTTAAAAGAAAATTCGGAAAGCAAAAAAAAAAAAAACGTTGAACAATTATAAGTTTTGTATCCAACGCAGCACAGAAATACATATATAAAAAAATAATTTATGTCTGAAACATTGTGGAACAAGGTTCAGTGTAATATCTCCAAATAATTGAAGAAAGACATAAAATTTAATTAAAACTTTTAAAGATTGAATAGAAAAATATGAAATATGAGGTTTTGGTGAAAGATACACATACAAATGACCTTGAGGCTACATTAAAAATAAAGCAAAAAATATTCTTTGCATCAAAAAATTCAGAGTCAAACGGAAATGATTTAAAAATGTCGCATAATTTTGTTGTTTTGTAACTCTGACCAAAATATTTAATTCGTTTCGCTTAAACGCCCGCACGTTCCATTTGTTTTCGTTTCTATAGAATTTCATAGAATTTTTTCTTGCCTGCAATTTGTGCAGTACAAACAAGATTTTGTTGGTTTTTTAGCTACTCATCGCAAAAGAATTTCGTTTTTGGAAGTCTCATTTTTATGAGTCTACATTTTTCATTTTTCTTTTATATGTATGTATATATTTATTTGCCCATACATACATATATACGTATGTATATAATATACATGAATAAATACCATAACGTAAAAAAAACACAATTAAATATTTATAAGTACATATTTGAAGGCTGGTTCTTCAACGCGAATGTCTTATATGCGTTCTGCATTTCAAGGTATGTTTACTTGAACTTGAATAAAACAGAAGATAGTTAAACTGAATTCTATAATTGAATGTGCATGTATGAATGTCTCTTATTTAAGGGAAAAATGGTACCAAAAACTACCAAAGCTCTTAACGAAACAAGCAAAAAATTCTGTTACCTGAAAAGGAGGCGTTTTTCAAGCTTGTCGTAGAACTGTTAAGTGCTTGCCGAGTGGTGTAGCGACCGCGAAACAATTGACTGTCCCTCTCTATTTTTGCATTATTTTTACTCATTATTTTGAGATCAATAGAACTTTTCTGAAACTCAAAGAATTTTTTTTTTTATAATTAATTAAAAATAAATAAATAATTTCTTTCGATTATTATTTACAAGTCGTGCGATATGCGATCATGCATTGCCCGCTTTGTTACTGGATTGTGTTTAAGTGCTGAAATTCCTGCTGCTCGTTTAAAATGATTTCTCAGTAAAGTCATTATTTCGCACACTGTGTGTTTGTGACGTGGCACAACCTTTCCGAATTCAAATGTCGCCGGCATTATGAGTTTAAATTACAGGCAACAAAATCCCTTATCTAAGTTTTGAAATCATATGGATTACGGTGGTGGCTCGAGAATATCTTGGCTTGCCTTCCAATGCACTAATTTGTTTAATTCTCGTCATCAGGATATTTATGGTGTTGTCCGTAAGCAAAAGGAAGCGAATCTTACTTGAAGAAATTTTAGCATCGATACGAGTATCGAAGCTCTTCAACAAATTAAATTTTTTCCCCTGAGTCGCAACTCGAAAAATTGATTAAAGAGAGGAAAATAGAGGATGTATTTTTTATATTTATATGACATACCCCTCTATCCAGTGGTAATTCATGTGGCATATGATATGCCTAAACCCATGTTAAGGCAGTGGTAACCAGTGCCACTATATCCAGAGAAAAGATTACGTCAAGTTGTGCTAAGAGCAATAAATGGCATTTATTGTCAAAATTGCAAAGTGTGTTTGGTTAAATTATAGCAAAATGCCGAAATTCGACCTAAAAACCAAGTTTCTTAATTTTTGGTATCTTAAAGTGACTTGTTCAGAACGCGAGAGAGATCTAGGAAGGGAAGAGTATATCTAACACAAGTACCATATTTTACTTGAGTTTGATAAATTCCATACCTATTATTTGTGGACCATAGCGTTGCCTGTCAATAAAACAACTTTTGTGAGTGTTTCGAATTTGAAGATTGCAGTAATTTTCCCTAAAATATAACGAAAAATCTGATATATATCTACACATATTAAGCATTTGGCTCTACAGACATAGGAGCTCGTGTGCCAATATATGTACATACATACATTATAAACATATAATTATGAAAGACAATGATATAGATATATATATATATGTATATATATATCTATATAAACATACATATAAGCCAATAATTAACTAAATCAAGTGTTTATAAGCATGAAAATAATTTAATTCCAAACCATGCCCACCACCACACAGACCAGCCAAACAACCAGCAGCAAATATTCAAATATTTGTTGAATGAATTAAAAAATTTGCAAATCATTAACACAGAAAAAATCCATTAAAATAGAAAATATAAATATGTGTGTATGTAGATATGCACTCGCACATGTTTTTAAGACGTTTGAACGCATGTTGTTCGTGTATTATTATAATATTCTAGTATAAGAAAATATTTAGTGAAGAAAAGACACATGTAGTAATAAAAACTTTCATAAAGATTTCAACTGCTAATATTTATTTTAAAAAAAATGTTTCCATGATTTTTAAAAATAAACTTTTTCCTGATTTTGGGTTTTTTCAGATAAATTGCAAAATTAATTTTCGTTCGTATGTAAATTATTAAAAAAAAAACACTCACACAACAACAACAAAATTAACAAAACGACACATTTACTTTTTGTTTGTGAAGATAAATTCGTACCAAAATGGATCAACCGCTTGTAGTGCAGGCTGAATATTCCTTTAAGGGTGGCAATAATGATGAATTGTGTTTCAAGAAAGGTGACTTGATCACAGTGACACAACGCGAAGAAGGTGGCTGGTGGGAGGGTACACTGAACGATAAGACTGGCTGGTTTCCCAGCAATTACGTTATGGAATATAAGGCTCCCCTGCCCATGACAGACTCAATTCGGCCACCCGAAGAAATACAAGAATACCGCTCGGTTGTTCTTAAAGATCTTTTGGATTCGGAACGGGCACATGTTGCCGAGATACAGGGTTTATTGGAGAATTTCTTGGAACCTTTGCAACAAACACAAATGTAAGTTGAAATATAATTGAGATGTTTGTTTTTGCGATGTTTGGCCAAAGATCGTTGGTATACATCGATCACGATTTAGTTGAGGTTTTAATTGACCGCAGTTGCACAATTAGAAGCACAGAAAAGCTGTGCTTTTGCTTTTTCAGTGTTTCAAAACTAGCACCCATATTGGATGGGAGTCAACGCGTTGATTTCATAGTTGCACAATTAGAAGCACAGAAGGGTTGTGTTTTTCCTTATGCCCCAATGGCGAATGACAAGGTTTCTATTCTTCAGTTGATCCAAAAAACCTCAGTGTTTCAAAACTAGCAGCCATATGGGATTGGAGTCAACGCGTTGATTTCGGTTGCCGATTGTGCTGAATTGTAAAACATAAAATAGAAAGACGTATCTATGTTTATGATCGTGAATAGTAGCACGAGGTATAAAAAGTGTGATTCGAATTTTTAGTTACGGGTTTTCTGTAAAACTATTAAGCCACTTCTTTAGAATATTTTGAATTTCTTGAAATTCGAATAATTTGTGCCATCTATTGTCTTGCAGACTCAATGCAGATGAGTATGCCCAGTTGATGTGCAATTTTGTAGAGGTCGTCAAGACACATGAAGAGTTACTAACGCAAATGGAAGAGTGCAATGATCGTGTAGGCAAATTATTTCTAAATAAGGCACCATATATGAAACAAGTTCACCAAGCCTATTGCGCGCAACATCCTAAAGCAATTGTTATTTTGGACAAATACAAGTAAGTAGAAAAGTTAATACATGTTTATTGTTTGCTTAATATTTTGTTTTAATTCAACAAAGAGATGAGTTGGAAAAATATATGGAACGCCAAGGAGCTGCAACTCCTGGTCTGTTAGTGCTTACAACGGGCTTGTCAAAGCCGTTTCGCCGTTTAGACAAGTACTCGGCCATGCTGCAGGAGTTGGAAAGGCATATGGAAAGCAGTCATCCAGATCGAGGCGATACTCAACGCAGTGTAGCCGTCTATAAAGATATTGCCGTAAGTTTCGGTTACAAAGCTTCTCTGTTAAGGGAAAGGTTTTAGATAATTTTATGTTATTTAGGCCACTTGTTCGGCAACAAGACGTCAAAAGGAATTGGAACTGCAAGTATTGACTGGTCCCGTGCGTGGCTGGCAGGGTCAAGAATTAAGTTTATTGGGAGAAATTATACATATGGGCAGTGTTGCTGTTGGCTCCGATCATCGTGATCGTTATTTTGTTTTGTTTCCACAGACTTTACTTATATTAAGTGTCAGCCAAAGGATGAGCGCCTTCATCTATGAGGTACATAAACAGATATTTTCAAGTATATTTGTGTTACTTGTTTAAAATATTTGTTGTTTTTCTAGGGGAAATTACCACTCACCGGTATCATTGTCAATCGCCTGGAAGACTCTGATACTTACAAAAATGCGTTCGAAATAAATAGTCCTCTAATTGATCGCATAGTTGCGGTGTGCCAAGGACCCACTGATGCCAATAAATGGGTGGAGTTGCTGACCTCAACAAATGTCAGCATGCCCATCGGCATTAAACGCCAACATAGTAATTTAAGCAATGCCTCTTTAAGTGGCAATCATATGGCAACTCCGCCCAGTCATGTAAGTATTTGTTTTTCTTTTTTAATTTTAATATCAAAAGTCTTTTTCCACTTTGGACATACATACATACATTTTTTTTTTGCAAAAAACGACCAAAACTTAATCGTCAAACTTGTATAGTTTTCTTATAATTTGGATGCTCGAGGTTATTGTACGCGGTTTTCATTGTGCGCCTATTACAATGCGCCACAGCAAAGCACTCATCGTATTACCCTGCCACCTAGTAATTATCCGCCCACTGCTCCATACGCCAGCTTAAGTGATCACTTCGCCAAACTGGTGAAGAAGGGTCTACTAAAAAGCTTTCTAATAAAAATGTTATTGTATCCCCAATCACGTCATAGTATTGATATAAAAAGCATTCCAATGAGAAAGAAGAGATGCCACAAGGCCTTGAAAAAACTCATAAAAAATTTTAACGCAGGAGAGGAGGAGTCGGGCTCATCGGATAAAACTGATTTGGAAAGACAAGATGCCTTTGAACTGCCTACAGATTCTGAAAGCGAAGGAGAAGATTTTGATGTCAATGATGACTTTGAGTTCATTAAATATGGACACGATGGGTACGATGGGGATTCCTTTGCCTCCGCCGGCACTTTTATTGATCACGGCTCTGGAGCAGCCACGCCACAAAAATCTCGACACTTTTCTTCGATTAATTTAATAAATTTAGATTCCATTAGCGATGACGAGAACAAACCTTTAAAAAAGGAATCTTTGATAATAGGCTCAAAAACTATGAGAGCTATAGCCCGAAAGTCAAGTCAGCAAAGTGTTGTAATACATACCTCGGAAGCGCACTTAGAGTTGGGTTCTTATGGGCCATCACAAGAGAACCCTACCATGATTCAACAACAAAGTTCCGAAAACTCAGAAAAATCATCATGCTATAATGGTCGTGCGCTGGGAGCGGCATATCTAGCATGTGAAAATTTAGCCGATTTGTCAGACGAGACGAAAATTAAAAATAATACCACTTCAGAATTACTTCTATCGCCTACCGAACGTCACAGTATGCCGAATATGTTTGTAGGCAATCGCTTTAATCGCAGTTCGAAAACAGCAGTTTATGTACCCACTTGGAAAGATCGTCAAGATATGCAAAACCAATCAGCTGATTTTGTAGACAGTGGTGATAGAACTCCAGAATCAGAAGTTCACTCAAGCTGCCTAGATTTGCCTGCTTCGTGTCGTGATGCTCCAGACCAGCTAACAGCTGAGTTGCTATATAATTATGAAGAGAGTGATGTTATTGCTCCTCCCTCAATGTACAAAGCTTTGCGCCAGTCAAGTCAAACTGGCTCACAAACGGAACTTTGCATAGAACCCAAAAGATCAAGCAAGGACGGGCAGAAACGTGACTCTAACAAACGTTGTATTAGCTACCATTATGTTCCTTTAGCTCAAGAATCCGCCCAACCTAATACAAATAATAACAATCTTAAACTAAGAGTCGAAAGAAACGACAATCCATTGACATCTGCGCCACAAGACCATGGCACACATCATTTAAACAACAGAGATGAAGTTGATCATGGTCATAGAAAATCGGCTAAATGTAAATGTTGTGCTAGTTCACAATGCCCAAGTCCACGTTCAAGTGATTCAGGTTTGGCCGGCAGTTGCACCATCACATCTCCTGATCCGCCACAAATCGAAGAGGCATATGAAGCCTTTTACGATGTAGATGGGTCCCTTAAACTGATATCCAAATCAGCCAACTCTCTTGAAACTACTGATCTCACACGTTTTGATGTTTGTGGTACATTTCGTGAAAAATTTTTGGAGACTGGTCAAGAGACTAGTGTGCCTGAAACCTTGCCAACAACACTCACTTCCACTGCAGAATTCCAAATAAATCGCAAAAGTATTTTTTTCAACTCAAGAGCTGCTATTCAAGACAATGACCAAACGACAGCCTCGTCCCAGCTTAAACTGACCGCTAGTGCAGAAAATGCAGCTGAAATTAATCCAGAGACTGGCATGTTTCGTTCCGGCATGTATGCTCATTGGTGGAAAAAGGAAACTTTGCCCAAAGATGTATTAAAAGGCATAGCTAAAGTGTATAAAAAACGGCTACCTTCTACACAAGCAAGTAGCGACTCGCGCTACTCCATTTGCTCCAGTTGTTTTTGTTCGATAGAAGCCAGTGGCTTTAGTGAAGGGGCTGGCTACTGTGCCATTTGTCAGGACTGTTCCTCGTCTTTCTGCAGTACGTCACGCAATGAAATGCACGTAAATAATGTGTGCCACCCAGAAACACAATGCCCCTTTTGCTGCAATAGTCGTCGTTATTCATTGCCAGAAAATAGCAATTGCAATTCACCTGATAAAGCTTCCGTTAGTCATTCGTCCTCCTTTGATTGTCCCATATGCAGTGGCGCTTATATTGCTCGTCCCGAGTCACTGGATTCGTCCAAGGAGGATGTTCACTTCCAGCAACAGGCGTCAGTAGAAGGCAAGCATCTTAAGCACCCCTTCAATTTTTATATGTTTGAAGTGCTTGTGAGAGTGCTAATCGAATGTATAAAATTGATACGCGCGTTTGTGCACGTTCTTGTTTTGTAAATTCGTTAAATTCATAACTTAACTTAATTTATCGTTCTTAAGTATACATTCGTTGTTTGCGTTCAGTTCTTTTAATTAAATTCACTTAAAAGTCTGTTTTGCTTGAAATTAATTTAAAATGGTTTTGTCTCAGTTCAAATGATTCGCAAACGTTGTTCGGACAAAATATTTGATAAAGTTTGAATTATTCTAAAATACTTCATATGCGGCCCGCTCATATTAATTTTAACTTAAAATGTTCTAATTTGGGTATTCTATTATGGTAACGAAAAACAATTTCGAAAGCAAACATCCAAAGATTGAATGAAATTATGTAATCCAATTTAGAAAATTCGTTTTAAGCACAAAAAGTAGGGAGGAAAGTGTGGGAAAACAGAAGATTATTATGCCACTCAGACACATGAAACAAGTTCTTATACATGTTGGCCATGTATCACATAATGAATCCCTTGCTCTATATCTGGCCATCTCATACCGCCAGAGCTGTTTACTATACAGGTCAAAAATCCAATTGAGATTGTTGGGCCGAAGTACGTTGATGAGTACATTAGCTCTATTACATCGCCTTCTGGCCTCTCACTAAAGCCCATTTGTTGCAAGACAACAGAGCCTGGAAATACATTCGAATCGGGTAACCGCAAATCCACCCACAAAGAAACCACTTATATATATACAAGGGATGTCGAGGACAAATGTCGATGTGTCTTTGCGAATAAACATTTAATGAAAGCTTCGCTAATTATTTCTTACAACCAATTAAGGTTGCCAGGCCTTGCCAAGCCAATCAAAGTAAAGAAAGGTGAATATGCATCAATGGAAATAGGTGATAGAAGTAGTAGGATATAATATCGAAGGTAAATATTAAGAACGCATTTAATGTCGTGTTTATTTATCCAATGCAGCTTCATTTTATTGGAAAATAATTGATTACTTTAATAGTTCTCTAAAGTTTCTGTTGCTGTTTCAAAACCTTTCAACAGACTTCTAATACAATCTTGAGAAATATTTGTAAACAATTTAAAGGACATTTTTAGGCGACAATATTTATGTTGTGGCAGTGTCGTTTAGGTTCTGTGTCCTAGATTAGTAGCCCGATTTGCAGTGATCTGCAACAACTGCTACTGAAACTTATGGTTATTTTTTTTTTTTTGTATAAAACAAATACATGTACTATATGCTTAGATTGCTTAAAAGAGAAGTCAGAATTGGGCGTATTTCAGAAACGTAATAGTGTAGTTCACTCTGGCGAAATATCAAAGAATAAAAAGATATTTAAAAAATCGTTAAAATATTTTTGTTCTGTGAAACCAGCAGTAAATAATTTTTCTGTGCTGGAAGATGATACTGTTATTTTTCCAACCGATGTTTCTTTTCTAATATTCGCTCAAATAATAGAAACCCGCAAAACTTTGGCAAAAATATTTCAATCACTTGAAACAAAATCTATTTCCAGTTTTTGTCGTTTTTTCTTAACTTTGCTGTGTTTATTATTATCACCATTAAAAATTCATCTCAACTACCAAAACATCACAATTTCGCTCGCCCCTTACCACAAATTAAACTCATTTAAATGTCAGTCACTTGAATAACACTTAACATGCGTACATTTGTATAATACACTGCATACTACTTCTTGAAAAACTTCAATTATCGCAAAACTTTAGCTCAGTTTTTATCACAAAAAAGAACTTTGCACAAAAATCTAAGGATCTAAAGAAATTGGACATAAGAAGCATGTTTGCTATCATCCGAGGAATTGGGCAGTATTGAAATTGTATCATTCAAATGTTTTGTCTTAAGGAACGAATTTCGAAACAAAAACATGCTCACACAAACCAAATTCATAAATTGCTTAACATGCTTGCGCTTAAAACTTATTCGGCCTGTTTGTGCACCAGGACTAGCACCCATTGACTCTTCACTCCTGTTATGAGTTAATCAAGCAACTAATTAATAAGAAAAAGAGGAATGCTCCATTACACCTGATCTAATCAATTTCAATATAACTACATACATACATTTGTTTGTTTTTGGATTTTCTACTTTGACTCACTGTAAATGGATATTTTTTAGTACTAAAACAAAATTTGTACAATTTTCTCTCTTAAGAAATTTATACTTTTATGGTTTTAAATTATTTTATGTCACGTTATATGATTTCTTGCAGATGTCTCCACCGGCCAACTTAAGCTTGTTAAGCCAACGAATGAACAGTCAACAGCAGACACAACAGACTCCAACGAACTCGCTGGTGGGGAGAGAAAACCCAGTAACAGTAGTGACTGCAGTAGCAGCACAGGTTCAGGGCGGACAACAACAGCAACAGCAACAGCAGGCGGCACTTCCGTCACAACACAAACGGAGCCTTTCGTTCAATCATCATCTCAGCTACAATCAATACACGCACACTCAGCATCAACCGCCTCATCAAATGCATCATCAACAACAACCACCAAGTCTACCAAATCATCCAGTGGCGGCTCAAAACCACAAATCAAATTTAGTCCAGACATCAAACAGTATTTCGAAGATAATGGGCCCAGCTCATCCAGCTCAAAACATGGCCACAAACGCAAGGACCGGAAGCACAAAAGGTAACATTTTCTTTTTGAATTGACAACCATCTTAGTCTTGTGGAATGCTCTTAATTGTATGGAGAGGAAGGAACATTATTTTTCTCCAACAGTTGATAGTGACGATATCGTTGAAGCTACAGCTGTCGAATTTTTAGTTAGGCTGTTGTGTCAAATCATTATAGACGGCCGTAGAGTTTAACGACACGTGCAAGTGATGCAATTCTTTTGCCCAAATGGGTGTTCTGTTTGGAAAACGTCCGGCGTGTTAGGTCTACTTTACAGTTGTCATAATTGTGTCACAGAGACATCTGTTGGCAATGCGATGAGTCCATGGGCTCAGTACATACAGCCATACGCAAGATCTGCTACAGACATTGCCGTTGTCCCTGCGAGCTAGTGGCTGATAACCAACTGACTTTGGCACGAATTGGTCATATTACGCGTAAGGGATGCGTACTAGCTGCAAGACTCAGTAGCCCAATCGTTAAAAATTTGGTATTACATATATTTCATGTATAATGGCATCCACAGGCGATTTGATATCTCACGCACAGATTTGTTTTATTTAAATTTAAGGATAGGATATGCTTTATGCAAGAAGTCTTGTTTATTTAGAATAATTTGCTGACGATAAATTTCCGAATTTATAAAAACTCTTATGAATAAAGTTTTAATATGTTTGTTCGTTTTCTTTTTTCGATTTCAGCTAATTGGAGTATAACAAACATGCGACCAGCACCTCCTCTACGACCCAATCTTTTGAATTCAAATACTACCAGTGGCAGTAGTGGGAGCCGTAGTGATGGTGGTGTAGCCAGTTTGAATTCCTTGTCCACATATTGTAGCGGTCGTAAGAATCAACCAACTTTTGAAGAAGATGCCTTAGTGTTGCGTGTTTTTGAGGCCTACTGCGCTGCCTATCAAAATACCGCACGTAATACCATACATTCAGGTAAGTTCATTTCCAAGCTAATTTCTCGGCATTCCCTCACACTAAACTTCATGACCATAAAACGCATAATAGTCGTTATAATATTACATTTTGGTACTAAAACCGCACAGCTTCAGATAACCGTGTTTTTTTTTAACTTTTTCCATTATCTTTTGTTTGCCTTATAATTTATAATTTTTTCTGGTTGTATGTGTGCGTTTTATTATTTAATTATTAATCAAGTTATTAAATAATAAAGAGCCACTTTATGTTCACAGAACAACGAATTACAGAACAATCCAAATCTCTAATGGGGTTATTTATGATTTATAGTTTTTATAAGAAACAAATTCATCTGCTTTTCAGATTTAAATAGAAAAACAATATCAAACACCTCATAAATTGCTGCATTCACCAAATATACTACACATTTCTTTTTTATTATAATTTTTATTTTTGGAAAATTTGAAGGCATGGTGGGAAAGATTTTGAGGTCTTAATCTGAAAATCGAATTACGCAATAACGATTCGTGAAATATTTGACTCGCCAATCACTTAAAGAAAAACAAAATAAAAGAAACAATTACAACAATTTATAAAAAGTAGAGTTTCCTTTGCAGTTGTTGCAATTTATACAGACACAAGAAAACAGTTATCACAAAGAAAATGTGTGTTTAAATCACATACATACATATGTATGGATATATGTAATAGATTTTCTAATTGGAATTTTTGAATTTTGACAGTTGACAGTTGACAGCGTCCATATTGTTAAATCTACATTTCAGCTTACCGTGTGGCAACAGAATGAAGGATCGATTAAAAATATAGCCGCTGCCCAGGAGAGTTCGTAGGCATAATTCCAGCGAGACCGCAGCTTGAAAACTTCTGTTTCTCGACTTGGTGGCTGGGCGGCTGCGTGTGCATTCATACAAAATTCAAATGACCCAGAGACTCAAGGCAAACGACCATAGATAGACGTGTATTCGCCAAATAAGCCCTGGATGTATTGTTATTTCTGAATGAATAGTAAATGGATTTTGTAGATTTTGGGCTGCCTATTTTATTGGTCTATATTTCTCTATTTGAGAATGACAATTGCCAACGTGTTGGCAATTACATTTGAAGTCAATCAGATATTCCTTTGGACATTCCGTGCCCAAGTTTTTGACTGGTTAGACTTGAGGTGTCTGTTTAAGTGCCCGGTTTATGAGAATATGCCGAAAATCGTGAAAATTCAGGCTGGGTTTTAACGCAATGGTACAAAACCGCCTTGGTGTGTACGTTTAATCTGTACTTAACCAATTTGTGGGCCAATAAGAAGTACAGTACTCCTTTTTTGCAATTAGTTGTGTTTTATTTTCGAACTTTCTTCAAGTTATTAAGCTCATATTCGATTAGATCCCTCAATTTAAAATTTTCCAACAATTTTTGATATTGCCTCTTATAGTTAAGAACCTCCAACGACATTTTTGTAATAGATTAATGAACGTGTACATTTGTTCTCGTTCGCGAATCTTGTCGAAACTGTTGTAGGTGACTTTTAAGTTTGCCGGTCACTACAAGCGGTCATATTAAACTTTCCGAATCATAAATTGGCTTGAGAAGAGGAAATCTTGGAAAAACGCTGTAAAAGTTCTTGTCAAATTATAATTATGATTTGTAAAAAGCTGTCAAAATAATGTAATTTTAACAAGTGTTTTTGCAAACGGTTACAGATGTGACACTCTTGAGCTTCCCGCCATGCTTAAACATTAAATATATTTATTATTTATTTATGGGAAACATTTTTGAATTAATAAAATTTTTATTTAAGACATATTTACAGCAATAGTTTGCTTTAGATTTTAACTCTCATATTCATATGGAATATCGTTTGCCTAAACACAGTTCCCTAAAAGATTTCTCTATGGATGTGGGAGTTTTATTATGATTTTGAATTAATTCAACTGGGCACCGGTCGCAAGAATTTCTTAACTATTGTGCTGCTTATATGGTCTAACATTTTTTTTAATTGATATATTCCTTTTAAGGCAACAATCAATAATTTGCAACCATAAAAACAACACCCTTTCTTCATGCTATCAATAGTTAAAATATTATTGTGAACAGTTTCGCTAAAAACAAAGTAGTTTCGCTGCTGACACTTTAATACAGGTTTAGGCTGCTGTTAGTAAATTTAAGAAAATCTTATGTTAAAATGTTTATTTTGTTTTCATTTAAAAGTTGTACATACATATTTTTAAGCTCACCTAAAATTTCATTTGCAGATGAGATTTAGAAACTCTCATTTAGTTGTTGAATTTAAGAAAAAGAGTTATTTTAAATTTTGTAACCATTTATTATAATTTTGTATTAAAAACTGCACAATTAATTTCGCTTTTTTATAACAATATGTTTAATTTTGTTTTAAGACGACAGCTTTTTAACCTTCTGTATAATTTGCGATTGAGAGCTTCGAGGAACTTTTCAAACCTACTTTGTACTCTGTAAACCATTCTTATATTTATGTTTTGGAAGGACTCGATGTCAGAAGTCCTACATGGTTTCTATGCGTATAAAAATTCTCTAGAGCCTCTGTTAAATATAAGATGAAGTTTCTTTATACTCTGCTTTTGCTTTCCGGTGGTTACATTTCTCTCAGCATAAAACTTGTTAATTCCTAAAAAAAATTTAAAACTTAGATTCTCAATTTTTTTCTTAATATTCTCCAAAAATTTTAAAATTTAGCTATTTAATTGTCAGATTGGCATCTTTTTGCACTTTTCAGTCTTAAAAATAAGACTGGACTATCACATAATTTCAAAATACAAGTGTAATTCCCCCGAAACTTTGCCCTTTTCGATGTCAAAGTTAAAGGAAAACAGCTGTTTTCCTAATTTTGATTGTTGTGGTTTGTAACACAAAGTAAATTTTAAAAACAAAAGTCCTGGCAGTACGAGTTTCGGTTTCAGCAAGAAAATCAATTTGATGGTATATTCTCAGCCCGGTAATGGTAGCTTGAGAATCGGGTTGCCTCGAGTCCAAATACGGCAATTTTTTGTTTATTAACTTAAGAAGGCTTTTCAATTTTGGGCCTACAGCTACGATACGCATTTTTTTTTTTTTTTTTGAAGATAAGGAACTTGTGAAAAATTCTTATTTACAAAAGCTGACAGTTTGGTGAACTTTAGTTGTTGCCTTTAAGGACTGATATTGAGCGAATACTTTCTCTGGTTGGAAGCTCAAAAAAGGACTCGGAAAATCGACGTGACGAGGATAAGCTTCTGCAAAGCCAGCCGTGAAATACAGCTTCTCAAACCACCAAATAGAATAAGACATAGTGACTTTTATGTAATTTTTGAAAGCGTTACTATATTTATACATACATATATTCGTCAGCGAATAACTGAAATTCGTGGCTACAATAATAATTGTTTCTAAAGTGATATTAAAACGCAAGTTCAACTCTGTTGGCTGCATTTCTTCAGCAATTTGGCTTTGAACCAAAGAGTGAGGTTTGCACCAGCTGCTGTCGTAAACTCCCCAAGTTGCTAAATATTTCAAGTCAACTTGATTGGCTACCGAATCGAACAGCTAATGCTTCCTTAGATAGCAGGGGTATACATAGTATGTAGGAAAGAGGAGAAAAGGAATAAATAAAAAGGAAAGTTTCGAAGCAGCATGTAGGATTTCTTACCAAAGACGTGTGTTCTAGTGCTGACCCCTGCTGCTTTGCTGTCCACTTGTCGTACACATTAGTCCAGTAAAAGCGGCAAGTGATATACATTTAAATATACAAACATTGATCTGTGTTATGAAATTGTTACTGCGCATCGACTTCACCGATTAAAAGTCTCTACTTAATCTACTTAAATACAAACAAACACTTCAAACAGAAATAGAAATTTTTAGGCGAACATATATGTATATGGCTTCGCACGATCAGTTCAATTGATTTAAAATCTTTCTTCTAGGGCAAGGGGCTTTATTCTAAGCTTTCAAATAGTGCTTTCGGGTATTTTGGCAAACACTTTATTCATAATAGAAAGTCTAAAATGAAAGTTCTTCCATTTGTACATAAGAACCCGAAAAAACCGTCTCATATTCTTAATTCTGTATGCCAAAAATATCATCACAGTCATGCCGCAGCCATCCGCATTCATCAGCTTGGAAGCGATCAATGAAAGGATGGCGTTTTGGGACGATTGAGGACATAAATACCGAATCGCTGGGAGGGGTCAAGCGCACACCAAAAATGAATATCAGAACTCTTATTCACCTTATTTTTTGAACGGACCTCGTAAGAAACAACAAAAACTACTGTCTACATAAAACTCGCTTAAAGCGCTCATTGGGGCCTTGTAGTTTTTCGTAAGCACTTGTTTCAAACTGAAAAATACAAGCATTTCTTCCAAAAACATATTTGAAGAAAGTTTAATTAATTTTAAAATTTATAAAAAAGGAAAGAATTCATTTAAACTGTTACTTTCCGTCATTGTTTTGCTTTTGTAAAAAGTTACAAAACTGTCGCTGTTGTTTTTATGATTTTCATTCCTCTTTGCCATTCATTTTGTTCATTGTTGAAGTTAATTGCTGTTATCTTGCTACCCCGCCCACGCCCATGCCCATGCCCATGCCCATGCCAGCACCAACGCCCACACCACATATACCCAATTTTGAATTTGTGTTGTCTCGTTAAATGTTTTTCTTTTATTTCTTTTTTGTCTTTGTGTTCCATGTATTCATAGTTTTATTTCTATCATTGTTTTCTTTTCTCTTTATCTTTCTCTTTTATCGTCCTTCCAAAACTAAATTTCTACTTCTACCAAACATAAACAAACAAACAAAAAAAAAAAAAAAACAATCGAAACTATAGCCTTGCAACCTTGGACACCGTGCTTGCCCATCCGTGGTGGCAAACTAAAAACCAGTAAACATTTTTCAACATCAAACCCACACTTGCCATTTTTGTGCAATACTGGTGTACAATTTCCGGGCGCAACCAATGTAAATAGCAAACAAAACTCCACCAGTAGTCTTAACTCATCGTACATTTGGCGCGAAGCAAGTCCTAATAATTTCAATTTATATTCATCATCCATATCATCTCTAAATAACACAGGTTATCGATATTCTCTGACGGGATCAGCAGGCGGCGCAGTGGGTGCCGGCGGCGGAGGCGGCATTGCGAGTAATAGCGCCTTGGCCGGCAGCGGCTTAGACTACAGAGCCCTGTCAGAGGAAAGAGCAACCAGAAAATCTCTGAATCGCCTAAAAAGTGGTTTTGGTTCGGGTTACGATAATATTTTTATGACACCTCTGTTGCCGCGCAAAAACAAAGGTTCCCCTAAAGTGGTAAAGAATTCCTATCAACGGCCTCCTACTCCGGTGAGAAATGTCTCCGAGGACAGGCAATCGTCCACCAGTAGTGTTAACAAACAGCTGCCCAATCATCCCGGGCTGTACGATCGGCGTTTGAATCGTTCTTTCGAAACGAGTAATTCAAATCGTTATGCTGGCTATGGCGGTGGTTATATGATGGGTTACGGCCTCAAATCTACTTCGCTAAGGCGTAGTACGCCTCAACTACCGGCCGAAGGGGCCGACAGTGATGAGCCCGATTGTCATCAGTTCGTCCAGAAAGGATGCACTGAAGCGCTGCTGAGAAATGGTCATGGTACAGCGGCTGGTGGCTCGTCCACCTGTACGGCGGCAAATGGCGATGGTGATTCACTGGGACAAGCCGGAAATTGGTGTTGCGGTAATTTTGTGATGAAACAATGGCGGAAAATCAATAATTACTGATTAACGCCCAATGAAACACTGAAAGTCATGAAACAAGAATGATTTTCAGCGCATGTTTTGCTTCATCATTTTCGTTTTTATTACGTTTTTAACAATAATATTAATTAAAAATATAAGACTCATCACAATCATTCAGTTTCTCTTAACAAATCAATACAAATATCAATACGTTCAAGTTTTTACATACTGGCGATTCAGCGAAAAAGCTGTTAAAACGCCGATGCAATCAAAATGTTTCCAAAAACAATAAACTTCGAAGTTAGAAATTAGATTTTTTTTTATATTGCATCACATTCACGTGCATCACTATACATATATTATGTAAGAGAGAAAACAAAACTGACATACATACATAAATTATGGCATATGTAAATTATATTCAAATATGTGAACTTTCATACATTTGAAGCTTCATAATATTTATTTTACAGTGAACAACAAAATTGAACGTGTGACAAAGACAAAATCCAGTAATATTAAATGTGCTGCATACTGTGCCATAATTCGTCTAACTGCGTCATGCTAGTGATGGGGATACCAGCCCCAGCCCCCGGGAAAAATAGACTTTCGAACGCAGTACCTTAAAGGTGTTGAATATTTCTATCTATGCGCGATAACGCTTATATCAGTAGAAGCCAACCCATCAAGTGTGATGTATATTTCCGTCACAGTTTTTTTAATTTCTCTTTTTTTTCGAAATTCGCCTCCAAAAGTATTTAGTTGCAACATAAAAAAAGATTTTTCACAAAAGTATGTCCAGCGAATTCAATCATCCACCCATTTAAATTTGATGATAATGTCAAAGCATTAAGAATATATTTTTTTTTATGCAAAAATCATCTCAGTTTTTTTCGAATTGGTTAAATCTGAGCTCTTCAAGCTCGATAAAATAGGCGCTTGCAAAAAACAAGATTTTATGTTTCCGTAAATTGAAAGAAAAAAAATTAGCTTTCACCAATTGTATGGCAGAACTCTAAAAAAGAATTACGACTTTTGGGGGCCGGCTCCTTGAAATCTTTATATTTCAACATTAATGGGTTAATTATACAAACGTTCAGTCTTGTCAGTCACTGGCATTGTATTGCTTTTCAGCAGTGTTTAGCTTATTTTAATTTATTTTTATTATAACATTTTAACGACTTGCAAAAGAACATTTTTTATAGACGTCTATTTTTTAATTAATTAAATACTTAAGGTATTTCTTAAAGTATAAAAAAAAAAAATTCTTCCGTAAAAATTGTGGTTAAGCCGTCCATGTTTTTTTTACAAAGAAAACCAAGAACTTAATAATCAAACGGGAAAAAGAAAAAAAGCCGAAAATATTTTAGCAAAACATTTGCCATATTCGTAGTTTATGATATTTATTTTTGCTGAGACTTAGTTTTAATTATGAAAAGCTTTAGTGAATGAACTAATTTTACTTAATATTCGAGCTGCAATATATACAACGATAATAAGATATCTGATAAGTGTATATTAGGATTTTTAAGGCAACATTTTTTTTATTGCAGATATTTGCGTATAATGTTTTTTAGCCAACCAACAGTCCCGAGTGTGTAGATTCGATTCTACCAAGGATTTTGCCTGTTTTTGCAGACAATTAAAAATGCTTTGCTCTGCCCATATGAACCGCGAATTGTGGTGTCTATTCGCGTAATTGTACAGAATCTAAAATCTGTTTGTACAGTCAAATGAACAGTTTAAAAATCTGTTTCACACAGTTTTCTCACAACATATTAAGACTCAACAACAGAGAATTTAAATGTTTAACATTACACGGATCCAGGGACTTCAAGTTAAATTGCACGACAAATATTTTTATTGGATATTAAACAAGTTGCGAAAAACGTGGTTTAACGAACTGTTTTCATGCATTTTGACTTATTTTCATTAGGGAACTAGACTTGTAAGTAGCACTTAAATACATTAGATAAGACTTCAAACCAAACAAAAAATACATATAAAACTTAAGTTTTGTAGGTTCCTTTAATTAAGTATCTGCAATAAAGTTCAACTATTTTTTTAAACCATGAAAACTTAGTTTGAACAACTATTATCCGAAACAGTTGCTCATTTACGTTTTATTATATATTATTGTTTTTTGTTTTTTCTAGGCTTAAAATGTACATGTTAAATCGAACATTAAGTAAAAAAGTAACTATTTCTAGTAAGTATTCCAGAAAACCATAAAAAACTTAATTAAGACCAAATCCATTTAGCTCGCTGCTGCTAAAGAGCTTTTAATTTAACTCAATGAGAATTATTTTTGTAACAGTTTAACTAATCAGTATCTACCGTATTTGCAAAGCAAAGAACTCATACTTTTAAAAGAAAAGCTTATTTTAGATAAAGGCAATTTTGTTTGCGGCAACATTTTTTTTACCAAATCGATAACTAGATCGTATTAGAGAAGAGGAAGAATGAAGAAAATAACGGGAATATTGGTCCTTATGATGAGTCAATCGCAGCTTGGCGGCAGCCATTTCGCTCAGCAGTTATTATTAGTTTAACCACTTAATTAGTTGCGATTGTAAAAGTTTGCTTTTTACTCGTATACTCCGCTTCAAAAGAAAGGACAGCAGCTTCGTCCATCTTAACATTTGAATGCAGTAAAGCGACATAATCGACACTAGTAACTTCTTGGATCTCGTATTGATTGGTGTCGCCACAAACTCGACAACTGTGTTCTTATACTCACTTATGCAGAAATGGGTATTGTCGGTACAAATGATCTTTTGAAGAAAATTAGTATCATTTTCCGAATGGCTACAGGACCGTTTCTGCCTATAGCCGTTCGTGTGCAAAAGGCTGATCGCCGCGATTTCGTATTCTCTCGCGAAACTCGTTGATTCGTTGCTTACTTACCAAGTGAACTTAAATTTATCCATCGTACTGCGAATAGGTAGTTCGATTATGTGGGTGGAAGGCTGGGAACGTTGTCCGTACAAAAGTCCCATTTTATTGCAACATTTTTATCAGCCCCATCCAGTAAATGACAAATCAATTCCACAATAGGTCGGCTATCAAAGTACGAAATTCGCTATTGTAAGGCCCTTTGTTTTGGTGAGGATTCTGTACAACTACGGCTACACAGACATGGGAAATATAAAGTTCAGGAACTAGTTATTTGCAAAAAACATGCGAGTGCTTAAAAGCTTTTCTGCAAAGAGACTAAAACCAAATATGATGTGTTCCCAAAGACTGAAAGACTAATGACTTCTGATGAGCGGATTGACTCTCCCATTTCAAGGCCTATAATTTACGTTTGTTGTCGTTTCAATCGCAGCTAATCACAACAATTCTTCATTCAGAGAATTTTAATTTTGTATTGCGTAACATTTTCGTACAATAAGTTTTAATAGTTTAAAACTTATTTGAACGAGACTGCTGCGTATATGGTGTGATATGGTTTGCCGGAAAAAGCCTTAATGTGATTACAGTTTGTCATATTTTCTTAAAAGTAATTATAAATTTTAAGACAAGTTTTTCGTAAAGAAAAAATAAAAAATACACGTATATGTAGAGTAACTGTCTAAATGAATGTGTCTACTAAAATAATACTTTTTAAATGAATAAATTTAAATTTAGCAAAATTTAATTGCAGTGAAAGGTAAAATTGAAGTTATTTGAAAACAGAAAAAAAAACTTATTTTTAAAAGTGTTTTTCGGCTCTTTTAATCTTGTATTTGCTGGAAGGGTGTAAAATGGCTGGAAATTGAAATAAAAAGTTAATCTTATTTACGGGTATGAAAGTAAAAGTTTGTACTTGGCGGAGTTTGCCCGTTTTACTATAACCTACATCGACGTACAGTTCTGGAGGCAGAAATAAGCAAAGGGCAGTCAGTACCTTTGGTGGCTATTCTCCTCTCCTTTCGATAAAATTTTTGTACAAACACATTGTTTATTGACTACTTCTTGTTTGGGACAGATGGGACAAGAGCTGGTTTGGTAATTAATTCCGTTTCGTTTTGGCTATCGATGTATTTTATGTGGTATCCATTCTTTTTTCTCTAAACGTTAAGGAAACTTTATTTAGACATGTTTGACTAAAATCCATTTCAAAATATGGTCAGCTTTGGACGACTGCCGAAAGGAATGAATATTAGTCATATCTTTTTCCATGAATTAATGATTATCGTCACAGTATAAAATATGTTGCATCATAAAAACAAAATTCAAATAAGTTTCAGTTTTGCCTTTAAAACCGATCAATAACAAATCAAAACTATTTATTTGTCAGTGTTGTTTATGAATTGTCTTATTTAAGTAACCAAAAATAAACTTAATATCAATTTTATTAAAAAATTACATTAGCATTAAAATAATTTATCTCTTTTACTAACAAATTGCCAAAGATTAATAAAAAAAAAAAATGATCAAAAGCTAAAGAAAAATATATAAACATTCAAGTACTCTGTTTGTATTTACCTTAATTTTGTTACTTTTTTTCCTTCAGTGTAACAAAAATAGGCTGCTTTATATATTTTGAATTAATTTAAAACAACGACGGCTTTTTGTGATTAAAAACTCTGTGTTTTTGTCTTGTGGTTTTATTTTAACTCCATCTTTCTTTCTTTTTTGTTTTGTTGTAATGCATAAGAAGCTATTTGTTGAAACTTAAAGCAGCATTAGTGTATAAAATACAATATAAGTGTCTTGTAAAGATTTTCCTTTCATTTAATTTCTGGAATTTTTGCAGCAACTTATGATGTGTTTGTTTTGTAAAAACGTTTTAAATTCTATTTGCGATAAAATCTTATGCGCTTTTATATTATTTGAAGTTAATTTACTGTAATATGAAAATATATATGTTATTTTTTTCTTTTTTTTTTTATTTGTGGGTAAAATAATGGATTCTAGAACTAAATAGGAGTATAGAAATTATAAAATTTCAAACCAATTCTCTCTGTTTGCGTTCAAACGCTCGAGCGTTCGAGTCAAGTTAGAAGTCGAACAGCCGATTGAATTTTCAATGCCTCAAACTGTTCTATGCAGAGGGGACACGAGATGGAAAAGTGATAAAAGAAATAATTATTTCTTTTCAAATTTCATTAACACAATAATTAATGTTTTTGTCTGAAAACTTATAAATCATTAAAAGAAATTTTTTTAATAAATACAATTTTCTTAATATAACCTGAAAGTGATATTCAATTTTCCCGGTAGCCTGACAAGATCAAATAAATTTGAGTGTGTGTTACATCAATTCAAAACCTTTAAGGCCGTGTACGCTTCTGTGATTAAGGAAATGGCAATTTCCGACTTTCTTATTACATCTTTAGATATATAATCGGTTGTGTTCTGTATGTGGCAAAACATAGTGCAACATCTACCCGATTTGCATGACATCATTAAAATTTCTTAGTTGTCATCTTTTCAAAGTTTGTTTAAGAACATTTGGCAAAATACGTATGTAAAAAGTTTAAGAGTGGTCAAAACATCGAGGGCTCACCACCTCTCATGTGTTGCTTGTCAGGTACTATCTAATTCCGTATCTAATTCCAGCAAAACAATTGTCTAGAGAGATCTAAAACCACAACATGTGAGACTTTTTAAGGGACAGCACATTGCCATCAGTTCTTCCTCACTGAGGCCTTCGTGTTTTGTAAAACAACAGCTCATCCAAGAAATATTTTAACTACCGCAGGTGAAGCTACTAGCGCTTTCATTATTAAAAAATTACCAACATTTTCTTTCTGGGAAATAGATTTCAACCACGGCTAGAAATATGATCATTGTAACTATTATTTCCGTTCAGCCAATTAAATTTTTGTGAATGCTTGGCAAGTTGCTGGGCAGCAAAATAAACTTCTTACCTCCAGCTTAGGGAGGCCAAGCCAACTGACTGAGTTACCGTTGCAAATCTATTGCCTCTTCCGCAGCAGTAGTTTAAAGAATTGAAATAAAGGGACCAAGACAGCCCTACACTATGGCTTAGAAATCGTCATGCATAGATTTAGACTAATCACAACCGACACAAATGCCACATTCTAGATGTTATTAAAAGTCTTTATAATGGCCTTATGGCGGTTGACAAATTTACTTAATCTTTAATCTATTACAAAACTGTCGCCTAACGTGTTAAGGCCGACATACTTCGGCATTCCACTTTACTTCACCATTAAGGGCCGTTTATTTTGCGATTTCCTATTGAGTGTCTCCTACAAAATCGGATCCCATAATTCCGTTAGTTGAGAACTTATTTTCAAACTAGTTTTGTTCTTACTATTATTTTACCCATAACTGTGTCCATTCTTTTCTGTTTATTATTGATAATTTTTCTGTTCATGTAAATAATATTTATATGTTTAAGCTTTTCTACTTGCAAATTTTCATACATGCTGTCTTCCAAACAATTCGGTATTTCTAATTCTATCATCAGTTCTCTCCAAGTGAAACGATCATTTCTGTTTAAGTTTTTTTTGTGTGTGTGTGTGTTCGTGTTGTAAAACACATTTCCCATTGTGTTTTTATTTCTCTTCTTCTTTTTTCATTTTATTTTCAAACACCTTCACTTAAACTGCGCCGCAATTGCAAACGTGTCTCCTTGAACTGATCGCTTGAAAACGAAACCCTCTCTAATTAAACAATTAATTGAATGAATGGCGTCGTTTGCAATAATAATTTAGGGTTGGAAAATGAGGATATGACACCAACTCTGCGTCAGTTATGGACTGCCATACGCCAGCTACAACAGGATATGACACAAATTAAACAGATTATCAATGATGAGGTTGCCTTGCGTGTTAACTTGCAGCAACTGTTGATGCAACATTTGGAGACTGGTAGTACGACCAGTAGCAATACACCGAAATGTTGACTATGGAAGTAAATACTCAAATATTTAAGTAATTCATTACACTATAACAGCGACAATCGATTGTTTTGTAATAATTAAATAATTTTTTTTTGTTTGTTTATAAGTATAATCAAGTAGTTAATAAAACATATTAAACGATCAACGAATTAAATATTTTCAAAAGTTTTGTATTAAAAACTATAAAAGCTTTTTGACTGGAAAATAGTTAAACGATTGCGAAACACTTTTCTAAGCAAATTTTGTGTAAGAAGCTGCAACAAATTTCAATGTTTCGCTACAGAAACAATTTGTTTATTGGAACACCTGTAATTAAGGTAATTAAGTGTTTATTTGTTACCTTTTTTTGTCTGGCACTAAATGTTGAATTGACATTTTTGCTTAGTAAGAATATACTTTTATGCAGCTTTATTGTATAATTATTTATTTAATATATTTTATATACATATTTATTAAAAGGTATAAAACAAATGTATTTGTTAATAAATTGTAAATTCAGTTTGTAAAGTGAAAAATTGCGAAAATTTTATTTGGCCACAGAGATTCAAGTGAAAGAAGTAAGAGGATTCCGTTAAGGGGCCTCGTGAGGTTTTTACTTCATTAATATCGTTTTGTGGCACCTTGACGGGAGCTAAAGTGAAAGTAATTTCGATTCGAATGTTAAATCGTTTAATTTCTTATTTAATACAAGAAAACAGTGCATGGTTTAAGGAGCGATTTGGATAATTATAAACAGTTTATAAACTTTTACCCAATTTCACAAAATAGATATATCTGTTGGCTTGTTGTGGGATATATGACTATAACAGTTGTGGACTTTCGTACTCAACTGTTTTGTATTCAATATTATATTATCATGACGGCATTTCAGACATGCAGGGATGGAGAAGTTAGTATTGTGTGTTAAGTAAAAATTTGCATTTTAAAAGCTGTAATCTGTGATTCTCATGAATAACAGCTTATGGCCAAAAATTAAGTTCTATCAGTAGAGTCAAAAAGAATTCTGTATAATCGGTATCGAATTTGTTCACGTATTTTTGCTCAGTTATATACGAGTATGTATGTATGTATGTGTGGATAGGTTCTTACGATATTCCAATAAGTTTCGAGAAAACATTTTCTCATAAAAAAAAAACAGAAGTAAAGCAAAAAGAGGGATAGAAAAGACTCTTGGAATAAGCCAAGCCATTTCGTTTTCTTACTTCCTGAGAACTGACAGTAAAATTTTTCTTCGATTCAGCAAAAAAATTACTAATTTGGTGCCGTATTGGGCCTGTATTTCAGATGACTCAATAGCAGAATGTTTTTTACGACTTATGCAGTCGACAAGCAATTTTTTAAAATATCCTCAACATTCGTGAACATTTTTTTCAAATCATATTTCTCTAATTAAAAGTAACAGAAAAGCAAATTTTCCAATAATTTAAATTGTGAAAATTATTATTTCATCCTAAATTGAAACACACGAAGAATATCTGTAGGTTATAGATTTATTATTAAATTTAGTTAAAATTTATACCAAAAAGCAATTAATTTTTAACAAAATTATTTAATGCAAATTTATTTTCTTTACTATAATTATAATTTTTAGTTATTGTAATATTTCAAAAAAAGAAAAAAATTTTAAATCTAAACATATTTTTAAAAATGTGAAACAAAATTACATGAAAATAACTGGACAATAAGAGAAAAGATTAAATTTAAAATAAACTTATTTGTTGTATGAGGAAAAACAAAATAAATTATTTGTATTAAAAAAAAAAACGCAATTATGCAACTATAAAAAACAAAGAATAATAAAACCAAATTAAATTCTTAATTCGATGTTTGCAAAGTTATTTTTTAACCCTTCAATGAACAATGAACTGTGGAACAATATGCCAGCGTTTTTGAAAGAAAGTAGAAACGTAAAGCTGCCATTCTTTGTTCTCAATAAATAAAAATGTTTGGTTTTCGACAACTAATTTTTTCAATGGGACCCTGCCATAATCCATCGCTCGAATTAAACATGAACTTTTTCCAATAGTTAATAGATTTTTTCATCTATAGTTTATTAAAGTTCCAGTGAGTGCCGCTTTCATGAAGCGCCATCTCTAATCAGCTGACTGTGTGTCAGTATATTAGTAATAAATACAAAACAGCTGAGTTTATTTCGTATTAGTTATAGACGGCGTAAAACTACAAAAACACCAAACATTTTAAAAAGTAAGTTTTTAAAGAAGTGCAAACATTTTTTTGGCGTTGAGCAGTTTCATAAACTTTTGCGTATAAAGTTTCCTTATTTTTGTTTATAGTAGACAAAAAGAGCCATTTAAAACGACAATTCACTTAAATCCTTTTAAATAATACTTTTTTATGGCTAAATTTCAACTCACATGTGTATTTCTTCTGTTTTCTGGTATTCTGCAAATCACATCCTTTTTGTGTGATTTTCAATTCTAGAAAACACAAGCAATCAGCTGCTTATTTATTTAATTAATTCACTTATATTATGACATTTACTATGGAGTTGAAATAATAACAATGAGTTTAAAAAAGGTGCTGCCGTAGCTGACCGTTTTTAAAACCACAAAATTTTATACACAGAATATTTGAAATCTGTAGCGATTTATTTGAGCAGCCTAAAATCTGTCGGCTCTCTTTTTCCTATGTTTTTAAACCACTTTGATGATGAGTATGTGATTTACAGCGCTCACCTGCTAATACCAATTTAAATACTTTCTTTTCAATTTTTAAGAAGAAATTATAATTTTACACTTGATTTAATGAAATCGAATTAAACCTTAAAATAAACAAGTTCACTACAACTTTTTAACCACAACTTAAACCAACTCCACCATCATTTTTAATTTATTTTCTAATTTAATTTCTAGTTTCAAACTTTTCCCGCTGTGTCATAGAAATTTGTTCTATTCAATCAAAAAATTTATGTTGATCTTACAAATTAACATTAATACTGCGGCGTCAACGGTGGAAACTCTTGGAAAACTCAAATTGAAAAAACGCGCAAGAAGAAAAAACTAGTTTACATGCATGTCATTAATTTCTATATTTTAGAGATCGCTGGCAGAGGCTGAATGCCGCAAACGAAATAGAAAACTTGTAGTTTTCTAAAATTTTTGTTTCTAGAAAATTGTGAGTACATCATCATCACCATTAACATCTTCCTACCGTTCTTCGTCATCGTGTTTTTTAAGATCCATGGAAAACCACTGATTTGCTGATTCGAGCCGCAAAGGCAACAGAATCCATAGACTTCTTTGTTTTTTTTTCTACAGCTGACATCCAAGAGAAAAAATTTCTAAAAACAACTTGGCAAAAAAAAAATGAAAACAGATATCTTAGAATAAAATTGTTATAGTTGTATGTAAAAATGACATGAAATCAATATGTTTGTGTGTTGAAGTTCGTTTTGTGAGGCCAAAAGTATTTGCAATATTGCAAATGTGCTGGATGAGAGTGTGTTGGCAATTTCTAGAACATGTGTTTACACATCTTCAAATATTGAACGGCCAGCCGAACCGACTCACCAACAGACAGCCAGACAGCCGGACAGGCGGATAGACAGTTATTTGATGCATTTATGAAAGTTGCTTGTTTTCATTTCATTGCAAAAGTAGTTTGATTTTCATTTTTCATTTTCAAAGATATGTTTTCATTTCTTCTTCTTGTTTGGTTTCGGTCATCTAAATGTACCAGTTTCCAACCAAAGTTCAAAGTCTTTGTCTTACTGGCTGCTGCACTCATTTCGGAATGAAGTATGCGGGAGTTGCATCGTCTGGTTCATGAAAGGTTTGTTGATTCTTGCATCAATAAACATTAAAGACATTCTTTTTCCTGTAAGTATCCATTTAATGGAAGCAGATTTAGTGCTTCTTTTGTTTAAGCTGTTAAATTGATTTATAAACATGGTATTTTGAATGATTTATGTATGTATGTATGTATGTACGTATGTAATCCGACAAATTGAAATATTACTTTTTCTTACAGGTTGTCACAAGCCACAAATTTTCTTTTGATAAAAACCAGATAAACATTTTCAACACAAAACGCTGCAAGTCTTAGTTAGCAAGAAATATAGCATGAAATGCTTGGCGATCTATTTGATATTTAGTACAATCAGAACGAAAAGTTGTCAACGGCGTTTAGAGAACCAATATTGTGTAACATGAGCAAGGGGAATGTATCCCAACAGAAAATCAAAACTGTAAGTATTGGAGTAGGAATTAAGTTGGATTTTTGTCTAGAAATAATTCATGTACATATATTTTCGTCCTCCGCGTTGATTTTAAAGTGCTGGACCAAACAGTGCACATGCACGAACATTAATGAGGGGAAAGTGTGCAACTGATTGTAAGAATTTCGTTTTAGTTTTATTATAATTTAAACTAATTAATATTGTTAATCGCTGTGCTTGCTGAAATTGTGGGTAAGACAGTGCATATACATGAACATTAATGAGCAGGAAGTGTTTATTGTAACGATTCCTTTCGTTTTTTACGACTTAAATTATTTAAGTAATTAGAAAAGCTTTTTCGTGCTAAACAAATAAATAATTTTTTGTTTAAAATTTTCAAAAACAACAAATTTTAAAGTATAACCATAAAAGTGCAGATTTTAATAAGTCCGTGTCTCATGTATGGCAAGGACTTTATAAAAGTTCTCTCATTAATATCGAAATAAATTTTGTGTGAGACTTTTCTTTTTTTTCGAGAGCCAATTGCCAATCAGGCTTAATTTCACCAATAACCTGAGTGGTTACGGGGTTAAATCCACATGCGATGAAAATGTCCTCACATCGCTCGTGCAGAATACTCTTTGAGACATGACTTGATGCCGCTCAAGTCTCGCTGTGTCTCGATAAAATTGCACGTCATTCAATTGAAGCACTCAAGAGCTTGTGATCATCTATCTGTATCGCCGGCCGTTTGCGAAAATAGCGTCAGAAACCGAAATATGGACCGTTGATGCCGCCATCCCAAAATCTACGCCAAATACTGATATGTTTAGGATGCACTAGATGCTATCGGATCGTATGCGGATTGGTGCCGTTTGCTTTGTTGGCGTATTCAATCACCTTTAAATGGATTTCATGACCAAAGATGATGTTTTAAAGAAAATCGGAGTCAATTTCGAACTGTTTCTTAAGTTTAGCCACCAGGCCGGGAATAGTTAGATCTCTCATCTATGACGCCCGTGAAGTAAGTGAACTCTTTGCCGCAACATGAGAACAATTTCAATAAAACCATTTTGTCATTTTGTAATTTGGTTGAATACTCCCCGAGTACTTTTCACCACAGCCTGAATAACTGATAGTCAATTCAACAAATTTAGCTGCGACAATGAGGCTGCTGTCAGCTCTCAAAGACCGGAAGTTTCCATTAGAATCCTGTTTTTGGTTTCTAATAACAAATTTTGAAATACGTCAACAAAACAGTACAATACAAATTTTGATGATTTGATGAGTTTGTATTTTATAAAAAAAAAACAAAAACAAAACTGATAATATTGTTTCAACGCAACGAATAATATTTAAATATTTTCAAATAGTCGTAGCGTTAAAACCATTCGTTGTTAATCCACGTCAACTAAATTAATTTGTCTAGTATCCAAAAAGATTAATATCCTCTTAAATAAAAGTGTGCACAGAGATAGAAAAATATGATCATTAGATTATTGACCTTGTTTGCGCACAAAATTTACGACTGTCAAAAAAGCAACGGCAAAAAGAAAAGTTATTTATCAGCTCTTTATGTTTAATGAAAAAATAAATTATGTTTGCAATAGACAAGTGGGGAAAAAGACTGCTTTTGCAATAATTAATAGAGAAATTAAATTCAACCCATTTATAAAAACCAACTAAAATACGAAGCCGTTAAATGTTGCGACAAATTATGAGTGAATAAAAAACTCCCACCACTTGAAGCCATCGCCAACGAACCGACAGACAGACATCATGGAACGCTCTCGAAAAAGGTGAGAAGAAAATCACAAATATGTGTCTACTTAAATCTGTTTTTATTTATTATTTCAGAAATTTGTTAAATTAAAATTATGTAAAATTAAGACAAAGAAAAATACAGTAGTTTTTTTGTAGTTGTATGTCTGCTCTGATTAAAATTATTAAGTGCTTCATTTTCTAGCCATTGTTGTCATCATTTGTTCGCTCATTTACTAATTTCTTTTAAGATACGAGGGAGGTTGTATAAAGTGCAAAGCGCTTTTAATATCAACCAGATACAGTTCGTATTTGGTAAATATATTAAACCCTCTTATTCAAAGTCTTCGCCATATAAAGCCGATATGGCAAATTCAGTCTCAAACAGTCTTATTTGATAAAAATTAGTTGCTGTTTTTTTTATAGACATTAAATTTGATGTGATCTTTAATGGTCGAGCGAATGTGATGACTCTTGCAATAAGGGGGAACAAGAAGCGAAATTCATAACTGTAGATTTTCCTGAAAAATTAGTTTTCGATTTGACGATAATGAAACACAAAAATCATAATGATTTTAATAAAACATTAATAGGATTCGATGTTTTAATACTCAAATTCAAACAAAACATTTACCATATATTACAATAAAAACAAACATTCTATATGGTCAGAGTATTCCGTAAATGAAAAATCTCATAAATGTTCTCTCCTGTTGAAATTGAAGCCCAATTCAATATAAAATAAGTTGGTAGTCATCGTCCTATAGCGCCCTCCAATGGTGGTAATGATCCGACAAACTGAAATATACAACAAATTTTTACCCTATACTGACATGCTTACCCTTGTACTGGATGCTGATCAGTACCGTCTCATGTAGGACTCTGATTTGGCTTAAAATTGAATTATAAAAGAAGTAAATAATAACAAATGAAGCTTTGAAAAGGCCAAGCAAGTGTAAGGACATATAAGTAAACATGTTTAATGGTTACACAAAATCGGAAGTTGGACAATTGGAATGCAGATTTATGTGACTGGGGACAAAGATGGGACAGATAACGAGATTGGGAGCAAACTTAACCAATGGATGGATCATACCCTAAGCGGATTTCAACACGATGTCGTCACAAACGTTTTGGATTGTAATCCACAGTAGGAGATGATGTGCGAGTTATAAATGGCGCAGACCGCTTGATATTGAACCAGATAACGTCACCAATCCTTGCCTTTAAATTGAAGATCTTTATGGAAAAGCGTTGGCTTTGATGGCGTAAACTATAACGGCCTCAACAACTTCTTCCAGATCTTTCATATCTAGTGCCGAAAGTCGAACTAAAATTAAAATACTTGTTTGAAGCTGTAAAATCCATATTTGAGACTCGGTTTTCTCCTTTAGCGTAGTTTATTGCAGTATAAAAGCACAAGAAAATGAATGATGGCAGCGCTCGTGAAATCCGGAACCTCCCTCGTTGCTGCTGAAAGCGCACACACACGTATACGAACAATATGATCACTAGTGTGTCTCCCATCTCTAAACAAACATTTGTTTGCCAGCTCCATTTGTGTGTTTCTATATACGGCTCCAACTTAACTGTTGTTGGCAATGATTAAGTTTGGCGTTCCCTTGACTTGAAACACATAAAGAATCCGACGACAAAACTTACGCGTGTGAAGAAGCAGTTTTCTTTACCGCTGCAGAATAAATAACTGTTCAAGATTAGATTTTGGTGTGGCACACACACACACACACACACACATACACATACACACACTCATATACGATTATTTGCTGTTCTTAGCTTTGGTAGTGCTTGTTTCGAAGCTTGTAGCCTTTGACTAAATTAAGTCAAGATTTTTTCTGTTTCTGTTTTCGTTTTAGCTTTTTTTTTTTCTTTTGGTCGTACTTATATTTCTGATTTGTGCTGTGTTATTTCCTCTAAAGTGAGGAGGATGAGATCCACTTAGTGTTTTGTTAAGTTGAAATACACTCCGCTTTTAGTCACGAATCTTCAAAAAAGCGCACAATAATTTTTGGGTAAACTTTTATGTTTATTGTTTTTATTTTGTCGTTGTTTGGTTGCTGCTTTTCCCAGTTGTCGCTGTAGGTAGGTTTGTTCGCTTTTGTGCCAAGTTGTCATTAAATTGAAGCTGGTAATTTTACCGAAAATTGTGAAATTGTTATTCCAGCACAGACAGGGTGTTCCGCACAAGTGCCCCGTAAATAAATAAACGAATTAAGTAACAGCTTAAGGGCAGTAGTGATCTTCGAGACAGAAGTGATCTTTGATTATCATTAGTAACTTTCAAGTTGGCTTAAGATGTTGGTAATCCAAATCAGAGTCGTTCTGGTAAACGGATCAGCACCGCTCTGAGCGTCTTACCCAGGACTCGCTATCAGGTAATATGATGGTGATGGATCACGTAAATCCTTTTCTAAAAAGCTTAGGCCGTCCAATCCCTTACACCATAGCAAATTCCTGCACCGCCCAGGAACGGGCCTGTAGGGATATCAAACCTTAACCAATGCGTTTCAGCAAGACGCCTGAAAACGGAGCCACCAGCACTTCAATCACTTCGATTTACCAACACTTTCTTCGTACGACTTAGGTTGCAGTGACAAAGAGAACTGAAGGTACGGCTAGTAGGGCATCTAGTAACTTCCTCACTACATTTACAGTTATCAAGCTAAAAGAGGTCTTGGTGCATAATACTCTGCCCCGAAAGTGCGTCTTAGCAGAACCTGTTCTTCTCCAATGAGGCAAACGGATTATGAAGCAGGCTTTTTAGCCTGATGGGCCCTACTATACATTAAAATTATGTTATTTTTTCGTAGATTCAATTACGTTTTTTGTTGAATGCAAGATTTAAAAAAAAGCAAATTACATTTTTGTTTAGTGAAACAAAGAAAATATTAGCCCGAAAGAAAAATAGTTGAGAGAAATCTCTCGTTTTGTCCACAATATTTCCAGTGATATAAATTACAAAACTCGGCAAATTGTTTATGTGAGTGTGGACCTACGAAGAACTTTCGCTGAGCAACAAATCTTTTGGCTGAAAAGTAGTTGTATTATAGTATTTTATATGTTTTGAACTGTAAAGAAAGTTAAAGGACCCTTTCAACAAAATTAACTTGTTTTCTTCCACTACTTTGGAAAAGAACGAGCAGTTTTGAAAGTGACGGAAATGGTGTTACCTGCGCGGTCGTTGTTCATAACAGAAGTGGGCGTATGAGCACTAAACAGAACTGATTTGCTTTTTGACTGACATTACGATGTGCTTTTGTGCGCTGTAAAAGTTATGGGCCAATAGTTTCTTAAGTTTGTTGTGTCTGAACCCTTGTTTAAACACCCTGTAATTCGCAACAACTTTCCTGGCCAAGCAGTGACAGCGTATTGTATTGCACAATTGGCATTTTGCACGTTTTTCCAACAGAGAATCATGACAATCGAGAAGATACACAATTATTTTCCTTAATGATTCTCTACCGCTCGTGTCTTCTTTGTTTTTTTCAATCTTTCGCATTTTTAGTTTTATTATTTTCTTTTTTGGATTTAATTATGTTGTGCTCTAGATATTTAAGTAATTTGACGAAAATTAGAATCTATTTGTTGTCTAAAGTTGTGTGTGGATGTGCTCGTAACTGTAGAAAAGTGTCTCTGGCTGCCGAAGTGGTTTGTCTTCATCTAACAGTTGCCGAGAGACGGCTCTCTCTGTCTCTCTTTGAAACCGCTACAAAATGTTCTTGAAAACTTCGTTACAACAATTTAAAATGTTTTCCAAAAATAATTAATATGTCATGAAAAACTTTTCTGTAACTTATTACAAATTACGAATGTGACTTCCTTGTGGTTGGCGTAAGTAGCGGTTCGTTCGGTTGGCTGCTTCACATTCTTGGAGAAAACTTTGTTCTTAAATATTAATTGCTTTAATTTTGATTATGTAGCGGCGGTGAAAGATGATAATTACGTTGAAGAAAAAGTGTGTCAATTACTTTTCTCTGGTGGTTTGCGTTTTATGCGATCAGTTGTTTGTCTTTAATTTTCTTAATAACTTGAGAAAAATTTAAATATGGAAAACAAATCAGAAGCTCAAATAGAAATAGGTTGAGGTTTCCTATGAAACAAAACACTCGAAATGAAAGATTTTAGCCGAAGATGCTAAAGCTGTTGATGGTACGAGGTTGGTGGCAAAATATTTTCTTTTGTGATTTCAGAACACAACAATTGCTCAGCTTCGTTTAAACTATTTCGGTGTATGAAAGGTTTTGGCAGGAACTTAAATGATCAATTTCTTGAATGAATCTATGACATTTTACTATCGCGGCTCGGAATGTTAGAAAATTCGAAACTTAGATTGTTTTCAATGCAGCGCAAACTTTATACAGAAGAATTATACAGGATCTTTCTTGTCAACAGGGACTTCCGAGCAGTTGACAGTAATAATAAAATAAAATAATAAAAATATGACAATACACGCTTCAGCAACAGATTTCAGGCTTGAAAGAATCCAAAAGCCTCTACATTTCCAACTTGTGGCTGTTGGATGTGGCAGAGTTATTGGATCATACTTTTTCGCAAATGTGGTTAGTGCTAAGATTACGTTGACGTGACGGAATCATAGGGCTGGAATTGGAAGATGATTAGTTTTTCAATGGGCCAATTTCTTGATCATGTGATAACTCGGAGAGGGGATCACAACATTTCAACAGCTTTAGACTTTTTTTAGAACTGCTCGTGCAGTGGCACGCAATCGCTTTAAGACCTTTTAGGCATTAGCATTCTATTAGTGGAGGACCCCGACAAATTGGCTGGCATTTACTTGTATTGTTTTTAATAGCGTTCTTCAACAATACAATTTTCCTGCTTTTAATGTTCTTTGTTTTTCTTTTTGCCAGACTCAGATGCGCTTTAAAACCTCCAGTATTGAATATTTATTATTTTAATATCCTGACAGGAGCAAATAATAACAGAGTAACAAATGGATGTTTCCTGGTTTATTTTTTCCATATTCTCTTCTTTACGATAAATTCATTTTATCTAATCAAAATGACTTCTAGACTGGGCATCGCAATAAGTTCGCTTTTCTTTTGCTTCCTGACTTGAGTTTTTTCTAAAAACGTTTTCTATTTTTCTAACATCATTGCATTTTGCCTACATATATGGTTTCTAATTACGTTTCGATAGGAAAAAGAAAACATTGTGAATAAGAAAAAGAAAACCCAAACAAATCTTGAATTACCGGCAAACAAGAACCGCAAAATTGTCACTTTTCTGGGCTTAAAAAAAAAAAGAAATAAGAAAAAAGCCCACAGAAATACTGTAAAAGTCGAAACACGACTTTAAACTGTGTGTCTGTCAATCTTGGAAAAAATGTTTAAATATTTTCATTCACACACACACACACACACACACACACATATTTTTCAATTTATTTAAAAAAATTCCAAATCTTAAGAATTTTAAATTTTCTTACAGCCGTTATAACCTTAAGGACTTTAAGATTTTTCACTTGTTTGTTGGAAACCAAAATGACAGAAATCTTCGTGCAGCAAATTCTTTGCCAAATCTGTTTAGGAAAAAACTCATGTGTGGAAGCCAAAGAAAAATCATGTGCAATAATTGTGCGGATAACCAGTCTTTGCGAGTTTTGAAGTATTCTGACAATTATGGGCTAAAGCTGTTTACAAAGTTTGCAAGTCTATGTCTATGTCTATGTATGTGTGTCAGCATGTGTGTGTTTGGATGCTGGTAATTTTTCTTCATGAGCATTTTGTACCCTACCAACGAGCATATTCTGTCAGTTTACTCCTATACACACACACTTAAGAGCTCAGAATATTGATATACAAAATAAAGGGGATAGGCACAGAATAAACGAGATGGCAGACATCTACGCCGGGGGTGTTTTACTTTAAGGTAGAGATAGAGAGATAGAGAAATGGGCAATAACCACCCTGAGGAAGTATTGGAAAGATGCTGATAGAATTGTAGTTGTCAAAAAGTTTCTGAGGATTCTATGGGGGGGACAGGACAGTATACCTGTCATTTTCAGATTCTCAGGTAAAGAGGAGGAGTCAATGAAACACTTCATTACTGGGTGAACACGATTTGATAACACGCTCATTAAAGTTGCTGGTCCCTCTCCTTGGCGTCTTAACCCCTTGCAGGGAAGTAGATGCTGTTCCAATATACATGTATGTACATAGTTCGGCGATGGACAACTAACACTAGAGGCTGTAGGCTTCAATAGCACTTGCGAATCATAAAATTGTTTAATCAAAATGGTTGTTCTGCTCAGACAACCAGCTTTTAGGGTGGCTATAATCGTCCTCATCTCATCTCAGTGAGGTGGATCCATTAATTCAGACAACAATAGACCAACACTCTCACTCGCAAGAACTCGACGTTTTGCAGACTACAAGAGAACTCATGTTACATCTTGACAGCACCTCTATACCCGTACAAAATTTACCTGAGTCAAGAGCTGGACTTAAACTATGATTTCGATGAAAAAGTTCACCCTCACGGATGGATATATAAACAGACGAAATGCACAAGAGATCCAGGAGTGATCCGTAGGGGTGTGGAATTCGGGCTTGTATCTGCATTTTAGATGATATGTATGTGATTCTTTTTATCGTACTCACACTGTTATAACTAATTGGCTATAAAAACTGGTCCGGATAATGTGTTTTGAGGGATCATGTTCCAACTTAACTTATTGTTCTACTGCTGCATTAGTAAGTCCTGCAACTGAATGCTGAATGTGGCGTTTATTACGAGCACCTTTAATAGTAAGTTTTGATTAATATGCTGTGGTTTGGTGTGCCCCAATGCCAATGCCAATCTCAAATCTATTATCGTTTCTCTCAGTGTGCAGGTGATGTTCTGCATATTGTTTATAGTTGTTTCGTCTGTGCGATAGTAAATAAATAAAGTTGTTCTTCTGAAAGCTGTTGCCGAAAATATCATTGGCGGACGATAATTTGGCCATTTGCTGCGTATCAATGTATCATTTTTTAATAAGATTAAAGTTCCGTTCATGGCTTATTCTGAAAGTGGAAGTATTTGGTATTTGTAGTCGTTGAGTACGTTACACTGCATCCTTCTACAATCACATACACATGTTCGTCTTAACCATCCGAACAAGTTTATATTTAAAAAACACTAAATCCGTCTGTTTTCATCATAATTCCGGCAGCTCTTTATTAATGTTTTTTTGATGAGTTGTGTGTTTATTGTACCTTTTTCGTAGTTTTTTCCTTTGCCACTTTTACTAGAAGTGCTGGTTTTTGCTGTTCTGCTGTTCTGCTGTTTTAGTTTTTAGTTTTTCTTTCTTTGGGGTCTTTTTACTTGAGTAATTAAGGTCGTCGTAGTCATAGTCGTAGCTGCCGTCGCTGTTGTCTTCTTGTCTTCGTCATCAACGCACTTGATACCTTCAAGCTGCACCAGCCAACCATCAAACAATTTATTAGAACTCATTCATTCATTCATGCATTCATTGTCTTCATTGAATACCCCACCCCGACTACTGTAATTTTGTTTTGTTTCTATCTAAACTTTTGTTTAGTTCTTTTGTATTTGTTTATTCGTTTCATACATTAAAAAGAGAAATAAAACAAAACTTAAATAAAAGTAAAACTTATGAACTTGTAAAAAGCCATTTGCAGCTGCCTGTTTCTTTTCTTTTACGCAAAAAAAAAAAAATTAATTATTGTTTAAAATTTAAGTTCAAATAACAAAAGCTGGGCCTGACAGGCAGACTGACAAAAAAAAAGACAAAGAATGCCCACTCGCACTTTAGCTCAACAGACAGAAGGCCGTAATCCCAGCTTTTCCTTGGAAAAAATTAAATGATTATTGTTGTGTTCTTTCGAGCAGGCGTGTCTTCGTCTTTGTCTTTGTCATTATCGTGATTTGATTTCGTTTTTGTTTTCTAGTTTTTTTTGAATCTGCTTAATGCTCGTAATCTTGACTACGGTGGCGGCCAACGGAATTCCAAGGAAAACTTGTACTATTTTAGATTAAATTTCCATTCTTTTCATTTATGGTTGCTGTAGTTCGTTTTTCGTTTTTTTTTTCTTGCTATTTCTATTTTTTTGCATGAAAGTTATTTTTGAGGGAAATTTCTTTTATATTTTTCATGGTTAAAAGTGAAGCCTGTTCTGTGTTGCATAAACAAGTAAAAGGCCAAAAATTCTTATAAAAGAAAGCTATTGACACACGCCAAGCAGGAATGAGATTTACAAATTTTAATCGGGCTTCAGCGTTGAAACGAAGTATCATATGAGTATCATTTTTCACATCATACTTCAAATTCTTACTACAAGTAAAATATCATTCTTATGTTCCTTGTGGGCCAATCACAAGTAACCGGCTGTACTGAGTTCACCAAAATGTTGACAGTATATTTCCACACGCCTGGATGTATCAACTAATTGTAGTACATCTCAAGCCTGCGAAATATTAAATGTTTGATATCTTGTAAACTGTCAGCACCCAACGTGGCTAAATCACCTGACTTGGTCATATCAATAATTATATGGTAAAGTTCTTGCTCAGGAGCTCGGACTATGTAATCTCTGCCACCGCATAGAGTCTCTAAGCAGCCCAGAGACCAGGTCATGTGTGTTTTGCTGGATCTTTAAAGATTTCTGTCCTTTACCAAAACGCTGCTTGAAGTACCGAAAAAGTCCACATTGGCACCTTCTTGTGAGTGCTTGCGTCCTAATGATTTTGCCAAAAACGCCAAAGGCGGCTAATACCGTATTTTTGAATTATCTTCATGGCCATGCATTGCCCTCCCAGCATTGATGCAAAACTCACCTCCGTATACAAATTGCTCTGGCTTGAAATGCGTCCAGACAAATCGCATCGGTCATAGTTAAGAACTTTTACTAATCCGAAACCAAAGTGCCCTGTTTTGAGTGGGAGAAATTTGTGGCAGAAATTTGTTTTTTTTCCTGTTCTCTAAATGATATATTTCCATTGGAGTCAAAGTTTAAAAGAAATTAAAAATAAACAAATAAGTGGCCGCATGCGAGTAGAAAGTGGCTGGTATAAAATAAAACGGTCATCACATCTACGTAAACTGCTGTTAAAGAATTGGTGCTGATGAACTGCGTGGCTGCCACTCAACTGCTTGCTGATGGCAATAATTTTGCTTTGGTTTAATTAGACTAATTAAGATAAAAAGAACCCAAAAGGTTTAGATCCAAAGCAAAAAAGCACTAAAATGCTTTCAGCTCAAACAAATTTTGTTTCAATAATCTACTTTTTAACTTTGGACTTTTTATTTTTGTTGGATGTTGAGACAACTGAATGGCATCCAGTCAGTCGCCTTCATAGGAAAGAGGGCATGTTTGCCTCATGCAAACAAAAGTGTAATTTTCTAAAGCAAATATTATGCTATTTTAGACAATATTTTTTGCAGACATTCGGTTAAAAATTCATCTTGTATTTTTGTAACTTTATTTTTCAACATTCACGCAAACAACAGCCCAGCCTCAGGGTTTTATCTCTTTTAACCTGACATTTTGATGGATGTTCAAGCATTTGTTTTATTGTCTTCAGTTCTCGTTCAAATAAATGAACATGAATACATGAACTTGTAACTTGCACTTCAACATGAATTTTCTCGTGCTTTGATGACAATATCTTGAAATACGTGTAAATCTATCTCTTTAGGTTGTAGAGATGCAATAAAAAATTCGAAAGAAATGAAATTAAAAGAAAAATCCCTTTGCATTGAAAATAAATAAAAGAATAGTACGAAAAACCCGTAGGAAGAGAAACAGCAGAAAAACTAGAACTGACAAGTTTAGCTTTAGATTGTTGTCAAGATTAGCGTGGCATATGGCTTGAAATATGGCGTACCCTACACAAAGATCTACAATAAATTCTTAAGGTAAGATATTTTGCTTCACAGTTGGCTAGAAGTGTTTTTTTTTATTGTAAACAAATTCTACGTTAAAATGTAAAAGCCAAAGTGTCTTGGAGTTTGTTTAAATGTAGCAGGCACCGTGACTCAGAAGACAAAAACCCACATATTGGTTGCACGCTGCCCCTCAGCTTAAACGGGAAACGCGATATCTGAAATGTCGGCTTTTGGTTTTGTGTTTTTTTTTGTGTTCATGCTATAAAAATTGTGTTATCAAACTTAGGCCTTGTTCTCACTGACTCACTCACTCTTATGAAAGAACAACAGCACAGAACAACCTAAACGTAACGTTTTCTTACCTTCTCTGATAAAATGTAGCATTAAGAAGCAATAAATACAAATAAAATCGCTAAATTGACCTGCACTTAATAAAACTCAATAACGCAACAGAAAGCAAAAGACAAATCGCCTCCAACTTCACTTCTTTGCCCGCTGTCAAAATTGCTGTTCTTAATTGCAAGCGTAGTAGCACCGCGCCATTTGTGTTTATCGGATATTTTTTAAATGGTCGTAGTTTATAATAAGCTGTAAGATATTTGAAGGCCAATTATGTATGTATTTTGTTTTTGTTAAATCAAAAATCAAAATTTTACTCTATTGAAATGTTGTGACCCAAACGTGACTTAAAGCTCTATTCTCAGTTTCGCCTGTTCTAAAATCATTTTAATCCTACACATTCTTGAAATGTTGTGACCCAAACGTGACTTAAAGCTCTATTCTCAGTTTCGCCTGTTCTAAAATCATTTTAATCCTACACATTCTTGAAATGTTGTGACCCAAACGTGACTTAAAGCTCTATTCTCAGTTTCGCCTGTTCTAAAATCATTTTAATCCTACACATTCATGTAGTTCTACACTTTTAAAATGTTTTTCTTTTTGAATAGTTTGAAAATGTTGTTACTTTTTGCGGAAGTTTTTACATCCTTTTTACGCTGCCAGCTGTTGACTAAATTTAGTCTCAGATGATATAAAATTAATAAATTTTAGTTGGTCGTGGCCCGGCTTGTCGGTGACAATTCTTCATTTCTTTTCGGGCTTGAAAGTTTTCCATTAAGTATTTTGATTTTCCTTTGATAAAGTATTCCGGTGCAAAAATTACACAACTTATCAGCAAAAATTGGATTTATAGAAATTGTTAGAGTTCAGGCAGACTTTCAAAGGCAAACTGTTATTTGACCTGTTGGCCTGTGAAAGCTTAAGACTGACACAAAATGTCATTTGTAGTGCATCAATGTGAATTTATGACATTCTGCTCAGCCGACGAAAACTCATTTTATGGCCAACATGCATCAGCAAATTTGTTTTGTGGTCCATCAAAACAAACTTCCACAAAAGACCTCTGCATTTTGCAGAGAAAAATAGAAAACGATAAGAATAAAAACAAGGAAAACAAATCCAGGAAAAACTGGAACTGACAAGTGTGTTAAGGGAACCCTATCGGATGAAAAGAAAAAACTTGGTTTGTTCGGTTAGTAATACTTGTTTGTAGGTATGTGAGTTGTTTGGCTTTTGACGTCGTTTCCGCAGATGCAACCACGGTTGCCATATATGATGACAAATTGTTGTTTTGACGTTATGAAAAGCACCAGATTTGAATTTGGTTTTTATGTAGAGACAAATTTCGGACTCAATTTCTAATTTTACTCATTTCACAGGTTTTATTACAAGACATTTTGTAAAGAACATTTATTTTATATCCCAAACCACCCAAAATATTATAAGTTTTTGAATAAGATTTTCAGCCAGGAAAATAAATTGGCTGAGGTTTTATAGTTGCGGTGGCACCAATATTTGCCGGTCATTCTTATTTAATTGCCAGGCCAGCCTCTCAAAGATTAGCATCTGGAGTTAAATATCAACAGCGATCTTATTTGAGGCTGCAGCCAATACTGGATGGTATAAATTTTAAGGAATCGCAAGTTCTAGACTTGGTGTGCAAAATTGGAGGACGCTGGCTAAAGACCGTGCCAGCTGGAAAAGTTTGTTGGTTGAGGCCCAGGTTCACTTGTATCTTGTATCACTTGTATGCTCTTGTATCGACAATTCAGTGTGATGTGGGATAGAATGAACAAATTTTTCAAATCTCAAAAGTATAATTTTTTTTTTATTTGTCGAACAGTGCCAGATGCACTTCATCTATTTCATCGTTGAGCCAGTGCTCAACGTTGTGAATATATCGCACACAGAAGAAAGCGCAGAAGCTGCAATTCAGTTACGCCCAAAGTGGGTAAAAATTATTGGCACAATTTGAGAACTGTCCGTTAAGCAACTAGTTTTCAAGTTGTTTTTACAATAGTCGAAAAATCGAAGTAAATAATATTGCAGTAGAAAGTTTAGAAGTTAAAAAAAATTACAAAATACTCCAGAAAGGTTTAAATATCTGTGCCTGGTCGATTTGTCTCAAACTTTCATACTGTAGTTCACTTGACTAAAGCAGGTATCACCCTGACATATTGTATATACAGGTATTGGATATATGGCGGCATGTTTGCATTTTAAAAAGGCTCAAAATTCAAAAGGTTTAAAGATCATATTCCATATTCTGTTCGCTTGAAATTATTTACGATTAGAACAAGAAATCTTTAGCAGTTTGTATTCAATTTAAAATCTTAATCGAATCGCGAATATGACTAAAGGGCATACCGGGTTAAGGAATGTAAATTTGTGTCAAAAGTAATAAAAAGTTCGACGATTTTGAGTCGATGTTGTGTGGCAGCTTTGGATGGCACAGGACTGAAAACATGTTTGTTGCTTAAGTCTATTGTTTTTGCACGTTTCAAAGTTGTTCTTTAAAGTTTTCACTTGTGGTCGGCAGTTTTCGCAGCTAAAGTCATTAATATTTACGTACCTTTTCATGTGTACTTAAGACTTGATAACTGAGTTCTGTTTGCTCTAATGGCTGAGATGGCAGAGTTTTTACATTTTGTTAAAGCTATTAAACTTTTTATGTTGTGGTTTTTCTTGGCTTAATAATGGATGTTGGCCACAGCCAGCCACAGGTTGTGCTAACTTTTGTAAACTTCATCCCCTTTGGTAAAACTTTTTATAAATAATTATAGTATTATGTTAGAAAATTGTTTAGTTTTTGTGTGCTTGTAATAGGTAAATTGACCATAACACATTAATTATTTTGTAATTATTACAAAATGTTTACGGCAATTTGTTACACACTTTATTATTGGTTTGTTTCCATCATTTTTTTTCCCCCCTCAGCAATAGAAAGTATTTTGCTTTAATGGTGATGGGCTGTTGCCATTTAGACGTTAAGCAACATTTTTGTTGGCTTTTAAGTAAGAAAAAGTTGTTAAGAAAATCTTAATTGCAGCTAATGGTGTTTTAAGTGTTAGAATTCTTGAGAAGAATTTCCTATTTAACACTGCTGTAATGCTCAATAGTTGGATTGGTTGCTGTGTTGTTCGATTTGAATGCTGTTTTTTGTACATCAGATGCTTTTTCTCAAGGGTCGTAATAGAAGCGTATGAGAAAGGTGTTGACTCTGACTAGGCATTAGTTTTTGTTTTTTTTGTTTTCTTTAATCTTTTAAGAATATCCTGTAAAGCCTTCAACACTTAAACATTTAAAAACTGCTGACAAACAACAATTTCCATCGTACCTTTGGCACACTGCTGTCTTGATTTATATTAGTTTTGAGGCAGGAGCAGGAGAAGATCTCATACGACGGCAATATTGTAATTTCGAGTAGTTAAATTGTTTTTGGAAATTTGTCAAGCTTTCAATTATTTTAAGAAGTGATTCGCCTCTTGTTTTTCCAGTGGTTTGATTTTCACTTTGAAAGCATATCCTTGGTATAGATACGGATGTTCTCTTAAGCCGTCTTTAGACTCGAGAGTTCCTGTATCATTCTTCAGGCTGAAATTTAAGTAATGAAAAAAGCGGTTGATGTTTAACAGAATGTGCATATTCGTATCATAGCAGATAATTAAATGTAATGCGTTCCACATCTGCTATCGGTCCAGAATGGCGGGCATCATCAAACACGACATCAACACATTTGAATTTGTAAGTTTCGAAATGAGAAGCCTCTAGGACAGCTTCGCTGGACTGCAAACATATTGAACGTTTTGCGATTGAGACAGATCAAGACAAGGAAGCTTTCTTGGCCTACTTTTGTAACTGGATCCAAGCAGAAGTAAAAAACTTCCGAGTTCCTTCACATCTTAACATTGGAATATTATTTCTTTACGCCGAAAATCTAGAGTTATCCCAAAATGACTTCTTCTGAAGCTGTTTAGATGAAGACGAAATCCTCACTCACCTGGACCATAGAGTCTTCAACTCTAAGTGTATTCATAAGAAGCTTTTTGCCCTTTTTTAACTCAACCTAATCTTTTCTACTAAATATTAATATTTCACTTTACCATCCCTCCTCAACTTAATATTTTTTGTATCTTATTGAACAGAAAGGTATCAATCATCTGCTTGACTTATGAGAGCAGAAAAGCACTTCGATCCTTCCTGTTTTCCCTGCAGGTTGTTTACTTTTTATATCAGAAAGAATATTTTTATTAATTTTTTTTTATTTATTTATTTATTTAAAGCACTAGAATTTTTAATAACAACTTTGCTTAATGACGGCAATTTAAAGCGGAATCTAAGACGCTTATCGTTTTTAAAAACGAAACGAAAGCAATCTCTGCTACTGTATTGTTTGTTGGGTTAGAGCTGGAGCAATAAATTGACTTCCTTATCGCCAACTTTCAATAGCAATTCAATTACTTTATTATTAGTTTGGATAAAATAAAAGAAGAAGAAATCTTTTATGGCCACCCCATTTTAAACAAAAAAGCATTCTAAATTGCTATTATTAGTAAACGAACATTCTCTCTATCAATCACTTTCGAAACTTCTGGCCTTCAGCGAAACCTAAGAACTTTAAAGCCCCAGCAAGAGCTGCCAACAACCGATTATTACTTACCAACTTAAGGTATGAAGAATATTTAATTCTTTTTATTACACAAAATTATATCTCTGGCTGGTGCGGTCTCAAAGCTTCGCTTCAACAAAGAAAAAAGAACAGAAAAACCAGAAAAAGATTTTAAAATAAAAATAGTTCTTCACACTTTAATCCCCAGCCAAGTGTTTGCCTCCATAGAAGAAGAAAGAAAGAAAATGCCCAAATACTCGCAGTTGGGAAGTAACGACTGCAGCAGAAGCACTTTGTCTGGCTGGCTGCGGCTTAGCGAAGGCAACAAGACTCTTCAACCTAACCTAGTTATCTCTCACTTTATTTATAACATTTTTTCCAAAGCAGAATAAAAGGGCTTCGTGAAAAATTTGTTCCACTTTTTATAAAATTTTTTTTCTTGTTTTCTCGTTTTATTTCATTTCTTTATGCTGGTTGGGCCAAGAAAGCTTTTCTGGCTGTGCGGCTCAGAAGTCACGTTTATTTTCCTTTTAACGTTTGAAAATAAAAACAAATGAAGATTTTAAGATCGTTTTTTATTTTCTCTTTATTTTTTTTTTTTTTTTTTAAAGATATAAAATTTATTTTTATGCTCTATACAAAAATTGTTCTTAATTAGTAGCGAAGAAGAAAACTTAAGCTAATATTTATGCTTATAACTAATTAAGTCTTATCAGAAAAGTACTAAAATTTTTACGAAATAAATTATGAATAATACATTGTTATAGGATATAAATGAAAAAATATGATTTATAAAAAGAAAACACCATTTGTTTGAGGGGGGGATAATGAGTTACGACATAGAATTGAGTTTAAGGGAAAATTTTCTAGAAACTTGAAAATGTAGTTCGAAGAACCCTAAAATTTAATTTTTCTTATATTTGCTTTTGGTTTGGGGTTTGGGGTTTGCGGGCTTCTTGATTTTAAACTTATAGACCAAAACATTTGAAATTTAAGCTTTTAGAACTGAAACTTTTAGTCTATACGTGAAGCAAAGAAAATCAGATGGATGAAAATACCTTCAAATTTATTTGCTGTCTTTGGGATAGAGCGTTCCTGAGTCCCACAGTTTTGAGTAGAAAAGCTGAACAGCACAAGTTTCACAGAACACATACATATGTATTATATCGTAACAGAAGTAAATCTGTTTACACTCTTGCTTTGATAAAATTTAGAGGGAAGAATGCCCCCTGTCAGTCTAACAAGTGGCAAATTATTGTGTATGACGGTTCTCAATTGCAAGTCTCTTGCTAAAGAGATCGATCTAGATTCACACTTTCCGCCATAACAATTCCTTAGACAGTTCAGAGAGCAGCGAACGCATACTGGGTAGGCCAAACTGCTTCCTGCAGTTGCTCCTTAAGGCAGGCCGCCTGCAATTAAGGTCTCAATTACAGCACCTCAGCCGTGATTTCTTCAGAATGTCTTATGCCAAATTAATCTTGATTAAACGGCTCGGGAGTCCGTTTAGGACAAACCAGTAATGCACTTCCGTCCTTTAGCTTGTGGGCTGAGCCAACACGAGTACTGGTGTATCTCTATATCGTATAAAGCAGAGCAGCTCCTCCCCAGTGTGATATGACGTTTTGAAAGAGAAAGTAAAGAAAATTACATACGTTAATCTATGTACATGTGTATGTACCGACACGCTGCCTAACACGTCACCCGGATAGGTGTCATCCCCTGAGTGCTGGTCCTAAAAGCATATATACATACGTACAGTTCGTCGTACACTCTGGCTGTAAATCAAAATATATGTCCTTTCCTTTACTTTCCTTTGCAGGGACTATCGATCAAGTTTTAAGACTTTTTTATGAACAAAATTCGTTTAATAAACTTTAAATAAGAAGATGAGAAATGCAGTTCATAAAAGATGTGGTTCTTAGCCTTGACTGGTGGTTCGAAGGACCATTGAAAGTGGCGCTTAAACACACTCGCATTAAAGGGTTCTTTTACACTCGGTGGTTCCTATAACTATTTCTACTGAAACTCCCTATAAACTGGAAGATTAGATCAATGTTCACTGCTGCCTCCCCCGCAACAAGACTCAAAGGATTTATAAATTATATTGTACGAGCACAACACCCGCATGTAAAAGTATCGGCTACTTTTTGTTCTCTTAATTTTAGAAATTTCCATAAAACTCAATTGTTTAATATCATAATTCAGTTCCTATATAGATGGATGGTGTTTGTTTGATGAGTATTTTTATCAGTGCACTCGTAATATAGTTTGTAAGGAAGTGGGGACAAGTGCACAGATGTCAATTGTACGGAAATAACTACGCTCTGTCGTTTTGAAATGAAATTCATTTCGGCAAACAAGTTTCAGCAAGACAATAAAGCGTAGTTGGAGACAAGACACTTTCAACTTTAAGTTCGGTTTAATCAAGCTTTTGTAAATGAAAACAACAAACACGTCCGATTAAGCCTGTATATTTTGATTTTTGGTTCTTGTGGATCGGGGTAAAGTGTCCGCCTCTTGCAGTTGCTGGTGCTGGTGGAATCTGTAGGAGATATCCGACGTAGAGGACGATGTCGATGATGTTGTCATGGGAGGCGGTAAATTTGTTTCGCGGTATAGCACGTAAATGAAAATACCAATTAATATCACAGATAAGAAAACTGTCAACAAAACACTGCCCATATTCAGAGTTATAAGTTCAACACCGGACGAAAAACCTGTTAAAGCAGAGAGCAAAGAATGATATTGTTTTTTTTTATAAGATTAAGCGCCTAAAACACACCACAAGTTACAAGTTTTTCTTAAAGAAAAGTTTATTTCTGTTTAACATTCAATAAATTACCTCTCCCTGTGGGCGTTGCCCCTAAATCGTCACCAGCACGCTTTGCTGCATTTGGTGCCCCATCGCTGAGCTGCAGTGTAAGTTTGTCATATCTAGCGGCAAGTTGTTCATATGCATCATGTTCATCAGCAGGCAACACAGCCGTCATTTCATCATCTTCATTCTTATGGTCATGGTCAGATGTTGTAGTCAAACTGTTCACTCTGTTTGCGTTGTTATCGTTCTCCCCATTGTAGTTTATTTCACTTTCTTGTTGGTGATCATTAATTTCTTTAAGTATTTCATTGTTTTCAACTTCCGTTTGTTTTATATGCTCTTCATTCACTCCTGGTATAATATTCTCCAATGTTGCAACTGCACTTGTTGAATCATCCGTTACCAATGCTTCTGCTGCAGCTGCAGCGTTGTTATGGTTTATGGTTGGATTGTCCATCGCTTCAACCATGGCCAGGGTTTCTGCGGAGGCCACATTATCTTCGGTTGTTTCGGTTTCTTTCAACACCAAAGCGCTTTTGTCCACATAACGCATGGGCTTTAAGCCCCTGCCCATGCGCTCCTCGTCCTCATAATGATCTGAATGTACTGCAGAGGCACCACCACGACCGGGTACTGAAAAGCTGGCACGTACTGTCTGCAAGCCGGACTGGTAGCTGCACACTACCACAAATCTAGGGGAAGTCGAAAGTAAAGGATTTTTGCATTATTTTAAGCCACAGTAGAGTCTTGGAGCCCAGCTGGCCAATAAGAGCAAATATTTGTGCGTATTTTGACACACAATTTTCAAAGAAAATCGCTGGTTGGTTACGATCGTTTTGTAAGCGGCTTTACCAGCCTATTTTTTTTACAAATAATTTTCCAGCAACTAATTCGATTGTTTTCATGAAATCTTTCAATTATCAAATGGATAAATGGATAAAACTCAGTAATCCTATACGATCGATATACTCTGTGGCTTAATGAGGTTCATTCGTGGGCTTTGGGAATACGTTCTATCATACATATATAATTTTGCGATATTGTGGTCCCAGAGTTAAGTAGAGTTTATAGGGTATCTACTGCAATTCTTTAAGTTCCGTGTAACGTACACAAATAGGCCAAATCAAGCCAACTGAACTCTATACGCCGTGCTTTTCAGCTTGAAGTAAAGCTCGATTCCCTCCCAAAGAACCTGCTGGCAGTTTGCAAAAAAAAAACATACCAGGGTTAAGCCGGAGGATTCTTTGTAGTACAATATTAATGTCAAAACCTTGGACGTAAGTTGTGAGTAGCCAGCCGATTTTAGAAGTTTTAAGGTGAATGCTTATACCCCCCCATAAATATTATTTAGTAAGAAATAACTAAAGCAAGTGGTTTAAAGAATATTGGGGTCCACAGGGTAAAGAAATGGCACTAAGGAGTTTTCCTACAGATAATTATTTGTAGCAGCTTAAAGCTTTTTCCTTAATCTCAGCTCTTTTCTTTTCCATTCAATATACTTCAACTCCAGCCTCGTTGTCATCGCAACTCCGAAAACTTACCTTCTCGTACTGTGGGTAAATATTCCCAAATTTTCCTGTACCGTTATGAATGTTTCCACTGTATTCGTTTCGGGTTTCACCATACTGCCGCAAGTCTTGTGATCGATGCGCATAATATATTTATCTTTGGCATCGTTTGGATCTCCCTTGATGCCGCAATTGCCACCATCGACTACAATCTTGCCACCAAAATACGGCCCCGTTTCAACCTCAATCTCAGAAGCGGTGGGTAAGCATCTGGTCGCCTGAGCCGAAACTAGTGTGAATATTTCAAATTAATACAACAACAACAAGTATTTAGCAGCTTTGCAGCACAAATTCTAACTTACAGCCCTTGGTGGGGATAACGATTGTTTGACCCTGTCCTATGCTGTTGCTTAGAAAATCTTCTCCTTGCACTTCGTTGTCGAACAGTTCGGAGCGACCAGTCACTTTCATGTTGCGATGTTTTGGCGTGGAGCGTATGTGGAAACTATATTTGGTGGCCATTCTTAAATTGTCCACCTGAGTGGTGTACTGACGCACTTGTCTTCTACAAAGAAATCGGATTTATTTTATATGTCGTTTTGTTTAATTGCCACTTTCGTGGCGAACGTACATTTGATCTGTTCCTCCTAAATCATTGTCCACATTGTCATAGATTTGTAGGGAAGTTGAGCCGTTTATGACTTTGGAGCGACATCTGTGCGGACCAAATGATTGTATTTCGCAAAAGAATACCTGAAATGTGGTGGGAGGCTGCACTTCGCGGCTGGAGTTTGTTATTGCATCCTGATCAGAGGTCACGAATTCCACTTCCCAAGTCAAATTGACAGATTTGTAGTTGGGTTCTCCCGAAACGCTGCGTATTTCTGAAATTAAACACAAATGAAATTTAGTTTACCTTTTTCTCTGCTGTTGCTATTCCTTTTTTATGAATTTATTATTCACCCACAAATGCGTTTGAACAAAATGATCTCTCTTGCGGTAAAAGCAAAAACGCAAAAATAAAAAATTACGTCTATTACTTTTTAATTTCCAACCAGTTCATGGCTTTTTTATCTTCTCTTGAGTTGTTTTGATCTTATTTGCCACAATTTGTGATGTTGCGTGTTTTGTGCGTGAATAATGAATGTTGCAAATCAAAATCCGTTACAAAAAGTTCATTTACACATGTCTGCAGCACCAGCAACAGGTTTTGCTGACACATTCGAAATTCAAGAGATTCAATAAATTGTTGCTCTTATGTCCTGTTTCCTCAAGTCTGGTTGTTGGTCTATTACAGTTGTAAAATTTGCATTCATTTGCATTCTCCCATGCGATAAACTCGTAGCATTTAATTCTCATATCGTTTTAGAGGAGAATTTTAATTTATTGTTTAAGTGACACTGAAAATATTTTCTTTAGAGTCTTTTTCGGTTCAAATACACCTTCCATTTTGCATTCCTTACAACTTTGTGAAGAATAGGAATGCGTTGACTAATCCTTGCATCCCCCTTTGCAAAAGTATGGTCTGAACCTTTTAATTGAAGCTTAAAGAAAAATTGTTCCAAACTTATTGGACTGGTTCTGCGGGGCTTTCTAGTTATACACCGAGCAATTCCCTAGCCAGCTTAGACACCATATCATGTGAGTTGGTTGGCTGAGGAACTTTAAGGGCACTAATCCTGAACCAACTCGTCACAATACTCTGCCATATATAGAGCTTCGCTTTAGCGGTATTTGACATTTATTAATAAACTTGACAATAGCTCTATACGGTTTTCCAATGGGGACATCTGATGGGAAGTTGAACGCGGCGCAGCCCCATTGTTGGCTGGCATTAGTTTTTGCCTGTTTTGCCAAATTTCCAAATTTTCTGAAGGCCCTGCAGCATTTGCAAACCAAAACTAATTTTTATAACAAAAAGAGAAAAAAAAAATCATCCTCAACTCATGGTTGATTGATTGATGAGGAGAATGATCGAATTTGAAACGAAACCTATCACCGACAGCATCAAGGGATCATCTGTCGAAAGAATAAAACAAATTTCGATAATATCTTGTACATTCTCTGTTTTATTTCAATTTCAAGAAGCGCCTTAACGGAAAACTCTTAATGGTCAAATGTTTATTTTAATTAATTGTTAAACCCTCTTAGCGAAATACATCCACTTCACCTGCTGCAACTCAAAAAATTGCTATCCGCTTTACAGAGTCATCAAACTTAAAACTATATTTATGTGTGTTGCAATATCTGCCAACTCTATCGTTACAAACTCCCTTTTCCACTTTATTGCAACAACATTATCATTAATTTTCCTAAACAACATTAAATTCGCTTATTCGTTGTTGTTCTTAAAGTAGTTAAAAAGAAATCACCAGCAGAAATCCTGTTGCTGCCTGGAGAGGAAGTTGGCATGAATAACAAAGTAAGTATATAATAATAATCTCTGCTTTGTTGTTTAAAGCGATTAAATTTAAATACACTTTTTAATAAAACTGTATAAGTGGAGTTTGTCAAAAAGAAGCAAAACATTCTTCTAAATGGGATTTCAAGTGAAAATCATGATCGCTTTTGTATACTTTGTATGTATATGTACGTTTTAGAAACCGTTTGCATGAAACGAAAACAAAGTAATCTTTGGCTGGCAGCCTGCATCTTGACAGATTCATTAGAATAAGAACAGAACATGTTGCCACATAAATACAAACAACAAAACATGTGTGTGCATGCCTGCGCACACCACGTACCGTACTCTTGTAAGTAGTGGCAACATTTAAACGTGAAGGTCTTGTCTGAGTTCATTTCATATCCAGCTGCACCAGAATAAATGCTGGCGCTGATGCTGATGCTGCTGCTGCTGCTGTTGGCTGATCTTTGGAATATTAAAAATAAGAAAATTAAAGAAAAAAGAAAAAATTGCACACGAGAGAAATTATGTCAATGGCATAGATTGCGTTAGAGGTAAAATATACATAAAAATAAAATGCTGATTAACTGTTGAAAGTATAAAGAACTGAAACTGAAAAACAAGACAACTCTTAAGCTGTATGTGGAAATGGTTCGGAGAAATTATCTAAACGAAATGTGTTAAATAAACGAAGGATTTATGTTGAAAACGTCTCTATTGCGGACTTACAGAGAAGCTTCGCCAGTTCGAAGAGATTTGGATTTCTGGTAGCCTTCTTAATCCATCGCATCTATCTTATCTTTTTTGCAATATCTGTGTGTTGGCGTGACGCTGGGACAGTCCATATTTTGGAGACAAACGATATCAAATTAGTACAGAATTTGAAAGTTAATAGGTTTACGTTTTGCTTATTATAATAGAGGAGTATATCGATTGTTGCCTGCAAACTGCGAACCAAAACGATATACTTATAGTCATCGTAAAATAGTGTGCAAGGTCACCCTTTAGTTTGCATTCATCACAGCTGCCCGACCCTTCTCTGTATCTGTTGGCTAAATTTCAACAACAAAAAATTCGCATTTGCTTTGTTTTTTTCGAAATGGAGGAATTGCTTTCGATAACGGCAAAATATGTACATATATCACTTTCGACATAATGGTATAGCTGAGATCCTAAGAAAACCCCTTAAACTGAAGAACAACAAAAACTTATCTGTGTTTACAGAAATGTGTTATTTGACATTTCCCAGTTTCAGCAAATTAAATAGAAGAACAACATTGTGAAAGCAACTAATCACAGTTGAGCGCTGACTTTTCTGTAAATCTTTCAATGTTGCAAATTACAAAACATACGAAAACAATAACGCGAATGTTTTTAAAATCACATGAAAAAAATCTTACATTATGAATGTAAAAATTTGTATGTTTGGATAGTACGAGTAGTATGATTCTAGGTTTCTCTTCTCCAGAGGAAAGAGTCGCTGTCCTAAGACCAGCCGTGACAGCCGTTTCACGGCGGTAGTTAGCAATGCCAACTAAAGGGTTCGTCTCTTATAAAAAGAATTAGGAGTCGCAATTATGCGACATGAAAACTAATCACCCGGTTTTATTAATTCAAAGCAGATGAATTTCTATTTGGAAAGAGATACAATCTGGTTTACTTTTCAACTTCAAACACGATCAGCTGAACAACTGCTTAGCAGATTTTGAATATATTTGACAACAGGTTTTACCCTAATACAGGGAAATCCCCAAATATATGCATTGTATATAATTTATGTTATAAATTGATGAAATGTCAAAAACAAAGGAGATGACAACATGAAAGAACTAACCAGCTGCTTTCTCACTTTCATCCAACATGTAGTCGCCTTCGTCCTGCCTTGTTACATACATATATTGGCCAGTGGTAGTCAAAACTAATCCAATTTTGCTTCTTGTTTTTGCAAAACATTAGAGGGATGTTTTTCTTGGCAAAGCTGGAACACGTTTTTATTGGTTCTCAAATCTGCTGAGGAATAGGATAGTGTTTTCGATTTTATATAAATTTTATGAGATTTGTAAATTTCCTTTCCCCTAATTTTGGAAAATCCGAAATGCTTAGTAACGGATTTCCAAAGATTTTATTCTCAGCAACTTTCTGTGCCCGGTGTGCACACATTTGCATCCTCTTAATGCTTGAAGCCAAAATAATTTACTTTCAGATATGGAAAAAATATTTAGCGTTTCTTTTTGTTGTTGAATTATTTCTGCAAATGTTTGTTCTCCAACAAATTGAGTTGTTAGTAAAGAAGTCTTACTTGGCCTATAAACAAAACGGAAAACCAAACGATTGATCGATCACCTCTTGCTGTTCAATGAAGAACCCGTAGATAAAATCAAAACATAAACCTAATTTTTAACTGATTTTTTATGCATCCATTTATTTTTCTTTTTCTTACAATGAAATTAGTTTTTATACTAAATTGAACTCGAGTAAAATAAATTGAACTGCAATGATACTGAACTGCTTTGGACTGCGTAAGAAACATTTATGATTTTCTTTCTATGAATGTATGTATTCGTGTGTATATTTGATCTTCTTTTTGTTAAGAACGAAGTACGAGCAATTCAATTTTGTAGTTCTTAAGAAAACTACCAGCTTGATTTTTTATCTCTACGGCGGTAATAAAAATAAAACACTTTTCTTCTACAGATTTTAGAAAGCCCTTTTACTTGTCTTGCGTATAAAGATTTTACTAAAGAACTTTATTACCAGCTGGTGTGCGGCCTTATGGTGGTTTTTTTTGTATAGTTTGATGTGACCACCAAGGATAAACATACGTAAGAAACATTTTCGTGTACATGATTTGTAATTATGATGGCTTATTTATTTAGCTGAGCTGTTCTTGAGCCCAGAGCTGCATTCCCTATTTACAATACCATGTTTTTCATGATTTTTTTGTAAAAAATAATTCACCACTCCTGCAAACAGTAAATAGTTTTGCACAAAAATTTACATGTTTTTAGTAAAATGAGATATTTTTTCCACAGGCAAGAATACCTCCAGGAACAACCAAAGAATTTGGATAGAGGGACCCAAACAGCCATTATTCTCTCTTTGCAAAATCTCTCGGCTTTTATTCATTTTATTAATTACTTAACAATTTTTTTAATTTATTCATAAAATCAGCATTTTTAATGGGTTAAGTTTAGGCCTTAAATGCATTTCGTGCTAAACAATGCGATTGCAGGACCGGACCCACCCTTCTGACCACATGCAAAATATTGGTTTCCTTTCTTTCCCTTTGCACAACCATCTGCAATAAAAAATGTGTCCACTTTTGTGAGAAGAAATACGTACATTCGTTTTTTCTTTTAAAGTGTCATTAAAACTGATGTAATACATGTTATTTAAACGCATCAATTTGTAAATAATTTCATTCCAGTCAAATGATTGTTACATCGTTTCTTTTATGCCGTCATTGCTGTCATCATTAAAAAGCTGAAGAAACACAGAGAGAAAGAGAGGCAGCCACTGCTGTAGTCGAACACATGACTGACGTATTTTATATTATTTTCAAACATAAAGACGGTGTTTACATGTCAACCTACATAAAATCTTTTCTATGCAATTTCAGTAAAGTAAAAGAACTTATTGTTTAATATAACAAAATTTTTTTTTAATTTAGATTTCGATTTCAAATCAATTCACTTGTGAGTAAAAACAATTGAGCCTTGGCCTGCATTTGGTTGAAAATAGTCGAGGGTTGCAATTTAGTCTTCCAGCCTGAACAGCAGGAAATTCAAAAGTTTTAAGATTGGATTCGTTCTGCGGCCATATCAAAATTTAACAATAAAATTAATGTTGTAAAATTCCAGCGCTTTATTTAAGGAGGCGTTTTTGTTCCTCTTAATGAAAAATCTTTGGGACATCATATTTGACAAAAATGTTTTTCATTTCTTGATGTTTTCCATAAAATTGGCTGAATGTCTCACGTTTCTTAAGGGCAAAGCAAAAGAATTCAGATGTAAAATTTTAAAATGGTTGATTTATCTTTTTTTTTGGGAACAGAAGTCCTGACCACTGTCAAATATGTTCAATTCAATTCAATTTACTTATTTCAATTTTTACCTCTACTTCTACTTAAATATAAATTTTCATATTCCGTTATAAGTAATTTTTTAATATATTATATAGAAATTGAAGGCGAAGATTTTGAAAAAACCTCTGTGTATGTCAAATATATAAATTATAGCTTCGCCACAACAAGCCACAAGAGTAAACAAACCCCATTTAAGGGTACTCATCGCTTGCTAGACCTTTCAAGCGCTGATGAACACTCTCAGCTCTCAGCTATTTTGAACAACAAATAAGTCATTGGGAGCCAACTAAGCGTCACACATCACAAGCACTAATATAATCGAAGGAAATTTTTTAAAAATAAATCTTTATAATATTCTCTGACTTGGTTTTCTGACATCAAAATTGCTGGCGCATGTTGTCGTTCGTTGTAGTGGGCCGGGCTGATTGTTGTTTTGTACGATCTCTTTATTTTATTTCTTGAACATTTGGAAAATTTCTTGCTTTTTTCAGTTGTTTAAGTCTTGAAATTTGAATTTGAAATTCATAAAAATATAATGGAGTTTTGTCGTGACAGCAAAACTTTCGTAGAAGTACCAGCTCAGCTCAGATTCAGATTTTTATGAGAATTTTGTATCGACAATTGCATGATGATAACGGACTTATGATTTGTTGCATCCTAATGTGGGCAGAGGTTTAATCAATACGTTGCTTCCGGTAAAATATTTAAGAATTGGACTTTTAATTTACAGCTGTAATAACGCCGACAGGCAAGTGAACATTTAGGTAAAAATCCTTGAATTAAAAAAAAAATAAAATCCACTCGCCGGAGTATTGAATTTTATTCTTTAAATTAAATAATTATTATTGGGCTGCTATTTTTTTAAGCTGTGAGATTTTGAAACTGGCCCTTTCAAAGAATTTCGTCGTTTATATAATATCTAGAATTTTTATTTTGTCAAATGAAAAGGTTTCTACTGCCTGCGATATTGTTTAGGTTTTGCCATCCCTTTTCATCGGAAAACTTAATGGATTACCGATGGTAATCCGATTTGTAATGTAAACACCGTAAGTGGACAACAGCAATAAATAACACCAAATGACGCTTTCAACACACATCCATACGTACATATGCACATATATGTATGTACGTGGCAATATGAAAAGAACCCCACAAGCCGCAAATCAAGAATACGTGTAATTTAAGCCCTTCAAGTATTTCCATTCATTTCAGTAGGTTTGTTGGTTGGTTTTCTCGACATTGATACCTTTTAGCACGAGTCATTAAGGGCGTTTTAAGATTGACATATTCCAATCATTGCCGTTTGATTTTAGGCCGCTACTTTGGGGGCCGTTCACCAACAATCCGCCTGTATGTAAAATAATGTGATTTGTAAAGAGAACATTTTTGGCAAAATTTAAAACACGATTAAAATATTTGTGTCAGTGATTTAAAAATGCTCCTTGTCCTCCTTTGTACACGAACGTTAAGGACCTGATCTTTATTGGCTGAGTTCAAGGGGGTGGGGGGTATAATATATACATTCATATGTAGTTTTTGTCAGTCGGCTAAAACTTGCAGTTTGCCCATGAGACGAATATCTTCCAAAGGCCAATGATAACGAAGGACCGTAAGATGATATTTCAAATGGCAAAAAGATTCTCAATACCCGTAATAAAATATCCGTTTTGTATTTAAAGAAAATTTTAATTGGGCAACACGGTCTGTTACAAACGGCTATAAAGTCCTACTTCTTTGAGAATACAGTAGTTACTATAGTAACGGGGAAGGGGGAAAAGGTATTGTGTTATAATTTTGTACAACTTGTGACAGCCTGTTGGCTGTTGGTGCCAGCAGGGTGAAGAATGCACAGATTTTTGGTGATCGAATAAGTTGATTAAATCTTTAGGTCGTATTGATTACAATTCAAGTATTTATTTTATATTTTATGTGTAAAACACATATTCATAGAACATCGAAATTGTTTCCGCGTTTTCATTAGAAAAGCAATAAAGCGAAGATGGTTCCAGACGACAATGAATTAGCAAACGAATTTGTGAGATTTTGAGAAAGAAAATTTTCGCCGAACTTAAATGAAGTCTGCATTAATCTTCAGCGTTAGAGGTTAAGAAGAAGAAGAAGAAGAAGAATAAGTTGTGCCATTGCCACCCATGCGCATGAGTTCAAGCAACTTGTCTATGGTTTTGAAGCGACTGCAGTTTCCAACGCCTCTGGCTGGGTCTATAACCAGCCACTAGGCTCAAAGATTTTCTACCTCAGATTTCGAATTTCTTCATGTCGCAGCCTTGATGAAGCAAAACCATTATTTAATAATTGACTAAGAAAGAAAACTAAATGCAACTCTGGTTATCATTTCGAATAACTTTTATCGTTAGAAAATTTCATATTTTTGTTTTACTCCAACAAAATCTCTCTATTGTTCATAAAACAGACATTTTTAAAATTGCCTTAATTAATTATCTTTAGATTTTGTTTTGCATAAATTTTAGTTTCTCAACTTTTAACATTTAGCATTAATGGCGATTTGTGTTTTGCCATAATCTGTGTTGTTGTAGAGGTGATTGTTTAAATCTCTAGTTTCTTTTGTGAATTATTGTAAATTTTGAAAAGAGGGAAATAAAAGAATTGCCACAATTTCTTTTCATTCATTCAGACTTTAAATAAAAGAATGAAAACTTTCACTCTTAAAGTCAATGAGCAGTTTATTTTTTTTTTCCAGTAGGGTTGAGTTGAAAAGACTGTTTTTTCTCCAGCAGTGAGAACAATGGACAATTACCCATAGAAAGACATTCAAACAAACTTATGGACAATTTATAATTTTCGGACAATTGCCCAATGCGGTCAAACGGTGAAACGTTGGCCGGCCAAGAATTAATCGTCCATTGTTCCAATGCGGTAGGAAAAATATGATATAAAGACTTGGACCAAAACTAAATTTCTGAAATAAAGAAAAGATTTTTGTTAAAAAACACACAATTAAAATAAATAATGGGTGTATTTTAACAGGGTTTTTGGCAAACAAGAAATTAACTTTTCAGTGGCAAATACTTAAAAAGTAAATGTTATTAATAACATGTTCCAGCTAAATGTTGTAGACTTTTCTGTTTGAGTGTTTAAATTTCTTTTAAGTCCAATTGGTTTGGTAGAAAGTCTTTTAGCCATTTATAATAGCGGGCGACCGGCTGCTTCCCTTAAAAGTGTTATGACATACGAGTATTGCGGCCAAATGCATTAAGAATTTCACTATTCTGTCAGTTAATTCTGGCTTTTGGTGTTGAGCGGTTGGTTTTGTTTGAATTTTTGCCGCAGGAAGGCAAAAACGAAAAGTTTACAACGGAAATGGTTAATGTTTATTAAGTTTTTAATAAAATTCTTTTACATATTTCGGCAGTTTGAAGATTTTTATGCTTGAGTTAAGGAAACCTTTTCTTCAGAAAGACTTAAAAATATACCGCACAGTTCAAAGAGAGAAAAACTCCAAGAAATGAAAGATACTCGCCTTTAATATTGACTAAATATTAAGACAGTCGGTCAAAAATCTTTTCATTCTTCATCAGCCTGATATATTTACATACATACCTACGACTATATTATAGTTGCTACGATTTTTGGCCCAAAATGTGGATGGCTATTTTGTTGCATTCTTTGGATTTGCTTTTCTTTGTCTGCAGTAGTCTGTTTAACAGAGACTTAAATCAAGTAATTTTTTATTCCTGGTACTTTTAACACGAGTGTTTACCACATATTTTGGTGTTGCTTTCTAACCACAGCCACAGCATAGTAAATAACCCTTCAGCAGTTTCGTTTGCTCCTGCATATATGTAAATACTAGTAATTGTACTCCATCTACGACATTGACAGAATCTACTAACAGCGAAAAATTATGTTCCGGCTACAGAAACGCCATGGAATTGGAAAAGAGGATTTTGGCAGCGTTCTGCAAAGTAAAGTTGACTGCGCAAGTATGTATTCCTTTAAAGTAATATTCCTGGTTTGATTTTGGATTGTTGTTTCTGCATGGGATACGAAATTACAGGTTATGTTAAATCCTCCAGCTTACAGGCCTTCCCAGATTTCTAGCCTGAGCTCATTTAGAGCGGTGAACTGACACTGCCCAGAGAAAAGTAGGGTGTTATTTTATATCCTTTAAGTCCGGCATTGTTGCGAATCCAATTTTAAAGATAAGGAACCTTAAATATATATATAAATCTCGATATGTTGCTGACTTTTGCCTCATATTAAAGGTGGCAATAGCTAATCTCCTCTTTATCAGCATATTTTCATATTTACCCAATACAGAATATATTTTCATGCTTAAATTAAAAGTAAATAAGTTGTTAAGTTTGAGCAGAAAAATGTATGCACTGAAAAAAAAACAAACAATAAACTTTTTGTCCAACAAACAAATTTCAGCCGAACAAAAGTTTTGTTTGATGTTTATTTAAAGAAACGCTACGAAATGTATTTTTTTTTTTTTTGGTTTTTAAATAAATTGATATTAGAAAAATTCTTGGAGTTCGCAAATTCATTTGTAGGTCCATAGTCAAACAATTTGTTAGCTGATTTAGCGAATTCTTTGCATTGAAAATAAAAAGAAGAAAATTTATTTTTCTATGTGAAGAATGATTTTTCTAAGTGGGCTGATGATTTGGGAGTTATTTGACATTATAGTTTGATTGTGAATACGAGTATGTCAATGTTCATCAATCAATATTCAAAGCTTTGCTACAGTGCGATCACAATCATGCAACATTTTTGGAAATTGTTGTGTCTTTAGGAACTTTAATGGTCCAAAAACTTGTGTATTTAAACACAAAAACGGGTAAAATATGGTACGATTATTATAGAAATGAATCCCTTTCGAAAATCGTCGTAGAGATGAACATTTATCTTGATATTCAATTAGGATTTTACATCGTTTTTCTCTTTTCAATTTCCTAAAAATGTTGTGCAGTTTTTGCACAATAAATATTTAGCACCTTCCCAGGGGGAACTTCGGTAGCCGCAGACAGCTCACAATGCGTCGTTGTATTATTTATACGATCAAATTTAGGCTTGCAACTTTGTCTCCGTTTGTCAGAGACATCTGCGAAACGTTGAGAAGTCTGTGCGGTGGTACATAATCCTGTAGACGGTCGTTTGTGTCGTTGGCTGTTTTGGTGCCAGCGAGCAGAACTGACATGACCAAGTTAAAATAAGCCGTTTGGCCAAGAGTCACTCAGCCAGTCTTAGGATATGACTTAAGCACAAACAACGCAAAACAATGTTAGAAGTAAAATAAATTTTGTTTTGTGTTTCGTCAGAGTTTAGCTGCAACTCGATGTACGTTTGTAGTGAAAGAATATGAGCAGTTGGGCATTCAAGTTTAGAATTTTAAGATACAAGAAGCTTAAACAACCCAAAAAGAAAACCAACAACAAACTGCGACACAGAATATGTTTGAGGTACGGACAAACATGTCTTCGCAAGAACTTTAAGGAGGAAAAATTCCTGTCACGACTTAACAACAAACTGTTGTATGTAGTCATTTCATGGCCGATTTATACGAGGGAGACACATGGAGGCATAAAAAATGCGCATGCAACTCGAATATGTTTGTTGCATAGTAAAACTCGTATGTGGTCACACACGTGTGTATGCAGGCAGGCATGTAAAATGTGCTGCGGCTCAACTTAGGCAGAGCTGTACAGGAATTGGTTCTTTGACGTGCAATTTTTCACATCCTCTTAAGGCAATAAACACATGCGTACATACAGATTTGTATGCCGTTGTTTCGCTTTTGCTGCAATTGACGATTACCGATGACGACAGTTGGAAAAGGAGCTTCTGCGCAAGAACGCTGCAACCACCTGCTGATACTTTTAATTCTAATACTTCACTCAGGGATACCAGATTCGATGAGTTCTCGTCATTTTATTGGCGTTAACGGGTTGAAAGTGGATAATCGAAGTTTTAAAGATTTCAGCTTCAGAGTTGGTGATGTTTTATCTTAATTTTTTTGTGATTGGAAAATAGTTGAAATGGAGATTAAAAATTGTTAAGACATTTTTAGGACCGGTGCAATTTTAAGTTTTTAACAAAACCTGCTTTTTTCTAGTACCTTTAAGATGTTTGATTTTTAGTGTCGATCAATTCAAACATTTAAGTTCTGTTTTGAATTGTTTTTGTTGTTTGCAAAGGAAATTTGTTAACAAAGTTGTTGTTGAAGTTTTTTTTCTATCTTGTCTCTTTAATGCTTTTGGCTGCATGTTGTCGTCATTCGAGGAAAATACCAGCGAATAATCTACGCACAAAGCCAGACACACACGCTTGTGGGGAGACCCTGCAGTTCGGGGGATACAAAAATGTTTCGCCCAAGATTCTATTGATTAGTTTTTTTATTATAAAAAATTCAAATCGATTATTCACATTTTTGTTTTAAAAACTTTAATTAAATTAATCTTTAAATATATCTAAATTTTGTAAATTCTTTTCAAAAAATGTTATATAGAAGAAATGCTTGATTATACCACAACAAAAACAACAAATATATTTGTTTTGTTCACTAAATTGTAAATATTAACTGTGAAAAAAAAGGTTTGTAATAATTTAAAACAAAAATCCCGCAACACAGAACATTTGGCTGAAAATATGAATTGCTGACAAAATTGCCACGTTGCCAAAACCAACACCAAGACGCTGATGAACTGCCGGTATTGCAACTTTGGCCGGAAATCGCAAATTTATAAAGTAACCCCGACCATTTTCCACGGTCAGAACTACTGGGCATTATTTTATACTTTTATGTTTAATAGTTTTTGTGCTTGGCTTTGCTGTCTAAAACAAAATTTTGAAATTAAGAAAGATGTTTAAAGTTTCGTTTAACAAGTCCGTTCTGAAGGAACCAACAAGAAAACACCAAACACTGAAATTTCGACGACAGGGATATGGCGCTTATTACAGTGTTTTCTGTACACTGACACACACACACACACACACACACAAGCGGGCACACACACACACACACACACACACACACACAAGCGGGCACACACACACAGGCTCTGCCACACATGAGCATAAAATTATCTGTTACACCAACAAGCCTGTAAACGTCAACTTATTTAACCCAGTCAACACATGCGCTTAAATTTCGTTAATTTTTTTCGCTCTACGAAGTCATATTCACCAAATTTGCATGACAGATATTGCGTTTCGGATCGTCCAGTACACGAGGCCGGTGCAGAGCAATAGCAATATTCCCGCCCTGGATCTCGAAAACTCTCGAAACTTTCGTTTAACACGTGTTCATTTATTTGCTGGTCTTGTGTTGCGTTTGACAAGAATAGGTCATGCCATGTGATTGCTATTGTCTTAGCAGCATCCCAGGACAGGCGAGTACAAACGATGATGTGATGGAAATTTCCATCACAATAACAAATCAATAAAACCATTGAGTCTTATTACAACAAATCATCTTTTTGGAAAAGGTTTCATAAAATTACAGAATTGTCATAACATTGCCCGGGCTTACTGGGTTCACACTGCCGCACACATTTCTACCCGTTGCATGTACCCACTTTCGTTTATGACTCTAAAGCATTTTGAGTGTTAGTTAATGTTTGTTTGTCGTAAAAAAGATGTGTAAATCTAAAATTTTATGCTTTATTTGTTGAAATTTTGTTCTGTTGTTGTTGTTGTTGTTGTTTTTCTAATAGATTTTTTCCCCAATTCACACTGAACCAACGGCAATAACAAGAGTTTATTGCTGCTGTTCATGTTGCAGCTGTAGTTATAGTTGCTGCTGTTCTTTCTCGTTGTTGCTGTTGTTGTTGTTGTTGTCTAACATTAAAGTTGTTTTTGTCATAATCATTGTGACAGTGTCATTATTCATTTTCAAAAGAAACATCAACAATATTTGAAGTTATTAAAATAAAATGGTGTCATTTATTTACAAAGACATGACGTTTAATGGCCAACAGCAACAACGGAAAACAACACACGAGGCCTCATTCTCGACGAATCGGCCAGAAAGATTATAGTTCAGATTTACTGGGGTACTGCTGTGGCTGTAAAAACAAACTTGCCAGAGGTTAGTTTAGCTCTGCAAGCTTCCACTAACTCTATTGGAACCGTAACACTTGTTACTCTGTCCGTTAAAATAAATCCAACGCTGACCGCCGTTTTATTGTTTTTGGCTTAAAAGTTTTGTAACTTCAGTCTTGGAAATAAAGACTTGTTTGTTAATGAAATCTCTCGCCACAAGAAAAGTATGAAAATTTAAGCAGCTGGAAAGCAGATTATGAAAATGTTAAAGTTTTGTTGTTGTTGCTGTTGTTGCCGAAGATTATGACTGTTAATGTTGTTCTCTGTACCAGACCCTAGAGAATTTAATGGGAATTCGTCAAAAGTTTTAGGCTTTTTGAGCATATTTTGACATGGCAGCCGATTAAGGCAATGAAATCAAGCTGAATTTTGTAAGAGTTTTGGGTAAAAGTTTGACCTCAAGGCTTAAGACGATTGAAAACACTCAAAGTTAAGTTCAAGTAGTTGAATGTTAGAACCAGTCACGACACTAATTAATTAAGTTTTACCTACACATGTGCACTCTTGCCTACTTTTGCTATTTTCTTTTTACTCTCTCTTACCTGTTTTTGGAACATAATTAATGAAGAAAGTATGTAAAATGGTCGCAGTCTTTACAACAACAACTAATAATAATATGAATGTAAAAGGCGGTCTCAGAGTAATTGATGTTATAAGTTCTTTGATCTAGTTAATTGTGCGGATACTCAAATACGAGTATGTAAAATATATGTGAAATAGAACAGACTTATGCGTACCAAGGCCCAACCAACTTAATTAAAATATTGTTTCCCCAGCTGAGCGAGGCGCAGAAAAAAGAAGACAAGTGCTAGAAAATAATTTTTTTAACAAAAAAAAAAAAAGAAAAATTCCTAATAAAAAATGAGGCATTTGATCAAGTGGCCAGATTTTAAGTTTTTGTTTATATCTGGTGCTAAAGTTGAATTCAGGGACTTGAAGAAGAATGTTCAGGGACTTGTACTAGTAGAATTTGCTAAGAAATATTTTTGCGGCATATTTCCACTAATTGCGACCCTGTTTTAAGGCTGATATTTCCTTTCCTGGTAACGTTTTGAACAAATTTTCTGAACACATCGTACGTTTGCCGAATGTTTCAATTATTTAGTTACGTTCCTGTCTGGGAAGGGATTTTTTGATTTCTCTCAAAATGCAGGGTCAAAAACGAGCCCCTCCCTGAAGGGATAGAGCGATAATTTATGCCAACAAAATATTGCTTGTAATGTTCGGAATAAGTGTTCTGAACACCACGTATACCAAAATTTGATTTTCTGGATAGGTTTGTCGTGCATGGGTGCAACTTCAAGTCGGCCGTAAAATGAGTTCCAGGTGTAAACGTTTAAACTGCCCATATAAACGCCCATATAACTTTACCTTTTTTTCGTTCCATCTCCTATAACCAGGCGGCGGAATATTGTTGTTTAGGGGGTTTGTAAAACAAAATTCAGTTTGTTGCACAGTGTCATTAAAAAGGATATATTTCAGCTGTCAAAAGAGTTTTCCTTCAATTTAATTTCATTTTTTTGCTGCCAAGAGTTTGACGTTATCAAATTTAAGTGTGAAACCCCCCCCAAAAAAAAAACCAGCTGCAGCTTCTTTGATCGTCTGGCAGCCATTAAAAACTGCTACCGTGTCCTTGAACTTGACTTTTTCATGGTTGAAGGCGCGCTTCAATCAATTCGTTCGCTTGAGTCTTTAACTTACCGAATTTCCCAGCTGGTGGTGCATTTGTTTGATTATCTGCAGCAAAGGCAGCGGTGGCTACTGACTCGCCATCACTATCGTGCCGATTCTTTGGTGGCAAACTTTCGGGTACAGCTTGCAAGATGTGTAGACTGGCAATTTTGGGTGAACGCATGCGGCTCTTAAATCCTTTTGTTACGCCATCTAAAGTGCCACTGATTCTGGCTTCGCGAGCGTCTGCAGTTGTAAGATTGTGTTGCAAGAAAAGCGTAACGAGGATGAAAGCGAAAAAATAACTACATTTGATTGGCAATGACCACAGCGCACGATCATCATCATGCCGCTGATGATGATGATGTTGTTGTTGTTTTTGTTGTTGCCGTAGTGGTTCTTCAGTATTATTGCTGTTATGCTGCATGAAATTTATTTGCTTTTTTATATTTTTCATAAGACAATTGGTCGAGGTTGGTGAATACACTCTCATTTTTAATGCTTTTTTGCTTTTTGCGTTTTTGCAATTTATTTATTTGCTTCTTACGTTTTATGTGGCTACTTTTGTTTGGCTTTTAATGATGTTGTTAAAACAATAATTAATTAAAATACTTGAAATTATTGAATGTTGAGCAGAAAAATTTTTACACACAACAGAAACTTATTTATTTCAAACACGCACGCTTTAATTATTTTTCTTGTTTTACTGCATGTGAAATACTTTTTTTCTTATGCTTTTGCTGCGAAACTCCTCAGCGTTTTCTTGTTGGAGCGCAACGCCAGCAAACAAACAAAGGACTTAAGACACGAACGTTAACGGAGGCGATACGGCAAAGAAGTCAGGCAGACCTAAGACTTATTTTAGTTGTCATCTTTTTGTTTTTATATGTATATATTTTGTTGTTGTTGTTCTTTTAAGTTGTATTTTTATGAAGCCGTTTGTTTTGTTTGTTTTTGTTTAACTTGAAACGCCCGTGAGCCACAACCTTTTTGCAGCAGCAACTTTGAACAACTGATTTATTAAACAAATTTTGCTCTGGCAAACAGCTGTAGCACAAACAAACTGCCAAAGTCAATGCCAAGGCTGTTGTTGCAACCAGATACATTTGTCTTGGCTTGAAAGCAAAAAGCTTCTTTCTTATTTATCTTTTCTTTTCTTTTCTTTTCATACAACAAATTGAGCCAGAGCTTTTGGCTGGGCTTTTCGGAAAGCAAAGTGCTTGTTTTTTTTATGTTTAAAATCTTCTGCGCCATTTAGTATGAAGATCTTTTTCATTAAAATTTAGGTTACAAAAAACCAACACAAAGAAAATTCCATTAGGTTTATGGTTTTCTCAAAACCTTGTGTCAACACTCTTCCAACGCTTTCAATTTGCATTGTGTGGCCACGATCGGCAAGTTGAGCTTTTATTATGGCGGCGTGATGGTCATGTTCTTTATTTGTGTCTCTAATTTTATGCAACTAATGACCACAAAACATTGGCTTATTGTTCTAATTTCGTTTATGGCCTTTTGTTTGTTTGGGAAAAAGTTCAACTACGAAATGATGTCACAAGTAATTTTAATGCAAGATGTAGAAAATGTCAATGGGTCGGCGCGGACAGTTAAGCATAATTACGTCTATTTGGTGTAACGCCACCATCATCATCATCATCATCATCTCGATGAGGGCTGTGACAATATTTAGCTCTATTTTAATGCTAAAAATATGTTTATTCGCTGTTCACAACAACAGAGTGCTGCTGCGTTTGCAAAGGGGGGGTTTTTTGCGGAGGAATATGGTTCTGCTTTATTATGGCAAGTTGTGATACTGATCGTAAATCACAGTACTCCATCTCCGGACCAGTTAAACTTTGGGAGTTGCAACCTGAAAAGAAAGTTGGAAAGTCCGGATTGTGCCTTTCAAAGGTTTCTAGGGTTTTCCAAGCCATCGAAGTCCCTTTGCACATACTTTGCAACTACAACAAACAACAAAAATCGTACTTATTATTATTTATAGTGAAATTAGAGTAAAAGAAGGAATTTTTGATTTCAAAATCATTTTAATTTTCGTCAATAAAACCATCAATGTTTGTTCGTGCTCTTATTCTGGTTCATCTAATAAAAAACCGAAGAAACTCAAAATTTCGCAAAACAATAATCGAATACGATTTATCAAGACGGTATTGCACAAGTTGGGCAGCATTGGAAGTAGGATTGCTATATTGGTGTGAGGTGTTGAGTGGGGGGATCAACCTCCGTAGATGGTTCCCGTAAAAGATTTACTATTTGGCATTCTGGCAGGATGGTTTGCCCTATAGCTGTGATATTTTTTCAGGATTCAGAGCAGGTATTTTATTAACTTCTTGCAAATATACAAAAATACACTTGACTGTGTTGCATTTTGTATATACAGCAAGTCCGCTATAATGTGAACTTCCGCTTTAGTCAATTATCCTTTTATGTGCACAATCATTTCGTTGTATGCACTCGCAACTCTTAATAACTTAAGACACTATTTTGTGTCATACATATGTGCTGTGTTTCTTCAAGTTTCATTGATCTCTCGCTGTTATTTTAGGTTACAGGTACAATGCCCAAGAAAAAGGGTGCCGGTACATTCTCAGTGTCAGTTTAAAAGGAAGTTGAATGCAACCAAAGAGGAATTTGTTTTGTCTAAGGATCAGCTGTCCGGCATATTTATTTTACCAAAGACCTTGAGTAGGCTGAATTTTTTTCTTAATTGGCATTATCGCGAGTTGAGCGTAATTCTGTGGTTCACTGTATCTTCTTAATTTCTGCAGAATATGAATCATATCAAAAGCTGGATTATGAATTTATGAATAAAATAAATAAATAAATTAAGTTTAAGGTTGAATTGTCGTTGCAAAAGCAGAGCTCTGATGGCACCTTTTTTAAGTTTGGAATTCAGTTCTTCACACAAAGGTGTAGGTGGGACGAAGCAATTTTTTGTTAATGATTTATGCTATTTCTTTTGTGGGGAATTATTATTACCTACAACTCTAATAATTTTAATATTTAATTGTGTTTTAATTTAAATAAAACTAGATTTATGAACTGGTGAAACTATTACAATATTTAGTAATATGAGTATAAACAAATATATATTTTGATATATATAAATATGTACGTAGTTGTGCTCAGTCTTATTAGTTTGCAGAATAAATAAAATAAATAAGTTTTGATGCTTTCCCACACAGAATTGTACCAACAGCATTCAACCATTTTGATGATAAATTTGTGGTGAACAGCTGGTTTTAGTTATTCTCATTTTGGCTTTATTTTCAATAAGATTCTTTTATGAATATGAAAAATTTAAGAATATATACATATATGTGCATATACAGTAAAATGAGTCATTACTTCCTTTATAAGATCATTAAGCGCCCGTAAAACGGCAAGAAATGTTAGTGAAGCAAAATTAACAAAACCAATCACCGTTATACTGTTTCATTTGGGCATTTCATGTTAATTTAACACCAATTCATATTGAAATAAATTTTTGTTTCAAAACACTAGAGATTCATTCAACCATTAGAATTTGGAACATAAAACGAAATCCACAATGTAACCGAATTGCAAACAAAAAAAAAAATTCTTAAGAAAATTGTAAATTCATACCGAATTTTCATCTGTTTGTTGTCGATACGATGTGTGTTAATCGATATTATTTGAACAGGTGCAATAGTTGCTTGTTACAACGTGCAACTTGTTTGGGGCGCCGTGTTGTAACACAAATGTTTAGACAGAAACGAAACTGTTACTACACACGTGTAAAACTGCAGCTGCGAAAGCGTTGAATTCAACACGACTTTGTTTTAAAAATGAATTCACCTCGGTTGAAACCTACCAACCAGAGTTGCACTTAATGAAACACACCAGCAAGAGTTGTATTTAATTGGTATATCTTTTCTTCAACTCTGTCTGATGTTTGTGTCAATGGCATTCAAATTTGTGATTCCCCTGCTACGACCAATTTGATTCGTGTTGACTGCCTTAGAGCCACCAAACGCCGTATGAGAAAATCGGCAGCTAAAGAAAAAATGGAAATTATAAATAAGATTTACAAAAAGAAAAGATGTCGGTGCGTGAAATTGCGAAGAGGCAAAGTTTTTTGGGTTTTTAGCAACACATTTTGTTGCACATCTTCTATGTTTTAAGATTCAATATTGGCAAAACACTGGCCGCAGAGATCAATAAAAATAAAGAGGCCATTCGTTGCAAATGGGAACCGGGCTTTAATTTAAGCAGTTAAATATTGCAAAAAATAGTTGTGTACCTCTTACAACCGAGTCCAGACCAACCAATGTAAATGCTTTTAAAAACAAATTACGATTCGCTCTCCTTTGCTATAATTATGCGTGCACAGATTTTTCGCTCTCCCTATGGGGCATCAATATGTATTCCAAGCTTCTTTGAAATGGATTGACGGCTGAAACAGAGTGTCTTGTGTAGGCCACCTTTACAAAAGCTTTGCGCTTTAGTAAACATGAAAATGGAGAGGGGCGGCGCGACCTTTTAGACACGGTCTCTGTTTTTAGTATAAAAGAGCACCCTGGCCAGACAGCTTGTACTTCTCAGTCGATTCCCACAATTATAACCTCAAAAACAAGCGGCAGAGTAAATATTAAAGTTGCTTTGTACGGTGTCCAGCATGTCCATAATATGACTAAAGCCTAAATTTGTTTCACAAGAAGATAAAACAGCTGCGTGTAAAGAAATTTACTTTAGAAGTGAATTCTTTTTAACTTTTAATGCGTTTTGTCTGTTCCACATAATTCCACTTAACGTTGATTTACATTCCACGTATTTTGTCACCAACAAAGGAATCCATTACAGCGCCCGCGACCAAATTGGTTGTGTGGCATAAAACTAATCGTTGGCATTCAAACGTGTGTACAGTTTTGGGCCCGATTAGAGTCGACTGTCGTCCTCATTGTGCTTAAAGCTTAAAACAACGTGTCTTCATCGAACTTGTTTGATGTACTACATGCAAACTCTCAAGCAACAAGAAATCTAAGAAGTGTTGCCAGTGACGTTTAATTTATGAAAGTTTTATCACTAATTAATTTTATAAGTTGTTGTTGCTCATTAACAAAATTTATTGTAATTATGATTCTGATTAATGGCTTGAAGTATTAAGCGACAAAAATAGGAGAAAATTCAAAAAAAAAACTAAAATTTTCAACACATGGATTCCTATAAAAGGCTCAATTGCCTTTTAATTGAACATTCAGCTGTAATTCAAAGTTCAAAGTTTTGGGGTAACTTGCGTGATAAGTAAAACAACCCCTTCGTGTAAGTCATATAATAAGTAGAGGCTTCTTTTGTTTTTCGCTATTTCGTATTTTAGTAAAACTATTCGAATTGGGGAAGTTGTGCGAGTTGCAAAACGAATCGCATGTTGCAGATGTCTGGTATCCAAAGCAACAATTGTAATTTCCAGCCCTAAAGTAAATTTGAACTTTTTATTTTTCATTTATGGGTGTTTGTTTCTTAATTTTATTTCGATTATAAGAAAATAATAAAACGAATATTTGCAGCAAAAATGCTTAAGAATTTCACGTCACAAACTTAAATGAAAATTAAGGTTACAAAAATATCTTCCCCATCTAGTTTTAATGACTCTTGAAGAAATTTAAAACATGTATTTGCGCTGCAGCCCGAAGGAAAAAAGTTGAAAAACAAAAACCTTAAGCCCAACCCAGACGACTTTTTTGTTTTTCTTCTTCATCCTCTTATTGTTTGTAATGACAAATACCAATTTTTGTCTATTCAGTTCAATCGATCTGAAGGACTCATGCACTTAAAAACGCACACATACATCCTTGTGCATCCTCACATTCAAGAGTTTATTGTACTAGAAACCTTTTTGCTTGGCAAAGCATTTTTCTTAAAGTGCAGTTTTCAATGAAAATTTGAGGTGGTTTCGAAATAAGAAATTTGTTTTTCGTATAAAAGTCGTGCGGGTAAAATGTTGATTTTTAATATAAAACGATTTTCGCGCTTGCCGACTTTCGCCTATTAGTGAAACTGTACACAAATTTCGAAGAATAGAGTATTTAAGAGAACATTAGCTCGGCTAATTATTCGAATATTTGAATTGAATATTTTAATCGAGTTAATATTCGAATGCTAATTTTAAGAGACCATTTTGTTAAAACAATTAATTGATTGTTTGTTTTCAAACGCCTTAAAAAAGGTATTATTTGTTATTCAACTAAAAATTCAATAAATTGTTGGAATATTTTTTCAAACTTTTTGTACATTTGTTTTGCAATTAATGTTATTATTTTTCAAATAACAATTCCAGTTGTTAATCGAATGTTTACTGGAACTGGTGTTCGTCCAATTATTCGGAAATTTTACTCGTATACTCGTATATTTTATTCATTTAAGTTCAAAACAAATAGTGTATAGCAGTTTCCCGGTAATTATTTTCAAACAATTTGAATAATTTGAATATTTATTAGGATACTAGTTTAGCTTTTTATGCGAATAAACAAATAAATAAATTAAGTGAATAAATTTACTTGAATCATTTTTATATTAATACAATAATAGTACACAAATATTTCATTCGATTATTTGTTGAAACAAATAGTCGATTTTTCAAATACTTCAAATTCATTCAAATATTTCATATAGGATTTTGCGTGCAATTATTTTTAATTTAATTTTATTTTTTTTTCATTTATTTGAATTCGTATATGATTTTCAATTCCAATGGCAGCCAATTGTTTATTCGATTATTTCAAAATCCCATGTTTTAAAATTAATTTACTTAGGCCCGAAACAATAGCTCTATTCACAGTGTATTTGTTGGAACTTTTGCTTGGCTGAGGAAGAGTTGAGGAATTGCATAATTAATAATTTTTCGCCAGAATTTTTCAACATTTATTCTACGGACACTCGTACCGTCCGCCCTGAGGAAACACTCCTTCGACAAATTTCACATGCAACCTGGTTTTTGTTCTTAAAGCTTAACAACAACAAAAGCGATTGTGCTGTGTTGGACTGACTCGCAAAATGTATCTCTACAAACGGTTCGCTTGTCATGATTGTACGCAAAGTTGCCAAACATGGCAAATTGACAGCAACTTTAGAACCGTTTGCGACTGCTGCTGTTGCACATACACACACACACACACACATAGATAACTCTGTTCGAGCACAAATTAATTAAGATATCGAACCAGAACGGTTGAAAACAAGATACAAAAAACGTGGTTTTGTTGCTGCAAGTCGTACATTTAAGTTTTCACTTATTTTTCTTACTTCATTGGGAAATTTTACTAACGTTGAATAGTCTATTTAAAAAACGAGTGGAATGGATTTTGCCTTGTGCGTAGAAGGCATGAAAAAACCAGCCAAATTAAATTTCATTAACACCCTGGATAAGTTTCAGTGGGATTCTGGCGCCCAAAAATTAAAAGCTCCCAACATCTTTGGGAAGTTATAATTAAACTCGTTATAAATAAAGTTCGGTTCACGGTAAATGAGTTGCTTGTTTCGTGTTGTATGTGCGCCAATAAATTTGTTGTTGTTGTGTTTTCCCAAACGGATTAAGATTTTACGTTTAATTAGTGTTCGCTACTGCTCCTACTCTCATTGAATTTCAATCAAATTTTATAATTGATTACGGGGGCCTTCCGGTGGAAAAGACGTCTTAAAAAAAATGTGTGATTTCCTCCCCCTAATAGAAGTGGTAGGCAGGTATTTGATGGTTTCCCCAACACAGCATATGGCAGAGCCAGACAGTGTGAATAGGTAGTAAAGGGAAGGGGAAGAGACAAGCAGTGGACGTGATGCTTTTGGTGCTTGACCAGAATATCACTTTGTGAATTTGTATGTGATAAAATGTATATAAAATTGATTGTTACAATATTTTGGCTCCAATAAAAAACTGTAAATTGTTGTAAATTCGGCTCTAGGTGCGAAAGATTCCTTGTCACTTTTCGAATTCGAATGTAATTTTAAACAAACAAACAGATTTACCGTCTCTGGAGCAGTTCCAATTTCTACTTCTTTCTTTTAGCAAGATTTAAGGCTACCAATGACAGTCATTAGCCGACAACTGTTGTTTGTGCCTGCCGTACCTGCTTAATCATTTGTCCCACGTTCGTATCTGTCAACCACAATACAGACTTGGAAGCAAATACAACTTATTCCACTGCCTAGAGCGCTGGCATTTATAAATCATAGTAATAAGCAATAGTCTTACATTTCCCATTCGAGTGGACTTGGGGTTTAGGCTGCCGTTAGTCCATGTTTCTTAACGAAGCACTGTCCGCTTTATCTTCCAGGCATTAAACACTTTAGATGAGACGGCGGTGAATCATATTGCATTGAGGTGACATGAACTGGCCATCGGGATCGGATGATTAAATAGGAATATTTTCCGGCGGAAATTGCCTAAATTGCAGGTCTATGCAGCCAAAAACCAGAAAATGCACCCAAAGCCACCACAAAGCGACAAATTATAGTACCAGAAATTTGGACATCGCCAATGTACGTCAATCAGCGAAGGCGCAGCAAAAGTTTGTGGAATACGATCGTTATGTTACAACAAGTTGCCTTCATAATGGCGTTTTGTGGGCCTTTCAAAACAGTAAATAATATTCCTGAGACCTCACAAACACTTTAATTTATTTAAATTTACGGATAAGAAACCCTAAAAGAAAGAAAGACCCTTTTGTTTTTTTAACCACCCGTAAGAATAGTGGACTCATTCAGCTGCCTGCAGTCTTGCACCATTTTCTTTTAAACTTGGTCACACCTTCTATATTTATCTCACAAATTCTTGTCTAGAGTTGAAAATTTAAATTTAGAGCGAACGTGGATCCATCATGGTGATTAATGGGAACATTTTATCCAGAAATTCAGGGCCATGTTTATGTTGGAGGGAAGATTTGAAATAAATTTTTTGTAAATGTGTCAATTCCATATTGTCTTGGGGTCCGAAGCGCGCTTCTTCTCTGACGCTTCTTCTCTGTAAAGAATCACCGGAAAAACAAATCCTCATCATGAGGAAAATCCGGCCTAGGTCACGTCTCAAACAGATACAGATTCCAGATATGGAAGCAGTCCCACTAAAAATCCCGAACACATTGATTTCATATACCCAAATGAGAAACTGTTAAGACCCACTGATTTCTCCACTTTTGCCAGTTTCACTTAAATCGTCTCAATTAGTTCAAATCTGTTCTAGCGCATTTTATAACAAATCGCATAAAACGATACTCCGATTGTTTTTAAATCACTGTCTGACGTCTGCATGTTTGAGATTTCTGTGCGATAACATTTTTATATAAATTATATGTATAAAATCTGAGCCATTATGTGTCTGTGTTCGTATGTAGGTTTGTAAAAATTAAGAGAAAAAATAACAAAACTCTGACGTAGGACGAAAATGAAAATGAAAAAGGATAATCGATAAATTTATAAAACAATGCCGAAAAAGCTTCACCACTTGCAGTTGTGTAACATGTGTATATTTTCATGACTAGAAGGAACCGAGTTGTCAATATGTACCCAGCGGTGAAATGAAAGAGCCAGCCAAAGGGTGCGTTTAAACTACTTGCCACATTTCTTTCATATTCCGTTGTTGTGCAACTGGCTGTTTATCCTTTCCATTCACTGCCATGAAGGACATTTGCTTTGGGGAAATTGTAACAGAAATATTTAATTTTACAAACTTATTTCACAAATTAAAATTTCTAGCAGGACTCAAAAACTTATAGGCTGAACAGCCATCTCTCAATTCCGCACATTTTTTTTTCAGTGGCTGCAGCTCAAATCCACAAAAAAAATCCTATTATCATTAAGAAGCTGGGACGTTGGTCGGCCCACAAGCAGACTCAGGTACACATTCGAAAAAATTCCTACTTAACGCCTCCAAGGAAGTTTAAAATTGTTTTGGCTAAACCTTTCAACGGACCCACCCATGCCGCTGTATGGCGAGTAGGCCCCCGACAATTACAAAATTCGTGCCTTGTGGTCTTTATAAAACCAAAAAAAAAAAACTACAATCCTGCCTGTAAAACCACTATTACTTTTATTGAACGGCAAATTTCTTTTAAATTGAGTAATTTTTTCTTAGAAATCGCTTAATTTACAAAAAGGATTCCGTGTGATGTCCTTAATCACCGGCATGAAAACAATGATGTGCGAAAAGCCATCTATCACAGAACAAACGCTAAATTGTTTTACTGAATTTACTAATTGTCTGAGGGGACGGGCAACGGGTAATGGGTTGGAAGGCGCAGGAAAGAGGGAGTAGTGTCTAAGAAGGTTTTTTTACATTCGCTATTTTATTGGATTTGGCAGAGATGAGGATGCCAGAATTTAACTGATGTTGTTCTGACTGTTCAATGCCCGCTATAACGTCGACAGCACGAAAAGGATTTTCGGACCCAAGTCCGTAAGTGCTCTTGTTCAGCAATATCCATTGAACACATCATCCGGCTGATTGGTAAGACGTTATTGCGAAGACGGACGGACGCCTGACAAGAAATAAGAAACATTTCAAGAAATACAATTTTGCGTCACCTTTCGAATAGCACGAGATATGTTGCTCCATTTACCGCTGGGTTCGTATACAACTAGATGTGATTATTCTATTGTCAATAAATGTCTGCACATGGCGGAGCAGATGTTTATGAGTCCGCAAATCCCAGCAAACGATCGAATTTTACTTTAAGTAGGGAAGCAAATCAGTTGTTATATGTGAGAGGTGGCTAAACTTTTATCGAATCCTTAAATAAACATGTGATTAAACAACATCAGCTCATGAAATGGCACAAAATGCCATCAATTGAAATGTTTCGAGATTATTTCACACAACAGGGAACAATAATCGTTTGAAAAGGCATAATAATATAAGTCGAGAAAACGCTTCGGCAATTTGAGATAAATCAATATTGTTTGCTGAGTTGCAGGGAGGGTGTGTTTGGGGCAGACTGATTGTGTAATTACGAGAATGTGTTTGTCAGTTATTTTTGTTTTTTTGTCATACAAACAGGAATTGTCCTTAAGGTTGGTTGGTAATTTCCTTTTTTTGTGGTATTCAACTTAAAATATTAGGCAGAAGCTTAAAGGTCTGCATTCTACTGGCTGGAAAAAGGAAGAGTTTGTTATGTCGCTAAAAGTTCCTTCTATGGAGTAGGGCGCGCCACCTCGGCCCTAACTCGTTTTTTTTTTTTTTTTGCAAATTTTCGAAAGATGATCTTCCAACACATCATGGAAAATTAACTATTTGACTAAAAATAAGAAAAATATGGGCAGTTAAAAAAAGTTTCGTGACCACAAAACTTTAATTTTTATTAAGTTTTTTCTCTCTCCTTTGGAAACCGTTACTCAGGGCCTTTCTATATTAAATTATCGATATATAAAACGGAGTGTGTCGTTGTTTGTACCTTCGGGGAGACCGGAACTCTGGCTCAATCTACCTGAAATTTTCCTCTGTAATGAATTATAGGCCACTTTTTTTTAAAACCAGGCACAATTTGTTAAATTACGCTACTCCTTCCATATAGTTTTTTTTTCTTTAATTTATTTATTTAAAAATTGTAAGAAGCAAAAGAATAAGCGCACCAGCAACTTGGGCTATCGGCTTAACAGATTTTTATAATGAACATGAGCACAACTTCGACATTTTGTGGAACAAATCTTTATAACAATTTTTGCATATGAAAAAGTCCACTTTTCCGTCGAATAATTGAAATGGTTACAGAAAAAAATATAATTTTCTTAAATAAGATATATTTTTGTTTTGATCTTGTTTTCTGTTTTTGCTTAAAAACTTGATGCAGCTGAAAATCATAAAATTAAAAAAAAAAATTATTAAAAAGTTTTAGAAAATTTTTTCAAAATATTCACAATATTTTAAGCTGCAATAATTTATTATGTTTGAAAGAAAGAAACCAAAACGGTGAAGTCTGGACCAAGAGGGGTCGACGACTCATCCATCGAGTAAAACTGTCTTTCAGTTTAACTCTCTTACGAAAGTCTTAGAAGTCTTTCTTGTCGCCCAGCAACCAACCTCAAGAAACTAGAGAAGATTGTAGCTTTCAGGGCCTGCAGCAGGTAAATGGGAATGTAACCGAAGGTACAAAGAAAGGGAAGAGAGATACATCAAGGCAGTATCATGTTTTTTATTCTTTCTATTTTTTCCTCTTTTAAACATTTCGTTTCCTCTTTTGACACGATTCACTGTGGAAGTTTTCAGGTGTCTGTTCTCTAAACTCATCCAGTAGCCTCGCGTACTAAACTCACTCTGTAACACCGCGCACTAAAGTGCCAACTCCTTTTGAAGCTTCTAGTTTTTCCATTTATGTGTTTTTGGTTTGTCGGCAGTTGTCACTTTAAAAACCAGCTAAAATAAGATGAAAGTAAATCATGAAAAATGTTTGTTTCCGCTTTTTTATTGCAATTTTCGTACATGTTTACAATGACAGCAACGTTCTCAACGCTTCCCGGAACTACCACCAGCAATAGATTAAATTCTCTTACCGTTCTAGTGACGATGATTGCAGTAATTGGTGGTCAGGACAGGTGTGTAACATTCACTCCATTCACTCTTCTGACGTGCATGCGCCAAACATATGCGCGCTTTGTTTATTAATTTTAAAAGTATTCCCCGTGGTAATGGGGTTTTTTGCCCACTCCATTAACAAAGTGGCGGCAGTAATGATTAAAAAATTTAAAACTTTTGCCTTTAAAGAAAATTTGTCATGTTGATTTGATTTAAATTGTCAGGACTGAGAGGACTGTTGGCCCAACAAAGTTAATGAAAAGGGGACGTCTAAAGTTATTTGTTCGAGAAAAATCATAACAGAACAGAACAGATCTTTCAATAAAGTTGTCATCAGTAAGAAAAGGAAAGAAACCAAAACTTCATCAATAATGCAAAAATATATTTGATCATATTAATGAAATTTGATGCTTGTTTTGCAAATGTTCAAATGCGCCTTAAGCTGTTGTAATAAAACAGCGCAGATATTATGATTTTTGGCCCTCTAATTATTGGTAAGAACGACACTAAAATATTGTCCCAGGTCAAACGTCTGGTGATGGCCAAACTAAGTATCACGCATAAACTTGTTGTCCAACCATAATCTGAAGCAAAAATTTAAATGATGCACGTCAATTCGAACACAGTGAAGCCTCCCAGCATCGAACAACCGTTGTAGACCCAAAACTAATATACAGGACTCTGAGCACTTCTCTCTCATGAGCAGGCACCTCTACTAATCGGACAGAAATGGGGCAACGAGCGTCCGGTTGGGGGAAGTTTCACTTTATTGGTCTACACGGGCTATTGTATTGGCACTGTCAAGACAGGAGACGGTCAAATTTGAATTCCATCCAATTTGCCTCCTGTACTGATACCTCAATTTGTTGCACGACATATTTCTGTCAATTGATTGAACTTTTGCTGCTCCAGCACGCACAAAAGCAATCAATAATTACAATTCAATGTTTTATTATTTTTGCTTAAAATAACTTATTTCATAACAAATTAGAAAAGAAAAGAAAAGGAAAAAGAAGAAATCTATTCTTAAGTTGGCGAACAAAAACTTCGCCAATCTGATTTGTCATCAGTTCTGCCAACGCTATTGTTTAGCAGCACGTTTGAGGCGTTAAAGGATTCGAAATATTTTGGCTTTGAAATAGTGGGTTTATGCCAATCGGGATTCTATTTCGGGTACTCAGTACAGACCGTACTGCACATCGTATGATAAGTCGTATACAATAACCAACATGTTGGGTCATGTTGTCCCACTAAAATCGACAATTTTACTTGCTGCGTTGGCGCAAGAGCTTCGTTAAGGACAAGTGGTGTCGGTGTCATGCTGTTGTACAGCGAAATTTATGTTTTAAACAGCTGGTAAAAAAAAAAAAACAAAATCGTTTCATGTGCTTCCTTTTGTTTTTAGTAATTATTTGCTAATTATTAATTAATAAAACATTTTGTTTGTGCATTTCAAAATATTCGTCCACGTATCGCGATGCTTTGTCACGTGTATCTCGGAATCACGCTCCAACTCAATCTACAATCAGTGTGAAATTTAGCATCGTGTGTTCGCGTTTGTTACTGGCGAAAATGCAGCACCCTGTTCAGTGGGAAACTTAGTAACGTAATGTCATGTCACGTCACCAATAAACACTATATTTTATAAGCCAGTCCGCTCAATTCCTTTTTGTCCGATATTCTGACAAAATTAGTTTCATGTCTCTGGTGAAGTTGAATTTTGAACTAAATAAGTGCTTTCGCAGACTTGTAATAGACATGTTGAAAGAATGCGAGTATTTTCGCAGGATCTTTTAACTGATGACGTGCGCGTGGTTGTTTCCCTTTTCAGAAGAATAGTAGGACAAGAAATCCTCACTACCTGCAGAGTGGGCGGGTTAATTTATGGCCACAAAATAATGCTTGTAATGTTCTGGACACTTCGTTTAGCAAAAATCTCAGTATGACACGATACGAGGCTGCAGCTTTTAACCGGCCCAAATAATGTAAACCTTTAAAATGGCGATATTTTTTTGGTGGCCCACTACTGGAGTGCTGGAGTCAGTTGGCCGAACATTGTGGCTGTAAATTAAAAAACCAGTTTGTTGTGGTAACAATAGTGTGTTTTTTAATAACATGTTTCCTAAAAAAAAGAAAAAACCAATTGATTTTTAGAAGTTTTCTATCTTTAATGGGACAGAACAACAAGTCTTAAAACGTATTCTTCTTCTTCTTTTGTTTCTAAATTTACTTTAAAGTTACTTTGTTTCTACATTTAACTACTGGTCAATTTTTCTTTTCTTTTGGTTTTTTGGTTTTTGCTTTCAATTTAGTAACTTATTTTGTTTGCTCTAGTATCGCTTAAGTAATTAAGTTCTTAAATAGGATGTTGGTTCCAGATTTGGTAGGTTTTTACAATTTAATCAAGTGCTACTTAATGTCTAAAGAAGTTTTTGCCTTTGGCAAACTACATACAATTTAAACTAAATTTAATTTTCCTCTATCCTCCCGTGTCTGGATGGGTTCATCTACGAGTATTTTGGTTTGCAGAATAGAGGAGAATTCGCCATCAAGTCTTCGACTAACTTAAGTTTGCCAGGAAATTCCTTAGAAGCTGGCGATTTTTCTTAAACCTGGGGGTTTTCATACAATTATTCGTTTTATTTTTCATATTTTCTACATAAATTTATTAATTAATTATATAATAATAGTGAGAAGTGTCTTAAACGGAAAGGAACTTAGCTGGGAAAGTATTTGGTTGGGTGTCTGTTCATGAGCGCAACAAACACATTTAATTAGACTGCGGTTAAAGGACTCGGTTTGTGAATTAACGTCTGTTTCTAACGAACGTACGGCCGTGTTTCTGTTCGGTTGCAATTAAAGGAATTTAATGTTGAACGGAGATGGGGTTTATTAAAACGAGCCTAAATACTGTCGAATATAGAGGAATATTATGAATGTTAGACACACACGCTGTCTCTCTCTATCTCTCTTACACACACACCTGCACACAAACATGGCCACAAAAAATCAATACACGCACACACACACACACACACATGTTGGTAAGTTTGTAAAATGAGTTCTTTTTAGAAATGAATTAACTAAATAATTTACCACAAAGAAAAACAAAATAAGATTTCAAGAGAACATCGAAAAAAAACGTTTTAAAAAAATCTGCCACTATTTAAAAAAAGTTTAATTTTCCAAAACGCTGGTTTTACAAAAAGGATGTTTAAAAAATGTATTTGTAAGAAAAATGTCTTAGAAAAAAAAAATTCCTTTTACAAGATAATCCTTTAAGATAATGTACATTTTTGAAGAAGGATCTTTCTGATGAAGGACCTTTTCAAAAAAGGAACTTTATGGCAGAGAATGATTTTAATGAGAGACCTGTCAGAAAAAAAAATACTTTTAATAAAGGACCTCTAAGAAAAACGGCATCTTTTAAGAAAGTATCTTATTAATAAATGACCTTTAAGAAAATATATCTTTTTAAAAACGGCTGCTTGTAAAAGACGATCTTTTTGATAAAAGACCTTAAGGAAAAATACTGATTTTAAGAATGGATCTTGTTAATAAAGAACTTTAAAAAAAAATGTATTCTTTTAGGACAGGGCATTTTTTTGAAAGTAGATCCTTTTAAAAACGAATACTTGTAATAGGTGCCCTTAAGAAAAAGAATAATTTAAAAAAAAGGGATTTTCAGAAAAAGAATTCCTTTAAGAATGGACTTTTTTTTAAAGCGTGCCCTTTTAAGAGAGAACCTTTTTAAAAAAGTACCCTCTGGGAAAAGACCTTTTAGAGAGAGGACCTTTTAAAAAATCACCTCGCACGTTGTTTTTAAGAACACAATTACCTTTTAAAAAATGACTGTCCAAAAGAAATACCTTCTTCAAAAGTACATTTTAAAAGCAGTACCTCTTTAAATATGTACCTTTTTTTAAATATATTGGTTTTTAAAATTACTATTTTATAGCAGAAAAAGAAAACCGTTTAAAAATCGTACCTTATACAAACACACCTTTTAAAATGGTACCAACCTTTAAGCAAAGAACTGCACTGGGAAGGTTCCTTTTGAAGAATACTTTCTAAGCGAAATAATTACTTTGGAAAGCAAGATTTTTAAAAAGAAACGTATTTTAACGAATGGCCTTTCAGAAAATTTCTGAGATTTTCTAACAAGAATTAAAAAAAATTTAAAAACGTAAAAGTACGTTTTGAAAAAACATTAAATCTTTAGGTACTTTTAGGAAAAACACCCACCCTAAAAATACCTGTTTTAAAAAGTATGTTTTCCTTTTAAGAAATCGCCGTTCAAAAAAGTGTATTTCGAAAAAGGAATTTGTTTTAAAATCATTTTTTTAAAGATACAAATTGTACAGATACAAATTTAAAAGAAGAGGCCTTTACAAATCCACTCGTTTTAACAAAAACTACTTTTTAATAAGTACATTAACAAAATGTACCTTTTGTGTAAAAAACTTATAAGTTGTGATAAAAAAAATATCTTTTTTTTTTGGTTTAAATCAAAGATTTTAAAGCAGATTTCAAATTTGTTTCAAATGCTTTGAAAATGTTAATTTGTTTTTGTTTTAGTATTTGTATTAAATTTGTTAATTCGAGTTTAATCAAAATCATTTATCTTCCGAAAGTTGTAAAGGAAAATGGAAAATGATGGGTAAAAACTTTAAAGCTCATTAATTTTTTTATTTTGTTTGTGCTTTTTTTTTTTTTGGTGAACGTGTCCTTCAACCGCTGGTTAATGAAATAAAATGTGTGAGAATGAATTTAAATTTCATTTATGTATTTTTTGTTTTTGTTTTAGTAAATTAAAGGCAAATGTACGCAAGTAGGGTCGCTAAATGACGACATTATTTAAACGTGGAATTAAAATTGGAATTATTGAAGTAGAGTTGCTGGTTTGGAAGAGAAAAAAATACTTGGTGTAGTCGAGAGCAGGAGCCGCCTTCTAGGATTCCCGGCATACATCCATGGGTTGGGTGCAAAACGATGTGTGCAATTGTGGGTGCGAATGATTAAGGATTGGCGACTTGCGTAAACTGAGCAGCACGGGATAGTGTAAGTCCTCGTCGTACAGCGATGAGTTCATCAATTCCAAATGGCGTTTCCAGATGGTGTCGTTATAGCGCTGAGTCAGTTTAACCGAAAAGCCACGCATAAGCGACTCCTCTATGAACAGGGACATGGTTTTGCCGCGCCTGGGAGCCATGATTAAAGCCTCGCCTTGCGGCGACAGGTAATACCAAACTGTGTCAACTAAAGCCGAACGAGCTTCGTCGAAGAACAAGCAATCAGCGGATAGAATGACATCAAATTTTGCCGCCTCTGAGCGGGCACGCGACTCCTCATCTTCCCACTTTAGAACAGAGCACTTGGTGTAACAGGATATTTCGTTAAGACAGACAGTCTTTTTCACATTCTCCACGGACACTTCGTTGCCGTCAGTCAGGTGCACGGCATACGGCTTGGCGTATTTTGACAGCATGAGGCCGGACAGGCAAGTGAAGCCGCCACCCAGCTCCAAGATCCATTTATTATTGTAGGCCTGCAGGTCGGACAAAACGAAGGCGGTCAGAGCCTCCTCCGAGGGCCATACGCAAATGTTGCCGGTGTTGTTGAAGCCCATTAAATCGGTGGCCGTCAAATGTCTTTCCATGTGATGGATGTTGACCGTGAACTCCTGTTGAGTCCGCCCATCCAATATCACTTTGTATTTGTACCAGTTCTCGGGCTGGCCCAAATAATTCAGGGTGCCGTGATCCTCAAAACTATCCTGGCGGAGAAGATCGAACGATTTGAAACGTCTCACGGAGGCGGTTTGTTCATTGCCGCACTCTTCGCCCGACGACGAAACAGTTTCTTCGGAATCCTTGCGCAGCACTTTGGCCAGAATCTTCCAACGTTTGCGGGCAGTGTTCTGTATGATGGGAGTGGCTGGCGGCGTAAGAGGTAATATGGCTTTGATATCATCGCATTTGACTGTTAAAGGTTGCATTTGCAGACTATTATTTGAGTTACTTAAAGCAGATTTGACATCGGTTACGGCTGCCGTCGAGCTATAATTTAAAACTTGCGTCTCATCGCCCGACATGGTGGCAGTATCACAATTAGAATTGGTTGCAGCGCCCAGCTGCGGCCTTGCAGGAAGACAAAGAGAAGACGCAACTAAAGCAGACGAAGTAGCGGAGGAAGCAACGTTTTGTTGCAGCAGGTGAGCTCCGTTTTCTTTAATCGTATTGAGAGTGTTGTCGATATCATAGTCCAACATAACCGATATCGTTGACAGTCGCTGGTGCTGGTGCTGTTGCTGTTGCTGTTGCTCTGTGTGAGCACTTGTAAGAATAGTGGCGGTTGCAGCAGTCGTAGAAGAAGCAGAAGAAACAGAAATACTTTTCACTGATAAATTTGACATAATTTGTTTATTTGATTTCAAATTTCGTTGGGTTGCTCTCCTAAGTTTTAGCGTCCTTAGCTTTTTGATATGATTTCGCTGCAAAGAGGAAGTTTCAGTTGCTTCTTAAATAACCTCATAGAGATTGCAAGTTGGCAAGTACAAGATTCTACAAAGAAAGCGAAAGAAAAAACAGAAATAAATACATTTGTTTATTATTTGAACATTTATTTTATGTCCTTAAACTCGTCAGAGGAAATTTATAGCCATAATATCCACAATGAAGTTTGCCAAAAATCAGAAATTAGTTTAAGGTTGCAGCGAATGTAACGATGGTCAAAGTGAGTGACTGGGACAGATTGATGACATTGCCAAGAAAAAAAAGGAAAGAAAAAAGAAATTGACTTTTTTGAAGCAATTGCTTCATATACCCTACAGCCAGTACAGCCAGATTGTTTGACTGTTTGTCAGAAAAACGCAACCAATTAGACGATTGCTTTCATTATATTGTTGACATATTACGCAACTGGTATGAAAACAACTTCTTTTCTGGCAACCGCCGTCTCCTTAAAAACACAAACCTTTTTCAAAAGGTGCGTAGTATTGCGAAAAAAATATTTTCTTTATGGATTCATTTAACGAAAATACATTCAAAAAGTACCTCTTCAAAAAAGTACCCCGGAAAACAATGACTTTTCTAAGGTAGTAAATATAGTACAATACTTTGAAGCGAAAAAGTACCTTTTAGAAAAGTATGGTTTTAAAAAGAATCTTTTCAAAAACGTACCTTTTGAAAAAAATTGTCTCTAAAATGGTGTTTTTTTTAAGTAGCTGTTTCGCCCTTAAAAAGTACCTGTTAAAAAAATATGTTTTAAAAACGCACTTTTTTAAAAGTATGTTTTAAAAAAGTAACTTTTCAAAAATGTACCTTTCGGAAAAAGTAATTTTGAAAGAGCCGCTTTCTAAGAAAACATCTTTTAAAAACATATTGTGAAAAAGTATCTTTAAAAAAAGTATCTTTTAAAAAAGATACTTTTTAGGAAAGTATTATTATTTTACATATCGTTTGCAAAAATAAGTTTAAAAAAGCCTCTTTCTAACAAATTTTCAAAATTTCAATTCAAAGAGCAGCTTTTGAAAAAGTACCTTTTAAAAAGACACTTCTTAGGAAAGTACTATTGATTTAAAAATCTGTGGACAAAACTAATGACAAGATTGTTTAAAAAAAATTACCTCTCAAAAATGTTTAAAAAAGTAACCATTAAAAAGTACCTCTTAAAAATGCACATTTTAAAAGGCAAATTTTAACAAGGTACATTTTAAGAAAGTGTGTTATGAAAAAGTACCTTTCTTAAAAGTGCCTTTTAAAAGGTGTTTTAGCAAAGAATTATTTTTCAAAATAGTAATTTTTAAAAAAAAGTACCTAGTTAAAAGAGTACCTATTCAAAAAAAAGTACCTTCATAAAAAAGTAAAATAAACTTTTAAAAAAATGATTTATAAAAAGTACCTGTAAAAAATTTAACTTTTGCAAAAGTTTAAAATGAACATTATCTTTCACTTTTCTTTTTTTCTGTAACTTTTCCTCAGATACTTCCTCAAAAAGTGTATCCAAAGGCACAAACACATTTTAAAAGTATTGTACTATCGGTTTAAAAGGCTAAAGTGTAAGAACAACAACAAATTTTATGGCTTGGGCATAAACTCATTTATTGTTCAATATTTGTGGCAACATTAACGTTTATTTGTAGCAAGAATCAACGTCAACCCGAATCCATTGGACAACACAAAGAGAGTTTGCAAATTTCATGATTTCGACCTCTGTGGAGTAAGTGGTTTTGTTTGTAGTGCCCCTTCAGCTGAAAGTGAAAAAAGGACAAACATGCCTTAAGCATAAAAATAAAACAAATACATATTAAAATAATAAGGTTCGGCCGGCTTGAGGAGCCCACAAATTCCTTGTTGTGCAGCGTGTCGTACTTCCTTTTGGGCTGCAAATTGTTTAATTTAATTACACTTTTCCAGCAACTGAGAGTGTGGCCTTCCCCATTATTACTGGTCAGTTCGAAACAGTGTCGAAGAGCACATCCGATGCCATCAACATATGGCTGGTCTAAATATCTACGTCTGTAAGTAAATCACTTCGCTCGACGTGCATCCACTCACTCACTCACTTCGCTGCCTTGTGGTCGGACGGAAGCTGAAATAAATGATGGGTTGAAAGTTTCGTTTCCCGTTTCATTTTTGAGTTGGCTGGGGCCAGGGACGGATCGTTGAGTGCAATTGCATTGAATGAAGTGGGGTCTTGCACAAATTATATATAATAAAAAGTGTGAAAATTAATCTTTTATTTATTAATTATGATGCACAACAAAAAAAAAACACACAAGACCTGCGTACATTTTAAATTTAGACATTTTCTAAGCGAAAACCAAATTTATGAAACCACAACTACACAGTCTATAGTATCGTGATATGATTTTTAAAAAGGCCCCAAGTTACAAACAATTCAAAATCAATTTTTTCTAGGATTATCATGCAAAATATGGTTTTTAATAACAAAATTCTAAACGCCACAATATTAACAAAACCAGTTCTCTATGATCGGTTCATGTCTTTGGAAGTAGTAAAGAAAGAAAACTGGATTAATTCTTTTTAATTTAGGCCGAATTAAAAATAAAATTTGTCTTCCATATTAGAGTATTTTCCTTCTGCTGAAAAATTCTTTCAATGTAAATTAAGGCTTTTATAAAATCATATTACGAAATGTTACATAACAACAATATCAAATAACAGACAAGTTAGTTGCTTGGTTTTGTATTTCAGCCGACGATATGCAGCTTAAAATAAACTTTCATATGTATTAATATTGAAATAGTTGAGGCCTAGACTCTCAAGCCTTGGCCTCCATTAAAGTTCGTTTAAGGGGGGGTTTTTTAAGTCTCCGTTTAAAAATGTTTTTAGATTTTGTTAAAATTTGGCGGCTTTAAGAGGCTGTTTCTCGATGTCGCACGTTTAAGTGATTTTGCAGCGCCAAAACCACAGCTTTGCAGTTTGAAAAATAAGTATTTTGAACACAAGTTGGCCGGGCTATCGTTTTCTAGGCTTTCTTATAAAACGATCATAAGCCGCGGTTTTAGTCCTTCAAAAATTTACCTTTTCAGGAAAATTCTGGCAAAAATCTACAGACGAGTTGGCAAAAGCGATCACGTAATGCCTTGAGACGAGCAGACATCAGTTAATTTCGGTTATTAATTTGTAAAGAAAACAAGCTGGAGAGAGACTTAAGACTTAGAAATTCTCATAAGTTGTCATGTCGAAGCACAAAAGTTGAACATTCGCCATCCCTGTTTAAGAAAATAGCGATGAACTGAAACACATACATTTTTCGAATTTTGTTAGTGTATATCAACAACAACCAACGCCAAACTTAAGGCTACGGGCCACAGTTCGCCGGAAACTTAGATCTTTGGATAAGAACGAATTGAACAAAATTTTAAGTGGCAGAAAAAGCTGAAGATTAATGAATAATTTGAGTGGCAAAAGGAAACCAAACGAAACACTCTACAAGACAGATGATACAAAGTGAACATCAGGCACACGAAAGTGAAACTGGCGATTGCTAGAACAAATAATTCGTGCCACTTTCTGTACACAGGGATCAAAGAGCTAAAACCTTTTTGTTTTTGCTGAGTAGTTGAGTGAAAAAGTGGAAGGGTGTTACACAATGATTTCTTTTTTAATTTTTTATGTTAAACATTCTAAATATTTCGGTATCTTATTAAATATAGAAGTGAACGTCAAACTGACAAAATAAAATTATGTATCTTAATGTGTGGCAACTTCACTACTAATTACCGAATTAATTTCGGAGGTCCATTCAGAGACTTTATTACAATTTGGCGTTAATTAAAGATCGTAAATTACGATCAGCCGGGTAAATCGTTTGCCAATAAAACAACTTTCTTTTAAACTAAAAGTGAGCGATAAACTGGCAACTGGTGAGAGATTTTTCATTTGAAGTTGCCATATTTTCTAATGCTACCCTACTTTCTACTCTGTCAAACTGAATTGGATAAAATAATGGGCTGGATGTTAGAAGGTTTCGAATAATCCATTTCCTAATTTCTTTTCCTTTCCTTTCACTAATTTTTTTTTTTTTATTAGAAAAATCCACAATTGAACGCATTTAGCTTGTAAAAGTAATCGGTAATTGCTGGTGGTGGGTGTTGCCACTCACTTCTGCTTCTGCTGCAGGTAACTTTAACTAGCGAAATTTCTTACAGTCAAGTGGTAATAGTGAACGTGGTTAAGGTGGTGCAAAAGGCGTTCACAAAATTTCAAAGAGAACTAAAATTGGAACTGGAATTATAAGCAGAAGCCCGATTTTTAATCAAATGTGGTGATAAAAATACTTATAACCAGCGCAGCTGATTTCGTTAGGCGTTGCAAGCAGTTTTTACAGGTAGTTTTACACTTAATTTGCAAGTACTCGTAACTTCTTTGTATTTTTTTGAACTAGTTTTTCTTTCCTTTAGTTCTATAAAAATATTCTTGGCTGAACTAATTTTAATAATTTTCTGTTCAATATCACTTTATGTTTAGGCCGTTGTGCAATTGAAAAGGACAGCTGCATGAAAATTGAAAAAGATTGGCAACTCTAATACAGAACAGAATCATTATTTTGAGAAAAATAGTTTAAACAATTTGCCGGCGTTGCTCTGATATAAGTCTATCCATAATGAAATGTCAAATCAAACTAAACAAAAAGCATCTATCTGCTGTGAAATGGGTTGTTAAACAAGGCCATGTTGCCAACTTAAAGTTGTGAACCCGTAAAAGCAACTGCCCATACTTTATATGTCCAGACAGAAGGATTTAATTGACATGAAATAGGTTACGGCATAGTAATAATGTTTAAAAATTTGTTGAAGCGTCGGACAAATTTTTGTCCGAACTTTATTTGACAGTTACAGAACACAGAGAATACACAAGCAAAAACAGAGGGGTCTTACAAGATGAACTTTTAAGTTTTGCCAGATGACAGCGATCGTATTGTTGGCTTTTGCCATCTGTCAAATTGGCTGTAATTTGTTAACTTTTAAAGTACATTTGCAAATGATAAAATTGTTTTACTAAACAGGGCATTCTGTGGCGGCAACATTGCGCGACCTTCGCCCACACAGCCGCCCTTAATCCTGTTACTAAAACGGCTATTCCCATTGAGGGGCGTAAACTTGCGTCCACTGGTTTAGCAAGTGTCAAAGCCAAGATGTGAAGAAAACCCAGCAGCTGTCCGCTAAATTGTACTAAAGAATCCGCAGCAGTTATTCCGCGCCCATCACTATTACGCGAATTTTGCCCCGCTATCTAGATATGAAGCTTTCCAAAGTTTTTACCAGCCCACAAGCTGGAGATGACAAACCATTGACATAGAGCTGTGTTCACTGTAAGGGCCAGGACATAAAATGTTTCTAAACCTTGACAGACTACGCAAATCTCTATTTATTTGTAGCTGTGACTTAAATTTCAGACTGACTGAGACTATTTGAGCCATGGAACAATGGAAGGCTCACAATATTATTTATCGGACACTTAAACCACAAACTGCCGCATAAACTTTGAAAGAAATAAGTTTATTATTCGCTTTCCAAATTTGATTAAAGCTGATTTGTCCATAAGATTTATTATTGTTTCTATTTTTATGTCACACACTGTACGCTCGTTGTAAGCCAGATTAGCCCCTTTCCAATACATTAAGTAGGATAATTTTATTGTGTGTTTTAAAGTAAGAAATAAAAAATTTATAAACGAAGCAAAAAATAAAATAATCCCTGTCGCAAATGACATCTTTTTAACGCCAGCCCTAGCCCCACCTCCCTCCCCCTCCTAGACCCAGCACGTGCTGGGCAAATAATGCCAGAGAATGTAATTGACACCGAAAAATGGGAGAAACGTCTGCGTTAATTACACTGTCGTCTCATTGGATCTTTTAATGGCATCAAGCAAAATAATGAAATGAAAAATATAAAAATAAGCGCAAATGAGTGAATGTATTTCTCGTAAATAAAAATTAAAGAACAATCATTAATAAAAACATCGTTTATCATGTGAAATGTTATTGGGCCATTAACACAATCTGGGCAAGTATTTTTAATGCGAATCATTTCGTTTTAAGTTGGTGGCTACTGACGCAAGTTTAATTCGATACAATAATTTTTAATGTTTTATTTTTAATTAAACTTTTATTGAAGAAAACTTGTATTTTCATACAATTATTTTTAATGTTTATTTTTAATTAAACTTTTAATGAAGAAAATTTCTTCCCGCCCTTTTTGGTGAGAAATAAATTATTTGCGATTAATTAACAAAAATTAAACATTTAAATTAATGCTGGCCGTAGCTGTTCCTTTATCATTTCGGTGTGACATCAAATTAAATAACTCGGCACCGTAAATTCTTGTAAAGTTTGCCAAAACGCTTTTCGGAACAGCACAATTTAATTTTTTCTTTTTCTTTTTTTTTTTTTGCAACAAGCTAAAATTACAAATAAGAAAAAATAAGTGAAAGCAGCAAGAAAACATAAGAAAAATTCAACGACAATTGCAGTCAAGTGACGCAAGTGACATGTTGGCCGAAAAACAAATTATTTTCTCTACCTCTTGTTATTATTTTGTTTTTGCTCGCTTTATGGTTTGTGCTTGTTACAGACTGAGAGAAAAAAAAAAAAGAAAATAATTGTATGCTGTCAAGCGTAGGGTGCCCCTTTCTTTTTTAAAGTGTCGCGACACCCGACAACATACATACATAAATATGTGCAGTTCGTACACGAGCCATCGTAATGTCATGACATCATTTGCTACGCTCTAACGGCACAATAGATGTTTCATCCACTCTTTTCTGTTTCTTTTCATTTGACAGGCATTTGACAATTAGAAAATGCAACGGACAAAATGTAAAAGGAAACTTCTAAATACTTATGTAGAAGGTATAACACCAACAAGCCATCACCTATCCAAGTCCAAAACGGCCTTAAGAGCCATAAATAATCCAAACGGATTCGACGTGATTAATTAATACACATTTTCTCACAAAATTTTGCTCGCATGTGTCAGAAAAACCCGCTTCTATTAAAGACATTCTAACGACTATTAGGAATTAAGAAGACTTATCTGCCGTTTTACGTTAAACGTTAACGTTCGCCAATCTTTTCAATTCGCTTAAATTACAGTTAAAATAGCCAGATTGCTTTCCATCATGGGACAGGGGTTCTTAAATTCTTAGTGTTTTTTGTTTGTTTGCTTGTCCTGTTGTCCATTCCATCATGGGACAGGGGTTCTTAAATTCTTAGTGTTTTTTTGTTTGTTTGCTTGTCCTGTAGTCCATTCTAGGTTCTTGAATTGAGTGGGATATTTATTCTGCCTTAAAGTACATCCGAAATGCAGCTGCAGCACGCAGACCTGGCTGTGGTTTGTGGCATATACAAACCCCTGCTTAACATGATCTACTTTATTCGGAACGCCGTCCTTTTAGAACGATATGGCTGTTTTGTGGCCATATTATCCAATTGAGGCCAAAAGAACTTGATAATCATCCAACTAAAGTACTCGCCGTCGATGGTGACGTCGCGCCGTTTTCGGACTATACAGAGACTTTTGGATGTCATGCGAATCCCAGGTTTTTAAATTCTTTGTCGGCGTGCAGAATTCTCAGCGCTGAAGACGACAATGAGTTGTTCACTGCAAACACAGGTCATTGTCTACAGTTGATCGCCTTTGGGTCTCAAGTCAGTTGTAAAGGTCAGTGCTTGTGAACAACGGGAAATTGAATGCCTCGCATTACGCTGCACATTTTTACGGGCAGCAGTGATGTTTCAATTTTACAGTAGAACAATTACGTGTGTAACATGGAGCCATTATTTGCATGTTATGAATGATGCGTAATCAGTTCGGCGTGATTTGGCAGCACAGTCCGAATAATGACGGCCAATTCGACGGTAACTTTTTTCGCCTCGGAAGGATATGAATCGTTTGTGAACAGGATTTTATTCATTTCAATTAATATATTTATTCTGGGTTTCTTATATATGAATTTGATTGCCGAAACTCAAACCGCACAGATAGATCTCTGAAGGCCAAAGTACATCACAAGTTAAGTCTGGTGCCATTTCCCAGACCGTTCAACACCAAACAGTCCCATTCTTTGAATATATTATCCAAAAGTATAGAACTTGGCAACTCTTATATGGTCGAAGACTTTATACTGGTTTTTTTTTTTTTTTTTGGTTTGAAACGAAAAGGAATTTGTTATAAAAATACATTAAATTTTGTAAATCATTGCCAACAATTAAATAAACCGCATGCTTTAACATAATTTGTTATTTTTTCTTTATGGCAATTCGTAATAAACACAAAAAATATTGTAAATAAAAATAATTGCAAAAAGGATTGTAAAAACAGGAAGTATGATGACTGAGACCAGTCATCTATTTTTGGCCGAATTTTAATTATCTACGTCGACTTCCGGCCGCTGTACGCGTCACAATAGAAACTTTGTGTAACGACTTCGATTGATTTGACATTTTCTGGGATTCGTTGAATTGCAATGATTTGTCACTTTCACACGCCGCACAAACTTTGTATTGTTTTGTATTTCGTTGTGAAATATATAAAATGCTGGTCGAGTGGGTGGAAGTCTTAAGCATTTCCTAATCAAGTTCTTACTATGAATGGAAATTGTTCATAACGGAAGCTTCGCGTGTAAGCGATTTTGGCCATTTTAAGGCTCTCGAAATTTTATTCCAATCCATGAATTCTGCCGTTGAGTGAACATTTTTATCACTCAAATATAAAACAATAGCGGTTTTCGCTCTTCAAGTTCAGTTCACAACTCTGGTATATTATTAACTGCGAATTTTACCACAAAAGTTTAGAAAATTATTCACTTTTTGTAGCACATTTTTCTCTTCACTCGTGAATTATTGTTTTTGTTTTACATTCGATCCATGTATTTGTATGCGACAATATGTAAAACAAAACGATCGATTGTCAGATTTTGTTGGTCAAGGCTTTTGTGGTGCCTTTTAACCACATCATAGTAAACAAAAAGTTCTGTAGATTTTGGTCTTTAATTCTTTAGTTTTTCGAAAATTTTCTTTACACATGTTTTGCTCTTAACTTGACATCTTAATGTTCGCATTAGAGAATATCATTTTTGACACTTTGTAGGTCTCGCTCGGTCTCTCTTCAAATTATGTTGGTATTCTGTATATCGATACCTTAATATAGAAAGACCCTGAGTAACGTTTTCCTGACTTTTCAGGAGAGAGAGAGAAAAAAACTTGATAAACATTAAAGTTTTGTAGTCGCGAAACTGTTTTCAGCTGCTTATATTTTTGTTATTTTTAGTCGGATCATGTCGGTTTTTTTTTACCAACGATGTGTTGGAAGATCATCTTTCGAAATTTACAAAAAAATCGATTTGAGAAACGAGTTAGGGCCTTTCTCTATTGGCGTAACGACATCTATATTTATGTTTGTATACTCGTATGCAGCCGTATTTAAGCAGTTTTCCGTTGTGGTTAAAAGGTCATGGCCATGAAATATTCTTGACCTTTTTTTTTTGGCAATTTTAAAATTTGTAATGAACCCAAAAGCAGACGACCATATTGACAGGAGAAAAAGTTGATCCTTAAGGGCACAGAAAAAAAAATTAAATCCTGTTTGCATGTGCCTGGCTGTTAGAGAAAAAGGAAAGTGTTGGTCGTTTTGCTGCATAAAATAGTTCTATAAACTATAAAAATTTAAAGTTTGCCGCATGGCAATGAAAAGAGTTAAATTCATAAAAATCGCTTGTAGCGCTTCTTGAGAAAAGGTCTGGTGATTTTGGATGGATGGATGTTTGTTTAATTTGCACAAAATTTGCCCGAAACAAAACTACAACAATACAAATCGACTTTCGTTCGCTGTTTTAGGGGCGCTCTTTTAAGAGTCTGAGATTTTAAAACAAAATAAAAATATGGTGTTCATTCCCCCCATATTTTCTTCTTATTATAATCTGATAATTTTGCGACATTTATTTTTAAAATACAATATTATGTTCGATATACATATTTCCTGCGTGGCTGCCAGTTACATGGTCCCTTCAAACAGTCGAAGTATTGACTATTGTTTGTAATAAATCTGGCCAATACTGGAAGAGCTGTGGGCCTATACTAATGACTCAATATAGCCCGATTAGGCCGCCAGCGTGTAAACATACATTTCTGTGTTTTCTGTCTAGTTTTGGCTAAAGCAGAGTAAAATGTAAAATTAGTGTGAACACGATCGATAGCTGGACGTATTGCTGGCCTACTAGGCCGACTATGTGGACCGTAAAATAAACTTCGTAAAGAAAGTAAAAGTTTGTGCTGGCGTTAAACGACTCATAATGATTTGCCGATCGTTACTGAACTGGAAATGTCAACACAGTTTGACATGTTCAGCAAGTCAAGCCGTAATTATCGGTAAGCGATAATTTTCATGTTAAGGGGGAAAAAAACAGCCAACAGATATTCACCCAACAACTTTTTAAGCCTTAAATGTGGCTCAATCGTATGCGGCCACCTTCGCTAAATAAAATTGGTAAAAGAATGCATACATTTACGGTACTTAAAACGTGGAATTATGGCTGTTCATCGCGAGTGTTTTATTGTATTTTGTGGCCCCTTAAAAATCATTTGCCAGCGATTATGATCCATAAAACGCGCCTGTAAAGTACCGTGAACGATCAATGCCACATTGAAATTTATTCATTTGTATCCAAATCTATTGAAGTTCAAATTTCTCTAGAAATGTTTCAAATGTTTACAAAACAAACGCAAATAATCATTAAAATAAATATGTTAAAAAAAAAAAACACACACACACACACACACACTCACTCACACCCATAAAAACTCATAAAATCTAATAAATAAAAAGGCAACCTATAAAATAAATACGAAAACGTATTTAACACCTTTTTAGTTGTCGGTGGATGAAAACTAAAACTAAATAAATTATTTTGCAAAGAACAATTTCTTTGCCTTTTCCCACTTCACGACGTTCGTTGGGTTTTTGTCTGTTCGCCAATTGCGGCAGACGCACGAATTGCGGTCAAACCAACAAAACGCAGCGTCAAAAGTTTCGAAAAGTTTTGCATAAAAGTTTTGAATGATGTTTTAAACTTTTGCCTGCCTGTCCAAATGAACAAAATCGAGGAAAACTTTGTGCAGTTTTCGACTCGCAAAGTACTTCTTGATTGTTGTCTTTTGGTTTAAAAACTTTTGCTAGTTTCTCTATCGTTTTTGTCGTGTTTTCCTTTTTGTTTGTTCGTTTGTTTGTTTGTTTGTCTTTGCCTTCCACCCCAACAAAAGTAAATTAACTTGCAATTTGCAGGTTTGTGTACTTTTGTTTTGTTCGTTGCTTTAATTTGTGTTGTGTGGCCGGTTTAAACAATCACATAATTTGTATTTCTTGTTGTGTCATGAACCGCTGCCAATTTTCACAAATTTATTTTAACCAAAAAAAAAAGAAAATAAATAAATAAGGAAATCCTAAAGATTATTTCCATTCACATTTCGAGTGTGCGAGCGTGCCCTGGTGGCAAAAAGCAATCATTCATATACAACAACAAATACGGCTAGTTGAAATTACAGTGGTGAGCAAAACGTTTGACCGACGAATTGTAAACTTGAACGATGTGAAATTAAACAAAAATTCGGCTTTCCGACACAACCGTTTCGGTAGGTTTGACCTGCAAGAACTATCTGTCACTGAAATTATTGGCAAGATGCGAACAAAAGTGAGTTGCCGTTAGAATTGTCAAAATAATTCGCATTTCAAAACCGATGTGCGACGAAAAAGTTTACCAAACTTATTTCAGCGAAATTTATACGATTAATACGTTTAGCTTTTTTTTTTGTATCGCAATAAAACAATCAAACAAATAATGATCGTATATTAATTAGAGTAGTTCTAAAATTAACGGCTTGTCGCATAGAACAGACGCTCCACTATGAGCACTAATAATTAATAAAAGTACTAGTGCGGGGGCAGAAGAAGTCAAAAACTTCTATTATATTAATATAAAATTTCACTGAATCATATGAATTTGTTGCAGAAATCTATACACATACAAACAAAAAACCGCTTATTCGTTGGCTGAGCAAATATTATCATTTACACAAGGTGGCGCAAAAAAAACCTTCCGATGTTTTTTGGCTGTAATTTAAAAAAAAATGAAAAACTTTGATTCTTCTTGTGGATTATTTTTATTTGGTCTTTTAATTTTGTTTACATCAAGTCGAGAATATGATGTCATGTAAATGGCCGCCGCCACAGTTGATTGTCATTTGAGCCCTTTTTATGGCATTTTCCATCACTTTGTCCAAAACTTCCGGCGATAGGTCCTCACATTCTTGACGGATATTGTCTTTAAGAGCTGCAAGAGTCTGAGGCTTGTTGACATAAATCCGCGACTTCAAAAAGCCCCACAAAAAGAAGTCTGGAGCGGTCAAATCAGGCGATCTTGCTGGCGAGTGCAAATCGCCAAAACGGGAGATTAGGCGCCCGGGAAATGCATCCTTCAGCATATCGGTTGTGGCACGTGCAGTGTGTGCCGTTGCACCGTCCTGTTGGAACCACATGTTTTCCAATCCCAATTCATCAAGTTGCGGCAAAAAGAACTCGTTGATCATTGCTCTGTAGCGCTCACCATTCACAGTAACCGTTTGGCCCGCGACGTCTTCGAAGAAAAAAGGTCCGATGACTCCTCCAGCGAAAACAGCGCACCATACAGTGACTTTGAGCGGGTGTAATGGCTCTTCGTGGGTTACACGCGGATTTTCAGTGCCCCAGAAGCGTAAATTTTGCTTATTTACGTACCCGCTAAGATGGAAATGGGCCTCATCCATCACTCATGATTATTTTGATGAAAAATAATCTTCCTCTTGGTGGTGATTAAGGATGGCTTGAGCGTATGTTAGACGCGATTGGCGGTCAGCAGCTAACAGCTGATGCACCGTCTGGACTTTGTACGGAAACATCTTCAAATCTTGTACCAAAATTCGCTGTAAAGACCGTCGACTGACACCCATTTGCGTGGCACGTCGTCTGGTGGATGTCGACAGCGCTTCCATGACATCCTCAGCTACAGCAGCAATATTCTCTGCAGAACGGCTACTCCGGGGTCTGCTACGCCTGGCAGCATCTCGTGTTGTGCCAGTCTCTTCGAGGCGAGCGGCTAAACGTCGCAGTGTTTCACCAGTAGGCGTTGGACGGCTAGGAAATCTGCGACGAAATTCACGTTGTGCCAAAGTCACCGACCGATTATTGGTCAAATAAATAGTCACCAATATTCCGCGTTCTGCAGCAGTGTAGCGTAACATTGTTCTTAACGTGTTTACTAGACAAATGTCAAAACAGAACGGACATTAGGGGCCAATCGCAAAATTTATAGCATTTTCTGATAGGAGGATTACTTTTGCGCCACCTTGTATATTGTTTTCTAAATTCAAAAAGATTATACGCGGGCTCTGTACCAAAACTAAAAAAAAGACGAATATTTTGTTGCCCACTTTTTGGGGCTTCAAATTTTTAAAAATGTTGACCATATTTTTGTTTAAGAAAGTCTTGCCGAAACTTCTAAGTATTTGCTTTCATTGCATTTTACTTCAATAAAATTGTAACAGATTTGGCTGCCACTGTTGGTGTCTTTGTGGCGAACACATAAAGTCTGATATTAGAGATGGGGAGATAACGTTCGTTAATTTAAATAATTATTTCATTTAATTTTTCATTGTTGTAGTTTTTGTGTGTTTTGTGTTCAACATCCATAAACATTTGTACTATTTTGATAATTCTTTATTTATTTATTTATTACTTGTTGTGTTTTGTTTTTCGTTGGTTTTGATTTTTTCCCCCTCAACCTTTTGCTCGGACGTCTTTCCAACAAAACTGCTTGTCTTTAGTGCACCAGACACAGACTCGCACACACAAACACTTTCCGAATAGTAAAATGGTATTGGGGCATGGAATTTATAGTTTTTAAATATTTTTTGCATAATTTGTTAAAATTCAAACTTAATTGGTTTTGTGTGATTTTTTCTTTTCTTTTTTTCTTTTGGTTTTGGTTTTGGTTTTGCTTTTTGCACATGTTTTAAATAATTAGCATTTTGTTTGTTGGTTTCATTGTTTGCTTTAACTAATGGGGAAATAAAAACAAATGGATTTTTTTATATTATTTGTTGAAATCCATTAAGTTTTGTGTGCTGGATGTGCGAGGAATTGATAAAGAGTGATTAATTACTATTAAGCGTAACAGCCTCTCAAATTAGACCAAAGTGTGTTGTGCAAATTTTGAATTGACATGAATGAACAGTTGAATCGATATCTTTCACTTTGATAAAGTTCCTTAAAACCACTATAACCCAACCTTCAAAATCCTTATATATACGACAGCGATAAGTGAAGGTAAATGTACACTGGACATAACATCCATCCATCCATCCATCCTCATCCCTGAAATATATAGAATGAAAGCAAATATTGCGAAACACTAGTCCTTCTTTCGTGTTCCCCACAAACCAGTTCTGGCGTTGAACTCTGCGTACTGGTCCCAAAACAAAAAAATCTAGTGCTGTGGAAAAACACTGGAAGTATCGATACGATTTCAAACTGAGATTCAGGAGGTGGTCTACGATATATCAGCTGATGGCTAAAATGCTGTGCTGGCCGACTTTTTTGCATTCACATTCCCACCAGCAGCAAACACCCACCAGTCCCAAGAGCAGTTTCAGACACTTGGAAGCCTTCTCTTGAACCCTTAAATGGAAATCCGGTGTATTTTACTTTAAAGGTAAATACACTGTTCAAAACTGTGGAAAATGTTGAACAAATTGCATTTTTTGATACGCAGAATTTGTCGTGTGGCCCGCGAATTTATATAATTTGATTTAATTTGCCCAATTAAGCGAGATAGTGTGACCTCCTTAAGCCAACTAATGTCGCAATGGCGTTGTGCCCAACATGCAAAGAGAACAAATTGTCACAATGTGCGACGTTAATGTGAGCACCCTAAAATAAATTGCAACAAGTTTTCACAAATGTGCCGGTATAGCACGATGCCAGTTGGGGCAGATTGTGCGGATTGCGTGATTAGAGTTGGCAGCACTGATGTCTCATTTTTAATTTAAAAAAAAAGAAAATGTATTCGGCACAAAAACGATATTGAAACAAACGGGTGAATCCACAATAGTTTGCAACTAATATCAGGCCACATCATTGATATCGTGTGAACTTTTCTCTTTCTTGTTTTTCTTTTTTTTTTGGTTAAAAAGTTAATTAATCTGAAACGCAGCCACTTAACGAAACTGAAAGACAAACAAGTGCTTGCATGCTTTCATACCTGTTCACATGCGATGTTGCTGTCACAACTAAGTGCGGCTGAAATTATAATAAAATTAAATGCTTCTTATTGCTCGTAAAATTAGTTGCGCACAAGAATGTTGTAACAAATGAAATCAGTTGAAATTTTGTTGGCTCGTGTATGATTTTCTGTTTTTGTTTTTGTTTTTGTGGCACGAAAATCTATCCGTATGTTACCAAGACGAAAAGTGAACACACAAAATATATGAAACAATAAAATATTTTTGGGAATAAAAAGTAGAAAAAAGAAAACGAATGTCTCATGTAATACCCAGACATGAAGAAATGCTGCACTGCAGAAACTTTAAATTATTTTTGTTTATTATTTTCCTATCGTTTTTTTTTTTTTTTAATTTTTTGATTTTGTAAATGAATAATGGGGAAGGTGGGGTGCGTTTAATTTGAATGTATGAGGAAATTAGCGTTTAAATGCAGAACAGAATTGAAACTGCCTGCGGAGTTCATTTAATGGCAAACACAACATTTGACATGTGTTTTATATCTCATAATTACACACTTATAAATATTTAAACATAGAACGCAAGTTTGGCCGCAACTGCGGTGTATAATTATGGCTCCACGTGTATAGACGCAAGCAACTGCGGTCTATAATTATTGCTGCACGCGTACATGTATTGACAAAAATTAATTTATTTGATATAAATAACTCGGTTGTTATTGCAATGAATGGTAAAAGACGTGCTCAGCACTACAATTGTTTAAAAATATAATTATATATAATTATATGTTTGTTTGAAAGAGCAATTCGATACAAGCGGGGCAGACTAATCGAAGACGGCGTTAACAGACATGGCCTGTCTTAAATCAAACGCTATGGGACCTCGTTGAGAACTGAGGCTGAAGTAGACGAAAACTTGTATCAGTTTCCGACTAACACGGGCGACATTCAGCCTATAGACGCCGTTATCTATTGGGCTTTTACCATCCAGCATTGCGACTTATTCTATTTGGCAGCATCAACATCGTCGCCAAATTTTGGTCAACGTCACTTTTACTCAATCTCAACGACACCTCAACGCTAATTTGATATTCCCCAACAGTATTAAGATGGCGATGACTTAACAGTTAATTTATATATAGATATATTTTTTTAATTATATCTGAAAATTTTGGTGGGAACTATATTCATAAATATGTGTTCTTTTGCTGTTCCGAATTTTAATTAAGAAGAAAATACCACTCAGGCGGAAATCAAACAGATGAAAAGTAAGTGGTAAATTCAAAGTCCTCGCGCACATATTTTGTGGCTTTTTTTTTTTTTAGAGGTGTGAACAAAGAACCATACACATATGTAAGTATTTATTTGTTCCGAACCCCATTAAAATCGGCAGCAACTTTACGATTTTTATCCCAAGGACGCGATATCGATTCGTGACTATCGCAACCTGTCCTGTGTTAGATTCTAACTGAGACTCTTGACAGTTTGGCCATAATGGATCAGTGGAGGCTGAAATAAAAGGAGCCGATTTAACGAACGAATTTTACTGGTGCGATTGTGTTCTTTTTATGCTGAAGTCTCTTTTTGCCGTTATTAGGGAAAACGATTCTTGCGTATCGCTGCGACTGTGATATTGTTATTGTGCTCGGACTCGATTCAATGTTCATATTTCATGTACTGTAAGCAACAACAAAAACACAACCCGCAAAAGTCTAATTTGAATTGAAAAACATCTGAAGTTGCTTTTAATGCTTGTAACAAATAACTGGCCTCGTGAAAATAAAATTTTCCATACAAAGAAGTTGCCAGTAGTGCGTGAGGCAAATTTTTTCTATTGACTGTTCTATAATATGAACTAAAAATTATTTGCTATTCCATAGAACAACAAATGGCGGTTCTTTCGGATAGAATATTTTGGGGGCCTGCTGTGAACTGCGTAATTCAAAGTCACCAGTTGTTATGAATTTTTCTGAGCCGTGTTCTAAATTTATTATTTGAAATATTTTTGTAGACGAAAATTCCAGAACCATAAAATTTATTTACCCGATAAAGTACGAAAACACAACTAAAACAATTTTTAGCTGCTACCGGTGCACTGAAATCGCACTACAGGTTGTGGACTGGATAAGTCAGAAAGAATTAATAGATGCCAGAGCGGTTTTTATTTGTCACCAGCTCCTGGGGGGATAGACCCCTACATCTGCCAAACATTTTACCAGGTCTAGATCATGGGAAGGAGGAAAGGGCAAGTTGTGAAGCAGAGAACCTCATACTTACACAAGAAGAAGACACTAAAACTTGTAATCCAATAATACGAATTTTTCAATAGTGTTTTTTTGTTTTCCAATTGCGTTCTTAAGCGCTTGTCAATATGTCTACTTAAAGGATTTTTGAAAATCAGCTGATTAAAGATGACATTTTACCTTGATTTTAAACAGTCTTAACTTTAATCTGTGAATAGACAATAATATTTAGTTTTTAGTGGGTCGCTCTGACATATGCGACCACACACTCGCTCATTTTTGCGTAAGATTTTTTTTGCCCATTCAAAGCAAATTTGTAGAAACCTAAACAGTCGTTTGAATGACTATTTTGTTTTTACGGCTGTTGTTGTGTCGATGATCAGGTGCCGAAGCAAAATAAAATTTGTTGCAAGAACAATGTACATGTACGTGCTACCAGCAAAGATGCTCGAGACTCTAAGCAAACAAACAACAACAGCAATAATGCTGTTGGCAACAACAGCAACAACTAAATGCCTTCAATTATAATTTTACACTTTATCGTTTGCCAACAACAAGAGCAATGATTTTTTTTTATTATTAAAAATTAACGCATTAATTGTGTGCAATGAAACGGGGGAATATTTGCCAATCGTTGCCAGATTTTTTTTTTACTCACCAAATAGATTTTTATGACAATCAATTCGATACATCACATTTAAAAAAATTAGTGCACCTTTTCCATATGCAAAAGGATTTGGAAAATTGATGCGCAAACAGTTTGTAAGTAATTTGTTAGTACAGTTTTTTGACGGGGACATTTTGCCCCATTCCCATTTTCCAAAAAAAAGTTTAGTCCACCTCTTTCTTGTGCAAAAAGAATTTTGAATTATGCTCGTTTATATGGCAATATCTGTTACAAAACTAAGTGGGTGTGATTTTTGCCGACGAGTCCAAATTTAACATTTTCGACTCGGATGGTCAAACTTACGTCTGCCGTAAGCCAAACACAGAGCTGAAAAACATAAACTTGAAGGCAACAGTAAAACATGGTGGTCGGAATGTCATTGTGTGGGCTTGTATGTCGTCAAGTAGGGCTGGAAACTTGCAGTTTATTGAAAATACAATGGATAAAAACATCTATCTGGACATTCTTAAATAGAAATTACTGCAAAGTGCTGAAAAGTTGGGCATCAAAGAGGAGTTTCGCTTTTAGCAAGATAACGACCCGAAACATAAGTCAAGTATCGTCCAGACTTGGCTGGTTTGGAAGTGTCCCCACTTGATGCCACCGCCGGCACAATCACCTGATTTGAATGTTATTCAAAATTTATGGGCCAAAAGATTAGACCAAAACATCCGCCAACACCAGATATCGAACCGAAATGACCTAATAACAGCACTAAGGGAAGAATGGTCGAAAATAACTCCCGAAACCACAAAAAAAAGTAGCGAATTCTATGCAAAACAGATTAAAAGCGTTAATTAACTAAAACGGTTATTTTTAAACTTAAAAAAAAGTACAATGAAAAGTAGATAAATTTAATTTTTTTTTAAATGGTTGAAATAAGCTGTGACTATAGAAATACCTAAGTTTTATTATTTTGAGTTTTTAAGATTATAAATATGTAAGTTTTAGAATAAAATAAAAATTTTTTATGCAGATAAGAAAGTCTTCTATTAAATTCTGTATAAATTTTATCAATATTTTGCTTCATTCAAAAGTTATATCGACTTTAACTTGTTTAGTGAGGCTGGTTGAAATAAGCTGTGAACCACTGTATGTACATGTTGATGTATATACATACATATGGACGTAAGTATGTATTTAGTTTGCCTGTCAGTTTCCAGAAAACATTCAATTTGTCTTGTGAGTTGTGATTGATTTATTACACATTTTATATTTATTGGGAATGGGATGTGAAAAAGGATCTTTTTACTAGATTCTGAATTTAATTTTTTGGTGAAATTAATTTCTAGTGTAGTGACAAAATAGGGACATGTGCAATATATGCAAAAGTTCTTACAGGTATGAGAACTTCCAGCACAAGTCTAACAAAATTTTCTAAAATTATTTCGTCGTACTTTAAAAAAAAAATTTTTTTTTTGCTTTCAGATTTTTAAAATTTTAAATGAAAAACTTTAAATTGGAATGGAAGTTTTCGAACTGCAACAATTTGATATATTGTTCATATGTATGTATGTATATATTTCGAATGTTTCGGAAGTTAGAACTGATGCTTCTAATATCGGAGCGTTTTTATTTTTGTTTGTTTTTAACACTGGAAAATTGTCTTCGTAGCTTTCGTTTGCTTTCTCCGTGGCAAAATAGGGGAACTCCATGTTATTTATGTAGTTTTTTCACAAGATTTTTCTTTACACTTATAACTGTATACATATAATATGATTTGTGGTCCTTTATGGGTTTACAGATGTAAAAAAAAAGTTGTAAAAAATGTATGCCGAAGTGTTTTTTTTTTGTATTTTCTAATCTAAGATGTACTCTTATGCTGTTTTTATAAAACAAAAACCTTTGGAAATCACAACGGAGTTTCTCGTGAATTAGAACCACTCCAGGTACAATGTGGCTCTATCTTCCGAACGTCTACTGTACTACAATTTGATAATATTCTTCCTGTATTCAAAGCGAGTAGTGATGGAAATTTGTGTCACTACATTGAAACAAATAAATTGAGGTCTAAAAGCACAATTTAAACTCTACAGCGATCGTTATCGTTATATATAACATGGAATTATCACTATAATTTATTTAAAATATTTTAAACCAATTTCCTACCGCTGCGTGTCACGTAAAGCTCAGAAAAAAGTTGTATTACTTTATGAACACTGTATTGTCATGTTCGACGCGAAGCCTTTGACAGCGACACTTTAAATAAAGACTTTAAACTGTTCAGGCACGTAATATAAAAATATAGAGAGTCTCCTCTAAGATATTTGTTAAGTCGAACTCTACTCTTATTAAATGTAGAGATAAATTAATAATATTTCACAAAATATCAGCAAACAAGTTTACGCTGGCGTAGCGCTCGTATTACGACTGCGTAGTGGAATGTGTGTTAACTGTGTAGTTGGCCGTAATGGTTTCATACAATATCTCAAAACAATTAATCCAAAAAGTTGCTGTCTTGAGCCACTCTGAGTAAAACACAATTTCATATTTACGTTAGAATCCAAATAATTCTCGTATTGTTTCTTTTTCTCAACCATCTTATCAGCGGGGAAGGTATGCCTTCAGATGAAGACGAATGTAGGGAAACTTCAGCAGCTACAACAAATATGTCACATCATACATCATGGATGTAGGTATGAATGAGTCTCAGGCGAAGGAAATGGCCGTTCGGTTCCAACTCTAGAATCAATCAATAAACCAAATTCTTATGCAAAATCTGTCATGTGTCTCGTATGTGCGCTGCTAATAGGTTTGAGGCAATTTCTGATATTTTGGATATTCTTCACCACTGTGGCCATGTTTTTACTGGAACGACTAGATTAAATTCACGCTCTTGCTGCAATTATGTAGCGGGCTTGGCGACCAAACTCTTAAAAGCGGTCTCATGTTGGCCGAAAATAATGTCAGTTGTATAGGGAAATTGAAAGTGTTGCCACAACTGATATACAAATATCGTAATCTTAATACGGAAAGGGCCAACTCAGTTTTCGTACAACGAAATACAATATCAAAAATCTACTTCTTTCGTTGGCTTTCGATTTTCATGACATGCCAGAATGGTTTATAATCAAATTATTGTGCAATTAATGTGCTTTTTCAAATACAAATTTCTATACGTGCGTATTTATGATACGAGTACATAAATATTTCCATTAAAACTGTTCTCCAACAAAGTTTTGCAAAAACTTCAAGCAAAATCTTCACACATATTGTGCGACACTTTTGCAAGATTTCTTTCTTCAATGTTTTAATTTTTTTTTTTATAAAAAAAAAGTTTTATTGCAATTTAGAAGTTTTTGTTCTTTTGTTTTTATTTCTATTTTTGTCATAATTAAATCTGGCAGCACATGTCGCACAAAAGTTCTTGTACAACCTGAACATAAAACACTCATTCACACACACACGCGCACACACACGCAAACACAAATACCGACGTGCACACACTGCCAAACACACAATTGTGATACGAACATGATGATGTCTGGCGTTGTGACTGCCTGGTATGATTTTAAAGAATTGCAGGCGATGATGACGATGGCAACAACAAGAAAACAGCAACAAAACTAAAGAAAAAGACAACGCCAGGGAAAATAATGCGACAATTGCTTTTAATATAAAAATAAAACGACACAAGCCCAGGGAAGTTAAAAAATTACCGGAACAATAAAAATAAAACTTTAACCTAATTTATGAATTTTCTATGCAGAAAAGACAAAGAACAAGAATAATTAGCATATTTTCTAAAAAAAAACAGGCAATTAAGAATAAAGCGACTTTATGCCAATTTAAAGACAGCGCAGCTGATTACTTTTCTATATTTTAGTCTTCGCTGCATGTCAATAGCTCAGGAAATTTGATTTTTTTTTTACATTTTACAAAAAAACCCGTTACTTTTTACCAGCTGTGAACTCCGCTTGGTAATAGAGTTACGCGGCAAGAACAAGATGAGTTCATAATAGTCATCCGCAGCTGCATTCGCTTTGTCTTATTTGCATGTCAAAGTCAGTCATATGGCGTTTAAAATTTTTTACAGCAAAACACAATATCTGGAATCCGAGATTTATTATCATTATTATGAATGTGTAAATTATACAGGTGATTTGAAACACACACTGTGAAAAAAGAACTAAACTTTGACAATCTAACAAATGTTCAAAATACTGACAGCAAAAAACAGTCGCCTCAGCTGTCAAAACCAGCTGTTATTAATTCGTCTGGCGCAGGAGTTTTTCAGGCCAGTAAGAACCAAACTAAGAAGGTCAAATCATTTGGTTGTTATTGTATAGGTATTAGCCGAAAATTTCTAGCTTGGCTAAAATTGTGTTAAATGAAATTAAAATATTTAACACAAGTGGTAAAATAAAGCCGTTATGTTTCAGTTTTTTTTCGCTTGGCTTTAACGTACATATTCTGCAAATTAATTTTCGCCAAATCAGAATAGAATTCCAAACAAAAGTTAATCGGATTTATGTATATGTGTGTATAAGTCAACTGTAAATTTCAGAACACATGATGGATCTGAAAGCAAAGCACTATGTAGGTGCCACTGTGCCAGTATCATATTAAACTTGAATTTATGCTTCAAAAAGAACCTTGAAGTTAATAGATTTTTAAACTAATTGCGCAGATTTTTCCTAAGAATTCAATAATTAATTATGTATTTATATTTTAATTTAAGTTTATTACACAAAAAAACCAAAATTGTAGTCCAATTTTTGATCATTTTTCAGCTAAAAATTTGTTTATTGAAAATATTGCTTTGGATATTTAAGTGTTTCGGACCAAAAAAGAAAAATACGTTGTCCTGACTATATATGATGCTAGAAGCACAACTGCGACAAATGGCGCAATCGCCAAAGTTGTTTAGATTTTATGCCAACACACCTGATATTGTGTTGTTCGTGGTTTGCCCGCGAAAAAATTTGAAATAAATCTATTTCAACTTTCGTCGCGTATGACGACGTATGACGAAACCAGATACTATTCGCCGTTCGTTGCAGTTGTGCTGCTGGCATGAGATTAACATGATGATGTTTGTCTTAATTTCGTCGCATTCGTAATATAAATTGAATATCAATATATTGATCATACGCCACACCTGGCAATAGACTTTTTGCCAAGAAAGAAATACATACATTTGTATGTATGTATAGTGTGTGTCAACACACAGATGTGACACCGCCAAGCTATTGAGCCGTTTTGCATGATGTTATATTTTTAACAAGATGTTTTCTGACAACACGATCCTTCAAAAGTCGAAAGTTTTTGCTACCAACAACAAAAACCAAATATTTTACTCTTCAACTGGTGACATCCAAAGAAGGCTAAAATATGAAAACAGTAATCAGCTGCGCTCTCAGTCTAACCCATTATGACGTCAACACATCAATCTAATTCTCTTAAAATAAATATAAACTAAACTCCTACTTTTCCATATAAATTAATAGGAGTACAAAACGAAAATAATATGTCTAATCAAGTTCCAAAGTAATTTCTGCTTATGAGGACGCATCGATCTATACAGCAGCGTTGCTAAGTGCCTGTTCAGAAGGTTCATCTTTGTTTTCAATTTTTTCGGAGAGAGGGAGTACAAGAGTGGTACTTAATGCGAAAGTTAGTTGCTTGTATTGAAAAATTTTTTCGAATTATACACATGAAGTTAGCAGCAGGTTAATATTTTTGCTATTTCTTTGCACTCTTTGCTTCGCTGTACTATTCTGTGCTAAAACTGTGGATAATTAAATACATTTTACTGTGGAAAAGACAAGATTAGTGTGAAATATGTACATATATATGAATATATGACCAAAAGCCGTAACACATGAATGTAGAATTTTGTTACAACAACCAAACGAAAATATTGAAATGGATTCCTCTCTTGGGGGGTGAACCTTAAGGCAAATTTAAAAGAGAATTACAAAGAAATTGCTCAATAAAAGTTGTAGTTTGTGAACCGGTACCAAAAAAAACCTGCAATTTATGCAAAAAGTCTGTGCCAAACTATTTTATAGACTTTTATTTTTGATTTTTGAAAAGCCGCGCTATTTATGTTTTTCCCATTCCCTGATACTTCCAACGCAGAGATTTCTGCTTTTGGCAAATTAACATCAATAAATACAGAACTAGACATCTTCGATTTTATGTAGTAAAAACTTTGCTTACAACTGCACCAACACGAAGAATATATGCAATAAAATTTAAAAAAAATCCAACACGAATTCCAGAACAGCGTTCTTAATTCAAAATCATGGCCAAAGTTTTCGGGCTGCAAACGGCATCATTGGCAACAATTACCTGGGAAAGCTAAATCGATTTCAGGCGCATATGACCCGGAGATTTTGCAATGATTTAATATAGAGAAATTGCTGTTCCATCAGAATAAAGCACGTGGGCATTGCAGCAAAACTGCTTGACCTCTAGACCAAAATTTTCAGAACTAGATGGTTCGAAAATGGTTGAAAGGTTCGAAACAATCGAAGAGGTTTAAGACATGTGACAAATCTAATTGTTTTGAAGAGAATAAGAAAACCCTGAAAGACGCTGGACTAAGTAACGCGGGTGCCACACTTTTTAAGTCGTTGACTACCAGATTGCTTTCCATTTCACCTTTCCCGTTAGTTGGCAATTATTGGTTCAAAAACAGCTGATCACAGAAACAGTTTACGGCGTTACTTTAAGCAATAAATTGTGATAGTAAAAAACTTGTAATAATTCATCAAAAACAAAAAAAAAAGTGAATAATAAAATTGTCTTAATAAAAATACTTGTAAATATTTTATATTAAATAATAAAAAATAAATAAATAAAATAAAGAAGCTGGCATTTTTAAATATTTATTCGTCGAGGGCATTTTTTACTAATGAACTTGATTAACAATTTGAATGCACACTGTGTCACAGCTGTTCAAGTCAAGTGAGTTTTGACCAGCAGATTGTGTTCTCAATTTCAATCTATTTTAATGCAACCTGTGTCACAGCTGTCAGTTCAAATGAATTTTGACAAGCAGCTTAACCAGCTGTAAAGTGTGGCGTTTTACTTTAGGAACTCGTCAGTTGATACCCAAAAGCTGCGTAACCAACAAGAAGTATGAAATCAATCTTATGATGGATTATGATGCCTGTGAACAAAGTCCGTGGTCTCTTCAGTTTTTACTGTCGTGTAATAAAAATTAGTTATTTTGTAAGTGAAAATCGAAAGAGCTTAAGAAAAAATCGAACTTTCATAATGTGTTACCATTTTCTTTCTACTGTAATTTAATTAAAATATTAATTATATGGTTTTGCATTTCAGATGGCGATTTGTTTGGTTTTCAGGTTGCGATCGACAATCTACGGCCACAGATGTGAAATTGTCGCTTTAAGCAGTCGGCGATTTTAAACAAATCACTCAATAATTGTTCATCATAAACAGTTTCTGAAAACAATTACTCATATCGAAAAGGTGCATGATGGGGTCAGTCAACAAGGCGCCCTGGATCTATCTATCTATGAATATGTAAATAAATTATGTTCATTCTTGTTTTCTTTTTGTGTTTTTCTTCTTTAACAACAACAACAAAAAACGGGACACATCTCCAGATTTATTAGTTGAAAGTATTGAGATTTGACAGCTGTTCGCCGCGACGTGTGTTTCTAGGTGTTTTATTTCTTTTCTTACATACATACATACATACATACATGTCAACATACATACATCCATTTGTAGACACTTGTAAGTTAAAAATTGTCAGGCAACACATACAATATTTGCTTGATAACTCACCAGTATTTTTGTGTGTTGAGAAGGTCTTGCGAAAACAAATATTGTTGTTATTGTTATGCGATTAGCTGTTTGAAAGTTAAAGCTGTTGTTGTTGCTGCTGCTGTTGTAGCAGACGTTGTTTTGCTGATAACGTTTGTTGTTGTTGTTGTTGTTGATGATGGTGGGGTGCTGTTTGTGACTGTTGAGTGAAGTTGGCGCAAATGGTTGTAGCATCAAGTATTTGAATATCCTTTTTGTTGCGGCTCCAACATGTTATAGACAAATTTATGCCGAACGCACTACAATTGTGTTAAAAGTCCAAATTAATTGATTTTTTGTTTGTTTGTTGTATTCGTAAATTATAATTTCATATTTCCTAAAATTTAATTTTATTATTGGGTCACGCAGGGAATATGAGATTGGGGCCAAAAGCCGGCTTTGATTTTGTTTGTTTGGTTTCGCTATTGCAAACACATTTTTGCGTTTATTTGATAAGTATAATTTTGTCAAACAAAATTATTTGCTTAAGAAACTCAAGACACGTATTGCAGTTAATTTAATTTTCTTTCTTTTGTTACAGAATAAACTTATTGCTTAAAAAAATAATAATAAACGAAAGGCAAATCAAAGCAAGAAACAATATTCTGTCACAATTTATCTGGTTTTCTTTGAATTTTTGTAGAATTTTTTTTTTTTTTTTTTGTTTCAGGCACAAAATTGTATGAACTTTTGTTTCGTGTTTGGTTATATTTTTTTGGGGTTTTGTTGTTTTTACACCACACGACCACAGAACTATTGAATTGATTTTTAGCAAAAGACAAATAATCCCGTTACCATCACCAGCATAGCGGTCGTCTAATAACAAACTGTTCTAAAGGAAACTCAATAAACATTAATTTCCTTTCCTGCTCTTATTTTAAGAACAACACAACCAAACAAGCCAACCAAACAAACTGGTCAGCCGACCGGGTTGTAATCAAACACGTTGCAGCAACATGGCACTGCCGTACGAAGCGGCCATCTACTAAGAGCTGCTAAAACTATTAGTAAAGCCAAATCCTTGCGCGTAAAACACCGTGTTTACACAGGTTTTACAAACTAATTTACAAGTGATTGCATGCCAAAAAAAATCCCCTCTCTTTTTAAATATTATTTTAGGTTCATAAACAGATCCACGTTTAAATAAGAAATAAGAATCTAAGTATTTGATCTTACGATTTCCCAGAGCTACAAGAAGTTAAATTTATGGACGATTTTCCGGTTTGTTTCGTTAGTCACCAAAACTGGTTTATGTGAATCTTTTTTTTTTTTTTTTGAAAGCAGAAACCGTTTGATACAATTTAATTAGCGAAAGCTTTAGTCTGCGATTCCATTTATTCGAGGCTATGGGAAAAAAGGGAATATTCTTAGCGGACTAAGGGTCTAGTACGAGAGTGTCTGATAGCAGCAGGGAGAGAGAGAAGAGCAGGTATTTTGTAGTTGCCTCGCTGTGTGAGGCCTGAATGCAATCGGGAACTTCATTCTAAAACAGATGCTATCACTAACAAAGGAGTCAGTGATGAGAATGGAAATCGAAAAGTACTTGGAAATGTCCAAAGTCTCAAACAAATGCTTATTTTGTTGTTATTTTAGTGGTACTGAACACCATCCGCCCCCCCCCCCTTATTCTTAAACCAATAAAAGCAAATTTTATGGCGCCTGTACACCACCTATTACCATGATCAACAAATGATTTACATCGATAGTTTCGTTTGGGTCACAGCAGCACAAAGGCTGTCTCACGGTCACGTCACGCCGCCAAAAATCTTCTTTCATCGACTTATTATGTGATAAGTGGCGGCACCAAATGCGTGCAGTAACTAATTTTAATATTTTGCTTTTGAAAAATGGGCGTGTTTGGCGAGTGTCTGTCGAAATCCCAAAAAGTTGGTGCCATAGATCATAAATAAATGATACAGTAGAAAATATTAGACCAACAATTTTCCATACCCGCTTCAATCAAGTCTACAGCTGCTCACATGTGCAGCATGTTCGATAGCAACATGTTGGGAGTGCTCATGACTGTTTCATTACGAAAAGCTTATTAACCCTTTCAACATGGACACTCAGACATCAAAATCAGATTTTGCTACATCTTTTCTTGCAGGGATGTCGAATGACGGCTACTAAATTGCAGAAATTATTCTGAATATATAACTTGTGTGTTCTTTTGCAGATGACCATTTTTTTTTGTCAAGAGTCAGTGTTCTAATACGATATTTGACTAGTTGTTGAGCCCCAAAATATTTCAACATATTCTTCAGCACATTCTTATATTGTATGTCCAAAGTTTCGGAAGTTCTTGAAAGTGACAGCAACAAAATAAGCAGAAAATCATACATTTACAAAACTTCTTTTGGAAAAAAAGGACTTCCGACGCGCTACAGACAAGTGATATCTTTCTATTTGGCTAATTGTGTTTTACAACTCATTGTACTTGACTTTGATGCTAAATAATTGGGCATAGAGCGTCTTATAAGTCAACGACAAGCTAAAAATGGCAACTGTTCCCGAATCCGATTAGAATAAAAACTTTAGCAGAAATTACAAGGTAAATGCCGCAATGACCGGCCTATTACAGTCATTATCAACTTGTCACGTTTTCAAATAGACTTTAAACATATGGAAAAAATGTACCATAATCGCAAGAAATTAGTGTTTATTTTCGACCAACCACAAATTAAGATTCTCAAATTGTGTGGCAACTGCATCGTTTTCTCCTTAATGGGGCACGCCCTATTTACAAAGTTGTCCAACTGGCCAGATACAGTGCAAAACATTTTTTCTCTCATACACTGACATTTTTTATACATGTATGTACATATAATGATTAAATGTTGTTATTTGTGACTTTGACGAATTTTCTTTTTCAGTGTAACAGTTTTAGTAAAAGTTTTGATAAATCACAACTTCGAAATAATTTTATTATTAGTTTTTTTTTTTGAAAAGATTTGTCATATATCATTTAAATATTGATTCTATGTTTTATTTATAATTTAAACTGAATACAATGTTTTAATAAATGTTTTAAATATTCTTCAATATAATAATCGGATGTGTGATAGAAATCAAATTTAAAATTTTGTCCGTTTTACGTTTCTTAAATTTGTTATGGGTTTTTTTTTCACTACTTATTTGATTCCGATTGTACTTTTATTAATAGGGGGGTTGTGCATGAAATTGTACCCAACATATTCATACATGTTCGGGTAGAGTTGTTTTTCAAAACGATCGATTCCCATCCCTAAACGTTCATAACTAAATGTTCGCCTTTATTATCAGTAGATTTGAAATTTTACTGAACACATTTACTTTTTTAACAGAACCCAAAAAAAAAACACAAAACAAAACACTCAGAATATTTGCTAGGATTCGAACCTACGAGCTCTGAAGCGTTGTGAACACCCAGCCAACTCAGCCATTCAGGCAATTAAGAAAATATCCCGACTATCCCTTAGAACGTTCTTAAAAGATGACTAATTTACAACACTTTTGCTTCATCAATCATGAATTTATTTAACCCATTTCATGTGTTTGTACTCCATATATAAAACATGCATGATCATGCATTCAATAACATCAAAGTACACTTTTTCTTTTGTTCATCTATCTAATTGCACATTAATAGCATGATGTTAAGTAACAAAATGTTTGCATAAGTATGACCATTAATGACGGAAAAGGTATTTATAATTCGTGGTGAGTAAAAGTCGGGCATGCCAAATCATGCCGATTACTTCTTCTCACATGTAAGTATATATGTATGTATATGAGCATCAAGTTAAATCAAACTCAGATGTAAGTAAATTTACAGCATTCACTATCCACACATGACGTGTAATCGCATTAGCACTTTGAAAGCAGCCCTGTAGCAATTTTGGCATTCGTATTGTTTGCGCTAGAAAGTATAAATTGCACTAAATTTGCCATGTCTGTTGTGTATGGGTTGAAATGCGAGAGTCAATCCGCTCCCACCACAACAAAAAGAAAACCCCCCTTTAAAAAGAAAACCCCCCTTTAAAAAGAAAACCCCCCTTTAAAAAGAAAACCCCCCTTTAAAAAGAAAACCCCCCTTTAAAAAGAAGTGGTCGGTTGCGTTAGTAAAGACATTTTTGTATAACAAAAAAAAAAAAAGATTTTTTTTTCTTACTTTTGCGTGCAGCAGCTGTAGCACGAGACATTCATTGATGATGTCCATTCAATATGTTTTACTTTTTCTTATAATTTTAGTTTTGATTTCTTGTTTTCTACTATTTTTGCTTTTTTCATAAGAATGAATAAAAGAGGTCAGTCATCATCCAAGTACAATGTTTTATTTTTTAGACGGTGTCTAGAAATTTATGACCCAACAAAACAAAGAAAACAAAACGACAAGAAAAGAAAACAATTCGAATATGAAAAATAATGTTGTATGTTTAACGAAAGAAAAATAATAATACAAAATAAAAGACATTTTTGAGTAATTGTATGTATGTACAAGTATGTACGAGCGTACATATCGCACCCTAAATATAAAAGGGGCACAACTCAAAATACTAAAATTTTCAGGAGAGACAAAAAAACTGTTTATGTTTAGTTCATGGTGCAGAAGCAACACACTTAACATAACTGTATTTTTCCAGTTAAAGAAGATAGTGATGTGAAAGAAATTTTTGCAGTAGTTAGAGATGTGTGCTCTGAATTAATTTATGGAAAAAAGTCAGTTTTGGAAAATTTTGAGCTGTGCCCCTTTTGTATTTAGGGTGCGATATGTATGTATGTATGTAAGTACGTACATGAGCTCTTAGAAAGCACATTTTTCTAGCATATTCAAATTATATTAACAAATTTGTTGAGTTCAACTAGATGAACTCTGATAAAAGTGGAATTTATGAGCTCTTTTTAACAGATAACAAATGGCCGAGTGCCACAAAACAAAGAAGAAAAATCTTTAAGAAACAGTCGCACTTATTACTTAAACAAATTTTAATGTGATTTGAAATAAATACTTAAATAAGTGAATGAATGGAGGGAGATGCACATAAATTTTTAAACCAACTAACATTTAAAAGTTTAAAAAATCTCAAACACATGAAAAAATAAAAACTTTCAACATTCTTCTTCAACTTTCATTTTCCAGTAGATACTTGGAATTTAGAACTGACGGTTCTAATTTCTGAGCTTCTGAATTTTTCGTCTATTTTTAACAATGGAAAATTGTCTTTTTAACTCTTGTTTTGCCTTCTGCAAAATAGGGGAATCCCATGTTATTTATGTGATATTTAATTTCGGTGCAGATTTGTTCATTCGTTGAATTTTATTAAAATATATAATTTGCACGCAAATAATATTAAAAAAAATCTATCCAGAATTGTTTTTTTTTAAAGTTTTTTCTAATCTAAAATGTACTTTTAAGCAGTTTTTGGAAATTCTGGTGATTTAAAACCCCTACAGGTACAAAGTGGTTCTAATTTCCGCGCGTCTACTGTAATTGTTAAGAAGAAAAGCAAATCAGATGAATAATATTATTTAATTTTTTTTTTAACGAAAATAGTAACATTAAAACATTAACATTCGATACCGGCCATGTTGTTAAAGCGTCATTTACCCAACCTGGGTAACCTGATAACGACAATGTGATCAATAATATATATTAGTTTTAATATATATCTATACATTTTCTTAATATATGAACTATTAAACCTGATACATCTGATTGAAAACACACAATTCCAACCCGTTCATACTATATTGAGGGAAGCGATCAACGCATGTGATATCGAGCAAAATTAGTAGAAACTTTTGGATTTTTAGTGACTTTATTTCAAACCAATAACATTACCCTGGCTGTAATTCAACATGCCCGAGTCTATACTATGAAAAGAAACAATTTTTGTAAGCACCAAAAATATTTTTTTTATTATTTTAAAACAAAAAAACATAAATTAATTGATTAATTCATATAGTTTGCGATCAAAACTTCTGTCAGGCTAATTTTTTTTTTAATATGAGAGAGAGAAAACAACTCGTAGCTTGAATTGGTTTAAATTTATAGTTTGACCAGACAATTTTTAACTGAGACACTAATAGACAAATTTTTTTCTTACAAAGTTGAATTGACAAAAACACACTGATTCTAGTTAATTGTCGAAAATATACTAATATTAAGTTAAAAGTTTTAATTGTGAAAATAAAGTTTTCAGCAATGCTTTTCTTACTAATCAATCGGTTCATAAAACAAGTTTTATGGAAAATTTTAAATCCAGTTTTGCCCACCACAATGCTACGTATCTACGTATATATATATACATACATATGTATGTAGGGTATATAAATTCATATAAATAATTATTATTTATTTACCATTTTAGTCATCATCCAACCGTTTTCTTGCATTTCCTTTTGCCGCAAATTTGCGCTTCTTGAATGAAGTTGATGAGTTGCTGGCAAATTCTGCATCCAAAGTTTCTATAGTTTTTTCTTTAAACCGTTTAACAGGTGGTTCGTAAGGTACATCAGAGACAACAGGAGGTGCGTAATAACTATTTGTTACGGGGAGCTCTAAGTCCACTGGAGCGGGGGGTGGTCTTTAAAATTAAGTAAAATGGCTATATAAAGCATCCTTTAACTTTAAATACATACTTAAGGTCTGTCCCACGCTTTTGAACGTCAACTTTTGCCAACATTTGAACCAACAAGGAACTGATTAAAAGCAAAGTAATCTAAATGTGACAAGTAGCAAGTCATTAGAGTACGCGGTAGGTGAAAAAAGTTCACTGGCGAACGTTGAAGTTCGGTACCGTGGGAAAGATAATAGCAAAATTGTAATTCTTTGTTCATTAAAGAATCACTTCAAACTATTCAAACTTTATTTTTCTAGTTTACTTACTTATTTTCCACGACTTGCCATTGGCCTATTACCGGAGCTTTGGCTTCTTCTTGGGTTTTAAAACTTGCCTTACGCTCTTCTTCAGCTTTCTGCTCTTGTTTAGTGGCCGGTTGTCTATAAATTTTTAAACGCTCTCGATTATATCTAGCCACTTCTTCGTTGACATTTTCCCGAAATTTTTTGGCTTCTTCAGCTTCTTGTAGTTCTTGTTGTTTAGCTGCCAAATCATTGATCCGCTGATATTCTTGCCACGACAAATACCCTTCTTTAGGCGCTTCCCAAACACTTTCGTTTGTTTTTACATTCCAATAATACGAATGACCATCTTCACTAACACCTTCTACCCATAAAGAAGCATTTGGCACGGCAGAGTGATCTACTTTTACTATGCCCACACGTGGCCCGTCCTCATTTTCATCATCAGAATTGCCAGCCAAGCGTAAAGGATCAATTTGCCTATATTTTGTAATGTCTTGGTCGGATGTGGCCGAACTAGTTGAGGGCCCAACACTAGTCATCACAGCATTTATAGAGTGTGCAGTTAAATCACCGCGCCTGTGTATGTCCTGGGCATACGAACGCATGGCTGCCTCTTCCATTTTACGAATTTCTACATCCATTTTACGTTTTTCCTGTTCAGATTTCTCGCTTTTTCGGCTGATATCCGTGATACGTTTGGCCACATTCAGTTTATGTCGCTTGCCATTCTCGTGAAAAGAAATGCTCTGGAAATTTCATATTTATTAACAAACGTTTACAATCTAAGCAAAGTTCAGGCAAACTTACGGCCTTATTGTCACTGATCCAACATTTACAAAAGTCACAGTATTTGCGCTCATTTGATTTCCAATAATCCGCCCTTTTAAAAGAAAATAAGAATTTTGAGATGTGAAAATAATTTACTACCTAATAAATTTCTTACATTTCACTGAAATAAATAGATGTTGCGTTTCCAAATAAACAATATAAACAATTTCAGAGGTAAATTCGCAACGGCACCAAAAGAAATACACCACACATATGGTGTTGTAGAGTCGCCACATTGAGACAAGCTATTTTTCAATATTGCCACATTCGGCTAAAGCTGTATACATTTTAACGGATATTACTTGAAAAACAAGTTAAATTAAGACAATAGATGGCACTACAAAGAGAAAATGAAGTACATATTGGCAAATTGTATTTGAAATTGTTGTTGATAAGTTAGTGAATTCTAAAAACTTTAAAATAATTAAAAATGATTTTGATAATGGGTATGTATTTGTAAGTTCAATGTTAATATTTTTGAGCTTTATTATTTTTGTATTATTTTGTTTGTAACATATAATTAAATTGAATCTTTTACTTACTCCTCAAGTAGCGAAGGTGCCTAGAATTTATTGTTGAGCTACAAATGGAATGTTTTTAATCTGAAATTTTGTTTACTAAAAATTGAAAATTTTAGGGAAAAATATATAAAATTTTAGGTAAACAATAATAAATAAGTACAAGACGCACGTTTAAACTCGCTCATTTTTGGTATCCGCATAATACTCGCATGCGTAAGTCTAGTTGAAAAAGATTTCTTACATACACGTATTCAGAAGTTTTGAAAAGCTTCTCAAATTCCCTCTATAATTATTTAAGCATGAGATCACCATTCTATAGTATTCACTGACGCGCCATGATAACAGCCTGTTTGGCGCCGCTTTTGCACCAAACATATCGTACGAAACGATGAATTTGTACAGAAATCATTTTGGCCGAGCAACTGGACGCCACTATCGATTATTATCTATAATGGCACTACTTGCCATGATATGAGTAAGTTTTTATACTTCCTTTCTGTTAGCGGGCCCAGCCGCCCTAAATGTATACTTCAGAAAACAGAGTGTCCTGGTTTAAATTACACGACGGCAAAAAAACTTATTTTTTAAGTACAAATCTCTTTTCTTCCCCACGCTTGAAATGTTTGCGAACCTTAAAGTTCAAGATCGTCAAACAGGCACTTAGATTTTTGGATATCTTAAAAAAGCATTTAATTCATAAGCCAACCTGGATTAATATTTGCCAATATATTTACAGTCCTTTTTGCAGCCCTGTTCCAGGCGGCTTCTACTTTTTATGAAGTGGTCCCAGCAGGTTTCAATTGTTCAGCGAACTATTTGCAATTTAATTGAAATCCTTTTAAAGCTAATGAGAACCTGCTTCACAGCATGTGATCATATTTTCCTTCTAATAATCATATTTAGCTGTAAGAAGAAGAAAAAGAAGGAATAATAAAAACGAAACCCTTGCAGTTGCCTTCTTAGCCTTTCAATTTTCAAAATCAATGATCTTTTTCAGCTTGAAACTGGTGCACAAAAACTGGCTTAAAAACGAAACGCACACACACACTAACACACTCACACATGTACTAATTTTGATCCGGTCTTAAGTCGTTGGTCGTTGCTTAAAAACATTAATCAGCTGCCGCTGCCGCTGCTGATGCTGATTTAGTTTTTGGTCTCGTTAAGATTAAGGGCGGAACAATTAGTTTGTGGTGAGAATACAAATTAAAAGTTCACGAAACCGCCTTCCAATATCACCGGGATTAAAATAGTCGTATGTCTTTCAAGGGCTCAAAGGTGTAGAGAAAAGGATTCAAACTTTTGTTGCTCTATCCTCAAGATTTTGGCACAAGTTGAGAACCCAGCACGACACATTTGTTTTGAGATCAATTTGTAAACTAATTGAAATCTTTTTAAAAATAATTAGATCCCAGGACTTTAGCATGAAAAGATACTGAAGAAAGGCTTAAAAACTATAACAAAAAAAAAAAAAAGAACAACTACAAATATTTTACAATACATTGTGGCTGGAAATGGCATCGCTCAAGGCGTAAACATGTATAGTATACAGTGAAGGTTGCAAAACGGACACCTCCTATAACCGAATAGCTGCCATTAGATCCAAAATATATTGAACCTCTTATTGGCGGATAAAAACACCGCAACGGTGACTGTCCGTTTAAGAGAGGTGTCACTGTATATGTTTTAATATATTTTAGCTTAAAAGCTGTAACCTAGAAAACTCTTTTGGCACACACACACCCCACACCAGCAAACTTTTAAGTGCTTTTTTACTTTGAGGACACACAAAAACAACAGCAACAGCAACAGCAACAAAAAATAGTGCGTATATTAAATAAAAATTCATTCAGATTATCTCCATTATTTGATATTTTTCTTTATGTATTTAAAATATCATGGAAAAACAAAAACACAACTATTAAAATTTTATATTTTTGTAGACTTGAAAGTATTTAATACTCATGCACACACACACACACACACACACACACATCAGTACCAATTGAAGACAATCCCTGCTGCAGGATATTTTTTTAATATTACAGATACAAAGAACGCAGCATAATATTAAATAAAAATCTTCCAAATGGGTTTCAATTGCAAATAAGAAAAACACACATTAGAGCACAAACTCCATCCGAGTGACACTCGTTGCCATTTACATCTCAGCAGACCGTATTATTTCAACTGCCTGCCAACGGTTTAGGGCCACATACGAGTACTCGTACTTGTACGTTTAAGCAAAGCAGGAGTGTGCTTAGCAATCCGAAGTACTCTAGCGCAATATATATATATATATATATATATATATATATATTATAACAAAAAAGCTCAAGAAATATTTAACACAGTGATTTTATTTAAAGAAAAGTAACACAGAAAGGGTGGAGGACGTCCAGTCGGAACTGGTGGTGGCAGGAAGCAAATCGGCAGAGGCCTCTACGCAGGGGCTTCTTAAGTGCATCATGTTTAGCTCTCAGTCGAGTCTATTATTTAAAATGATGCATTTTCAAATAATTGAATTTATTACTTTTGTAAGTTTTCCAGCTGTCTGTATATTGACATTTCGTTGGCTACTCTGCATTTTCTGTTTTGAAGCCTACAATTACAGCATTTTTCTTTTTACGGCCCATTGCTTTTCGAAGTCCTCTTAGCCTTAATGTATTTGTCAATGTATTGCTGTCTTGTGGCAGATTTAGATGGTGGGGAATGTACAATCTCGTTAAGGCCTGATATTCTTTGGGGATTTCGAGCTACTCACCAACTCAGGACTCTCATTTTATTTTACTGTCTAGGGAATTGCCGGCAGAAGGGATTTTACAGTTTGAGTTTTTGAGCCCTCATATATCTCAACAAAAATGGCCACCTATGTGGGCCCGGCAAGTCTAACGGGGCGGTGGTGGGCCGTTGACATATTCATCAAGTGGGGTCAGATTAGGCCATATTGGCAGATGAAGATGTAAACCCGTTTCAGAATCGCTTTTCTTAAACAGTTAACCTTAGGAGCATGTGCACTCTGCCTTCTGGGCTATAGAGGGAAAGGAGGCACCTCCACGATGAAAATATATGTATATAATATGTATAATATATGGTCTGGTCCTATCGAATTCCGCGCTATCAATTCCGATGCCTTGACTTTCTCTACTGTCCCGAGAATTGCTGACAGCAGGGATCAGATGGCCACAGCTCTCGAGCAAGATGTTTTGTAATATGTGTTGATTTAGGTATGTTACAAAATGTTTCCAGCCACCGTGGGGTTGGTAGTTACCTGTTAAATTGGTCCTCCATAAAATTAGGCCGTCAAAGAAGGTGCTGATGTAAATAAATTTTGCAATCTGTCTTTTTAAAGAAGATTTTTGAAGAAGATTAAGTATAAAGTTGAATATTTCAAGATTTTTTTGAGGTTTTCGAGTCGAATAAGAATTAGTGGCGGCACGTATGAATTGTCGACCCACATATAGACAGCTGGAAAATACAATATTGCTGGCGTTAAATAAAGCGTAAAATACATTTTCGCGAAAACTTCAAACAAATCACGATAAAATGATTCGCAAGCAAAATTGTTGGTGTTGCATCAGCCAAAGCCGATCGATTTTACATACTTATATAGAACCGAAAAAAAACACATGTTGAGGTCTTTTTTCGATCGTCTACAGGGCAAGCTATAACATCTTCATAGGCATTACATGCAACTGTGATAGTGTTAACGGAACATTTTAAACAAATGACAGAGAAGGCGATTGAATGCGAGAGATTTTGCCTGCAACTAAGAACTGTAAGAAATATAACAATTTCAGTCTTCCATTAGAAAAGATTCTTATCCCCTATTCCACAACATCAAACCTTAACATTCGCCAGTATTTGGAGGAGAAAAAATTGGATTGAGAACTATTTATGAACTTTCTTTCGCCAAGTTCATCTATCGCCAACATTCATGATTTCCGACATTTCGCGATTTGATCAGTTAGTTTGATTTTAATCACTTTTCTGTTATTCAAAATAATGACAAACGTTAGCGCTGGACATCGTGGGTCGGTCTCTTTCAATTATTGTTTCAAAAGCTGCGATTCGTATTAATATCTATATATGTATGTATGTATGTATATATGGGCCGAACACATACTAACATGAAACTATGTGATTTAATTTCCTAACATGAATGTGCATGCCTCTTCCGTTTTGTGTGGACTGCGAGCCCGGCTTTGCTGCTCCTGTCTCATACTTTAATCCAAACTACTTAGTCCAATCAAGCATTAAATTGTTTTGAGTGATTAAATAAATCCTATACATGATTTTAAGGCAAATTTATTAAAAAAAAAAAAAATAGCAAAAAAAGGAAAACAAGTCTATTTTTTAATATTTAAATGTTCTTTTGTGTTTTTAACATCTTTTCACACAATTAGCAAAAGAGCAGGAGCAACTGAACAGTGGCAAGATTTTGTTCTTTGGCAAAAAACAAAAAAAAACAAAAACAACAAAAAATAGTTCAAAAAGAACATACAAAATTGCGAACTACTATATAAAGATGTACTTTTCTTTAAGTCTGGGTTGCCGTTCAAACAGCAAAAAGATCAAAGTGTTCAGGCCCTTTAAAAACAAAAATTGATGGTTGCTTTTTTGGCAAATATTTTACATTTTTAATTTTAGTTCTACAGTGGATAATCCCGGTCTTAGCCCTGTTGTTTGTTAAAGTGGCAAGAAACCAATAAAGTTGCTTGAGGAAAAAGTATTGTATAAAACAATTCTTTACGGTCAATTGAAAATGGCTTCAAATCACGATCGTTATCGGGGAGCGATTGCCGATTGTTTCACACACACATAATTAAATGTTGAAAACATGTTTTTTTTTTGTTTGGAGATAACATGATATTTAGGCATGTAAAATGAACAAAATGGCTGCCAACAAACATGTGGGCAGAGCAGACAAATTAAACGAACAATTGATCAAAATAAAGTACCCGCACATCTGATGACGAACAGCACTGAATTTGTTTATATGTAAATGAAATGATCAATTCTGAAACCTGTAAAAGTGATGCTTTCAAATTTCACATGATCTACCCCATTTAAGTGACATGTTGATTTCAAATATCTCATTAATGATTTTTTTTTTTTATCAAATTAACGTGTTTTTAAATGGGTGAACTTGTGCGATATGAGTGATAAAATTGAATGAGCAGGATGGCACTGTGTGCTCCACTGTAAACGCCAAAATGCACAGTCTGCATAAAGGATTTGAGGTTATGGTCATCTCCCATACGGGTGACCTACATAAATCGTGGGATTTCAGTTGACTAGATTTTTTCTTTTTTAAAGCCCAACATAACTGAAGTCTCCGGTGGCGAAGGTAGTCTTAGGGGGGGGGGGGGCGAAGCGCTCTCTCTCTCTCTGAGGAAATGTTTAGCCCTCCCGCCTAAAATCTTTTAATCTAAGCACTTTTTTACATTAAAGTATTTTTAATAAATTCTAAACCAAAGGGTTTTTCTAGAAGAAGCGCTAGAGCTCCCCCATGCTCCAAATAAAATAGCCTACCTACATCGTTGCTTTTAGCGCCTTCAATTTCATTTCATTATCTAACCGGTGTTGGAAATTTTTACCCATTTGCAAATCCCAGCACTTTTTTAGTATTAACGACTTCTTAAAAAACTCAAAGCCAAAGGTGTTTTCTTAGAAGGGCCATAGGGTAGGGCCTTCAGGCAAAATGACTTGGTTGCGCTGTTGCATAACGTTCGGTTTATTCGATTTCAACCTGTAACCGCCCGTGTTGAAAAAGTTTAACTACATTTTTCTAAATAAGATATTTCTACAAGTTATGCTTCACGATTCTGGGCTGAGGACCTCCGTCCGACTGATTAAAATGATATAAAAGCGATATGTACATATATACATACATACGTATATATGTATGTATATACATATGTACAGGCATATGTATGTATATACATATGTACAGGCATATGTACATACATATACACACATATGCATGTTTGTGTGTAAATTAAACAAAATATTCTCATTTATTGTTTCCTTTGCGAGCAAAAACATGTCAGCCCCACAGTGCCATCAATCCTTTCTTGTATTCTAATAATTATTTATTTATTTACACTTTAAGGGCTTAAGATCAGAACCCATCCAGATCGAGTATCTGGTTCAGCCAGTCCCAAACAGCGAATGTTTGTGTTTTTAATTTCATATTTTTTTTTTTTTTTTTTTTTTGGCTTTTATTAAAGAATTTTCCTTCCTTTGAGGACTCCTTTAAGTTACAGCAGCAGCAACAATGATTGCTGTTTGTGTAGCAGTTTTGTAGCGTTGGCACTCATCCCATCAAATGAAATCACAACAAACACACATTTAAACGCCTAAATACAATACGCTCGTTCGCCTGCATTGTTCGGTTTGTACAACGGGAAATTTTCCAAAAGCTGAAGAAATATCAGTGTAAAGAGTTAAAATAAACAAATATTGAATTTAGGGTTTTTCTTGTTTTTGGAATGATGAATTCGTTCGGAGGCGCAAAAAAAAAACTACATACGCATAAGTCGTCGATGAATTTGTGGTTTTCAGTTTTGTAAACAGAAATGTCTGACAGCGGCTGAATACAACTACATAAATGTATGTATGTATGTATGTATGCAAGTATTTAGTTATTAGATGGGTGCACATTGACAGACGGACTGACACTCACACATGTTTGTATTGATGCCATAAAAGTATTAAAATTTGTATTTGCTTTTGGTAGGGTCGTTAATAAATTGTTTATTAAATTAATGGGATTTTTTCGAAATTGTTCTGTCTTAAAGATAAACACACGTTGTGCCTAAGAGCAAAAGATTCCAAGTGCAACGAGCTTGAAGAATCATCTAACTGATAAATATTTGTATTAACGAGACTATGAATTAGTACAACGTGGTAATTACATATGTATTTGACTGAAATGCAGCAACCACAAGCTGAATTATGTAGTTTCCAAGAAAAGATGCTCGCTGATGTTGAAAGTTTGTGAGCTTTTTACGCGACCGCGTGTATTTTGCCTTTTCACGCTTCGAACAGAGATGAGCGGAGAGATCACTTACACTTACGTACATACATATAGTTAAGCCGTACTGACGAATTATTTCTGCAGGCGAAAAATTGTATCACCCGTTATTTTTCTTTTCTATGACAACATTCAGTGATGCATATTTTGCAAAAAAAAAATCGCTAAGTTAAAAAGAAAACAATACAACAGAAATACTGGCGAATTATGCCATAAATGCCACTTTTAAGCAAATACTTTTCAGATTTTTTCAGCGCTGGCAACTTTTTATCGATAACAAGTTGAACACTTCTGAACTCTTCACTCTTAGTAATATTTTCAATTGAAATATATATGTAAATGTATGTACATATATGCAAGTATATAAGTGTATACACTGTGGCGAGAATCTTGAAAAGTCGAAAAAAGTAGGCGTCATCATCATACACAGAAAACTATTTCTTTTTTTTATCATATGTAACTAAATAGGGAGTTCACTGAATCAATGAGTAGACTGTTTGAATCAGGAAACCTGAAAACTGACCGTTTTATCATTTTTTTCTACGCTTAATCTGACCCTCAATATTTTCACTAAGTGTTCATTGGCGGACCCGCATCAGTCGTGTTTGGTATGATTTACTTACAAGACAGCCGGCAGTGTTCTGGAGTTTGATTGAAACGTTCTGGCTATAGTTTAAATTTTAAATTACAAGAAAGAATGATCAACCTTCCGGAGATAATGGAAATGAAATGACTCCTGTTTCGATAAAACAAACGTCTTTTTAGGCGCAAATGCCTGCCTTCGTGAGGAACTGGATGAAGTGCTGGGATAAGTTGCTTGAGACTGATTCCACAAATTACAATAGCGGTGAAACGATAGGAAAATCTATCAGCTGATTTGGACCCCTTTTCGAAAGTCACTTTTTTCATCTCTGATGGCGTTTTTGCTGATGCCCATAAGGACTTTAGTCTGCCAATCTCACTTGCCCTGTTTCCCGAGCTCTGGGTGAAGGCATTAGATAGTCAGAGTTCTTCAGCGAGGGGTTTCTTATATGATCCAAGACAAGATGGACTCCCGAGGCAATACGGGGTTGATAGTAGATTATTTACTGTTCAACTGTGGCTTCGACCACCACTGATGCACCTGAGAGGTGAAGAGCAAATGATGCGGAAGCGATTGATGGTGACTTGAATTAATTGATTAAATAAAATTATCATGATGGAATAAGCGGTGAGTTTTCCAAGTTTTAGAATTTTTTTTTTAGAATCGTGCAATAACATACCAGGCTCTTCACAAAACGAATAATAGCTCTCAAACCAGTACTGCCAACTCAAAATTTTACAACTCTCTCGAAAAAAACGCCTTTCAACTGAAGAAATGAAAGTTGTGATTTTTGGATTTATTGTTTTATTATAAACTCCTTAAAGATAAAGGATTAAAACAGAATCTAACCAACAACAGTCAGAACAATAGTTTTGTTTAAATCCTTTTATAAAAGTGTCAAATTTCCTGCAAACTGAATGCACAAAATTGAGCCGGAAATAAATAAATTCTGTATTAGCAGTTTTTATTCGATTTGTTCATGCCATTAAGAAAAAAAAGTATTCTATCACAAATGTTGATTTAAGCCAAGTTGTGGAATTTTAATTTGTCTTTTACAATCCTGTCAAACAGAGAACCAGATAAAATCAAACAAATCAACATCTCGTTTTAATTTTCTTGCCACAAAAGCACAACTGAAGGGTAAGAAAATATGTATGTATGAGACATTTGTGCGGCTGTCTGGCTGGTGGTGGTGGTGGTGGTGTTATTCCGTTAAATGATTTGTTTTCAAAAGGCTGAAGGAAACAGCAGCTTGGTGTCGTATTTCCCACTCGGCAGGCAGGCGGGTATGAAAACAAAAGCTGCATACGGCCTCCACTTAAAATCTTATTATACTGTCGGTTGCAAACATTTGACTTTATTAAAAGCTTCAGCATCGCAAACACTTAATGCTGGGCAAGTTAAGATCGAGTTATTACAAGTTAATATAAGATAAGTACACTGGAAGAAAAAATTGCTTGATTTATGAATTTTTGCTGGCGCATCCGGAAATTTTGTTTGTTTCACACTTTCTCCGTATTTTGTTCTGTCACAAAATTAAAGCATTTCTTGTGAACTTTCAGGAGTTCTTTCTGTGCTGCTTAATCTGTAACACCAACCATTTTAAACGGCACACATTCAAAATTATTCAGACTTTTATCTTAAATCTTTAGTCAAACCAAAATTCTGCACACGCTTTCAAGGTTCACACATTTCCCTTCATACTCGCCCAAATAATGGAAAAGTTGTAAAAAAAAGCGCTGGCTGTACATGTGTGATTGCCTGCATCCCTGAGTAAAAAACCTGGGTTTTTTTTTTGCCAACTTACAACATAAAAATCCATTTACAAACAATTCTAAACAACAAAGTTAAATTAATTTTTATTTTAAAATTCAATCTCAAAACTAAAACAAAAACTCTTGGATTGGGAGCGAAAGTTTTTTTTCGTTTAACAACAACAACAAAAAACAGAAATCGTTGAAAATTTAAACTGAAAAAAGCGTTCACAGATGAAGCAGAAATGAAAAGTAGCAGAGAGTGCCTGAAGTTCAAAAGACCAAATAAATTCGCAAACAAACGAATGAAAAAACTCTCAGTCACTTGGATTGTTTTATTGTATTGTTTTCTAAGAAATTCACAATAAGAAAATGTAGATGAAGATGCATAAAGAAACAAAGATCTGAAAGTTGCACCATAGAGTCTGAGAAACAACTGAGGAAAACATATTAGTCGTAAGTTCGTTTTAACTGAAGTTGAGGTGTTAACTTGGACGGAGACAATCCGACATATCAGTGTGATAAGTCCATTTGCGCAGTTGGTTCTTGATTTTTAAAACTCAGAGCTCATTAAAGCTGTCACGGACGCTTAGTTTAATTCAACTTTTTTTTAATCAGAGATGGAAGAACTAAGAATTATTTCTGCATACAAAAAATTTTATCAGCGTTTGTTTACTTTTTTTATGACAACATTCAGTGATGCATCATCATCATAGTTTCGAAAAAGTCGCCGAAAGAAAGATAACAAGTCTTTTCAGTGTAGCTGTCATCTTCACTCCTAGTAATAAATATTATAAATATGTCTATACTGCTCCCCAAAGCCTTAAAAAGTCGTAAGAAGTCTCATTACGGCTTAATTAAAATAGTATTACGTCGGGAATGGGTGAAATTACCAATCAGGCGCTTAAATTATTATTAGATGTGTCTGTAAATACAACTCTGCTTCGTAAATACGATCAGCCAATATCTTATATTAGTTTCTAATACCCAAAAGTTGTGGTTTCTAATTTTTTTTTTTTAACTTTTAAAGGATTTATCACAGAGACATGGGGCTAACTCTTTTAGCGCAAACTTCAAGCTTTCGGTCAAACAACTTCGTTTTGTTTTATGCGAGATTTAAGGCCAAAACATAATTGAGTAACTAACACGCCACATAAATACTTTTCTCTATATCTGACTTATTTAAGTTCGCCCCTCATGTCTGGCAAAATCGTTATTCTCACGCAGGTGATATAACAGCTGATCAGTACGGCATACCAGGTGTTCTTTTACAAAATGTTTGTAGTGGCGTTTCGTTCATCCCATGTTAAACTTCTGTGTAACTTCTGTCAAAGGGCTAAAATACTTTGTATTAAGACTTGTCTGCATCTCAAATAATAGGTGTGTGCGAGCGTGTGTAATAGCGTGAAAGTAAAATGTGATTTAAGTATAAATAAAACGATTAGAGATTTGAAAAAATACCTTTTTATTCATTTATGATTATTATATCACTTGCCAGGTCAATTTACAAGTTATAGCTGCACAGATTGCACGGAGTAACGAAGACCATATGCCCATGAGGGTCTTAGGTGCTGTTTCACACACATCAACTTTTGCAGCTCAACTTTTTGCTTTTCTGCAAGAAAGAGAAACAGCTACAAATTGTATAGATTGTTCTGTCATCGCTCTCCCATTCAATATAAACTTTAGCTATAAAAGTTGATGTGTGTGAAGCGGCACTAACCGACTTTTATGAAGGTCTCTGTAACCGACTTATACGACCCATGGCCGGCATGAAATTTCTCAAATGAAGCGCAAATCAATACAGTTATAGGAGGCAAATTAGCCAATCAGTGCGTGTGACCCGCAAAACTTTCAAAGGTCAAACAACAACAAAAAGCCTAACCGCACTTAAAAAATAATTACGGTGGCGCGGTAGCTGTTCTTCGGGCCAGAGTTGCTTCACGACTGTGACAAGACTTTTTTGTTTTCAACCCATAAGATTTTTCATATGATCAGGGGAGTATTTTAATAAAATGCAAATTCCCTAGTCCCTAGTGTGCCTCCGTTTTCTGTATTATATATGTAGGCTTAAGGAGTGTAATATGGTCTGCGTATAGAAAATGTATGTATTTCGGCCACTTTATGCCAAGCCGTCGATATTATAATGTGCTATTTAATTTCACTTCCTTTGAGCTGACAATTGAATGTTTCAAAAGACCGCCGTTATAGAATTATTTAGTCGCGCTGCTGGTCGAATTTTTATCAAGTTGCATTTTAAACCATATATATTGCTTTACATGTGCTATTGCTTTAAGCACAGCTGTACGAACGAGGATTTAGAAACGAAATCAGAAATGATATTGGCTTTGGAAAAATAAAGAGAAAATTGATATTTTTTATTGGCCAAACATCAGCTCGACGAACGAGCGAATTTTTCCATTTGCACACATGCGATACGAGAAACAGAATACAGAAACAGGAACGGAAAAAAATGATATGTTTCTTTGCTTCTAAGTCCTTGGGGCTTGAGAAAACAAAACAAAAATCATCGATTACAAAACGTGTATGCACGTACATATGTACATACATACGTTCGCCGGTTTGCTATTTGTGCTGTTTTCTTAGTTTTTCTTCGTTCTGCTGTTTCGTTGTGACACTTAAGTAAACATATCTGAGTACACAAGCATAAGCATGTATGTATGTATGTATGTATGTACTATGAGTTCAAATTAAGTCACATACATACCCATGTACAAACATGCACACCTACACATGCATACAAGTCAGCCAACACACACACACACACACACACGCGTGTGCTGTTCCTGCTGCTTCGTGTGCATGAGTGTGTTCATGTGTATTGGTTTTATTTATAAAAACAAGAGGAAAATTCTATTAGCGACTTTAGTCCTTTGTACACATGATTAATTATTGACTAATTTCTATGAACATAAAACACAAGCGATGGGTAGACTGATGTCAGGCTGTCCGTATATTTGTATGTGTGGCGTGTATGTGTGTGTGTGTGTGTTTAGTAACAGTAAAATATGGTTTTGTATTGTATACTTTTTTGGGCAACCAAACTATGACTTTTTCTTCATTTTCAACCATAAGCTTTTGAGTATTGTGCACACACACACACACACACACACACCCACACAACCGCTTACTTCGCTTTACTTACATATTTGTTTGGGATTTGCTAAATTAATTATTTAAAATAATGAAATCATTTTGCGCCTGAGCTCAAAAAGACATGAAATTGTATGTGACAAAAAACTACTTAAATTTCGGGAAAATGGCGTAAAAAACCATATTTAGTATTAAAATGTTGTATCTGTCTCAAAATTTCGAACGTTGAACTAAATGTTGAACAACAGAAAACTGATTTGAGGCAAATTGAATGATCTGATCGGGTTATAAGGGAAATAATTAATGTAAGATGGACAAAATAAATGTTGTTTCTTGCTCTTCCAACGTTCGATATAGTGGGACAGTCAGTTAAACTATTTAAAATTGCAGATATTTACAAGCCTAATCTAGCATTTTTTTAAACAAAAGATATATGCAAAAATGCCTTAACTGATTTAGAACAAGATTGAACCCCATACATACATACAAGGTGGCGCAAAAATAATCCTCCTATCAGAAAATGCTAAAAATTTTGCGATTGGCCCCTAATGTCCGTTCTGTTTTGACATTTGTCTAGTAAACCCGTTAAGAACAATGTTACGCTACACTGCTGCAGAACCCGGAATATTGGTGACTATTTATTTGACCAATAATCGGTCGGTGACTTTGGCACAACGTGAATTTCGTCGCAGATTTCATAGCCGTCCAACACCTACTAGTGAAACACTGCGACGTTTAGCCGCTCGCCTCGAAGAGACTGGCACAACACGAGATGCTGCCAGGCGTGGCAGACACCGGAGTAGCCGTTCTGCAGAGAATATTGCTGCTGTAGCTGAGGATGTCATGGAAGCGCCGTCGACATCGACCAGACGACGTGCCACGCAAACATCGGATGGTTATGTATATATATGTACGTATCAAAAAACGTATGGCAGCTGGGAAGCCACTACCTTGTGTCTGGTTGCACATAAAGTGTGAAACAGACAATTTCGATGGATGAGTAAAATGTGCGTGTGTATTTCAATGCAAAAACAAACAACACTGGCTACATTTTTATTGATCTAATGTCAAACCAGAAATAAATTGTCCAAACAATACGATGTTGCTCTTCTGCTAATTGCGAGAAATATTTTCAATAAAACAAAAGTTAAAAGTAAATTACAATTAATAATTTGTCTATCCCAAAAAATGATTGACATTAACACCGTTTTAGCATAAGCTGGGCTACCCAAGCGATATTCTACAATGGACAATCTTTATGGCAGTATAAGTCCCTTTATGAAGGGCAGAGCAGTTGGGTTGTATCCATTCAATGTCTATCCTCCCGCCATAGTATTGGCCGGATTAGACTATTAATTCAATAACTTCATATCGGTCAACGGTGCACATAGTTTTAAGGCTCTGGATAATCTGCATTTACCCCAAAAAAGGGCTTTCCCTTGACAAAAATTCGTATGGGTTTTGTGTTACCTAAAATCTCAAACTTTTATTTGGGTGTGCGTGCGGCTGTGTTTTCACTTATATGGTTGCAAGGATTTGTCACAATTTATATACATGCGTACATACATATGTATATACACACACGCTATATGTTGCAAAAAATAAATACTACAAGCCACCTGAATAATGCTTTTTTCGAATTAGTTAATTTTTTCAAAATTTTAATACCTACATAAAATATAAGAAAAACCGCCTCTCGATTTCTAAGATTAAAAAAATTAAGACCGAAATTAAGAAAAAAGATATATGTACATACATACAAGCCAAATTTATACATCAATATCCCACTTTTATCATTTCCATAGCAATCTTTAATATATATGTATGTATTTTCAGGATAATAACTGATTTGCTAAATGTTTATTTTATTTCCATTTAAAGTAACTGTTATTTGAAAAAACTTCTTCGAAAGAAATAATGTCGTATTTGTATGGATGTATTTTCTTACCGCCCACAAGTAACAAACAATTTAGCGCTCGAACTAACAAAAGAGAAAACAACGTTGGTCTTGTTTCAAACTTCGCTGTTTCAGCAGACAAAATTCTACCATAAATAACGGAAAAGTTTTATGATGGACGCTAAATTTCCTTCCCGAGACAGCCTTCAAGAACGTGCACAAAAAACATTATCGTAAAAATAAACTTTTTGTTTAAAACATTGTTTGTTTTCAATAAATAGTTTTGCTGATTCAAAATAACAACAATTCTTATATTTGATGGTAAAAAATGTATTTGATGTTTGATTTTTTTGAAAATAAATTGAAATTAGAAAAAAAAATAAGATTCTGCCATATCAAATTTTCTTGGCTGAAAAAATTGCCTGCTTTCGTTTAGCAATCGGTTTTGAAAAACTTTTGTTTGAATCCGCGAATTCCTTTACTGGCTGATTTATTAACTGAACGGGGGAGGGGGAGGGGCGGGGGGGGGGGAAGAACAACCTCTAGGTGTGCGGTGTATTGTACTGGAATATTTATGCGAATATTTTAAAGCTGTAAGTGACAAGAAATACGTCTGTTTTTAGTTGGTTCCACAGACGAATCTTGCAACTGAAGGATGAATTTTCTCTGTAAAGCGTTGTGCGACTGCCCGTGGCCAATCGTCTGCAAAAGAATGAGCTCTGGACAATAAGAGCGTAGTATACAAAAAACTTGGGCTAAGGTAACAAGATCCCTAACCTCGTCAGAGCCTGAAATTGTTAGTAGTGGGCATACCACAGTGTAAAGAACCCCACACTGAGACGATGCTCTCATCAGTCAATAAAGTTGGATACTCACACCTCACCGATAAGCTTTTTCCTCCTCCTCCTCCTCCTGCACACCTTTGAGTAACTCTAAAATGTGCTTTCAAGCTCCGGTCCAAACATGAGAGTTGTATTTCGTTTTTGCTCGAATATATGTACATGTGTAGGTCATATAAATTTTAAGGAGATCAATATGATAGAAAAGGAAAATTCTGTGCCATTCAAGGAGTAGAAATACAAAAGGAGCAAATTGATTTCCTAATTAAATAGCCAGCAACACGTAAGAATATGAAAAAGCGGGATCTCTTAAATTTCAAAAATCCTTTCCTTACTCAAGTGAGTCACAGTGTCAACATCTATTTTCAAAGTCTTCAAAAAATTATTTGTCCCAGATGCAGGTTCATACACACACGTACATACATATTTAGCCACACAAACACGCATACAACCACACGTACACACACACATATACATACATATATGTACAAATATGTATGTGTGCACTAGTATGTATGTGTGTATGTATGTATGTGGGTGTGACAAGGAACCTGTGTATCAATTTGAAGTTTACAAAATCATTCAACCAGCTGCAACGATTGTGTAAACTTTGTATAAAATTCATTTATGAACAAAATTTAGGAGTTATATACACTTTAGATTAAAATATTTTTAAACAATAGACTTACTAGATTTACTTACTTGCTGACACACACACACACACACACACACACACACACAAACAAACATGCACACATATATGTAAATAATGTTGGTAATACTTTCGCTTTTATTCCGTTTTAATCTTTATTAATATTCAAGTGCAGAAATATGCAGAATGTGATCATTCAGGTTAAAAAGAATTTGCTTTTAAATATTAATTAACCTTGAAATTTCACTTTAAATGAAGTGTTATACTGATTTCGATTTCATAGTTTTTTAACCTTTCACAAATTAATCTTATTTTCCCATTTGTCTCCGAGCTTCAGGTAAATCTTTTAAGAAATTACTCATTACTTCGTCGCCCATTTCAAATTTATAATTCAAAAATTTATAAAAATCTGAAAGGCTGTGCCCCGAAATTAGACGTTAATGTTCGCCCTTAGTTGCAACTACGGACAACTGATTAAATTTTAACTAATTGACTTAATCGCGGCATGTAGAGTATTTTGAATGATAAAACCGGCTCTTCGCGTCTCTAAATACCGGTGAACTTTAACTTTCGCAATTGCAGGTAAATGTTATCTGCTCTCGACACCATTTGAATATGGTAAAATTCTGATCAACCGATTTTAAATCATATATTCAATAAATTTCTTCGTTTCAACTCACTCTGATGCAACGAAATACTACATGCCAGGATTTAATTATATCCATGATTACATCGAATGTTATATCCTTTATAACGAATCTTTTATAATTTGCAAGCAGGGAATCGCACGGCTTTTCAAATTGTTCGCTAACAAATTGTTGTTGCACGCGATTTTTTTGAACATTTCTGACAAGCTGGAACACTTTAGGAAAGTATGGTAACAGTAACAGGCATTACCAAACTAAATAACATCCCAAATTTCATCAATCAATGTGCATTCATACACATTTATGACCGCTTCTATAAACCATAACATTTTCAGGCGATTCGAAGCGATATGGATTTGTAGGGGGGAATTGCCGCAGGTGAGCAGGTTCTACCGTGCAATGCGCTTGCCAGGTTGACTGTTTTTATTGCAGGACACAGTGACTTCAAATATCGCCCGCCCTGGATAAAGATCAGAAAGTTGATGAGGGTAGGCTGCGCTTGGACGACGTTGAGACGTTTTCACTCAAAGAGTGAAAATGTCCAGCGAAATTTGGACTTTTATCCAAATTTTTGTAAAAATATTTCAGCATATTTTGAAAATAATACTGTTGGACTGCAATCATATTATGTATTTGTCTACTAACAATAATATGCTTAAGCTGCAAATATAGAATAAATAGTTAGCGCGGAACTTATAATTGATGAACAAACTAAAGATCTCAAAAAATAAAATGGCTGGTATGCGAGTCCATTTTCTGGATCAAGATGCTAGAAATTGAACAATTTTTAAAGGAGTGTTAGTCAGTCATAAGACACCAAAGAGAAATAAATAAACAAACATTGAAAATGCATTCTATTCCGAATGCACATTCCGTAAATAAAATGGGTGGTGTTTTTCTAAAACGTTTTGATTTTGCGCCATGGAGCATATTTTTATCTGACTATCATGCACACGCATACACTTTAGAATGAGCTTTTGAACATTAACCCCTTTGGAGCCTTAAGGATGTTTATTTGCTCATTCTGCCAAACTTCGTTCCACGATGCTCATATGCCAGCTATAAAGAACGCACCCTGTGCCTGCAACACCATCCTTCAATTTTTATTACAATATATTTTTTCTATTAGTGTTTTCAATGCTATTAAAAAAAAGTTGCACCCTTTCCTGTAAAAAAAACTAAAACATCCTCTGTTAATTAACTTAATAATGAAATTATTAAGTTATTTTTTCGAACAATTTAACCCATAATTAAAATTTGTCTTGTTTGCACAACAGTATAAATATTTAATTTATTTTATTGTTCCATTTTATGGTTATGGTTTTTTTTTTAGAACATTTTGTTTTTTGTTTCTCTTCAGCGCTGGCGGGTGTAATTTCATTCCTATTTACTAAAATGCATAAAAAAATAGAAAAACCGCACAGAAGCTTAAAAACAACATCGCCAACAACAACATTTTCGTCTTATATACATACTTACACACTTATGTATGTATGTATGTATGTATGTATGTGTTTGAATCCAACTCTTTCCTTTTTATTTCTTAACAAGAGCAGTTGGTTTCAAGTCAATGGGATTTTGTTGGAGAGGCAAAGAAAGTGTTCTTTTACATTTCAGTTCCTTCAAAAGTTTGTACACTGGAACGGCGCCAAAAACAAACTGAAGTGGAATATTTAATAAATCGTTTGCATTATCTTTAAATCATTTAATTGTATTTCGGAAAACTATTGTCGTCGCCGAAAACAACCTCTATTCTATGCCTTATTAGAAACCAAAGAGGTTGATTCAAAAAGTAAGGTGAATTGCAATTTTCACAAATAATATTTACTTATTCAGCAATTACGATTTTTTTCTCTTCTATATAAGTAGTCCCCCAGATATAATACACTTGTGCCAGCGTTTTTTCCAAGCCTCGAAGCTGTTCTAATCGGTTTTCGTCTCCTGAAGCATCGCAAAACCCCGTCTTTGCATGGGTCTCTTGAATCTTGGGGACAGACAAAAGTCACAAGAAAACAAAACCTGGCCAGTACGGTGGCCGAAAACTGATGTTGATACCACTTTTTGTTTGATGAAAACTCAGTAATTTTGGAGTGAACTTCGCAGCCACACATTTAATGACTAAAATTTCAAAAGATATACCGACATTCTCAGCATCTTCTCTAACAGTGATTCCATGATTCCCTATAACAACCTTCTTAATTTTCTCTACACTTTCACCGGTTATCGATGTGCTGGGGCGGCCAGGACGAACGTCGGTCGACCTTCTTTGAAAGGCTTGTTTTACTTGTAAACATTTTTCAGGCTCAGCTACAATCGCTGCATTTGAAGACTTAATTTTATTTTTTACACCAACTTTTGTAAAAATTTTCATTCATTCTTTTCGACAGCAGAAAAACGCCGAAAACACAAATCGCCTCCTTCCAAATCGCTTTGGAGTTTTTTATTCGATACGAAATTTAAACAAAAAAATATAAGACACCTCTAAAACTACTTCAATATTTGTTACGTTTCACTTGTATGTACGTATAAAAACGTCACGTTCGACATAATGGAAATATATTTTGTTTTTTTTTTTCTTTTTAAATGTATAGTAAAATTTCTGTAATTTAAATTTTATATTAAAAATAAATTATCGTCACGTTCGACACCATGGAATTAACAATATCTATATTAAATTGACTTTCAATAGGTGTGAAAATATATTTCTGCAACGTATGTGCATGTATGATTGTCACGTTCGGCACCATAGAAGTACTTATGTATATGCAATGTTTTAATTTATTAATTCATATTTGTTACAAAAAACAAATGTCATCTAAGTACGTACTTATTTACGTCAGTGTACCGTTGCCGTTTACCGCTTTCACAGAATAGTGCTGACAATTGGTCAGCTATTAAAACAAAAATCAAACAATTTAACGCCAATATTAATCCCAAAGTAAGAACACTAGTGATGATCCCAACTGCTGCTTATAAATACACACACACACACACACACAAACATACGTTTGTATGCATGTGGTATTACCACTTAAATTCAGTTGAACAAAAGTTCTGCATTACACGCTATTTTCGCATTAATTGCAATACGCCTTGGGATTAATGTCAAATACAGGATCAAATGCATGTTTACCACTAAATTTACGCCTCAACGATTCAAAAATCCTTGAATGTGTGTTTCTACATGTGTGTTTGTGTGTGTGTGTGTTTGTGCATTAATAACAATATATAAAAATATGTACATACATATGTATGCATTTGTATGTACGTATGTAGATATTGTATTCATATATTAACAACAACACGATTAAAAATGATGGCGATTATGCTCATAATATTTTCATTAACGGTTGATTTCCCTATATTTTTTACTGGCAAACTATGGCAGCTATAGAGACAGAGAAAGAGAGAGAGAGATTGCTGGTGGTGAGTATATAGTATGCGTATGTACAACTCTATATGTTTAATACCCATGTTTTCTTACTTGTAAACAATAAAAAATTATTCAGCCATTCATTCATTCTCTCAGTCGTTCGTTGCTTTAGATTATCTTGATCCGTTGATCCTTCGTGTACCGTTCGTTTAAATCGTTCGTTTTGTTATTTAACGGAGATAGAAATATCAATGTCATTGCAGGCACAATTTTGCCCTTAATTCTGTTTCTGATTTACTCCTTACTTTTATTAAATCCCTCAATTTTTTTCGTGCCAAGAACTGGATTGATTGGTTTGTCCTCGTTTTTTTTTTGCCCGCTCGTTTTTAAACAAATACGGTAAGACTTAAAATAGCTTAGATTTTAAAAAGGGTGATTTCGAAATGCTTAAATTCCTTTGATATTCAATTCTATACATGGCATTATTTGTTGGAACTAACAGATTATTAATAAATGCCCGACTCTTTTCAAAGATTATATTGAAAGGAAAAATAGCGAAAGTGATAAATGAATTCTGCCAACGTCAGGAGAAATTATTAAAAATTGCTTCATCGACGAGTACTAATTTAATTTGAAGCATCTAGGCAGCGAAAAAAATATTATGAAGTAGAAAGCTGCCAAAAATTTCAGAAATTTTTTTTTAAACAAATCTGAATAAAATTATTAACTGAACCCTCGAACAAAATTTAATATTTTATCCAACAAAATGTTATAGTTCAGCGAATTACTGCTACAGATCAAACAAAACAAACAGAAAACAAAAATTTCACTGATTCACTAAATTATTAGACTACAAATATTAAAATAAATAACATATGTATGTATGTACATACTTATATATGTATGTATGTACATACATATGTATATTATTTATTATTTTTTTTGATAAATTAAAATATTTGGCATCACTCTCACATGTCAAAATATTTACTGTAGCAATTTTGGATAATTATTGCATCAATTCATTTCCTGATGCCATAATTTTCTTTTTTTTTAATTTAGAAAAGTATTGACAAAACAACGCAAAATTTGGCATCACGGCAGCAGTGACGCACTTACGAACGCGTCCATTATTTATGAACAATCTCGCTAAAGGTGAATATTTTATGTATAACTAAAAAATTGTCAGTTAAAAAGAGACTTATAAGCGGAAATTGAACAATTTGGATATATATACAATGTATACATATCTGTGATGGCTCTTTTAAGTACTTATTAACACAGTTCTCATATTTAAAGCTAAAATCTGAGTTAAGCATTAAAACCACAAACATCTGATTTTCTATTCACACTACAAATTGAACGAAATAGGGTTTTAAAGCACAGTTTGCCCAATAAAATTGTTGAAAAGTATTTCTGACATATCGTGTTAATAAGAGTATTTTTCTTACAAGCGCATAATTGAGTAGTTTCGCTCAATCCAACGGTTGAGTATTTGCGGCAATTTTAGGCATAATGAAAATTTGTCTCTACTTTTGTTCAACAACGAGAACTATTCACATTTAATAGTTGTCCTTTCGACAGCATTTTTCTAAGACATAACTGTAGAGTTCAGCAGTTGCCAACAGTTGAGTTCAACACTTGTGCAACTATTATGACTTGTGAAAGCGCCCACAGTTATTAGCTTATTTTTTGCCCTGATTTTTTCCACTTTTTATACATTAACGTTTATTTCACAAACTAAAACAAAACGAAAATTAAAAAATTTGCTAATGCCTTCTGAAATAGATATTGTTTTATATTTCGTCTTGTAAAATGAAATTTTTAAATTATGGAACTATTAATGCAAAGACTGGCTTGGAATTCAATAATAGATACAATGTAGTGTTACCTTAATTTACAAAGGCATATTCTAATCTCTACTATATTCGGATTTTATAAAAAATTTTCATATACTTAAAAAAAAGGTAAGAAATGTTTTTTTAAATTAAAACACTGCATTTGTAAGATATATAAGAAAAGTCTTAAAGAACGGCACTTTTATTTGAATTGTTCTTTTAATTAATTTCATTGAGCGCCATTATCAGCTGTTTTCAGTTTTTTTTAACTTGGTAGCACTGAATTCAGTGCACGTCAACACTATTGTATTTTATAATATTCACTTAGAAGAAAGTGCAAAAAGGTTTCAACAAAATAACTTTTTATGGTAAAACTAGGCTGTTTAATGTTCAACAAATCAAAAATTTCTTTATTTTTTATTAAGAGTCAAAGAACAAAGACCTAGAAAAGTCATGAACGATTAAAATCCTTTAACAAGCCACGATTTTCGCATCAGTATGATCTCAACTTTTCGCCTTAAAATAAGCCCCCAATTTGTTAGGTTTGTTTAAAAAAATCTGCACTGCTAATTAATTAGGAATGAGAAAAAAAATTAAAAATAGCACATTTTGGTTATATTGTTAATAAAGTTGACTTAGTATTTAGGGCCAGTTTTCAACTTAAAAATTAAACGGTTTTTAAACTTAAGTTCTGTTTAAATACCGAATTTATGTTTATAGATCACATTTAAATACAACTTAAATCACTGACCACGTCCATTTAAATACAACTTAAGTTTTTTATACTACCATATGAGTTTGAAGTTTTTTCATTATTTAATAAAAAAAAACAGCAGCATAATCGAGTACAAAAAGACTGACCGAGTTGGTGCAGAGCAAAAGGTGAATGTGTCGAAGAATGTAGAGCGAGAATTTAATAGCAAATTCAGGCAAACATTTCGAAGCCACAAAATTTTGAAAACAAAATATTTTAATATTAAGTTAACTAAATAGTAAGCAGCTGTTAAATGAAGAAGTTGTTTATATTTTTTTCGGCATTTAATAGGGCTACCATACTTTTATCATAATTAAATACCAAACGCAATTTCAGACTGAAAAAATGAAACCATATTTAAATACAACTTAAATTTATGGAAAAATTAACCAATTTCGTATTTAAATATTAATTTAAAAACTGGCCATTAGTTGCATATTTACTAATTATAATTAAGATCAAAATACTATCGTTTTTTCTCTAACCTCAAACAAGAAATGAGCAAAAACAAGAATTACCAAAACATAATGCCCGGGACTTTGAACACACCAATTAATTGCATAGAAAATCTTGTTACTTAAAGTTTATACAAAAAAAAAAAAAACTTATTAATTTAGACTTTATCTGCTTAAATTTGTGTTCTTTTTTCCATCTCCTTCTCCGGCATACGTACATAGACAATGGACAGTAGTAAATAAACACTTTTAGTATATAATATTTTAATATATGATGGTGTGAAAATTAACTTCGTGACGATAATCACATTTGATGGTGTATTTAACACAATTTATGTATGTATCTATAGACAGTGATATATAGTGTACATATAAAATATCTTTAAACTTGTGATTAACCATAAAAAGTACACACATACTCGCAAAATCCCCAAGAAAATAACTAAGACTGACAGAGATACTAAATGGATACGTTGACTTTGTCTAAATAAAAATATGATAATCGTATATTCAAGTGTGTGGGTATAATAAAAAAATATAATAGAACAGTACAGAATAGTACAGAACAGAACGCTTCATTAAAAACAAAATTATAATGTTGTTGTTGCAGTCTAATACAAACGACCAAAAGTGCCCACCGCCCCCCCAAATCCTACCCAACAACCAACCATTTCCACTTAAACGGCAAACAAAAAATTAACACACTCACTCACTCACACTCAATAGCATTAATATGCCAAAGTTATTGAAAGTTTTTTATACAACGCCTACAAAACTGATATTCTTAATGGTGTAAATAGCCAGACTACTTCCGCCGGAACACACACGAACACATCTAAAAAACAGACATCTGCCTTGCAGATACAACAACAGCACAGATAGTTATGGCGATTATAATGCGCATCATAAAAAAGAAAAGGCTCAAACTTACATACATACATACATATATGTATGCATGTGTATATGCATGTGTTCATGTGTGCGTAAATGAGCGCCATTCATGTACGGTGACATATTTTGGGATTTTAGTTAATTTAATGAATGAATTTAAAAGGAGAAAAAACATGAAAATCCTAAAAATGGGCGTTAACGTTTATCAACCACCCTGCTATTTAAAGATTATATATAACAGGTAGCTAAACAGCTCTCTCTGTCTCTTTACTGAAGAGAGCATGTGTTAAGTCCAGAGAACAATTGAGAAAGCAGCTTAAGTTCTGTTGAAACATGCAGCATACGCACACACGCACACATGCCCACATGCACACAATCAATATGGTAGCACTGTGGCCAACCAGAAAGGGCGTGTTCAGCTGGGAATGGTGTTAAATGCAATAAAAATTTCATTTGAAATCTTTTAATAGACAAGTTGTTGGCGGAGCGTTAATTTGAACACAGCACAACATTTTCGGATTTCAAACCAGCAGGAAGTAACGTGTGAAAATTTGCGTGTAAAAATATATACCTAATGATTTATGTTGCAACACATATTCAAATCCGGCAAGAAATCACAAGCTGAATAAAGTGAAATTCTCCTTTTACATATCTACATATATGTATGTACATAAAAAGAATTAAAAACACCATTTGTTAACTGAAGAAACAAAAAATTGTAGAAAAAACAAAACGAGTGCAAACGTGTGTGATTTAGGTTTTTATCTCAGTAAAGTTTAAATAAAAACTAACAAAATTCTGTCCTCACTGTGGCCTGCTCCAGACCAACTTGTTGGCAATTTGGAGCCCAAATTACAAAATTCCAATAAATTTAAAATAACAGTTATACGTACGCCCAACACTTCGCCGCCTCCCACGCCACCGTTAGAACTCAATACTGTTCTAAATACTAAAATCAGTCATCAGAACGTCATGGTGGAGACAAACTCACCACCAAGTGGCCTGACCATAAAACGTTGTTCCTCCAGTCCTTTAAGTGACCATCAGCTAACCCAACATCATCATCACCAGCCGCAGCACCAGCAGCAGCAGCACCAACAACAGCAGCAGTTGCAACAATTACATCAGCAACATTTGCAAAATAATATCAGCCATCCGAATAACTCAACGCCAAGACAAAGTCCCCACAGTCCGGCAACGCCAAATGCCGCTTATATAACCACCGCCATGCTTTTAAACTCGCAACAATGTGGCTATTTGGGACAACGCTTGCAATCGGTTTTCCAACAGCAGCAGCAGCAACATAATCAATCGCAAACTCCCTCCTCGGATGATGGCTCTCAGTCTGGCGCCACCATTATCGATGATGATCGTCTGACTTCCCTGAGAGAATCAGCCGCCGGCTCTGCCACCGCTACAGCCGCGGCAGCTGCCTCTATTTTCAGCATTGATAGTATTTTGGGCTCCCGTAAAAACAATCATAATATCACCAACAACAACAACAACAACAATGTCATTAATAACAAACGTTCTGAGTCTCCAACTTCGCCCAGTTCGAACTCCAGTTCAGCTGCTTCCAGTCCCTTAAGACCGCAACGTGTACCAGCCCTGTTACAACATCCCGGCTTACATTTGGGACATTTAGCTGCTGCTGCAGCTTCTGGTTTTGCTGCCTCACCTTCGGATTTTTTAGGTAAGCAATAATGGGTAATACGATATTTTTGTGTTGCCAAAAGTTGTTAGGAAAATACAAAAAGGATTAAAAGTTTTGTGAATAAAAGTTCAATAAGATGAAAAACCACATGATATAGAGAATGCGTTTAGCAACCCATTAGACACATGTACAAGCAGGTGGTCGTTGTTGCAAAACTTCTGTACTATAATTCAAAATCGTATTAGTTCTGTTGGCCAGTGATAAATTCTATTCCGAACCACTGTGGCAAAGTGTCTCCTCTTCCTTGTGAGAACCATAAAGCGCCGATCTGAGTTATAACTGGTACATTCCTCATAAAATGGAACTAAAATTGCGAACAAATGAAAACAATTTCTGAATTCACAAGCTCAGGTTTTAATTGAAATGAAATCGTTCCTATTTCGCTTAGTGATTACACAAACGCAAAATTTTTTGCTCAAAATTTTCACTCTATCGGCAAAACTCAACATGTATCCTTTTGTGGATGGAAATTTATTAAGAGTTAAACACAAATTCGGAAATTTTCATCAGCCAGCACAAAGAAGAAAACAGAAAACTGGCCCAAAGATGGTTTTGTGAAGAAAAGGAAAGTAGCACGTTTTGTTTTGCGACTGCTAAATAGGCGCATCATCGTGGCAGACACGCTTGGTTTTTCAGAAATTGCGTCTTTGTCTTGGGGTCATTTGGTAACATGTACAACCAACAGCCTGGGTATTACAGATTTGTCTTTTACTAAAGACTTTATACTTCGTCGGTTTGTGTTTTTGTTGCTTGCCTTCACCTTTTCGCATATCAAGATATTTTTGCTAACACTTTTCTTATTTTTCTGTCAACTGAGCAACTAATTTCCATTTTTACGGCATGTGCCGTATTATCCAAAATATATGAACCAAAATGTGGGCCACAGCCCCACTCTTGAATAGGAGCTTATAAATTTGCAAAATTTTAGCACAAAGTTTTCGTAACTGGCAAAGCGTAGAACTGAAGTTTCTTTTGGACAGACTAAATAAACCAACAGACAGCGAAAAAAAAACTGTTTCTGAGTGAACAATATTTCCATCAATCGAAATAAGTTAATAACAAGTTTAATGAACAAATAATTATCTATGTATGTATGTACGTAGGAAAAATACTCGTGTTTGAATTAGAATACATTACAGCATGCACGTGCATGTTTATTTGTGAGAAATACAAGTATATATGTATTTTATTTAATCTGGTTTTGTCTATACTACTTATGCATGTAAATGTAAAACTTTTATTTTTAAATAAAATGACTTTAAACGATTGCCAATGTGAAAACAATACTGAAATGGCAACGCAATCCCGGGTAAGGCTTTAAAAAAGCTGAGATCTCTGAACAGAGACCAACAAGTGCATCACTTCCAAGTCAAGTTTGTGGTAGAACTTTGGCGCACAAAAGCACAAAGCAAAGTGCAAAATATACCGTTTCGACCGTTTCGTACTTTGTGGTGCCAGGTGAAATTAGTTGCAGCTTAAATTGCCAGTACAATAACAAAAATTGAGCGAAAACATCATGTTCCTGCTGAAACATTGTTAAATGTCAAAACCAAATTATTTTACCCTGGAATAATTGATATCCAATTGTCAGCTGTGCTGTCAATTTTACGCATTTTGAATTCGCCTTGTTATGGTATTCTTTCCCAAGCACAGATAGCAATTCTTTTCACTCAAAAGTTTTAAAAGCTCAATAAAGTTACTCGAAAGCGAACAGTCAAATTAGTGGAAAATAACGTCAAAATCAATTTGGGTTGAGAGTCACAAGACATTCGTATTCCTAACGATACCTGTTATATACAATATACAGGCGTTTTTTGGACTGGCAGAAACTTTTGATCAAAGAATAAATAGACATAATGGTTCAGTTAAGTAGGCCACCAAGATCGTATGAATTATTAGCCTTTGGGTTATGTAAAATCATAAAGCAGAGACAATTGAACAGCTGGAAATCAACATTCGAAGAGTTATGGGCGAAATAAGGCCGCAAATTTTTGTTTGGGACCAGTTCTCTGCACATATGCAGTGCATTTGTACCAGAACTGAGCTGGCGAGGACGAAAGACGGAGTAGTGATTCGCTATTTTTGCGTTTTTTATTCTGTATTGCAGGGATGAGTGTGTCAGAATTTAACTGATGCTGTTTGACTGTTCAGTACCCAGTGTACATACCTTCGACAATGCACAGTCAAACATCAGTTGACTCAACATTGCGTGTTTTTTGTGTGGTACTTCTTTTTGTTGTTATTTCTTTTAATTTGAGAAAATTTATTGGCTATTGCGTTTTCACCAGAGTCTTTGCTAGGAATCGAACCTACGGCCTCCGAATTGTTTACCAACTCAGCCATCGAGACACTCCATTCAAAAACTGACTTAGGAACCCAAAAATGCGCCTTATACGCAATAGCTGTGCCGGCCACATGTCCGAAATCATATTTAAACATTAATGTCATAAAATTGTCACTCCTTTTTTATAATTGTGATTTAAAATTGTGTAACTCTAAAAGAGAATAACCTGTACAGTGAAACTTCTATGTAACTAAATATAACGAATGTTTGATTGAGCCTCTTTAAAAAAAAACAACAAACACTGTAGCTATAACGAAGAAATTCTGAACCGTAAGGCCATTCAAATGCCTCTATATCGCAAAGTAGTCATTGAAAGTCCTCTACACAACGAAATAAGAATAAAATTTAAAGCAAAATGGTAAAGTCACGTTATCGAAAGAACGAACAAGTTGCAAATGTGATGGATTAGAGATGCGGTACTTGACTGCCGTGAAGCATAAATCTATATACGAGAAACGATTTAACGATTTTTCTTTTTGATCTCCTTCAGCTTCGTTATAGAAGAAGTTTTACTGTATTATGCCATACAACTTTCTTTTGACAAATTTATTCGCATCACCGAAGCGGAAAAAATTCTTTTTCAATAATGAACACAAGGCTACAAAGTATTTGCCCTGTCGGTGGAGCAGCCATAGTTTGTGGCAGAAATCCGAAACTGCATACATCGTGTGGACTGTGGGCCAAACACTGCAACAAATACAAACTTTTAACCAACCAAAGAATTTTCGTTTAAATAGAGACAGTCAGTATTTTGGTGAAAATGTGTAGGTTAAATTTCAACATTTTCTTATTTTTTTTCGTATTCTAACATTTCTATTAATAATACTTTTTAATGGCTGACTTAGCATTAAAAAACATTAAGCTTTAGACTATTAAAGCTTTTTTTCTTCTTATCTTCTTGTATATCTTTTAAATGCAAATGCCACCACCAACAAGCGAACTCAACCTTCCTCAAGCGCTCACCCACCTGTTTCAAGGATCCTTGTACATAAATGCCTAAAAGTTGCCTTCAGTACAAAAAAAATCATGTTTACATATCTCAAGCAATCTTTTCTCGCCTTAAGTACAATAAGGTTTTATGTAAGAAATCAAAAAAAAATTTAGAATAAAATATGAGTGGGAGGGGGGGAATGATAAAAATCAAATCATCTTTTACGGTTTATTGCTTATTGCTGCACAAATCGCTTGAGTGAACTGTTTTAGGAATTGTGCGGCAATACTAGTAACAAAATAAGCCGGTTTTTACATTTAACAATATTAAGATTTATGTTTCACAGTACAACGCAATTTATCTGTATCGTTGCCTTAATATAGAAAGGCACTTATTCAGTTTTTTAGTATTCAAAGACCAACTTTTTGTTTGCAAAATCCTTTAAATTATCAAAGATGCAAAATACAAAATCACAACTCTTAAAGAACTGAAATAGGGCCGTTCTTTGTTAAGGTAACCATATGATATTTGCATGTATTTGCAAAATATAAAGTACAAGAAAGAAGATGTAATGGAATGTTTATTCTTCACTGTTAGCAGCAGAAGCTTAACTAATAAAAGTCTTAAAAACATTAACTTTTCTATGAAAAGTGTATTTATAAAAATGGCTAAATCCTTTTTAACAGATGTTGAATTGGCGAAATAGGAATCAACCACAATGCAGAATGCTGAATTATGTATCCGGTTGAAATGATTTTTTTTTCTTAACTGTTTTCATTACGTGAATTATTTATTGTTTTGAAAGTTCTATCGATACTCTTATTTATGGTGCAAAACGTCAGAGCCGGCGTCTCCAGTTTTCCATGACTCTGATAAGTTTATCGCGCTGAATTATACTGATGGAATGGAGAATGTCCGATCTTCAAGAGCCGCCATGTTTTGCGGCTTGTCGACATAAGCCTGGAACTTTAGAAAAGCCCACAAGTGAAACAGTCATGCTTTCAAATTGTCGCTACAGTATGTCAAATGTGTAGCCACATTTCGTTCAAAAGAAATTTCAACTGATGATGAATTTAGGCTAAAGTTTACACCAAAAAACAGGGAACTTTTCGGGATTGATTTTACGTTCTTGAATTCATCAATATTGTTTGTGGACGCAACCACTCTTCCAGCAATGGATATGCCAAAGATATATTTTTTATTAAAATTATAAGCGATTTACAAGGGCACACTGAGCCAATTTGTTAACTTTAGTTCTGACGTCATCAAATCGTGTTCTACGAACTACAAAATTGGTCTGGGCGAAGGTAAACTATTTGCCTCCATTATCTACTCAATCAGTTTATTTACTGCGCGCTGAAAAAAAACCGTTCCGTAAGACTATTATAGCACCGTTCTCAGAAAGATTTCTATTTCCACATCAAAAATTTTACCTTTTTAGGATTTATTTTACTCTTTAGATTACCTGCGAACTGGTAGGGATCTGATAATCGTACTTTGAAGTAGCCATTCATCCAGAAATGAACTTCATTGCTAAATTTACCAAAACCAAGTCCAGTTTCCAGAACGCACATGAATACATGCGCCTTCAGGCGAAATTCATTATCATATAGAATTACTGCTGCTGAGGCAAAACTTTTTGCCTCTGATTTTACTATTCGACAAATAGTGTGTTTCGTTGTAATAGAGTTGTTGGCTCTTGGCTACTACAATTAGTGAACTAAAACTTATTCACCACGTTCCAAAAAAAAAAAATACTCCTTAAGATGAAGAGTGGAGACAGCGGACGGAACGTTCGAACAGAACTCCCATTTCATTAAAACAATTTCGTCATTGCATGATGGTTGCTACATACAAGTTTTGATAAGCTTTAAAAGCTCTATTGAAAAATTTGATGGAGTAGCATTTCTTTTTAATTTTTGAACACAATTATTTAGTAAAAACAAAAAAACAAAAATTATTAAGAAATGAAGTTAAATTAACAACCATGATGTTAATGGTTTTGCATCATTGCCACTAAAAAAACTGAATTTACAATTTTGACATTTTCATAAGATAATAGTTTATATATGTAGAGTACATAAGTATGTATGTATTTTGTATTACATATTTTCAAAGTTATCAGCACAATGATATTCATTTAATGCATATTTAAGTATTTATCAAGGCTTAATACAAAAAAGGGAGCAACTCGTTTTTTTTAATTCTAGTTGTTTCTTCTAGTGTACAAATATCAAATGTTTTTCGATCAGTTAACTTGGTTTTTCTGTGTACAAATATTGTTGAAGAGAGAAAAGTTTTCACATTAAAAAATTAAATAATATAATTACTTTGATTCGGGAATGCCAGATGGTGTGCAGTAGTTTTTACCTGCAGATCACCATCTTTTCAATGGCAATTTATCTCATATATATATTAACTTTTTACAGTTCACTTCTCCTCACTCCTCACTTTAATTATCTTAAAATATTTTCTTATGAATTTTATGAGCCTTTTATTTATTATTTAAGCCTGAATTATTACATATAATAATATGTCTCAATTTCAGCTGAGTTTGAAAAAGTCATAACTATAATTTTTTTTAATATCGATAAAAAAAAGCGCATTAAATTAAAAAAAAAACTGCTTTTTAAACTTTAAAAATTCTAAATAAAATGTGTTGACTCTTTTTATTAAACATTTTTTTTGTATTTTTGTATTTTATTTATTTTGCAATCTATCTTATATTGAGATAATAATTTATTAAACATGGCATTAAATATTTTTTGTGTCCAAAATTTTACGGATTTTATTAAATTTTTTTCCTTTTACGGTAAAGTAAAAAATCGAGTTATGCCCTTTTTATATTAAGCCATCGATATGTATGTATGTATGTATGTACATATGTGTGTATGTCTGTATTTATATGTGTATGTATGTATATTGAAAATTAAAACGATGGCAAAACTTAACAAAACAAGACATTTTCCGAGACTGTAAAATCAATACTGTTCAATTTTAAATATTCATTGAAATTGTATTTGTATTTGTTGTTGTTGTTAAAGCATTACGAAATGTCAAAAATAAAATTTTCTAACTGAAACATATAAAGAGGCGAATTCATAGCAGCTGAATACTTTTTCTATTGCACACACATATGTTTTAGTTTCTCTTGGATGTCAAAAGTTCAACAGTTTTTGGCGTTTCACGCATATTGCAATTGCAATTGAATATTATCAACTTCACCTGCTACAAATTTGCCCTGATGTTTTGTTGCTCCTTTGGTGCTTGTAATGTGTGTTAAACATTTCTATTATTTCGAGCTAATTTTTGCTTAATGCTCTGCAGAGCAAAAGATTTTAAAGAATTTGACGTCTTAAGGATTACATTGTATTTTTAAGGAAGAGCAAAGATGAAAAACACAAAACAGTGCATACTTTCCACGCGTTTTTTTTCTGTACAATAATACCAAAAAAAAAAAAAAAAACAGAAAAAAAAACCTAAAAAAGTATCCAGTTACTATGAATTTCATTAAAATTCGTACGAAATATAAAAAGCAAAGCCATGAAATGCACAAACAACATGAATACATTTTTCGTGGCCATCGTTTTTTGTCTCCCCGTATTACAATTTGCATAAATATTTAAGGCAGTATGATTTTCTTTTTTTCTTTTTAAAAAAACTTTTTTTCAGTTGCTTATCCCAATTTTTATCCCAACTACATGCATGCAGCCGCTGTAGCTCATGTAGCAGCCGCACAAATGCAGGCACATGTTAGCGGTCATAGTTCGAGTATAAATCACAATCATGGTCATGCCCATCATTTGCATCACGGCCATCATGGTCATCATCATCATATGACGGGGCATTTGGGTCATGGACCACCGCCAAAACGAAAGCGTCGTCATCGTACAATTTTCACCGAAGAACAATTAGAACAATTGGAGGCGACTTTCGATAAGACACACTATCCCGATGTTGTGCTGCGCGAGCAATTGGCTTTAAAAGTGGATTTAAAAGAGGAAAGAGTTGAGGTGAGTACATTTAATAGTGATTTTAGTTTCAATGAACTTTCCTTGAACGAGAAAAAGGAATTTAACTGCTGCTAGTAATTATAATATTTTAATTATGCCGTCATTAGTTAAAGGTCTTCATAGAGGAATGTGTGTGTGTGTGTGTGTGTGTGTGTGTGTGTGATAACGAGTGCGTGCTCGTATTATGCGCCTTTGCTTTTTGTTTTATTGTTAAAACGCGAAACCAATTGAGTGCAGTCATGTGAGAACAATTCTTTATTTGTTTAGTTGCTGCTTCTAGTCGAAAAGCACCAAGAGCCTTATAATAGTTACATACATACGTATGTATATGCAAGATTTGAAAGGCTTCTGCATTCATTTCATCCTCATCATTATCATCAGCATCAGCAACAGCATCAGCATCACCACCATCATCATCCTGCTCATTATTATGAAACTGCTTTTGTTTACCAGAGACGAAAACAATATTATCGTGTTTTGGTTGAAATGTTAATAATATAAATGATACTTTGGAAAGTATCATAATTGTTATTGAGGTTAATTTGTTTTGTGTGTTTGTTACCGTTCTCTCTCTCTCTCTCTCTCCTCTTCTTTTCCAAGCAAAAACACACACACACACACAGTGTGTGTTAGATGGTCATGCCTGCACTACACAGTGTGTCACACACACACACTCGCACTCACATATGCACGCACACACATTCGTTTGAAAATACACAACATTTCAATGCTTTTATTGAAAATGTAAATAAAGTCGTTTGTTAATGTTTGCCAAAGTGTTTATTTTTTACACACAATCCAAGGATGTTGTTAAAGCCACAGCTTTTATAGCGAGCATTACTTTTATATTTACGCCCCAGTTGCCTGGGAATCTTGCCCTTAAGGGTGGCTTAACGTTCTTTATTTTTCCGTTTTTAATACAGTATTTTGTAAGCAGACTGATGCTTTGCCACCCCTCAAGTGCATTAAGAAAATTTAAGCGTTAGCGATTTTTTTTCCTTTTTTTTTTTGATTATGTGGATTTATACAAGGATGGCATTAATACATTTCGTTAAACGCTTTTAACAAAAGAACGAAAATAATCCTAAAAGCATTTCAAGTTATCATCGAGGAGTTTTCAAATATTTTTGCTTTTTGAACTGCTTGAGAATATTTGTCATTTAGGCCACAACAAGTACTCTTAATTTGTTGGCATTTATGGGATAATCAGGTAGCGAAAAGCAGTAAAATATCCAACACCCAGTGAGCGGCTCTGGTACGGGTTTAAATGATTTATTACAGGAGCATTTGCGCTTTCACTTTGGCCAAATTACTACTATAAATCTCCTGCAGGTACAAGTATGTTTGTAGTCAAATATCGGCAATTCCCCTGCTTCAAGCCAACTTTTACTGCACACATCTACAAAAAAACAAGATATAGGCGAGAGACATGCGTATGCAAGTTGCTTAATAATCTGAAAGGCAAAGCTTAACTATATACATATATATAACAGGGCAAATTTCCGAGCCCTCTTTTTTTGAAAGCCGGTCGGTAAATCGGAAAAATTCGTGTATATTACAAAATATTAACAATTGCATGAGAACTGCCAAAAATTTGATCGGAATGATCGGTAAAGAAAACTTAAAAATAGCCCAAAAATTATATAAATGAAAAATGCATCAAAATTATTGGATTCACCGTGACTGCACGTAGAAAAATTACTATCAATTATAGTATCATATATTTACACTCTCCCATCAGCAATATTCTTTATATAAAAACTGGTATAATATAATAAGTTGTTGGATATAATACTTTTTAATGTGATGTAGTCACATCAGAGAGAAGAAACCGTGACTCCTCAGTCAAGTAATACTGATATTGATTGAGGCGAATTATGGAACATTGTCGTTGTCATGGCCGCTAAATAGTTATTCAGTATCCAATTGATGCTATAAACTTGTGCATTACAAAGCTGTTTGTTGCTCAAATCAACAAACATTATCAATTGGATACTGAAGAACTATTTAGCGACCGTGAAATAGGCAGCCGGTCCCCCCAACTTAAAGTGTGCTAAGGATCACGTTTAATTTGATATTTATATTCCTTTAAAAAAATAATATTATTAAAAATATTTATATTCCTTTTTAGAACTATTTAATATCATAAAAATCAATATACAAACTTACAAACTTTACTTCTCTTGTAAAAAATTGTAAAAATTTGTCATTTGAAAATGTTGCCACATTTTTTATTCTGTGTCTCAGTTTTCAGAGGTTTCCATTTCCACGTAAGAACTGCAAATGCAATTATTGCTGTATTAAATTTATTGGCGATTATCTAATCTCTTGCCCTAAAGGGAACTAAAACTTTTTTATAACCGTCATAAATACGAATAAGAAAAAAAGGTCAAAATGAATTTGGGGGAATTCCCTCACACAAGTGACAACAAATTAGTTGAAATGGCTGCTAGCAAAGCCCTTTGCTCTTTATTTCTTTTTTAGTTTTCCGCCCTACAAGTTTCTTAACCAAAACTAGCATTTTGTTTTAATATTTAAAGGAAAAGCAGCCACAAAAAAACTGCACATTCATGCCTTTCTTATAATAGGACAATATTGTTCTTTTTTTCTCATCCTTAAAGGAGTGATACAATACAAGCATTGTTTCTCTTTTCAACTGTTAACACATTGAATAAAAACTTTTTAGAATTTACCGACAATAAGATTAAATATGAGAACAATTAAGATTTCCGGCGAAAGTAAAAACGGAGAAAAAACGTAATAAAGATATTAAAAAGAACAATTATTGAGTGAAAAACATACATTTTTGGTGGTCTTTTTTATTATAACTTGTGATTTGTTTTTCTATAGAAATAAGAATTTCCCCCTTTTTGAAAAAAAATTAATATACTATATTTTTACTGCAAATGTTTATTTTCGTTGTAAATTTGTTGTTTGTTTTGTGTAAATTAAATCAAAATTAAATGGCAATCAAGTGGAATCAGCAGATTTCAGGCTTGCAACCAACACTTTTAGCCTTAAGGGGAGGTGTGTGTGTGTGAATGTGTATCCTTATATAGATCTAACGGTTAGAAAATTATATACATATATGCAGTAGTTTATCAACCCCATAATTTTTTTAAAAATAACAGCGTGTTCAACACTTGTTAATAAAACAATAACGTTTTAAACCACCCTCGCGGTTGATGTAACAAATATATTTTCCAACTTGTTTAGATTAAAAAAAAAAAACGTTTGTTTTTTAAAATAATATTTATTGGAAAAACTTTTAATCGACTTGATTATAATTGAAACATACTCGTACGTGCCACATGAGTTTAATTGGATTCAGAAATCTAAATGCACGCCAGTCTTGAAGAAGCAACTTAATCCGGACAACGATTGTTTATGCCTTTGCAACCTAAAATATGATCTAAATATGCACCCCTATAAGCGCTAAAAATACTTATGCAGTGTAAAAAACTCCATACAATATTTGTATCTGGAAACTCCTTGTGGCATGTACTCTTCTTTATACCATTAAAAATGGCGAAATAAAAGTTTTGCCAAAATAGAATAATAGTATTTAAAAAGAAAAACATAAAAAATCTCAACTTTTTGATAAATGTCAACGAACAAGGGATTCCTTTAAGTGTAAAAAAAAAAATGTATTAAAACCAAAGCAAAATGTAAAGAATATTTATTATTCGAATTTGATTGTCGTTGTGGTTGGCATTTAAATTAGTTTTAAAGGCTGCGTTTTGTCCATATTGTAGCAGATTATCATTCTCGCTACTGTAAAAAAATTAAAGTACTATTGACTAGTACTTTAAACATACCATCCCCATTTGCCCAATCCTGACTATTTCCCTCAAGAGAAACACTTTTAGACGAACAGTTTAAATTATTTCAAAACACCCGCTCCCTCCATGCCAACCTGCCATAATCTCTTGCACTTAAGGCAATATGTAACACTAAGTTGCCATTATTTGTGACAATTACCGTTATTAGGCTTACAATTCATACTATAAAATAATAATACTTAAACAAAATCTTAACACTATTGTCCACACATTAACCTGCCCCAGGGAGGCTATAAATATATTATGTCTTGGCATCAGAAAAACTCTTTCTCATGCCATCACAAACTACTACAAATAACACTCATGCCCTTAAAGCGTTACGCAACTGCGTTAATAAGCCTAATTACCAAAGTAAATGTCCAATGTTGTCATACAGTTTGTGCGTATGTACAATATGACAGGTATTCGTGTGCACAGCATACGCTTAAGTATTTGCCTTTAAGTTTAAATATCTTAACAACCGAACAGAAATGACAGCAACAACAGCTCACTCACCCGCCCGCCCGCCCGTCATTATGATGCAATCACTGGCTTGACAACTTGTGGGGGGTTGGTTGCCTTTTTAAGGCTTTAAATATGTTATCACTTCGAACTAGTGTCATTTTAATTTGTTTGTCAACTCATTGTTTGCGTTTGATGTGTAAAACCGTATAAATGTCTTTTAAATGTTGCCAATGGAATCCGTAACGGGGTGGATGGCTTAACTGGCCGTCAGATTCAGTGATGAGATGGAGAGCTTAATATTTTCGAAATTTGTATGTATATTAAAAGTTGGAAAATTAACACCATGTCAAGAGTGTGGTCGCCCATGTAACCACTTTTTTAAAACGGTGTACATGTCTTTTCATAGAAGGTGGAGACGATGTGAATGATGACATCAACGACCGATGAAAATATTGACAAAATGCTGCTTATTTTCAGCTAAAAACAGCACCGGAATTCACCAGATTGGGCCTCATGCGCTTTTTTTTCCCCAAGATTGAAGAGATTGAAATGTTTTACTCTTCTTCTTCCTTTGGCGCTACAGTCCGGGTTGAACCTGGGCCTCAACCAACAGTATTTCCAGCTGGCACGATCTTTAGCCAGCAGCTTTCAAATTTGCACACCACGTTGGTTGCGGTCCCTCTCCACTTGCGTGCGCCGTCGTTTCCGTGGGCGTCCTCTATTGCGTTGTCCCACTAGTTGGGAGTCGAAGAGCAGTATTTTCAATACGCTCTACATGCCCTACCCACTTTATCCGTTGGATCTGTAGACGCCCGGTTAGGCTCCTGTGGCTGTACAACCCGAAGATTGAAAGCAGAACCTTTCTCTCGAAAATACCGAGGACTTCCTCATCCGCCATCGATACTGTCCCTGCTTCCGCGCCGTAGAGAAGGACAGGGATGATCAAAGTGGTATATAGTGTCAACTTGGTCTTTCGAGAAACACCCCTACTACTCAATTGCCTCTTGAGCCCAAAGAAACAGCGATTGGTAAGAGTTGTTCTGCGTCCAATCTCGGTACTGATGTTGTTCAATGTTTTACTCAGTCAGCAAAATGTTTGCCTAAATAGAGACTTACAAAGAAATTTACTTGAATCAACGAATATTTTTTATTAATGCAAAGATTAAATTTCTATATATAGAAATAAAAGTTTGTTCATTGGATTGGCTAATAATTGTTCGTGTAACTAGTAATTAGTTAAAAGCACAAAAATCAGCATTGACCATCTTAATATTGATTTACACATATAAAACTTGCTGATTTTATTGTATTGTGTGGGGCTGTAATTATGATTTATATTAATATTATTAGAGCCAGAAAATGTTTGGGCATAAAAGCGGTGAGCATTTAAATGGGAACTACTGTAACTTGTTTATCAGCTACAAATTAAACTAATTTATTTATACAACTGAATTCAGTTAATTGCTGTGTTGGTTTTTTGTGTGTCTGCCACATTCTTCAAAGATTTTCAAGTCTTCTGATGCGTAGGGTAACTTCTACGAAATATCGGCCAATAGACAGCTACAGAACACGCAATATATTCACATTTTATAAGAAAAATTATTTGTAATCACAGCAAAGGTGTTCAGCTACAGCAACAACTTTTGAGAATCACCTTTTTTACTTTTCTCTGGGAAACGTCATAATAAATAAAGTAACTAAATTACTCGTTCATTTTTCATGCAATCGGTTATTATATATAAAACCAATACTTTCAAATTAAGAAAATTCCCAGCGCAATTTTCTGCTGCAAAAATGTTATTTGATTTTGTGATTTTTGTTGTGATTTTAAAATAATCAAAATAAGGAAATCAGCTGTTTGCTTGTGTTTTCGCCAATTGAAAATCTCACCGAAAAACAAAAACAAAATGTGCTTTACAGAACACCAGAAAATCACGCGTACGCTTTTAAAAGCACATGTGATCTGAAATCAAGTGATTTTCAATACAGGCCTAATATAGTTGGTTTTCCAAATTATTTATTTACATATATTTTTTTCTTAAACTGACACAAGTAATTTAAGCATGAATTGCATATTAAAAAGGACTTGTTTGATTATTTTTAAACAAAGTTTTATTCAAATCGTAACAAAAACAAATCTAATTTTATAATTATATTGATTTAACTAATAATACTACAAAATTACAAAAAAAAAAACAAGTAACGCAAACACTGTAGGAAACAAATAAACTTTTAGGATTTGGAATGCATGTGTTTGGCGAACTCAATATGACGCGGATTTTAGGCCTTAATTGTATAAATATTTTTACGTTTGCTTAATTATGTAACACTAAAACAAGAAACGACAAACACAAAAAAAGTTTTGTTTGTTTATATAAAAATTTTATTTTAATATCACTAAACGCTTGATTTGATATTTGCAAAATAGAGGCGAAAAAATTTCAAACAAACAATATCATATACGCACACATCCAACGCCCTTAACGTGGACAAACACGTACATACACACACACACACACACACATGCTTAGAAAAATAATTAACTATTAATGAAGTTTAAATTACAACCTCACAGCCACATGAAAAATACGGAAAATCAAAATTTGTTGTGTTTTCAATGCAACTTTTGTGTGATAATTAATATTTTACATAAATTTTTAAGGGCTTTTGATTATAAATATGTATTAGATTTTTGATTGGAAAAATGCATTTTAAACGCATTAAAAACGTATTAGAAATAGTTTAAACTCATTTTCAAATTAATTACTTTTATGCAGACCAATGAAAAGCCAACTTTAAGCTAAAATCCTATTCTTTAATCGCTTACTGTAACTGTTTATGTTTATCTTATTTGAAAAAAGAGCGAAATTAAACTAAAATTAATTGAAAAAAGCGATAAAATTATAAATATCGGAAAACCACATTTTCTAAAAGCGATTCGAAATCACCAGAGAGTTGTTCTTGGTATAAAGTTTTGTGATTTGAAAACGTTCAGCAACAAATCGTTTTGTTGTTTTTACGACTCTTTTTTATAACTTGGAAGAATGAATAAAAAGTGAGGAAGCCGGTAGGTGGTCTGTATATCTTCCAAAAAAGATGATGATCAGGTATACAGACAGAATTAGAAAGTTCTTATTAACTCAATTAGCTGGCATGTGCTTCCAAAAGAATGGATTCACATGCCACACAACGCGGGCTACACTTGATTTACTTACAGAAGTTTTTGATTAAAGAACAATTTCAGGTTATTATCCAATTAGTTGGGCACTTTGGAATACCCCCTTGCAACCTGTAACCTGTAACCGCCAGTCACGTCGGCCACATATTCGAAATCGCAGTTAAGCCTCAATGTCATACATTTTTTTCCAATAAACCCCGTCTTATTGATATTTATTATACATATATATACATATATAAACATGTATATATAGTTGTTTGTTTTATTATGATTTAAACTTATAATTTTAAGCTTCGATAACATGTTACTTTTATACAAATTTAAATATATTATTATTCTTGCAAGTTTCCTAAGCACGCGCGGCCTGTTTCTAATCCTATTATAACAGCCACACTAAATACATTTATATCCAAAAATACATACTAATTGAGTACTAAACTTAAAAAACGGAAAAACCACTGAATTATTAGATATTACCTGAGGCATGTAAAGCAACCAGCAATATATTTTGCAACACGTGTATTTAAAAAAAAAAAAAAATCTCCATATTTTTTTAAAGCACAAAATATGCACTTAAGTGAAATTTAAAAATTAAATCAACACCACCAGCCAGTACTAATAAAATGTTGAATGATGGCTTTTTGGCTTAGAAAAAAACTATGTTGGGAAAAGCCCAAGAGTTGGGCTTGTAAAAAAAAAGCGGCCAGTATAAAAGCGGCAGCAAAAACCAGCTGATAGCAACGTTTGTACCTGTACACTCATGTCAACACCGAACGGTTAAAATTGTTCCTTATTTTTGTTGATTTTTTTTTATTTATTTCCATACGAATACGTGTTGCCGTATAACAAAAAAAAAAAAAAAACTTCATACGTTTTTGTTTATTTTGGCGAAAATTGATATGGATTTTTTGCCTCCTTTTTGTCTGAAAGGGTTAAAGCTTATAAAACGCTGATGCATATTTGTTTGGCTGCTATAACGAATAACTGCTGTTATTACGGCAACAAAGTTCGTGGCATGAAATCCATAAAACAAACATGCCACAAGCAGTTGATTTTTAATTAACGGGCGGCATATGAAGCTGATACTATTATAAACACATAACGGTACACACACACACACACTCTTCTACACAAACAAATAACGTTGAATATTCTTTTTTTTAAGATCTTTTGCAAAGAGGATTTCGTTATATAGTTATTAAAAACTTGCCACATGGTTACCTAGAGTAACATAAATACTGCCTGGAAAACTTGACGTAACCAGGCAGTTCGGCAAAAAGCTGTTTTCTGTTTCAAATATTAATCACGTTTGTTTAAGATCATGTTTTTCCCTAAAAAATGACACTTGTTTGCCCGCTGGCAATAAACAGGACCTGTTATTAAATCATTGTAAAATATGAAATGGACAAAAAAAAAACATAGAAAAATGATGCTGTCCATTACACGTCTAATACTTCGAATTTCACCAGGTACGATCACGTCTTAAGCACGGTGTTATTATCGATTGCACTTCAAGTCAAAGTTCAACGCCAAATCGACTTTAGAACAGGTGATAGTCTCAATTTCACCAGCTACGAATACGTCGTGAATAACACCCAATTGTTAGTTAAACTTTATGGCAAAAGTCTACGCCAAGGCGACTTTGGGACAGGTGAAATTCAGAGCGCAGCTGGTTAAATTTTTTTAAGTTTTAGACTCCCTTGTAACGTTGACAATTCAAGGGTAACGATTTTGCTTTCGACATTTTGAGAATATTTAACAAAAACATGATAAATACTCTTGGGGTTTCAGTGGGTTTTGTTGTTGTCCGACTGATATCAACTCGTCTTGTTCAACGCCAAGTGAAGTTTAAGAGATTTCTAACTCTGAGACTCTCTGAAATCTGTGAATTTTTCCAAAATAACAAATGAACGCCACTTAAATGAACATGTCAGTCAGTTCAAAATATTAATAAGGAGTAATGCCTCATAGCCCTACGTTGAACTGAATTTTTATGAAAATGATAACATTTTCAGTTTTCAATACTGCTGTTGCATAAATTTTGAGCGAGTCACATGCGTGTGGTAGCTTTTGCTGGTTGGTGTGCTACCGATTTATTCAGTTGTTTACAGCTTGGACGCCTCAATCGGGCTCAAGGTCGCTGCGGCTCATTCGTATAAATGTGCGACTTAAGAAAGGAGGCCACTTGTGTGGATTGGTGAATTTTTAATGCAAATAACGATGCAAAACTCGTCAAACTGTGAATTGCACAAGGATATATTCTTGTGATCGACGGGAAATCAATTGTCTGAAATTTTCTTGCACATTTTCACACAGAGCGGTAATGTTTTCCACCGATTTTGCGTTTAGTGATTGTACGTGTGTTGGCTGACTGATTACTGGACCAGTACCGATACAATATCACAAGCAGTTGCCGTTTACTTTTGAAAAGCAATTTCGTTTTATTGTTGGGTACGAGTATTTCACAAAAAATTAAAACTTTTCAGTTGTGCTGTGTTGGAGTGTGTGAAAAGAAATATATTACAAAATGAATGTCTCCAAAGCCGCCCTTATCTAATCAATTATCCAGCTCAATTTGATAAGGCAGAAAATATGCCAACTCGGGAAAATATGGCAACTTCAAATGATAAATATCCAATTGAAAGTTACTGGTTGGATTATCTCTCTGTTAATTTATCGTTCACCTTTAGATTAAACGGAAGTTGTAATAGTGACAGAAGCGACTTATTCGTCTGGTACAATAAAATCTCATCTTTAGATTTTTTTTCGATAAATAGTGGTGCCTGCCAATTCGTGCGATAATAATAATTTGATAATTTAATTTCCAGCGATATGTCGACGAAAAGACACAACTTCTTATTGTGCTTTCAGGCTCTAAAAGAATAACTCTGCTTGCGTTGAAATGGCCAGGGCATGTTTAATCATGATTCGAAAATATGAATGACGTAGTCATGCACCAGCATTGCACCAGCATGTGCATGTGCCATTCCCTATTGAAAACAACAACAATGACCGCAAAGCTGCAGCTGGAGAAAAGTAAAATTTAAGCATCATCAAAAATTATAAAAACAAACCGTTACACCTCGTCGCACATTTTCACACACACATACATACATATATAGATTTTTGACAGGGACATGGCACCGTTTAACAGGATTAAAAACTAACCGCTGCATGCATGTATGGATATGGCTTAAAATAACTGGCCCTTTGGTCATATTATGACTGCGGCCCTTTTCAGAAGATGAAAAATTTAACCAAACACACACACGCGCGCGCACACATCCATTCTCAGGCAAACCCCTATATGCAAATGTGTGCCGCATTCGCAACAACTAACCATAAATGTATAAGTCATTTTTGTTTTTGTTTGCCAAATGAAATTTTTGGGGAATATCTTACACTGTTTTTCTATTGTCTGTAAAATGGCAGCATTTAATGTTATTGGCCAAATTTGCGTAGAAAATTTGAGGAGCTGGCAAAAAAAAAAACTGTGTTTTGTTCAAAATTATCAAAATTTTGCGCTTCGATAATCCCAGCAGATGTCAATTGATTACTTTGCCCAGTCGAGTTTCATGTTGGACGGAAGCAAACAAACCAACAATGCTAATTATCCGGACTTCATTGAACTCTGTTGCTAAAGCTGCCAGGTATCAGGCACAGTTTGGCCAAAATTGGAAAGAAAACAATATTCATGGCAAAATGTTTCAATCAAATTAGTCAACTTTGTGAAATGGCTCTTTCAAAAGCATCGAACAAAAGAGTTAAAAAAACAAAACGTTGGCCTGTTGCTACACTCAAAGAAACAACTGCTCGAAACACATACTTGCAGGACTAGCAAGCGAATTTCCCTATTTTAACAATTTTTCTTTTAAGATTCTTTGGAGCCCAACGAATGTAAAGTCGACAATTAAAATCCTATACAACAGCAGCCCAGACTGAAATACACAATGAAAATATAGTAAATTTCGTTAAGTTGTTACATCCCTTTTTTACTGGGAACTGCTACAAATCATCTTATTCCCAAGATCGCGTAAATTTTAGACGTGGCCAATAAAGAAGCCAGTGGCATAAAGTTCCAGTCTAGTAACAACATATTAAGTTGAATAAAAGAATGTTTTAAATCCGAATATATATATATCTCTACATAAATTCCAATGTAGCTCTACCACAGTTTTTTCGTGACAGCGCTGCCATCCCTAAATCAGGCGTTTTTTCCTTCGTTCTTCGGTTGCCACGGCAACCAAAACTCTGGGAAGTTCTCTTGGTTTCGAAGATTCCTCTGTAACCTCCAACATAGATTAATTCTCAGAACTTGGATTAGCTTGCCCCTAGATGGACTTGAAAAGGGGATCCTGTTGTTGGTGATGTGTCTAAACGGCTCATTCTTGGCGGTAATGCCAACCTTTTGGTTGTAGTTTAAACACGTAACTTTTTTCTTAAGAAAGTGGGTATCATAGCGCGTGTCTGTTTACGGTCTGATGTTCCTTGGAAATGTGCAAGTCAGATGTCTTGACTTCCTCAACTGTCCACAGAATTGCTGACGGCAGGGATTATGCAAGTTTTTAGCTGTATGTAACGTGCAAGAGAGCAGTTGACCTGTGGCATTGGTCCATGGCAGATTAGGCCATCAGGTGAGGCGCGGCGAGGTAAATCAAGTTCATAACCTGCTCAACAGCTTCTATTACAAGTTATCTACCTGCATTTTACGGTTGATAAAAGCCATTCATCTCGGGACGACATGAACAGTGTTGCATTGTTGAGGTTATTGTTCGGAAAATCTAAAAATTCACTGAATTGCCATTGTGATCAGCATGGAATTTAATTTTTCTCCACCGATATGTGCCATGATGTCATATTCTTTTAGTTATTTGACTTAATTTAATTATCCTACGATACAGAATTTTAGGGTTCGTCTTCGTTTTGAAGCTGAGACAACTGATCTAGAGACTATTTGCGGACTTTATTTTGCCCAGTTCATTTCTCCGTCACTATTAGCTGAGCTACTTTGCCCTTAATGAGTTTTTGTTACTGAAAACATTAGCGAACGTTTACGTTCGATATCTATAGTGGGACAGACCCTAAATGTCTAAGTGGCTGTTTAATTTTGTTTTCACAACAACTTCATTACCATAAATGTAAATGATTTAGTTAAGTTTTGATGACATTTCACATGACTTTACAGATTTACTGTTAAATTCAATAAATATTTAAAGAGCACTCACACGGACTTACACACACGTCCATCGAAAATGAATCACTCGTGAAGATGCCAACTAGTACCGAGCACTTTAAACGCCAACTTTAACAACAGTTTAAGTTTTCTAACCGGTTTGTGTGCGCATAAATTTAAACTGATCTTGAGAAAAATTTTTATTGAAACTTGTTTTTTTTTTGGGTCAAATTTAGTTTCAGACAAATTAGGCATAAAACAACACCGGACAAAGCCCAACTTAAACAATCACCTGAAATCGGTACTTGACCGTTTTAGGATTAGTTGCGTTTGATTTTTCTTTTTTTTTTGTTGTTGTTGTTGTTGTGTGCAACAACAACACAAAGTGCTTGGACATACTACGTGCGGCCCTCTGGTAAGTGAGCGAGTTGTTGTTATCACAAAGTATTAAACGGACTGTGTGGTCAGCTATTTGGACATTTAGCTTCATCATTTGGACAAATATTGTCTATAGTCTTTTCATACAATGAGAATTTTTCGAATTTAGAAATCAAAACAAAAACCAATTATTTACTTAAGAAATCTCGCTTTTCCCTCTTGAGGCTGCTGGCCAGTAATGAGGAAAAATTATTTGAGAAACGTGGATGGTTAATATTTGAAATACAGTGGCTTAAACATACAAGCCACATCTTATTTAAGAAGCACTTGTATAAAAAGAAGGCCTGTTTACAACTGGCTAACGAGGGTAGATTTCAAAAAATATATTGCAACGCTGCTCTGATACTTGAACTTTCGCCGATAGTCTCAGGACTTTTTGTGTTTCCAGCGTAGTTACGGATACCGACGAATTTCAAACAGTTTGCGTTCCACAGAAAAAAAAACAGCGAAAAAATAAACAATTATCTGCAATTAATATTTTTTTAAGAAATTTTTATACTTTAACTTTGTAATTAATAATATTAAAAGCCTATTTACGTTTTTGGGGGACCGCTAGCTGTTTCATGGCCGCTATAACACTCATCCAGCTCAATCAATGCATGGAAATTTTAATGCGGAAGGTTTGTTGGGTGTCCAAATTAATAACACTTATCCAGAAAATTTAAGCAAAAGAACTTTGTATCATACACCAATGAAGGCGTATCAAAGTGCTCGCCTTTAAAATAGAACCACAATTAAGTTATTTAAAAAACAATTGAAAATTGTATGAGAAAATATTCCAATATCTTAATATATTTAGTTAGTTTTTAACATCTTTTGAGTTGTGGGTCATGGCCGATATTGTGGTGGAAATGTCCTTAGGTGTCTTGAAGAGAAAATGTTTGTGTAGTTATACCTTGTTCAAATAGAAATTAAGCGCTTTTCGAACTACCATCGTATACTTTTGATTTCTTTTTTTCAAGATGATTGATTGTTTATTTTCTGATTTGTGTTTAAAGGTTTCTGCTCTTAAGATTTTGCTTCTTAATACTCGTATCTACATACATATTTTCATAACTTTTGTTTTGTTCCTTTTCTTTATTATAATGATGATCTGGAGTGTAATTTATGTTAATTGTATGAGGGCTACTGTTTTTTGAGTCCACACACACACACACACACACACACACATACACAGCCACTTGTAAGTTAAATAAAAATAATAATGAGCATTTTTAGAGAAACATTTTAATATTTTTCTTGTAATTGTTTTATTTGTTCAGCAGAGACAACGATCAAAAAGATTTTCTGTAATTATTACCACTCATGTTTGCATTTCAATATTCTGAATGTAACCATGAATTGGATGTTGGTGGTTGAGGACCAAAGCAGTTAAATGCTTGAAATTAAAGTGGCCATAAAATTTTTATGGCAAAAAAAAGATGTTAATAAATAAAACGTATTTATTAACTTAGGAGTTGCATCACTGCCGAAAGACTTTTCTTTACGGTCATATTCGTTATTTGGTATCCATAAGTTGGGTCCAATTGACAGTTCGTAATTGTGTGTGAGCGAATAAAATTTATTATTGTTTCTTTTTTTCGAACTGAAACAGTTGTCATGGTGAGGAAGTTTCTTTTTAAACTGACGTGTTAATTAATCCCACATTCGAATGCATTTATATTTATATGTATGTTTATATTTGCGGCTAACGTGCAAGTGTTTCGGAGCCTTAACGCACTAAGAACCAGTGTAAATGAGTGCTCCGTTCGGCGAGGCCCAGAGTCTGGCGATATTAACGACAGCCAGTGGCATCGACTATGCCCGCAATGAAATGGGTTCTGCGGTTCTTCACTTTTTAATAGTGGTTTTTTGTTTTGTTATTATTTTCTTCATATAAATACCGCAAAATTAAAATTTGTGCCTCAGCGCCAGTGAGGCATTACACAGACCAGTTCGCCAACTAAACACTACATAAAACTAAACAATTTTTTACATCTGATATCGAAGGGTAGAATAGGATGACAATTAAATTAAATACAATAGGATTTGTTGTTGTATACACATGTATGCGTACCTATCAAAAGCGTTAATGTTTAATTAAATCTTGAGGTTGTAGGACAAAACTTTACAGTGCCCGGTAAGTTCCTAAGTTCTTTAATCCCTGAGTGTTCTATGCCTTGTTTTGTTGTCTCAGTACAGCAAAATTCAATTTGCAAATTGCTCATTGCTGCGAGTACGACAAGAGTTTCGATTTTGTATGAAGTGTATCGCGTGATGACCTACATACATCATGTTGACACTTGTAATTTGCAAGTGCCTCGAATTGGTAAAGTTGCGGCAAATTGATCGGAATACAAAGAGTTGGTTGAGTACGTTATTGGTAGGCTTGGGTCTGTGAATAATTTATATTGAAAATAAGGATTCGCCGCTAGTGTAAACCTATAGTGCCGATTATTTTAAAGTTTGCACTTTGGCCGATATGAACCCCCAACAAACATCCAACGATAAAGTGAATGCTCAAAAATATATCGTCCTAAGTTTTAAAATGTGTGGCGATTTAGTACGATAAAAATCGTTACACATTGTGGTCTTTGTGCCGGTGGTGGGATCGTTTCTTCTTGTTTAAAACAATGACACACATACTTACATACATATGTACATATGTATGTACTACAAACATTTGTTTCTAACTATGTATGCATGTATGTATGTATGTATTCATACATACATACATAGCAGTGGAGAAGAGGTAAGAGTTAAACTTTTGTTACCAAGTAACTCTGAAATGCTTCAAAAATCAAAGACTACAATCAAATTTGACTTAAACTGCCGCACATTTGTTCCCATAACACTTTGTTGTGCTGAATGTAAAAGGCATCAAAGGACAGAAAAAGAAACGAACCTGTTTTTTTAATCAACTTTAAATTGACATTCTTGTTGCTGTCAAATAATTGAGACAATTCATGCATTTAATGTCATATTGCATTTGTGTTAAAATGGAGAATATGGAAAATGTGTAAACAACGGAACAGACACTAATGAGTTTGTTACGATTTACAGATTTTGCAAAAAGAGTAGAAAAGATTATACACAAACACACAAACAAACACACACACACGCGTGCACATACACAGAATAATAGTTTATATATTGTATGTTTGTATGTGTTTATGTACTTGTCTATATATGTACATCAGGGATGGCAGATTTGGTACTCGAAATGTACAATATTAGACCAATGAATGGCATATTTATGTATGTATGTATATTGTACAATTAAGGAATCTGCCCAGTTTTAGTAATTTTATATGGCAACTCATCAAGAAATGAGGAGCGAAACTTTTCCTTCCAAAATACGATTAAAACCAAAGAGAGAAACTGACTCAAACTGCAACTGTTTGTGGTTTAATCCAAACAAAAGATTTACTGAATTCCCAAAATTGCAATTATTACAATATAATATAAATATATAAAAATTGTAATTGTGATCTCGAAAACGATGTAAAAGCCAGTGCGTACCTTAATTATCATTATATGTACATACATATGTAAATAGTCTATAAATATTCAATACTGAAATGGTTTTTGTTATATTATAGTACAAAGGAAATTTAATGTACTCTTTGTATTATGTACTATATTCTTAATAAATCTATGTAATGAAAATTATATAGACTAAGAAAAGTGTGTGTTAAAGGGGATTTAGAAGCCAATACAACTTGTACGATAAGACAAATGTTTGAGTAAGAGAAGAGCACTTAATATGTAATGAAACGTGTCGTAAGGTAGAGCGGAAATACAGATGAAAATTTTACCGTCTAAATCCAATTTTAGTACCTACAATTAAGGTGAGAGAAGTACGTATTTTTCGGTTAATTGACCCTACGGTTAATTGGTTTCCACGCTTAATTGAACCACATGATCGGGCAAAAAAATATTGCATACGAAAATACATGTAAAATTCCTCGGATAATTGAACCCGGTTAATTCATTTTCCCGCTTCATTCAAAATTCATGTTATCAAAAATAAATTTCCTCTTACTTTTACCCGGTTAATTGCATTATAATTGAAAAATAATCTGGCATTTTTGCACATACATATTTGACATCATTTGTGAAAAACACTGGGTGGCATCTCTACTAATTGAAAACATATGTTTATTTGCTTAAGGTAAAAAAAAATTATTTTGGAAAACTTAAAGTGCACATCTGCGATTTCTTTTAATTCATTAGTAATTCCAATTATGCGAGATTTCTGTAATTGAACAAACTGTTCAATTAAACGGGATTCTTGTAATTGAACGAATTGTTCAATTAAGCGGGTATCGGCTAATTGGTTCCCCGGTTAATTGAACAAAAAGTTGTGCAAATTTTGATGTGCAATTAACCGAAAAATGCTGTACAAGCTTTCAAACTGTTTGGTACAATTTTAAAAATTTCAATACCATCCCTGATATAAATATCTGTAAAAAGATAGCACGAGTAGGTATTTTCAAAAGTAAATTATCTATCTCCTTTATTTACATACACACACATATACATACAAATAAAATACATGCACACACACACAGTTGCACATTTATATATTAAAATTTCCCCTCATTTATTTGTTTTGCTTTAATTTTTTGGGAAATATTGCCTGATTTGATAGTGCCTGCATGCACATTAAGAAACTCTTCTCTTGTTGGAGATTTGTCGAACACACATACACAACACACGCGTACAACCGTACGTACAATAAAAGAGGGTGTGTTTTTTCCCTGCAGCATTTATTTTTGTGCCATCAAAGATGCCCGAAATATTCTATGTGTCTGTAGCGTGGTGATGTGTGTACTTATGTACATATTTATATGCATTTGTGTATGTTGATTTTAAAGGCAGGTGGCTGTATGAATGAATGTTGGTTGGTTGGTTGGTTGGTTGTTTGGATGGATGAGATTGTCTAATAACTCCTCGGGCCGTACTCACAGCTCTCATGCATTAATAATCCCAAAAAGCTTTGTTGTTAATTATTTAAATGGAATACTGCAATACTAAAGATCACAACATAAAGTCGCTGGGTGATGCTCCTACATACGTATGTTACATACATAGAGAAAATCACCGAATGATTTTATTCGGAAAGTATAGAATTTACCAAGATTGCTGTTTTCTTCTTGCATTTAATTATGTATAAAAATTAGGATAATTCAATACACACAAATCTATGTATTTAAACACACAAACATTTATTAAACAGTTAATTTTAATTAAGTTAATCTATATACATACATATGTACCTACATAGAATGTATGTATGTATGCAGCACTCGCTTAAGTGCGCATGCTAGACATTTACGATATATAAAAAAATGGGAAAATCTTAAAACTCTTTAAAAAAGAGTATAAGTAAAATTTGCCTCCTATATAACTAATTTGTTGAATTTATGCAATTTTTATTAGTATTCAAGTGCCAATTTCCTTAATTTTATTTTTTTTCATTTCATTCAAAAAAATTTTGTTCTATTTAAAATATTCGATGCATCATACGAAATAAATGCTTTTAATTATTACATAGTTATCTTTTTTGATATTATTTAATGTGAACCCCAGCTTTCATTATTTGTCTATAAGCATTGCCGATGCATATAAGCATACTTTTATAAATGCATTTCCTTAAAAGCGCTTAAGTTTGTGCAAAACCTGAAATGCATAATGATTTCAAGAAGTGCTTTGGTTAATTTGGTTAACATTTTCGCTTTTAGTCTCGTTGCAGACACTTCAACTTCTGTAAATCAATTTTCTTTTAAGGCCGCCTTAACGTTCACCCACAGAAAGAAATCTTTTGCAACAATGTTTGTTTTAGTTTACATCCAAGTTTAAAATTTTTTTTATTTTTATTTTATTTATGTGTGCATTTTATGCATACAGTTTATTTTATTTATGTGTGCATTTTATGCAAAAATAATTTTATTTTATTCATATTTATCACAATTAAACTTATAATAAACTAAGAGGAAGAAAAGCACTGTTAGCTAATAGCTATCGGCTGGAAAAATATTGTATTAACGGTTAAGTCGAAGAAAAAAATATTCTATGTATGTATTTATATGCACTTTAAAAGAATCTTGTCTTTTCCACCGTAAAAGTTGTTTTAGTTGCTTTTTATCCACAATGTGATTACAAAATTCATGCTTATTTAAGGTGAAGCAAATAATGAATTCAAATGCCAAAAATAATAACCTGCAACTAACTTCATGTACATATACATATATGTATGTTATTCACTCCATACTAATTATCAATCTTCTTAATGTTGATAGTCTTTTCATATCTACTTAAACTCTGTTTCTGTTACACATATTTTGCTATGCTTTAAGAGCTAAAACGTCATGCGACTGATTTTGCCATTCAAACAGAACTGTTTTTAAAACCTGTCATTAATTCGCCTCTGGCAAGACAGATGAAATCAAGGCGAATTCAAAACAGCTAAGTTCGCCGGCGCTGGCTAAACTCTATATAGCTGATTCCCGCTTAGATGTCAACAGTTCAAGAGTATAATTTTCCGTTTTGACATCTCACGAATATTTAACAAACAACAAAATACCTACTGGGGATTTCAATGAGTTTTGTTGTTTTACTAGCGAGTTTAAAAATTGTGAGTTTGATAAGTACGACATACAATTCATTAGTAGGTGAAATTGACAGTTAAGGTGATCATTTTTTGCTTCACATGTCAAAATAACTTTCTCTTTGCGTACATTGTCTTCATACTTGAAATCTCTAAAAGACTTTGGCGTCTGTTTGGCACATTAAATCTTTGAAATCTTAATTAATTGTAACATTTTTTTATTTTACGACGAACTCCATTTCGCCTGTATCCTTTTTATTATTTGATTTCATATTTCAGGCGAATCCAGATTTTGACATAAAAATAAACTATTTACAATACCAGAATGGCTGTGGATATTCTTCTGTTGATTGTCGCCTTGCAGCTTTCGAATTTAATTCGCCTTGACTATAAATTTACCAGCGAACTTTAAAGAAGAAGCATACATACAGCCATATGTATATAATTGAACAGGCATATAGTTTTTTCACTGGCAAATTTTCTTCAGTTATATTCGTATTTAACGATTTTTTCTTTATGTTTCCTTAAATTAAATTTTCGACAGTTCATCTGCAAAGAATCGTGTTTATTTTGCCTTAAAATTATCCTCTTTTTGCAATGTTGTTGCTTTTAATTCATTCGTTTGTTGTTTTTAAATTTTAGAAATAAATTTCTTGATATTCTTATATTATCATAGGATAATAAATTTAAAAGGAGATCAAGTGCTTCGGTTGTAACTCATCATAATACACAATTCTCTTATAAATGATTTCCATATGGACCACAGCACATAGTCGCACACACCCACACCCACACCCACATACACACAAATTCACTATCAGTGAAAGACAACCAAACTCGTTTGGCAAGTTTTATGGCATATTCTTGACTGAAACCGAATGTTATTGTAATAAATTTAGTCGATTTGCTAAATAAACACAAAAAGAGCTGCTGTAACATTTGCAACCTCCTTTTGCCTGACGAGTGAGTCCTGCCGCATCGTTCAGCACCACAATTGTTTGCTGCATAAAGAACGAGTAATATATTTTTTGTTTCCAAAAATTCTATATTAAAATGTTGTGGGAATTTTTGCACTCACTGTTTATGTTGATAATTTTTTTATTTTTTTTTATTTTTGTTTTCTAATTTGTAAGTGCAACTTTCAATGATATTTACACAATATTTTTCATTTGTGTGTATGTATGTGTGTATTTACATACGTATGAGTGTGTGTAACAAAAATTTTCTCTAAATGTTTTGTAAATAAATGAAAAGAACAATTTTTTATTTAAAATGTTTCTAGTTTCACAAAAAAAGTTTTTTTCCTTTGCTATTTTGTATTCAATTATTTTGTATTTAAATAAACGTTCTATTCAACTTTTCAAAAGTAATAACAATAATAATAATAAAACAATAACAATAGAAACAAAAATACATGGTACATAATTGCTAAAAAAAAAACCTAAAATAAATTCAATTTTAAATCAAAAATAAAATACAAGTTTTTAGCAGGCAAATTAGCATAAAACACAGAAAAAACAACACGACACAACGTTGATTTTTCCCCGTAGTCGAAACATGTTCAATTTTATCAGTTCAATTTCGCATTTGGAAAAGGGAAGGCCGCAGTTGTTTCATGTTAAATAATGAAATGAATGAAATGAATGAAATGACAAGATGTCATTTGTTCCACTAACTGTCCGTTTTTCTTTTCCGAATAAAAATTTTGTGCAAAAGATACCAATTCGATTTACATTTAGAGGCGAAGTTATAACAGCTGAAAGCGGGAGCTAAAAAGTACGATCCCAAGATAGACAACTTGACTCGTTGTGACCTGGTTATATTTTTATCTCATCTTTAAAACATATTTTCTAAAATTTAGATACATATATTTCTATGTTTTTTTTTCTATTTGCATACATATTATTGCACAATATCTCTTACAAACAAATCGTTTGCTACTCAAAATAACACATTCAAGAAAGAGAGTCAATTGCTTCTGCCACTTGCAACACTATGTGGCACATAACTTTAGCTCCTCCTCTGCCAAAAAACAGACAAATGAAATTTGTTGATTATAATAGTCCGTGGAATTAAAACGAACCCTTAGCTAAACAAATATAAAATCATTCAACGAAAAGTTTTAAGAAAAACACGCAAAAAAGGGTGGAGTAATTAATTACGATTAAAAGCGTTGAAAATACATTTTGTGAAATTGTTGCCGCCAACTTAAATGTGTTTTCTTTTTCCCTTAAAGTTGTTATTAGCAACTAAGAAACTTTTTTTTTTTTTTGTTGTTTGAATCAATTTCTTTGTAGGAAACGAAAACAAAACAACAGCATTTTAATAAATTTAATTACAATTATAATTAAAAACCTAATTAGCTGTGAAGGATATAAACAAAAAAAACTGTTGCTACTTTACGACACTCTCGCAAAACAAAAAACGAAAAGAAAAACAAAGAAAAGTTTAGAAATTAAAAAAAAAATGTTATATATTTTTTTCCTGCAAGTAAATACAAGCGCGGCGTTATTAAGTTTAACATTCAGTAAGCAGCAAATCTGTAAAGACTACAGCCTTGTTTCTGTCTTATGACAAGGAAGAAAATCGTTCTCTAGACAACCATTTAAAGTATAAAGAAATACTCAGTTTTCTCGTTCTTTTTTCTTCATATTATTCAAAACAAACAGAAAATATCAACGCGAATCCTTAGAAAAGACACTCAGGAACAATATTTTTTATTCCGCAGGGATATATTATAATCATTACGCCCGCACTCGGTACTGCACAGTGGTAAACCTGCAATAGAATAGTTGGAAATAAACTTGCCATTTGTAAGAAAGAGGCTTCTGCATTTTAATTAGTTACATTTAAGTACAACTTTTAACTAGAAAGCCCGACACGTCCATATAGACGTTTTTAATGTAAAATAAAAGCAAATAGTGCGGGTAATCCCCCACATTGCAATAACACTCGGTCGAAGCATTTTTCACAAGAATTTGTTCGTATTTTGAATCGTTGGTGAACTTGTCGAAAACTCACCTTCTGGCTAGCAGAAACACATAGCGGCGAACTTTTATTGTGACATGTGGAAGCTAAATATAGTACAAACCACTTGGCCGAGAGTTTCGAACTGTTTAATCCTTGTGGCTAGTAATTCACTGTTGGTTGGTAGACCGAAATCCTGTAAATGCCCCACCATACACGGTGGAGTCTGTATGCAAGACAAGCGCACTTGGTGAACATTTGGATCAACGGAAATGAACAACAATCTCATCCCGCGTTTTTAGATTTAAGCCACAGCCAGCACGTATGAGACAAACTAGGTATCTCAGTCTATGTCCAACAGCAACAGAATTCTTTCAAGGCATCTCAGGGATACTGGTAACTTCCCAGAGTTTAGGTTGCCGGTTATCAACCGGCTGCCTGCGCTTATATACCCCGGAAAACACAATGCCCCAGCTTGGGAATACACTAAGGCAAAAGAGTTTAAAAAAATTGCTGTAAATAATGCCTGGGGCATAGTTCGCGCCGTTTGTGAGGTTTCTTAAGCCAAGATCCCATGGGAGGAGTAAATTTTTCTTCCGTGCTACATGAAAACATGGCGCAATTTAGTTTTCGATGGTCTCATTAATGTCGCACAATAATCGCTGCAATGCGTTCGCCCTTTTCTACTTCATTGGGCCAATCAAATCATATGTTTTTGGTTAATTGCTTCTTGGCCTAAAAGGTTCTACTTTCGGCATGGATTTTTTTCGAAAACAGAAAACTATTGTGGCAGAAATACATACATATGTACATACATATGTATGAATATTTCTAAGTTTTAAAGATAATTGTTGTTTTATAAACAGATGTTTTCGAAACAGGGATGGCTAAATCTGTACATCTGCAATATTTGGTTAAAAAGTGAGATGTTTTCTTTTGTTCAGCAACTCAAATGTTAACATTTAATGTTTTAATATCTACGCACATACATATATGTACGTATGTATGTGTATGTGACTTGAAAAATGTATTCTTGCCACCATTAGGCTCAAAGGAATACAATTTTAGAACCTAGTTGTTGCAATTTCAGAATTCTTTTTACCACCGATGAAAAGCGTTGCATGTTTCACTAATTAATTGCATGATATTGTGCAAAAGATCATTATTAGCGATCGCAGCGAAGCAACACAATTTCGTTACAGATTTTAGCATATTAAGAAATTGCGTGCGCTCACACTATTGCCATATAAAATACCCCCATTACACTGAGCCCTTAGATAACCTGCATACATGCAACATCTTTGCGATCAGGTTTCAAATGTATACCTTGACGTTGCGCGACAAAACACTAGCCCACTGTGCATACGCCGAATAGCGGCAAGCACAATAAGCAAACAATAAAGCACCGCGTAACGCGAATACATAAAATGTATTTTTCACAAAAGACAAAAAAACCACACAAAAATAAAAATAAACAATAATGCGTATACAAATCGTACAAAGCCTTATGAAAATTTTTTAATTTGAAAAACGGATGAAAGTGTTTTTGAAGCCATGAAATTCAAAAGAAAAAAAATCATAATAATGATTATGAAGCTTTAAAGAATATTATGCAAAAGACTCGCAGAAGTCATAGTTTGGCAATAAATTTTCTTCGTATTTATTGTACATACATACAAGCGTGCATGTGTATTGTTTATAGGGAAAATGTTGTGCAAAATATATTACATTTGAAAAGTATTTTACAATTGTTTAAACGCATAAATTTCCTGAAAACAATATTACTAATCATAACCTCACACTCTATGCTGTTCATTTTATATGAGTACAATATTTTACAAGGTGGCAGCGCTACAGCAAAACTGCAACAATACAGCAAATATGTTTAAAAACATGCAAATATATTATATTGATGTACGTTAGAGTAAGCTCGACTATTGTGGAGATATGGTAACACTGGCTAGATGTATGTTTGTCGGATGGATAAAAACTAAAAACACATACATACGACATTGGCACATAATTGCAATTTTTACTTTTTAGTTGTGTGTCAAGCCGTTTAGTTTAGTTTTTTTTTACAACACGGGGACGGGCAACTCTCATTTCCCAAATATTAGAGAATTGTTGTTATGAGTTAATTACAATTAATGACTTTTAGCTTTAAAATAGAAATATTGTTTCCACCAAAACACAAGTGAAATTCGTCTGGCCCACGTTAGACGAACCAAAGAGATGGTATTATATATCTGTGGTCCATGTAAGAACCTTATTTCAGTTAATATTTTATAGCTTGATGAAATTCGAACATTTCATCAGGAAGCCAGTAAAAAAGCTATAGATTTTGTATATATTTAATTTTTTTGCGCTGATTGTGGTTTCCTTAAGAATTTTACAACCTAAAATCCTTCTACATAAAAATTCATACATCATGATATAATTTGTGTATAAAATTCTACTATTTTTAAAAAGGATTTTTCTTGTTTTCTAAAAATATTGTGACGACAATATCCAAAAAAAAAACTGTGGTTTACAGTAGCCGAATAGGTTGTTCTAATTATCTCAGAGAGTAGGAGTGGCGAAAATGTCGCAGCGCTGCCGCCTTTTTGATGTTCGTGCACTTAATATTTGTTTGCGGTAAATTTTAAAAATTTTAAAATTCTAATATTTTTCTCTTTTTTTTTTGTGCTCTTTTCAGGTCTGGTTTAAAAATCGTCGCGCTAAATGGCGTAAACAAAAACGTGAGGAACAGGAACGAATGCGTAAACTGCAAGAGGAACAATGTGGCAGCCACACCACAAACTCAAACAGCAATGTAACAAATACCACGGGTATAGTAAACTTAAAATGTACCCCAGAGGATTTTGTAGCCCAACTGCAAATAAAATCCGATCCCAACTATAGCGATGGTGACGAGTCAGATTTAGAAGTGGCATAAAGTCAGATCTTAAATAGAAAACAATTTGTTTTCTAAAATATTATCTCAAAGAAATTAATATAAAATTTGATTTGAATTAATGTAAAACTTGAATTAGTTTATTGCTACAGTGCGCTCGCGATAATGTCAATTAATTGAAAACGCGACTGTTGACGCTTATCAGTTTGTTGACGTTTATGAATGTGCTGCAAATTTAGGTTCAAAACAAAACGAGTAGCAGAAAGTAGCTGCACAGACAGCCGCAACATGTAACTGCTTTGTACATACATACATATGTCAGTGCTTTAAATATATGTATTTTTAAAGCCGAAATTTACGTTACAGCTGTAAAGCGAACAGACAATATCAATGAAAAGAAGTATTGAAGTTTTGGATTGCCGACGCCAAAACGCTGTATTGACCTTATTATGAGCACACTGTAAAAAACCTCAAAAATTTGTACATACCTAAAACAAGGACGTTGTAATTTTTTTCTTTTTAATCACATTCGTACTCGTAACTGATCATCATCCAATTTCTTTCTATTCCTCCAGAACAAAATTCTTACTGACAAAAACTTTATTACGTCCAATGGCATTAAATTGAACAGGGACACACACACTGAAATTTCTTTTGTAAATATTTATTTTTGTTGTTTTATACATGTATGTATGTATGTATATTATTGAAATTTTTGTTTTATTTTTAGTAAATGTAATTTTTGTTAAATATTTTAATAATTTATCGTAAGTGTAGTAATTTTAGTACTAAACATTAAAAGCCAACCATTATTTGACTTTCAATTTAATCAAATGTGTGTTATTGTATTTAACTTCCTTTATCGGATTAAATATTATTTATTTATACTTTTTGTTTTGAAATTCCTTTTTAAATTGAAAGTCAAATTTTTTTAATACAACAACAACAAAATCAATGTGAGTTTTTAGCTTAAGCTTAAATTAAAGAGTAAAACGAAAAATAAAAACTAAATAATTGAAACGAACTTAAACGAAGTATGTGTTTTCATTTCAATAACAATAGCACGAATCAATGTTCCAAAAACATATTCTAACTATTTACTAGGAATTGGTCCTTCCACGCAAACACCTTTCTCGAGAAAACACTCGTCCAATTATAAATAAATTCAGCGAGAACAAAAAAGAAACACAATAGTTGGCAACGTTGTGATGCCAGCTGTCTTGATGTTTATATTTCAATCGTTTTTGTATGTATTCGAAGAAACAAAATCACTCCTGTTGGAAAAAACAATCAATATTAATCTTAATTTATGTACTTGTAATAAGCGCTAATATTAAAGAACAAATATCAGTTCAAAAGAACTTCATCCGGCGATATATTTCTTACATGGAAGACACTGCTGCACACTTGGAAAGAGCCACAAGGTACATACGTATATATGTACATACATAAATACATACATACATTAACATACATATGTTAAAATCCTATATCCTTTCATAACATCTGCTACATTCAACATTTGGATTTATGAATTTTTTTTAGGAAGGAAATAGTTCTTTTTAACTACTTCTCGACTTTCTTAATGTTAGAATTGCACTCTTCTTATTCTGCCCTAGAAAAACTGGAGAAAAACCTTTTCCCCAGTTCTCACCTGGAATTTTTTCGCTGGGCAATTTTTAATCATAATAGGAAGAATGACCAACCAGAGAAAATTGATTAAAATACATCAAAACATTTTTAATTTAATTAACTGAATTAACATGTTCTCTTAAAAGTGATTTAATTCCGGAAAAATGTTTCGTTTTGGTTTCCCAGTGGAATTGCATGAAGTTTTTGTGTTGGCTGATGGCATTAGAAATGAACAGTAAGAGAAATAGATTTATGAGCGGCCTTTTAGGCACGCCCTACCGGTGTGATTAGAAAAAAATAGTTGCATTCTTAAATCGCAGACCAGCAAGAATTAAATAATACGTTTGCAAAATGTGTTTTAGATGTTCATATTTTTTTTTTTTGCTCGCTTCGTATGAAACGTGTCATCAGCCCGAGATAGGCATCTCAATCACGACCAGCACCAGAAATGTCCAGCTGATCTCCATCCCATCAATTTACATCTGGTGAAGGATTAAACAGTTTCTGTACCACAATAGTTAAGCAAAATTGTCCCTGTTTTTGCAGCAGAGTGGCCAAATTAGGAACACGCCTGGGCAAATCCTGCTGCCGCCGGGAAAAACTCTGACTAAATCTATGACAAAACTAAAAATTTACAAGAAAACAACAAGGGAACAAGGAAATCAGTTTAAAGCCATTTTCATTTCGAATAAGTCTTTTGCGTAAAAAATAACATATTAGTAAAATATATACAGAATTAATATTGTATTCATACGAACTTATTGTATTCACACATGTACCGTTTCACATTCCGTTTTTTATAAAATCAAAATCCGAAGTACATACATATAGAAAAAAGTATTTGCGTTTACTTTTTAATAATCTTTTAAGTTCCGCTTGCCGTTGCTTTGAAAACGACTAAAAGTTTTGACAGCAGGCATTAGTCTGTTTGGCCAATGTCCCCCCATTGATCGGGTTTACAACTTCTTCTTTCACAAGGCAAAGCAAATAGTTATATTTGGCTTAGGCAGACATCTAAGTTCAATACCTGATACATAATTATTAAATACAATATATTTGGAGGGTCATGAAGGCAAGAAATCTAAATTTAAGGGGCGTACCGGTTCCCTCAGATAACTGTAGTATTTTATGGTTCATACTTCCTATGTGTGGCTACTAAAATTGGTCACACAGATAATTATTAATGAGAGTCTGCTAAAACACATCATGGTCTTCGTTATCTCGTCTATTCTGTGCAGTTATAGAGTTGCAGATTTACTTTGCATAATAATTATGTATATTGATAACAATTTTTTCATGAAATGAAAATAGATGTTCCAGTTTTAACATTTCTGTTTTCCAGTTTTAACATTTCTGTTTTAGTTTGCTAATTTGGGCATTTATTGCTGGAAACATTGTTGTTTGTATATATCTGTGTATATAGAATTGTTTGTCAACATTGTTGCTTGCTTGCATAGATTATTGCTTGTTTGTATACATTGTTGATTCTGCGGCTTTTGAATTAAGCATCCTGTGAAAGCCTGAGCTTTCTTGGTGCGCAACTGGCAAATCCAACGTCTTGGAAACAAAAATCTTTATACGGATGTCAAAAGATTTCCAAGACAGTGCAACTTTACAGCGGCTTTCATGGAAAGCACTAGTACCCAGCCTCAACTATAGAATTAAAATGACCCCTAAAATAATAGCGCCTGTAACGCTTCTGCAATATGTACATATGTATGGATGTAGTAAGTGGTGATTGTAAAACCACTGTGCGCCCGACCTGTACAACAAAAAACAAAGAAGTGGAATTCCATAAACGATACAATATAATTTTTTAAAACACTTTCAATTTTATATATTCGCCTTATTAAAACCTTCAAAAGAGGTCTTTTAATTTGCTTCTAAAAGCACAAATTAAAATTTACGAAAACTGTAGAATTTTTTTTTTTAAATAAATCGCCCTCAAAATCGTTCATGAATTTTGTTCTTTGTTAAATAATTTAATGAAACTTATACAGGATAATTGACTGGAAAGACAACAAACGAATGATAATTAAATTTGAATGATTTCTGTGACTTCCCTTCAGCCAATCAGAAGTTCAGTTCATGCATCCCATTCGTTCAATTCTATAGTCATTTCTGAAATGCCTATTTGCTTTCTTCCTGACTTTTGCATTTTAAGTGTCTGTGTTGGTTTGTATGTATCTGCTGTTGGGATGAATTTTGAGTTTGTGCCTTTTGGATACAAAGCAAATACATATTGAATTTCATAAATTACTTATGCCAGAAAAGAGTGAATATGAGTGAACCATTAAAAATCCCTTTGAATTTTCTTCTTGCATACTTGGCGTCCGGGCACTGAAAGCAGGCTTTCAGTTTTGGTATGTTGTGAGCACATACGACTACACACATATTTATCTGCTGGTTTGTTTGTTTTGTTGTTGTCTGTGTCCTTTTATCAATATTAATAGTTCGTGTAGAAATCTTTAAATATTTGTCAACCATAAAATTTGTGTGCGCTTGTGTTTGAACAGTAACGGAATATGTTCAAACAAACAAATTGATGATTTTAATTTAAATTTAACAATTCTAATTTGAATTGTAAAATTTGTTCGGGTCTCAGCAGCACAATTAGGGCTCGAAAATTTCTAGCAAAACACTAAAAGTAATATGAGACACATTCCACAGTTTTTATCTCAAAAGGGTAGACATTTTTCGAAGATACAAACATATCAAATAATTTTTTATCATATTATGCGAATAAAATTATTCGAAATATTTTTGTATGTATGTATGTATGTGTGAAGATTTCGAAATGTGTTCTATAGACTACTTTTACGCAGTATGTATTTTCTGTAAAAAATTATACGAATAATGTTTCAAAGTATTTTTTATAGAAACTTGTTCGTATAATTTTTTGAAGTTTTCTTGTGTAGAAAATTATTTGAATACATTTTTAAAAGTGTTTTTTGTACAAAAATATTTCGATAATTGCTCCATATATTTTCACTGAAAAACTATCCTAATATTTTTAAAAATTTTCTACGCACATTTGTTTGAATAATTTTTCGAAGCATCTTCATTCTGTATAGAAAGTTAATCGAATAATTGTTCGAAATATTGCTAATAAAAAATTATTCAACTAATTTATCGAAGTATTTTCAATAGAAAACTATTTATTATACGATTTTTTTCTGGAAAATAATTAGAGTTATTAGTCGAATAATTTTCTCTGAAAAATTTTTCAACTTGTTATTCGAACTAGTTTCGCTGGAAAATATTTTCATTTATTATTCGAATATATTTCTTGTTATTATTTGAAAAATTTTTCATGCAAAAGAATTCAGTTTATTATGCTTATAATTTCATTTCATTATTCGAGTAATTTATATATTTTCTACTCTATTGTAAATCGGTTCATTATCCGAATATTTTTTTATTTAAATAATTCAATTTATTATTCTTAAAAATTTTCAACATAAAATATTTTGTTTCAGTATTCGATTTTTTTTTTTAAATTCCTTAATTTGTTATTCGAATAATTTTCTAAGAAATAATCGCTTCATTATTTGAATATTTATTTTATATTTTTTTTATTATTCGCACAATTTTGAACATGAATTATTTTTTCTCATTATTCGAATAAATTTCTTAAGAAAATATTTAATTTTATTATTCAAATAATTTTCTTTAAGAAATATTTCCCAAAATTTTTTGAAAAATTTTCTGTAGCAAATATTTTGATTAATTCTTCCGTTAATATTTCTATGGAAAATATTTTGATCAATTCTTTCGATAATATTCTATTCTTATCATGTGAGTATTTTTTCATACAAAATGTTTATTCAGTATTTGAAATATGATTTATATAAAATATTATATTCAAGAGTTAATTTGCGGGAAATAAATCCAAAAATATGTTGTAATTAAGAAAAATTTCAATCAGTAGAACTTTAACAAAAAGTAGATTTTGTTTTGCTTGCAACTGTATAGCTTTTCGTACAACTGGAGATGAAATCGATAGACGTGCACTTGCTATACGTACATATGTTTTTTTTTCTATATTTTGTGTTACAGACGACAGCATATTTTATATTTATTATAATTTACATACGTATGTACATACATTTATGCTTGACGGTATGAACGTGTGTATAGTGTACGAAGGATTAATGCCAAAATAGCCTGCAGTTCAAGATTAAAAAATTAATTTAATTTTATAATCAAAATACCGACATATGTATGAATGTATGTAGATTATTTTCTATATTTTCATATTTTTTCAAACACATATCATATAAAATTCATGTACATTTTATATTTGGATATTATTTTATGTCTTCTAAAAGCTTTTAAGGATTTTCTAAATGCTATAAATGGGTCAAATGTAAATATTGATTATGACTATGATGATACATACATATTATATTTATATGTATTATATTATATTTTATATTATATATTAAACAATTTTATTGCAATAAAACAAAATAACGGACAAGAAAAACTTGAGACGTTATAAGAATTGGAAAAAAAATCTCAATTGATGATATAGTTGCGTTCGTCCCTGTCGTGTATGGTGTCGCAATACAGCTGTTCTGAGTTATATTTGTCACTTGTGATTCTCTGCAGTAGACAGACAGCCGTTGATTGGCTATAAATGCCAAGAGTTTGAAAAAAAACTCATAATAGGAGTTCTGCACAAACCGTGTAAAACTTTTAAAATACAAATTAAGGAAATTATCCTCTTTTCTATAACGAATTACAATAGGAAATTTCTTCCTACTTGAAAATCATTTTCCAACATGAGTTTAAGTAAGAAAATATGAAAACAGCTCCATAAAGAACAGGAAGCGACATGTCTGGAATATATATAAGTATAAAAAGCACCTAATTTTTTAGGTGCCACTCATTCGTTTCCCCGAAAACGGGACATTTTTTTTAAACTAACGAAATCATTACAAAAATACAATAATCACTTCCAAATTTCAAACTTTCTTCGATCGTGAATATGCAGTGGAGTAAAAGTTTTTTTGCAGGGCCACCAGGGCCCTTTCAGAATGCTTATCTGAGATCTCACTTGCTTGAGTCGTCACGTCGTCAGCAGAAAGCAGACAACCTGCCGCAAATCCATACACGTGTGATTCTTAATAAATACGAGTTTCGATACTTTATATAAGAGGCACATTCCACTTTAGTTGGCCTCTTTCCAATGAAACAAAATCATTGAAATGAGAACCTTTTGTTTGATGGGACATTTCATAGTTTTTTTACTCTTTTATCGCAATTGAATTCAGCTGCTTATTTTTTTTTTAATAAATTTAGACATTTAGAATTTTGTACATATTTCAATCAATGTAACATTTTTGCTGAAGTGAAGAGTTGGAAAAGTATTTGTGTATTTTCGGTGCTCCTTTATTCACGGCCCTACCTACAATATTGATTTCTTTCTTCCATTTTTGTTGCAATTTAAAAACGTCCTATATTATCATAAAATGTTGGTTGAAAACTACATATTTGTTCGAATCCTTTTCTGTACATGTATCATTTTTAATTTTCAATTAATTCATTCACACCTCCATTCTGTCATGTTTTCTGTGTTTTTTTTTTGTTGCAAATTTACTTTAGTTAATGAAACGAAAACGTAATGAATGTATTAATCGTATTTACTTTGTACATACATACATACATACACATATACATACATACATCCATACATACATACATACATGCATATGTGTTTTCATATTTTGCAAATGGGAGAGTGAAAGAGCGATATAATATTTCTGCTACGGAAAAACCAAACGGTCTTTGTTGCTTTAGGAAGGTTGGCCAGAGCGTTGTTGCCAAATCTGCAGATTTAAAAGTTAAATTCTTTTTTTTGCATCGTGCAACCGATGAAATAATTAAAACACGAAAAATAATATCTTAAAAAAAGTTAAAAAAGTTCAATGTAAGAAGTCTGAAATAAATGCGACAGGTTCACACAAAACACAGATTCATACAAACAATGAATCCTTTTAAAAATTCTAACATTTGGGAACATTTCAAATCAATTTACACATAAAAACAAGAACTACAAACAAAGATGGTTAAAATTGGCGATCGTGACAGGACAGAGTTTAATTATTTGTTGTGAAATCAAATAAATTTAATTAATTGGAAAATAATAATCGTTCATATTCTCGTTTATTTATGTTCCTACATCAAATTGGGAATTAGCAAAATAGCCTTCATTAATTGTCTCCAATCAGCTTTTTGCTCTTCAAACTTTTGACAAACATTAACGTTCGATATTGTGCGGCAGATGCTACAATTTTCCTATCCAACACTTATACGGCAATGTTGAGCCCTAAATTAATGACAATAATATGCCAAAAACCTTTTTGAGAGAACAAAATAGTTTTCATATTCAATGGGAGCATTCACTGAGTCATTTAATAACTTGTTTGGATACGGAGCTATAAACAAATTAGCGAATTCAAATAACAATTTTGCAAAATCAGTTGGTAAACTGAAATAGCCTTAAAATAAATTACATACGTAGCAATGGCAGTATTTTAAGGTTTGGCGCTGCCACCTTGTCGCCGCACATTAATAAATACACCTTGAAATGACGCATGTAGGCAAAAATCATGACGCCCAGCAATGGCAACCTTGGCCATTGAACAATAAAAAGCCCAAACAAACGCATTCACAAAACTATATTTATTAATATTCATACACACCACATACATACATACGTCCTATGTGCGTATAAAACAAAGGAATAAATTTGAAAGTGCGATATCAATTGTTGGAGAGAAAAAAATAGACGGACATAATGGTTGACTTTTTCAACGTAAGGAATTAAGGCCACTCATTTTCTTTTTCCCACTTTATCACTCACAGTGGAGGATATTTTTAACGAACATAAATGCGTTTTTATAACAGCTATAACTGATCCAAACATTCACTTTAGACCCAATAAAACGTAAGCAAAGTGGCAAACGTTCTGCTTGTGGAAGAAAGAGGTTTGCGAAAGGCCCCAGACCACATACATACATATAATGTTAGCTGAAACCCAAAACCACTTAACTAATGAGCAATTTCAAAAGCTACTTTTTGATAAGTTATGATCCATATCAAGAATATCCACAGACTGCCCAATTTTTACTCGCATATAACAAAAATTAGATACTTTAGAAACGAATATCGAAAGTAAGTGTAATTTGCAATATATATAAGATAAGATATCGTAACCCAACCGCGAAAACCACATGTTTTTCAAAACTTAGCCTTTGATGCATATTTGTTATAAAAACAATAACATATTGTCCTATAAAATATTAGTACCGATAATCTAAATATTAAGAGAAATACGAGTACCATCCCTTAGATTTTAATGCAAACGCCATACATCTTTCTTAAGGGCTGTGAAATACGAGCAAAGTACGTTCCATAAAGACGACGCAAATTACCCCATAATCTTCTAGGAAATGAAAGCGAACGTAAATACTGCAAACGTGACGCAATGGACATATAGTCATTCGTATTTAAACAATTCACAAAACAGTTCGAACTGGAATGTTTTTCACACACCCAATTCGAAAGCATTTTATTTGTTATCAAATCATATGCTCACATACATACACATACGCATACGTACGATAATAATAAGGCCCTTGGGTTCTACGTTCTTGAATTTGATTGCGAAATAATGCAAACTTATTTCCAAATAGTATCTGATGAAGTTTGTGCACTGTAAGTATCCTGAATGTGTTATCAATGGAGGGAAATATTCTTTCTATGTGCAATAAAAAACACTTCCATGCCATTTTTAAAAGACAACAAGATTACCTACATACATACATATGTATAATTTACCCAGCGGTAAAAATTGGGATTGATTAGCCCTCCCATACTGGATATATTCGCACGCTTGAATTTCACTTGATTTTCGTACTTGTGTTTGAATTAGATTCCAAGTAAATTTCGCAAATGAAAGTTTAAAATTACTGAAACCTTGGAAACGCCTTTTATAACTGTTAGGTTCATAACTTAAGTCCAGTTTCTTGTGGCTTTGGTATAATTAATTTGATTATGAGGAAATTAGATTTAATGCCCACACAAATGGAAAAAGCATTAAAAATTAGCAAAAATTTCAACAAACTCTGAGTAAAGAGTTTTTCGCATCAAAAGTTTCAAAAACTCCAACAAGGTCTGAGATGACAACACTGATACGTGTGTGTATGTATATACATATATATATAAATTGTACAAAAACTCTTTGACACAAAACACAATTTCACTTCGTTCACTATTTGTGAAAGTGAATAGAAAATGTCTAATGAGGGCTGTCACTGATGTGTCTTCACGGCACCACAAAATATTACGATTCAAATTCAAAGTATTATGAAATTCTTTACGTATTCAAAAGAAAAAAAAAGAGAACAAAAGGCTGTTGTAAGTATTTTTGATGTTTACACGGTTGGTATATGTAAAATCAGAGCAATAATATTGGTGGTGCATATTAAAAGCTGACGGTTCAATATGAAAATTTGTTTGTTCTAGTAATTATTGGTAGCTGCTGCCCATGTTTACTGTAGAATGCACCTCTGGTGTAATAAGAATACATAAGTTTTTAAAATGGTTACACATTAACCGACCGCTTGTTAAATCTTGTATCCGCATTCGCTCCCACTCAATACAATAAGATTTATTTAATCTTTTGGCATGTACTACCGCGAAAACGCACCTTCAGTGTTGCGTCCCAAATTCACATCAATCTTTTCAGATGTTGTTATTTGAAACAAATAATATTTTCGATTGATTTCTGTATATTGATGTCATTTGGAACTAAAATAAACATATATAATGAGAAAGTCTTTGTATTCAATGCCTACAAATGTAGTATTTGCCCTGTAAATTGCTTTTATGATGCGTTAAGACAAATCAAGCTTTTTAAATAAAAAAAACTTTCAGATGTCACAGAAGTCACATTCATTGTCAGTTTTTACTTTTTCAGCTGTATTATTACGCGTTTCTGACTCCTACAATCTATTGTTTGAAGTCAAGCTCTAAAATTTTTCCCTGATCAGCTGTTAGAATTGAACCAAAAATTGCCAACCAAATTGACTAACAGTCAATTCAAAAAGTGTGAGCGTTTAGTAAAAAAAAATGCCAATTGAAAGAGTATTGAAAAGTAAAAATTGAAAGTGTTTCAAATTGTAGACATAAATAAGTTTTATGCAATCCTTATAGATATCTCTTTCTAGCATTGACTGTTTCACTCTTTCAATCTCTGCTGAAAAAGAGTTGAAAAAAGTCAGTGTTATTAGGACTTTAAGAAACCCTCCAAGAGAACTCATTTTACCACTGGGTATGTTTGTATGTATGTATGCTGTGCATACACGTTGGGATATGCATTCAAATATTTCACTTTACATCACCCTTCCCAGAGTTGCAAAAAAAATTCCATACATGCACAAATATGTATGTCGTTACAGGTATCGCACATGTAAACGACAAATATTTCCTCTGTAGTATTAAAAAAAACATTAAAATTTAAAATGTTATTAAAATGTACACATTATGCCATTTATGTATGTATGTACAAAAAGGTGTTCAACTGAAAAATGCAATTAACGTTTTTGTACTGTATGCATTTAAGTTTTTAATAACACATACTGGTCATTATTATGTTTTTAATACATCCATATTAATAAATTAAAATATAAAATATGCCAACTTTTCAGCAACATTTAACTTTCCGCATGTAATTGTTTTAATAGCAATATGATTAATTAGTTTTAAAATGTCAATATAATTATCGGCGGTAACCCATTCAATTTTAAAATAAAAACGCTCGCAATGTACATGGATGTTGAAATTTAAGATGAAAATATATGTAATTGATGCAGCAAATGATTTGAAACCAAGAAAAAGATGAAGGAAGCAAAAAAGGATAATATCAAGCATGTTCTGCAAACCACTTTTTGGCGACGTGACCATTTGAAATCACTTAAAATCATTTGAAATTACTTCACATAAAATTCAATAAAAATGTTTCCATATGTCATCCCCCATTCCTGCACCTTATTACTTGTTACTCAAGTCATATCCCTATCAAAGGTACTTTTACGTAAGCGTCAATGATGAAAGCTCTAATTTTGGTGCAATTAAATCTGGTATTCCTCAAGGCAGTGTTTTAGGCCCAATTCTTTATACAATTTATACATCAGATATGCCAACTATTGATGGTTTGACTATTGCTGCATATGCTGATGACACTGCCATACTGCCATCTCATGGATTGGCAGCAGAAGCTTCTAGGATGGTACAGGAACTATTGAATTTGCTGCAAAATTGGTTACTTAAATGGAATATAAAGGTTAATACCGAAAAGTCGATTTACGTGACCTTCACTTTAAAAAGAAATGATTGTCCTGCCCTCTCGATGAATGGATCCGCTATTCCAAAAAGTGATGATGTGAGATATTTAGGTCTCCATCTTGACAAAAGACTTACTTGGGAACGTAATCAATTAAATTTGAAAACCAAAAAAATGTTTTTGTCATCATCTACATTGAGCTTAGAAAACAAAGTCATGTTGTATAAAGCTATTCTGAAGCCAATTTGGACTTATGGTATACAATTGTGGGGTACCGCTAGCAATTCAAATATTGAAATTCTACAAAGACATCAATCCAAAACTCTTCGCTTAATTACTAATGCTCCCTGGTTCATCAGAAACAACAATATTCACAAAGATCTTAGCATCGCAATGGTCAAGGAAGAAATTGATCGTTTCAGCGACAGATATCTAAACCGACTTAGCCATCATTCCAATGTACTAGCCATCAATTTATTAGACGATAGCAACGAAGTGCGTAGGTTAAAAAGGGTACATGTACTTGACCTACCTTTTAGAAAATAATATTTAAGATGTATATATTTATGTAAATAGTACAGCAGTTGACAACTGTTGTTTACTGAGCTGTTATTTTAGTTATTTTATGTTTTTAATTGTTATTAAATTTGCTTATTATTTTAAATTTTGTAAAATAGATTGCAAATAAAACAGATTACAAAAAAAAAATATGTCATCCCTTCTATTTAGTTGTGTAAAAAAATGGGGGTTTTTACCTCTGAAAACATAAGAACTAACAAATTTCTAAGAACTCTGCTTGTTTTGTAAAAAAAATTTGTTTTGCTTTGTCCGGCAATGTCCGCGATTGAGCTTTTCCCTCCAGCAGTCAGCTGGTTTGTCTTTGTGCAGATATTTCTGTGGTGGCCATAGACTTATAGTCTTAAGAAGTGGCAGCTTCATTTAATTACAATAATAAATTCATACTGCTTTGCGCCATAAGAAAATGTAATTAAATATTACAATATAAATTAACTAATATTAGTTTAAAAAAAAAACTTCATAAATAACGTTTTTTCACGCGTTCATTTTGTAATTATGTTTTGCTTAATGCAATTACGGCACATTCAAGAACATTGACAAAAGCTTTCTGCTTTCCCGTGTTTGCAAAAAGTTAAGACAACGCCGAAAAAATAAAATGCTCGTAGCATGCAGAAAAATCTCGCAAGAAACCATTTGTCTGTTCTTTAGCAAAAAATATACATACTTTATACGTACCTACGTACATATATGTATATTAACTACATAAATATGTATGTATGTACATATGTCACATACTTATAAGGGAAACCCCCGAATTCGCAACATTTTACGCTTCTATTAACAAAAAAAAAACAAGGGGGGTCGTGAAAACGACGTAATTCCGCATTTTATTCAAACAAAATATAATGAAATTGTTCGAAGAATTGCAGGAACGGCTTATTAATGCATGTTTCTCTTACGTTGGTTCGTAGAATAGCTTATAAAGCCGCAATTCTCATGGTCAATATGAACCGTACTTTGGCATACGATCCGACTGGAATCATTTACTTCAAAACAAATATAACTGCAGATTAAGAGCCCGCTTCAGCAAAGAATTGGAAACCGATACACACTTGAGCAGAGAATACAAAAATATGGCAACATCTCAAAAAGTTACGACTTGCAGACTGTCGAGAATTTTTATGACAATATTCTATTTCTATGCAAAATAATTCATATTAAAAAATTTTAATAAAAATATCAACCTTTAATTGATTTCAAATACGTTAAAGTTTACATCAATAGGCTGATTTTTATTTTTATAATCAATTATTAATTCGTATAGATGCTTTGAGCTGAAAATAGACATGACCAGAGAATAAAAATTTGATTTAAAATATGGCAACTGTTACGACCTGCAGGCTGCAATAATTTTTATCACAATATTGTATTTCATAGAAAATTAAGTTTTAAGCTGAAAATATGAAAACATGACCAGAGAATAAACATTTGATTTAAAATATGGCAACGGTAGGTATAGGATCTCAAAAAGTTACGACCTGCAGACTGTCGAGAATTTTTATGACAATATTCTATTTCATAGAAAATTAAGTTTTAAGCTGAAAATAGACATGACCAGAGAATAAAAATTTGATTTAAAATATGGCAACGGTAGGTATAGGATCTCAAAAAGTTACGACTGCCAGACTGTAATAATTTTTATCACAATATTGTATTTCATAGAAAATTAAGTGGCAAACTCTGCCTAAAAATTAAAATAAAATCCTTAAGTTTAAACTTTACATCAATAAGCATTTTTTTTATAATCAATTATTAATTCGTCTACCTTCCTTAAGCTGAAAACAGAAATTTTATATATTATAAAATACTTCAGTTATATTTTTGTTGCAGAGAAAAAGAAGAATATGATTCAAACAAACAAACAATTCGTTTCAAAATAAATTCGTCGGTGCGTTTCAAGTGAAATTGGAAGAAATAGTGTTGAAAATGTTTACAGTTTTCATTTTTCTCCAGTAAAATTATATTCTTGTTAGTTACGCCTTTTCGCATTTTAGCTAACGTTATATGCTACAGACATTCTTTCTGGCATTTTAAAAGTTTAGCTTTAACATTTTTGTGGCACCTGACTTGTCAAAATGTTTTGTAGCTGTGCGTTCAAAAGGCGAAAGACTTAGACGGTAACACAAGTCCTACGATAAGTCAAATGTGGGAGCAGAAGAGCACGGATGGTATCGTCTAAACTTAATATGTAATGAAACCGTACGACATAGAGCGAATGAAAATTTGACAGTCGTACGGCTCTCAACGTTTTTTAAAATTTTTCAAATTCCTTCACACATCATTAGATCAGGGAAGTATTTTCATGTAAACACTTTACTTTACTTTGGCCTTTTACCGATGGTGTAAATGTAAAAAAATCTGTCGTAAGATTTTTATTCTCATTTTTTAATTTCATATGATTTTCTCTTTGGTTTTACGTACGACTTGTATTACCGTCTAAATCCCCTTTAAACGCTCCTTTAAGATTTACTTGAAAACAACGGCTTAAGTCTGTAGGATTAAATTGAATAGCAAACAAGATTGAAATTAACAACAAAGTGATCTTTAAACATTTAACCTTCTGTTCTCGTGGCGATTTTTTAATTTCAATAAAATCTGGCAGCAAAAGCAATCATCTCGGCAATAGGTGGCGAATGATCTTAAGCCACCCGCTTAAGTAACAAGTACACACATACATACATACGTGCATACATGAAGGCAAGAGAAGATTCAAGCCGCATTTAATCCAGATGACAAGTGTCATTTTCTATTGTTTTGGAAAAATAAAACACAATAAATCTCTATATGAACAACGTACGCCTTTTCGTAAATTGTACTCGTATTGTCGAATTCATCCCTTTCGTTTCAATTGTCTGCGTTTATCATCATCATCCATCAGGCTGGCCAGCACAGGGCAGGCAGGGCGTTTCGTTTAGTGGAAGGTGAGAAAACAAATTGGTCTCTTTATGTTGGTAATTTAATATTGCTGGCATTATTTAAATGTGTATGTATGTACATAAGATTATGTATGTAAATACATACATTAATTTTAAGGCAAAGTAGAGCGAATACTGCAACTGCGTGCAAAGAGGTTAATGGCAAAACCGGTTTCACCGAAATTTTGACTGTGCAACAATTAGGTGTGTTTTCACGATAATACGTTTTAATTTTAAAATAAAACAACAAATTTTTTAGATTGAAATAAGTCTTATCGTGTAAAAGCCAAATGTATTGAGTGGAAGAGAATACGGATACAAAATTAAACAAGTGGTCGGTAAATGTGTATTTTCTAAAACATTTTTTTTGCATTCTTATTACACCAGAGGTGCATTCTACAGTAAACATGGGCAGCAGCAACAGAATGTATGGAAGCTGCCACCAATAATTGCAAGAACAAATTTGTAAATATTGTAGAACTGAATCATCGGCAATTAAATTCGCACCAGCAAAACAAACAAAATAAAAAAACCTGCTTTCAATTTTTATTTTGGATTAAAAATAATAAAAGATTATAAAAATGCTAAAAAATTAATGCTTTTTATAAACTAAATACATACATACATATGTATGCATTTAATGTATTGTATTGGCTTTGACTTTACTTATACCATCCGTGTAAACATGAAAAATACTTCAGCCGGCCCGGCCCGGCCACCCATCAAACTAACTACTTCAAACCAGGTTTTATTGATTGCGTTAGTGAGAAGAAACTCACACGTATGGTGTGATGAGAGAGCGAAAAATATCAAATTGGTTGAGGTTATGACTGCAATGCAGCAATTTCACTAAAAGGGGATTTAGACGGTAACACAAGTCCGACGATAAGTCAAATGTTGGAGCAGAAGAGCACGGATGGTATCGTCTAAACTTAATATGTAATGAAACCGTACGACATAGAGCGAAAATACGGATGAAAATTTGACAGTCGTACGGTTCTCATTGTTTTTTAAAATTTTTCAAATTCCTTCACACATCATTAGATCAGGGATGTATTTTCTTGTAAACATTTTACTTTAGTTTGGCCTTTTACCGATGGTGTAAATGTAAAAAAATCTGTCGTAAGATTTTTATTCTCATTTTTAAAATACGGAGATAATTTCATAAGATTTTCGCCTTGGCTTTACGTACGACTTGTATATTACCGGCTAAATCCCCTTTAATGCGTACGTTAATCTAATCGAACGGTTTGATGTGTGGCCTGTCCGCTTTACAATAGACTTTTGCCGTCTTTTCTTAAATCGGGAGAGAATTTCATAATAATTGGATCTACAAACTCGTAATAGTTTGTATTACCATGTAAACAGACCTTCAGTTACCCGCCTGTCAAATATATTTACGCAAAACTTGAGCTTGATGGCTGGCCGTTTCTTTTTTGTAATTAGTTTATTGTAAATCTATTTTGTAAGTTTTTGTAATCTATTTATGAGCAATTTAATGCGTAAACAGTGAAATGCTGCTCAAACGAACACTCGCCGTCGCGATATTTGTGGCCGGTTATTAGAGGTGTTCCCTGATGAGAAAGATATGCATATGTGACACTGCAGACGAAAACCCACCTAGTGTGTTTTTGACACAACTTTTCCCTCTCTGTGTTACATTTTCACACTGTGCGCATTCTCCTTGCATTCTTACATTACTTTCCGCTATTATAGAGGCTTGGCGAATGGTTTTATATGAAAATTGAACTTTTTTTATATCTGTACAAATCCAGAAAAAATTGAATTTTGATGCACTGGGTGGGTTTTCGTATGCAGAGTCACATAAATAAATTCCTTTATTAACTCTATTGGAGTTGAAAACCCATATGTACATAAATATGTATTTACGAGTCGACAAAAATACTATATGTAGATTCAATTTGAGCCGTTGCGTGTCATTACAAGAACACAGAATGGGCTTCTGTCCTTCTTAAATGTATTACTTCACCGAATGATACTATCAAGTAAAAGAATTAAATATTTTTGTATTTTTTGCTCTATTTGTTGATCTTTTTTGAAACAACCAAACTTTTAGCATTAAAACTTTACTTAAAACTTGTTCATTTTTAAAGCAGTGCGCAATCAAGCATTAAAACTGCTCTAGTATTACGGATAAAAAAGAAGAAGAAAAAGATTGGATTTAACCGTAATAATTGTATTTGTCAATTGCGGTCATTTTGTTACGTTAAAGCAATTCAATTTTCTTTTGCTGGCTTTGGTATAAAAGTCTGGGTTTTTCGAAAGAAAATAAGTGATTGTAGAAAATGCGTTGCCCACTGCAAGTGCTATTGGTTGTCACGCTGCTACTCTCAAGTGCGGTGTTGGCCAAAAAGCATAAGGAGAAGTCTTCCGAAGAAGAAGAGGAGGAAGGAGAAAAGTATAAAGAGGAAGAACTTCAGGAGGAAAAACATAAGCACGAGAAGGGGCATAAAGGACTTAAAGAATGGGATGAAAATGAGAAAAAATATCAGGAGGAAGAGGAGCACAAACATCATCACGAAAACGGGGGTGGCAAGAAGAAAAAAGAGCACGACGAAGAAGAAAAATATGGAGAGGAGCACAAGCACGGCAAGCACTTGAAAGCCGGTAAGGATCATCACAAGAAAAAGTACAAAAAAGGTCACAAAGAACTAGAACATCACAAGAAATTCCATAAAGATGAATATATAAAAGAAAAGAAGTTTTACGATGACGAAGACAAGGGGGGACATCATAAAAAATATGAGAAAAAACATAAACATCATGAGGAAGAAGAGGCCGGAAAGAAAAATAAAGAGGAGCACGAGGCTGGCAAGAAGAAAAAGCATAAAAAACACCAAGGTCATTATAAAAAGGGCCATCACAATGAGGGGCATAAAAAATATAAAAAGCAGCATGAAAAAGCCGAAAGCGAAGAGGAGGAGAAGAAATGGGGCGCTGAAGAAAAAAAACAGAGCAGTAAAAAAAAAAGCCACAAAAAAGAAAGTGAAAAGAAAGATTAATAAAAGTTTTACGAATTAAAAGAAAGCAAATAATTGTGCCTAATTATAAACATATGTATGTACATATGAGTACATACATAAATAGTTACATACCTACATATACTTATATGTACATATGTATATACATACATACATACATATGTATGTATGTATAACGTATGATATATGTATATTTTTTGGTTTTGTTAAATTTTATGACAAGTTTGACTTTTTTAAGTAATTAGGAAAAAGGTTTTGCTGAAAATAGTTTTTTCTTTGGAAAAATTTAGTTTGGCCAGACAGCGGCCATACAAACACACACTCATACTTGCATATAAACATACATATTTCTGCCTACATACTTTCCTACTTACCCTCAAGTAAACCTGGAAAGAACTGTCTTCAACTCATCACTTTAGTCGATTATTTTTTCACAACTTTGTAAACGAAAAATATTTCACTCTTAAACACTTTACTTTAAGCCTTTTGAAGATAACTGAATACACTGCGGATTTTTTAGTTATGTGCACATCACATAAAAAGGCGCGAAAGGTGCTGCCATATAGTTTTAAGCTTTTGTAACTTATCAAATTACGTAAATGCTGTAATAAGCGGTTTTATTCATACACATAATTGTCATCATTGCTATACATATGTCTTTCTTCTTTTCGCAAACGTCACTTTGCTGGTGTTGTTGCTGCAAATATTTTATAGAGATTTTTGTTTTCTGTGGAGTTATAAATATTTAAACAATTAAAAATGCCACACATGGTAACAATGGAAAATGGCCAAAGCCAGACAATACAGGAGATGTTGGGCTGCATTGAAAGGCAAGTGTAGAAATAATGAAAACAACAACATGCTGGTGAACCGTGTAGTAAACATAACCTCATTCTAATCTTTATTACTTTTTTCAGATACAACCCCGACCATTTGAAAACTTTGGAAGCCTATATCGAGGATCAGGCTAAGAACAACACATACGATTTGGAAGCCAATTTGGCAGTATTAAAACTGTATCAATTCAATCCGCATATGCTGAACTTCGATATTACTTATACCATTTTATTGAAATCGTTGACCAATTTGCCACATACTGATTTTGTGATGGCCAAATGTTTGCTGTTGCCTCAACAAATGAAAAATGACACGGTTCAGACAATTATCGATTTGGCCGATATATTGGAGCGTGCAGATTTTACGCTATTCTGGAAGAGAGCTGAAGTAAATAAAAGTATATTCCGTCACATTCAAGGTTTCCATGATTCGATTCGTAAATTTGTGTGTCATGTTGTAAACATTACTTTCCAAACAATAAGGAAGGATTTACTGAAAGAAATGATGGGTGGTGTTGAAGGTAAGTGGCTGGTTTAAGTTTTGAAAGTAGATTTTGTTTTCAAGTTGATATATCCCTAAAACCGTTTTGTGTCGCGAAATTATTTTTTTAATGTTTTTCTTACCAGCGCGTATAAGCATTTTATATGTAAACGAAATGATCGTTGAATAAGACAGAGTTTATTTTATTGAAAGAAAATGCAAAAACTTGAACTTTAATTTATTTTCTATTTCAGATTCTACTTTAGACAAATGGATGAAACAGTATGGCTGGAAACGTGATGGAAGTTTAGTTATCATTGCTTCACAAGATGAGAAAATTAAAACTAAAAACATAACAGAGAAAATAGAATTCGATAATTTGGGTGGCCTCATGGCGCAGTGTTTGTAAAACGAATACATTAAAAGATTAAGTACATCAATAAATCCATACTAAGCTAAAAAAAAACTCTGTTCAAAATCCCATTATTTTCAATATAGTAAAAATAAAAACTTTAAAATATCTGAAATTCAATTTTTTTTATTTGATTATAAACTTATTTCAGTAATTCTTATGACTGAAAACCACAAGTGCAGTCAGTCATCATTAAAAATTTACACCTAAACAAAGTTTTGTTCCAAATAATTCTTAAACTAAACTAACTTAATAATAGAAATCAACAAAAAGTTCAAAATTATAAGATGACAAATATGATTTAAGTTACACAATAATCTTACATTCATTCAACATACGTGTTTTTGTATTTTATAAGGTTTAAGAATTAAATAATATAAAGCTTTAACTACTGTAGTGCTGAAATCACCAGCAGCAATATGTGAAAAGGGATGTTAAGATTGTTTTTTAAACTTCTTTAGAATTGGAAAGATTTTGTCGAAAGCTTCATAAATTTCTCCACGCACTTTAGCGCCTGTCAAAACTACTTTGCCAGAAACGAAAATAAGCAAGACAATACGTGGACGCACCATACGATATATGAGTCCAGGAAATAGTTCAGGTTCATACGAAGAGAAGTTACAATGTGTAAGTACCAGTCCTTCCAGACGTATGGGAAATTTAACGTCACATGAGCCCACCATATTTTGAATTTTGAAATCAAGAAATTTTGCCTTGAAAAATAGAAGAAAACATTTATTTCAGGCAATAAAATTTTTCCACAAAATACTTACTGGAAAACCCAGCTTTTGTATAATTCTGGCGTACTTGCGCGCAGCCAAACGGGAGTCATCTTCACTTTTTGCCCCGGTGCAAACCATTTTTCCGGAGGAAAATATCAAAGCTGTCGTACGTGGCTCACGTATACGCATTATAACAGCTGCAAATCGTTTGGGATTATATTCAGCATTGCGGGCATGTAAAGCAATTTTTTTCAAGTCTAGTTTACAGCATAAATTTACAGTGGAAACAATGTTTCTAAAAGTGAATTAAGTTTTATACGCGTGATGATTTTAAGGCTTTCAGAAACTTACTGTAGTTGTGGTACAATACCGGGATCAGCTGAACCTGGTGTCATGGGTGTCATAGGCGTTGCTGGACCCATCGTTTGATGTATATTGCTTACATTATCACTTCTGTCACTCATCGGCACCATTGGCGACATTAGACTTTGGGGAGTTTGAGGTTGCATTAAAGACTGTGGAGCTGCTCCAGCACTGCCGCTGTTTTGAGATCCGATTACATTAGCCGACGCCGATGACATTGAACTTTGATATGACGGCTGATAAGACTGCATTTGCTTCTGTGGTATCGGTAGAGTCGGATGTTGTCCCATGTTGCTAGTATTCGAATTTGTTGCCGGAGAATTGCCACCCATAATGTGACTTAAATCATGACTATACATGTTACTGGCTGATACATTTGGATTGTGTGCACCATTAGCATTCATATCATGATTTGTATGCTGGTTCATTGCTGAAGGGTGATAAACCGGATTGGCCACTATCTGTTGGTCGGCCTCCATTTGATGGAGAGGGGTACCGATGCTTGGTATTGAAAATCCTGGACTTAACATATGATCCATGTTGTTTTAATTTTCTATTTTACAAAATCTGTCTGAAAATAATACTTTTGGCGGTCGGTCTGCAACAGACACAAATGAGGTTTGTCCCAACACACACTTTTTTGCTGCTCTGATTTTACAGAAATTATAATTCCCAACGTTTCTTAAAAACAAACCATATTATTTGTTTTATTTACTCAATCAAATTTACGTTTAAAACACAACCCTAAAATGAAAAATTTCTCCATTTATTTCCAAAATCAACCATTTTTTGTTTTTATAAAAAATTGTCGAGGCTGCCATATCATTAAAAAAAGCTAAAAGAGAATGCTACCACTTAAAAATGGTGATGTGGTGAATATGAAGAGGTTTTCATGGAGAAAATGTATGTTGCACACATTACGTAGTGGTGGCAGTTTGTCATAGGTGAAGATAACATGCGTTTTTTTTTAATATAAAAAACAACTTTTTACATTTTGTAAAGTTTTGCTTTTGTTCTGCGGTTCTTATATAGATTTCTCTAATATATTTTGCGAATTTGAAGTCATCTAATTCAGTGGAATTTTTTTTCACAGCATTTAAATACATATACAAATTTTACACTTTAACAAAAACAGTCCAACAATGAGAAGTTACCAATTTTATTGTCCTTTTTCGTTTTCAAATCACATATTCGTTATTTTTTCATAATGTACTTACCAAATGATTGAAGAACCTGAGCTGTCAAGGGCTTGTTTTATAACTCAAAAGAGTCACCTCGCCTTGTTCCAGGTATAAAAATGCAACAGTTTTTATTGTTGTTGAAATGTGAAATAATTTATGTTTTTATTGTTTGAATTTCGTTTCAGACACATTTGTATTCTCTTAATGATTTTATAAATAGTTTTGCAATGTTTGTTTTCTTATCAATAATTTTACCCAACAAAATTTTAGTGAATTTAATTCTTTTTAAATAATCTTCTGTTTTTGCTTCAATAATCATATAACAAACACATCACTTTTATATGTATATATTTGTGTTTTCTTTTCAATTTTTCATTTTTTTTTATATAAGGGAGGTTTATTTAAAATCACAATGATATATTTTATATGATTATGATATTTTGTCATAAAAATTTTTTTTTATCCTTAATAAATGAACCTGCTAAATATGAAAATTTGTAATATTAAGAGAAAAATGTCTAACAAAATTTTAGTTTTGTAAGTATGTCTGTACTCTTCATAGTTTTCTCTTTATCAAAACTAATTGGAATGAAGGGTATCGACCGATCTACTAACGAATGTAGTCCACTTACATGTACGTATGTATGTTTCAAGCTTATATGTATATGTAGATTGTTTGTGGTATATAGTATTGAAATTCTACTCGCAAAACTAATTAGTGTTTCAATTTATATACGAAGTAGGAAGTTTAAAAGTATTTATTTATGCATGTAAACTATTTTGTGTGTTTGATTTGACTCGATAACATTTGCCTGAAAACTTTATTCAGGATAAAAGTTTATTACCAAGCAGAGCTGTAAAAGTTTGCAATCGATTTAATCAAATGTGGCTGCAATCGAATTGATTGTAATCCAGCAATTGCAAACAAAATTAAATCAGAATGAATGAACACCATCGGCCTGGCCTCTTGAAATGGAACTATTTGTGCCAGAACTGAAGCCAACTCGGATTGTTTTGAATTGTCAACAATGTCAATATTTTACAAAGGTTTCTTAAGCAAAACTTTTAATTGTAATCAGTTTCATAATATTTTGAATTCGTAACGCTTTAGTTATTAATATCTAATATCATAGCAAGGAATTCTTTTTTCAATTCATCCAAATGGAAACGCCACAATCTAAGTAGACTTTCACTACAGTTGTGATTGCTAGGAAATTGATTTAAGACACATCGAGCCTTTGGTGCAATACCGTAGTAATTCAAAAAATCGCGAACTGAGAAAAATGCATTTCATTTCATTATTGCAAATAAATATTGTTGGGAATAGCTAGAGGCAATAAAGAAATTTTTAGCTGTAGAATCTGAACAGTTAGAGATGGAACCATAATCTTTTTTTCTCTAGATAGATATTTCCCCAAAGATCATTTCTGCTGCATACCCAGTTCAAAAAATTCAAATTTTTAGTTACTACGGTATTGCACCAAAGGCTCGACATGATGTCACCAAAAATTTCATTGCAATCACATTGACCGCAATTAAATAATCTATTGTATTAAATGATTTCTTAATAAAAAGGATCTTAAAGTTGTTTCCATTTTACAATTATGAGATACATAATTCGATATCTAAATTCATTCTGAAAGCCAAAAATTGGCTGAAATCACTTTTTGATTTCCATGCGAATTATCACAAAATCATCTTGAAGTCAAAAAAAAGACATCAGTTTGGTGGAAATCACATTGATTGCAGCTTTTTACAGCACTGTTGGGAAGGTCTGCTTTGTTTTATGCCTTTTTTAGTTTTTTTACTAATTTTTTTTTTTTACTTAATTTTATATTTGATTTTTTGTTTAAACCGTGAAATTTTATTTATGTAGATTTAAAGTCCATTAATATTCCTTGAATTTAAGAAAACTGTCGTTGACTTTTTTTAATTTTTTTACTTAAAATTGTTTTAGAAACAAACGTAAAAAAAAACGAAAAAAAAACTTTCTTATCTTATATAATTTGCAAATGAAAATTACACTAAACAGCTACGCACTAATTTTCACTACAAGACGCTGAATTGGGCGAAGAGGGCGTTGTTAGTACTGAGTAGCTGGAGGCAGATGCTGAGGCTGAAGTAGAGGGTATATCATCGTCTAAACTATTTAAACCTCTCCTACTAGAATCACAAGCTGCTGTTGTTGCAAAAGCTGCTAGAGGCTGAAGCGACAATTCAAATTTATTGCCGTTATTAGATGCTGAATCTAAACTAAGCTGTTTCATGTCTTTTTTATTAGTTTCAGATTTTGTTACCGCTGCTGTACCAGAATAGTCATACAATGAAGATTTACCATTTTCATCCAAAATTATATTCAGTTTTTCGGTGTCTTTTAAGGGTTTGTGATGCAAAGGTGTCTCCTGTTCGCTTCTGTCGTGGCGTGGTTTATTTAAACGCAAGCCTTTTGACAAATCTTCACTAAGCAGCTCGTGAACTGTTGTGCCGTCGTTTTGTTTGAAAACTTTATAAATTACAGGGCATGATTTAGAGTTTTTTACATCGTTTGTATCTTTGAAATCCTGCAATACATTAAGTTCTATATTGCTATCCCCATTTGCATTGTCTAGATAAAGAGAAAGGGAGAGGGAGAGACAGAAAGGAGTGGTTTAATTATAAATTTTAAATAAAATATTCGTGACACATTTAAAAGACCACCCAAAGCAAAATTGTACAAAAATAAAAATATCGTTCAAAATAAATAAGCAAGTGAACAATCCATACAATTTGATATTAATATATTTTGTTTGTTCTGTATTTAAAGAAAAAAAGGATTCAACTATCGGTTCTTGCTGAACCACAATAAGCGTACACGGAGTTTAATATGATTTCAGGCGGACAAAGCACGAAGCTCTGTTACAATATTACACAGAAGATAAATGTAAGTGATGACAAAATCATCAATATGTTTTATTTTATCTGCAAGTTGTCATAGGGGAACCCAATTTGTTATAACAAAGTACAGCTAGAATATAAAATTTCTAGAATATTGCTGAAAACGAAACCCGAATTTAACATTTAAAGTATAATCATTGTCTGTCAATTGCATTTCGAACCAAAGAATGAATCATCTTTCTCAGAAATTTATTTAAATGTCGGCCGGCTGTATTTTCTTACCTTCATAGAATGCTGAATGTCTCTGCCTGACATTGTTGTTGCCATTTGCTAGGACAAATTTTTCTGCCATGGTAGCCGCATAATGATTATCTTCTATGCTGCCGGCACCAATGGGATGGTCCGAAGTTATTTTCAATTGATTCAGAACTGCTGCAGTGTCATCCATGCTGGCCAAATTATTAATCGTTGTCGGACTTTCCAGCTGTATGGGTGTGTTGATTAAAAAGGCTCTTGGCTGCATTTTAAAGTCAAAGAATTCCATTTTGTTCTGCTCGAGATTCTCATTGATGTAGTTGATGTGTATGGGCGAAGTTTGTAAATTTAATTGGGAGTCTCTTAGGTTGTCTTCTTCCGGTGGCGTATAATATATGGAAGCTTTGCTCGCTGAATTATTGGCTGCCATTAGTTTGGTTTTCAGTAATTGTAAATCTTTGACATCTTTGGAATTAAATGAATTGTGTATGGATGAAAGCGGATGATTCTGATGCGCATAACGAAAATGATAGTGCATTTGGGGATCAGTGGACGCCATTTTTTGTTTGAAATAGAATTCAATGTCTGCAAAGAAAAGTTGAATTAAACGGTCGTAAAAAAAAATCGCTCATTGCGATTTGAAAGCTTTTTCTGCTTATCTATGAACCCAAGTGGTGCATAATTTTTACAGCTCCTTAAATTGCAAAGAGGTTGAGCTCCTTTCGAATTTACTTTATATATGTATGTACACATTTATGTATAACTCAAACGATTTGCAAGGTCACTATAAAAAAAAACAAACAAATGATGGTTGTATGTAAACAGACATTTTATCTCTTTTTGTGTTTTTTTGTTTTTTGTTTTCTTTCAGAGAAACTTTCTAACCAACCGTTTTCAATCACAAGCGTTTGAGCATACTTTTCACTACACTTGATATTGCATAGACTTACAGGTTAAATAAACAAGATTTACGAGAGAAAATAAAAAGCACAAGTTATACCTTCAGCAATATCTTCTTCGCCGCGGCCTCGACAATTTTCAAAATAAAAGCTGGGTAAATTTTCTAGAACTTTATTCAGCGTTTGCTGTTGATATTTGTAGCCTTCACGCAAACGTAAAACTTGATGGGCGCTAAATTTACGTATTTTATTGCGTTGGAAGACATAATTCTCACGAACCCAATTCAATTGGCCAGTAGAATAGTCACGAACCTTTTTCACCTTTAAAAAAAATTATAAAAGAATATATATGTGTATAATTTAATAATAGAATTCAATTGTTAAGTCTTAATCATCAACCTGATCATAATACTGATCTTTGAGTGATGTCAAATGATTGGAGCCAATGTCACGAAATTCTTTTAAGTGTTTTGCCTGAGAGGTGTAACTGCTTTGTATCCATTCCACTTGTTGTGTACAGTTTTCACGTATGCGATGAACCTTAAATGATTCAAATAAGTACATTTTTATATTAAATTTATGAAAATAATTTACTTGTTGGGCATAGTTTTCCCTTAACTTTTCCAACTGTTGACTCTTATAGGTCTCAATACTGTCCAGCATGGCGTAAATTTGTTTCGATCTGGGTGAACGTTTGCTACGCGAAGCACAACAAAAGAACTTGTCACAGACCCGATACCTGAGAAACAGCAAAATCATTATATTGTATAGAAAGAAATCGCCCCGAAAATGCATATAGACACGTATTATCCAGTAAGTAATTGATTTATCTTTATAATTTCATAGTTTAAAAGCTATTAAAAGAAGTTACTAAAGGTTGAAGTCAATAACAGGGAAAACTGTTCGAACATGTCGAATGCTGAAGTAATTTGCAGTGAATAACTTTTGGCTTTTTGTTGATGACTCAACTTCGACTGTTTGCCCTTGGAGAAGTTGAAACAGAAGCAAAAGCAATCATACATTTAAGAGATTGGAGCATAAGTAACAGTTTGTGCTGCGTCAATGAAAATTAAAAAAGTCGTAGAAAGTTTTTAAACACTGCTTTTACTGCACTAACACGCAACTTTTTCATGTATTTTAATTTTATATAAAAAAATATTAATACTCGAGTATCCCACGCTTTTTCAGTTGCAACGTATTCTCTTCCTAGACTCTACTTCCACTAAAAAGGAAAACGAGTACATCGATGCGACCCTAAACTACAGTTTTCCCGCTACAATTTCCATACAAATTTTTCCCCCTCTTGTTTATAATTTTTGATGGAAAATTTTACTTACTTATTTAAAACGGCTCTGAAGCCCTGTACAATTAAGGTCAACAGCAAAAATGATGTAGCCGCTGCAATTCCCGCTAATATACTGCCAATTTTAACGCGATAAAAAACAATAGGATCGATTTGTAGTCTGGAAATTAGAAGGAATAAAAAATACACTAAAATCGTTTAAAGAAATGTCATTTTTTTTTGATAAATCAACACTTGCCTTATAAATGCCGAAGCATTTCCCATAACATTGTAAGCATAACACGTGTAAAGGCCACTGTCACGTCTCGTTATGTTGCTCACCAGCAACGATCCGTTTTCAATTAATGCCACACGCTCTATGGCGTCTGGCCGCTGCAGACTCACATTCAATGTTGTCTCGTCACCGGTCAGTGCATTAAATTGAAATTTGCCCAATTCTTTGTCGTTGTGATTAATAATTATGGGACGTTTATCAGGATCGGCATGATAGCGAAGAATTTTGTTTGTAGGCGTTACCTGAAAACAAAGTTACGGAAAATATTCAGCCATAAAAAATTAAAAAGACACTATCAATTCTGATAAATATAGTATCTACTATATTTGACTAAGATCGTGTACAAAATAAATAATTACGCATTTCTATTAACTAATCGCAAAATTTTTAATCAAAAAAAATTAAAAGCAATTGTCCAATAAATAATAAACCTCTCATTTTTATCTATATTACGTTTAACGTCATAAACTGATCTAAAAATACAACAATAATGTTTTCATATTCATATAGAAAGTCTTTATCGCTGGTCGGTCATACGTACATACATATATTTTTTTTATTAAAACAAAATAAATTGAAATACGTCTGCTCTGCGACATGAGTTGTTGTCAACTGATTCTGGTTGACATACAGCATAGTTAAGTGTTCGATGCGAATGTCTTGCGGATGTGCAGACTGTGATGGTGGAGAAACGGCACTTGGTGATGAACGGCTCACCAACGCCCCTATTTCGCTTGTCATTTCGAATTGCGAAAGTGGCACATAACACAAACACTTTGTTCGAGATGCCGCGGTGTCTAATCCCTTCTGCCCGTAAATGAGGATAAAGTTTAGGGACCTGAGTTGGAAAATTCTCCGCAATCGAGTGCTTACGAATAACAAGAATCTTTTTCAAGGCATGCCCCTTAAACCAACGACCAACATTAGGATGCTGTTGTAAGGCGTCTCCGTTCAGCCAACTAACTTCTGATTTCGAGAGAACCCGCACAATCCCCAAGTTAGTCGGTGTTTACATTAGGCAATTCTTTCAGCTGAGCTGATTAACTTTTAGGCATCGATCGGGGCGAGGGAAAATAAGATGAGCACAAACTTGATTCTACACATCTGTGTAAATGTCTGTACACAACCGAAACAAAAATAAGAGCGAACAAGAAAGCAATTTCAAGGTTAAACAATTTATCAATCTCATCTATTGATGATCGCCTGCAGGCAATTCTGACTTATACGGCCACTCTCTAAACTTTGATTTGTGTACTCATAACAAAACAAACGTACATATTTTAGGTTTGTTTTCGCAAAAGAGCTGCGTTTATGCATCGCTGAATTGAATATGTATATATATATATATATATATATATATATATATGTTTTTGTTGCGTAGACAACACTGGTATTTGGAAGCAAAACTTTTATAATTGTCAGAACATTAGAAAAACTATCACCCAGGTTCTGTAAATCACTTTTTGTCAAAAAATCGCCAAAAGTGTAATTTTCATCTATTTTGTGTTTTAGAAATCGCTTAAATGGTTTATAAAACTAAATTTCATTTTCAAATTGTTTCTGCCGTTTTTTCCGTTATAGTTTTATGTTCTGTAAATGAATTTTGCTACAAAAAAAAACGTATTTAAAACAGTTGGCCTTTGAGAGCACGAAAAAAATACTTTTTGAATAAATATATTAAATAGTTTGTTGTAAATAATTTAAATAAGCTAAAAAACGAAATGTAATTAGTAAATAATACGTCCAACAGGTTGGCCAGAATTTTGGACACGGTACTCCCTTCCAAGATTACAATCATTTCCAATCATTTGTTGTGCGCTCCCCTTTCCGAAGTAACGAAGTGCCGTAGCTAATTGTAAAATCACTGGAATGCTTGCTTCGACCACTTTGGTTGATATTTCATTTAACAGCATCAAAAGGCCTTCTTCATTTAATCTAAAATATTCTATAAATCTTTCATTTAACAGCATCAAAAGGCCTTCTTCATTTAATCTAAAATATTCTATAAATCTTTCATTTAACAGCATTTCATTTAACAGCATCAAAAGGCCTTCTTCATTTAATCTAAAATATTCTATAAATCTTTCATTTAACAGCATTTCATTTAACAGCATCAAAAGGCCTTCTTCATTTAATCTAAAATATTCTATAAATCTTTCATTTAACAGCATTTCATTTAACAGCATCAAAAGGCCTTCTTCATTTAATCTAAAATATTTTATAAATCTTTCATTTAACAGCATTTCATTTAACAGCATCAAAAGGCCTTCTTCATTTAATCTAAAATATTCTATAAATCTTTCATTTAACAGCATCAAAAGGCCTTCTTCATTTAATCTAAAATATTTTATAAATCTTTCATTTAACAGCATTTCATTTAACAGCATCAAAAGGCCTTCTTCATTTAATCTAAAATATTCTATAAATCTTTCATTTAACAGCATTTCATTTAACAGCATCAAAAGGCCTTCTTCATTTAATCTAAAATATTTTATAAATCTTTCATTTAACAGCATTTCATTTAACAGCATCAAAAGGCCTTCTTCATTTAATCTAAAATATTCTATAAATCTTTCAATTAACAGCATTTCATTTAACAGCATCAAAAGGCCTTCTTCATTTAATCTAAAATATTTTATAAATCTTTCATTTAACAGCATTTCATTTAACAGCATCAAAAGGCCTTCTTCATTTAATCTAAAATATTTTATAAATCTTTCATTTAACAGCATCAAAAGGCCTTCTTCATTTAATCTAAAATATTCTATAAATCTTTCATTTAACAGCATCAAAAGGCCTTCTTCATTTAATCTAAAATATTTTATAAATCTTTCATTTAACAGCATCAAAAGGCCTTCTTCATTTAATCTAAAATATTCTATAAATCTTTCATTTAACAGCATCAAAAGGCCTTCTTCATTTAATCTAAAATATTTTATAAATCTTTCATTTAACAGCATCAAAAGGCCTTCTTCATTTAATCTAAAATATTCTATAAATCTTTCATTTAACAGCATCAAAAGGCCTTCTTCATTTAATCTAAAATATTTTATAAATCTTTCATTTAACAGCATCAAAAGGCCTTCTTCATTTAATCTAAAATATTCTATAAATCTTTCATTTAACAGCATCAAAAGGCCTTCTTCATTTAATCTAAAATATTTTATAAATCTTTCATTTAACAGCATCAAAAGGCCTTCTTCATTTAATCTAAAATATTCTATAAATCTTTCATTTAACAGCATCAAAAGGCCTTCTTCATTTAATCTAAAATATTCTATAAATCTTTCATTTAACAGCATCAAAAGACCTTCTTCATTTAATCTAAAATATTCTATAAATCTTTTTCTTCGTTCAAGATAATTTTCACTAAAATTTTAATGGTATGTTTCGATTTCTCTGGTAGGTCAAAAAGGATTGGAACGATCCCGAAGTCTTCTCCTCTGCATACTTTGCATTCGTTTTTTTTTTCTCTTTCCAACAAGTAAATAGAAATAACCGCAGATTGGTTCATATTAGTGGTTTAAAACACGTTAAAGCTACTAAAAATAATTTTGCACAGAAGTTTAAAATTTTGTTTGTTAATTTTTTTAATTGTTAAAAGCTATTGTTAATGAAGTTAATTCACAGTACAAACAAATTTAGTTTTTTCTTAACTTGTTTCAAATAACTTATCAAGACAAAAAACCGCACTATAAAACTGTTTCATACGATTTTCAGAACACAACAAAATCGGTTATGTGGAATTAAAATCAATTTCACTTTCATTTCGTGGTGATATGCAGAACCTGGCTGTATTAGTTATTTTTCTTCTTCTTCTTCTTCTTCTGGCGCTACAGTCCGTGGTGAACCTGGGCCTCAAGCAACAAAGTTTTCCAGCTGGCACGGTCTTTAGCCAGCGTTCTCCAATTTTGCACACCAAGTTGGTTGAGGTCCCTCTCCACTTGTGTGCACCATCGGTTCCGTGGGCGTCCTCTACTGCGTTGTCCCACAGGTTCGGAATCGAAGATTCTACGGGTCGGAGCAGTATTCTCCATGCGCTCTACATGGCCCAACCATCTTAGCCGTTGGATCCGTAGGCGCCTGGTTAGGCTCATGTCGCTGTACAACCCGTACAGTTCATGATTGAATCTTCTTCTCCAGAAACCATCAACGCAAACAGGGCCGAAGATTGAACGCAGAACTTTTCTCTCGAAAATACCAAGGACTTCCTCATCCGCCTTCGACACCGTCCATGCTTCTGCGCCATAAAGAAGTACAGGGATTATCAAAGTGGTATATAGTGTCAACTTGGTTTTTCGAGAAAGGGCCTTACTACTCAATTGCCTCTTCAGCCCAAAGAAACAGCGATTGGCAAGAGTTATTCTGCGTTTGATCTTATTAGTTTTTTAAATTATTAGTTTTATTTTTTTATTAGTTATTTAAATTTACAAAAAAAAAAAAACAAAAAAACAAAGAAAACGAAATATGTATATCTCTGATATTTCAAAAAACACTTTGAGAACTTGCGTAAAAGTAAAAGGCAAAACTTTTTCTGTAGTGAGTTAAAAAAAGGAACACTCATGTGCCTAAAACGGACTAACATCATAACTTTAATTTGTGCTGTAAAAAGTTTAAAAATAAAACAAACAATTAAAAATAAATAAAGCAATTTCCCCGAGTGCCGCGATGGATGCGTTGCACAGTGGCACCCGTAGAGCAAACGAGGTTGCAAAAATCAAAATTTTCATGTGCGCCTGCGAAATTTTAAATGAATCCATCTTATAGTAAACTTTTCAACGATCTCAAATATGCTACTCTTAACAATATCAGATTTTTAGTTTAGAAGACATAACTGTTCAAAGTTAACCAATTTTCGGATTTAAAAAAAACACACAATTTTTAGGTAGTTTGATCCGATTTCAGGTGTAATATCACGAAAACTAGGCAACGAATAGTATTTTTTTTTGTTTTTAGTGATTGATGTGCTTATTAAATGTATAACAATAAAAAAAATTGTGCTGTTTGCTTTGTGTTTCTCTAGGTAAATCAGTATTTAAAAACTATCCATTTTTTCACTATTCTTCAACTTTGACGGAAAATAAAAAAAATTTACCTTTTTTTACCTCCGCCATATTTTCAAAATATGTTCTTTAACTAGTCTTTTACATAACTCAAAAGGTTTTATCTGCCTTTACGTGCCTATTTGGCTTCTACAGGTAAAAAACGTTAAAAAGACATGGTTGCAGAAATTGTATGGCGGGCATCCCTTACATGCCTTGACTGACAGTTACTTTGATGTAATAGTTTGAAAATTGCATTTTGAGTCAGTTGTCTACCTGAGAGCCTCTGGCGAAAAATTTGGTCCTAATATTCCGTTACAGACACAAGATGCACAAAAAACTACTCATTGAAATAAGCAGGTACGCACCTCACTTAAAAATTATTTTTGGCGTACATATGGTGAAGAACAATACTGACTTATGGTACAGGTAGGCACAAATCTCATTTGGCTACGTGCATAATATCAAAACTGTATAATTCAGCCCAAATGCATATGTATGCATGTAACAGGTACATTTGTAGACATGGTAGCATAGGCCTATATATTGCAAAACAAGCTTAATGCCTGCATTAGTCTACGACTGAAAGTTGGCGAAACAAGTATTGAAAACATGGCGTTGAACAATTTAAAACTATTTGAACTGTTTAGAAAGTCAATTACACCAACGTGTTTCGCGGAAGCTGCTTTAGAAGAACTCGATAGCTTATACGGAAATATTGAGAGAAGCAAAAGTATAAAAAATAATCTTTGTATGATACATGCCAAAATTAAGACAAAATGGGTGAAATGCAATCGAACCATTAACATCTTCAACTCCAAATACGAGGACTGGCTTAATGAAGACACCATCCTGGATATATTGGCAGTAGATAAACCCTCCACATCAACCAGAGGAGAAAAAGGAAGGCCAAAAAAAAGTATGGAGGAGTGTTCAATTTTCACAAGAAAGAGGAAACTTGCCGATGCCACCAATGACTTGACCACGAAGGATTTATCGGATGCGCTGTCTATTAAATACATAAAGGATAGTGAACGAGTTAGGTCGCAGATTACAAAATCTGTTGCTGATGCAAGCCCACTGCGACTAAAAAGGATTAAGGAAAGCATTCCCACTCCCACAAACGCACATATTAAAAAGTATAGTTCCGAAGAAGCCTTGGCTCTGTTTTTGGACTTAGAACTTTCCAAAGAGAAATATGAGATACTACGGGCATCTTTAATGCGACACGGGGCTGACCTTTTCCCCGGATACAAGCATATTACGCAAGCCAAAATAAATTCACGACCATTGCGTACGGAGTTTACGGAAGTCTCTGCGAAAGCCAATCTGCAGGATCTTATGGACCATACAGCAAAACGGTTGTTGGAAAGTCTTCCTGAAAATGAGGTGGAAATTCTTCCTCAGAAACTAACATTGATCAGCAAATGGGGCTGCGATGGATCATCCGGACAAAGCGTTTATAAGCAAAGGATATCTTCCGATGACACTACAATATCTGACGGAAATATGTTTATGGCATCTGTTGTTCCATTGCGGCTAAAATCTGATGTTTCCCTACACTGGAAAAATCATCGACCGTCATCAGTGCATTATTGCCGACCAATAATGTTTCAGTTTGCAAAGGAATCGGCAGAACTCATAAGGACCACGGTGAAGGACATTGAAGAACAAATAAGCAAGATTAAGCATACAAAATTGCAAATTGGAGAAGGAAAATATATTGAATGTAGTTACGAGTTCCACCTGACCATGGTTGACGGAAAAGTCGTAAACGAACTGACAGGAACAACCTCAACATTGACATGCCCGATTTGCAAAAAGAGTCAGAAGAACTTCGGTAATTTAAACGATTCTACAAACGAGGAGAATTACGAATATGGAATGTCACCATTGCACGCAAGGATAAGGTGTATGGAGTTCTTGCTAAAACTGGCGTATACCCTACCACAACAAGATGAAAACATCGATGAAAATACATCAATTAAGGATAAGGAAAAGATCAGAAAGAAGCAAATAAAGAATGCTTTTTGGAAACAACTTGGACTAAAAGTAGACTGCCCCAAGTGTGGATACGGTAACTCAAACGATGGAAACACTTCAAGGAGATTTTTTGCAAATGATGAGGCAGTAACTAGAATCACTGGAATTGACAATGAAATCGTCAAAAGATTGGGAACGATCTTGAATGTTTTAAACTGCCAAGAAAGTGTTAATTCTACAAAATTTGGAGAATATGCATCGGAAACTGCATCTCTTTTAGCAAAAATTTATCCACAGAAGAAGTTGACCCCGACCGTCCATAAAATATTGGCGCATGGCAAAGATATAATTGAGTACCAGTCTTTGCCAATTGGAGAGCTTTCTGAAGAAGCGCAGGAGTCTCTTAACAAATTTTACAAAAAATATAGATTGCAGAACACGTTCAAAGCATCAAGGGTGAGGCAAAATGAGGACCTCTTCAACATGTTAGCAGCATCTTCCGATCCACTTATTTCTTCCCTGCGGCATGTGAAGACACGAAAAGAACTACAATGGAATTATACTTTAGAAATGATTAGTCTTTTAGATATACCTTCTGTTACGAATTGTGATGAATATTTTACAGAAAATTCAAAAAATTAATTGAAAAAAAATTTGTTTAATTTGTTGGCTAATAACTTTAAAACAGAAAAAGCTTTCAAAAGAACTAAGAAATATAAGATTGGTAAAAATAATTTGATTTTGTTACCATAAAATAGATGAGTTAGAAAAAAATTAGAGTTTAGAAATGATTTGTATTTTAGACATACTTTGTCTTACCAAGAAAATGAATATTTTACAGAAAATTGAAAAAATCATTTAAAAAAAAACTCTTTTGTTGTAATTTTTTAGGTAATATCTTAAAACATGAAAAGCTTACAAAAGAACTACAAAAAAATATAAAATTCTTAACAAAAATTTTTTTGTTACCAAAACTTGGATTTTTTCACAAATTTTAACTTTGAAAACCCATAAGTAAGCACCTATAAGGTGTAGCGTCCACTCCAACCGCTCATTTTATAGGTTGAACAATTATCTATGACATGCAATTTAAATTATTCGATTATCTTGTTCGGTTCAAAAGATATGATTTTTGCAACGAAAAAAGTCAAATGGCGCCACTGTGCGTTGGTTCGACTATTCGACCAATAGTCTTGAAGTTAAAGCTTGAATTCCCAGCAAAGAGTCTCAGTGGTTTTGTACAGACAAACAAAAGCTTTGCAGTTTTGTGTTACTGAAAATTATTTCACTACGTTTTATATGTATGTATGTTGGTTTCACATAATCAGTTCTGGCGTATAAGCATATGACGAATGTGTTTGGTCATTCATTAAACAAAAACTTTGGCTAATCTTGAAGCCTAGAAAATGGCAGCTTAGCACTTCTCGATATTTCTTGTCATATCCAGTAAATTTGTTGTCATTGAAATATGTATGTATGTACCCGTAAGTATAACTCATTTGTAGCTGCAAATAATATTTGTTCTTTTATGAAATTTTGTGTGCCTCAAGTCCAGTAAAATCCAGTTATAATTTACATATAAATTATCGTAAACTATAAAGTGGACAATAACATTTTATTTTGCGGCTTTTATCACAATAATTTTAATGTTCTTACATACATATGTAAATACTTGTGCACCTACATACATACATACATACTTCAAGATCTAGTTAGAAGCTCTACTTTGAACAAATAAAAAAACTAACCAATTTTTTCATCTTATTAAAGCAGCATTGCTTTTGCTGGTCATTGCAAATAAGTTATTTTTTATTAGTAATAGATTAAATATTTCACATGCGGAGAAGTTTTTTCACTACTGAGTCCTTTATGGACACTTCGGTTCTGAAATTGCTGATCAGATTGTGCGAGCACCAAATCGAGGGGTGTTTTTACAATTCAAGATTGTCATGATAATATCAATTGGCATATGCGTCCGCGCTGCATGTGACAAGTTCAGACGATATTTTTCCACGGTAGCGTAAGATCCTGCTGGCACACAAATCAAATCGACGTCTGAAGAAAAATGTGTCTGTCACCGGAAAGAAATCTAAGATAGTGAAGCAATATTTTAGTCATTACAATTTTATTGTTATTTATTGCTTTACTCCAATATTTTTTTATTAAATCCTTAAGCCGATAATCCGTTCATCCTAAATTCTGAACATGTCCTAATGAAACGAGTGTCTAGATTGCAGTATATAATTTTGTCGGATTTCCGAATTATTGGGTTCACACTGTTTCTGAATTTATTAAAACTATCAGCTGTGGGGAAAGAAAGTTTAAAGCAAAGTGAAGTTTCGATGATAATCACAAAAACTTTGTAGAAGTTTCGATAAGCGAAAGCCACCATTTAAAATTATAGTTGAGCAATAAATATGTATGTGTGTGTCCTCAAAAATATTGAGATTAAGATTCTTTTGTATAGCCGTTAACAACTGGTTTTGGCGGAGTAATATCTCCATTTAAATCTAAACTAGACATAGTCACTTCTTTTCTTGGTATCGAGGTGGATTATTAAATTTGGTCCGTATAACAAGTGAATCAAAAGTATGTTTAAACATATAGAAGCAGTTAATTTAAAAAAGTTTTACTTACCCAAATAACATCTGGCGAGGGACTGCCTGAAAATAAACAGTCCAATTTGGCAGTCGAATGCAATTCATGCATCTTAATACCAGTAGAACTTTGCAATCGGGGGGATGTACAGTTCAAAGTTTTCAAAGCCGATATCATGTCGCCCCTATAGCCGTGCAGGCATTTCAACGACGAAATCAATAAATCCAAGTCTTCGGATTTTTCGGACGATGAGAACTCATTATGGTCTTGTTCTAATAAGGCGAAGGACGTTGTCGAACGTCTGTGCAGTCGTAGAGTTGTATTTGACGATGTCAACCACGAAACCAACCAGTAGAGTTTACAATCACATATATAATCATTATTTAAAATATTAATATAACGTAAATTTGGTAAATAACTAAGAGTTTCAGGTAAAAAGGAAAGATTATTATGGCCAACATTAAGACGTTCGAGCTGATGCAAGTGGAAAACTTCTGCCGGCAGTTTCTGCAAAGAATTGTAAGCCAGCAGCACAATTTTTAAATTGGGAGCATTCATGAACAAAGTCTTGGTGAGAGCTTTTAATTGATGATTGTGTTGCAGCGAAAGATACGTCAAATGCTTAAGCACGGAAGAGTCCACAAACGAGTTGTCGTTGCGTGATAGAAAGTTGTTTAACTTTTCAAGCGGCGTGTGCTCTATACGCAATGAAATTAAATTTCTCTGGTTCATGAAGACGCCACTGGGCAGTTGGGTAAAACGATTATTACTCAGATCCAAATGCTGCAGCCGTTGTAAAGGATGAAATAAAATTGAGGAAATGGCAGTTAAAGCATTCGAGGATAAATTTAAGGTAATCAAATTTTTCAACGACTCAAAAGCCTTGCGATCGATGGTGGCGATTTGGTTCTCCGATAAATCTAAATGTAGAAGTTTTTGCATATTAAAAAATGTATTCCTACTGATCATTTGTAGCTGATTTCTTTGCAACTGTAAGATGCGCATTTCCCCATTTGCCGCAAAGAAATTTTCAGGGAAAGACAAAAGTTGATTGTCAGCCATATTAAGAATCTGTAAATCACCCATCGACCGAAAAAGTTGAAAAGGTAGTACCTTTAATCTATTGTGGGCCACATATAATCTTTGAAGTTTAAAAACACCATCGAAGCTGTTGCGCGGAAGATCGGATATGACGTTGTCTGTCAAATTTAAAACTTTCAGTTCACTTAAGTTACTTAGAAATTTACCATTAAACATGTGCAAACGATTATTATCTAAGCGTAATTCGATCAAATGGTTGGCGTGATGCAGAGGCGAAAAGTCACACAGTTCCGCAGTGATGCCGTTATCTGTTAGCTTAAGTACTTTAAGGCGTCTCACCATCCGGGGCCGCACCCAATCTATGCAGGCTACTTCATTTTCTGTCAGATCCAATAACTCCAAATTATCGAAATTTGTTTCATAATTCTTAAATAGATCTTTTAACTGATGATCCTTAACACCCGACGAAGTCCACTGTAAACTGCGAACACCGTCCAATTGCTGCATTTTCAAAAAGGCGTTGTGATCGCCACCTCCCTGGAGGCCTTCGTAACAGTGCTGTAGGGTAATGTGAGCATATTTAATGTATTTTTTAGTTTTTAGTTCTTCGTTCACGTTGGGTATTGAAGTATTCTCGCAGAATAGTTTGAAGACATTGTCTTCTTCAGCCGCACCCGCTAGAGGTGCATTGAAACCTATAATATCATCTTGATAATCTGATAAAATATCTCTATCTTCTAAATCGCCGTCGTTCGTATCGGCCGCTGAACCACCCTGTTTGCCAATGCCGATAGCAGCCAGTGGATGTTGGAAAAATTTCTCTAAAAATCCTATAGTCTCTTTTGTGTGCTTCAACTGCTGCTGGTGCTGCTGCTGGTGTAAAAGTTGCAGTTTTAGTTGTTGCTGTTTTAATAGATTCGCTGGCTCATTAACCAGCGTTGAGATACATGATGTTGTTGTTAAGTCCTTATATTTTTGTCTTTGTTGTGTTTGCTTTAATTCTAAGTCAGTTACAGAAGCTTGTACCAAAAACCTTGATGATGATCCCGCCAATGACGACAATGATAATGCTGATGACTTATAATTTCTGAAACGACTGAAGTCAACAATTAAGAATAGAACCAATATCAGGGAAATCTTGGATATTGTTTCCATTTTTCTGTGTGTAACTTTAAAAATTTATATGGCATTATATCATCATTCCTAATCGGCATATTATTTCTGCAAGAAAAATAAAACACAAGAATTAACAAATTTTATGTCAAATTATTTATAAATCTTACAAAATAAGCTGCAAATTCAAATAAACTAGGACAAAATATTCAAACTGATTTCTTTATAAAAGAAAATAATATTTTTCATAGCGCAATGCGACAAATCGTCAACTCCTCAACTACAACAACTTTCAATAGGAATTTGAACAAACCAGAACCTGTCATTTCGTGATCAGAGCTCTTCCCACCAAAGTAATTCTCTTTGCAGTTCAGTAAACAGGGCCTGTGATAGGGACGTCAGCCTTTAAACAATTCACTCCACTACTTCGTAAAAAGAATTTGGGCTCTGGCAGTGTCGGCGCAACAATATAATGCCCAGACACCAGAACTCACAAGGCATCGGCAGAGTACAATAGAAATATAGTTTAACATGAAATCATCAATGAAAGATTTTTGGCCGAACTCAACGCAAAATTAGCTAAATAAATATTTTAAAAAAATACATGATGGTAAAGTCAACATTTTTACGTTTCTGATGTTTTGCGCTGGAAATTAAATGCATTAAATTAGTTTCTTGCATTTGAGCAAAATGTGGGCTGGATAAAAAAAAGAAAAGTAAATAAAATGCTTGTGATAACAAGTGAACAAGAATTTAGTCAACAAAGAACGGGTTTCCACCACATTTTACATTCGAATAACAAGTTTTTTTTTTGTTTGAATGCTTAAACACATTTAAAGCGTTTAAAACAATTTCGCAAATTTAACTTTGTTGCTTTTTCTAAAAGTTCAATATTAATAATTAATTCTGTATTTTAATAATTCACTACAAACAACTTTTTCTTAAATATTAAATGAAAGAATACGGCTACTAAATGCTTAAAGTATGATCAAGTCAACATTTAATACGCACATCCACAGCAAACAGCTCTTATATAGAGCCGATCTTCGTTAGTGGATGGTATGCGCCACACTCAACGCTTCTGCGCTGTAAACTGCTGCAGTCTAAGGGGAACCTTAGCTCAGCATCTTGTTTTAATGCCTTATATTGCTCAGACGCCATCCCGTTTTACTGTCTGCGAAATTACTGGCCAGCTCTCGAGCAAGGGGTGTGAGGTATGTAGCGCTCCACAACACAACAAGTTGCCATCATTTTGTGCTTGGTAAGCATGGACGCTGTGTGCTGCAACATGCACCAGGCGTTGCATGAGTGATAGTCATTCCTTGAATGAAGCTCCAAATTATTAAAAAAAAAAACCTATAAAAAAAAGTAGGGCTTGATAACAGGAATTTTTACAAGTTTGAAAATGCCGCGGGATATCCCCATCATATTCCTTCAATGATCAAATAAGTCAACTAGAATTTGAAATCAAGTTTCTCTTCCAACTATTTACATTTTGCTTTATTTTTTTGTTAACAAAACAATACAATGCCCAACGGTTTTGCTTCAGGCAATAAAGAAAACCTTCTTTTCTCATACAATCAGACAATTTTCAGATATCGTGTTTTATAACAATAAAAGGATTTTTTTATAGACAAAAAAAATAATTATCGTACAAAAGTTCAACACATTTAGAAAACTAATAATAAGAAAACAAATCCGATTTCGCGATGGCACATTTGCTGGCTGGCTTTTAAGAGAAAATTGCAAGTTGCCGCCGACACAACATTGATTTGTTTATAATAGATATAATCGAGTTTTGAAAATGATTTAATTTGGGCAGGAAAACACACGAATTCCTCTCTGTGACCCCATTTTTTAAATTTGATATTCTTTATTGATGCGTGCCTTGTGGCACTTAAAACATATGAGCTATTGAGCACATGCGTGCATAAAAGGTGATTTTTTTACAGTCACACAAAAAAGTCCAATCGTACAATAACTTTCACTGGCCCCATCGTTCGTGTGATTTAACGGCTCTGGATAACTTGTTATGGGTCCATGTTAAATCACTGGTTTATGCCGACAAACAAGCAGCTCTTTTAGCTTTGGAAACTAATATTCAAGCCACCATTGGCGCCATACCGCCAGATTTATTAGAAAAAGTTGTAAAAACATGGGACTGATCGAATGGACCTTGGAACTCCTAACTGCGGCGAACATATGCCGGATTTCATATTTAAAAAAATAAATACTAAGAAATTATTTACCAGATTAAATTGCAACAAAATTCGATATTAGTCAGCATTATGTTCTAAAGCCGATGCTGTTCTCTAAACCGACTTGTTTTCACAGCTGAGAATTTGATTTTTAATCGAGCATAATCGAGAATTTTCGATTATTGAAATTAATAGAAACAAATGTTAGCAATTTTAAATAGTAATTATGTTTATTCAGTGAATTATTAGAATATGAGAATATGATTTGATTTACGGTTACTCGATTCAAAACCGAGAATGTATGTGGGTTCCGTTGACAGAATTCACTCGGATTCGGTTTACAAAACAGAGCCGATTGTCTTTTATTTTTCTTCAAAAACGATAGTGTCCGTAATGAGAGCCAACGCAAAATGTTGCCTGGAATTCGATGCTTAACCGAGATCTTGTAAAACTCTTCTAACTAGTATCATGAGAATCAGATTGGTTCTAGTGCCCGCAAGACCCAAAGTTGTTTTTTACATACTTAAATACACACACAACCCCATCTGTAGTCGTGATTTGGACCCGTCATCTGACCCTCTAGATGCTGTTATATCACACCTTTAGATTTTCATCTTTCATATACACACATCTAGTATTTAAATGTAATTATTTTCATACTTATCGCAACACAACAACAAAATTTCAACTTTCGATTTCAATTGAACACTTTAAATTTCAAAATAAATCAAAAAAATCTATCTGCTATCTGCAGTTAATAAGATTATTTTAATACAAAGGACACATTTTTCCTAAACTCAAGTTTACAGTTTCACTGTGTCAATGTATTGTTGCACACATACACACATACATAAATCTGTTGTTAAGTTTTAGTTTTTGCAGCAGCAGTAATTTTCTGCACTATACATATGTTGTCTCTTTGACAGCAGCAGATTTGTGTCTTCCAATATAAAGTTCAAGGCCAATTTAACGCTCTAATCCTCAAAGGGAAAAGAGAAAGGAAAACCCACTTAATTTGATTTTCGTACATTCTCTTGCTTCTTTACACCCTTCGTTGTTGGAAACAAAGTTGTTGCACGCTGTTGCAACAATTTACGTAAATTTACTGTTTGTCCAAGTGTTAGAACCCAAAATGGCAGAAAAAAAAGAGAAATTAACTAATTTATGCATCTTTAGCTGTCTTTAACTGATTGCGGTTTACCGTTAAGAATTTGTTTCAAAGAAATGTGATAACTTTATTGTGGTGGTGAAAAATGTGGTGTAATACAGTTAAAAGTTGTTGCTCACTTAGGGGTCCCATCAAAGTTGTTCAACATAAATTAAGTGACTTTATGGAGATGGTGAAAAATGTGGTGTAATGCCGTTAAAAGCTGTTGCTCACTTAGGGGTCCCATCAACGTTTCTCAACATAAATTAAGTGACTTTATGCAGATGGTGCAATGCAATGTGATGTAATAGCGTTAAGAGTCGTTCAATATAAACTAAGTGATAGTGATGTGTTTCGTTTTTCATCAATTTTTGTATATTTTGAATTTATATGTATATGCAACTCAAATTCTAAAGCGTGATGAGTTTAGAATTTCATAAATTTTTCGGCGTCGGTTTAATTCGGACGGACAAAATGTTCGTTGAAAAATTTGATTAGCGCAGAGCCTGGTTACTTCGAAACCGAATTCTAAAATTTCTTGCCACACAAAGTTCTTGCACTATGGTCTTCAAAGCATATTTTTACAAATCCAAATGCAGTGTGGTGAAAAATGTGTATGAAAACCGTGTATAGTCTATTCAATTTGTCGAGCAGCAACACCCTTTTTAAAATTTAACGTCAGCATTTTAGTTAATTGTTTTGGTGAAATTATTCAAGTTTTTTTAAATCTAGGAATTTCTGGTGCCTGGTCAAAAAATAACAAAATCATTGCAACAGCTGTTTTTTTCACACTTCTAGCAATAGCAGCAAATTAAGTTTTCTTAAAGAGAACATGACACAAACTACACTGGCAAACAAGCTTTCGAAAGGATATAAACTCAATTTATGTTTAAGAAAAGTTTTGCTCACACAACAGTTTGACACTCACTGGTCTATGGGTTCTTATTTGTGTTTGCTTCTGACGACACTGTTTCATGTTATGCATTCGTTGCGCTCAACTATTTTATGATATTCTCAAGTGAAAGGTAAATAAAAGTCGTCGTTGTGCTCTGGTACTCGTACATTCAAGGTTATTGTTGGGCATGACCTCTAAGTTTTGTCGTGCTTCCACATGTTTTAAATTCCCAAATCTCCCTTTGTTTTGTAAAGTGTAGGGTTGGAAGCATATTTGGCTTAAACATACAAATGTCCGTATGTTTTCATACCCAGTGGTAAAACATAAAGACTAGAGAAAAATTCAATATTTTCTTGAGAGGTACGAATCAAAAAAATGTCTATTAAACGCCTATGGCAGTTTGATGAAACAAAAACCAACAACATATAAAAAATTGTTACAAATGCTAGTCATGAAAAACTGTCATTACAGCTGTTGGACACCCTTCAGTTGAAATACATATAAATAACATGTTTAAGCATTAACAAAAATTGCAAAAACGAGTTTTTGATTTACTGCGCTGCATGTGAACATCCATCTTCCATGTCGTTTCCAATTTTTACTCCTATATAATAAAAATTATATATATTTTATAATTTTATGTTATTGTTTTGTTTCTACTGCATTGTAGTTACGTGGTTTTGCATTTCAGCTGACGGTGTATCACAGCTGTAACGACTGTTTTTCATCATTAGAATTTAAAAAGAAAAAATGATTCTATTTTTTTTAAATGTTGCCAAAAGTTAAGTATGGAAAACGTTGCTTTCACATTAAACGCTTCTCGACTCTTGAAAATCTCAAAAGTCAATAGCGTTTGACATCTCTAACTTATATGTATGTATGTACGTACAAACGAGTACGACTTATGACAGACCTGCAATAATTTAAACTGCTTTTCCACTGGGCAAAAGTAAAATATTGTTTGTTTGAATGTGACCCCGTATGGTGCAGTCAATCTGACACACATTTTTGGTATTTTCGTTTTTTCTGGGTTTTTATACCTTTTACTTAATTTCTCTTTTGTGTGACAAAAAATTAAAATCGATTTTTTTGTTTTCGTCACCAGTGGAACTGTGGATAAAAGCAATTTTGTTATAATTATGAAATTTACTGTTTACATGACTTTGTTTGGATTTGTTTTAGTTTGTCAAGTATTGATAAATTGCTTTTCGATTCTGAAAAGTAAGAGTTTTATTTACATACAATCATACACACACACACACACACACACACACACACATACATACATATATATGTACATATTATTTGCGCTTGCTTTCTTCGACTTTTTAAGAATTTGTGGGAGATATACACACATACATACATACTTATGTATGTACATATTTCAATCGAGAATACATATCACTAAGGGTGAAGTTATACTGAAAAACAAGGCTGTAAAAAGCGTCAACAAAAATCTAAAATATATTTGCTTACAAGTGACACTTGCAGCTTAAAACTGTTAATTTTTCAGTTTTAAGCTAAGATCACACGATTGTCAAAATGCACCCAACTGGCCCAATTTTTATTGTGCTGATATTGCGGAAAATAATAAATTTGCTCCAAAAAAATTTCCTGCAGTCACATGATTGCCCCATTTTATATAAAATTTATTGGTACAAGTTGGCGAATAATAATTTTGTGCCAATAAACGCTGCCAGTCGTTCATACGATTGTTCGAACATGCAGCCACACACCATGTAGTTACTAGCAAATATGTCTATTTTACAAACTTTGTTTTTTGCTTATTTTGGTGCACAAAAATGTTTTCTTTAAAAAAAAGAAGTTAGCGGCTGCTTTTTATGTTTTAAATTCATTAAAAACACAAACAAACAAAAAATAAAAGACGTTTAAAAAACGAACCGTATGGGTCAGAGATTGGCTGCAAAAAAGGGCTACTGATAGTGCGTACGAGAAAACTCTAAAGGAGTTCCGAGAAATAGACAACTAACTTTTTCTCTTAAAAAACTTCATTCGAATGGATGATGAAACTTTTAATGAGTTGTTGGAACTGATATCACCATATATAATTAAGTTAGACACAAATATGCGCAAAGCTATTCCGGTACGCGAACGCTTAGCTACTACACTCCGCTTCCTTGCCACCGGAGATAGCTACAAAAGTCTTTCGTTTTTTTTCGTATTGCACCAAATACAATATCATTAGTTATACCAACTGTGTGGGATGCTATTTATAAAGCTTTGAAAGGCATATATTTAAAGGTACGTCAGCGCTAAACATAAATACATATATGGATACGGGTATTTCAATAATTGTGCTATTTTTTTCATTTAATGTACATATATATGTATGTACGTAGGTACCATCAACACAAGAAGAGTGGAACGACGTAGCGTTTAAATTCAAAAAGTTCGAAAACTTTAATGCTCACGAAAATAAATGAAGGCTCGCAAAAAAATTAAAATGTTGGTGCGTATTGTAAACTTTGATTGTCGCTAAAGAACACAATAAATATTGGCACAATTTTAACATTTTTATTGCGGCGCGGTTGTATTTAAAGTGTTCACACGGTTGCCACATCAGGGTTGCAAGCACAATATTATTCGCGATTGGCACATGTACCAATTTATTGTGCAATCACACGATTGGGATACAAAAAATTGTGAAAAATAATGGTGCATTTTGACAATCGTGTGATCTTAGCTTTATACTCGAATGTATTGTTTTTTTTTTTTTTTACTTAGCGATCAGCGAATGTGCCACAAAAAAGATCCAACAAATTTTATGCAATTCTTAAATATATTTCTTTCTAGCATTGACGGTTTCACTCTTTCTATATTGATTTAAAAAAATAGTTGCGACAAAAGTGCCATTACGTGGCTTTACTAGCTGGAACCATGAAACCACCCTCCCTTCCCCTTTCAGATTTGATTACAAAAGAAACTTTATTATTGTATGTTTTCTTTCTTTCGATCAACAACTATTTTGGTTTTTAAGAAAACATGATCAAACGTACGTGTGTACGTTTGCAATAGAGTCCAATCCAAGGCATCCTTTAGGCACGCAAAGTTGTAAGATTTACTCTTATTCTTGGCGACAGGGGAAAGGAAGAAAGGGGTGTGAGTGATATATAAACACATTCATATGTAAGTAAGATTTCTAAGGTACTTTATAACTAGAGACGCCTGGATTCCGATTCCGAACCTGTGGGACAACGCATTAGAGGACGCCCACGGAACCGATGGCGCACACAAGTGGAGAGGGACCTCAACCAACTTGGTGTGCACAATTGGAGAACGCTGGCGAAAGACCGTGCAGCTGGAAATCTTTGTTGGTTGAGGCCCAGGTTCACCACGGACTGTAGCGCCAAAAGAAGAAGAAGACGCCTGGAAGTACAAATCATACAATCTTGCTGAATATGAGAAATAGAACAGATAACATCCGTATAATACGGTACTTGTATCACACGCATTCGCTTCAACCCAATTAAAACAGTGTCAACTTCAACAACACGAATTCGTTCTAAGACCGTTTGAGAATTGTAAGCATCCCCTGATAACGCGTGAATTTATTTGCAAGCCAATTATACGTAAAAAGTGTAAAAAAAAATTTATTTAAAAAGGCAATTTAACATTACTTTTGATTTCTATCCCAGTTCTTATTTGCTTTATGTAAAACTTTTTTTTAAAACTTAACCTAATTTTTTACACCATATCCGTGTTTCGTATAATTTTGTACCAGTTCTTTGCTTCGTACAAGACGGATTCGCATAACACGACATTTTTCTGCATTAAAATGGAAATAAAACGCATAAAACTTCGCTGTTGTTGCCATAGTTAGAAACATTGCCTTAAGTTGAATATAATAGATATGTACAAGGTCGGAACAAAGAGTATTTGGCGGCCTGGAACATATTGTATGTTCACAGTTTCAGCTATTTAGCATGTTTAATGTGGGCGTGAAAGGCCCAAAAGTTAGAAGTTTTTGGTCGACAGTAACGCATCGAAGAATTTGTTGAACAGACCTCGTATGTGTGTTTATATTTTTCAATATACATACATACATACAATTAGCCCAGTTCAGGAACTGGGTGCAAGTGTTTTGTGAAAAAAAGCATATGCAATTTTAAATTTGCTATTGCAAAACATTTGCGTTTATTGGCAAACAGAACTACATACATATTTTCTGGTCTTCTTTCGCTCTTTTGCATGGTATTCTATTTAAACATTTATGCAAACAAATTTCTTTTCTTAAATTTAGTCTTTCAATAGTGATGTATTCAATTGCCGACATTTAATTTGCGGCAATTTTTTTGCAAGTTAACAAAAAGGCGCACTGAATAACAAATCTCTTGTGTTTTCTTGTGAAGAGAGTCACATCACAACACGCGTGACAAAATCTGATAAGCAATTGTTTATAATCAAAATTATGATCACATTGTTTGAAAACTTATGACTTGGTTTCAGTGTCTATGGCATAGACTCTATGCCAATTAGATCGACTTTCTTATCTAGACATTATGTCTCTCAATACTTTCATCCATAGAAATGGCCGGCTTTAGATGCTGCTCTCATCAACATACATATTTTACTCCTTCCCGTTTGATAATTGGAGCAGTAAAAAGAAGAAGAAAAAACAAATCTTGTTTTATCAATTTGTGTGTGTTTACTACGTTTTGAAATTAAGATTCGCAAAAAAAAAGTTTTAATTAATTTAATTAAATACTTTTTATTTGTTAATTTTTTGGTTGTAGTGTCTTTGATTTGTGAGCATCACAAGCACTTACTTGCTCATTGTTATTCGTGTCTTCAGGAATTATTTTTCATCAGTTTATGCTGTTTATACTCGCATCAAGCACCATTATGAAATTATGGAAGTTCAACGATGTTTAAGTGGCATTGAAATTAATAACTACAGTTTTTTGCTCTCTGTTGCTGACTTAGTTTGACTAGACTTGCAAGGGCTTTTCATAAACATACATACATATGTACATACTTACGTATATAGTTCTTTATTGTAAAATAAAAAAAAAAAACGAAAATAATCGGATTGCAAAGTTAAAAAGCAAAAAATAAATGAATCGTAATAAATCTGTTTTTTTTTTGTTTTTGATAAAGAGCATTAGAAGTCTCAAGCGTTTTGCTTGCGCACAGTTTGTCCAATAAACATTTTCAAAATCATATTTTACATAATCACAATGATTTTTTTTAAGAAAATAAAAAATATTTTTCAAAAACTATAGAGCCCACTTATGATTGTTTACCGTTCACTCCTGGGCGAGGTGAGGCTAAGTCATGACATTATTTTCCGTTAGGCCGAATACTAGTTGCGTCCCTTAATTGCCGACGTTTAAGGCGGCAACATTGTTTATAGCCATAACTATCGTCAAAGACTATATTTTTTAGTTAAATTTACATCTAACTTTCTGTTCCATTTAAAATATTTTTCCAATTAATTTGCGCTTTGTTTTGATTGACCACTTATTTCTTGTTTTGGCGTTTGGTTTCTACTTTACATTAGATGAATGGAAGTACTGCAATAAAAACGTAACTAGTGTTGCCTGTTTTCACATTGAAATACAGTTTGTCTCAGAAATCGAGAAACGATGAAATTTTTTGTTTCACACTTTATGCGAAAAGTTTTTCGATAGATGAAACTATATATGTGTACATACATATGTATATGCTGGCGGTTTATCTTTTCCTAAAGTTTAGAACAGCGACAAAATAAACGTTGAAAGGAAATTTTGCTTTTCATTTAAAAGCGTCGAAGAAAATGTTAAAGAGTGAATCGGAAAAAAACACCAAACAGATACAAAACGGAAATAATACTCTGACGTAGATATTTTTGGAGGTGAATGTCAAAACTTATTTGCAGATTGTTAAATAAATTTCTACAGATTCATTTTGCTTAATTGCCACAAAACACAAACCTTTGGAACATTATAAACAAAGAGATCGTACATACAATAGATACATACATACATAAATATTTGTTTTAAAAACTTAAAACAAACGAAAGAAAGAATTAATTTCTTTTCCTTCTGTCATTTACTAATCTGCAAAATCTAAAAAACTTTTATAAACTTTTTTTTTAAACTTATTTGTGCTAAAAAACTTTTAAAATAAATAACACAACTTTCAACTTTGAAACCTTAAAACTTTTTCGATATTAATGAAAGTAAGCAGTAAACTAATCCATGTGCACACCCATACACACGCACACACACATCTATAGCACATACACCACGCAAACACACGAGACTTTATTTTGAAATTAGAAATCAGCCAAAAAGTTTCAATTTGATGTGAGCAACAAGTTGGCGAAATTATATTTTCTAGCTGGGAAATTCAGTACCTGTTCTACGATCTCGATTGTTAGCGTTCGCAAGTACTTCGCACGAACGTTCGCTTTTGAAACATTAGAGCAAAAAATTTGCTAGATAGCAAGATTTTTGTTTCGTTCTACAAATCAGTTTTGTGCCTCTTTAAATGTATGCGAACGTTTTACGTGCGAGATCGTGGAACGGCACCTCGGTAATTCGCAAGTTTGCTCTCATATGTTTTTCACACGAAGATTATAATTATCGGGTGTAAAAATCAAGCGTTAAATTAAAGCCTCGGCCTTGCTTTAAACAATGTTCGAAAACTACATTAGTTTAATTAATAATAATTAAATTATTATTATTATGAAATATAACTAGTAAAATAGTTAATAATAATCATTTTATTTCAAGTGTCTGACTTCGTGTTTGCTGGGTATAGACCACCTTACAACATTATGTGTTCGTACGCTGATTGATGGCGATAATCCAACAGTTAAGTTTTTTTTTTTTTAATCTAATCTTTTATTTCAGTTGTAACAAAAAGGCAAAAAAAAAATTATCTTAAGTAGAAGAGTTTGATGAAAAACTTTGTTTAGTTTCGAAGGCCTGTCCTACTCGTATGACTTGGTGAACAAAATAACACACCACAATAGTGTTTGAAATACAGTATGTAAGTATTTTAAAATTTTTAACCTCAGACTCAAACCTGCAAATATACCACTGTTAATTAAGCAGCAGGGACCTTAGCCCATCCCTATGAATGTCCAATATTCAAAAGTCGTAACAGATTTTTTTTTTGTGGGAAATAAGAGAAATTTTTCCAAATTTCAAATTTTGAAATTTGAAAAAGGACTTTGCGCCTTTGGGCGAAAAAAATATTGGAGACACTCGTCAAGCCATCCCTATGAATGTCCAATATTCAAAAGTCGCTCCTTATCATACAATATTTAATATGGAAGTAATATTCGCATTATTAATATCAATACTGATAGACTTGGATCCATCCTAATATTTACGTATATGGAGTTTTTCAAAAATTTCTTCAAATCACAATAATTTTAATATATTTGAAAAGAGCACTATCGATACCTCAGTTGAGTTTTTTCGAATTTCGCTTATTTTTTCGATAAAACAAATATTTGCGAAGATACAGCCACGAAGACCCTATATGGAGCCATCCATACCCATATGATAAATACGAAGATCGAAGAAAATTAGGAAAAATGTCTCTTATTTCCAACAAAACACAAACTGTTGCATCTTTTAAATATTGGACATTCATAAGGAGTGGGCTAAGGAGTGTTCGCCATCTGCCGTTATTTCCAAGAATTTTTATGAACTTTCCTAAACAAATTTTCTATAGTCTTCTTCTTTTGTGAGTGGTATTTTAAATTTTTATGGCATGGTTTTATAAAATATGATTTTAGAAATACATTATTTAAGTTTTTAAAATAATTATTACTAATTTTTTAGTTTAAAATGCATTTTTAGTGCAAAATATAAATTTTTTTTGTAGGCTAAACAGATTGATCACGTATGCGATTTTGCTTTTAAGGCACTCGCAAAAATGTGCCATTTGTGTATGGTATATGTATGTATGTATATGTTTGTGAATATATTAGTACGAGTAGAAATTGACTTTTGATTGTTTTAGTCTCCTTAATTTATATCTTGCAGGGTTTCCTCAAGTCTTTAGTTTTATTTTTGCCTCTATGAAAATGCCTGTACGCAATTCGTTTCCTAGCAAAGACTCATCATGTTTCTGTAGAAAAGCAAAAAGCTTATAAAGTTTTTGAATTCTAAATTGCCTCGTTAACATAAAATCATGTTAAATTTACGTGACTATCGGACGTAAGTACAGCACACTGAATATCAGGTATTAACTGGATGTTTGCCCACCCAGAACTCTGCACTCAAAATATGTAGATAAAGCACATGCGGTTTATTCACGTTATTCCTCAAGGAATTCGTGATGCCTTAACTAACAATCTTTTGACAGGCCTGAGACGCCTTAAAATATATTTGCCCTGTACTTTATAGCTCTATTTATTTGCAGCTCTTTTGTGAAATTACGCGTTAAACACGCTGATGCTTCCTAAGTGAATGCATAGGCCATTCACATTTAATCGCACAGACAATTATCAAATACTGTTAATACCATCTTGGGCCCTCCCGCCTCATTCTGTGCAGCCGTACTTTGAAATTTACTTTGCAAAGTATTAACTAATAACTAAAATAAATAAACATTTTGCCAATCCAAAAATTTGTGTATTCGACTCTAAAAAAAAAGTATGTAATATTTTCGAAATATGTATGTCGCACCAAAAACGCATTAGATATGTGGAATGTTTCATAGTCAGCTGTTTTTATATATGCACATAAATATGTATGTATGTATGTAAGTGTTCAGTGAGTGTAATCGCTAATTAGTTCAACAATTTTATTTTATTTTGTAACGCCAAGTACTCCTTAAAGTTATTTGTGATCAATTTATTGTGTGAAAAGTATTACACATTTATTTTTGCTGACTGCAAACGCTGCCTTAATGTGAGGCTGAATGTCCATGTGATGGAGATTTTGCTTCAGGACTAGTTTCGTAAGCCACTTCAAATGAATAAATAATAACTTTGTTGGATGGGACTAGATAGCCTGAGCACTTCAGCCAGGAATTTTCTGTTAGAATTCTGCCAGCCACACGACAGTTACGGTTTGCCATTTATCAGGTCACCCGTGATTTTACCACTGTGAAATTACACCGCAACTGCTGGTGTGACATAAATTTAATTCTGTTTCATTATCATGTTTAAAAAAAAATGCTCTGAAATGACTTGACAGAGATGTGGCAGAAGCTCGTCTCTTTTCTCAATTTAATTTGTAAATTTTATTTGTAAATTGTTCTTATATATTCGTTTTGTTGTTTCCTTCTTATCAAAATCATGTGTTTACAAATTAACACTAATGAAAGAAAGTGTTTGTTGTTCTTTTTTTTTTTTTTTTTGCTGCAATCAGTTTGAATGAAAATTTTGATTGCTATAAAAAATAATTTGAAAAACAATCGCATTTTGTTTGTTAGTATCTTTATGCTGGCACGTGTTTGTGGGTTTATGACGTCAAAATAAAGACTCATTCATTCATTTAAAAGAAGCACTAAACCAAAATAGTTTTACATAAGTATATTTTTTATAATAAATGTTAGTGAGCAACGTTGATAAAATGATTTATGAACTAGACAGACTTTAAGGTAACAATAACAAAAGCGTCTTATAAAAAAAAAAATTATATAATGAATTTACATACTAAATACTCGTATAAAAGAATAACAAGTACGTGTTTACACTTAAAAGAATGTATCAAAAAAATGTTTAAGAAATAATTGTGTATTTTGGTGGCATTTTAAAATTAGTAAGTCTAGTTCAGCGCACTGCAACCACGGTTGATCTATCGCCATTTCCCTTCAAGAGTTCAATACCTTAAGGAGGTGGTCCATCCTCATTGAATGGGTGTATTGGCAAGTCTTGTTCAGTGCCAGTTTTTAAACAAGTGGTCCGTTGACTCCTCCTTTTATGCCTGTGTTCAATACGCCCACTCTGTACAGGTGCTTATAACAGGCATAATGTTCTGTTAGTGCGCCCGACCCTATTCTTAAACTATTTCTATACAGTTTTTCTGTCCTGGCATCAAAACTTTGTTGTTAACGAAAACTTGGTGAATGCTGCATCGCGACTTTTGATTGCAACCGTACAAAAATTGGACTAAGTAGTTGAAGGTGAACGATCTCTGTTAAGTTCGCTGAGGTAGTTTTATTGAATTGTTATAGGTTTAATGGATAAACGAATTACTAAATAAACATATTTACTATTGGGCTTAATGTTAATTAATAATATATTTTCAGCGATTAAATCCCTTCAGAATGAAAGCACACGCAGACGGGCATTATTTTCTCGCGCGTGCAGGGATATTAATCCAAGATTTTCTGCTACAAGAACTGGTTGACGGCAGAACTATAACAAAAACCGCCATTAATGATATACTTCACAGAGCTGAAAGCTTTGAGATGGGTTTTACCGTATGCAAACATATTCCGTTCTCATCGTGCCCGCAAGTTAATGTAATATTGTGTTTAATTCCGTTCCCTTGGAACTACTCCTAGTAGTTACTTTACTCGGCACGTGACATGAAAGTGCTCAGCCGCCACTGATCGAGCGGTTTTATTAAGCCAGTCACATATTTAAATGTACTTGAGTTGTGAGCAACAAATATTATTAGATTTTTCCCTGCCAAAATGAAATGTAAATATATCTTAAGACATGCCCTTTATGAAAAGAAACTATTTGGCAGTTTTTTTTTTTTCTTTTTGTGTTTTCTAGCTGTCTATAAGGCGACATTTAGTAAGTGATGCCACCACTGACTACTGACCAGATAGACTTGAAACCCTTTGAAAAATACGTTCAAACATTCAGTTTCATAATCAATTGTCTTTAAAAAGGCAATGAAAATTAAAAGAAAACATATTTTAATAATATTTTCCAATAAAGTCTTTAATTAAATGTGTCGCAAGACAGGCGAGACAGCAGTCATTTTTTCGAATGAATATTCTGCTAAGACTGGCTGGCAGCTGCCCTCGCGTGCCCAGTATTGCAAGATATCTTGAAAACAAGACCAACTGGAATTTTCTAAATTGAATGACAAAATAAGTAACAGTTTTACTGCAAAATGCACTTGCCATTCAAATAAGTGAACAAATGAATTGTTTGAAAATAAACTGATGGGCATTTAGCTTTTGTTTAAATAAAAACAAAAAATACTTAGTAGTTAAAGGACATAATGTGTGACCGGAGGGTAGGCGGCTAAAGCGGCATTGGCAACAACAACAATGTCATTTTAACACACAAAAATGAAAACCATTAATATTTTGGTTCGTGCCTGTCTTTCTGCTGCTACTTTTGTTTGTTGTAATTTTTTTTCTAACGTTTCACCATAAGCATTTAAACTAATTTAATTATTGACTTTTTTCGCGCACCCTTTTTCTCTGATTTAATTTGTATTTTTTATCTAATTTTTTATGTATATTCTACTCTTTTCTAATATGTATGTATGTAGGTATGTATTTGTTTTGTGGCCGGCCACACGAGCGCAGTTAATAATTGTGAACAAATACATTCCCCTCCTCTTAATGTTAAATTATTTAATTTCGTACAACAATAGGGTTGCATTGAAATGTATTTGAAGCCAACAGTGTTGCCAGTGCAACAACTAGACTACTTTTATATAGAAAGTAACAAAGTTTATTTTCTTTCTAAATCGAAATCTTGTAGATTTTAATTCGTTTCATAACGAAATCATGACTGATATCCCATAATTGTTTTCGTATGTGCGTAGAACAGTTTTATACCTTTTATTTTAATTTGCATATACTTCTCCTCTTCTTCTGTCTCGCGGCAGAGGCAACTAATTCGTGCAAAGGCTATTCCCTCAACTCAGACAGTTACCTTCAATCGAGATCGAAAAAGGCAGTATTTAAGATGAAAAAGTGCTTGTTTTCAATGCATACCTACATACAAACTAAATTTCATTCTGTATGGGAAATCTCATCATGAAATTTGCCAAGAACTAGATTTTGATTTGGTGTTTATTTAAAGTATAATAACATGAAAAATAAAAAGACACGATAATGATATTCTGCTTGAATGAAACCTTTCCTGTCAAATTCGAATTTTTTCACAAGTTTTGTATATGTATATGTTGGATGCGTTAAGGCATTAAATATTAGAACTTAGGACGAGACCAAGCCACATAAGTGCCCATCCAGGGTATCCCAAAACGGTGCAGATGCAACTTCGTGGTTTTATAATGCCAATTCGGTTGACTTAAAATTTGAATAAAATTTATATTCAAAATACATTTAAAATATTACGTTCAATACAAAGAAAGGGCCAAGTGTATTACCTCCAACTTCACACTTTGCTTAACGAAAAAAACATGCAAATGCATGCTTGTGTATATTACCGATGTTACATTTTGCTATCAATTAAATTGTAAGTTATAAAAAATACTTCCATCGCATAGCAGATTTTTAATGCTAAAAAATTTATTTGTTTCACTTTTAAGTCATGCGAAAAATTAATTTTATTTTTTTTTTCATGAATCAAAGTATATGTACATACACATGTACATACATATATGTATATATTTGTATACACGCATACATACATACATATATTTTCCAACTATATTTTTATGAAAAATCGGTCATTATCCATTTATTGTTAAAAATATTCGGTTGTTATTGCAGGATTTAATGAGTTGTAAGTGCCGACACTTAATCGATTGTTGCAAGTAATCCTGCCTTTATGAAATGCAAAAAACGCAGCTGATACTGGAAAACGTTAAAATAATATTTGTTTTCATTTTATTGGCATGTCGGTGAATCCCAAAATTTTAAATACAGTTTTAGAACAAAAGCATTTGTGTCCACAATACTACATATGTATATACATACATACATGACTATTTTTCACAATCTAAATTTTTATAGGATATGGAGGTGGTGAATGAAAAAAATCCCTTCTTAATTGCAAGAAAATACCTTTAAAAATAAATATATTTTCATATTGTAAGTAACTATGAAACAAAACAATAAAAACAGGAAAATTTTTCATTATGCAAAGCGAGTCGCTGTTTAAACATTATTTTAATAATATTTTGGTCCACCAAATTTCTAATACAGGCCTGAAACGAATATTCGGATACAATTGTTAATGGGCTTCTTTTTTTTGCATTTTTGTTCCTCCGATAAGCCGCATGACATTTATAAATTATTTGCACAAGATGGGAGATAAAATATTTTTAATAAAAGGTGTGTGTTTTTTTTTATATATATACATATATGTACATATGTATGTATATGCATATGTATGTATGTGTATATATGTAGGCATGTGTGTATGTATGTACACATTTATACATTATTCGATGAATTTACTATATACTCGCACATTTACTGCCAGCCTAAATGGCAACTAAAACAATTACAGTTTGTATTGACTAAAAAAAATTTTACAAGTGTAGGACGAGTACATATTCGTATGTACATATATGTATATGTATGTATTAGAAATATTTGGTTAACTGGAGGGTTGGCGACCAACTCAATACTATTGTTTTCAAATCATACAGCAACAACAAACATAATTTGCAGTGACGAGTGGTATTGTCGGTAAAAACAAGGGTGTAGTTCCTTCGCAGACCACTATGGCCGCCCATGTTATAGATTTGTTCTTGCTTAAAATATTCAAAATAGATTCATTGCTTTGCAGCCCCTATGACAGAACCAAAAAATTAATTTCATTTATTCTTTGCATTTGCAAAACGTCTGCGTCAAAACTGATTTTAAAATGCAACATAAAGCTATTCGTCGATTTTAAGGCCGCATATGACAGTGTGTATAGGGACGAGCTATACGAAGCCATGTCTAGTTTTGACATTCCTACTAAACTCGTCAGGCTGTGTAGGATGACGATGGAGAACTCTCGCTGCTCCATCAAGGTCGGTAACGAATTCACCGAGACCTTCAATGTCAGAAGGGGATTTAGACAAGGCGACGCACTGCCATGTGACTTTTTTAACATAATTCTTGAGAAGATCGTGCAAAACTCACACGCCAACAACAGAGGCACGATCTTCCAAAAGTCCGTGCCACTGCTAGCATACGCTGACGACATTGACGTGATCGGTCGAACTGGTATTTCAACGGAGGCGGCCAAAATGGGTCTAGCGGTGAACGAGGGCAAAACGAAGTATATGCTGTCATCAAAAAAGGACGCGCATAGGCAGCTATAACTTCCAGGTAGTGAAGGACTTCGTCTACCTTGGCTCCCAAGTCAACAGTATAAATAACATCAGTACCGAGATCAAACGCAGAATAACTCTTGCCAATCGATGTTTCTTTGGGCTCAAGAGGCAATTGAGTAGTAGGGGTGTTTCTCGAAAGACCAAGTTGACACTATATACCACTTTGATAATCCCTGTACTTCTTTATGGCGCAGAAGCATGGACGGTGTCGAAGGCGGATGAGGAAGTCCTTGGTTTTTTCGAGAGAAAAGTTCTGCGTTCAATCTTCGGTCCTGTTTGCGTTGATGGTTTCTGGAGAAGAAGATTCAATCATGAACTGTACGGGCTGTACAGCGACATGAGCCTAACCAGGTGCCTACGGATCCAACGGCTAAGATGGTTGGGCCATGTAGAGCGCATGGAGAATACTGCTCCGACCAGTAGAATCTTCGATTCCGAACCTGTGGGACAACGCAGTAGAGGACGCCCACGGAACCGATGGCGCACACAAGTGGAGAGGAACCTCAACCAACTTGGTGTGCAAAATTGGAGAACGCTGACTAAAGACCGTGCCAGCTGAAAACTTTGTTGGTTGAGGCCCAGGTTCACCACGGACTGGTAGCGCCAAAAGAAGAAGAATTTAAATTTATTTAAATTTTTTTCTTTTGTAATTTAAGAATTAAAGTGCTATAAAACAAATTGTGAGAGGTATCTAAGTATGTAGTTATTGAAGTTTTTGATGCGTGATTTGGTGGAAATTAAAATTTTATAGCTTCATAATACAAAAAACCAATTATTTTTATTTTACTGTCATAATCTTATTAAGGAAACATTTAAATGTACACATACTATTCTTGTTAATTGAAGTGTAAATAATTTAATCAAATTGTTTTGTTGACTGTTGCTGTGTTATGGAAAAAAATAAAGAACCTCAAAAAAGGATAATAAAAAGGTCAGAATCATATGTATGATGTGGTAAACCTGCATGACGACTTCATACACACCTACATACATACATACTGACATATTAGATATGTATGTATGTTACTAAACTACAATTATTATTTACTATAAAAGTTTCAGTAACGTATGACTTGTGCGAGTGCCCGAGTATGTACATATGTATGTGGGAACACTTATACCAGAACTTTGTCGAACCACAGGTTTAGATGAAAGCATGCGTAGTAATTTCCGCCTCATGCGCTCCTTAGCTGACCACACCCGTATGAATCCAGATCGCCGCATTGAACGCCTAATAAGTGATACAGGACCAGCGTTCGTGTCAACAGCATTTGAAGATTTTTGCAAACATAAAAGAATAGAACATATTAAAATAACAGCGGGCCTACCACGAGGCAACGGGCAAATTGAACGTGTAAACAAAACAATACTGGCTGTGATTTCCAAGCTTTCATCGGAAAAGCCACAGCAATGGTTTAAACACGTAGGAAGTGTACAAAAAGCAATTAACTGCAACTACCACAGATCGCTAGGCAAATCACCATTTGAAGTGTTGTTTGGCGTAAAAATGACGAACGATAATAGCGGTGACATCGTGCAAGCTCTTGAAGAGGAATTAATCAACGAGTTTGAAAAAGAGCGCGATGAACTTAGGAATGAGGAATGAGGCAAAAAGGCAAATAACAAAAGTCCAAGCCGAATACAAGCAAAATTTCGACCGAAAGAAAAAAAGAAAGCACAATTTGGGTTATAAAGTTTCGGATTTAGTAGCTATAAAAAGAACGCAGTTTGTTGCTGGTAGGAAATTGGCCTAAATCGCTTCTCTTGAGTCTACGAACTTCATTGGTATGATGATCTGGCAAAGTTATTGACAATTTTATTACATACTTACATAACTTTCCAACAGAACAGAATATTGTAAAGATTTTAGAAAATCTTTGAGGCGTAAATCAGTCGGAGTCGATGGGTAATACTTTGCGCTTTAATCTCTAATTCAAACATTTCCTTTTTAGAGTAAATCATGTTGTGATTTATTACTTTGTTTCTTTTTTAATCATTGGGTTTTAAACCATTTCTCCAAATATCTGGACCAATTCTAGCTACACTTTTACTTAATTTGAAAGTAGATTAGTTAATAATTATCTTTTAGTTGACTTATCATAAAAATATTCTTCCTATACTATAAGAAAACAAGAATATTATAAATTTATAGAAAAAAGTTAATACATTACAAGGATTTTATCGCAACATTTGTAAGCATATTATACATATATGTATGTATGTATGTATGTATTTATATAATACATAAGTATGCAAGTGTGTGCCTTATTCGATAACATTGAAATTACAAGGTCCACGCAAATCAACACATGCTCTTCTGCTTGTCGCTTTAGAAGCATTTTAAATTAAGAACAATGTTCAAAATAATTACAAAGGAGAATTGAAAGGGTTGAATTCTACCAACTGTAGCATTTATGCGTTGAAAGTATGAAGTTAACACACAAATAAGAAATAAAAGCAACACATTTTAATATAAAAAAAAACTACAATATGTGTAAGAAGAAATATTTTGCAGATGAATCTTTTATCAGAGCCTTAAGGAGGAATGCACAAGGAAGGCAACATTTTTACCAGATGTAAATACTTACACACGAATGTATTGGCATACATACATGATAGTGGCTCAATAAATTTGTTAAATACAAAAACTAATGGAAAAGAGTTTCCACAAACATACAAGTACATGTCGAAAATTCCCATATAAGACAGTCTCACTAGTTGAGGAAACCATAAACTTGACTTTACATCCATCTAATCAAAAGTAATATCTTTTATAGGATTTTTTCCAGTATCTAAAATGTTTTTCTTCTTCTACTACACAAATAATAGCCACGGCTTTTTTTTTTACTATCTGTTTACAGTTTACTTATATTATAATTGAGAATAGCTCCAATTGTTGGTGAAGAAAAAATAAAAATTACAGATAACCGTTTTATTGTTTAAAAATAAAAATATTATATTAAATAATTTTCATTCTTCTTCTTCTTTTGGCGCTACAGTCCGTGGTGAACCTGGGCCTCAACCAACAAAGTTTTCCAGCTGGCACGGTCTTTAGCCAGCGTTCTCCAATTTTGCACACCAAGTTGGTTGAGGTCCCTCTCCACTTGTGTGCGCCATCGGTTCCGTGGGCGTCCTCTACTGCGTTGTCCCACAGGTTCGGAATCGAAGATTCTACGGGTCGGAGCAGTATTCTCCATGCGCTCTACATGGCCCAACCATCTTAGCCGTTGGATCCGTAGGCGCCTGGTTAGGCTCATGTCGCTGTACAACCCGTACAGTTCATGATTGAATCTTCTTCTCCAGAAACCATCAACGCAAACAGGACCGAAGATTGAAGGCAGAACTTTTCTCTCGAAAATACCAAGGAAATCCTCATCCGCCTTCGACACCGTCCATGCTTCTGCGCCATAGAGAAGTACAGGGATTATCAAAGTGGTATATAGTGTGAACTTGGTTTTTCGGGAAAGGGCCTTACTACTCAATTGCCTCTTGAGCCCAAAGAAACAGCGATTGGCAAGAGTTATTCTGAATGGGGGAAATGGGCCAGTGCACTCAGGGTAAAGTTGTTGATTGCTCTCAACCTGGCGAGAAGCCAGCAGCGATCCCTGAAAATGGACTGGTCAAGCTGACATACTGCCTCCTCGTGGCGACCCTGGATAGCCCCTACAGCACCCGCTTAGAGGTGAACCAAAGTGTGCAGCGAATCCCCTCTGTCCAGGGATCTAAACCAGGACCCGGTCCTCCAGGTTTCGGGGGTTGTGCGTGGGGTTAACTTCCCTACCGTGTAAAAACACACTAGTTTCGATGCAACCACAAAGAATAAATATGGATGACTTTATTGCTGACGACCAGGAACAACGAAATTTTCATTCTATAACCGCTAAAATAATGGCCAGAACTGTTAGGGACCCGATTAATACACAAAAGAAACCGTCGTACCTCCACAGCACGTTCGCCACTTCCTTTCTTTAATCTTTATTCTAATACAAAAGTATAAGACGTTTGAGTTCTACAGATCAAACTTTTATAGAACGTTTTTGTTTTGTTTTTCTGTTGGAATATTAATTAATGTTCTTTGAACTAAAATTCCTTATTATCTGTCTCATATAGAATTTAATACGAGTAAATACTTTTCTGCAGGATCGTTTATGTTTTAATTATCTTTGTACGACAAATTACGAACCAGGCAACTTTTATTATTTAACAACAATTTTTTTATGCTTTAATATTTCTTAATTATTTATGCATATGTACATTATTTTCATTTGTCGACAGTCAGTAAGAATATAAAATAATAAAAAAGTGCTTTTGCACTTTAAAACTCTTCTTTCGAAATTTGGTTGTTGAAGAGCATTTTGTTTAGATTTCCTTTTATTTGTCTTATAAAAATTGGGTTGCATAACCAAACAACCCACACAATTTCAAAATTTTGCTTACTGAAGAAGTAAGTATGTTTGTAAGTATTAATAAATAGCAAGTAGAGTAGAGTTTGCATATTTAAAGCAACTGTTTACATATTATGCGCAAACACACGTGCAGGCAAATATACTCGCAGTAAAACTGAGTCAACAATAGAATTGAAAAAATATTTTAAAACAGATTGCAAAATTTCATGAATTATTAAAGTTATAAAGGTATTCGATGGTCTTGTTTCCAGTGAAATGGAAAAGTATGCTGATTTGTAGTATATGGAAAGTTCTTTTGTACAGTGAATAGCAAAAGTGTAAATGAAACCTACAAATATGCAATTCGCCTAAAAAAGTTCCGTAAACTAAATTTCTTGTATGAAAAAAGAGATAAATTGGAAACTAATGAAATGAAAACTGCTTAAATTGTCAGAAAGAATTGAAGTATACGAGTGGGGAAACCGTTACAAAGAGAACTTACCTCTTGCTTCAGTACAATGAAAGGATGAAGAAATTGTAATCCAATAATACAAATTTTCCAGCATTTTTAAAAAAACTTGTCTTGTATGTACCTACCAGTACATATGTAACTGTGTACAAAGAGGGGCAAAAATCACCCTATCGCAGGTTCATACAATTTTTGCAAATGGCGGTAAATGTGACCAGTACTAGAGATTTACTATACCCTTTTCTACAATGTCTTGTGCTATAGCCATTTAGCACGTGCGTTTTACTGAAAATACACTAGTACTTTTGATCACATATGTACATACACCGCTCGGCAGGCATTCGAAATAGATATGCATGAGCCCATTTTTATAACACTTGGCAACACTTGATACACACATATGCACATATAATCATAAATATGTACATAAATTATTGTATTTTCTTTAATTGGGTTCATCGAATTTGTTCCTGCAGAAGAAGTCGTGGAGGCCATTTGAATGACGTTTTATTTAGAACTTAATTGTATTGATTGTACTTTAATTGTAAATAAAAAAAACTTTTAAATTTCGTTAACAATTAGTGTGTGTTTTTCTTATTGGAAAACCATTTATATATGTACCTAGAGATAAGGCCCAGTTGCAGTTAAATGGATACGTCAATAAGCAAAATTTTCGTATTTAAAGCGAATACAAACAATAAGCCGGTAACGAATTCTCTTTCCATTCATTAAAATTGTCAGTGGTGTGTGGTTATCATAGGTACTTATTTCTAACGAAATAAGCAAAGGGCGCCGTTGCGGTGAATGACGGCCGTTATAGAGCCATAATAACATTATTAATCATCTGACAGATTAATATCCCAACAATATTTTTGTCTTTTATTATCATTTCGAGTTCTCAAGCTCTTAAAAAAACAACAACCGACTTGTTCGGAAGAAATATTTTTCAGATTGAAATTATACTTGTGATCGGTACTGTAAACTTTAGACACCGTACACACAATTTATCTCTTAACACGCAAACACAATCGCACAACTTTACTTGCATATAAAAATGTGTACATGAGTATATATGTAAGTACATATGCGTGTATTTATGTACATAAATAAATAAGTCTCTTTGCTTTTTCAACTTACTTTGCTTTGTTATGCAGAAACGCTGAAAATCATATAAGACTCCATTTTCGGAAACGAAAAATAACTTAGTTTATCTAATACCAAACAGTTTAAAAAGTTTCAAATTTTATTTTGCCGAAGGCTTCGCTGAATCGGCATTAGAAAATAAAAATGTTGTTTGCATGTGTATGTATATCTTAACTTAAAAATATCAATTGTCTTACCAAATGTTTGCAAAAACATCACGTACATATGTATGTACCTACTCATGTACTTATACATACATATATTGCATATTTTATTGTTTATTTTTTTTATTGAACTACTTACCAAGCTTTTCGCCATCACTTCGATTTTCTGCCTTTCAAGTTTCTTAAATCTTTTGATTAATATTCCCTGCAATAATATAATTTTTATATTTGAACAATTTCATCTGTATCTCTGTGTGTAGGTAAAATTTATGTTTCTTTTTTTATCTTAATTTTTCCATTAATTTTTACTTCATTACAAATATTCACACAAATGTTTATTAACAGCACGAAAAACTCAACAAATTGAAGCTATGAAAATGAAAATAGTTATGTGAAAGAGAACGGAAAAATCTTGTTTAGGTATTATTTCGATAACTGAGCAAAGTAAATAGTATCGATAGACACCTATTATTTAACTTTATCGATTAGTTTTAAACGACTGAATTTTTGGTTATAAAACTGTGTTCTAACAGTGTAATGTTAGGTCGTGACTTTTGTGTTTGTTAGCAAAAAGTGCAATGAGAGAAAAAAGATGCAATTCGTAGGATAGTGATAACTTTTATCTTTTAAACTTCTCTTACTTGTGTATTCTCCCATATATGTGTATATTTTCTAAGAACATATGTTCAAGTATGAACAATAAATTTGAATTGATTTTACTTATTGTAACTTTAAAGGAATTTTTAAAACTAACATTGGAGGCTGATAGCAATATAAAAACATCTATAAAAAGCGTAGAAAAAGTTCAACTTTATATATTATAGAGAAAGCTTTTCTTTAACAAATAAAACACCTATGTCATAATTGTTTTCCTGTTTTATTCTTTTTTCAAATATTAAAGATTTCAAATGAATTGAATATTAGAGCTCTTTTGAGTTAATTTAAAAAATTATTTTTATATTCAGACAAAATTGTTTTAGCAACTTGCTTGCCTTGCATATAGATTATAATTATTAATAGTTATAAATTGACTTTAATATAAACGGTGTGGCATCTCTTTTGCTACTTAAAATAACAACCACTTTTCACAATTATGTCTACATGCGTTTTATTTTTTAATTTCTGTTTTGTGATCAGATTCATCTGAAAATAAGAAAGTTTTGTAAATTGAAACACGTTTTCAAGTAAATAAAATATTAAACAGTTTTCTTAAACTGTTAAATTTTTTATCGTTGCTTTTGTCCCATTTCAAATCTTTTTAAAATATGGGAGTACCAGCATTCTTCCGTTGGCTAAGCCGCAAGTATCCCAGTGTCATTATTGAATGTGTGGAAAATAAGCAAGTTGACACGGATACTGGTAAAAACGTATACGACGACGCATCTTCGCCGAATCCAAATGGAGTAGAGTTCGATAACTTATATCTTGACATGAATGGCATTATACATCCTTGTACCCATCCGGAAGATAAACCGGCGCCGAAAAACGAAGACGAAATGATGGTAGCCATATTCGAATGCATTGACCGCTTGATGAATATTGTGAGGCCGCGTAAAATCCTTTACATGGCTATAGATGGTGTGGCGCCCAGAGCAAAGATGAACCAACAACGCTCTCGCCGATTTAGGGCAGCCAAGGAATCAGTTGAAAAGCGTCTGGAAATGGAGAGGATTCGTAGTGAGCTGTTGGCCAAGGGATGCGTTTTACCTCCAGAAAAGGAAAAAGGTGAACATTTTGACTCGAACTGTATAACCCCTGGTACACCATTCATGGAACGCCTAAGCCAATGTCTACATTACTATGTGCATGACCGTTTGAACAATAATCCGGCCTGGAAAGATATTAAAGTAATTTTGTCGGATGCCAATGTACCTGGAGAGGGCGAACATAAAATTATGGACTACATAAGAAAGCAGCGATCGCAGCCTGACCACGATCCCAATACTCAGCATGTTTTATGCGGAGCCGATGCTGATTTAATAATGTTGGGTTTGGCCACACATGAGCCCAATTTTACAATTATACGTGAGGAATTTTTGCCGAATAAGGCAAGACCATGTGAGCTTTGCAGCCAGTTTGGCCATGAAATGGATAAATGTTTGGGCCTAAACGCTGCTGGCGTCAATGATGTCAGCAACTTTAAACCTGATGTACCTGTGGGAGCTGAAGTCAAATTTATATTCGTCCGTCTAAGTGTCTTGCGCGAGTATCTGAAGAAAACTTTAGAAATGCCCAATTTGCCGTTTAAGTATGAGTTTGAGCGCGCTTTAGATGACTGGGTTTTTATGTGTTTCTTTGTGGGTAACGATTTTTTGCCACATTTACCTTCCTTGGAAATTCGGGAGGGTGCGGTTGATCGCTTAGTTGATTTGTATAAGAAATGTGTGTATCGCACGGGAGGTTATTTAACCGATTCCGGTGAAGTTAATTTAGAACGAGTGCAATTAATTCTGACTGATTTGGGCAATGTAGAAGATCAAATCTTCAAAGATCGCCAACGCAAGGAGCAACAATTCAAGCAGCGCGAAAAAGCTAAACGTCGCCGAGAAGAGGGCTACAATGCTTCGGTAATGGAACGTTCGGGTTCGTTTAAGCTGACACCATTGGGCAAGGCCGGAGCAAACCCGTTGCCCATTTTTGATAACTACAAACAAGAGGCGGCCAATTTAAGAAATTCAAGCAATGCCTCAGCGTCTCAGGGCGACTCTCATACCAACAAAGGCAATAAACGTACGGCCTCGCAGGCTCAACTGGACGACGGTGAAGAAGATGAGGAATACAAAAATGATGAGGTAAATACCATTTTTAGCTTTAAAACAGCGGGTTTTTTTTCACATACGACTACAAAATTATGTATGTAAATTTATTTCGGAGCTACAAACTAATAAAATCTGTGGTCAAACTGTATGGAAAACTCCTGTACATACAAAAGATACAAATTCATTGCAACAACGCTCATATGTATATGTACAGTAGCGCCGTATTTACTCAAGATATCACCAAAGCAAAACCGAATATTTCGGGTACCAGATTTGATCTTGTGTTTCCAAAAAATAGTATACGACTATTCGTACATATTGTAAAACTTATCTGCCGTGGCTATTTGCGATTAAGATATTTTTATTTTCTTATCTAATGATTCTCTTCTAACGTCCCTATTACGCTTCATCCCGCTTATCAGAACAATAAAAGAGAGCATAATTTGAGGGTGTTACTATTCAAACGAATGTTGTAGAGTTTTACATAAGGAAGACGAAAATTAAAATATTAAAATTGCATACAGGGAATTGTCGACATTAAATAGCGTATGGAGCGAAAGGTGTCCGTTGCCTTTGAAATGATTAGAGTTGAATTCAAGAGGAATTTACCGTGGAATACATGCATACACGTGAAAAACTGAAAAACCAACAACAGGACTATAAGAATTTCGAGATCCAACTATTATATAAAAACATTTTTTGCCCCAAAAAAGAACTTAATATTTCCAACTTTTTTCATTTAAAAATGTTGTGAGACTATTGCGATCAGTCAATTTGAGCGACAGACTTTTCACGCTCATTCGTACATCATCGTGTGTAATTATAAATAAAATTTGCACTTTTTCAAAACCAAATCATCGCTTTAGAAATCGATTACTTCGTCATAGTTACCACAACGGATTTACTCGAAGTTCTACTCGATTGGGAATCTGCTATCGAAAACAAACAAACTGCAGTTTTGTGTATTATTTTGAAATACAATTTGTTTGGTATATTTTTGTGCTAATTTAAATAACAAAAAAATCATTCCCACCATTATGCTGACAGTTGCCAACAGCCGGAGGAGCTGCAAAATGAGTAAACGGCGAAATGTAACCAGAAAACCTTGGTTCGGATAGAACATATTTCTAAGCTACAATTTGAAAACAAGCGATGCCTGTCAATAAAACAGACTGTACACAAAACAAGCAGCACTTTACTAACAGCCTGCACGTGCTGATTCTTGGAAATTTTCAGAAACAACATTTATTAATCATTTTAATCTTTACGTCACACATAATGGGGATTGCATGGCTCTATTCCGTTTGGCATTTTAGATAAAATTCCACTTTTCAATCACTCTGCATTAAATTAGGGGTTTCATCCACATTATAGTCTATTCTACAGAATATACAGATTAAGTTCTCACAAAGGAAGGAAAACACAAAAGAACAGTATTATATATTTTATTTAAAGTATTTTTTTCTAGCTTTAAACCGAAAAATAAACGCAATCCTTTTTTGAGAAATTAGAAAAAAGCGTCATGAATGGCAAATCATAATGAAAAATTAAAAAATTGCAAACCAAAATATCGAGACTTAATTAATGGAAGTTGCTCTGCAGTCAAATCTAAAACTGTCCCTTAATTACTCTGATCTTAAAACTTTAACTTTACTATTATTAGGTTCGTCTTTGGGAAGATGGCTTCAAGGATCGTTATTATGAATCGAAATTCGATGTGGGCAAAGATAATTTGGATTTTCGTTATTCCGTTGCTTTGCAGTATGTACGTGGCCTATGTTGGGTCCTTAAATACTATTATCAAGGATGTGCCTCATGGAATTGGTATTTCCCATATCATTATGCTCCATTTGCATCGGATTTTGTAAATATTGCTGGACTTTCCACACAATTTGAAAAGGGCTCGAAACCGTTTAATCCATTGGAACAATTGATGGGTGTATTTCCTGCCGCCAGCAGTTCACATGTTCCCGAACCATGGGCCAAGCTTATGCAGGATCCTCATTCAGATATTATCGATTTCTATCCGGAAGATTTCAAAATCGATTTGAATGGCAAAAAATTTGCCTGGCAAGGTGTTGCTCTACTGCCTTTTGTTGACGAAAAGCGTCTCTTTAAAGCTCTGGAACCATACTACGATATGCTGACCGAACAAGAAATTAAGCGCAATAAACGAGGCGACTGCAGGCTTTATGTAAGCCGCGGCAATAAGGCCTTCAAATTGTTTTCGTCGCACTATAAAAATAAAACGTTTACAAATACGCCGGAAATTCCGGTAGAAATCGACGGCATGAGAGGTGTTGTATTGATGTGTGAAGAAAATGTACCGCTCAAGGGCACATTACCCTCACCTATTATGGGTCTGTACGATATAACCGAGAACTCAGTTATTTCGGTTAGCTTTCGTGATCCTGAATATGATGCAGATTTCATATTCCCTGCAGTACGTTTGGCCAATGCAATCGACCCACCATGTATATTGGCCCCAGAATCTGGAGGGGATTCAAATTATAGACCGCGTATAGGTTTCAATCATAATTTGCCACAAGCTTATGTGACACAAGGTGGTCATCGTTTGCTGAACAATTCAATGGGCGGCAATCGCTATCAGCAACAGCAGCAGCAGCACCACCACCAACAGCAAAGAAATAACTATCAACAGCAGAGCTTTAACTATAACAATAACAATCGTGGTGGTGGCGGTGGTGGCGGAGGAAGTGGAAGTGGTAAAAGAGGCAACTTTGGCGGTAACAGAGGAAGTGGTGGTGGCTACAACGGTGGATACCAAAGGAAACCTTATCAAAACAATGACAACTTTTCGCACCAACAGCAGCAGCAATCCTCGTCGACGTCATCATATCAACCAAATCGTCATCAGAACTATTCTCAAAATAACCGTTATAATAACAACAACAACAATTATAACAAAAACAACAATAGAAGGTATTAACCATAATTATATCGGTTAAAAGTTTCTATGAAGTTCTTATTTAATAGACATTCATGCAAATACACATATTTGAAGTAGAATTAATTGACAAATTTTATGTTTATTATCCATTTTTAATGTTTATTTTGGTTCAAAGAAACATAATTATATTCATTTTGTTAATTTTAAGCAATAACCTAATTTTCATCACATGGACAAAAAACTTTGTGTTCCAAGTCTGCCGGTTAATTACTTTTTTATGCAAAAGAAGTGCATAGAAGTAAAAGTCATAACGTTTCAGAGTAGCATTTTATTATTACAAGAGAAACATTTTTTTTTACTTTTTGAACGTATTGTATTTATGTTTACATACACACGTATGAATGTATGTATTAATGACAAATCTTTGTTTATATGACACAAATATATACATGTACGAGTATGTACTTGCAACAATTGCAAAAACTAAACAAAAGTGCGGGAGAAAACTTGCTTGATATATTTTAAACATTAAGACACAAAGTATGTATAACATTCGAAACGTCAGTAAGTTCGAATTTTCTAATAAATATAAAAGCAAAAAAAAAATTAATATTAATTTAAATATTTGAAAATATTATCGAAAACTTTTCGAGTCCACTAAAACTTACGAAAAAAGCTTTGTTTTCTTTTCTTTAATAAAAATAATAATTCGTATACTTGGATGATTGTTACTTTTTATTTTCCACAAATATTTTAAAGAGTTGAGAGAAATTGAAATATTACATCATTTCAAATTGTATTGTATTACTTTTTATTTTGATTAAAAATATGACTGGAATTTCTTCTTAAGAGCTCTTCTTTTACAACGTAATTTGTATGAAGATACAGACTCTAGTTTAGCGCAAAAATCCAGCAATATTTAGCGAGAAATTCAGGTACAACCAGCCCATTGTCCACTTTCAAAAAACACCTAAAGTGTACGTCTGGTCGTTAAGCCATTTAAAAGCTTCCAGCCTTAATGATCATCTTTACAGACACTCCAGTTATCACTCTCTTTGTCCCACACTCAGCGCCGAGTTTTGTTGTTGTTGCACTGGCGAGATTATCGAGAACATAAAAATTATTATTTCCTGGAGCGCAGTCGGTTCCAAACTGTACAGTTGCTGTCTTGTATTGTTGATGTTTGACTTTGACAATGAAAAGTGCCCTTAGGAGCCTGGACATGGACATGCGCATTCCTCAGAAGCTTATCAACAAACAGAAATATTAGTATAAAATATAAGATTTAATTTGAGCAACTAAAAAGTAAAGTTTTTTTTTATTTTTTTTCTCTGTATTTATAACATTCAATTAATTGTTCTTTGTCATATTTTGGTACAGATTCTTCCAACAGAGGCTGTCTGTCCAGCTTTAACAATTGATAGCGGGCTTGTGTTATCAAACTCTTATTTTATTGCGCTCAGAAGGCCTGTGGCCTCAAGCTCAATAAATATGCCTTGCAATTATTCAATATTCAAGCTCTTCCAATGGGGTCTTCCTAATGTTGACCGTCAACAGCGGTCCTATTCAATTGTGTGTCACTAATTTAGTCTATTCAGCAGCCAAATCATCATGGACGCATATAGCATTCAATAAAGTGTCACTATTATTATTAAATGAGGGGCATGGTGTCAATAAATGTGTAACTGATTAAATAATATTTATCAAAGTTGATATACTGTTCGGTCAACGTTGCAGGCGTTTACTTTTTGTAATTTTCGGCTCCGTAAGTTTACTTTTTTAGTCCAGAAAATAGTCAATCCCATAATTAAAATGCTTTTCAAAAGGTACACAAATATCTCTAATGTATTTACATACATCAGCTTTATTGCCACTAATTCCTCCCAGAGACATTTTCCCATTTCAAACGAACTGCCAAAACCTTTATTAAAAATAAAAACGAAAGAATGTATCTAATCGTTGCGAGAAATTAAGTAAAAGATATAGAAAAATATTTTTTTTTGCCATGAATTATGTACGGCCTTTACCACGATATCGTGAGCTAAAGTTCTCCATTATTCTGAACGTCAGAAAACTAACTGATTTAATGGTAACTCGTAGCAAGGCCTTTTCTGCCACCGATATGTCTGTAAGCTGTACGTAGTAGTGGGCGTTAAGGCTGTTGTTTGTTGTTTTAAATGCTTGCGAACGTTATTCTTCGACATAATGGGACAAAGTTATAAAATCAAAAATAAACAAAAATATTTTTCAGTTCACATACAAAATGAATAAACAAATTTTATTTTTATAAATTTATAGTTTCGTTTTATTTGTTTAAAAGTTTTAAGTTGTTTTTTTTTTGTATTTTGATTTAATAATAATGGCTTAATTTATACACAATTATGAAGATTTAAAAATTAACTAAAGTTTCACTTCTTTTAACTTAAAAACTGATTTCAATTCGCTTACATATTAACGTTTATTTGTTTATGTAGTATGTATGTAATTATTTATAATAAACATTGCTATAAATAAAGTTAGTATGAATTTATGTTCTACTTAAAATATTCTAAAAGTAAAATACTATTTACATTTTGTTGACTGGTCCAGTAGTTTCTTCCATAAATCGAATTGTTCATTCGGTTTAATCATGTGGATCGAAATAGCTTTTCGTATATTGCAGGGATTGAACGCTATGCGACGATTCAAGAACATATTGTCGTGGACACGTTTGACGCCCAGCTTTTGGGCCACTATGCCCGTGGTGAAGACGTCCTCTAGTTTTAAGTAGAGTTGCTCCAAGGAACTCACATATAAATCGTGTACAATGTCACTGGTCATGACGTATGCTGGACCGGTGGTGAATGGAGGAAAGACGGCAGCACCAAATTGTCCCGTCGATATGTAATATTTTGATTTTTTGTTGCGTATGGGCTTCCACTTCTTCGCCAGTCTGCCGTAAATGACTCGTTTGTCTTTAGCATGAGCATCGAGAAACTGCAAGAGTTTTGGTACATTTATGAACATGTCATCGTCGGTTTTTAAAACGTATTTGGTTTTGGGACAATTTTGATCAACCCATTCCAAAGATGATAGTGTCTTTAAAGTCAAATTGTTGTAGGAATCAATAAAGTGGCCTCTTATCAAATCGCCATAAACCATATTTTCCTGAGTCAGCGTCGTACTCACAATGGCGTTTGTCGTACGTCCTAAAATAAAAGCGATGGAAACATCTCTGCGGGTGCCAAAGTGGCCCCAGGTTTGTCTAATAGCCAATCGGGCCTCAGCATGTGCCTGAGCCGATGTTATCAGTATGAGTAACTTCAATTTGTCCCCTTTATCGGGACAAATTTGATTAATATCGATTTCCTCGTTCATGTGCCCCTGTTCATAAATCTGTTTTGTCGGTATACCCTGTGTGGGATCGGTTGCAATTTTCGGTACTTTTTTCGTAGCTGCCACCGCAGCACCAGTTCCTTTGATGGGCATAATAACCGATGGCGGCAAGGCTTCATCATTTTCTTTATTTTCGGCGAAATTTTTATTCACACTGGGCACGTCATTCTGGACGGTCTGCGGTATTCCCTCTTTGTCAGAAGCTGTAAAGACAAACACAAGAATTAATTAATCAGAAGGGACATGTTTCGTATCTTATGTTGTTATCCGAAGAGTAAATGAAGTGACGTTTAATAATTCAAATAAAATCGAGTGTTTCAATTTACGGAGCAGATATCAGAATTGCCACAACAATGTACTACATACACATGTATGTTTGTATGTATGCATGTTTAGTTTTGAGGTTATAAAATTTATTGCTTGCAATTATGAGCAGAGTGCGTGGGGAGAGGAAATGATGGGGATGCATGTTGTTAAGAGATTCTCTCTTCTTGCTCTTATATCTTGTTTGACTTCTGTTTATTTTGTGTTCTTATCTCTGTACTTTATGCCATGGTGTTGTTTTTGGTTTACAATTGTTTTTTTTTTTTAATTCAAATTATCAACACTGATAATGAAAATTTATGGTTTTATGAGAACTATTAGTTTCCATCACATATTTAATCATTTATTCGGTAAATTATTAGATAAATTACAAAAAAATTGGTTTTATCGTTTCCAATTAAAATCATCAAAAGCAAATGTGAATGTATTATATTGAGAACAAAAAATATCAAGTGTGGAATGGAAAATGATTGTCGCGAATATTTTATAACACCACGTGTGTTTCCAATTTCATTAATGACTGTTTGTTAAAATTTTTATATTAAGATTTTTTTAATTGTATTAATTTTGCTTTGTGAAGTGAAGGCATTCAACAATTTTTTTTAATTCATTCATATTTAATTCAAGTTATACTCAGACAAGAAATTTTGTTCATTAAAATTTATGTATGTATGTACATATGTATATACACACATAGATACATAAGTATTCATTGCTTGAGGAGTTAAGACTTGGTATAATGAGAAGGCCTTTTCGTGGAGCGATCATTAAGGGCGGCTTTCCCTTTTTGCAAACAGTTTTTCTACAGATTGCAAATTTAATTCACGTCACCACCTGCCATTATGACCTAATCGGACGGCGTACCAACTGCACTTGAACAACGTCACCGCCCCCTTGTGACTTACATACGTAGGTGGCAAACAACTGCTCGCCAGCTTCGGCTATCTAAACAATTTTGTCAGTAATCCTGTAGGCGGTCAAAGGAAGGCACTAGGAACATCAGGCCATAATTAACCAGCCTATATATTTCCCAACCTGTAGTTCCTTACGAAGAACAGACATCTATGGCGAGTACCGGTATTTACACCTTTCTGGTTTTCAGGTTTAAGCCTCAGTCGCTTGAACTTCGGTAAAGGGTTCTGAAGAATCTACATGAACTACTTAGAGTTCTACGGAGGTACCCATGTGTTTGATATACGAAAAGGCAAAACTTGGACACATCCCTTTAATTCTCAGTTAATTCAATTATCTCCCTACGTGTGAAAACTCACTAAATAGGCAATTCATGCGAAATGCGTTGAACGACTTTACGATTTATTTCCTTAAAATCTAGTTTATCTGAAAAACTTAAGAATATGAAATAAACAGGTAGAAACGGAACTGTTGTGTCCAGTGAATTACTCGTAAAAAGGTAGAAAACAAAACACTTAAATAGTTCAAATGCTACATTTTTAGCAACATCTCAAGCACGCTTTAGTTTCTTTGTAGATATTTATGTATGTATGTGTTGTACATACACACACACATATATATGTATGTGTGTATATTTGTATAGTAGTGAACATAAGTACATATGTATATGTATGTACATATAGTATATCTTTGTATGTTTATTTGCCCACTACTGTACATGTGTTTCCTTAAGCCGAAAATTACACAAGTGCAGAGATAATAAGAAAAAAATAGCAATAGAAACGGAAGTTACAATTTCAAGCTAAAACTTAGTAACAAGAAATTTGATATTTTCGGGTAAATTTTTTTTCAAGATATCGTGCGCACATATATATAGAGTGATTTATTTAGGCCATTTCTTTTCTCGTGAAATCACAACGCAACAATCCGCATGTATTGCGAAAATGAGCATTCATTTAGTGAGAAGAGTTTTTCGTGAATTTCAAAAGCAACATCACCGAACTGTCGAGTCCATCATTGCCATTGCATTCGTTTGAAAAACTGAAAACTTGCTGCGAGAACAGTTGTACAATTTTTTACTCAAAACTTATTCTATTTTGTATGAAAGCCTTTCTAATTTTTGTATCCTTCCAATTAGCAAGCTTTCTTAAGACCTTTAAACCACTCTCTTCTTATGGGGTGCTTTTTGGATGCGACAGCAGTTCGTGGTTTAAGTGAAGAATTTGTGCCACAAGCGTGGATTGTCCTGTTCGAACAACACTTATCTTTGCTGCATCCGTTCGTTTAACTTTAATATTCGTCGATAACCGTTTATATTGTGAAGATGCTCGCTCCATCCACTTTATGGCCCATTCAGATACATGTATTGACTGCTCTTTGCTGCATAAATTTATTCCCATTACGCCTTAACGTTTCCAAACACTGCTTTGAAGTGATCGTAAGGTTGTGCATACAGCCAATATGAGCATTTGCAACCTCCATCGTAGTAGCAATGCGTTTTCATTTTCATATATTCCTGCAAAAACTGATGTGTTCGCATAGTTGGACCATCACACTAGCACTTTCATTTCTTTTTTTCTTTTACTTGAAAACCGAAAAGGACTTTTTTACAGCGTGAAATCGAAAAAGCGGGCATGTTTTTTTCGTCCTTTTACCACTGGGTAGACACGCATTTGGGCACGCGGTCATAAAAATAATTATGGATTTCATTGAAAAAATGGATTTTAATAAAAAAAAAAAACGTACATATGTAATGAAAAAATTCATACAGTGCAGAACAAAACTATGTTTACTAAAATTTCGCGTTGCTGTCCAAGTCTTTCTTTATTATTTTTTTTCGTTCGTGGATGGCAACCGAACTACAGTTGAGTTGCCAGATACTGAAAACGATAACGCAGTCGCTTAAAATGATAACACAAATGGTAGTACAGATCGCAACTGTAGTTGTTGCTTTGTTGCATTTTTGGCAACCCGCAATTTAAAGTTGCCGCCTGGACAACCGAACTGAAGTGTAATTGTTTTCCACAATCCAGCCTTTAATCTTGACACGAGCAATTTTCCTTGTTCACTATAAATTTTAAAACCTGCAATATCACAATTGAACAATAAAGTTTTTTAAAAAATCAGAGAACTTTTGCCATTAAAAGCCAAAAAACGTCCAGAAAGAGTGTATTAAATACATTGAGTATTAAAATGACAGAAACTCAGTCAGTACAAGGAGTTATTCCCGATAACTTGATCGTCTTCAATGACAGTTTCAAATGGATACTGTTGTTGCCACTGCCAATTAAATATTTACATTGTCTTATTACATATCCATACATATATAAAAAGAACGGAAGAAATTTCTAGAGAAAAAATGTGCACCTTCTTATGGCCAGGTTTTTAGAATAAAGTATATTCTTGTCCATGACACTCAGCAGTCTTAATATTTTATAAAATTATTTTACACAGAAAATTAATTCAAGGTTCTTAACTTGCAGCGCTATTTTCACTTTAAGAAAGCAAATTTATTGAATTATATCTATTAATATATGTATGTATTATGTTGGTTTGTATTTATTTTGGAATTTTAACATTCAAATGTAAAACTGAATTCAACCCAGAACTTTCACACTTAATTTGGTGCCTTTGGAGTCAAATGAAAACTAGTTACAGGTCTTTGTTTCTACCACATATACATACATTTAAATTATAATTTAAACTTAAATTAAGAAAAATGCATAAGTTCGAAGACGATAAGTTCGGTTTGTTTTATGCTTCGCTGTTTTTAATTGCGTAGAAAAACAAAGCAAACCCAAACAAAGTTGTTTGTGGTTAATGCGGCAAAAACAAAAATACAAGTAAATTTGTACTTTACACACGTATGTACATATCGTTGCCGCAATATAGAAAGGCCCTAACTCGTTTTTTCTCAAAGCGAATTTTTTGTAAATTTCGAAAGGTGATATTCCAACACATCAGGAGTAAAAAAATTGACGTGATCCGATTAAAAATAACAAAAATATAAGCAGTTGAAAAAAGTTTCGCGACTTCAAAGCATTAAGTTTTTTCTCTCTCCTGAAAAGTTAGGAAACCGTTTGTTAAGGCCTTTCTATACTAAGGTATCGATATATACATACATATACATACATATGTATGTATTGAGAACAATATTTAATGAATTACTTGATGTTTAAGAAAAAAAAAAAAACTATCAATAATGGGATAAATGGTGTGATTCATAACTTTAACACTTCTGTCTTATATTTATTTACTTAAAAAACTTGTTATAATTAAAATTGTAAAATTGTAACAAACCATAAAATAAAATTATATTAAATATGATATTGTTTTATAAACGTCTTCCCTTGATGATGTTTTTTATATGTAATATATGTATACATACATACATAAATTCATTACAAACGTTTCCATATGACCGCTATATAAATATGCCTTAACCTACTGTTCGATTGTTGGACATACGGTTTAATTTCCTTTAGGGTTACGGTAAAACGATTATCAGTGATAATAAAACACGAGTCATTATGGCAAAAACCCTTGAATTGACCTAACCTATAAATTTCAAACTCAGTGTCTACTTTAATTTTAAAATATAATGGCTGAGTTAACAGCCATTTACATTCAATGTCATAATTTATAAAAGGACGAATTTTCAAAGATGAGTAAAAATATTATTATTCCGTGGTCGACCCCTACATTTGGACAGTGCATTGTAACAGAACTGCCTTATGGAGAAGGAAGCAGCAGTGTTTCGCACTTTTTGTTTTTATTCTGTATATTGCGGGGATGAGGATGTCCGAAATTGACTGATGCTGTTCAGTGTCCCGTATATATGAATATGTACATATATGTACATGTATGTACATAGTTACATTGGACAATGCACAGTCAACCATCAAAATTAACCCAAAGACCGCGTTCTATGCTGTATTTATGTATGTATGTATGTATATGAATTTGATGTTGGGTTATTATTGAGTGTTTGCATTTATTTATGTGGCCTTGTGTATGGTGTGTTTTTTGTTATTGTTGTGTGTTGTTTTTAGTTGAATGTAAAGAATTTTGGTTATTCATTTTCACCAGAGTCTTTGCTAAGAATCGAAGCTACGACTTCTGGACTGTTGGTGGAATACTCTACCAACTTATCCTTCGAGGCACTAGGATAGTTGACAAAAGTGTTGAGTAGGAGGTACTTGTCCCCGACTACACACACATATGCATACATACATATGTACATGTTCATAATGCCTTTTATTTTATTAATGTATTTTTTCTTAATTTATTTCTGAATATGAATCATATTTAGCAATTTACAACCTAAAAATAAAAGAGAACTAACAAAAAAAAAAATATAATGGTTTTAAAACGTAGTTTTTAAACAAATAATTTTTTTGAAAATTAAAGCACTGCTGAGCTAAACAGTAGACATAAAACAAGTACGACAGTAAAAAAAACTGCTTACACGTGTTTTTAGTCTGATAAAAAAAAGAAAACAAAATTTAAAGTGTGTTTTTTCAAGAGCTACAGAACTGTATCTAACAGCTTTGCCAGCTGCTTGATACGAGTGTTAAACTATGGGAGTTCCTAAGGAAAGGGATTAACGACGATGCCAGAAAGTAGGATTTCTACTCATTAACTCTATGGCGGAACCAACGTGCATCTTAGATGGAGACAGAGAGATTGTGAGAGAAACATGTTCTTTTATCTTGGCATAATTGTATTTTTTTTTATTAAAAATAATACAATATATTTTGAATATTTCATTGGCCTATGAAAATTTCTTCAGATATTTTTAAGTGAAAAAGTAAGACGCTGACTGACTACCAAACAAAAGATGGCGCTACAGACATTGAAAAAAGCAAAATGATCGTTCATTATCGTTCTTTTTTGGAAGTTTTTGTTTGTCAAATGAGAGAAAACAAGAGTTTCTCCCACATATGGACAAAAAGAAATTGAGAAAAGTACAAAAATGAAAAACCCTATTTCTATTCCGAAATAAAACGTGAAATTATTGTTATAGAAAAAGGCGACATTTTAGTTATTTGTGTTTACATATTTTATAATATTTTAATATTTATTTATTCCCTTCGATACTTATTTATTCACTTTTGTATTCATTTATTCAGTTCGAACTTTTCAAAAACATTTTGTATGTGATTTTTAGATATTTATTTTTTCCAAACAGCTGATTTTTTGCAATCTGCTCAAAGAAAATTTGTGCGTATTTTGTGCTAATTTGCAGTAGTGGGTTTCTCACTATTTCTCTTATTTACCCAAACTCTCAGACCGCCAAAGGTTTTTGCTAAAATTGAAATCCTAATGTTTGTTAGAAGAACACTACTATTGTTTCTTACATATCGCACCCTAAATACAAAAGGGGCACAACTCGAAATTTTCCAAAACTGACTTTTTTCCATAAATTAATTCAGAATACACATCTCTAACTACTGCAAAAATTTCTTTCACGTCACTATCTTCTTTAACTGGAAAAATACAGTTATGTTAAGTGTGTTGCTTCTGCACCATGAACTAAACATAAACAGTTTTTTGTCTCTCCTGAAAATTTTAGTATTTTGAGTTGTGCCCCTTTTGTATTTAGGGTGCGATATGAATGTATGTATTACAACAATACAATACAACATTTCGCACGTTTCCGTTCAAACTAGTGTGTCCAGACTACATATGTGTAATTTTCATTCACCAAAACAACAAAAACAACATATTTTTGGTGCATGCATTAAAACGGTATACGCGTGTGTATGCCGCACTTGTTCAGCTATTAAATTCGAATTTAAGGTGGCCGGAAAATGTGTCAGTCATAATGAACGTATGCACATACATACATAAGTATATAAAATACATCTTGCCAGTAGTTCGTTCGGTCCACTCTGAGCTTTATTTATCTTATTAATTAAAATCAAATACTGATAAATGTGATCCTTTGCAATTCCAATTTCTACACCTCCCAAAAAAATAAATAAATAAATCGTATAAATAATACACGATATCAATGTACAAATGCTGTAAACATTATGTAGTTAAGTATATATGTACATACAAGTGTACTTACATCTATTAACGCTGCCAGTAGGTGCCATCGAAGAGAGCTGTTGTTGTTGTTGTTGTGTGATATTTTTCAGTATCTTATCAGCACTTTCTATGGTTTTTTGTAGATTTGATGTGGGTATTTTATTAAGATTGTTGTTGTTATTGCTGGTGTCCGCATTAAATTGCTGATCTTGTTGCTGATCCAGTTCAGATGTCAGCTGCTGATTCTGGTGTTTTAATTGTGGATTGGTATCTGATGTCCCCAAACCATTTACACCATTATTGGCCACGGATGTAACGGAGTTGTTTATACTTCCTGAAATGTGTTTTTTTATTTAAAAAAAATTAAAAAACGGCCAAGAGATTATTTGGTAACAGAAGTTTCAACATTGGAATTATGTATGTATGTACATACTTACTAGTATTTGACTTACCCAATGTGTTGTCAACCGCTTGAACGTATTGTTCCTCTTGCATAAGATCATTGTTATTGTTGTTAAAACGCTCCAAAGCCATTTCATCGGCAGAATTCTCCTCACCACCGGCATTGGGCGAAGATCTATCATCCAATCCCTGACCTTCCAAACCGGCTTCGTTACCACTAACCACATTACCACCTTCACCTCCTCCTGTTCCACCATCATCATCGTCTACGGCAGTGACATCTATCGTGGGCTCGCGATGATGAATGACTTTCTTTATGAAAGCCCTGTCATTGCCATGAGCGCCACCCACCCACTCATGAGGTAAATTGGCGTGATATACGAATGTTTTATGGGCGGCATCGTTAGCATTTCCGTGCGGAATCTTGTTGGCATCGTAATTAGCTGCACTTGAATCCAGTTCATTTGCGGTTGTACGATTGTTGGCCATATAATAGGCACCGCGCAGCGGCGGAGGTGCCAAATTTTGTGTGGATGAGTACGAGGTATAGATAAAAATCGTCAAAACGCCAATTATTAAAACAATTAAAAGTCGCAGTAAGCGTGTATGGTGCACACTGCTGACCATGATGATCGATCGAAGCTAATGATGTTGACAGAAGAGTATTTTGCAAAACTGAAGTTTTCGTTTCAACTGGTGTTTTTTGATTTTTATCAGCAATCAAATTTTGTTGAAATAACTGCAGCTTAAAACCCAGGTTTGCTTTTTGTGTTGCTATTAGAGATGAATGAGATTCAAGTACGAGTTGCTCTTCTTTTTCTTTATTAGTTGTTGCTTTTTTTGAGTTTTTAGCCGTCTACTTGTTTCTGGTTAGACCGCTGGCTGGTCTCAATTCACTGGACTTTTTTTTTATTATTATTTTGTTTGTGTGTTTTTGTAGATGAAGTAAACAAAAATTTGTCTTCTTTTTGAGATATGACTTACAGCCATACAAACAAACGACTGTATAAATGTACATATGTATGTGCGCAAAAAAACACTTTAAACAAAATTCGAAAAAAACAGGAATGTTTTTAAATTGTAAGTAAATGATGACTAGATGTTGCAGAGTCGTCTTTTTCTTCATGCGGCTGTTTATCTTCGTTTAAATTGTCGCTGTCCTCGTATCTTGTATTCTTCTTCTTTTCGATGTTTATATTTTATATCTTTGTGTGTGTACATACATACATATGTATGTATGTATGTACGAGTATGTATGTAGGTTTTGTCTTACAAATGGTTCGCGTTTGCATAAATAATTTTATAAATAACTCTGATTCTCACAATTCTCTCTGTTTAAGAAAATATATGTATGTATATGTATGTATGTAAATAAACAAATAATCGGCAGAGTCCATTTGATGGTTTGTTGTTGAGCGCTTGGCTATTTTTGTGACTGTTGGGATTCCAAATTCGATTTCGTAGCATCGATTTAAGTCATCAAATATTTTTCTTTCTTGAAGACATACAGACAATATGTATGTATGTATGTATGCATGTATGTACATAGTACATATGTATTTATTTCAGTATTTCATTTAGACGCCCATCCATACATATGTACGTATGTATGTATGTATGTATGGATAAATGTATGTACATTAGTTCGTTACAAATATTTAACATCTAAAATGATAAGAATTTATAAAAGATTTATTTATGGATATTAATTCATTTGTTGCTAACGAGAGATATGTATGTATGTATGTACATATATACATATGCACACATACATATATGTATATACCTATGTATATATGTACATATGTATGCATATACATACATATGTACATATCCACTAACATTTCATTTATTTCATTGAAAAATTACTATAAAGGTCTTTTCTAAAACAAAAATCATATGCACATCTATGCACACATAGAATGTGTACTTGTAAATAAATACATAAGTATGTACATATATATGAACATACGAGGTCTGTTTAAAATATAAGGTGAATTTTAGTTTTCCCCAAAAAGTTTTATTTATTCATCAATTTCTATTTTGTTCCCTTCAAATTATTGTAGTTCCCCTCAGATATAAGGTGAAACTCTGAACATCGATTATGTTCGAGACGAGTGTAAGAACAGACGAAAAATCAATAATGAAATTTTGAATTAATTAATTTTATTTTTTGTACAGGCCTCGTGCACATTGATAAGATCTTTTCAACCATTTATATACAGTATGATTTGTTCAAATGTTTTTGTAAAAGTGGAGTTGCCCATATGAGTTTTGAATCGGCAAATCTTACTAGCATAATACAGGGTCTTCCAATACGGTCTCCCGATCTTTGACCCCTCATACTGATCATATTGTTGAAACTGGATGTAGTTTATTGAGTTGTTTTACCAAAATATGTACGAGTATCTATCTCTGATTCCGTTAACAATTAATGAACAGTTATAACATAACACAATGTCCTTGAAAATAAGCAGGAGAATTGTAGGTAGCAGATTTGAATTCGGTAAATTTGGGTCACGCTTTGGGCCTGCAAATACACGAATTTCAATTGGTCAAGGTGGACAAATACGACGCGTGTTTGCTCAATGAGCAATAACTGTCATTACGTCAACAAACAAAATTGTGGAATTTGGGATACGATTCCATAAGAGAACCAACAGCATCCAATGTATTCCGAAAAACCACTGTTTTGTCTAGATTTTTCCTTGGAGGGCCTGACTTCTTTTTGAAGGAATTCGGTTAGATCATACCGTCAATAGTAGCCGTTACACGTGGATGATTACCAACTTCTTATGACCTGAGCTGGATGTTACGTACAACAACGACATGTGGTTGCAACGTAACTGCTCTATCGGTCACATATTTCATTACGATTTTATACTTTGTTTTGCGTGTTATTTATGTATGCATATGCGAATAAACCACAATTCACAGGGGCTCTCAAAGCTAACTTAACCCGAGCCAGTTCCACTTTCTGTTATAGGAAAATTCAAATGAAAACATTTGAAACCCTCCTATTCTTCATGAAATTAAGATCAATTCATGTTAAAAATTTTAAAGTGGCCTGATTTTAGAGCGACATAAATTATTCCACTGATTTTGTTTGTATATTTAAAAAAAAAACTTAGCACATAGCCCGACTATATAGAGATCAATGTTCTAGTTTTATGAAATTTCAGTTTAAGTCTCATTAGATTATTCGCCTTTTGTTCAGCTACATTTTTCCATTTTTCTGCACCAGATAAAGTTTATTTACATTTCAAATTTAAATAATATCATTTATTGTGCAAGGTGGCGCAAAAGTAATCCTCCTATCAGAAAATGCTATAAATTTTGCGATTGGCCCTTAATGTCAGTTCTGTTTTGACATTTGTGTAGTAAACACATGCGAAATACACGTTAATAAACAATGTTACGCTACACTGCTGCAGAACGCGGAATGTTGGTGGCTATCGTCGCAGATTTCATAGCCGTCCAACACCTACTAGTGAAACACTGCGACGTTTAGCCGCTCGCCTCGAAGAGACTGGCACAACACGAGATGCTGCCAGGCGTGGCAGACCCCTGAGTAGCCGTTCTGCAGAGAATATTGCTGCTGTAGCTGAGGATGTCATGGAAGCGCCGTCGACATCGACCAGACGACGTGCCAGGCAAATGGGTGTCAGTCGACGGTCTTTACAGCGAATTTTGGTACAAGATTTGAAGATGTTTCCGTACAAAGTCCAGACGGTGCATCAGCTGTTAGCTGCTGACCGCCAATCGCGTTTAACATACGCTCAAGCCATCCTTAATCACCACCAAGAGGAAGATGATTTTTCATCAAAAATAATCATGAGTGATGAGGCCCATTTCCATCTTAGCGGGTACGTAAATAAGCAAAATTTACGCTTCTGGGGCACTGAAAATCCGCGTGTAACCCACGAAGAGCCATTACATCCGCTCAAAGTCACTGTATGGTGTGCTGTTTTCGCTGGAGGAGTCATCGGACCTTTTTTCTTCGAAGACGTCGCGGGCCAAACGGTTACTGTGAATGGTGAGCGCTCCAGAGCAATGATCAACGAGTTCTTTTTGCCGCAACTTGATGAATTGGGATTGGAAAACATGTGGTTCCAACAGGACGGTGCAACGGCACACACTGCACGTGCCACAACCGATATCCTGAAGGATGAAGGATCCCGTTTTGGCGATTTGCACTGGCCAGCAAGATCGCCTGATTTGACCGCTCCAGACTTCTTTTTGTGGGGCTTTTTGAAGTCGCGAATTTATGTCAACAAGCCTCAGACTCTTGCAGCTCTTAAAGACAATATCCGTCAAGAATGTGAGGACCTATCGCCGGAAGTTTTGGACAAAGTGATGGAAAATGCCATAAAAAGGGCTCAAATGACAATCAACTGTGGCGGCGGCCATTTACATGACATCATATTCTCGACTTGATGTAAACAAAACTAAAAGACCAAATAAAAATAATCCACAAGAAGAATCATTTTTTTCATTTTTTTTTAAATTACAGCCAAAAAACATCGGAAGGTTATTTTTGCGCCACCTGTATATGTAGTACAAAGAACAGTCACTGGTATGGGTACACCTTTTTATGTGTGTCCCATTTTTGGGTCACGCTTTTCCAGCTATTGTGGGGTCTTAATATTGTAAGAGGGGAGGTACACTGCCTCGTTAAATTTACTTTATTTGAGGTATTGGTTAAAGCAGGTGCGGAAACACACGCTTTTAGAAACGAAACAAAAAATTATATCCTTTGAGTGGGATCAAGAACAGGAAGAGAATCATATTTAGCAATAGTCACGATCGGTAGTATAAAAAAGATTTTCTGCTCCGATAATGTGCATTATTACCCATTATTCTTACCTTAAGATACTCAAAGTGTCGTTTGGCAGAGCATGTGGCTAAAATAAATAACACTTTGACCATTGCGAGATGACAACCATTGTCGCCATCTTCACCCTTAATTAATCGGAGTGGTGAAAGTTCGTGGTGGAAAGTTCGTGAGTTTTCTTAACCCTATGCTTGGATTTTAATAGTGACTGCACATTCCCACCGATTTCTATCTTCGCTCGATTAAAACATTTTAGGTCCCCGTTTATATGCGTTTGTGCATTTGGATAATAAATATTCTATGTTTCTGCACACTTTTAATATACATATGTATGTATGTATAGAGTCAGTCCATTATCAGAAAAAATTGAGAATACAGGCACCGTAAAAATGTTTTACTCGTGTCAAAAATAGCCGTAAAAAACCAAGAAATTTAAATTAGTCTAATGCATTCCGGCAAAAGAAACGTGTTGTACATTGAAAACAATTCAACACACATTTTCTAATTAGTTAATTTTTAGCAACTAATGATTTAAGGCAGTGAAACTTTAAACAGGCCGGAATATAAAAAGCTTCCAAACCATTTACTTCCATTAAATAATTTTATAGTTTTCGTCGGAGTTAAATAGTTTCTCATACATTCTGAAAAGTTAATGAAATTTTAACACAAAACAAAAATAAATTTAAAAAAACTGAACGGATGTATTATATTACGTAAACAGTTTAATAGTTCCATAACTTTTTACATGCAGTACAATGTTTTCCGCTTAAAATCGTATTACTTTAAATCATTGTCTGATTAAAGGTCGACATATTTTCTGGTCTTTCTATTTTCTTTAGACCTGACAAACTGGCTTTTGCCATTTTTGTTTATTTCTTCGAATTTAAATACAGTAATTACTCCCAAGTAGTTAAATGTGGCGAAAATTCAGATTGGGGCAGCAGTTCATTGTACATTTCGAGGACAATATTGACTACACACTGTTCATGCAGGAAGCAATTGCTTTTTCTTAGCTAGACAAGTACTTTTAACCAACCAACTCTGAGTTTTAATAATAATTGTTTAGATCTAAATGACACCTCGTACAACTAAAAATACTTCGACTATAGGACAACCTATTTCAGACCTATTTCTTTATATGATAGAGACAGATGTTTGGCGCCTGGTATATTGTGATGTATTTATGTATCGTCCATAGTTGCAAACTTGTTAGCATTACGCCTGAACATTGTCAGGCACCTAGTCGACTTGGTCACACGGTTCAGTGTGGGCAATCGCGGCTCACTTCGCAGGGATCTCATGCTAAGTTTTATATATTTGGATGGTCGACATACCTAAAGCCTCAGCCTTGTCACACACTTTCTTTTCTCAGTACGTTAAATATCGCTCCATGGATTTTGTGGACTATTTATGGCTGACATGACAACTTTATTTGGGCGTCCTGAACGTTTGTCGTCATTTGTTCTGCCACAACCAAGCTCAGTAACTCACTTTTGACACAATTGAAATTGCAGGCGCAGAGACTTTCTTTGGTTTCGGCGATGTGATTTAAAGTGCAAAATATTGGTTAATCGCTAAAATTTTTATTAGCCATGTATTTTGTGTTTGTTGAAAATTCGGGAAACTTTAGACAGAAAAGTTTTACTATTGAAATGCAAATGAAATTGAAAAATGGAGAAACAAATTCACACATACAGTACTTGAGATTTCGTCGCGCTTTATTGTTGTACTATTAAGTTAAGCTTTTTTTCTTGGCTTGTGTGGTTGAGTTTCGCTTTTCTACTGACGAGTTTGGCTGCTATGAATTCGCCTTGTCACAACACGTAATGTGTCTGGTATTTAAAATGAAAATCTATTTCTTTCTCTGTTTTAACAATATTTTGGTACAATTTATATGTAGATCTGTGTATGTTATTGAAGTGAAATTGAAATTTGGATGCTTTACGGTGTACAAACTATCCCATGACATCATTTAACCCCCCAATATTTAGCAATGAAAAGTTCTCACAGTATCGTTTATATTTTCACAACAAATTTAACGGTTTTGAAAGTTTAAGCACCAAATAATATTAATTTCACATTCCTCAACATTTATTTAACGCACACTATAAATTATGTATAAAAAAAATAATATGAAAACATTTACAAAAGCTGCTGGCCTGTTCTGCCTGAAAAAATTTCGCACTTCCGATAACTGTAAGTTTCTTTTTTTAACTAATTAATGTATTTTTTTGAAATGCACTCTTGTTTGAAAACTAAAACCGTCTGCCAACGTTACGGTTGTATTTAAATATAATAAACTCATGTGAAATATTGAAATTAAAATTTGTAAACAGCATTCGTGTATGTATGACAATTGTTAGACATGACAAAAACAATGTTTTCTTTGTTTAAGTTGCACCAGAACTCATTAAAACAAATTAATTTATTTAAAAATCACATTTATGTGACAATCATTGAAGCATTTTCAAGTTAAAGTGTTGGTGTGCGAACTGGGAAACAAAGTTCAAATAACAAAAATAAACCTAAAAAATTATTTTCAAATGAAAGACAAAACTCTGGTCGCCAGAGGGAGGACTACAAGAATTAGTGACGGTAACACGTATGACTTTGAACAGAAAAGTACAGTGTTGAGCAAAATATATAGTCATTTTTAACTCTGGCATTTCCGTGTTCAAATTAATTCAATATGAAGACTTTTTCAATAAGGGAGAGTAGGTAAAATAAAGCAAATTATCTAATTTCGCGGGCTACGTCAAAAATAGTTATGAACTAATTTGCATAAAGCTTTTAAGTGCTTCAAAGCACTTGAAATATTAACACAGTGGCAGTGGGTGATTGTACTCTGGGTCAGAAAAACGTTTACAAGTGATGCAAGCTATTCAATGAAGGTCAAGAAGAAGTAAATGACGACATGCGCCCTAGACGCTCCCGCACTCTAAAAGCCCATAAAAATGTTGAAAACGTGCATAAAATTGTATTTAGAATATCTTCAAATGGCTGTTAGAGAAGTTCCTGACGATGTCGGCATATCGTTTGGCTCTTGTCATACAATATTTTCAGAAATTTTGAGCATGAAACGTGTAGCAGCAAAGTTCGTTTCAAACTTGCGGAATTTTGACAAAAAAAAAAAAAACAACTGCCGCTTGTTCGTTTTTTTTTTTTTGCCAAAACAAAGCCGTAATCATGTTTCAGCCATCGTATCCACCGGATATGATCCCAAAATTGAAGAGACCAATTAAAGGACAACGCCAAGATTGAGGTATATAAAAACCGAATCACAGAGTGAGCTCTCGGAAATACCAAAAAGTACATATCCTAGTTCGAGGATTGGAAAAATAACGCTGCCACAAGTGTATTATATCTGAGGGTAACTCATTTGAAGGGAATAAAATAGAAATTGATGAATAAATAAATATTTACATTAGTTTTTCGACGATTGCAGAGCCAATTTTGAAAGTGCGACGGTGTTAGATGGCATGCCCAGTAAATATCCATAAATACAAAAACAAACCTAAGATAGCGCTTTCAAATAAATAATTTCGTCAAAACTGGTCCAACCAGTCGAATAGCATGACTCTTATTATCTATTCGAATATAATTTTAGACCACTTCGGATCAATTTTAGATCATAATAATAGGGCATGTCGTTTAGTGCCACAACTATTCAGGAAAACAGTAATCGGACTCGAATTAGTATGTCGACTTCCGCACAGAAAACGATTGAGTGTATAAAGTGGATTTCAAATGTGTTATTTCGGAACTGGTTTTTATCATTTGTGGTCTCTGGCATCGTGCCAAATTCGACAACTTTATTAATGATCTCCCCCAAAGGGCCCTCATAGTTAGTGATAGTTACCAACTGCTCCTCGCTCCAATCCACAACAATCAAGTGTCGTGAAAATTCTGAACGTTTTTCCAACAAAAACTCTTGCCAAAAAGTTAAGTTTAAATTTGTTCAAAAGAATAAAATAATCTAGACAAAATTTTCTTATTTGTTGCTATTGAAAACAAATGCACATCGCGTTATCGTTTTATGATGCAAAAATAAGGCGGAAATAATGTCTATTTGGGGAAGCCCTTTTTCAAAGCTTTTCGCTTTTGTTTGTACTCTCATAACGCTGAAATGCATTAATTTATTTTCTATTTAATTTGTTGACCATGTATGTATGTATGCATGTAATATGATCATTTTGAAGGCTGGGCTGGACTTTGTTGTTTTAATGTAATTATGTATGTATGTATATAAATTAAAAATTGTTTATATTTTTTATTAAATTGAATACTCGTATGTACATATGTATGTATATCTACACATGTATGTATGTATGTATTGTACATACATATGTATGTACATAAATAAAAACAAACAACTTCATCAGCTTTAAGCACTAAACTGTGTATCTCAGGTAATTAATAGTCTGGTCGAATGTTATTAGACATTTAAGTTGAATTTTTAGCCAGCCAAACTCCAAGAATGTACATACGTGAAGAAACCTATTCATGTGTACATACATATGTTTTGTATGTATGTATGTATATAATTTGCCATCGTTTTTCCTTTTTTGTTTTCAATGCTAAACGTATGTATGTATGTATGTACATATATAAATATGTAGACTAGATCATCCCAACAAACACAACACTAACACCAACAAAAATGAAAACATTTAATGCGGCAACACGAGCGCTTATGTCGAAAATATTTTCTTTGAAAAGAGAAATGTCTCTATGGCAACATTCTAAGATATACATATACGACGAATTAAATGTGTTTAACATAATTACATGACGTAACAATATGTTTATCGGTGAAAGTATAAACATAGGACAATAAAAAAGTCTTAAAACGTAATAAAACTGAACAAGAATTTTAAATTTGATTTTGATATATGACAGATTTTGGTTTCGTTACACATATGTGTCAAATCACATGATCGACGTGATATAACACCGACCAAACTGGAAAGAAAAGAGTCATTGTTTCGTTGTCTGTGCGGCAAGTGCCACATTTCTGTTGGAACCATACATCATTCAGGTCCAAATCCTCAATTTCTGGCCACAAGAAATGTGTTATTATCTCGCAATAGCGAAAGCCATTCACAGTAACTGCTTGTTAGACCCCACTTTCTAAGAAGTGCGGCCCAAACAGTCACTCTTTGTGGATCTACCGAATTTTCGACAATAACTCGTGGATTCTCATTTGGCCAAATACGATCCTTTTGCTTGTTAACGAATCCAGTCGCACATCTTTTGCCACATTCTCTGCAGTCCCCAGACCTAAAACCCATTTAGTATTTGTGGAAAAAAATTTAATCAAAAAGTGCCCAAAGGAAGATTTTCAACCAAAGTTATTTCAAAGCAGTGTTAAAGGAAGAATAGATCAAAGTTGGCGCAGATGTTACTGTTAAATTTGCACAATTTGCACTCAGTCGTCAGTCTATTCATGTTGAAATGCCAAACTAAACTAAACATAAATCCCTTAACAGCTAACAAAATGGCCGCCAGTTAAAAACGAGCTGCCAACTTAAAGTGTTATACCTCTATAAAAAAACATCCTTTATGGGTGCATATGGCTTGTATTGAATTGAGAGACAATTCTATATTATTTCAAGATAACCACCCACTACACTCGACTGATCTAATTTATAAATATAGCCCATTTATTTGTATCACTTTAGATCCAGTGCTTAAAGCAGCTATAATGCTGAAAACAAAACGAATATTTATAAGCTAAAAATTATTATATTAATCTAGACTCTGCCGATCTAAATACTTTAAAGCATTTGTTTTAAAACGTAATTTAAAAAGTTCCCATATATATTGAGGATCAGTTCAGGAAGTAAAGTTATTTATTTTAATCTATGCCGGATATAATAAAAGTCAGATAAGGCCATATTCATTTTAGAATTTAAATGAATATATTATTTCGAAGACTTTTTATTAAAATTATAAAAAAAATTTTTTGTGGTGGTACTGCCTAAAAAAGAATTTTGTTGGCTGAGGTCGGTATCTAAAAAAAATTTTGGCGTCTGCCAGTCCAAACAAAAAAGTATTTGGGTGAGAGGTTATGTCCACTGTGAAATACAACTTGGCTTTAAACTTGTTCTTCTTTCCTTTTGTGGCATATGGTCTTAGTACAGATTTTGAATACACACGATTGGTTGATTCTAATCAAAATATTAGACGTGGTTGCAACGTGACCTACATAGTTAATTGTGCAATCACATGATTGGACTATAAAAACACTACGGCAATCTGGTGATCCTAACTTTATATCTATACTGCACTGAATGTGTCAAATAAATATGTACATATGTACATGAAATATCAGAAAAACTGCAAGGTTCTGTATTATTAAGTGCTTGTTTGTGAAGTTTTAGTATATTTTACTTTATTTTTCTAATCAGATACATAAATACAATAAAAAAATAACAAAAGATTGGCCCGGGGTAGTTAAACTGCTGCAGTTATAAAACACTAAATGAAATGTTTAGCAGATAAAAACAAAACGGCAAAATGTACTAATTACTTGAAATAAAATATTTAGCTTAAAACAATATCGTTATTTCAAACAAAAACACGTCCAGTGATTATTTAGTACCCAATTGTTTATTTTCCACATGTCAGACTGTTTGCAAAGTAGCGTGTGTTACCTATTGCCTAAACTACACTTTAGACAATAGAATATTGAAATATTAGAAAGAACGCAGATAAAACATTTTAAGTGTATATTGAAAAATAAAACCATTTATTTAAATAGGAAAATATTAGTTGAATTTTACAATACGAAATTGTGCAAGTAGTAAAACAAGTCGACATCTCCCCAACTAAAATAAAAAATGTGCCCAAAAATATATTTAAAATTATAGACCCACTGTAATTTTGAAGTTCCAAAATGTTTAAAAATTAAACTAATCCGAAGAGCACATCTTAAAATTCTTAATAAACATCAATTCTTAAGAAAGTTTGTTCCAAAAGCAGCCGATACATACATACATATGTAAATTTATTGAAGAAGCCATATTATTTATTGTAAAGTCTATAAGTAAATGCGAAGTCTGATTGTTTGAAACTGTCTTCCTTTCGCCCGCCGAAGCTAATCTATTGAGAAAACGCAGTGAGCGACACCGAAAATCGGGGTTATTTTAGTGGCTCATGGTGATTTTTAATTAAGTATTTGTGTCATCGTGTCGGCATGTATGTACATACATACATATTTTGTTAGTACTTTGTAATTGGCTTAATTTTTGTTTCAGATAGAAAAAAGTGGACCCAAAACTTTATATTGAAAGCAAAATTCTTGACTTTGGATTAACTTGTATATCTAAAACTTTAGATTAGAGTTTTATAGCTCCATTATGGATAGCAACTGAGCTGCCGAGTGGCAATGCAATTGACAAAAAAAATTGTGTTGTAAATGGCAACTTTCGTCAGTTGTCAAGAAGTTATCGAAAATGGTATTTTAACACATTAGCAACTATGGAATTACTTTTTTGCTTCTGGACCAATTTTAAAAATAATTTTCACATATGGAAGAGGTTCCCTTAAATGTTTTAGAATAGGGGGTGAACATTAAAATAATCCATTAAAGCTTATTGCATTCATTTAAAAAAAAACAAACAATGTCAGTATTTATGTAATAAATGTATGTACATATGTATATACATACATACATATGTACATATACATATGTATATTATATTAGGAGTACTATATAGTATTTTATTGTGAAAAATATTGAGTAATTATTGTTTAAGGAATTTAGTGATTCTTTGAGAATTGCACTCTCAATTACATTTAAATATTTGTGTAGCGCATCTGACTCTTCTACCTAAGTATATAGAGACAATTAGTTATCATGCATAACTCTCCAAGTCATCAATCTTATGTAACTTTCACAATTATGTCATATAAGCAATCTCAAAAGATCCACCTAAGCAAAAAAATTAAATTAATTAAATTAAATTAAAAATACTGCATTAGGTAAATTGTGAAACATGAATCAAATAAATAATAGGATTACACATTGCGCAGGTCCGTTATGTTGTTTACATCAATCAGCTGGTGGTGTAACGTAGAAAGTACCACTTGCATTTTACTTTAATACTAAAAGTGAACGAAGATGCGAGCAACTACTTTTGAATAAAATAAATTAAAATCCAAAATGAAGTGCGAATTGAAAAATTGTGATAATTCAAAAAAAGGTGATCAAAACAAGTTTTTGTCATTCTCCATCTGACTCTAATTTATTATAACAGTGGACAAAATTTTGCACTGATAAATACATATGTATGTATGTACATACATAAATACATCTATATGGAATATTTCAAAGCAGATGATTTTGAAAATAAATTGAAATACTATATTGGTTAAGTTATCAGTTATTTTAAAAACTTCTTAATTGTTTTTTTACGAAAAAACTTTATTTGAAACATTGTGCAGTTCCTACTATACTACATAAAGTAGTTGATGAGAAGGGCGATCGTCATAAGCAGCGTGAACAGCAAATGCAAAAGCGAAAAAACAAAAAATTGTTCAACAACTTATTAAAAAATAAATGCAGCATCTACTTTACCTACTGGCAAGATGTTTAAAAATTTAATATCAGCAGATTTTAATATCAATTTTGCTATTACATTTAGTAGAACTAAATGAAAATTTACTGCAGCCTAAAGAAAATTAAGTTTTTGTGGAACGACAGATTTTTGAATAGGAGTGGGAAAAGCAAAACCTTTCAAACAATAATAATAAAATTGATCACTTAAAAAAAGAAATGTGCGTACATAAAAACATACTGCTCAGAACAAAATTTGAAAAGGCAGATTTTCTGATGTTTTTTAAAATAAAAAGATAAAATCAAGATTTAAAAGATTAAAAGGCGTGAAATCACGTAAATTTTATTATTTTTTACTGCTTAAAAAAAGTAAGTACACACATACTTACACACATGCATACATACATAAGTAAGTATCTTAAATCAACAACTGAATTCTATAGAATCTTATTTTATTTCTTAATCACACAAAGCGAAATTGAAATATGGTACATAAGTTTATTACATTACTTAATTTCTTCTTTATAACAATAAAATTAATTAATTGTTTATTTTTTAATTTCAAATTTTCACAACAAATCTAATACATTTTTTAATGTAAACAATGAATGAGAGTCACTTGTGACGTCATGCGCAGTAGAAATTATTTTTTAGAAAAAGATCTGCGTCATCTTTATTTATTGCTTCATGGTATATGTACATACATATGTATAAGTGGAACTTCTACGCTATCTTGTTGAAGAACCAATCAGAACAATAGGTATGTTTTTAGGAATGCATTTACCTACTGATTTATAAAAATAACAACAACACAACGAAAATAATACAAGTAAAATTGAACTTTATTAATTTTGAGGAATACTTTCAATGAATTAACTGTAGTATTTACATACATACGTACATATGTATGTATGTATGTACACGTTTGAAATAGAACAACAAAAATGAAAAACTCACCTGTTGTTGGAAAAGGATGGAGAGCTAATTTAAACAGGATGCTTCGATTAGTGGTTACTTGAAGAAGTAATGTAACCATTTCTTGTTTTTGATGCAGCTACTGTTTTTGTTGTTGCTTTCATTTTGGATGACGTTCGCTGCTGGACCACGGTCAAATGTTAAGCAATTACTTGTCGGTTTTTATCGAAAAGCGACATAAGCCCAAATGAAACAGATACTCGAAAAAAGGTATGTGTTAACAACAACATAACTCAAACAACAAACACAACCAGCAACAACTTTACAAACATCGCGTACGAATGCAAGGCAGAAACAAAATGTTTTTATTTGAAGAACAAACGCACTCTTAATATTTTTGCTTGGTTTTTTGTTTTCTCTTTCTCTATGATTTTGTTTGCTAATGTTGTCCCCTTTAATCCATTTTATGTGCTCTTTCAATCGCAAAGATAGGTAAAGTAAACTTTAAATTACAAATAATTTTTAACGAAAAGCAGGGAAAGAATTATTTATTTATCAACATAATAGTAATCATAAATTCTCTGCATATATAGTATGTATGTATGTACATATGTATGTATGTATAAAAATTGATGTGCATACAATTCCTCGTTTCAGTTGATTCCCGATCAGAAACAGTCCTAGAAGAAAAGTGACAGCCAATTGATCGTTATTCCTGACAGAAATTTAAGTAGTAATATAATATGTGGCGGATTTCGTCAAAAACACAACATACAAATGTTAGAAGAAAACCAAGCAAAGCTGTAGTTCTAAGCATTCCTTGGGAAAGAACAAGGCGAACATGGCAATTGTCATACTTGCTTCAAACAAATGAGAAGCTGGAATTAATGTATAGGAACAAAACTGTGGTACAGCAAACTAGGTACAGTATACATATATGTATGTATGTAGATATGGTGGGACTAACAGTAGCAAATGCTTTTATCCAGAGGCTATATCTTGTAGTGGATCAAATCCACTTGAGTGAACAGGATGACGGTTCACTAGCTCCACCATCTGGCTGGCAGGGCTCACACAGGATGCAATTTCTCAGAATATGCTGCCCAGCACAAACCATAAAACCCTTGCTAAAGAGCTCGGGCTATCTAATTCCTTCTGTTTTACACATTTCTACGGAAGCAGAGAAATGACTAGGCTCCTGACTTGGTAGTCCAAAATCCACAAGGAACATTAGGCTTTAAACCAGCTCGCCTGAGTTTTGGTGGTCGTGCCAAACGTGGGACCCCTTCTCCTCTACTTTCCGGAAAGCAGTGTCCTGACTGGGTGTAAAATCATCAGCGCTTAACCTGCCCTCGGGGGCGAAGACACACCTCCAGAAAGAGTTGCACCGAAACCATACTATTATAACAGAAATTTCATGGTGCTCATACATCCTACTACTGTAATAAAAACCTTTTTTATCGTTAGCCTCTGTTATGTGGCATGGCTAGAGAATAATAGTCGCGCCGGACATAAAAATATGGGTATGTATGAATGTATCCGATTGTTAAAACTAAGAAGAAACTATTGATAGATATTTCTGTCAACAATATCGCTCAAATGGCCGGCCAATTAACCGCCACTGTTCTGCAGAGTTGTTTGCTTTTGTTTGTAGTTTTCTTAAAGTAAGGAAACCCAACGCAATAATGCTGTTTCCCCATACACATTTTTTTGTTTTACCCTTCTTGCCACCATCACTTAGGAACTCATATTGAATGATTTTTATAGAAAAAAAGAGCACATTAATAATTTACAAGTTTTGTATTTTTAGCACATATACTAAAATTATTGTACAAGTTTTCTTGAAGGTTTTTGATTTTTTCTTTTAGTGTTTTATCATTTTATGGATATTTCTTATTCACTTATTCCTTTGGCTTTCGAAACTTTATCATTGATTCTCAATTTTGTTTTCTTTTGGGAACATACCGTATCGATTTTTTAATTGCAAATGGTATTACATTTTTAAAAAAAGTTAATTTATAATAAAATAAACAATTTTTCGCTCAATTAAAGAAATAGTTTTCTACACTCGTACAACTGGTTACCAAATTAATGTAATAGTAAATTTCACCCCACCATTAACTGCAAATACCAGTCATAAACTGGAGTTAAGTTATACTTTTGTTGCCCCTTTTTGCTTAATTAATAAACAGGGATGTCAATGTTTTGTTGCTGTAAAAGCACTAAATCACTAGCTGTTTACTGTGGTGAAATAGTACTTTAAAACTTAAACAACAGTGGTTTTTCGATTCAATAATATATAAACTTCTAAATACTCAGATAAAAAACATATATGAAAGAGTTTATAATGCATTATTATGTATTTAGCCTATTGTTAAACATGTTTTAATTTTAAAATTAGTCTCATTTGAAAACAATTTTTCATCAAAAATATTTCACTGTAATATTTAATCATTATAAATAAGTCCACCGTTATATATAAAATATATATGTACGATATCATTTGCTTAGTTTAGTTAGAACAATACTTGGGGATAAATACAGTATATCTTATTAATATACCTTTTTATTAGACTTTTAAGGGCCCCCTTTTAATGTAGAAACGGCTGAATTCTCTTATGTTTTGAAGAGAATACGTCAGCTGTCATTCATAAAGAAAATCCCCATCAGAAAGAAGAAGCATTTTTTTCATACGTAAATATTTTAACAAGTCGAAAAAAGGAATTAAATAAAACAGTTAAATTGCTTAAAACATAATTGTTTAACAATATACAAACATTGTATTAAATAATATAATGCGTATAAAATAAAGTAAACATAGAATAAATAGAATCAAAATTTTGTAGACAGAGTTAGGTAAAGAAAAAAGTGTAAAAAAGGAAGAGTAGGAAAAATGTCATTTGTGCGTTCGGCGGCTGCCGCGGGCTCTGTCGCAGCAGGCAGTGCAGAATGTGTCCAAAAATTTGTAGAAGCTTTGCAAGCTGATTTCAAAACACTGTCGCTCGAAACTAAAAAGAAATATCCACAAATTAAGGAGGTAAGTGCATGCGAGTACATACATGTTTTTCTAAAAGAGCCTACATACATATATATGTATGCACCCAACTTGAAATAATTTAAATAAAACATACATATGTATGTACATACATACTTATATATTTACATACATTTTCTGATCTAATGATGAGTTCTTTATTCCGCTTGTTTTCTATTGTTTAATTTGAACTGAACTTGGTCTTGATCCTATTTAGAGTTAAGTTACGAATATTTGCGAATTTATTGCATTAAAGCATATATAAGCATGTGTATGTATGTATGTATACTCATATGTACAAATGTACTTTTATTCTAAAGTGAATTAGAAATGATGTAATAAGGATAAAAATCGCTGTGGCTGTGGTATGAAGACAAGAATGCAAATTCACGCCATGCTAAACAAATGTATTAAAAAATAATATAAATAATAAGCGTATAAATTTATTAATAATGTCAAAATAAAAATCTGTAATTCACAGACTTTCCAGCCATTAATTCTTGTGGTTTTTAAAACCAGCTACGAAACGTGCTCAGTTTTGACCCTGTGTGACCGATAAACTTGCACCATATTCAAATGCAAAAAAAAATTTTAATTCCGTCAAAATTAAAGAAAAAGGATGGAGGTTTAATTGGGTCTTTTTTAAATATTTACTGGGCAGAAACCTTACACCAAAAAAAAAGGAAACTTCGCCAAAACTAGAAAAAAAGTCTTGTTGCCTATGTAAACGCATTTTGCCATGAAGAAGGGGAAAGGTACTAATATCAGTGTCAGTAGTAACGAATTTGTACTATATGTTTACATCTTAAAATTTAAAATATTGATTTTTTCCAAGAAAGAAGCTAATTTCGATGTTTTTTATTATTTATTTACTAATTTGTACTTTCGAAGTAAGAGAGATTTTTAATTCCTTTATAAAGAGACCAATCAATAGAAGTACACAAAAAGATTTCACCCTTTGGTGAAAATTTTAAACTTCACTGCTAATTTTTTTTTAATATTTCGACCTCTGTTAAGCATTCTGGCCGTCAACCCGTTAACTTTTTACAACAAACACTTATCTGTGTTCTATGATGGCGATTGTATTAAAAAATTAATTTGAAAAGCCAAATGTGTCATATTGTCTTTTTGATTCATTGTTTTATGTGAACGAGCGGCACAATAAAATTAATGGGGGAAGCAGGAAAGTTTTCACTGAAATAAGTTACATTCACAGTCGAATATGAGAAGTTAGGAAAACCAAAATATATACATAAGTTTCTATGTTGCTCTTTAGTCATTGGCTTGAAATAGAAATATAATTAAAGAATATTTAACAGACGAGGGGAAAAACAAAATGCGCCTATTTAAACCTACTAGTGTCACGTTTAACATCTACCTTACCTTCAAACTATTAGTATAAACAAAAGTTGAATTATATTAATAACAATATTGAAATATGAAAATTTATTATTCAATAAAAATAACATATTTATGTTGTTTCAAAACTCAGACAGTTGTTTATATAATTTAATAATTTTACCTTTTCTTGTATATTTTTTTAGTCATGTGAAGAAGCTATTTCTAAGCTGTCCTCGGCTGGCTCAAATCAGCAACAATCTGTGTACTATACAGTTAATCAAATATTATATCCCCTGGTGCAAGGGTGTGAAACAAAAGACTTAAAAATTATTAAAGTGAGCAGAGAATTTTAAAAATAAGTTTGCAAGGCAACTAATGGGCATTGTTTTTTTTCTGTTTTCCAGTTTTGTTTGGGAATGATGCAACGTCTGATTACCCAGCAGGTAGTCGATCAAAAGGGTGCACGTTACATTACCGATGCTTTGTGGATGCTAATGGAACACAACATTGAAGAAGTCAAAGTTTTGCAAACTGTTACTTTACTGCTGACCACTAATACCGTTGTACATGGTGATACCTTGGCAAAATCGCTTGTACTCTGTTTTCGCCTGCATTATACGAAAAATTCAACGATCGTTAATACCGCTGGAGCAACTATACGCCAATTGGTATCGTTGGTTTTCGAACGTGTTTATTTGGAAAAAGATTCCTTGACAACCATTCAACAGAGGGATGCTTCTGGTAATATTGTTGAGATCGACGTCAGTGACAATAGTGTTACGGGTGTCATTAATAGCGCCAATGTACAAGGCTCTCAACACGAATTGACTACGTTTGCATCAGATGCTTTCTTTTTGTTTCAGGTGAGTTTGCAGAAGAAGAAGTAAAATTCAAATAAATAAGGACTATATTTACTTAGATATTTGCTTTAAAATTATCAAAAGTAAATTTTGCAATTGTCAGAATAAATTAATTCTTCTAAATCTCGACTAGGAAAAAATATTAGAAAACACCAACATTTTTCAATAAATATGTATGTATGTATGTGTGTAATTGCATTAATGAGTCATGTTTTGAGAGATGATGTGCAACTGCGATTTAAAGAAACATAAAGTGTATTTGTTACGCTCAGAGTTATAACAAAATATTTTTGGAAAGATACAGGTTTGCCTTTTATTTTGTAATTTTGTTAAACCTGTCTATCTGTCAAGAACAGTAATAGTCCTTAAAAATCGGTAGAATCGGTTATTAAGGAAAATGATTAAATTGTGAAATCATGTATTTTTTTCTGTATTTGAAATGTATTCGGGCACTCGATATTACCTGTGAAGTTGTCTCTGCACAATTGTGCTACTTATGACTCAACAGTTCTCTCTCCAAACTCATATGAGCAAAGTTTCAAAACGAATTTCCTAATTTGTTAATATATTCTTGTCTTATTATCAATTTCAAATTCTTTTTTAGGATCTCGTTCATCTGGTCAATGCTGATCCACCATTGTGGCTGATAGGCATGAATGAAATGACACGCACTTTTGGCTTAGAATTGTTGGAAGCAGTTCTTACAAATTTCAGTGCAGTATTTCATGAAAATCGTGATTTTCGCCTTTTGCTAAAAGAACGTGTTTGCGCCTTAGTCATTAAACTTTTCTCACCCAACGTTAAACATCGATCATTGCCCACCCAAAACGTAAATGGTAATGCTAATACAGCAAGCGATAAACCCTATTTTCCAATTAGCATGCGTCTCTTAAGACTGGTAGCCATTTTGATACAAAAATACCATACAATATTGGTGACAGAATGTGAAATATTCCTGTCATTGATAATCAAGTTTCTGGATCCCGATAAGCCACATTGGCAGCGAGCTTTAGCTCTCGAGGTGATACACAAACTGGCTACAAAACCTTCATTGGTGGCATTCTTTTGCAAATCGTATGACTGTAAGAATCATGCAACCAACATTGTTCAGGATATGATTAGCTCTATGGGTACCTATGTGCGCTACTCGCTAATTAACTCAGCGGCATGTAAGCGGAATATTATTGTTATGTTTAAATTTTTATATTTTTTCAAATTTCCCTCATTTGCCAGTATTAAACGGACAGCCGAATGGCGCACAGCAATTGAATTCTTTAACGGCTCATAACTCCAATAACCAATGTGGTTTTGTGTTTCGTGGTGCCTACCTGCCGTTAGTGGCCACCTTTGCTCCAGGCTTGTCTAAAGCTGTTTAGTAAGTAAATTTTTTATAAAGAATTATAGTGGTTTTCTTAACAAAAATATAACTTTGCAAATATAGTTTGGAAATGTTGGACAAATTAGAAGCGCCTAACATACCAGAAAGTTACGGCATATCTATGGCATATGCCATTCTTTTGGACATAACAAGATCTATAGGTGGAGTTATACAACGTACACCAGAAGCGGTAAGAAAACTATTAATTATTTACATTCCCATTTGAATACTTTGTGCGATAAAACTAATTTTGCCTTTAAAATTTATTACCATATTATTTATTTATTTTAACTTTAATTTTATTCATATTTATTACTATTAAAATTATAATAAACTAAGAAAACGAAAAGCACTAGCAGCTAATGGCTATTGGCTTTATTACAATATTAAAAATCTAAATATTAGCGATTTTTTCTGCATTGCAAAGAAATCGGAACATCTGAATTGTTTAGCTAAATTATTGTGCTAGAAATATTATTTTATTCTAATTGCTAAATAAAAGAATATTTTATTCGCTGCGTTCATTCGTGAAATATTATAAGTATTCAACGATTCAAATTCTGAACGTTCTTAGAAACATTCCAACATCACTTTTACTGCCGTATCAGTTCACCTTTTGTTTGAACTTTTTGTTTTTGTTTTCAATATGTTAATGTTCGTACGTCATTAACTGGCACACAAATACATACATACACATATGCGACATTCTTATAATCTAAATTTTATAAAAAAAAAATATTTTATTTTGTTGTTAATGTTTGTCATTTGCAGCATCCCACACACAACATGGCTGTTATAACGGAGGAAGAACATAAACCGTTATGTCTGCAACTTATAAATTCCAGCTGGTCTGGCTTATTATCTGCATTTGTACCCCTTGTTGATGCTTCCATCGACGAAGCCACCACCGATAATATTTTGAAAGCGATGCAAAATTATGCCGCTCTATGCGGCATTATGGATTTACTTAATCCTCGTGATGCTTTTATAATGGCCATATGTCGTGCTTCATTTCCACCCCACTATGCCATGTCCATATTTGCCAACAATCCGCATATGGATGTAGATTTTCGTTGTCACACACGTACGAATAGCCAAGACTTAAACAATCAATTTATGAACACGTGCCAAGACTCTGGGGACTTTCGCCAGCAAATTGTGGCTGTGGGTACACCACTGCCAAGCGCATCTTTGCCGCACAGTGTTATGCAAGCTCCCGTTATGTTGACAACGAAGAACTTGCAATGCATGCGTGCAATATTGTTTCTGGCGCACAGTAACGGCAGCATTTTGGGTACATCTTGGCACATTGTTTTACAAACGTTGCAGCATTTAGTATGGATATTGGGTTTGAAACCCTCAACGGGCGGTAGCTTGCAAGCTTTTCCCAAGCCAGCTGTGGAAGCCAATGTGGGCATTCAAACAGCTGTAATGGCCGATTTGCCAGTTTTATCACAAATGCTAAGCCAACTTTTCGAATCCAGCCAGTATTTGGACGATGTGGCATTGCATCATTTAGTCGATGCCCTTTGCAAATTGTCCCATGAAGCCATGGAACTGGCTTATGCTAATAGGGTGAGTATAATAATAATAATATGTTTTTATTGCATTTGTGTTTAAATCATGCAATCTGATTTTTTATTGTTCAGGAACCCTCACTTTTTGCTGTGGCTAAGCTCTTGGAAACGGGTTTAGTTAATATGCCTCGCATAGAAGTTTTATGGCGTCCCTTAACAAATCATTTATTGGAGGTTTGCCAACATCGTCATATACGTATGCGTGAGTGGGGTGTGGAGGCCATTACCTATTTAGTGAAATCTGCTTTGCAATACAAACACAGTCAGCCATTGAAGGAGAATATGGTAAATTAATGTCTAATATTTATTTGAAGAAATGGTTCAATGTACTTCATTGAAAACTGCGTCTATATTTCATAGATGCTATCTGAAGACTACTTTTTAGACTGAATCGACATTTTGATCATACAATTCCATTATCGATTACTGTAATTGTCTTCTCACCAAGTTTGAGTTTAAGTTGTTAAAGTCCAACGAACAAAATAATGCATTAACTTTGCCCTGCGGAGACTAAACTTAAAAATTATTAGGAACTTAATCAAGATAAAAACTGGGGAAGGTTGTCTTCTCTACTTTAGTTAGGAGAGCAATTTGTGAACTCTATGACTATATTGGTATTGCGGAAGCTGTGTCTAAAAGTTTATTTGTAACAGCCATTGAAAGAACAGTGTCCGATTAATTTTAAAGAAAATGGCTCAATGTGAATTTTCTGTGCTGCTTTAACTTTCCATTAATTCTATTAATGCTGGCAATTCAATTCAGTGGTTAAAAAGTAGTTTACTGAGTTCCGTTGTAGTCACAGTAGCACAAATAAGCGCAAACATTGAGGCTGCCCAAAAACGAGTTATCACATCGTTTACCCGAAAGAGGTTTTATTAGTGAATATTACTTAGAGTTTTTACCCAGTTTCAACCTTTACTTTAAAAAAATGCCGTAATTTCAAAATGCAAAAGTAGATGTGTACTCACCTTCGTGTTATATTTATTATTAAATATTTGATAAAGGAGTATTTCAAAAACCAATTACGAAAACCCGATTTCATCGTTTTTTAACAAAAATATTTTGGAAAATGGTTCATAGTTTTGGAATGACTGATAATGACGATACGTTTTTCTCTTGCGAAGTTTCACATGCATTTTTAATGTGCCTTTGACACGTGCACTCATTATCAATCGTTTTTTTTAACATAAAAAACTGATTTCCAGCATCTAATAGTTCAGACTGAAGATGCTTTGCTCAAAAATTTACCAAATACTGCGCTGTGTGTTTCATTCGTAATTTTGTTTAAAGATTTTACTTTTGTTGGTTTTTGTACTTAAACTTTAATGGCAATTCCGCAAAAAATTACGAAAACTTATGCATTAGCCTGATATAAATAGCATTCAGTTACATATTGCTGCAGTTGGAAATTAGTTTTATATGTCGCTTTGGTAAAATTATCATTTCGGTTGGAGGTTTTTTTCGGGAGGTTTGTTTTTTGGGATGCGTTAAAGCTTTCTTCTAATTATGTTTTCATGTTTTTTTTTTAACTAACAGAGTTTGCAGACCATGCTTTTAAGTCCTTTATCCGAGCTGTCGACTGTGCCGCATGCTGATGTCAGACAAAGACAGTTGGACTGCGTTCTCCAAATTCTAAACGGAGCTGGTGAAATATTATCGTTTGGATGGCCCGCAATTATAGAAATCATAGGCGCTGTAAATGAACATCACGGGGAACCGCTGATACGTACTGCTTTTCAATGCTTACAATTGGTTATAACCGATTTTTTGACTGTTATGCCGTGGCGGTGTTTGCCTCTGTGTATCAGCACGGCTGCTAAGTTCGGCTCACAAACCCAAGAATTAAATATTTCCTTAACAGCCATTGGACTAATGGTAGGCGGTTACTTAAGCAAGCACCATTGTAGTAATTCATTTTCTATTTTTCTATAGTGGAATATCTCTGACTTCTTTAATCAAAATCAAGACAAATTAATGTCGACACAAGTTGATGATTCAACTATTTTGCCAGATTTTCCTGGTACGGTTAAAATGCCACAATTTGACAAGTTATGGATGTGTTTATACGCCAAATTGGGTAAATTATTACAAGTCAATCAATAATCCAATAGCACAAGAATAAGAAAATAAACAAATTTACTTCAAACAGGTGAACTTTGTGTTGATTCACGCCCCGCCGTACGCAAATCTGCTGGACAAACCTTATTTTCGACCATTTCGGCACATGGTAGCCTATTAAATCCGCCCACTTGGCAGGCTTTAGTTTGGCAAGTTCTGTTCCCGTTGCTGGATAATGTACGAGCACTATCAAGCTCAGCAAGTAATGAAAAAGTGGATGCCAGTGGCAATATTCTAATCCATCACTCTCGTAATACAGCCCAAAAACAATGGGCAGAAACTCAAGTTTTGACACTATCAGGAGTTTGTAGGGTAAGTACACTTGTGCCTGTTGACATAACTTTAGCTTGCCATTAAACACTTGAGGCTTGCTTGATGTTGGCTGGCACCTTCTTTTCAATCAGTTGCAGAGAATGGCAAGTGCCTGCCAGCAATGATTGTTTTGTGTCTATAAGAGAACACCTTAAACTAAATAGATATTACGTTTTAATTTTTCTAAAAGGTTTTTAACACCAAACGTGATTTAATTCAAATGTTGGGCGATTTTGATCGAGCTTGGTCTTTGATCTTGGAATTTATTCAAAATGCCGCTCTAAGTAAAAATGGAGAAGTTTCTTTGGCCGCATTAAAATCATTGCAAGAAATTATGTATCACAATGCGGATACAAAACAATCCATTAAAACAGACGACAAAGCAAAACTAAAAAGTGAAGAAATTTGGAATGTAAGTTTAACTTTTCGAATTATATATGTTGAAAATTGTTAAATTTTCTTAAATTTGGTGCAGATTGCCTGGAAAATATGGCTAAATATTGGCACAGAGAGCACTAAAACAACGGCCAAAAATCAGGATTCAACGCAAGAAGATTTCTATATACCCAGTCAAGCTTATTTAACAGCATTAATGCAGATATTTCCGGCCATATTTCAGCAGATACAAAATAGGTAAAATACATTTGAATGCCTTTAATGACGTCTACAAAGAAGTGCTTCGTTTGAGATGTTCTCATATACATATTTATTTAATTGTGTCTGTTCCTCCAACAGAGTAAACGCTGTTATCATTCACCAATAGTTTAAAGTTCTGCGTTGGCACAGCACATCGCGGCTTTGGTGCTTTTGCATTACGATAATTTTTGAACAAAAATTACTTTTTTAAACTTGTTAGTTATTTTGCTTTGGCTTTAAATGTTCAGAACATCTAAAGCTTTTTCCTGTGGGGGGGGAGTAGATGTTGCTACTTTTAGAATGCTAATAGCTCTTATCCCCAGATGCCAAAACCGAAATTACTAAAACACAAGTAATCCAGTAATTCATAACCAGCTCTTGATAGCCTGCAAAATCGCATTAAATTGCAATAATTTTACAACTTTGCTGAATCTTTGCTAGAGTCTAAAATTGTTTTGTTCAACCCTCATACAATAATTGGCTACTGATAATTCTCAAAACCGAAATCCGGCTCTGATCCCGGTCTGCAGCAGGTTAAACAATGTTCTCTTAAAACGATTTTATTGATGGCGATTAAGGAAACATGTTTTCTTTTGATGTCTTTCCACATTTTGACAGATTTTAAAGATTTTCCATTCAATATCGCTGAGATTTGAGGATAAAGTAGCAGTCGCAAATTTCTTTTCTAATAGATTCGGCTTCTAAAAGTAAATTGGTATCAAAGAGAAGTACTACATGATATTCATCAGGTTAGCTGCTAACATAGATGTTAAATATCCAACTAGGTCTAGTGTAAAAACACACAAAACCTGTTTTCCTGTGGCCGAAACCTGTTTTAACGCTGAACCCATATTCGAATGTTCTGATCTTGTTTTTATTTCACAGATTTAAACCTACTGATTTTGATAAATTTTGTACAGTCCTAACAAATGCTGTTTGTATACCCGTACAAACGGAAGCAGTTCCTTATATAATGTCTTCAGTATCCGACTCACTGTTAACGCCACTACACGATAGTATCCTAGAATGTATGGAATTGATACAGAGGGTAAGATTACAACATTCACCAGTTCAAATTTTTACCGGTGTTTATATTTCCAAATTCTGTATAGGAAGCTACAAAAGAAGATTCAAATTTAAACAATATGATTCCTGCGATATTCCGTCAGTTGTTGGTCTTTAGTAAATTTGCTTGTACGCCACCGGTATTGCAAGTGAGCGAGCACCAAAAATATGCCAAAACAACGAATCATTATGGTAACAATAGTTCAGTTGAAGTTTTTAGCATGAACTACATACCATTTGGAGAAAAATCTATAACTATATGTGTTAAATTATACCAAATGACAGCCATGGAAGAGTCTGTAATGCAGGAGCACATCTTGCATGAAATAATTAAGGTAAACTGGCTGCCGCTATTGCGCAGACGAAATCTTTGCTCAACCTCTTATTTTCTAACTTTTGCTTAGGCTTTACGCACACCTCTGGCTATGAAATATAAATGTTTGGCATCAAGCACTTGGAAGCTGGCGATTTCAAGCTTAATAACAATTTTACACACCGGTCTAAAGGTTGCCCGGGCGAAACTCAACCATTTTACAGGCATGTGGGATGATTTAGCTGATACTTTGGACAAATTTTTATTCCCTCAAAGGTTGAGAGTGTGACAAAAATTGTGTTTCTTGACTCTTGAAAATTGTTTGCTTCATTTCGTTTTAGTGTGTGTACGATTGAAGATCGTGGCCTTGAAGAGATCGTCTTGGATGAGACCATTGATTGCCAAGTCATCGAGCTATTACGTGATGAAGTTTTGCCTTATGCCCATGAAATGCCCCATCAGTTTATAATGCAAATTGTGGTGCTGCTTAACAAGGGCTCCATACATTCCGCCTCTGATACCAACATTTGTTACGAATCTGATTGGAAATTGAGAGAAATTTTCGCTAAAACCTGTTTTGAAACATTGTTACAGTTTTCTCTTTTGGATGATAATTGTAATAGCAATCGCTCAACTATTAGCTCTTCGGTCATGGCTTCGAACTCAGCAGTTAGTGCTTTAAATGCGAATATTGCCAATGCTGTAACTGGCACGGCAAATGGTGGCAAAGATTTTGCGGGTCGTTTAGCCGTCACTGCATTATTACATCGTTTCCAAGAAGTATTGAAACGTTTCAATGATGACGAAAGACAAAGCGGAAAATGTCCTTTACCCAGGTAATATTTAAGGTTTTGTATTTTCGTAGAGCCCAATATTGAGACAATTTATTGTTTACAAACTAAGATTTCGTTTATCGGAAATATCATTTGTTTTGAAGGCCATTGCAACTCTTGTAATTTCAATGAAAAAAGCTCCAGCATCAAAAGGTGAGACAAATAATTTCTTTCTTTAGCCTATCTTTTTGCTTAGCTAACATTTTTGCTGTATTACTCTAGTGAATAAACCAGCTTGGGATCAATTAATTGGTCTTTACCCGTATTTAGTTGATTGTACTACAACCACATCGCCGGAAGTATCTCGTTCTTTGCGAGAAGCTTTACTACAATACACAGACTTATTACAGGCACCAAAATGTTTAGCAATAGATTCTATTAACCAGTCCTCTGCAAACGAACTAACAACGCAATCAAATGGACAAGAGTGAAGACAAGTTTTCCTTACGAACACCAACATTTCACCACAACCGTAAAATTACTTATTAAAAGCATTTTAAATGGGAAAATTTAAGTTAAAAACTTTTTATTCATAATACCAAAACATAAAAATTAATTTTCAAAAGTCATGCGTAGAAAAACATACATAAAAATATGACATTAAACAAGTTTAAAGTGGACGTAATGAACCGAATCGGGAGAGCAACAGTAATTAGCAATTATTCATACATAAATCCTCATACAATAACAATAATCACACAAAAATAATAATTTATACATACATACATTTTTACATAAACACATACTTATGTAGAACGAAAAATAAAAATATGAACTAACGAATTGGGAGTCCTTGCTGATTGAAATCGTTTATTTGGAAAGGCCGTCAGTGCTGGGAATCATTTTATGAGGCCATTAACTATATATTCCCATACAAGAAGTTCTTCATTTGAAAGAATTATTCGATTTCCCTCACAAAATACGAGAATTTAAAAACATTGAAAAACAAGCTGAATTAATCTGCTTCGTGACGTCTTTCCTTTTGGAGGAAAAGCTTTGCCCAGTAACTCAAAATTATTGAAAATCTTCACACACATGTTCATGTTGTTGATTATTACGTTGAAAAGCTTGCAAGAGCTTAAAGCCTCAGACTCCGATAGCATAAAAACAACAAGCATTACGTTAGTACCAATGGTTTTAGCAAGATCCTTCATCACCAACATCTTGGCTTTAAGATTGATACGGCCCAAGGCTGTCATTAGCTTCTTATGTTACTAGTTGTCATTATAGTGCTGCAAGAAATCTTTAAAGCAACTGCTAGTTGTATATATTTTGGAAAAATTGGTAAGTGAAACGATGTATTATTTATAACTTATTGGATCATTGTCCTACTCAATATCATTCTCTCTGCTGTAAAAAATGTGTTATTTGCTCTCCCCTAAAAGAAGAAATTCAAATACTGAATTGTGCCGTAACTCTAACAAGGCTTCAATTTAACTGGTGCAATATCCTTTCCCTTAGAAACTCTGTAATATACAATAAGGACTTGCAACCAGTATAGGAAATTGTCCGGCAAAATTTTATGTATTCCTGTGCTTACGCTTAGATTGTAATGACGGTAATGGGCACAAATGTTGTAAATTAACTAGTATGAAGGGGTTCTTAATGTTTCTTTATACGAGTACTGTGCAAGTTTCTATCGTTTGGTCTATTCAGTGCGAAATATATTATACATCTTATACAACTTCTTTTAAAGGTGTCTCTCCTTCACTGCAGACCAGTAGTTGTTCCTGGTCTTGAGATAACAGTTTTCTACTCTTATGTACATACATTCTGCCAAGTTCCTCATGCTTTCTAACACTTATTTCCTAATTTAATTGTAAAATGTTCCTTAGATTGCATCATCTGTAATAACAAATTTTTAATATATACTACTGCAATCTGGTGAAAGCATCTGTGTGTACGATTTTCCTGCTCAAATGATTAATGCCTCTACAATCATAGTTTTCAATTGAGTTCCTTAATAATTGTTTGGTGTGCGGCGAAATCTGTGTCTATCATTTCATCTCTGCAAGAAATTGCCCCGAGTTGTTAAGTCGTCAAAACAGAACAGCACATCAATTTCCTTCTCAGTAGCTTTAAACATTTGAAACAATAACAGCGATCTGGAACCGAGAACGATTTTACAAACTTATGACAGTACGAGCATACGAAAGTCTCTGAGGGTCACGTGTATTCGAAAGTAACAGATAATTTTTTATTATCCTTCTTTCTCCAGCCTCGTTTAAACTCTGTGCCAATTCCTAGGAGTCGGGAGTTTAAATGCTGTTCTGTTCACGTTTCGTGTGTTCTGTTCCGTGATGACAAATTTACTATCGTATAATATAAAAATTACCACCTGTAAAGTGTTTACCTTTAAAGGAATAGAAACGTTCAAAATGCTTGCTGTCAGTCGCGTGTAAGTCATCAAAAATATGTGATCTTGCGTATCACTCATTCTAGTTACTATAAACAGGCATGTTAACCATTTTGATCGTGTCTATCGCGCTTTAAGTCTTCTAAAAATAGTGGCTATTTCTTAATCATTTAAGCCGGGTGTGTTGCCACAACTCAATAACTTTGTCGATATCTTGTGTTGTTGCCGTGCAACTAGAGATTCTTATAATAAAATTGTAATTGTAGTGTAATAAACTGACCGTCCTACACTTTGTTTGGTGGTCAAAATTAGCGTTCAAAATGTTTAACGTCACTGATTGGGTTTTGTTGTTTGCTTGCCTGCCTTTCTATGTCGTTCGCTTAACAACGAATCTGCGAGCGAGCAGCTTGTTATTATTACACATGTGTATGTGTATGTACATCATCAGCTTGTCATACGCGAAGGCAATAATATTAATCAAAATTTCGTTAATTTTGTTCTACATATAAATCAAAATTTCTAACTATTTAAATTCTGAACTACATACATACATACATAACTACGATATATCTTTACAAAAATTTTACAAATTAAAATCAATTTTAGTACTAACAATATAAACGAAAAAAAAGAAAACTTATTTAAGAAATCAAATACATACATATATTTTGAAATTTTACCTTTAAAACAAAAACTTAAAGTTTAACACTAAATTAACAAACATTGAAAAATGCAAATATTATTATTAAAATACTTAGAAAAACCAAAATGTACCTTTTTTGATTTTGGTTCTTTTTCAAATGTCCAATTTTTTTTTTGTTGTATACGAGATGTCATAAAAATATTTTTCTATAGCAAAAAAAAATTTGTTTTGAAATTATTCTTGATAAGAAAGCATTTATTTTAGCATCACAAAATCCTTAATTTTGGTATTTCCGAACGAAATGCCAGAATGTAAATAAAAAAGCATAATAGGCCGTTCAGCGTGGCAAAGAAATTAAGAATGTACGCAGCTTTAAGTTGAAATCACGTACAGAGTCGGAAAAATTTCGTAAATACCTGATGGTACAATTAATAAAATAATATTCCGAAAATTTTTTTAAATTTCTGATAAGGAAGCGCATATGTTTAAAAAAAAAAAGTGTTCCACATGAAAAGTGCATTTCGACGAAATCGAGCAAAAGCTATTGCCAAATGTAAATAGTGTTATTTAGTATCGACTTGATTTCGTCTGAAATCATGAACCTTCTTAATTTCCTGACACGCTCAACGGACTATAGCAAATTTACTAAATATTTAATAACATGAAACATTTGTTTTAAATAATTTAAAATTTATTATTATTTTTCACTTCAATTCTGGCGCTGCTTTGTGAGGTATAAAATTAGGGCGTACATATTTTGACCACAAGTATTTAACTCAATTTTTTTTGCTTATTTTAATTTTATTTTGTTTAATTATAAAAATATACATTTGATGTGATGTGTGTCATGACACAAACACTTAGATTTATCGTTTAGTCGTTCAGTCAAAACACTTCTTAAATTTGCGGGAGATCACAAAAAAGCCTTTAACTTATAGAGACAGTTTGCCGGCAAGATGCAGCTTGGCTAAAAACAGTTTGTCCAAACGCCACAGATATTAAAATTCCACAATTTTATTACATAAAGCCAAAAATTTTATCTTACATATATTTCACTATGTTGAAAGTTTGGGGGCATAAAGTATATGGCGCCTTTAATATATAAAAAGGTCCTAACTTAGTTTTTTTTTTAATCAAAGTCAACTTTTCTTTGCAATTTTAATACAAGATTTGGACATTAACAATAAATTAGGGCCTTTGTATATTAAGGCAACGATATGATTCCGCAAATAGAGATTTGTTTTTCTTTCAAGAGAAACAATTTTATTTATGTTTAATAATGACTACAAACACAAACCTGATTTAAAACTTAATTTCTTTCAATCAGAAAATTTCGAATAAATATTAAAAAAAATTTAAAAATAAATGATTTTTAAACCGTATTAAGCTTTACAAAAGAATTTTATTTAAGTTTAATTAAAAGTGATGAAATATAAACATTTTAAATATACAATAATTCTATACAATCCATAAACTGGCGTATTCCAACATAAAAACCAATTAATTTTACCATTTAAAAGTTTTAAAGAAAAAATTAAAATTAAAAATACCGATAAAACTTTGTAGTGAACGTTTTTATTATAATAAATAAACAAATATATAAAAATAAAATAAAACTGCACTTGAAAACTGTTTTGGATTATATTCGGTTGGATTCCTGTTTGGGATTGTGTCAACTCCAACTTTATTTCCAAATGCACACGTTTATTTACATTTATTATGTATTACTTGCGACAACTCGAGAACAGGGATGCACTTGAAAGTTAAAACTATAGGTGCCGCCTAATGACGCATTTAGCACTATTTAAACAATTTCTCTACTTTCTTAAATGCCACAAATGTATTTTAAAGAATTCTGTTTCATTTTTGCAAATGTGCCAAAGAGTATTTTCGTTCTAAATTTTGATATAGGCGAGAAAGAGGAAACGACCGTTTGCCTCCAACCTAATCTAAACAAAGCATTTACTCATCAATTAGATGAGTAGTGGTTGCCATTTGCAGTTTGTTAGTAGGAATTATGAGATGTTTTTTTGAGGGAACTTTGGATACTTGGCCAATAATCGAAGAAAAACTTATACTACAACAAGGTTTACAAAACGTGGAAATGTATTTTAAAAGTAAGTTCTCTTTTTGCCAGAGCAAATTTTAAATTTTATAGGCGAATCTTGGCTAAAAGAAAATGTAAACAAACAGAATTTGGCGCTTTTGGCTATTAAGACTCCATTGCATCCCGAAAAGATTGTATCAGTTTTATTCGAAGCCCAACATTAGCGTGAATGGCGGACGGTACTGGCAAATGAATCATGATTTCTTTATGCTTCATATCAAGGCAAATCATTTGGAGGAAATTTAGTGGGAAGAGGACGGCGCAGCATCACTTTATTCGGCCAAGTGTTAGGTGACAGAATCATTTCTAGAAACCTTATCTAGACCTGTGAATTGGTCACCTTGTTCGTGTGATTTGACACCTATGGACTATGGTGCGTCACTCCTACTGGTCTATATTGAGAAACCAGCTACAATTAATTACTTCGAAGCCAACATACGACGGGCTATTCACTAAATAGGAGCACTTACGCAGGAAAAAGTGACGGAGGCGACATATAGAGGAACAAAATTCTGATATTTTGATGTTATTGTTTCATATTTTGGGCAAACCGGTTTGGGTAATATGCTGCTTTCGAGGGTGTGGCGTATGAATGGGAGTACACTAAAAACTAGACATATTAAGTTTGTCATTGTGACACCGGTAAAATAAACAAGGTAAATAAACATTTAACGCCATTAAAAACATCAGTCGTAGTAGTTTTGCAGGGCGTATGATTAATAATACGCGTACAATCGGCATATTTCTAAAGTATACGCAGCAAAATATGTGCGTGGATGTGTGTGTGTGTGTGTAAGCAAATTGGCCCGAGTATGGCGGCTGAAAATTAATCTCCACTGAATTCCTAAGAGCAACCACAGCCTGGGTTAAAAACAAACATGGAGATTTTTTGAATGACTGACATGTTACGACTACAAGATGACTAATAACAACAAATATTGATACTTTGGGATGCCATCATATATTGGAATCAAGGAATAAGAGCTAAAACTGTGAAACCAAAAAAGCTTTGGACTTAAATCATGTTACGCAAATCCGAGGCTTTTCCAATACTATATGTACTTAACGCTTTTAAAATTTCACGAGACCGGAATGATTATGTGGAACTCCAAACACTATTTCGAATAAAAATGTTCAACCAAAATATCGACACTACCCATCCCTCAGCTACTGAAAAACTGTTCAGTTTCAAGAACAAATGAATTCCTGTAGGAAATACCTGACAACAGTACAAAATCTTCCAACATTTAGAAAACACTAAAACGTATTCAAAATTACAACATGCCAGAAGTTTAGAAACTTAAACTTAATAATTCACGCAATAATTTCACACGAAGCTTGAGGAAAATTGCAAATATCTCTTTTTTTTAACATCGTCAGTAATTTGGATATAGTGTTTTCAGAATTTATAATTATGGAATGGAGTTTTGTGAAATATAATAAATTAAAACACATTTTGTATTTAATCTAAATAAAATTTTTTATTTAATTTATTTTTATTTTCTTTTTTTTATCATTTTTAATAATAAGTATAATAACATTTTATTTTTGTGTTTTGGTTTTTAATTAACTTAATTTTTTCAATTTAAATTAAATAATATAGTTTATTTTTATCTTCTTTAAATGAATTGTATAATATTAGAATTAGGCAATTGTTTGTTTTTTTTCGTAAATGTCATTTCAGTTTTATTATGTTCTGGTTGTCAAACGTTATGAAGTTTATTTTTATGAGCTGACGCTTTTTAATTAACGAAATTTATTCTCATTTGACCGTTATTTGCTTATTTTTGTTTATTTTCTTTCAAAGCGATTAACGGTTGTCTGGTTGTGATAGTAGTTTGTTTGTGAAGGCGAGAAATGAAAACAAAACAAAATAGTTGAATAACGTTTCTTCGCTCGTGTTTTATTTGTTTAAGTTGTTGTATGAATACCCAAAAAATGTTGTTTTCTATGTTTAAATCTATACTAACCACACCAAAGAGGGGGAGAGGAAATTTGTTTTTAATTTTCTCTTAACATCTCAATTTACTTTCTTTGTTTAAATTTTATTTTTTTAAGTGCAACATTGGTTTTATAATGTTTGTTTTAGGGTGTTTGTTTGTTTGATGGATTTATTCAATTCTGCTGGTTTTCTTTGTGTTTTTTCTGTGTTTGTAAATTTTTTTTTCAAATTTTCGAGCAGCTGAAATGGATTTATTAAGAGGTTTTTGTCATTTTTTCTATACAAAGTGTTATACATATTTTTTTTTATTATTTTAATCATGTGTTTTTATTAATTTATACTTAATTTGTTTTACAATTATATTTATAACTTAAATGATACATTGCTATTTCAATTTTTTTTTAATTTGTTTTTTCTTGTATTTTTTAATGGGTCCTATTTATTACTCAGGATTTTAACTGTTTTATAATTTTAATTTACTAATGTATGTAATATAGTACAAGTTTTGTAAGGTTAGAGTCTGTATAGATTTTCTATTATGAAAGTTATTTTAATTCTTTCCAGTTTTTGCCGTGGTGTAATATGTTTATTTTTGTTTTTATTAATGTATGTATGTATGTATGTATAATGCAATATTTTTTATATGTATATGTATATATTTTCTAACAAAAACTTTAGTTCTTAAATGTTTTATCTAAATTATTAAGGTGTAAAAACGTTTTATTTAGCGTGTAAAAAACTTGTTCTAGTTTATTTTTTGTGTAATTTGAAAATAAAATAAAAACTAGTATGTCTAGTACAAATGAAACATTTATAACAGATTAATTAGCCAAAATACATACATACATACTCGAATATAATGGTGCTGACAAAAACGGTTTGAACCTACAAAAATTCTATAAATCAAGTCAAGTTTTTCTTTGCACAGAAAGAAACCACCTGCATTGGACCATGTTAAGTTCATATTTTTGGAAAACAGATTGTTTTGCTTAGTTTCAGTGTTTACACTGCAACACCGCTTTTCATATAAAAATATTGACACATTGAAACAACTCTATCAAACCTAAACAATATACATATATTGTTATAGATAATAGCCGGTTCAGCGTAGCAGAAAATGAATAATGTCAGACGAAGTTAAGTGGTTTCGCATGCATGACAATAGCCGAACGACTTCATTTTGCTTAACGCAATCGTTTTCAAACTGAAATTACAATAGACAACGCTGTGTTTTTTCAACCATGAATTTCTTTACAACCATTATATACACGTTCAATCATATACATACGCCTCCTGACCAGAAAAAATTGCGCATGTTCTGAATATTAGTTTTTGACTTGCAAGGCAAACTTACAAGTTATAACTGCACGGAATGTCCATGATGTTAATAACAGACTTTTATAGTTGTGCCTGTGACTAAGCTAAGGCGACCCATGCATGCCATCGAATCCAATAGCAGCGTGGCCGACATTACATTAAGAAATAATCTTAATGTGTTTAATAGTGCGCAAATCTTTGAACGTCTGCAACTGTCTGCTAGTGTTTCCAGTTGCGCCAAATATACAACTCTGAGCTCATCGAATGAACACGTTTTAAGACTGAGTACCCAAATTAAAATACGACTACTCGACACCCGACAGCCGACAGCTGCCCTTAATACTTTGTAATATTAAGTTAATGGTTTTTTATCTTTTATTAATATTTACACAAATTAAAGGCAAAAGTAAGAGAAACATATACCGACTTGCCGTAAATATGTATGTAAGATTGTATGTATGTATGTATGTATGTAATTTGTAAAAGCAAGAATGTTATGGAAAATGAGCCTAATAGTTATTTACTCGCATATATGTATGTATGTATGTATAAATTATCTATGAAATGAAGTTGAAAAATTGAAGAGCAAAAACGTTTTTGTTTATAAACTTAAGAAAATTTAAACTATTTGTTATACGCTGGTTTTGTGAAATATTTTTAATGAACACTTTCTGGGTTCAAGATTTAGAATAAGTATTTGATTTTTGTAATAAGAAATATAAATTTTTATTTGATAAAGTTTAGGTTTTAAAAGTAATAATATTTATGATAAATATAATACAAGAGTATAAATATGTATTTATTTTAAGAATTTATTTATTTATTATTTTTAATAAAAATTATAATAATGAAGCGCTGTGCCCAGTTGTTTTTTTTTTTTTTGTTTGTTAATTTGTAGTGTTATATCCTTTAAGTTTAAATATTTAACAATTTAAGCAATTATCAGTTTAATGTATATTTTTCTTCAATGATTTTCTTTTGTCCATAATTAATATTTAAAGTAGTTTCTCTTTAAGAAAAATCTAGATTAAATTTTAATTATAATGCTTATGTAGGGTTTTTTGTTATTTACGTGAAGACATGTGGAATTTTTTCTTTACTTATTTTTAGTTTTTATTTTAATAATGATAAACCTTTGATTTAATTTCTTACTTTCCAACTAATGCTAGTTTTTAATTTTATAATTAAATTTTCATTTATCCTGGCATAAGGTGTTGTTTTTAATTACTTTTTTTTTACTATCTTGCGTTTACCCGTAGTAACAATTTTTTTGTGTTTTTTTTTTCTTAAATATTTTTAATGATTTTATAAAATGTTTCGTTAGTTTTTTCAGTTAAATGTTAACGCTTTTATCTAAATGTTTACTTACAATACCAATAAAGTTTTTCCATAATGTATATTTATGATAAAAAATATGGTTGTTATTTGCACGTGTAACAAAAATTAAACAAAACAATAATAAAAAGAAGTCTACATTGAGTATTTCAAGACAGTTTATTATTGATGCAGTATCAATAAGCAGATATTTAAGAAAAATGCATTTAACTCCTTAAGGCTCGCCCTCTTAATCTCTTTCAGTGTTACCTTGCTGTCCCAGTACCATCAATAGTGCCCTCTGCTAGGGGCTGCCCAATTTAATTTGAAATAAATCGTCCGTTGAAGTCATCGGCTCAATTTAATAATAAATGTTTTACAGACATGTTTCCATTGAAATCTATTAGGTTTTGCTGTTTATATATGTACATATATTTATAGATTGTCTAAGTTTTCATTTAGATGGTATTTTGGTAAATCGAGTTTGCTTTTAAGAGAATTGGGAGGTTTTTTAGCCATTTTTATTTAGATTTATTGTTTCAGCTCTATGTATTGCAAGAAAAATACTAAGATAAAGGAAAAGTGAGATCTTTAATAACAGACAAGAAATTCAACGGCTGTTTGCTGGTCTGCAGAAGCTCTTACGAATCAAGCATCTTCCAAAATGTAAAAAAAAAAACGACGAAAGAAAGGAAATGTGGCAACGATGCCGGATGCTTGTCAGCATTTTGGTTTTTTTTTAACTTTTGCTGGCTTACAGAACTGTGATCAACTGTTCAGAACTCGGTTGTCAAATTGAATCAATTGAAATTGACTTGATTATAAACTTTGAAAGGCAAAAATCGTTTTGAATTCTTTTTGTGGCAATCCTGAAGCTCCAAAGTAAAAATCTTTGGTAATCGGAGTTAGTGGTTAAGGTTGTAAAGCACGTTTATTACAAAAAAAAAACACTGTATTATTTTTGGCCGCGGAATTCCAAACATGTGCTTTGTTTTCGACAAATATTCGTAAAATAGAGAAAACATGAGAAAAGTAATCAACTGCCCTGCCAATTTCACCTGTTATGACATCGTGTTGCATTTGTGTAAATGAAAGCGGCCGAAACTGGAACCGAGCCGTCCAACGACGCACAAGTCGAGGCCGTGTGACCGACTTGGGTTTTCATACAGTTTCTTTCTTTTTATTGCATTTGCAATAAATCTATAAAGTAGTAAATAATTATAGAAACTGGTCTTTCTAGTGTTTTTGTTAATGCTTTGATATTCTAATTATATACTTTTGAATTATTATTTATTTGGTTAAATATTTAAGTGTTGTACGTTGTCACAATATCAGTAGAACACATTTTTAATTATAACAGCTGTTATTTTTCGACATTATTGTGCCTCATACCGAATATATATATATAGACAATGTTGTCGTGTTGTGGACAAGATTCGTTGTTCGCACCATGTTGTGCTTTTAGCTTTATACTGGCTTAGAACTGTCTGTAATTGTGTAAGATCTGCTGGTTAGCATCTACCGAAACTAAAACTTCATCTAAAGATACTAAATCAGTATTTTAGCTTAAGTAACAATTAGAATGATGGCGATTGCCTTGATAATTATATCGCATATTGTCCTCTTGTATTATGAAACAATAAAGACGCAGATTCAACAATATTTTAGTGTTAAACTTTGACATTTACAAACGTCATTAAGCTGATAAACGCCAACACTAGCGGTTGTAATTAGTTGATATTATCCCGACTGCACTATATCTTATAGTTCAAAATGTCTTATATGGATAAAAAAAAACATACTTGCGTCTTTTTATGTGAATAACTTTTACTACAACATTTTGCTTAAGAAAAAAAAAAAAACTACGAGAATTTTAAAACTTTTTGTTGAAAATGTTTCTCTTTTAGACCAGACAAAAAATTAAGTGTTTCCTAAATTTTTGAAATATTTCACTCATTATTGTTATACAAGCAATCCTTAAGAGTTTAATGTCATTTTTAAACATATTGTTAATGAAACGAATAATTTAGGAGCACATTCCGTGTATGAAAATAGCCCAATGTAGTTCTTTCAGAGGAGGTGGATTTTATTGAACTAAAACTGAAATACTATATGCAATTTTTGTTCTGGTTCTTGATTTTTGATCAAAAGTTTCGTTTCTCCAAGAAATATACGAGTACATATACTATAGTATTTTAGTTTTTGCTGATAAAAACCTAAAGCTTTGTGATTTAAGTTTAAGTGTTTTAAAAATCAAATTTTGTTCGATTATGCCACAATTGAAATTATCTGAAATTACTACTTAATAAAGAGTTTTTAATGACTTTCTAGTTTATTGGGATGAGCATGCGCAGCTTTATTTTTGAGTTTTTGCCAAAAACGAGCAGGATTTAGTTGAAAAATTGACTGGTTGTAAATAATTGTTTTCTGTTTTTTCTTTGTATGTTTGTTTCATTATGCGACTTATAACAATATTTTAAGCAGAATATATTTTGTTTCGGTTTAATAGAAAACTAATTTATGACAAATTGAAATAAAATTATTTTCAAAATGCTTTATAGACAAATAAATATAGATGTTCAGGAACTATATAGTGTAAAATATTCATTGTAAGCTCAAATTCTTGACTTTAATATTTGAGATCTTTTCTTCTTTATTTTTAAAGGTTGTAAACGTATATAAGGATAAAATCGGTGGACTTTTCTCTAGTAACATGATCTCATATAATAGTCAAATATGAAAAAAGAAATTGTTTTAATGAAATTAATTTTGATTGAAGTTGCTACTTACAAATTAAGCTGAATGTAGAAAAGAATATATTTTTGTGATTTTATAAACTAATTTTATGAAACTTTTCCTGTCGTTCGTCAATTTGTTATTCTCAATCAATTCGCTGCCCTCAGAATAAGCTCGTCCCAACTTTGGGTGACCAACATTTTAATTTCGAAAAGGGAATAAGGAATGTAGAGTGATCAAGAAGCCAGCATGAGGCACTTTGCCTCGGAACTATAGCAGAACTTTTTGGATTTCATTGTGTTCAACTTTGGACTTTGGCACAATTCGTCACAAAGCACATTGATTTGTAAATCTTTCTTAGGTTCTTTCTTCGCTATGGTATTCGCTAGGCAATGTCCAGTCTCAACTACGGACAGCTGAGAAAACTTGCCAAAAATAATTTCGGAGAAAGATGCGTTGGCATGATTGATTTTTATGACCGACGTAACCATTGTTGCCGGTTTTCCTAGTCGCGTTTCGTGCAGAACACATTGATCTATACAACTTCCGATTAGTTTCTTAGATCTGCATCTCTGTTATAATGAACACGAAACTGCAAAGCTTTTTGCTTGCCAGCAGAAACTTTGGGGCTAATCGAGAGCCTACGACTTATGGAATGATGGCCGAATACTCTACCAGGTCATCCATCGAGACACCTACATACTTTTGGTATGATATCAGTCTTAACTTCTTGCCAAATTAAGAGTCTGGGGAAAAGTGCGTCGGCATGACTGGTTTATACATCTCTCTTAGTCTGGCTGACGGAAGCATTATCGCTAGAGGCCAGCGGTTAAGAAGCCTAATTAGCAATTGTTTGCTAAAATTATGTCAGAAACACAAAATTTTGTCATTGAATTCCCAACAATATTCTTTCCTGGAAAGGATTTTAAGTAGCCGCTTCAACAGAATTTGCACAGTACTTCGTTCTTTAATATGGACACATCTCTGTACTCCTTTTAGATGCACATTCCGTATCGCCAGAGACTTTGAAAGTCCTTTCACAGAACGGTTGTCACGAGGTCCCACAATAACGTTTTACTATTACTCTTCTCCCTTCTCATAGAAGGTAATGTGGGGTATGAAGGCCGAGTACTCCCTATAAAACATTCTTTACCAATTAGCAATTGAATGCAAAGAAGGTCATAATGTGGACACACATATGTATGTATGTGTGTAAAAAATGTTACGGAAATTTAGATTGACAATTCCTTAATTAGAATAGATCTTTTTAGGCTTGTTGAAGACACGCCGTCTAAATAAGAACAACTTTGCGATTCCTTGGCAAATCATTATCACAAAAAGTGTGGCCTGTTCGTAGCGCAAAATGTTTGTGTAACTGTGGCAACTTTGTTATAAGAAGAAAAAAACAGTGCAACGGTAAGGGCTAGTCTTACTCTTAGTAGACAAATCGTTGTCAACAGGATGACGTGTTTTGATATTCTAGTTGTAGGGGCAACGCACTTAAGCTGCAGCACCCTATTTTGTACAAGAATTTCTGAAAAGGTTTCTTTCTAGAATCAAAATTGTACAATCTTAAAATGATTAGATATTTATTTGTTTTGAAACTGAACTCCCGCCAGAACTGTTTATTACGTCCGCCATTTTTTGTTTTTGTAGAACCTACAAAACCATGTTTTTGGCGACTAAGACGCATACTTTTACTGCCAAAACATGAGACAGTGGGGCAAACCTAGAAAAGAAGGGTAATGGCGTCGTCTGATGTCTGATAGACAATATTGTCGTTTGTGGGTTATTTTTTTTGGTGTTAATTAAGACTTGAACAGGCACTGAATTTGTAAAGAATATTTTCTTACAATTTTAAATTCAGTTTGAAGTCAAGTTATTTGGAAATGTTGGTGTTGAGGAATGGATGAAAAACTTCAAAGTTAGACTAAAACCTACATATAGATCGTAAGAAGAACCTTGTAACTGACAATATAATATTAAAATAGTTGGTTTTCTTTATTGCAGGATCATAAGCAAAGAATATTTGGTTTTTGACAACGTTATACATGTAGTATGTTTGAATGTTGAGTTTGAGTTGAAAGAAAACTTGTTTTCAGATTGTGGCATATTTTTGAGATTTATTAAAGAAAGAGAAATAGTGTTTGTTCATAACATGTCATGAATCTTATTTTTATACTCAGCTTATATATAATAAAGCTTCTTAATTTTTTTTTCTATAATTTTATACACAAATAAACAAGAAATTTCATTATTATTTTGAATTTAGTTACTATTAGGTTGCTTTTGTTTTATTTATATCAATTTATCATTACATAAGCTCGGCTTGAAACTAAAAAAATAATTAAAAATATTTTATATAAACAAAAATACTTTTAAGAAAAGTTTAACAACATGTCTATTACTAATTTATATTAATGTATGTTATTTTTATTTTAGTTCAGCTATTTTACATTAATTTTATTATTTCAATTAAGTACATAATTAATGAAACAAATTTGTTTAAAATAATGAACAAAATTAGAAACTGACACTAAAACTTTTAAAGTTTTGGCAGTTATTTCTTTAATAGATTTGTAAAACTTACAAATTGTTTTACATCTTCTTCTCAATTTTATTATAAAAGTACAAACTAAAAACTGTTAGAAACGTGAAAACAGGTTCAGAGCATTTTGGGAATTTTGCGAATTTTCGTTCCATTCAAAAAAAAAAAAAAAAAAAAAAGAGATTTGAAATAGTAACTTGCAAATAAGTGAAAAAGGTAATTTGTTTTAACAAGACTTGGAATCAATGAGTTCCTTCCTTGTTTTCTTCTTAAGTTGTTTTTTTAGTACATGCTAGTGATTCAGTTTTTATTATTTTTTATTATTATTTATTTTTTTTTTATAATTATACAATTTAACATGTGATTTCAACAATGGGTTTCTTTTTATTTATGTACTTTATTTTGTATTTGTTAATTTGATCAATATTAATAATTATTATAATGCACCATAAATTATAAAAAATCAAAAAATTCATTTTTATTTTATACAAAAATTTCCATAATTTATGAAAATAATTCAATATATTTTTATATACTTATGTATGTATATAAGTATTTGTTTTTATTATTACTGCTCTCTCGGGACTTCATTCGTTTTATGTTATTTTTATTGTTTTAATTTTTTTGTTCTTTTTGTTTGTTTGTTTGTTTGTTTATTTTTGACACGGGCAGTCTATTTTTGATGATTTTTTTTTAAATTCCTAGTTGCTTTTTTATTTAACTACTACTTTGTATTATTTATTTAATGTAACACAACAATGTCGGTATTTCATGTTAAATTGTTCATGTATTTTTCATTGATGAAATCTACGCACCATTTTATTTAAGATTGTAGTAATCTTTTTTGTCATTTCAATTTTTATGAATTATTTTTGTGGTTTATTGTATTTTTGTTGTTGGAAATTTAATTTGGGTTGTAGCTTGTTATTAAACAGGAAGAGTAAGGATCATCCTTGGGAATTGTGGTTGGTTGTGGTGTTGTTGGTCAATTATCAAAACAAACAAAATCGGAACTTATTAATAGCAAAATGTCAAAGTGAAAATAAAATGGAATAACTTGAAAAAAGGAAAATGCTAAAAAAAACAATGTTTGCATATTCTCTGCACGTTATTTTTTCAACTTCAACTTTTAGTTGAAATAAATTTAGGCGATTCTTTTAGGGTTGAACTTGGCAGCACTGATAAGGAAACTCGTTTTGGTAGTAGCATCGGATTTCTAAGAAAAATATTCTTTGCAAATCTGAAAATGATTTCGGTTGAAGGAGATTGTGTATGTAAATGAAAACTTGCTTTATACATATTTTAAAACTTTATACTTCTTTTCATGTCTGCATGCCAAATATTATTATTAAATGCTTCAATCAGCGCTGATCAACTTTTGGGTTTGTTGGAGAGACGTTACAGAAGAGTTGCAAGTGGCGTGGAGCTGCATAAACTGGGAAACTCGTTCTAATTATATATGTGTACATACATGCAGGTTAATAACAAATTTCGAAAATTGTTTTGGTAGAAGAAGATATATATATGTAAGTACATGTGTATTGGAAACTTGTTCTAAGGCTACCATGTTATAGACGTTAACACGTCTTGATCAGATTCAAGGGCAACAGCATAGCCAGTCTTGTAAAGAACACTAATGCTTTAATATAATTAAATTTCGTATAACGTCACCTGAAATGCCAGGGAAAGCAAAAAACGTTATAAATTCAATAATAATAAACATGTAGTTTGATACAAAGAACGATAATCAATCAAAATCTCGGTTTCATACCTTGGCATTTAGGGTGACGATATACACATATATATTTTTTTTTTGCTTACGGCTCCCACTCATCAACTTGTATTGGCAGAGTGTCACTGTTACAAAGTAATGTATATAATTTCTAGTTCTTTTGCTTTCGGCCTCACAGAAAAACAAAAAGTTGACCAATAAAAGTTGATATTTAGTTGGAATAATATTAAGGAATAGAAAATTACTATTTCATTTCGTTTTGAAACCGCACTATTGATTTCTTTTTGTTTCATACAAGCATATTGAAATGCAAAAATTGTTTAATGACTGAGCATTAAATATTGTCGCAACTCTTTCAAATCTTTGCATGTACCTTTATGAGGTAGCAGTGGATCCAATGGTTTTTGTTTTTATAGAACAGTAGAGAAAAGCTGTGTAAATTTTTATCACAATAGACAACAAAAGAATTGTTGAGCAAATTTCAATGAAAAAATTGACCAATTTCCTTAATATTATTATTTTTTGCCAAACAATTCGATGTAAGATTGTCCCATAAAATTCCACATGGCCACTTTGTTAGATGCAACGCGACCTGGAAATTCACGTAAAGCTGTTTACTGAAACGTCTGTTCAGTTTGTTTTGTCAATAATTAAGAAGCATTTTGTGACAGTATTATACAAATTTCGTATAATAGATTTCAGTGGAAGTAACAAATGGACAGAAAATCAGATGCTTTACAAATCTTGTTCGCAGTGTGTTTACGATTTCAAATTGTTGACAAGATTTAATTCTTATGTTGTTTTTATTTTGACGAAGTAAATTATTTATTTATAAACAAATAAACAAACATTAGAACACAAACCTCCAAACCCGTGTAAAAAATAAAGCTCTGCACTCAATTAGTTAAATAAATCGGCACATATGCATTTATAAAATTGCATATTCCGAGTACAGAGAGCAGAGTTTCTAGAAAATCATATTATTTAAGTTTTTAGTTAATAAATTAAAAAAAAAAATACTGTTGTTGCTTCGAAAGTGCAGCGTCCGAAAATGCTTCACCGCTTTAAGTAACAAAGTTTTTTAAGACATGTCGTTTGTTTTCCTCGATATTTGTGGGCTACAATAATGAAACACTACTTTAAATAACAACAAAACGGTTAATAAGATAGTAACTTTTTAAATGAAAGTCCTAAAATATACTAAAAGATTTATGCACATTATTTAAAAAATTTATTTGTTTTAAGTAACAACTTTTGTTTGAAAAAAAAAACAAATAAGAAAAACCATAAAAATACTTTTTTTTGCGTTTCATTTTCATGTGTTCCTAATTAATTGTTTAAAAGATGAATTCAACTATTTTACAATACAGTTGTTATTGTTTCTTTTTTCTTTGTTCTTACACGGTAAAAAGATCATTGTTATTATTAAACTTTATTTTTTAGAATTTGTTAATACATTATTTTACGCTTTTTTATTCTTTTTTTTTTTTTTTGTTTGTTTGTTTGTTTTGTTTTTATTATTAGTATTTATTATTTAATTTTTTGCTAGGAATTTCATTTCATTTATTTATTTTGTTTTAATCGTAATTTCTCCTTTTCTTTCTCCTGCAATTAAAATATTGAAAAAAGAACACAATCATAATCGATATTTGCTGTAAAGAAAGAAAACTTAACAAGCAGTCCCTAAAATCATACATATGTACATATGTATGTACTCGTATGTATAAAATGAAGAATTGTTAAACTACATTTGTATGTATGTATGTATGTAAAAGGTTTGCTACTAAAGTTAGCATGCGCTTGGATTTCAAAACGGGAGGGGCTCAGAGCAAATAGGTTTATGAACTCAAAACACAAAATTACTTCAAGTTTAAAGCAAATGGCTTAATAGTATTCAAATAATTTTTTGAGCTGTTATTTACAAGACAAGTGATTGGTGTATTTGAAGCTTTTTTCGAGGAGGATTCATGTATGTATCTTGTCATTTCTTTGTTTCAACGTCATTATTATCAGCGCATATGTATGTATGTACGTGTGCATGCGTGTACATTTTGATGGCAATCAACACTTTGGTCTTAGTTGCCCCAGTTCCTTGCCAAGCACAAGCATGTCGTTAATCGAATATCAACAATTCTGCCCCCTTGAAGGCGATCTCGCCTCTTACATCACAAGACTTGGGTAAGAGACTTGTGCCACATGTGAACTCACACCAGAAAGCCATTAGACGTGAAAATGGGAACTTAAAAGTAAAAATAAAGAAACAGGGAACAAGTTTCTCAATCTTTGTCGCACAGCTTTTTCGGGTTTGAATCGCTTTTTAGCTGGGTCTTTTCTTATTATTATTCTTACAGCAAATGTCAAAAGGCGTGTCAATGTGCATTTATTTTACATGGAGCAAAACCAAAATACATATCTAAATTCAATTTTAATGCCTTAATGCCTATATAAGAAATGTGACAAATGTAGCTGAAAAGCTAACAACTATCGCGGTGATGCCGCCAATACACCAAATTCCATTTGAGCTGAAGCCCATTGAACAGGTTGTAGAAGCATGTGGAAAAACCTCACAGCGTTTGATAACACATCTAAATCAAAAAGCACTCAAGGCAATTCAATAAGAAGTAGTTTCCTGTTTGTATGTCGAAATCAATGCTCGTGAAGGAAAGGCTAAGCTGTAACGTGATTTCAAATCACGAAATTTCTGACAACAAAAATAGTTTAAACATCTTAGTATTAGCAAATTAAAGAAAACGCAACAAGAAGACGGCTTTTTATGCAATTTGTGGTTAGAAATCACATGATTTTGAATAAAGCGATTCTCAGAACAGACCTGCATACATATATGCAATTTAAAATGAAACAACTTTACGGGCTCAACAAGTTCGAAGTGTTAGTGGCAAAAAATAGTCATCTGAAGTTTCAAGAGCACCCCCTATTAATTCAACTTGAAATCCCTTCAACACGTGCCTGAATTCGCCATTGCATATCAAGGCAAACTGAAGCAACGTGGCACCAATACCAATAACCAATAATAATATACCAATAATTCTGTTCTAGCGGTTCCACCTTGTAAACGTAAGAACACCTTGATAAGTAGCTTTGAAAATTTTTGGATCCAAAAAAATCAAGTGGAAACAATTCTTCACAAAAATTGACAAAATGACAAATGCGTCAGCTGAATCATCAGGATAGTTTCAAAACTAAGGCTGTTTATATAGCTTAAGCTACTTTTTAGTAACAAGCATATTGCGCGCCATGTTTTTCTTTTACTCTTTGTTTAATTGCTTTTACTCTTTGTAAAATTGCACCTGGGATCCAGTAAAGTGTGAGGGCTTCCGCAAAATATTTAAAACCAAAGTGAGTCGCACGGCTGTTACCCCTTATACCCTCCAAATCATACGTTCTGATTTCATATTAAGTGTACACAAACCTTCTGAATGTCATCATCATACTTAAGATTCATTATTAAGTTTTGTTTTCTTAATTATTTGAATACTATTCACATTTCTCAAGCAGCTGAGCTAAAAATACTAAATCGCAACATTAAATCTAAATGCAATAATAAAATCCTTATGTTTAAAAACTTAAGAATAATTAAACAAATAAAACATATGTATGTAGGTATTCCAACAAATATTTAGTAACAAATTGTTTGCCGCCATCTTTTAGTTTTCCTTTTTTAAATATGCTTTCTTGCGTTTTAGTTTCAATAATTGTTCTTAAAAAAATATGCATTGTATATTCATTTAAATGGTAATTTTGCTCTTCGATTTTACTTTGTTTTACAAAATTATAGCAGAAATTATTTTTAGAATAATAAATAAATATATATGTAGTAGTTTTAAAAGTAGTAATAAAATCTACGTGACTTAGGACGCTAAAAAATAAACAAAAAACTGGCATTGGGGTAAACTATTGGAATTCGAATAAATTATGTTATTAGAACATTGGAAAATGAAGTTGTTTTTTTTTTCTCAATATTAACCGTTATAAGTCAATGTTTATTTTTTGGTGGTGAATTTTTTTAATTTCATTTATTTAGAGATGATGATAGTGGTTGGTGGTGGAGGTGGTTATATGGTGGTAGTTATGGTAAAGGTGAAGATGGTTACTTTTGGTGGTGGTAGTTGTTTTTTTGTTTTTTTAGGTAGTAGCAACAAATAGTAGTACTAGTAGTTGTGGTAGGGAATTTTCTAATCATCATTCAATCTATAAAAAATTTTAAATTTGGATTCAGTTCAAAATTTCATTTTAATTTGTCAATATTAAGATGTACTTTTAAAGTTTTAGTAAAACATATGCATGGATATTAGTTAAACTGCAAATCAAAAACGAACTTAAGCAAATGGATAAAAATTAAGATATTGTTAATAAGTGCACACAAGTTGCATTCAAGCATACATACATTTTTAATAGTTAAATTAACAAAAACAGATGGCACGATCTACATATGTACATGTGAACATACATATTGAATAAAATAATTTAATTATTTAGTAAAGAATGTGAGCAGCTATTGCGTTTTTATGCAATAACTTTAGCCAGGCAAATTCATGACCGATTAACTTGAGAGAGCAGCTGGGCGGCAACGGTGCAAGAGTAAAATTTTTGGTTTTGATATTTCACAGAAACAAACACACACACACATATATATATATATATATATATATATATATATATATATATATATATATATATGTGTGTGTGTGTTTGTTTCTGTGAAATATCAAAAATATATATATATATATATATATATATATATATATATATGTGTGTGTGTGTGTTGTATATATGTACATTCTTCGATCATTATTGTTGTACCGGCGATTTTATCTGCTATGAATTAGGAAGACTTTAGGTGCCATGAATATAGGCAGTTTCTCACCCAAAAACTCTGTTGGCAACGTAGTTTTCAATCAAGGGAACTGCTTTGGGCCCAGAAATTCCCATCTGTGTATGCTTCGAAAAAAGGAGGGTGGAGTACCATTTATTGGTTAACATATAATAGTCTTGGCCACCACCTCGCTAGGCCGACACGACACGTACTGACCGAAATGAATTTAAATTTTTTAAACAACAATTTTCGGTTGTGAAGCAGTTTCAAGCGAACATTTTAATGTCCCCTGACATTTTATTTACATATTTTTATAGCTAAAATTGGAAATTAGCCACAATAATACAAAAGCCCCATAAATGTATGTATGTACATACATAGTTATTGTCAATTACGGATTGCGGGGACAACGTACCTCTGGGTTGTCTTTGGGCGTGCTGGTTCTGGCTGTGGCTTAAACACAAAAACCCAGGAAGGGGCTCTGATAGACACCGGGCCAGTGGTCGTAAGTAATAAGTTGGTGGGAAATGTACAAGTGAGTTGATTAAAGCCTGATGTTCCTTGAAAATTTCGGGCTACCAACTCAGGTGCCTCGTCTTCCTTTTATTTTCAATGGAATTAGTGTTAGAAAGGATTAGATAACTCGAGAGTGTCCTGAATTTGTGTGAAATCATCAGCGCTTAACCTGCCCCTGGGGGCGTCCATACCAGGAGGTCGGAAATCGTGCTAAAACTCGATAGAAAAAGCCTAAGGACACTGTCGGCTGCAATCACAGAACATTATGCCTGTTAGAAGCAGCTGCACAGAACAAGCATATCCAACACATGATACTTCTGAGTCACTGGACCAATAGCGTGCGAAGATCCGTTCGGTTGGCCAGACACCCACTATTATTCATTCATACACGGAATTGTTGAAATAGCTTTTCATAACAAATAGAATTACAATAAAATAGCATTTTCAATTACAACCGTTTTGCAATTAGAAAAGCAACTAAAAGTGTATAGATGTACATATGTATGAATGTATGTATGTACATACATGTGTTAATAAAAAGAAATTAAAAATATTGAAAATTGTGCAATAAACAAAAAGGTTAAACAAATATAAATATGTATGTACTACATATGTACATATTTGAAGCTATTGTGAATATTTACAACAAAATAGAATAGAAGAAGAACAATACAATAATAACAATGCAAGGCAGGCATACATATTTCTTGTTAATATTTTTAAGCTTTTTTTCAACTTTGGCTAACACGTTGCTTTGTAGCATACAAAGTTTATACTTCTTACTTTGTAAAATATATTTCTTTATATGCATATTTATTTTTACAAACATTTTGTTAGATTTATAACAACGTAAATCATAATATAAAACGTTTTTTTCAAACTAACTCAAATGGAACTAATGATATTTCTTCTTTGAATAACATAACTGTAATAATTTCATTAAGGTTTATTTATATTTTAGAATAAACTATAAAACAAAACTTAAAATTATGCAAACTTTAAGCGATACATAAAGCTGAACAGGTGATGAAATCTATATAATTGTTGTTAAATAATATTTTTCATACAAAGTAGCTATTGTTAGTTTTGTATACATATGTAGGTATTTTTAGTGGATTTATTATTTATATGCAAGTGTGTAGAATTTATGAAAGTTTGAAGAAAATTTCACTGTAATAACTTCAGTCTGAAAAGTAATAAAATATGTAAATCAAATAAATGTATAATATAAAAGAATCCATAAGCAAGTAAGATTTAAACAAAATTTCAAAGGCAAAATAAGCCAAATGACACATATACATACATAAAGATTAAAAACAAAAGTAAATAACTTTTCTCGTTTTAATACAAAATACAAAAAAAAATTGTATTGTTTTGCAACTAAGACGTTAAGCTAATCCTGCACTGTTGAAATATTTAAATTAATATTTCGACACATACTTTAGGGCGGCAAATGATTGTATGGCCACCTAACAAAAATAAAAAGGGGTATAAAACTTAACTTAGTTAAGGCACTGTCAAACGAGGTGCAAAGGAGCACGATTATACATATGAATCGATGTTATTTATTAATGTTATTTGAATTAAGCACTTGTGCGCTTCAGAAAAGGCTGGGCAAATAATTAGCGTTCTGAATTAAATTTAAATGTTTGGTTTTGTTGGCTAACCATTATTTGGCAAATAAAGGTATAAAAGTATAACGAAAGCTATAAAATGTTTCCATTGTGGTCTCAAGGTAGCAACAGTTTGTAACAAATAGTTTCGATTTTAATCGACGACATACGAATTATCGCTAAATTGCTGCATAGCGGCTGAACACGCACAGCAAAATTATCTTTTCGAAATTATTAAAAGTATGTATTATAAAATTAAAACCAATTTGTTTTCAAAGTATTGCAAATTTGTCATCAATAGCGAGTAGCGCATGCCGCCAATCGTGTTACGCTGTTTTCATATTTTAACACAGTTTAATTTGTCAACTGATTAACTAAAACATTTTTATTGTCTTCGTTTTTCTGCCCGGTTGCATTTAAGGCGATTGACTTCGTTACGAAAATAAAATAAGTATTTGGTATTTCGCCGACCGAATTTTAACTGACCGAACTCCTCGTGTTCTAATGCTTTCTGTTTTAAACATTATTTTGCTAATTAAAAAAAAAATTAAAACAAAAGCAATCAAACAAAAAATATACGAACAAATGTACATAAATATACAATATGTATGTATGTACATATGTAGTATATAAAAACTAAATAATAACACAGATGGAAATTTTTTAACATTTTTTTATTTTTTGTTTTTAAAGGCTTCTTTTGTTTTGTTAATATTAAGAAATGAATATAAAGTAATTAAAATAATAATAATAATAAAGCATAAAAACTTTGTTTTTAATTTAACTTAATGAAAGATACAAAAGAAAAAAAAACATGTTAACAGAAGAGAAAAGTAAATGGTGTTTAATTAATTATACACAAATAAAAAGAAAAAAAATTATTACAATAAAATATATGTATTTAAAACAAAATTATTGTAAATTAAGCAAGTAAGTACTTAAATAAGATTTTTCTTATATTTTATTTGCTTCTTTTTAAATTAACAATTATTTCAAACTGACATAAACTACGATTGAAAGTACAGAAAGTTAACAAAAAAAAAAAAAAACAAAGTACAAAAAAAAAGTCTATGATAATTTATTTGTTCAATTCACAACCATTGAAAATATCGTTGGCGGAGGAGAAAATTAAGTAAAACCAATCAATCTGAAAACCCTGTGCCAGGGAAAACATAAAAGTTTTTTTTTTTTTTGTTCTTTTTAACTCAAATGCAATTTTTGCCCTTGAAATTATTATGGCATCATTGTACGCAACAATGTTTTGACAAGATTGTTTTTGTAAGTCTTTTAGAATAACATCTTCCCGGCGTTGTGTGTTTCAACACACAGTTCATAGTTCTGTAACGATTTACAGTTTTGCCGCAGTCTTACTGTTGGCCTGTTCAGTAGAACTGAAAACAAATATTAAAATAGTCGGTTTTATATTCAAACAAACACAGACAGACGTTGCGAATTATTAAAACAAAAATTCTTTTCTGTTTCACCTTTTCTTTATAACAACTTCCAAATATTTAGCATAAAAACACGTTATTTTATCAAAATTTGTCAATTTATTTGCCAAAGATGAAAAGGCGACATTTACAGCCAATTTTCGCATGAAACGCTATAACTGTCAGGAGTCCCATACAAATGAAATTTAGCAACAAGAGTTTCCGTATACTTTATTTAGATTGAAGCTATTTGGGAGAAATTATTTTAAAAAAGAAGATGTGAGCAAACAATTTCATTCACTAACGGGCTGTTTCCGTAGTTCCGATCCGTAGATTTTTACGACTTGCTTTGAACTTTCTTGAATGATTTTTGTAAAAGATTTTCGACACTAATCATTCGCTTGCGTTGTAGCAACAGCCCCACACTTTACCATTGAAGAAAATAATTCATTTTCATTAAAAACGACGTTGAATGACACATGAATGAAAAACTCGTCCAGTGACATAAAATTTATTGGGCGAATTTAAGTTTTATCGATGTGTAGACTTTTCGGAAATATGTACATATATCAGCGAATAGAAAATATGTTTATTCATATAACACGAATGAAATATATGGACGTTTCTTAACAAAAGAATAGTACAGTCGTGGAGAAACAACACATCAAGCAGATGGAGATTTTTTTCTTTGTTAAACAGTCGTGTCCAGTTCAATTGCCAGACAAATATTTCTAATCCAAAATATCAAATCATTTTACATTCAAATGCAGAGACATTAAATTCATAATTAATTGTTCGCCATAACATTTTTTTGGAAATGGAGAAAAATATTCTTGTTTGAATCTATATTTCGAACCATAATAAACCACAAAATATAAATTCAAGAAAGGCAATTTCAAATATAAAAATAATGTTCTGGTGGAATGAGAAATTTTGTGAATGAAAATGAAGCAAAACAACCGGCAGGAAAACAAATTAAATATTTTAATTGTATGTTGTTGTTTTTTTTATTTCTTCGCATTGAGGTAGAAATAAATTTTCGAAAAAACACAATTACAAAAAGTTAACATTCGTTTAAAACAAATGCACGCAAAAGAAACGTTCGTCGAAATCCTACAAATGACAAATTTGGCCATCCCTGTCTCCAACTGTCACCCAATTTTTTTGAAAAATTTTAAATCATAAGAACAGTTAAATTCTTATTATTAGACTTTGAATATATGAAACATGTATTTATGAGCAAAAGATTTATACGAATTCCAAAATTTTTTTGTAGCAATCAAAGTGCCGAGTTTCTGTCGTAAGTTTTAAAACATGGGAAGGAAGGTTGGGTTTTTTCTAGTTTATTAGACTTTAAAGTAAGAGTCTGAAATGAATAGTTTTTTTTTGCTATTTTCTTGGCCTATAAAATTAAGTTTTCTCTTTTTAACACGATCTCAAAACCGTATTCATGAAACATGTACGTTTTCTCGGATTCTCAGTTGCAAATTGAACAAATATTATTTTAACATTTAAGCACATTTCATCTTTAAATAATACAATTTAAATAATAATAATAAGAAGAAGAAGAAGTAGAAAATAAAAACAAAAGAAACAAGTAATTCAAATTTGTATGTAAAAAGAAAAGAAATTCAAATTTCACATAAATGGAGCATTTGTTTTTTACAAATATTATTATGTAAATATTTTATAATTATTGCAAACGGGTTTCTTTGATTTTTATTTAAAACTTAAGCAAAATACTTTTCATAGATTATTTTCTCTTTTTCTTTTTTTAATATTAAGAACAAAAACAAACTAGCAAAAATAATTAAATTATAGTAAAAAAATAAAAATAATAATAATAATAATCATATGTAAATATATATTTTGTTGTTTTTGTATTGAGTGTGTAAATATGGTAAATAATTAACACGGTGTAAATTAATGTACTTTTGCACTAAAAACTTTGTTTTGTTGTTGGTTTGTGTGTCTGTTGTTATTGTTTTAGCAGTAATTTGAAATGAAAATATTGAAAAAGTTTTGAAAACGTAACTGGCTGAAGGGAAAAGTTGCAAAGAAAATACTCATCTCTTTATGGATAACAAAACAGAAAATAAACAATTATTTAGACTAAAATTTGGCTAGTTTTGTTTCGTATACTTTTTCCCTCTTTCTTGTTTTTGTTTGTGTTTTAGAAGAATAACTGAAATATGTTTATTTGATAGCATTTAAAACAAGTGTGTGTGTGTGTGTGTGTGTCTGTGTGTGTTTGCGTCTGTATGGGTGCGTTTCTGTTTAAGTGTAATGCCTACATTTAAAACTAAACAAGTCAATTTCTTTCTTTGTTAATTTAATTTGTTGTTTAACTACTTATTTTTACTATTATTAATTGTTTAATAGCAGAGAAAAAAATGTGTATGTATATGTTTTGGTTTTTGTTTTAAATGGACAAAAAAAAGAAGAAGAAAAATAATAATAACGGTGATTTTTTTTCTGTGTGTATTTGTGTGTGTGTGTGTGTGACTTTAAAGGAAGAACACTTAGGAAATCGCTGTCAGAAACTTACTCCTGGTTTTCCGTGTCACTTTCTTCTTCTTCGCTCTTGTTGCGTCTCTTTTCGTAAATCAAAATAATAGTACACAGTATCAAAACCTCAGCGCAGATACCCAAAAAAGGCCACAAAGCGGCAAATTTGCCTGTAAAAATTAAAAAAAAAAAAAAAAAATACACATAATTTAAGGACTCACGTAAAAATAAAAGTTATTTTGAGTTGTTTTTACAGCAAAGATACGCTGAATTCAACTGGTTTCTGCAGTTTCCTCTACTATTGAAAGAAAGACTTACCTTTAATACGTACAAGCGATACATCACTAGCTTCTGTTTTACCAATATCGGTGGCTGCATTGCGGCCAATACATTTGTATTCGCCTCTATCCTCCATGCTGACATTTTCAATAACTAATAGAGCATTTTCTACATTATTTTCATCAGGTTTTAAGATATAACGATCAGAGCTACTGCTGATGGTTAAATTACCTTAAAATAGAACAAAAATGGAATCTATTCAGTGCTAAGGATTGTTAAATATGTATGTGCAATAAATTGGAACTTACGGAAAGCCCAAGACAATTTTGGATCAGTACCAACAACTGTACAGACGATTGTTAATTTTTCACCCTCAACAACGCCAGTATTTGAAGGCACTCTAACGACAATATTAGCTAAAAGAAAAGAAAGCTCACATTGAGCACTCACAGCACAGAGATTTTAATTATTAGGCGACATCTTACCAACTACATGAATATCTTTCTTTTGATTGTTGGCCACACACTGGTAGAGGCCGTCATCGTGAATATCTGTTCTGTCAATGATAAACTTTCTTTCGGCTGCTATAATGCGATAGCGCCCTTCAAGTTCTTTTACTTTTCTTACATCTGTACCGTTCTTTTCCCTGAAAAGTAAAACAACAAAATTATGTATTTTTGTTTAAATGGATTTCATTAAATCAATTATGAGTTCAAAATTAAATTTGGGACCTGTTTCACTATTTCGAACTCGAACGAATGTTCGCAAGCATTTTGACCAATCCACCAGTCCAACGCAAAAAGATAGCGAAGGATGTAGTAACTTATTAGAAAAAGCTGATTATTACGTTATAACTCCGTTTCGTGCAATAGGCCTACACCCTTTTTTTCCTTGATTAATTAAAATCAATATTTAAATAATAATTATCGGAGCCCTAACAGTAAAAATATAAAGTACTGATTGTTTAATGTGGTGTGAAGGAGAAAAAAGAGCCGCGAATTATGGTGCTGTGCTGTGTACATGGTCCCAAAGTTCTTGTGGTTTTCTTATACACATGTACATACGTACACACGTAAGTAAAATTTTTGGGCCATTTTTCATGAAGCCGAAATTAGTGTTTAAATTGTTTTCTTTAATAGTTGGCATACACTGACACTTCGTGTAAACAAATTGTAATAATAAGAAGAAAATTAAACAAACTTGTGCTAAATTAAAGTGTTAAAACTAAATATACGGTCAATATTTTTTATTTATACCCCTCAGCTGCGCAGATACACAAGTTTTTGACATTCAATCGATCTCTATCGCCCCTGAAGTCTAGATTGCCAGGTGCTTGATATGACGATGATTTGTATCGTGGAATGCATTTATATTTGATTTACTTATTTCGCAAGTTCAAAAACACAAAATGTTGACCCTCAAATGTTCACTTCAAGGACACAATTTCATATGTACATACATTTATTTGTAAATTTTAATAGATTTTCTTCTTTTGCTGTTTTACAAAAAGTTTGCAAACTCCAATTTATACAAAACGAAAATCAACACAATCAACTAATGTCTACTGCTTCTACGGCTGGATTTTCGGCTGCGGCTGCGGCTTCGACTACGACGACCACGACGACGTCTGCCCGCACTGGACCTACGCCTTTTAATGGGTTCTTGCATTTTTTCTTCGCCGTTTACTGCTTCATCACCGTCTGACACCAGCTCTTGGTTCATTTCATCCAAGTCAAATGGCAATGAGAAGTATTTATTATTAGACCGTTGAACATAACCAAAATCGACGCCACCATCCAACGTGTTCTGGACAGTGTCCTTAACTTCGTCTACCTCAAGCTGCCCATGAACAAAAAAAAATAACCAAAAGCTTGATATTAGGAATTAAAAATTGAGCTGAGAAATGTTTTTTCTTACGCCAAGGATATTCGCAACTTTTTTCGAAATACTTAAAAGCGTAGCCGGACTTTTGAAGGTTTTAAGAGTGTGCAATAACAGTTGTCCATTTTCGTTCTCCATATTTAATCACCGACAATTTAAAGTTTAAAAAAAATTAATTCAAAATATAAAAAAAAAAATCTATTTGAAATATCCAACATCAAACTTTGACTTCAACAAATAATTTGAAACGATTTGAGTTACAAGTTTTGATATACTTGAATACGCCGACTTGATGAAATTATTTAAATATTTAGTGAGGTTGTTCCCAGCCGTTTTTACACGTAAGAACTTATTGGGAACATGAAAAAGTTTTTTTCCGATACTAATAATAGGCAAACCAGATACATATGTATGTAGTTGCCATAGTAATGAAGTGCGTTTGACCTTTCTTTCAGTATACCTTGGCCCAATCACGGCACAAACACTTACACCAACAACGTTTACAAATCGTGGAAATTTACTTCGAAAACTTGCGTAAATCAACTAGAAGTTGTAACAGATTTTTATAGCCAAATCATCTTTAGTAATGCAGCTAATTTCTACCTTCACAGGTATGTATGTATGTATGTTAAACAAGCAGAATTGTCGTTTTTGGGTAGAACAAAATCCACGTCAGACCCGCCCATTGCATACCGAAACAATCACTGTTTGGTTCGGTTACATGTTGTCCCCATTTTTTTTCCAAATCCAAAACCGATGATTACTGCGAACGTCCAATGTGATTTATTTATTTTTCATTTCATTGGTATTCAATTCAATATTGCTGGCTCTTTTTCTTGCTTTCATATCATTTCAAAGATATATGTATGTACATACGTTCATCATATTAAAACGGACTGCCAGCGAATTCGCCTACTACGAATTCGCCATCAGCAACAGACCGCTGCGAACCCTGTGTTGAAACATTGGTGAAATGTTAAAAACAAAATTTTACTCCTGAACTGTTGACAATACAAAGAAGACTAAAACCACAAATAAAAGGGATCAGCTGAGCACTCAATTTCACCTGTTATGAAGACGTATGTATGTATGTATGTACGTTTTTCATGTTAATAACTTCGTTGTGTCCATCATCATCTTTGTCGAATGTTTAAAACTGTTATTGAAATTTTTAATAAATACAAATATGCACTATATAATCTGTCGGATTCACGAAATCCTTTAAACTGTTGCTTTTTTGTATTAATACGTACATATATTGTGAAAAGGAAAATACTTATATTTTTATTTATATTGACTTGCCGCCCGTTGCTTTGAACTACATACATATATACACACATACATTTGTTGCAAACAAAACGGCATTTAGTTAAGCAAAAAGAACACTAGCAGCTAATTGGCATAAAAAAGCAAAATATTTGCATTTTAATTATTATTTCCAAACAAATTGTATACATATGTAATTTTTCTGGCTCCCTAAAGCGAATTTAATCCGCCCTGTTCTGTACACTGAATGCCAGCAAGTGCCTTGTTTTCAAAACGAATTTTTAATTATCGTGTTCTGTAAGCTGAACTCTGACTTTTACTCCCTTTTAAATCGAGTAAATAAACTTGGTGGAAAGTACTCGTAAATCAAATGCACTAATAGTCTAATAAGTCACTGTTTCTTCGGTTATCATTTAATAGGTAATGGGCTTTCGTTTTATTAATTTCATGTAAGCCAAAAAAAAAATAAGAATAATTAAAAACATTTTTATTCTTTTAGTCTTGCTCCAGGTACAACTCTAACTCCAGGCATTCTTAATAATTATTGTTTTGATTTTAAATAGTCTTTCCATTAATAGTATGTAGCTCAGTTTTTAACTTCTTATTTAAATGATTTATTTCTAAATTCTACTTAAATAAGACTTTTTTGAATGAATAATATTTAAATGCCCCCTCACTTGCAATTAAGTTATATTCAACTCCCAATTGATTCACCATATGGGTTTAGGTGTCGGTTTTTGTTGTCACACTCATACCTACATACATACATACATACATACATGTACGGATAAGAGCATTCGCTTCTAGCAGGTACTGCGAAATAATTTTTCTAATTTTATAATAAACAGTAACATGAAAAATAACATTAAATGGCGGTAGACAATTAATTCTTCAGAATTTTTCTTCTTTGTATAATAGCAAACAGCTGTTATGTAGAAAAGTATCCACAACAGTTGGAAGTTAAATGATGCTGCCAGACTTTAATTGGATTTGCACACTTATTATATTATTATTACTGAAACCGTGTTTATAAGCAAATTAAATTTTGAGAAAAATGAACTAATTTTGTATTTAAATACGCAGTTAACAACTGGCCGCTGAAACATTCAAATAGATTATTCGAACTTTATTTCAAATGTTGCTAAATCAAGTGATTTGTAGTTTATCATTATCAATTCGGTTTACCGAACTGTCTTTTGTGTAAAAATCACCTGATCATATGTCTTTTGTCTGAACCGAAATACAAATCATACCAAATGCCAAACAAATAGTCATACATGCGCGTACATGAATGAGGCAACAAATTTGTCAGATTAATTGTTTTTTTTTTTTATTATTATTATACACGTATATAATAAATTTACTGCAAATGTGATCAGCATTTAATTTCTGTTACTCATTCATACCTCAATTTATGCAAAAGAAAAAAAAAAACAAAGCGAAATTCTGCATATCTTTTAAATGTTTGAAATTCCAATAAAAGGAAAAAAATTTGGTTTCGCTAACAACAGATTTCCGATATTGTATGCACTCATATGTTGTACATACATACAAACATATAGAAGTATACTCATATGCACATATTTATATGTTATGACATCATAAACTAATCCTTATCAACTTACCATGTCAAATCAGTTATACTAGGATCACTGATATCACAGCTAAGGACTAACGAACCACGAATTTCATATACTTTAAGCTGACGCTCTGCATTATCATAGTTTGGCACCAAAAATTCTGCATCTGTAAGCAACAAATAAAACAAATGAAAATTGTTAAGCATTTTCTCTTAATTAAATTTTAAAACGATGAAATAGAATTTTCATCAAATCGAATTTCTTTATCAAAAGTATGTATGTATGTATGTACATATACTTATTATATATTAGAATAACACTTTGTACTCTTTTGTTTATTATTGGCATAGACACGAGCAAAAAGCTTCTTCATCTTCCAGCAATCGTTGTCGGTGTCCCACATACTAATATATAGTGTCACTAATGCTATCAACATGATTGTTAAGCATTTTGATCGCATCTATCGCACTTTGGACGATACAATTTCTTTGTTGCCAACATTTGTCAATGTTATACAACTTTGACATTTTTGGGCATTGAGTTAAAAGAGCACATCATGTTGCCAGATCGCAGATTGCTGGATTGTATATTAAATAAGTTGGCAAAACAATTTAACTTGTTAATAAATTCGACTCGATTTGATCTAAAGAAATTAGTTTTGATTTTATTCTATAGACAAAGATAAACTTAAATTTATATACATACATACATACGTAAGCAAGGCGACTTCATAACAAGTGAAAAAGAATTTATGTTTTAGCCTCCTTTGGATGTCAACAGTGCAAGAACAAAATTTTTAATTTTGACGTTTCACGAAAATGTATACATACATACATATGTATAACGCATTTCGCCGGATTTTGTTGATACTTTTAACTGCTATGAATTCGCCTTGTATGTAAGTATGTACATACATATGTACACATGAGGATAAATTAATATGTATATGACAGATGTTCTACATGGATTAAATATGATTAAATATTATGATCAAATAATAACTCAAGCTTTGTACAAGTAATCTTCTAAACAACAAAAATTGTATTGAAAAATAGTATAAATACATATAAACAGTAATTGTAATAAATATAAAACATAATATATAAACATATATATAAATATTTGTATAATGCGATAACTTAAGCTACAAATAGAGTTTCGCGATTGGTAAAAATAAAAATCAAAATAAACATTAAATACTATATTGTATATGTATGTATGTATGTATGTATGCAGTTTGTTAATGTCTATTACATGTGTGTTTTATACGTAAATGTATGAGTGTCTTAGAAAATGTATTTACTACAAATAAATAACACTTGCGATAAAATGGCATGAAAAATATTAATTAGGAAAAAAAAAATATAGTCGCCCGGCAAATTGTCACCTAATTCCCTCAGTCAGCTGAAAAGTCATATTAAGTAAATTGAAAAAAGCAAAATTAATTAGTAAAGAACATAACATATGTATGTACATAAATCTTGCGCATATACATAGATTTGCAGCGTAACCACGGCATGTATTCGTAATCGCCACCGTGCAGTCTTTCACCACGTACTTGTACGGCATTCTTAAAATCACCTTCTTGGCGGAGGAGGGCGTGAGAATAAACGCAACTATTGCGCTATTTAAATTGGCAATGGTTTGCATTTCCAGTGTTGCTAAGTATCATTATTGAACCTAACCATTAATTGAAATTGCGAGCACCGCTGATTACTTTTTATATGTTGTAGTAACTGCTGTATAAACACAGTTCAATAGCAAATGCGCGATGGCGCACACAAGTGGAGAGGGACCTCAACCAACTGGTGTGCAAAATTGGAGGATGCTGGACGAGTTTGTTGGTTGAGGCTCAGCTTCACCCCGGACTGTAGCGCCAAAGGAAGAAAAAGAAGAATAGCAAAAGTTTGCTTTTCATATACTTCAAAATAAAATATATATATGTACTTGGATTTCGTCGCATTAGATAATACTGTACGAGGCGATTTCATTTCTGCTGGTTGAAACTGAAAACTCAGATGTTCCACTTTTTGTTCGTTTAGATTACATCATATTCTGCTTTTTTTTTGTCTTATTTATTGTAATTTCAGTTTCAGTAAAAATTAATTCGCTTTGATTGCAGCATAATAAAAATTCTAAATTTGAGATTTTAGAATTTTGCTATTGCTTATGAACTCTAATGAAAATAATAGACAAATTGTACTGTTTATATGTATGTCTGTGCCTCGCGAACGCAAATGCAGTTTGAAATTGAAAATTATTGCAATTTCAATTTTTTTTAGAATTATTTTGTTCCGAAGGCGTATTTAAAAAGTAAAACGGCATTCTCTGTGAACGGCTTTTAATTATTGAAAGTGCACTAAATTGAGTTCAAAAAACTAGAATTATAAAATGAAAATTTCATATTTTTGGCACAAAGATCTTCGAATTTTATTGGTCAAAGACGAAATAAATAACTTCAGCGAGAGATACCTAAATAGACTAAGCAATCATTCCAACGTGTTAGCAATCAGTCTTTTAGATGATAGCAATGAAGTCCAAAGACTTAAAAGACTTCATGTACTTGACCTTCCCTTCCGAAAATAGAAAAAGTTAGAATTCGTTACTCTGTATTTTAATTAAAAAGTAAATTCTTCTTGTATTTATTTTGTTTTTGGGTTTTAGGAAACTCAATATATGTTATGTTGTTATTTAAGAGTCATGAAATTTGCTTATTATTTTAATTGTAAAATAGATCGTAAATAAAACAATATTAAAAAAAAAAAAAAAAAAAAAAAAAATATTTTTGGCAGCACCGGACGTATTCTAAAAAGAACTTTTTGGCGTATAAACATATACTATGTGCACACGTATAACGTGTGGTTTCTGAGGGAGCGCTTAGATAAGTTTCTAGAATTCAAATCACTTTATCAAATTAGTTGCGGTTTATATATGTATGTATGCAATATTATTGTACAGCATTTGCAATTTTTTAAATCACGGGTGTATTGAAACCATGTGATTTTAAACTCATGCCTGTATTACAAAAATGTTTAAGCTGGGTATAAAAGGGTTAAGTGGATATAATACTGTTGCAATATTTTTAAATGCGGACAACGTGATGGTTGTAAATAAATAACCACGCGAATAATTGGTAATGTGTTGTTTAAACGCCAGCATATTTTATGGAAATATAAACAAATAAATATTATTGAAACTAGAAATCTAATTTGAATTTCCTTTAGGTTTTTGAATGTTTGAAAGTTTGGTGTAAAGCTGTTTTCTTTACTATACCCCCTGCTCCAATTCGTACAAGGGATATGTAGATATAACTTCCGAAGTTCATGTAATTAGGATAAAACTATAATACACATTTTGGTGCTTCTATGCCAGCATCTGTCAGGAAATGTAGAAACCTGATTTAATATTATTTAAATGGCACTCTCTGCATACTGTTGTCTATTTTGTGACCACTACTCTGCAGTACCCAAATTATTAATCATTTTCTGTGTAGAAACTTTAGAAATTATCTGGAAAACATTTTCTGCTGTAATTTGATATTTTTAGCACTTTCTCCAACACCACAAATCGACATTTAACTAATTAGCCAGAAGCGGAAGTTGTTTTTCGTTACGATTAACAAGTCATTTATTTAAAGCAAGCGCGTAATGTTTAAATTTAAATTACATATGTATGATAGTCACATTAAATAAGAACTTAATCATTATAATTAAGCCGCTTTCAACATCGCTGTGATTACATAATAACACGGTTCGACTATCAATTTCAATATGTATTTAACTTTTTTTCAGAGGGATTTATGGTTATCTTTTGCATTTTTATTCTTGCGGATAAAAGTACAAAACGCACAAACAGAAATAATGAAAGAGGTGCACAGAGACATATATGTACATATACATCATTTTTTCTGCCTAGTTTCACCTCTGTCTTACCAAGTAGAGGTGAATTCATGTTACCAATTTTCAATTAAAGCGAAATGAAATATATTGATTTTCTTTTTCAAAACTAAAACAAAATGAAAAAAAAACTTAAAACAAAAGCAGATTTATAAAGTAGCAAGAATTATAAGCATGACCATGTTGACTTTAAAAACAAAAGCAACAGCTTATCAAATCGCACGCTAAATGAAAAGAAAATATAATGTATAAAAACTACTTAAAATTGATGATGACTAATTATAAACAAATTTTACAGCAATACGTAAATACATGAGATAAAATGTAAAAAATATGAAAATAAGCAAAATAAGTTAAAGTTAATAAATACATCATTTGTAATAGTGTCTCTTTTTCAATTCAACTTGGAGTGAAACCACTAAATTAAATAACAAGTTCGAACATTTTGTAAACATTGTTGCAATTAAAGAGTTATTAACCAGATTTAATTCATATTGATTGCAGATACATACATATATGTATGTATGTACGTATAAGTATTTGTTTAAAACATTTAAAATATTACAATTTTATAGCTAAAAATGAGAAAAATTCACGCTTTTAACAGGTTGTCTGAAACACACTTTTTAGCAATGATTCTCGGCATAAAAAGCTGGTCCATAAGCAATTTTACAAATTGGCGATGAAATCAACTCTATGCCGACAAGCTCGTCTTTGGTCGTTGAACATAACAATTTCGCAAATACATGTTTTAAACTATTTATGTTGTTGGTTCTTGTCTGTGACGGAGAATGGATTTGAACCCAAGTATAATAAAAACAAAACGTCAGCTAAATGTTAAAGATACGCAGATCAGTTAAAACTTAATTTATTTTGTAGGGAAAGGTGTCTACGTCTATATTGATATTGAAGCTACCCAGCGCTAATTGGCAGCACAAACACAAAAACTTTTTTTTTTGAGAAATTGCGATCTGTCAAACGTCAGCTGTTAAAATTTCACCCAAATTCATCGATTAGTTTATTTGTTGAAGTAAGCAACTTTTGTGTTCCTTGAAAATGGAAAAAAGTGAATTTTGTGCTGTGATTAAACACTATTATTTGAAAGGGAAAACGGCGAATGAGACAAAAGAAAAGCTCCATAAACATTACGGTGAGTCTGCTCCGTCAGATTACAGGGTAAAATATTGGATTGCTGAATTTAAAGGCGGCCGAACAAGCACTGTAACAACACTGTAACCATCAACAGGAAGGCCAAAAGTGGTGGTTACTGAAGAAAATATCAAGAAAATCCTCGATATCGTTGTGAATGATCGCCGAGTCAAGTTACGCTCATATGAACGTGTGTTCAACATTTTGCATGAACATTTGCATATGAAAAAGCTATCGGCAAGATGGGTGCCGCGTTTGCTCAGTGTAGCGGTGTTTGGACATGATAAAGCGTAATCCTGTTGATTTTTGGCGTCGATTAATAACTGTTGATGAAACCTGGGTCCACCACTACACACCTGAAACCAAAAATCAATCGAAACAATGGGGTGGAAGCTGGTGGAAGTGCTCCGAAGTAGGCGAAGACAGTGAAATCGGCTGGCAAGGTTATGTCCACTATATTTTGGTATGCACACGGAATATTTTGCTCACCGATTATCTTGAACAAGGATCCACAATTAAATAAAAGTATTATCGCGCGTTATTGGATCAACGCACCGGTTCACACAGCATTAGATACGATGCTAAAATTACGTGAAATACACTTCGAATTGGTTGATCATCCACCTTATAGGCCAGATATAGCTCCTAGTGACTTTTTCCTTCCAAACTTGAAAAAATGGGTCGCAGGAAAAAGATTCATCTCAAACGAATACGAAACTAACGCGTATTTTGAGGGGTTCCCAAATTGTTTTATTCAGATGGTATAAAAAAGTTGCAATATCGTCTTACTAAGTGTATTGAGCTAAAAGGAGACTATGTTGAGGAGTAAATGGTTTTTGAAAAAAAAATGTTTTTTTCCTACTTAGGTAGCTTCAATATCAATCAGCCCTCGTATAAGTGTATCCTTTTTATGTTACGTCAATCATTACGGTATTACATTTCTTTCTTGTTATTCTTCGTCACATGACAAGATTGCTGAATTGTTCTATCTTAGGCTGGGTATGCTCCAACATTAAAACGCCAATTTAAAATTATAACCTACACTCGGTTCTTAATCAAATTTGATTCAGATAATTTACAATTAGATTATGAAGCGATCTTAAGAAGCCGCTCTCAATGTTTTTTTATGACAAAAAAGAACATATAAATTTACTACATCAAAACTTGTTTAATTTTTCTAATTAATAGTAAATTGGAAAATGTTTTGATTATTTTTTTTTTAATGTTTTTTACGGTACTCCGAAAAAGAATTGAAAAAGTTACAATTCCAATTATTTTCCAAATTCCACAAAATGATGTGATTTCTTCTACATTTTCAAAACTTTGTTAATTACGTTATGAAAAAAATTGCTTTTTTCTGGAATCAATCGATTTAAAATGACGTGTTTTTTTCTTTTTAAAGGTTAGTAATTAATGGAATTTCGTTTCAAAACCCTGTGACATGCATCAATACATTTGTGATTTCAAATCATGTGATTTTAAGAACATACCTGAATAGTTTATTAAACTAGTTTTCAGACCTGAGTTTTATCATAACACCATCATATTTATTGTGCTTGTCGCAATCTTCGGGATTTTGTAAAAGATTTAAAACAACTACACGAATTCCTTTTAATCTATTACAAATTATCTGCAATATTTGGAAACCCGCAATAAGCACGAATAAATGAAAAAAAAAAATATTGTAGAAAGCAAAAACAAAACAATTTTATAGCTTAGTTTTTTTGTAACAAAAAAGTTACATATGTATGTAAAATCACAAAACCCATTGACAAGTTTAAAGAAGAACGCCTTATATGTATAACGCCTTTAAAGTTACATGCAAACAATTTGTTTTACAGTTTGTTTCATATAAACATACTTTTCGATAGTTCGTCATATTTTTTATGCAATTCAAAAAAGAAAATTTTCTATTTTTTGCTATAATTTGTGCAAACGGCAGCTAAAGTTCGGTTAGAAAAACACGTCTTGATGTTGTCATCGATTTTAGGTACATATTTTTGTTTGTTTTGGAAAACTTGTGCACCACTAAACATAAAATGTCCCTATACAGAACCGAACAGTTTAAGCTGGATTCACACCTTGGTCCCGAACAAAATTTGTTCTTCTGAAGAAAGAACTGAAGAGGAATAAATTTGTTCGAGCCGTTTTTAGCCTGAATTGGTGAGAATTTTTGTTCGTATTATTCGTAAAAAAGGAAGGATATGCTGTGGTAAAAACTTAACATTGTGTAAATTAGAAATAATTATTTTTTTTCCAATAATTAGAATTTGTTTACACATCTACACACATAAATATGTATGTATGTGTGTGACACCAAGATAATCCAACAAAATTAAAAGCTAAACAATTATTTTAAATTTTTGACTACATTTGGATCGAGTAGTCGGATCTTGCAATATTGGTAAGTCCGGTAATGCGCCGGCGGAAAAATTACCACCAAAAGATAAATTGTCAGTTGATTGTGAGAAACTTAAATTAAAATTTAATTGTCTGCTTAAAGAAGTTGCCAGTCATACGACAGATCTGTTGTTCGACATTGTCACACGTTTTAAAGCCTCCATATATATGGGCACTGTTGTTGCCAATAGAAATATTAGTTTAAATCTGTATATAAAAAATAAGTTTACAGTTTACCATGTCTGGCAATTTTATGACAATGGCAGTTTAATGTTCTCAGGATTTTTAGATGACTGGCAATATTGTTGTATTCCAATGGAATGATGGTTGTAAGTGAACAAAATTCAGTTCAAGGCATATTTTAATGACAACATTGTAAGATGTAGCAATCGTCTGTATATAGCCTTAGAAAAAGATTTCCTAAAAAAAACCGGCGGTCGAAGCAACGAAGATCGAAAAACCTAGTGTGCTGATTGATGACGTACTTGTGTATGTGTTTTGACTGTCGCCATTTAACTTTGTTGCAATAAAGTTTTTTTCCTTCTTTTATTTTATCGAGCGGTGACCAACAAAATAAAGAAAAATACTTCGAGTTAATACATGTTTTATTTGCAGATATTATTGTAGATTAAAATTAATTTAAAAATGTTATGTTTTTAAATTAGCAGTTTGGCATACAAGCATAAAAAAACCAGATAAGAGAGAGAAAAAAAAAATTAACAAAACTGAAGATAAGAGAAAAAACAATATATGTATGTGGAAGAAGAACAAGTTGAAAAATCAAACTGAAAGCTGTTATTAAAAAGGAAACGATAAAGATAGGTAAATAAAAACAAACAAGTTTCTTTTTGATAATGAACGTTTTCAACGAATATCAACGAGCGCATGAACGAACAACAACGAGCGAGCTAGCACAACAGCTGATTGAGAAATGGAGTTACATTAAAAATTAAATGATAAATATACAACGTAAACAAACGTGGTGAGTTTGTATTAAAAACGAAAAACAGAAAAAGAACCATCGATGAGTAGGCGAAAAGGCGATGTTATGAAACCGAACGAGCTTTTGGTTAAGTTGTTTGAGCTTTTCGTGTTTTCGTTTCAGTATTTTTTTAATGAAGAAATGAAGTGAGAAAAGAAGACTAAACGTAAATGGTTGTTTGGAGGAAAGGATTTTAACTGAAACTAATAGAAAACGACTGACTGAATAAAGTGATTTGATTAAAATTTGTTTAGCAATAAAAGCCAAGATTATGAAGCTCACCCTTTGCTTTGGTATTTGCTTGATTAGTAAGTGGTTTGCCCGAGCTTGAGGTGGAGGTCATGCCAAAACCCTGACCCAATCCCGATTGTGGGTCAAATACACCCTGTGTTGATGAAGAAGCAAAGATTGGTGCTGATGTCGCCACAATACTACCAGGCGAATTGGGTATATTGTATTGTGGAGGAGCTGGCATTTGATTGTACTGCTGGAAAGGGTTTTGGTATAAAGTTGTGGTAGTCTGCACTGGAACGTTGGGCAACTGGCCCGCATGCGATGGAAACGATACCATCGTATTAAATTGAGATTGTTGTGGCTGTTGTAGTGTGGGTGGATATGGCGAGTAATATGGTGGCGGCTGCATAGTTTGTACCGGATGTTGTGTTTGCCCAACTCCTGTCCCAGTGCCCATGTGATAACCTCCATGACTTTTGTGGGGATAAATGGCCATAGAATTATCTGGAGCTTGAGGATATGGTGGCTTTTGAACGCTATAGGGGTTTACTGCTGTCACCGGATGTGAAGCGTGATGGGGTAACATAATACTTGGGGTAGTGCGAGGTGGTGGAAAGCTTGGTGGCGTTGCTGCGTAATATATCGAAGGACTTTTTTTCGAATCTGTTGTGTAATAAGGTGGTGGTGTTGGTGGAGGATTCAAGTCCAAATTAACTAACCCAATTTTTGTTCGATTATGATGTCGGGCATCGGTGGCCAAAGGGTTTCCATCAAAATTTGTTGTGTTTATATAAAATAACTTGTGCTTCATGTCGTGCTCCATTTGCTGTACGTGTGGTAGATGATCATGATCGTGATGATGGTGGTGACTACCATGATGTTGTCCAATTGTTGTTGTCGTTGTTAATGGTTTTTTTGTTGGCAGTGCTAGAATTTGTGGCGGAGATTCCGGATCAATGGGCTCCCAGGTACGAGTAAAGAGGTCATCGTCGTTTGATTGGCTTGATGTTAAATCGTGTATGGTTGCATAACCAGATTCGGTTGAATAGTGTCGCGATATATCATCAATATTGCTACCACCACCAATTGGATGCAAAAGAAATGGCGAAATTGTCATAGGTTTTTGCGCCACAATTGGTGGACTATGCACACGCAATGTATGGTAACTGCTGTGTAAGTTGTTGCACTGATATTTGCCTTCGTGCACCTTAAGTGCATGACGTACCGATAAGTGTGCTTCGATTTTGTGCTTTTCGCCTTGTTTTTTTTTTAATACAGTCGATGTTTTTTTAATCCAGGCAGCAAAAAGTGTGAAGTATAGAAGCTTGTTTTTATAAACATTTTTTTAATAAAAATCTTACAAAAATTTATGCCGTAAATCAAAAATTCTAATATCCCTACGAGAACGCATCCTGTTAATTACTGTTATTGTTGTAAACTGCTCTTTTGCAAAGTTACATATTTCTGTGAAAAACAACTTTGTGCAATACTGTTTCTAAATCGAAATTGGTAAGAAGTTTAGCTTTAGCTACAGCTGTATTTATAAAACGACAAAAAACTACACATTCAAGGGAAAAAGGGCACGGAAGGGATTAATTAGTCTTCGGACAAAATAGTAAAATCTTGATGCAGCGATTTTGTCATACACAATTGCGGTTTTGCTGCTATGTATGTTGCAAGCCTGTTGCGACCTACTGTTGAAAGCTGTTTAGAATGGAAGGTGTTTTTTAAAAGAAATTCTCCATAACGGCAATACATTATTTGCTCCTAGAAGTATATGATGCACGTACAAGTGGAAAGAAAACTGTGGAAAATTTACATTAAATTATTTCTAAAATCAGATACACGTGCCATGAATCGGTATAAGTATTTATTTCAATGGATTATAAAGATTATTCTGGCAAACTATTTTGTTCAATTGCTGGATTTTTTTTATTTTATGAATAATTTTTTGTTTTTGGTATTTAAGCCACTTCTAAATATATTTTTGTTGTGAATACGTCTGCTAAATTAAGGAAACACCTCTAAGAGTTCTCTTCTGTAAAATTTACAAATACATATCGCTTATTTGCGGCAACGTTGTAACAACTTAATAAATGTCCTTTTTGCTAATTGATGTAGGATTATTCTAAGCCGCTTCCTTCAATTGTCGCGTAAACTTTTTTTTAAGAAAGAGTTCTTGTATAATGCTGGAATATTAAAGTAAACTAAAAACCTAATGCATGTTTCTCGCAAACCCGTTTTACTGTTCGATTTAAAACAACACTGCAACTGAGTGATTTGTGCAAACATCAATGTTTGTGTATGTTCTTTCGATTATCTTTAGAATTAATTATTGCTTTTCCAGCTATTAAAATCGATCACCTTTTTTAGCCATTAAATTTCGAAACATTTACTCACCCTCAATAGCACTTTCACTTAAGACATATGAATGTTCATCGCGACCGTGTCGTAAATTATGACGTGTTATGGGTTCGTCATCTTTTAGCCAATTGATTGGATCTGTAATGGGTATTATGCATGTAATTGAAAAACGTTCGCCTATATTAACCTTGGAGTCGCCATAATAAAGAGCAGTTTCAAATTCGAATTCTGTCGAATCTTCAACATCATTTGCTAAATAACGACCGGAGTTGTTTTGACGATGAGTTGCAACGAGGAAGGATTTCAAAAACGTATACAAAGTCACACATTATGCGAAGAAAGCGAAGGTCGTTGCAGTTGTTGGTGTAAAAATGACCGCCAAACGTATAATTTGCGTGTTGTTTTATTATTATTATTATTATTGTTTTTTTCGTTTAGGACAGCAAAGATGATAGTTTAATTTTTAAATTCATTTCCGTCGTAAGACACATGATATTTATTTTAAAGAATGGAGTTGTTTTAGATGGTTGGTTGGTTGTTTTTTTTTCAAAAAGCCAGAGGCAATAAATTGCGTTAAAGGTGGAAACATATTTTAGGTTCATAGTAGCAGAAAGTCAGACATGCGTTTGGTTTTAGGATACATTAAATTATGTAAATTTTAGTTAAAGTAAAATTGTTATTTTTTAATATATTTACTTTCTAGATTGATTAAACTGTTATCGCTTGTTGTTTATTAATAAACTTTACTTTCATATGTGTGTGTGTGGAAATCTTTATTTATAAGCATAACCATAATTAACAATTAATATTTTGTGTAAAAATTTCCTAACACAAAACTAAAAGCCTTTAAACAGCTGTCTCGAGTAGTCCAAAATTTTAAGGTGGCAACGTTGATGTCATTATAAACACAACCTGTAGGTTTGTGACAAATAATCAAGGCGTCAAAAGTAACACCTTTGGTTTTGACATTTCGCCATTATTTAAAGAAAATAAAATACATTTTTAAAATTCGATTATAGTTGCTGTATTCATAAATTAAGGAAAATTGTAATTGGGACCTTAACCCACAGGGGTTTTTTTAGCCAAATGTTGTCTTTCAAACTTACTCAGTTGTTGTTAAAGAGGATCAAATTATTGAAAACAAATACTGAGAAAAATATACATATGTAGTATGTATAAGAACATGATGAATTTGATCCAAATTAAAGTATATTTTCAAGAATTAAATGCAATGAACTAATCAAAGTTTCTATTGTTATATAAAGGCTTTATTAGAAATGAAAAATTAGTTCCAATATTTTTGGCACAACTATTTCAATCAGCTGGCGCTGTATGTTATTCTGTCAATTTGATTGCTCAAAACTTTTAGGTGGGGAATTGCTGTTTTGAGAAGGTCAATGCTCTGAACTGAAGTTTCATACTGAAATCCAGACTATTCACGTGGAACATTTTCAGGCGTACCTGGTTAAGAGCTTATTTTTCGTACGGATTTCGGGCCATCAACTGAAGTGTCTGGGAGTTGCTGGCAGGCAGGATTAGATAACTAGCGAGCAAGAGGTTTGTGTTATGTGACGCCCTACATATCACAAGAACCTGCCGAAGTCATCATTGAAACAACTTCATCAAGCGAAGTCAGGCCATAATGACGGAAGCTAATATAAATCAATTTCACAATCTTCCATTCTAAGCTAACCCCATCCGGCTAAGTTCTGAAGCTTTCGCCGTTCATTAAGTTTGTACTAAAAAAAACTTTTGGTTTCTGAGATCTGACGAGCAATAAATTAATCGGATTTTTCACTTTCTACAAAATGTTTAAACAATTTTTTTGTACGTTTTTTATATATGTACATATATCGCAAGCCTTTTGAGACAAAAAAGAAACCGCACATCTTTCTCGTCGATTAACTTTCCTCACTTAACCAAACAAAACAAACAGACTTCGCACACATATGAATGTAAAGTTCGGTTTTAGTAATTAAATACTTATTTTTATATTCATCTTTTAGTTTTTCTTTTACAAGAAAAATAGCCAAAAATAAAAATATTTTTGTTGATTCAAAAAGAGAGTTAGTTATAAATTATTAAAAATATATTCAGAAATAAAAAAAACAATAGAAATCATTACCCAAAAAATAAATAAATAAATAAAAAAATCGATACTAATAATTACAATAATGCAAAATTAAGAAACATTTTAAAAACTGAACAGAGGATTTTCATGAAATTTATGCAGTTTTATTATTTAACTAATTTGAACGTTTTGTAAAAATTTTGTTTTTAGGTGGTTGTTTTGTAATTGTTTTTTTCAGCTCCAAGTTGAATGTAATAAAAATGTTATATAAAATAGTGTTTTGTTTTTTTGTTTAAATTTTAAGTAAATGATAAAAACAGATATTGAAATAAAAAAATTAATGAAAAACGATTTTCAGTATTTGAACGTAATATTTTACAAAATAAGCAAATTATATAATTCAAACTAAATTAAAGAAAACCATAAAAATACACAACAAAACGAAATACAAAATACATACATATGTATGCACACATTCATACATACATACATATGCATATCATACGTACATATATCTATTTATTTAAAATTAAAAAAATAATCATAATAATAATAAAGATTAAGTTATAAAGAGTAAATATTTATTTGTATGTACATATATACATACATATTAAATATAAAGAAAACTTAAACCACACTGCACTTATTGTTAGATTTTTACATAAAATTCGAAAATTATTTATCACAATAACAAATTCCTATATATGGCCACACTGTTTTCGTATAAAAAAAATTTCCAAACATGGCCACACTGTTTTCAATTTATGCAAAACAGTGTTGCCAGAAAAGGAACCCAAAAAATGCCTAAAATACCACGTGTTCTACAGAGAAAGAAGGCGTCTTTCGAGAGCAATATTTAAATTTAAACCAATCATAGTATTAATGAATCAAATACGCCAAAACTTTTTGGAAAACTCACAAATTGAGTTAAAAAATGTTTTGTTCTATTTTCAAAATTTCGCAGAACATAACAATATGTTCGAATTTCATGTCTGAAAAATTTATACGATTTCAATCTTCATACATACATTTTAAAATACGTAAATTTTTGGTTGCTTTATCTATTTTAGAAAATTTGCTAAGCTGGCAGCACTGCTAAAACCGTTTCAGTAAAAAAGAGAAGAATGGACAATAGATAACTGTAACCAGTTTAAGGAATTGTTTTCGTACTAGACATCCGGATATTTTTGGGCGATATTATCTTATCGTTGAAATATTAAAATCTTATCCGCAATATTATAATATTTTTAAACTTTTTTCCCACATTATTGTATTTTAATATTTGTCCTATGGTTGTATATTAATCAAAATAATAATAATTATACACGTGGATATGTAGAGAAGAGAATAATTCATAATCCTAGACACAAACCAACTCACTGAATCTTACCTTATCAGGGAGATAGTGTATGGCATATAACATACATATGAATGACCGAAACCCCGTGATTGATTTCGGTCAAACTGGCGAAAGAGTAAAGATTACTTCGTATTTCCACATCTAATTTGTGAAACGAGTGAAAAAGCAAATTTTAACCATATTCTTATGAAGGATTTTTATTGTAATGATCAAATAAGGCAGATGCACTATACGGAGATTAGAGATTAGGTCGCGTTCTATAAACCGAAAAATCGATTAACTGACAGTACTGTACGGCTTGATGACTGGATTTTCTTAAATTTCGCTCGACTGCATAAAAAATAAATATGTATGTATGTATCAGTACATTCTTCATTCATAATTTTCATTTCCCTGAGCTGACCTGATGCGGAATTAATTTTAAATTTCACATTTAAGACGCACATGAAGACTACCCCTCTACCCAAGTTTATTCATAAATATGAGCAATGAGATTAGTTTAATTAAATATTTTTTTAATATTTTTACAAGTCGTTCTTGCAACATTTTTTTTAATTTTACCTTGCCAGGAAAATATATAACCCTCTTTATAAAGTTGAGAAGATTTTTTTGTTTTTACTAAAAAGTATAATTTCATCAGAGTGTAAAATAAAAAAGAAACACTTTTGTTATCAACCGGATTGTAGGCAAAACACTCTTATAAGGAATGCGATAAGATTAAATTTGTGAATGTTGCTTATAAGTGCTTTATTATTGCCAAGCAACCTAATTATTAATTTGATTAAAAAAATTGCTTTGACACTTTTTTTGTATAGAAATTTTGCAAAGTTAAATACTGCAAATTTTGATTTTACGTGGTACATCTGTTATAAAAGGGTTTTGGTAGATGTCGAAATAGAATAAAACGAGCTAAATGCGAGGTATTAATGAAATTCTTTTTTTGTTTAGAATTACATCTACACATGTACGACGCATGGATGCAATTATTGTATCAATTGTATTGTGTAGATTCTGTTCAAATTGAGATTTCAATTATTGAAAGAGTTCAGCTCTGTTCTTATGCTTCTCTTTAAATAGGGGAAATGCATTTTCAGTAGAATTAACATCGTTCAAATATCCGGTGCGGCTTCTTACGTTAGCATGAATCACTGACAGTATCAATTTTCAATGACTCTGACGCACAGACCCGGCCAAATTTAGGCAATGACTTGGTCTAGTTGCACTTTAAAGGCATCCATCGATAGCTTCTTATGCAACTTCGGGAAACTACAAAAAAAAAACAGTCTCGTGAAGTCAAATCGCACGATATTATTGGACACTAGACGTCAGCTTTGCCAACGATATCTATTAACTTAAATTGTTTACGCAAAATGTACAGTGTGACGACCGTTGTGTGATACGCAGCATCATTCTGCTACATCCACATGTGACTACATCTATATTCTTCAATTAGGGCCAAAATAAATCGGTTATCACCATTCTATTGCGTCGCTTTGAATACAGTACGAACCTATAAAGTGACTAACCTCTTGTGAATGCAGTGCCACCTAATGGCATTCGTGTCGTTTAGCATTATGCCAAGTATGGAAATATTTATTGCTATGGACAGCTATTCTCGCGTACTCGCAGGATTTGTGCTAACGAACACTAATTTTCGAGATTCGTCAAGTTTCGCCATTTGCAACTTGTCATGGTGCACTAGTAACTGAATAATAATAAACAGATTAGACTGACGTCAACAAAAAACAAAAACAATATGGCGCTCTTAGGACGCCAATATTTAAACACACCAATTGAAAACCCCTTTACCTTTGCACACTCATGTGAGTTGCGAAAACAACATATTGATAAATTGTCTTAATTTTAAATCAACTCAAAATCTCCGTGACGGCATACACATAAATATGTATGTATGTATGTACATATGTATACATATAACAGGTAAAATATTTAATCGGCTGTTTTAAACAAATACAAATTATTAATAGGACAGTTTGTTATAAACTGTCAAACAAATCTATTATATTTGTTTTTAATTTGTTAAAATATGTCATAATTAAAACACATACATATGTGCATATGTTCATACATACTTATGTATGTATGTATGTATGTATGTATGTATGTATGTATATTTGTATAAAAGCAACGCGCAAACAACGAAATCATCTCTAAGTTATTTACTTTAAATACAACAATTTGATAAGTGGACATGAACAGAATACAGATCTAATTCAAATAATTCCGTACACATACATACATATGTAGATGTGAATATACATATGTATGTACATACTTACATACTAGGTACATTTTTACGTACATATGTATGTATGTATGTACACACTTACAATAGATTGAGTAAAAGAGAGAGGGACACACTTTTTTATATAAACGGTATTAGGCGTTTTGATGAAATTGACAAAATAGAATTGGGAAATCAGGTACCATCCATTTTCCCACAAAGAACACTTTATTTTTTGTGCTCGTATACTGTTATTTTTAAGGTGAAGACAATTGCCAAAGGATTCGATTGAGATACGAAATATTAACTGGTTACATACATACATATGTATGTATATATACATACTTATATACATACATATGTCTGAATACCTGTGTATTAAAAATACATATTACCTAATATTATTTAAAGCTGCCTAACTAAATTTTTTTTCAAATTTCAATTCGCAAACATTTGAAAACATAAACAGCTGATAAATGTATGTATGTATATCTGCATACGTATGTATGTATGTATGTGCACGCATACTATACATATATTTTTTTCATTTAATTACTTCGTGGGAATAATCACTCTGTTTGCATGAATAATCATTTTATTAGAATAGTATTTAGTACGTGTCCAAACATGCACATACATACAGGCATATGTACATAAACATGTCTGCACATATGAATGAATGTATTATGAAAAGCTTTGTCATCATCAACTGAGAACACAAAACAAACTAATTATGTATTTAATTAAAATTTATGACACTCCTAAATTAATTTTATATTTCCATTCAACAGGAGTAGAAAACTTTTAGGGCGACTAAAATAATAAGTAGGAATTAAATAGTCGTCACTGCAGCGAAAAGAAGTGACTGGACTTTGAATAAACTTTTATAAGGTGACAGTTTAGGAAAAACCTGTTTGAACATGCCTGAATAGTACCGTCTAATTTAATTCCACAATTTTTGGCAACGATTTAATTTCGCATGCCTTCTTAAAAGTTTACGCTTTATCGGATTTATTAACATCTGGTAAAAAAAAATTTAATTTGTTACTTTAGTCGTTTTTTTTTAATTCTAGTTGAGCCAATCGTATCTCTGTGTTTCCTAGTGTAACCAACTTGTCTCTGCAGTCCGAGTACCATGAAACCAAAAAACAAGCTCCATAGTTTCCCTTAGAATTTTATTTTAGTTATTAAATTTTGGGTTTTTCTTTTAGTACTATTGTTGCCAACTATTTTCTGGGCTTTCTCTTTCTGTGCTGGCAATACCTATTAATTGAAGCTTCAAATGATCGTCAGTGTTCTTGCTGGAATATACATATGTATGTACATATGTATATTTGAAATGTTCTCTGCATTTTTTAATCTCATATAATAAAAATTAAACATTTTATTTTTAATTACCAATAAATAGCATAATATGTTATTATTTCGTTTCTAGTGTAAAATGGTAAAAATGTTAGTTACGCAGTTCTGCATTTCAGCTGACGATAAGACTTTCAAAACTTTTAAAGAAATTTCACAGGGTCTTCATAAACAACAAAAGAAAGAAAAAAACAGCCTCCATAATTTTGCATAGAATTTTCTTTATTTTTATTGCTGTTAATTCCCCTGTTTTTCCAATACTACTGTTGCCAAGTTTCCTGGTTTTCTTTTGCCAATATTTTTCTGGCCCTCTCTTCATTTGGTTGGTTGGTTTTTCTCTCATTCCGTTAAAGCGTGTACTCGCATTTTCCCAAATGTGTGTGCGGTTTTTTGATTTTTTTTATTTCTCAAAAAATTTCATTGTTGTTGTTTTTTTCTAACCACAATATTTTAAGTAAAATAATGTGTATATATATATTTCTTCAAATCATTGTTGCCATTTTAATCGCACCTCATGTGAGTATGAGACAATTTGTCAATGTTATTTTTATGATGACGTTTCTGCTAAGAAGTCGAGGGGTGAGACATGTAGTTCTTGAATTCATTGTCATTATGTTATGATGTTGAAACAAATTTTGCACTAATTATTTTTAATATACATACATATGTATGTATGTGTGTATGTGTATATATATATATGTACATGCAAGTATTTTGTGTATTTTAGATGTTTTTCTAATTTTTTATTTTATTTACGCATAGAATTGGTTACATAAGTTTGTTGGTTTTCTTTGTTACATAAAATTTTGAAAAGAAGTTTGATTTAAGAACTGGAATTCATTTTGCCCGCTAGTACTTTATTATTTAACATATTGATTTAAGAACTTGAAAAAAATTTTGATTTTTCTAGTTTGGCGCCTTGAACTATTACAAGACACAAAATGTACATACGTCTTCATTTATCAACTAAAGGAGTCCTAGTGAAATATGAGAATAATATGTGATATGTATAATATTATGAGAAGCGTTTTAAGGAATTATTAATGTCTTTACATAAATTTATTGTTGCACAATTATAAACGATTTACTGCAACATAGACACTAATTACCAAATGAATATTCCATAGATATGTTTACAATGGGGATTTGGTAAAATCTAAAAATTGTTCCTTTTTTGTCTGTACTCAAAAATTATTATGGCTCACGCAAAGTAATTTTCCGGTGTTTAGCAGCGTTTAGCAGCGTAACTCGTTCCAAGGCTACTCAGTTTGGGAAGAAAACAAACACTGCAATCATACTTTAGCCAACGTATTCACTAGATGCCCCCCCACCTTACACATCCCATTGACCTGTTGTCAAAGTTGAAGAGACCCATGAAAGGATGGAATCGTTCAGAGAACTCAAGGCCTATCACAAAATCCATATCAGAACTGCTTCGAGAGTATTGGTAAAAACGCTGGCACAAATGTATTATATGTATGTATGTATTGTATATGAATGAGTACACATTTTTTGACAAAACTTAAAATTTACTTTTTGAACAGACCTCGTAAGCCGTAAAATAATTTTAGGGGGTAAATCAACTGTTTTCTAAAAAGTAATAACTTGTGGCAGGGGGATATTTAAGTTATTGTTTAAAATATTAACAAAGTTAAAAAAATATCGACGAAATTGAACTACCCTTGAATATATACAACCATCACCAGTGATATGTGTATATATATATAGGGTGTTTTTAATTGAGGTATAGAACTTTAAGTTGGCATCACTTTTTTAACTGGCGGCCATTTTGTCAGCTGTCAAGTGATTAATATTTAGTTTGGTTTGCCATTTCATCATGAACAGGTTGACAAAAGAACAACGCTTGCAAATCGTGCAAATTTATTTCGAAAATAATGGTTCAGTTCGCGAAGTTTACCGCAAGCTCCGTCCATTTTATGGTCATCAGAGCAATTAATTCGGTTAACCATGGATCGTTTTCGCACTACGTTTACTCTATGTGATAATACGCATCCGCAGAGACGTCGAACAGTGCGCACCGATGAAACAATTGCCGCTGTAGAGCAAAGTGTTGAAGAGGACCCGAATGAATCGATTCGCCACCGTGCAAAGCAATTGGAGCTTTGTCCATCAACTTTTGTCCATCAAAAATTGGACCTGTAGAATTGGCTTTATTCGAGCCAGCCGTGGCGGCCACATGCCCGAAATCATATTTAAACATTAATGGCATAAAATTATCCTTCCAATAAAACCAAATTGATGGACATTAAAACGATTTTCTTGTGTTTTATTTCAATTCGAAGTTCTATACCTCTAAAAAAAACACCCGTTATTATGTACATACATATGTATGTATGTATCGCACTGAAAATTCTGGTAATGTCTACCAATCTTCCAACACTGTATAAATATATTTATTTTAATATGTTACATTTTAATGAAATAAGATTTCATTCTAGATGTAAATATGATTTGTTTTCTTATTTGTAAAATATTGACGTCATACAGACAGATATTGCTTTTTTTGTATAATTACTTCGGTCATACACACAAACATTTAAACATATAAAATTTATTATACATGTATGTGTATGTATGTATGTATGTACATATATGAAACAGTATAAAAATGCCACAACGACCAGTCTGATTGTCTCCAAAAACGCAACCCTAAGATGTTTGTATTTATTTATTTATTGAATTTATATACATATACTTTAGTATTAAATTTTGTTATTCTCATATCAACACAAACATACGAGTACATACAAAAACAATATATTTGGATGTAACAAATAACGCAGAAAAAAACAAAAGAGCCAATACACAAATAATTTATGTACACTTTTACATATGTATGTACATACATAGAGAACAAGTCAAATAACAATAACATTTACTGTCTTTAAAATATACATATGTATCTATTAAGTTTTTAATTAAAGCAGCAACGTTTTTTTTTCATACATGTATACAATTTACTTTCTGTTCAGCCTTATTCTGAATACTGAGCTTGTCAACATATTATTTACTGAATCTACTAATAATTTATTCTTGAACTTTGGCTATTTGTAAATCTCGGTGAATGTTACCACTACTCTTATAACTTGTAGGGTGTCACTTTTATAACTTTTAGGGTGTCACTCTTATAACTTGTAGGGTGTTACACACATACATATGTATGTGTACATTTCCTTATTTAACGTTTATAATTGAAAATAATAAATTTTGGAAAAAAAATGTATGTAAAAAGCATTTTTAACATTTTTATATATTCTTGGTTTTCCTAATAAATGATGTCTTTAAAAAAAAATACTCTACTTTTCGTCTTCTGCCTGCATTTTCCTTACAAATGTAAAAATGTTGTTTTTTTTTAATTTGCAACAAAATTTAACCGAAAAAATATTTAACAAAAACATTAACGCTAAATTTTACAACTATTCTCAATTCAGACATTTTTTGCTATTTTGACGATTATTTTTGGGGAAAAGTTAGCAGCAGTGCTTTTAAAACGTCTATGTACATACACATGTATGCATATGTGTGTGTTTGTGTGTGTGTTTGTGTCTAAGTAGGTGATATCGCACCCTAAATACAAAAGGGTCACAGCTCAAAATTTTCCAAAACTGACTTTTTTCCATAAATTAATTCAGAGCACACATCTCTAACTACTGCAAAATTATTAAAAAAAAAACGAAGTCTAAATGTGCTTGCAAGAGCTTAAGTAAATCCTCTTATACAGCGAATTATTCATACAAAATCATCTACACAACGAAGTAAGAAAATAATTTAAACCAAAATGGTCCGGTTATAAATGAAGGCAATGCAATGTAAACCGCCAGATGTGCAGTCAGTATTGACTTACATAGTTCTTATCATGATTTACACGGCTTTACTGATATATGTATGTACACATGCATGTATCTACATATAGCCTGTACAACAAAGCAATAGTTTAACGAAATTTTTTTAGATTCCTTTTAGATTAATTATATCGAAGTTACACTGTTCTATTTGTATGGTGCGGAAATTAAGAGAGAAAATAACATTTTTGCGATAGTCTAACGTAGGAAGTACATTTTATTGCTTTTGTTGACAAGTATCATTGTTCTCAAGATGATGGGATCACCGTTCTAAATAAATCAACATGATTGTTTACAGTTAAAACTTTAAGGTTCTCTTTAGCAGGTGAAAAGCTTTAGTTTGGCTTCGATATTTTTTTATTTTAAGGAATAGAATAACAAGAGACAAACTAATAAATATACAATCATTAAAGAAATATGTATTGTGTACATACATACATATGTACATATGTACGTTCGTACATATATGTACATACATACATGTATACATATGAAAGTATAGGTGCATATAAATTTGTGAACATTTTGATGTCTCTAAAATTTAATATCAAGTTTGTATTTGATGACTTAATCAATCGGTGCATACATATATATGTATATAGGTATGTATGTATGTATGTATGTACATACATATGTATGTTTAAAGTGCAAGTTTAAAAACTCGATATAACCAACTCCCACAGATTTGTTTCGAAACGCCAAATATTTGCTAAAACAAAGACAATATTTTTTAGTTCATTTCATAAGGAAAGAGTAAGAGGGAGGAGAAAAGAACACGCAAAATTTTGTTTGCGTTGTCTCGAATTTTGTTCATCTAATTTTAAACAAATATTTGTTTAGACAAAAGTAAATCATACTGGGCTACACCTTTTATATACATATTGAACTAGTTCTAACACCTTTTATCCTGTTGTCAAGACACATGTACATAGATATATATGTATGTATGTATGTATGTACAATTATGAAATGGGAAATGGAATGCTCAGCTTTTCAATTAATTTTTGTAGCTGTTCTTCAAATATCTCAGACAATAATTTAGTTGCCTTTATTCAATTTAATTACATAAATAAATATTTTTTGGTTTCAATTGATTGATGTTTTTATGTTTTCAGTTTAGTTGACGGCTAAACAATTTTTAATATTAATACATATTTTAAATTTCTACAGTTTTTTTTTAATCCAATTAGGAGTACGTATTCTTTCTCAGTTCCATTTCATACTGAAATTTCTCTTATATTTTATTTGCTTTGCTAAATTACCCGAACAACTGGTTAACTCAAAATAATTTTATGTTTCAAATCATACATTTTGTAAAAAAAAAAACTGCTGCGCGAACTAAAGTTAAAAAAGAAAGCAAAAATTCAAAATTGCGCAAAGAATAGATGAAGAAGCATTTGGCCGTGACTTTTAACAATCAACCGAATTCTAAATGTAAAAGATAAGAGAAAAACGAATCAAGTTCAAAATAGAAAAAACATAGTTCTAAAAGTTTCGATACATTTCTAACAAAAGCAAAATAACTTATTTATCTCGCCGAAAACCGCATTAAAAAGTTAAGCATACAGAAACTAATTTTGGACAGTCGGTTTATTTTCAAAAACTTATTTTGGTGTTTGCTGCTGGCAAAATTTTCCTAATACAACACAATGTTGAAAATCGGTTCACAAAAAGCGCTTTGATATGTAATTAAACAGATTCGTTTGAATGCTTTATCCGATAGGGAACTTCGAATTTGCGAACATGTCTCGCACTAAATGTTGCCCTTCTAATTTGGGAATCCACTATATTTTCTTAACTATGTATGTATGTACATATGTATATTGTCAGTATTTTTTCAAATCTATTGCTATTAACAAAGTATGTAAAAACTCCTGCCGTTTTTATCTCGAAAATATTTTCATAGTTTTACTATAGAAAAACATTCAATCCTAAATTTCCAATAACTAACAAAAAAAAAAAAAAAAAAAAAAAAAAAAACTTAACTCAACTATGGATGTACATATGTATGTACTTAGTTTTCACAAAGAGGAACCGCAGAAACACCCATATGTTCTGTCAAACAATTTTCTGTTTCAATGCACATCGGTTTTCTTTCATTTCCTTCTTTCGCGATACAAGAAATGCAGAAACGAGGTTATAACTTAATAATTTACCAAGCCACACTTTCTACATACATACATATGTATATTCTTTTCTATTTTCACCACGTCAAGTGGTGAAAACCACCACCAAAACACCAACAAAAATAAGTTCAGCTAAAGTTTTTGTTTAGGAGGCACGAAAATATCTCAGCTTTCGAAGTGTTCAAAATACCGCTGTTGTTTTAATACCTAATTTTCAACTTTAGCCGGACCACCGACGGTGCAAATGAAATTATTTATACAAATAATTTAATTAGCAAGTTTAATCACATTTTAAAGCTTTAACAATTACGTACTTGTATTGTATTTGACTGGTTTTACTTCATCGAATAAAGCTTTCTGTGGCAAAGACCCCGCGGCATTCGTTTTAATTTATACATTTTTTATTTGAAAATAATTGACAAGTGTGTTCAGGATTATCTTGTTTTTTTCTTTTCTTTTATAAATGAACTCTTATAAGAATGTGTACCAACAACAACAACAGCTCAAAAACTGCACATATGTATGTATATGTACATATGTATGTATGCACACACGTGCATATGTACGTACTTACATATGTGTCAAAATAACATTATATCAATGTAAGAGAGAAATGGATCCAAATTTTGAATTGACAGGCACATACATACATATGTATACATACATATGCATATTTAATAAGGCTTAAGCAATTGCAAATGCCAAGAAGATAGTCATGATTGTCACTTTGCCTATGAAGACAAATTTAAGGGTTAAGTTATTACGCTGTTGTTATTATTGTTGTAAGTTGTAAATCAACAATGGTGCACTGACCGGCAAGTTTTGTTTTTTTAACCCTAATGATATGAAAGTTTTCTTGTTGTAATGTAAGAAATTTACCACAAACTAGTGATTATAGTTCTTTAGCTTTATTATTTTTAAAATTTCACCATATAGCAAAAACTTTTGGGTTTTTAGGGAGTATCCCCAAATAACACTTGTTCTGTTTGGGAAACGGTGCGTTTGCCTCTTATATCTGTCATAATTTCAATAATGTTTCGAAACGAATGTTGTGGCCAAAGAAAATATCCTGCCTACTTCATCATTTGAGAAAGTCTCTGTTGGAAGTCTGTTTGGGTCCTGATTAATAATAGGCTTACATTTCAAACTAAGCAAATTACGTTTGTTCTAATAATAAAAACAACTCAACTAGTTATTTTTCTTGAAAGAAAACAACTAAATATGTATAACGAGTGGTACCATAAGCAAGTTTTATACACCAAAACAACAAGGACAGGCACGATTTATCGTTTTTCAAATTACGACATCTCGTTGCGCAAAAAGAACGCCTGATTATAAAAGGAAAATATTTTTAAATTTGATGTGACATGCTGTCAGAATACATGTAAAAAAATTCATAAAAATGTTTCCAAAAAACATTTTGCTGATATGGTAGTCTGCTCATTCATATAAAATGACAATATTCCTGGTTTGCTGCGAACTGAAGTGGCAACTGTTTCACGTTAGTTTTCAGTAACAGCTGAAAAACAGCTGGCGCAAATTTCCCTTACCAAAAAAAATCAATATTGTTTTATATTTTACGCATTTTTGACCAGAGTACTTACCCTAAGACACACGAATGACTTGTACTCATAGTTTGCATGAAAAGCACTAGAATTATTTTCAGATTTTCACCCGCCTTAAAAAAGCAATACATTTAATTGTAACAGTTGTTTTCATTTTGCCAATAATTCTATTACATATTGTCGTATTTGTTAACAAATACACTTCTCTCATAAACTATAATTTATCAATTTTGTAATTTAGTTTAAAAAAAGGAATGCGATATATGTACATACATATGTACATGCATACACGCATACATACATATGTACATACAAACATAGAAATGATGAACTTGAATGGTAAAATATTAAATTCTTGTTTTGAAGAATGCATGCATGTATGTAGGTATGTACACATATTTTTTAATTTCAATTACATAGTGGGATATTAAGAAAAATAATTTGTTTAGAAATTTATCTTTGCGGCAACGCTGGTATGTAGCGGATTTTGTTATTGTATGAAATTAATTTCTTTTGTTTTTCATTTCGCTTGATTTCTTTGCCTGCCTGCCATCTTTGGCACATGTTTTTATACACACTTGCCTTCAATTTCTTACCTTGGCCATTTCGGTATTAACGAGTATATACGCACTAGTGTGTGTGTACACAAAAATGTAAGTATGCATGTATGTATGGGCATGCACATTCATGTACGAGTATGCATATACTCGAGCAAATGTGTATGCTTGTAAAGTACAAATGTACTCCTTGTATTTATATATGTACATACATACATACATACATACATACATACATACATACATATGTATATTTTCGACTGACTAGAATTATCTTTTATGATATTGCATTTTCATGTTTTTCTTTCTCAAATAGCCAAATAAATATTACTCAATATTTACAAATTTTTATTTAAAATAGAAATAAAATTATGACCAAATCGATTACAACTACAATACATATGTACATACATACATACATATGTACATACATACATATGTACATACATACATATGTACATACATACATATGTACATACATACATATGTACATACATACATACATACATTATTGGAATATGGCGATAATTTATTCGCTAGCTTTGTTTAATGTTTCCTTTTTATAAACATACATCAACAAGGTTGACCCCTTAAAAATATACACATTTCTCAATCTTGGCTCCAGCCCAGTGTTTATGTTCGTTAGTTTATATTTAAATGGTTTCTTTTTACACAATCAAATCATGTAAATATGTGTGTATAGACATTAACCAAAATCTGTACATGATTGTATCTAACAAAATATGATGTTTTCCTCCTCAAATTGATTACGCTTCCGCTCGTTTTTGGGTGATTTGAAAGACTATCGTAAAGTTCCAACTCTTGCAAAATAGATTACCTTAAATTGGAAGTGCATTTACTCGCGTAACACTAAAGTTACATTTATATACTTTGTATATAAGTATGTATGTATGTGTGTATACATATGTATATAAATTAGTTAATGAGAGTGACTAGACTTCGAACACATACATATGTACATAAATTTAATCCGTTATATATATGTACATACATATATTCAGGTGCTTCTCTTCGTTGCACTTTTTATATAAAATTTAATCTATTGATATCTACCGCATTTCAGTATGACTCGCATGGTTTTATTTTAAAGTTTGTGTGATTTACATACATACATACATATGTACGAGTATGTTGAATATAATAGCTTAGTCCTTAAATAGTCCAAAAAATGTCTTTAAAGTGAAAATGTGTATTATACTCTTTATAGTCATACCCATGGTGCTAAATACCACTAATTTTTGTTAAAGTTATTGGGATATTTTCCTTGGCCCCCGACTTTTGTGTAATGGGGCCAAGCGTTATTGCCACAAGCCAAATTAGATAGTGAGATAGGCTACATTCCTAAACGTCAGTAGGCAAAATCAATATGTCAAATGCATTGTTTACCGAGGTTTATAGATACAATCAAAATGCTTAACAAGTGCTGTCATAAAACTACGTCACTAAGCAATATTTCCGCATATGGAGTGAAGAAAGTCCTCAACTTTCTTTAAGCGAAATTTTGTCCTATGATGGTAACATAGTTTTCTTTACTTTAATACTCATAATTTAATAAGAGTATACATATGTTTGCTATATGTATGAAAGCTCGTAGTTAAAGACTATCCCCTCGCATTTAGACAACTTTGTATTTGGCATTCGTGATTAAACATAATAAGAATTGTGGAAGTAAAAAATGCAATGCCTCAAGTGAATCGCATTTAAAAAAAAAATTCTAAATTTTTTATTGAAAAAGTATTCATACTCGTGCACAATTGTGCGGTTTAGAGGATTCCCTTGTATTTAAAGATTTAATTTTATAAATTCTCTATTAATAAATAAAAATGGACTTAAGTCTAATAAATTATATGCTAATTAAAAACGAACAAAGTTCTATAAAATGTATCTCACACTTGAATAGGATGAGAAAAAAACAAATACATACACATGTGCATATACATACATACATACATACATACATATGTACATACATATAGTTCAGAATTTGCATTTCACATTTCGTTACGATAATAGTCCGATTGATCTCATTTATAACAAAACTCAGCAACAGATTAGTTTCACTCGTCTTTTTTATTTGAAGCCTGATGCATTAGTTCTCCATTTGTTGCTCATGTATTTACGCACCTCCTATTCGATAACCATTTTTAATAAGACAAATTTAAATGAAATAAAGAATTTTCAAATTCGGTCTATAATCGTCGGAGTACTACAGACAGTTTCTGCTTGTCCCACTATATAGAACATTAACATTTGGTATGAACATTCATTGGAAAAGTTTAGACATATATCGTTCGCACTGATGATTAAGTTTGTAATACTGCTCTTAATTTCTTTTTGTTGTTCAAAAGTCACACATACAAAACTTTTTTTTTTTAAATGGTACACAAACTACAAAAAATAAACATGTTTTCTGTAATTCAGAATCGAATGAATTTTAATATTTGGTCACAAATTCATATACATATGTATGTATGTATGTATTTTATTACATTCAAGTACAAAGAATTATAATACGTTATCACTTTCAACAAAGAAGAAAAAATTTCCTTTTGTCCCACAAACTTCTGTCGAAGTAGAGCGTAAAAATATACTCCATTAAAAAACAAAGATTAAACCAAAATGCATCATTTTAGTAACTATTTGCTAGTTTAAGTACATATATGTACATACGTACATATGTATGTATGTTTATATGTATATACTTACATATGTATGTTTATATGTATATACTTACATATGTATGTTTTATAAAAAAACAAGCCTATTAAATCAATTTATTTTTTACAAATATCAATTAAACAACTCGTACACATTTCAGTAACTGCTCAGCCATAAAAGCTAAGCAAACTCAAAACAACAACAAAAGCAAAGACCTATCAATTAAAAAAAAATATATAAGTCAATTATTTTCGAATAATGAAAATAAATAAATTTGTTTAACAGCTGTTTACTTATTGAAAAACAATATACGAGTACACAAATTTCTATCACTTTAATTTTCTTTGCTTAATTTTTGTTGTTGTTTCTTTTCATGAAAACATCAATAAAATTAACAATTAAAAAAATACGAAATGGCAAAACAAATCAGTTCTGTACAAATATGTACATACGTGTACTAGACTAAAGTCACATGGTTGTCATAAAAAAAAATAGTTTTAAATGCTAACCGCGGCAAACGGCTGGTGCAAATGATTATACGTAAAAATGTATTCGACTTATGAATTTTCATATTTAAATCTACAGTGGTCGAAGACTCGATCCGTACCAAGGACTCTGGGCGTTTCGTCAGATAAGTGAAAAGCTTCGCTGTTTTATGTTTGTTGTTAAAAAGACTAACAATACAGTTTTAATCTTAAATTATTGGTTTTCTTGAACTGCCGGAAAAAATATTACAGCATCATTACGCTGCCAAGTAAAATGAAAAGCTTTCGTATATTGTATTGATTAAACTTTGTGGTTATAAGCTGGTAAACACCTTCACTATTATTGTCTACCACTATATTTAGCATTTAAACATCAAACACCAAATAATAAGAAGAAAAACAGACAAGTTTTCTATAAAAAAGATATGAAAAATAAATACATATGTATGTATCTGGGCATTCACAATATATTGATAACACAGCCACCAATACAACTTTTCAAAAACATATAATATAAAAATGTTTAGGTGTGTTTAGTTGTTATGTGGAAATTATCGACAAAAATTGTACATTATTGTATTTTAGCTAAGCAATAAAATCGATACACGGATACAAGAAGTTGTGTGAATTCAGCAATTATTATGCCAGTTTTTTTTCACTTGAAGATAATTCGCCTGCCCCACCAAGAAACGAAAGTTAACATTTGTATTCATTGCTAAATATTTCAGAAATATTTATATCCTTTTTAACAATTACAAGTTAATTTATTTACATGTTTTCTATTTAATTTGTTTATCTTACTTGTATGTTTCTTTTAAACTTGACATTCATCAGTTTTAGCTTCTTGATGCCCAGCCAAGGAAGAGAAGTCAAATAAAATTTCTTATTAGGAGCAGCATTATTATTATTTTTAACTTACACAAGATTTCCGATATGTGTTGTGCGTTAGCTGACATATGTATGTACATAAGTATTTATTTATGTATCATACATAAGAATTTATATACTATACATAGCTACATACATACACATACACACATGCTTACATATTGATCCGTGAGATATATTCGTATAAATGTCTACTACATTAAGCTAATATGAAATTTTATTTAAAATATAATATGTAAAAGGGCCTAACAACATTTAAAAAAAAAATATCAGAAAGCGAAAACCTTAATGAAAACCACAGCTTTTGTGCTCATAACTGTTTTCATAGAATAGTATCCGTAGTAGATTTTAACGTGGATTTTATTAAGATATTCCGGAAAATTGAATTTGCAATCACGTAATAACTTGGTTGTGCCTAAAAAACACATTTTGACGTGTTGACGACAAAAAATTCATTAATTTTGAACTTTTTGAGGCGTTGTGTATGTTTACAATAACAAATTATCAGCTGACAATAAACTATACTACTACATTAGAATCATGAAGGAAAACACACATCATCTTTAATTTTGATAACAAATTATTGCCGATTTGCCTGGACTAGCTGTCAAAAAACCATATACATATAACGAAAGAAAAAAACTAGGAAATTGAGACATTCAAAAAAATTAGTAACAACATTGAAAAAAAGTGTACAATATATCTACATATCTACATACATATACTATATGTATATACTTACATACGTACGTAGATTCATATGTATGTACATATATACACACTTAAATAAAAATGGGCAGAAAATAGTGAGACGTTTCTTGGCAACTTAAAAAGTTTTCTGGAAGAGTAAACAATATATTTGCAATTGCAATTTTGCCATTAATCGGTAGCGAACACCGCAGTTCGCAATCCTGTTTCAGATAGCGAAACAATTACTTCATACCACCGTATGAACACGGTTTTTTCTCCTGAAAAATATTTAAAATTTATGTTAAGCCCTTTTGTATTTTGCATGACGTTGCATACATACATACATACATATGTATGTGGAATATGTATGTATGTATTATATGTCATTTTTTATTTAAAAATTAGTCCCTAATTTCTTATTTTAGTTGTTCACATTTTTATTAAACGAAAAAATTTACCGAAAATATAAATCATCTACATATATGTATTTACATATGTATATTATTAAAGAATGAATTGCAAAATGTAACAAATAAATATTTAAACGTGTGGCCGGCAAAATACGAGTAGTACGCATGTATGTATGTATGTATGTATATACAGGGAAATCGAACACTAGCCGTTGCGATATTTTTTTGTTTACCGATTATAAGATTACATCTACAAAACATGTGTGGTTATGGGAGGTGTCAGGTTCTAAAAGATGTCACATAGAGTTGTGCATGATATGCATTCATTTTGCATTGTATGCACATGGCACGTGAGAGGGTTTTATTCATCTGCTTTTAAACATAATAATAATCTTTAATAGCAGCCTTTTTTATATCTGTGGCGTTGTATCATAACAGCTTAAGACGAATTTTAAAATTGCAAAAGTAAATCTAATTTTATTAATGTTTAGTTTTTTTCGTACTTTTGGTTTATTAATATCTGCCAAAAATATATTTTAGTCTTATCTTGACTTATGCTGCTATGATAAAACTCCAAATGTATGATCTACATACATACATATGTACGTATTTACATTCATACATACTACATAAATACATACATACCTACTTATGTATGTACATATATCTGTGCATCTGAAAATTCGTAAACATTGCAACCGCTACCACAACCAATTTTTCGATTGCCAAAACTGTCCATTTACATTAAGATATTAAATGCAATGCTGTCAGTTTTCTTTCTAGGCTCTGTAAAGCACGCATAGAGTAGGCTGTGCTTGTTTAGGAACGAAGGGAAGATACATACAAAAAGGTCGTAAAAAACATTTACATACATACATTCATATGTGTGCATGCATGATATAAAAATATCTAAAGTTAGACTGCGCCTTTAACATACATACATACATACACATATAATAAGAAGCTCACGTCATTGTCAAGGTTGCCATCTCAGCAACAAAATAAAATTTAAACGCAATACTTGTACTATTTTATGTGCAATTTTCTGTATTTTAATTCTAAACAATATTCTTGAACGCTTTCAAAAAGTTTCAACAGAATCTGGGCAGAAGACGTTGTTGATAGACTTTTTTCTTTTGTTGTTTCATTCCCGGCACATAACACAAACAGCTTGCTGAAAAGGCTGGGCTTTCTAAACACTCCTGCCTCTTCCTAGAGAGTGAGGAAATTAGAGCGACATACATAAGTAGGCATTTCGGGTTGCTAAAGGAACGTTAGGCTTTAATCAGACTCGGCTGCATATTCCCCATCATCTATGTAGTTTCTTACGATGAACGGGAATCTGTTGCTAGACCTCTATTATTACAATAATAACTACTAACGCCCTTTCCTACGTTTTTAGGTTTATAGGACAGCTTAATCGTTTCAGCCAAGGCAGACAACTGAACCTACATTTGTCTCTCTTTTCAACAATAATAACAGCAATCTGTATTGTTCTGACTAATAGTGTAATATTATATATCATTGTTCTGAAAAACGAGCAAGAAATTAACTTAAAACAAAAACTCCGAATATGTTTGGGTCATCTTAAAATAAGGCTTTCTTAAAACTATATTGTATATTGATCGCACAACATTTGCGATGCGCGTTGAAATCGCATCATACGAGTAGGTGTTCCAGAGTTCATAATCACGATAGGTTTGGCAACTTCAACTCGCAGCAAATACTGAGATGAACTGATATTTTTTAATTGTTTCCTTTTATTTTTAGCGTTACTATCTTTCGTTCAAATAATTACATTCAAAAATATCAATTTAAAAATTTTTGTTTTGTTTTAATAATTTGCTAAGACATTTTTTTTACTTGAGTACTGGCGATTTCATTTAAATCTTAGAATCAAATTACCGTTTTTCAAATCGCTGGGTAATTTCAAAGCAGGCATTTTAGAAAAGACAAATTAAAACGTGTAAATCTTTTTTATAGGCTTAAAAAATGCCTATCTTGAAAATCCTAAAGGTACAATTTGTGAGTTTATTAACACCTGCCGAACCATGTTTTGTAGTGACATAATCCCGTTAGTCCTCCCTCCCTAAAAAAAAGATTTAATTCACCACACCTCAAGGTGTAAAGAATTAAAACAATGTGTCAGTTATTTCTCATGAGACCGAAAATAACATGGTGTGTCAAGTAATTTGTCTTTCTGTTTTCATTTTACTCTGACAACAGGGATTTGATGAAGACACCACCACCCATCAGTACTGCAGGGATTGTGTTTGTTTGGCTTTTTGCTGTGTAGTATCATTAAGAGAGATGCGTTAATGCCATTGAAACAAAAAAACAAAAAAAAAACAAGAACAAAAATAATAACAGAAAACAGAAATTTTAATTATTTTTAAAAATAATTTGAGCAAATTTCGAAAAATAATATAAACAACACAGACTATACTTATAATACATACATATGTATGTATGGATGTATGTATTTATTGTTCATTGGATGACTGTGGTCTTGGTGATTATTATAGTTTAACTAGCAGCACTATGAGTGTACTTATGTATGTATGTATGTATGTACATATGTATGTATGCATGTATGTATGTACATATGTATGTATGTACATATGTATGTATGTATATATGTATGTATGTACATATGCATGGATGTACATATACTCTAGATTTCTATTAAATACTAGCGTATAAGAATTAACTGTATGTATGTACATAGTATGTATGTACATAGTATGTATGTACATAGTATGTATGTACATAGTACATACATATGTATATACATACATGCATACATATGTATAAGCACATCTAAATAGCGGTAAAATGAACGTTTGGAAAGGCCTTTGAGAGCACTTTTCTTACTCGATCTTTCTTTTCCAAATACTTATGTACCAGGTCGCTGGCGTATTAAGCTACATTTGCTCTTTTTTTATAAGTAGTTTCTTGAGAGAGAGAATAGTTTCTCCAGAGAAATAATATTGTTCGTAATTTTTTTAGATTGAAAGGGCGTAATGTTAGTTTTTTCGTACAAAAATGGATCTGTGTTGCGAGCTGAGATGTGACATTATATTTTACGTATGTATGTATGTATATATGCATGTACATATGTTTGTGTGATAAAAGTAAACGAGTTACATATATGTACTTAAGATTTCTTGTTTCGACGTAATTTTCATTAATATAAGAAAAATATAGATTTTCTAAAATTAACTCCTCCCCTGCTACAATGCACTGCATATGTAGAGGTCGACCCTTGAGAACTGGTCCTACAACTGGTTTATAGTGTATTTACAGTAAAGCTAAAACTAGTAGATTCCATTTAAAATCTAACTCAATAGCTATATGGTGTATGGCTATATGGTGGTATACGGTGTACATTTTCTTATATCTACATACATACATATATGATTTCATTTCATAACGCAAGTAGCTGTTCAAATTTGCATCTATTTCTCTTCGTTTTGTTTATAAATATAAATATTAATAACAAAATATAATAAATTTTGCACAAACTGACAAACTGTCAAGTTTTATTGGTGCAGTGCTGTATTTTTTTAGCCCATAGTAAAGAAAATCACAGCTGTATCGATCGTTGGCTTGCCGAATAGATTTCAGGGGATTTTGGCTACAACTCTCTACTCTCGAAGTAGATTTTATTTTATATGGTTTGAGTTTGATTAGTTGAGGTTACCCCGAGCACACTGCAAATTGTAATCGTTGTATACAAATTATTGCGCCTCTTTTACACGTATATTTTTGATATGGCAACTTTGATTTTCACCACAAATTGTTCGAAGTGACCAAATTTCGGTAGAAATTGCAGAATCCAGCTTTATAGACATGGAATAGTTGTAAAGTATTGGAAAAATAAGTCTTATATCGCAAATACGTCTACCTATAGCTAACGGTACAAATGAGAAAATAAGTGTAACTGATTTTGTGCCGCTTGGCTCTTACTAACACAATCCATTCATCAAACCAATAACTGCAGTTACTACTGGCAGAACATGGAATAACACATTTATTTTTGTGTTTTTAAGAAAAGTATTTACAATTAATACAAACATTTTTAGGAAACATGCAAACAAAGAATACATATTATATACGAGTATTTCCTCAATACAAAAGTAGCAATAAGATCATAATTATCATAAAAACCAAATAAACAAAGAAGAAACTTCAAAAAACTCAGATCCTACCCGCGAAATCCAAGTCTTTGATGTACTGGAAGAGAAATCAAAAAAGCTACAGATTTAACAACAACAAAAAAAGAGTTGTTGGGAAGAGGAAGATATTTATATATGATTGCCTTTGAGTGGCCATAGAATATGAAAGCCTATTCAGATTAACGGCTGAGTATGTTTGTATTTATGTACATATTGTATGTAGACAAAATGCAAATTAGAGACTATAAAATTTTGCAACAAAAATCTTTTATATTGTACTTTTTCAAATACAATTTTATTTTTATTTCAAATACATACATACCATGTTTTCAATGGTTCGTTCGTTGATGTTTCATAAAACATATACTTTAACAAATTCCTGCAGTTTTTATTTTTTGTATACAACAGAATGACGATTGATCATCGAAAGCCAAATCTTTCACTTGCCTGATGTGTTCCACAAAAAAAAAAGAAAGGCAAAATGATATTATTAAAAAGTTTGTCATTTTTCTAATCGAACGTGTATAGACTTCCTCCACTGTCTAGGGAGTTATTTGCAGGAGGTATTAGATAGCCCCAGATCATACATATCACAAGAACTTGCCATCTACGTTTGTCTGGTAAGCCACACGGCGGTGGTTAGTCGTTGTCCACCATGAGATTATGCCATACTGGCAGGTGCAGATGTAACCCAATTTCACAATTTGTTACGCATGCGACACTACGCAGTGACTAGACAGGCTGTTTGTTTCGTCTATAAAGATTCCTAGTAATAATCGTCCTTTAGTCTAGAAATATTCGTAGCCGCTACGGTGATCTGATCTATCAAGCAGAAATGTTTATCAGAGTTTTTCATATTGAATACGACACAATGTTGTCAATTGTTTATTTAAAATGCTACTTTAAACAAACACGCACACACACATACGTATGTATGTATGTCTATGCATTTGCCAACAAGACTATGAATATGGCCATTTTAAAAGCCCGCGAAAGGGATTTTAACATCTGCAAAGCAAATTTGAACCTGTGAACTTTGGCTAAATAAATGGTTGGTCTTTTTGTTTCGTTTTTGTGCACAACTAAGTGAAATGTTATTTATGCCTGTATATTTTCCTTTTTTTATTTCTGCAAACAATTGTTAGTTTTAGAACAATACAGAGTTTCTTTTGTACATTTAAAATAAAAAAATAAAAAACAAAAATGAATAAAAAGTGGAAAACCTGTTGAATTAAAAACGTACTCGTATACCTCTCTTGTTGTTTATTATATTTTGTTCCCTTTGCATGCACCTGTGCGCTTGATTCCGGCCTATGGTGGGGTGAACAATAAAGATGGTGTTGTTTGATTAAAAGCAACATGACCTCAGTTCATTTAAAGACAATGCACTTGGTCCCTCGCTCAGCTCCGAGCCGAGTTTGCTCTTAGTTTCTATTGTTATTATTGTACAATATTAGCACCTGTGATGTTCGTTATTGCATTTGGACAAATACTAGAGAGAAAGTGACTCTTTGGCAAAATATTTATAAAACAAAATTAAAAGACAAGGAAATAAGTAAATATGCATTTTCCATTAATCTATTAAAAAACTTTTTTAATTATTTTTTTCCCCCTTTCTTTTAGAACGGTTTGCATGGCAAGGTTTGTTCAATTGCATAATTTTTTCTGTCATTTTTTGTAAATTTTCTTTATGGGGAAAACTACTCGTTAAATGTTTATCGTATCAATGAAATTAAAAAAAAAACTGATAAAAATAGAATAAAATTAATAAAAAGAAGAGAAGGAAAAAAGTTCAAGGAATCTTTATTGTTCATAAAAAGGTGATAAATATTCAATATGAAGAACAGTTATTGTACAAAAACACACAAAAGAAATGTTAACAATTGAAATACATTCACATACCAAAAAACATACATACCTATGGAAATGTACATATTAAGTATGTACATACATATGTATATATAAAGGGTTTTTCAATGAAGATGGGTAGATGTTGTTGAAATGGAAGAAACCAGAAACAAGGTACATGCACAGTTATTTTGTCAATTGCGGATACTGAGAGAGTTCGGCTCTGTTCTTGGCCGGTTTCCTGGTGACGATTTTCTTTAGTAATGAAAACACATGTATGTGTTTTTAATAGGATTCATGCTTTGCTGCCATTATGCATGGAAATCGAATACAACATCGTTCAAATGTGCGCTGCGGCTTCTTACGATAGCACGAATTACGAAGTGGTGAAATTTTCCCTCCGGTCTGGTGCTCTCTGCTCTGCTCAGGATAACTTTAAGTAATGCTCTGGTCTATGTTGATTTTAAGGGCATCGATTACGCTTTATTGGATAGGCCTGAGAGTTCAGATGACCACACAACAAAAACAATAATAAAATTACTTACATACATATTTCTACAGCAACGTTATTATTTGTTTTCATGTTTAATCTTTTCAATGTTGCGATTGAAATTGTTAAAATTCAAAGCACAAACTCAACATTCTGCCCCTTAAACTAAAGGGTTTAGGCTTATGGAAATATGAATAGAATTTTTGTATAAATATGAAATTATTTATTTAATATTTACTTTTTATTTAATATGTAAAGACAATTGTTTTGATAAAATACCAAAAATATATGAATTTAAGTTAAACCTCTATTATTTTAATTAATCCTGCATGTAAATATTACTTTTTGTGAAGAATTCGGGGGTTCAATTCTTCAGTAGTTAAAATATAACTGTAAATACCATTTGTATGTTAAGTTAAACATTAATGGATTTTTTTTTTTAAATTAAATGCTCAATAATCTGTTTTTGCAACTTTTGTTTCAGCTGTACTGCATACATTTATTGGAAAATTTAAAATGACTGAACTGCAATAAGTCAATACAGAAACAATTTTTTCTTTTAATGTTTAATTAACTGCCAAAGTCATTTATCATTGAAATTTCAACTTCCTGAAAACCTCAAGTTATTTTCGTTCAATTTAAGGTCATATTTAGTGATTTTCGGCCATAAGGTTTTCGTGTCTTTTAACATGCACAATTTGTTACCACTAAACAAAACAAACAGTTGATTATAAGGAATGGGAACTTTTCGCCAAAATATGTACATACATATGTATGTATATTACCAAGAATAAAATTGCTAAAAATCTACGGACGAGATCTAACCAAACAACGCTTGTTACTTAGAATTTTCAGTTGAGTTGTTGTTTATTTTACCTCTAATTAAAACTTTTTCCTGAAGAATTTCAGTATATCGAAGTAAGTGAAATTTTTTAATAAAATAAAAATTATAAGCTCGGTTTTATTAGATGGCAAACATAGTGTTGCCCATCTTGTCGTATGAGTCATGAAACAATTTTATAGAGAAAACAAAAATAAACAAGCCAGAATCGCAGCCGTTATTGGATGGACAACTGGGAATTAACAGTGGCCTTTTTTTATTAGTCAAAAGTAAAACAAAATAAATTATCGTTATTGAGAATGTAAGAACCGCAAAAAAGAAACCACACACATAGTAGACAACACTGTGTACAGCATTAGCACACAACTTTGCGTCGAATTTTTTTTTTACATAAAAATGTATGTATGTAGGTAATGAGGGTGTGAAGCAAAAAGAAGAACGTAAAATCAGATCAGGAGAAAGGACGAATTGGGAAAAGGAAACGTTGAACAATTTATTGGAGATTTTATTTCGGCCTGCTTTATTTTTACAGGTATATCCTCATTTTTACAGATCCAAAACTCAAAAAAACTTAAAAAAAATTCAATTAAATCAAGCATTTCAGATGAATTGACTGTTTAAATTTGTTTACGACGTTTTTTATATGGCCACAACGCAAATAGAAACCAATTGAAGTAAAATTGTACAACAAACTCCTGAATTTTACAATCCATCTTTCATACAAACAACAACGACTCCACACACTTTACAGCCGCATATACAACCTCTTCATGTCGTATGAAAAGTAACTGCCTTGCATTAGAGAAAACTGCAAACATACAAACACAGAAATTTACACTCAAACATACATTATGTATATCATGATATACATACATACATACATACGTATTTACAAACATAAATATGCATGTTTGTTTGGTATTAAACACGTGACTTTTAATTAACATCAAAACAACAAACACGCAAACCTGAGTGGAAAATGTGTCATGTGTTTTATTTGTAAACTTGTTTTTAAACATAACCAATATTGGTTAAATATGAAAAGAATAAAAATAATATTAGTATTCAAAATCGGATACAAATTGTGTGCAGTTTTGCCTTTAGCCTTTGTGGTTAAATATTGCACATTTTGTATAGGAAATAACAAACTTCAATATACTTACATACATACATATGTATGTATGTATGTATGTATGTATGTATGTATGTATGTACACATGTAAGTATTTGTATATTGTAATATCAATAAATTACTTCCATTTGCCGCCTTTCAATTTTTATAAATATGTAACTCAATCGACTTTTGATGAAAATTCCATTGCAAAAAAAATGTGAATTAAATCTTCGTTTACTCTACTGGAAACTAGCGATCACCTGTTTGCAGAATAAGTGATGTAATAAAGATAGAAATATTGTATTATACAAAACAAATCCATTTTTAGTATCCTGTTTGTCTGGTAAAAAAAGCCCTAACACATTTTTCTATTAAAACTTTAAGCCACTTTTCATTTACATATAATCGTTATTTGAAACTTAAAAGTTGGAAAAGCATTTTTTTTAACAAAAGTAAACAACAACATGCCGCAAATGCTACTAAACATTATGTTTTTAGCAAAGACTCTAGGTTAAATTACCTACTAGTGGCAAGGAAAAAACTATTAAGCAATGCAAAGAAAACTGGGGGGAATTTACGATGTAGATAATAAATAAATACACATGTAAATAACTAGATATATACATACATATATACATACATATGTACATAAGTGTGTAAATTTGTATAGTTGAAGCAGGAATGGTCGCCCGTTACTGACAAGGCGGCAGTATATTAAAACGAGTAATCAATAAATTGTATACAAATAAAAATAAAAAACAAAAATTAACTAACGATTAGAAGACAAACAAATGTTTGTATGTATTTATGTAGCTTTTTATTTGGGTCTATTTCAGATAGCAATCGTTTACATAAAAAACAATAAATGCTTTTGGGTTGTTAAAAACGTGATCAGGGTACATACCTACTACATACATATAATAAAATGTTGTAAGACACTCATAAAAATATACACAGATACATACATATGTACGTATGTATATATGTATGTATGTATGTAGTTGTGTATGACATATGTATGTACATATACATATATGTATGTATATACTGGTAGCATTTAGCTCGCCCAATACTTTCTTCTTTTATTTACTTTCCCACTTTTGTTCTGTTATACTTAGAGCTGGTCCCTGTAAATGACGGACAGAAACTAACGGTAAAAAAATAAATGTGACAAAAATAACATTAACACAAACTGCCTCTTCCGAAAAAATTAGGTATTGCAATACTGCAACGAACAGTTACGCGCAAAATTAAATTTTGTTCAACTTTTTTCAATTCCGTTTGGCATCACGCTGTCATTAGTTATTATTATTAGTTGCTTTAGTTGGCCAAAATATAAACAAAAGTATTAAATTTTTTTTTTTTTTGCAAACTACAAAAATTAATTATTAGTTATATACAAAATTGCTTAACATTTCACCAAGCAAAAACCAAATTATTTGCATTTACATACATATATACATATTTGAAAAGTTTGAATTCAATATGTACATATATCTGTATGTATGTATGTAAGAACAAGAATAGCTTTTAACAATTGTGGCGGTTAAAATGAGCAACGACTACGGAAAATTGGGGAAAAGCAGCTAATATTTACATATTCGTAACACTTTGGTGTTTTCACTACATCCTTAACGATTATAAAAAAACAGAGAAATAACTTTTCAATTTTAACATCATTTAAGCGAAGTTACCCGCTTTCCTAATATCATAAAATCACTAGAAACATGTCGGGCCTTCGAAGAAACATACAATCAACCAAGGCACGCGAGTCAGTTTGTATTTTTTAAATACATACGTAACCCTGATCCAATGAACAATTTTATCGTTTAAATTAATTTCTAAAAATGGACAAAGTTTTTGTGATATCAAATCTGTTATCGTGTTTTGTATTTGTCCAACATTTTGGATTTACTTTTGTTTTTCAGAATGAAATCATTTTCAAAAGAAAGTTTTAATTCCGTTCATAACATTTTCTTTTTTCATTTTATGGAAACCAAAAATATGGATTTAATTAATACAAAATAGCAATATTTAAAAATTGTAAATCAATTATAGTGTATTTTTCAATGAAAATATATAGGGAACTTTTGCATGAAGACTTAATAAACATATACAATTTTTCTTCCTGTATGTATGTAGTATGTATGTACATATATGTTTTTGAAAATTTGCAGAAATTATTATATAATTTACATGTACATACAAGGTGGCGCAAAAATAACCTTCCGATGTTTTTTGGCTGTAATTTAAAAAAAAGAAATGAAAAACTTTGATTCTTCTTGTGGATTATTTTTATTTGGTCTTTTAATTTTGTTTACATCAAGTCGAGAATATGATGTCATGTAAATGGCCGCCGCCACAGTTGATTGTCATTTGAGCCCTTTTTATGGCATTTTCCATCACTTTGTCCAAAACTTCCGGCGATAGGTCCTCACATTCTTGACGGATATTGTCTTTAAGAGCTGCAAGAGTCTGAGGCTTGTCAACATAAATCCGCGACTTCAAAAAGCCCCACAAAAAGAAGTCTGGAGCGGTCAAATCAGGCGATCTTGCTGGCCAGTGCAAATCGCCAAAACGGGAGATTAGGCGCCCGGGAAATGCATCCTTCAGCATATCGGTTGTGGCACGTGCAGTGTGTGCCGTTGCACCGTCCTGTTGGAACTACATGTTTTCCAATCCCAATTCATCAAGTTGCGGCAAAAAGAACTCGTTGATCATTGCTCTGTAGCGCTCACCATTCACAGTAACCGTTTGGCCCGCGACGTCTTCGAAGAAAAAAGGTCCGATGACTCCTCCAGCGAAAACAGCACACCATACAGTGACTTTGAGCGGGTGTAATGGCTCTTCGTGGGTTACACGCGGATTTTCAGTGCCCCAGAAGCGTAAATTTTGCTTATTTACGTACCCGCTAAGATGGAAATGGGCCTCATCCATCACTCATGATTATTTTGATGAAAAATCATCTTCCTCTTGGTGGTGATTAAGGATGGCTTGAGCGTATGTTAGACGCGATTGGCGGTCAGCAGCTAACAGCTGATGCACCGTCTGGACTTTGTACGGAAACATCTTCAAATCTTGTACCAAAATTCGCTGTAAAGACCGTCGACTGACACCCATTTGCGTGGCACGTCGTCTGTTCGATGTCGACGGCGCTTCCATGACATCCTCAGCCACAGCAGCAATATTCTCTGCAGAACGGCTACTCCGGGGTCTGCCACGCCTGGCAGCATCTCGTGTTGTGCCAGTCTCTTCGAGGCGAGCTGCTAAACGTCGCAGTGTTTCACTAGTAGGTGTTGGACGGCTATGAAATCTGCGACGATAGCCACCAACATTCCGCGTTCTGCAGCAGTGTAGCGTAACATTGTTTATTAACGTGTATTTCGCATGTGTTTAATACACAAATGTCAAAACAGAACTGACATTAGGGGCCAATCGCAAAATTTATAGCATTTTCTGATAGGAGGATTACTTTTGCGCCACCTTGGATATACATATGTATGTATTTACGCCGCCTGCACAGTCTCCCGCACCCGTACGGACATACATACATACATATGTAGGTACGTATGTATATATGTATGTATGTTCGAATCCTATGCGCATTCATAATACTTTGTGCATTTAAATTTTGGGGTTCTTGTGTTTTTTTTTCAAGAAAATAGTTCCGTTTAACTATTTTTCATGTTTCAATTGCACTACTTTTATCTACCGAAAGAAAAACTGTAGGAACAACTAGAGAGAAACTCGAACCTTCAACTTAAATAGTTGACTTTCTTCAGTTATATTTTTCTTTACTGAAAACTGAATAGCGCTTTTCTTCTTCTTATCTGACTTTTGACGTTCAAATGCAGCATACATTAATGCACTAATACATTAGTTGTTTATTGGCTTATAACCACAAATTATAATCAATACATTATACACGAATCAGGATTTTGTTAGTTAAGCAAATATTTAAATTAAAAAAATTCTTTTCAAATGACAACACCAAAAGAAGAAGAATTTATATGGCAGAAACTTTCAAGATAACGTAAAAATTATGTCTAAATTACAAAATAAAAGACTGCCATGACAGCAAAAACGACTTCGAAAACACTTTTCAATAACTTCAACTGCTTGTTAATTAGTTAAATTTGAGAATTCTTAACAGTAACTATGTATATATGAAGATATACATATATGTACATACGTAGGAATGTACATATGTAATTAGTTGCAGAAATTGAATTAGAAATCTTAATTACCTTCACGGCAATCATGTTGTCATTTTACATGAATACCATTAAAGCACATTTAAAACAATAACAAAATTGCAGAGTTGCCAGTTTGCCCACTTCCTGTTCACAATTGCATCAAAAATGCAAGCGATTTTTATATATGTAATGTAAACGATTTTAATAGTAGATGTATATCGTTAAACTTTAATGTAAAATAAAAAAGTAACACATAATTCAATTTAAGACGAAAACAATTTTTTAAAATTCCTTTTATCACATGTACAGTGTGGTTCTTTGTAATAATAAAAATTATAAAAATCAATAACTATGTATATATGTACATATTATAATTTATTGAGTTTGAGGAAATTAAAATGCCAGGTATAACATTTGCTATACCTTAAAGCTGTTTGTTTTTTTAGTAAAACTTTTAGTTAAAACTTAATAAAGAAACCTAATTCTTTTTTTTAAATATTTTTTGTCTTAAAAAGGGTGTTATTATTTACACATATAAGTAATAAATACATATCTAAGTTACTTATCACTTACCGGTTGATTGAGCATAAATCGCTAAAAATATCGAGAGGAATGAAAATATGCCTGCCAAAAATTTTGCCTCCATCTTTGGTATTGATCCGTGGTTTGTACTTTTAAGCTTATGTTTAAAATATTAATTAAATGATGGAAAAAGCTGTTTTCTCTCAAACTCGGCTGCTGCTATGAATAGGTAAGTAGTATGTATCCTTGGAGTTTCGTCTCTGTTTGGTTACCAGTGGTAGTTTTTGTTTTTATTATTATTATATTTTTGTTGTTTTGTTTAATTTTCTATGAAGCTTTTTATTTGAAAACGATTACTTGATTACTTTGGTTCTTTTGGGTTTAAATACTAGACTTGATTAACAATTAAAACAGCAAATTCTTCTCTGCTTTTAGTTGTGAATAGCTATCTTTTGTATTACATACATTTGTATCATTTGAAATTTTTATTTTTAATATTGAATGGCTTTTTGTTAAATATTTCTGTTAAATATATTATATTATTTTTTGAAAATTGTCGTCGTCTTCATCTACGCGTAAACGTTGTCGTCGTCGTCTTAAGTTAACGAGAGCTGCATACAAAATAAAAATAAACAAAATAAATTTATTTTTTTTTTTCAATTATTTTCAATATTTTTTTTTTTTTGTATATAGAAATAAGGTTATTTAAAAATAATGAACACAAAAACACGACACTGATAAATATTAAAAAAGAATATTCTTAATTTTTGTATTAGAGTAAGAAAAAAAAACAGCTGTATCTAAAAAATAAATAACAATTTTCAATATCGTAAGATAATCGAAAATGCACAGGACCTAGAGGACGACGTAAGAAAGCGTGAACTCATAAGAAAACGAAAGAGCAATAAAATATTTTAATTTGTCTGGTTCAACCCAGACACGGCTATTGACGTAGATTCTTTTTTTAATTCTTTTATATTTTCTTATTTAGCAATTAACAAAAAATTAAACAAAAAATTCACATGATACGAAAATTGTTCATACTTGTGTGTCTTCGTTTTCTTCTTTTACACTTGATTCGCAAAAAAATAAACCAAAAATATACATACATATATTTAAAAAAAAAATACTTAAACGATATTGAACACGACACTCTGGTGATATTTTTGAACACAAAATCGAATTTTCACTTAAAAGAAATTATTAGAAAACTCAGCATGTTTCAACTATACGAGTACAAATAGATTTTATTTCCTTTGCAAAGTCTCAACGGCGAAAAGCAATAACCGAGGAAAAATTTTACGAAAGTATGAAAAACACGTCACTTGTTCAAACCAACGAGAAAGGAGTGAAACCAACAGTTCGCGTTATAATCGCCGCCACCAATGACCACAAATTTGCAACTAAAAAGGCTGGTTGGTGTCTCTTTATTTTCAAAGTCAATTTCGCCCAACTCAAGAATTTGTGAACCAAAAAAGAATTCAACTAAAACAAAAGAAAACAAACTCACGACACGACACAAGTGTATACGCGAAGGAAGTAGAAACTGAAATGAACACATACTAAGTGTAGTGTTTATCATATTTAAGAAAGAAAAAAATACGAAACGAAACAAAACGTAACGCATACATTCACCTAATTGGACGAAAATACTGAAGTGCATATGTGTGTACATATATGTGTATTTACATGTGTGAAAACTCGTCAAAACAATGATAAATATAACAGCAATAAATAAGCTGCCAGATATTTAAAAGAAACAATCGAAAATAAACATTTGCCTTTCAAAGTTCAAACTTGTTAAATTGTTGAGGTGCTAATTTCCATTGCAATTTTTTTCTTTCGTGTGAATTGCCAGCGTCTGGCAGTACTCAAGCTTTCTTCTGCCATGTATGGGACCCTTCCGTTGAATGAAAACACATAAGAATTAAATGTTTTACAGAAAAGCAGTTGAAATATTAACATTGACATACTGAGATTGTACTCTTGACTCAGAACTAAGTTTACAAGACGGCAAGCGCACCAACAATCGATCAAAATGTTGACAGAGTGAGGAAAATTGTTATGGAGAATCGTCGAGTCACCGTTAGAGAAGCTTCTGAGGGAGTCGCCGTATCGGTTGGTTTATGCAATGCAAATTTTTTAGGAAACGTTGGCCATGAAGCGCGATTAAGCACAAAGTACATACATACATACAAAAATTTGTATACTACTTCAAAGATTGGAAAGAAAGCTGGCACAACTGTGACATGTAAAATAAATAAAGAAATATGCAGATTCACTTTATTTCTTGAACAGACCTCGTACAAGTATTAATAACCAAATATTAATGTATACTATACACATTTTCTAGACGTGTAGCTCATTCGTGTCATAGAAAAAGTATAGAATAAAATATCAATAAACTTATTGCGTGGAAAAATATGTTTTGCTGATTCAATAAAAGTTTTCTCTGCCTTATGTTTGTTTAAAGAAATAATCAATATTACATATATTATAGGGTGCGCCACTTTTTTTGAAAATAATTTTAATTTGCAAAAAAAAACTTGCACATATATCAGCATATGTTTTATTTGATGAAAAAACTGAAGTTTTTCGTTCAACGTCTGTTTTTGGAAAATTTTTATTTGAATCCTCCAATTCGTCTACACATCCGTATTCAAACAATTTATTAACTAATTTAGCAAAAACTGTTATTGGGTATGAAAAAAAGTTTTTGTTTTTTTATTGAAAATGTCTAAAAATGAGTAAATTAGACGTACAGTTCTGGCGTCATCGCAATTATTTCTTAAGTGCGGTTGCTTCTGATTAACTGATTTGCCTGAGAGATTTAAAAAATATATTATGAACAGTTTTTTTAATCATTCTCTATTGAAAACCAAACAATTAAATTAGAAATGGAAAATCTGTATCAAAAACGAAGAAAAGTGGTTATTTACGTGGTGTTAAATAGTTCCAAATCAGATAACATTCGAAATGTTCGCACATACAAACGAATCAGGATGTAATATCGATTCGGCATACTACCTCTTACAATTCCGGTTATCGTAATGGTTTCATTTCTCATCGCTATAAAATTCGAGGCATATCTTGATCAGAGCCTTCAAGCAGCATTTCGGCCGCATGAAATCGGAGACGTCAACCCAAACGTTTTAATATAGTTTTTTTTAACTAGATCCCAATGATTTTGCAAGTTTTTGTTGAGTTTGACAACGATCTGCATGGAGTAATGCATCCAATTCTTCGTCTCCAAACTTTTCTTTGCTGGCCTTGTCGATCTTGTTTTCAAATCACCTCTTCTGAACTGCACAACCACATTTAGCAGGTTGAAGCCAATCGTACACACTGGCCGTAATTATTATTATAAATTGTTTACACTACTCGTATTACTACTAAGGGAAACAAAACAAATACTGGGGAATTCCGCCCGTTTTATTATTGCACATACATATGAGTTCTCGCGCTATGAATTCGCCTTGTTCATATCTGAAGACAACGAATTTGCTGGTCGAAGAGAAAAATTTTTAATTTTTTTAAAATTTAGTAAAAAAAAGTAAATGCTATAATTACAACAATTCTTTAAATCTGGCAAGTTCATACATACATATGTACGTAACGATGAGAGTGAGGAGTATTTATTTAATAAATACTTTTCATACTGTTCTGACAATAAACGATGAGCCAGCGAAGAAGCATTCAAGCAAACGCGTCAGCTACGTAGTATCATATATACATACATATGTATTTACATATGAATATGCGAGCGTAAATATGTACATATGTATGTACGTATGTACGTAGAAATGTTCGTATTATATTAATAGCTAAAACCAACTGACAAATAATTACAATAATAATTGCAAAAGATATTTTCTTCTTGAATTATAAACAAACAAAACTAGCAGAAATAAAAAGCGACATTGAAAACTTAACAGCAATATTAAGAAGTTTCGCAAATTCTTCTCAAAATCGCTCAAATAGCCGTTTATTAAGAAATTAAATTAAAAATAATATGTAGGAATCCTATCAGAAATAAATTCATTGAAATTTTTGCCACGATTGCGCTGAGAGTGCGCAGAGACGTTCTCAAACGTTTAGAACTCAAACATTTTGAATTATGCTCTAAAGAGATTTCATAATAAAGCGATGCTTTTTCGGGCTGGGTGTGACTAACAACTGTTCCGTTGAAATCAAATGCTGTAACCGTCGAGAGTTCCACTTACAGCCTTTTAAGGAAAGGTTTGAATGCATGATCGAAACAGCGAGATTGAGAGCTTCATGATATTGGCACTATCGACATTTGATTCCCCAGTCCACACCCTTTTAGCACTGCTGCACCGACATTACAGTGAACGGACCACTCAGATCAAGAATGAATGATATGGGCATTAGAGATATTGGATTTAAACGAGACAAACACACAGTTCAACGATATGATCAGTCCACTTTTACTGTTTCTTAAGTCACAGTTCCATGTAAAAAAAGCTCCCAGGCTCATGTATTCGGTCAATTTCAGTCGAATTTACACCAGACGCAAGAAAAGTTAGATATTTTAAATGCACTTCACCCAACTGATTGTTTGTAGTCGTATTTTAATAATTTCTAGTAACTCCATCTAGAAATTCGAATACATCTTTGCGATTGTGACAAAGCACATAATTTACAAATTTCCTGTTTCACAACTTTTCTTTATTGACCTTAGACCGCAATATAAATTTTTGTGACATAGTCTTGTGTCTTTTTAAGGCAAGTTTTATAAAACTAAATTGTTATCTTTTATATTGTTATGCTAATTCGACAGGGCAATAAAATTCATTCGCCATTAAAGATATGTACATATGTATGTATGTATGTATGTATCTAGGCCTTAACAAATACTTCAGTCTACTGTCAACACCTCTTATTAATACATGTAATTGTTTTTAAATAAAATGAAATTATGTTTGTATGAACTAATGTATGTAGTATGTACGTGTGTGTAAACAAAAGAATTTAATCACAAAGAATTTACACATTCGAATCTTTTTTATTGAATTTTTTCTTGTAAAATAGATATGTAAGCATTTTTTGCTTGACAAATCGAGAATGAAGGTAGATTCACACATTGTTTACTCCTCACAAGAGAGATAGAGAAAGAATATGTACATATGTATGAATCCAACAACAACCAAAAACAGCAAACCTAACCGCACTTTAAAATTAAAAACGATAACGCGAGGGCTGGTCTGCAGTCCAGGGTTGCTTAACATTATTTACATTTGAGCTGGGTTTCCAATAAGGTAAATTTTTTCTGACAAAGTATAACTCAATTGCCCATCATATAAAACTTGCTTAGCCATTTTGTGTTTGTTAAACTAGGGCGTGACATATTTGAAAAATAGTTTAAAATTTAAAGAAAGGAAAAGTTAAGGCAGAGCTAAATGAATCGATTACTCAGAAACTTGTTGATGAAGGGAAAAAGCCAGGAAGGGAGAGTATTTACGATATGAGAAATACGTACATAGCTCATACAAAAATAATCACAAAAAGGAAAACATTAGGAAAATTTGCGATCACCTTCACATACGCCAGCTTTGATTTTCCAGATCAATTTTTCGAAATGAGTGAATTTTCTGAGCAAAATAATGTTCATTCGGGAAAAAAATGTTGATCAGACAACTTGAACGAACCCACCACCTTTGTACATACATATGTATACATACATACTTACATAAACATTTTTTCTATTGTACAAACTTGCAGTTAGTGATTAAATTAGTCTTCCAATATCTGTATGTTAGCATAAGTGCATATGTACAATCAAATATGTACATATATGTATATATACGTACATACAGACATACATACATATGTATGTACATATGTATACATATATGTATGTATGTACATACATATGTATGTATGTAGTTATTTATACATGAACAAATGCTGTCATAGTTATGTCCTCAAATTAAACACAATTAATTAAGTATAAATACATATGTAGGTACATATGTATTTATATATGTACATAAGTACGTACATACGTATTGTATGTACTTACATAGTCGTATGTATTGTGTATATTGAGTCACTGAAATTCAATAAAAATTGTATGTGAATTTTTATGAAATGTACGAGAAATGGCAAAATTTACTTGTTTTAGAAAATCAAAGGCATGCTTATATACCTACATATATATATATATATATACATACATACATACATATTTAGCTTTTATGTAGAAAAGTATATAAAACAAGCTATTGCTACTACATTTGCAGAGTTCAATAACATGATAAACGTTGTCAACATGGCACACACACATACACATATATATGCATGTATGTATGTATATGTGTGTCCATATACATATTATGTACGTGTAGATATATGTACATACATACATACATATGTGCTTTTTGATAGACATAAACAAATGAAAATCGATTTTGATCACATTTCTCTGACTTGCGTCATTACTGATAACGCAGGTGTTGACAACATTAAAAAATCGCCAAGATCACTTTAACAGACAAACACGCACACACACACACATGTTTCAGACTTTTTTCTGTTTTTGAAAGAGAGTGATCGGTTGATAGAATTTTGACCATGTGTTACTATTTGAGTAAAAAAAGCTAAATACAAAAAAATTTTCTGAAGACAACATATCGTTGGAATGTCGAGACAGAAATTAAAAAGATTAGAAGAACTAATAGATATGCTGTGTGCATGTATGTATGTATGTAACTATGACTGTGTATGTATTTACAAAAGCAAAATAACAAGACAGAGATTTTCATACAAATCAAATAGAAAAAACAATAAAGTAGATAAGAAAAACGCTGAAATCAAGAAAATATGACTTTTCTTTTTTTTATTACAAACAAAATTTTATTTAACTTAATAAAACAGAATATAATTCTCAAGTAGTTCATAATATCGAATGTGTAGGAGAGTAGCTGGTGAACTAGCATTAATGCGGGCAAAATAAAAATTAATTGCAATCTGATATACATACATATGTATATATGTATGTATCAAGTACAAGTAGTTGCTGATGCGAGATAAGTATAAAGCAAATATGGTTAATAAATAAAACGGCAAAGAAGCTAAATAAAGAAGAAATAAAATCAAAAGATAAGTGTTTTAGGACGACGTGCTGGTGGTGATTGGGCATGTGTTGGGTTATCTGTTGTCATAACTGTCAGTCAGTTAAATTAAAAAGCATAAGAATTAAGGCTGCCAGAATCATTATCGCTTTCAAATCTTATATCAACAATTCATATCCATGAAATAAAGATATCTCCTAAAGCAAATACACCCAAGAACATTCAAGGTTTTTTTTCTACGTGTTTGAAGTTAAAGCTTATCGTCATATTTTATATATAAACCTACTTACGTACGTCATGATTAACAATGGGAAATTCTGAAATGCTGTACTTAAAAAAAAATTGCTTAAGTACAGTGTTTCTATGTGATCTACACAAATGTAATAGAATATTTCGAAATTGTTCGAAAGCGGGCTTAACATTATAATGTTTACAAAGTATGGAAATTTGTAATCCCCACATTGATGAATATATTTCGGACCCATTTTGAAAACACAGCAAAACATTTTCAAAATTATTAAATGTGGACTTCATTCACAATTAAGTCCAAAAGAAATTGTTTATCATTATTCTGTAACGCTTACTGTTGACGGTAACGACCACAGCTTCATTTTCAAAAAAGTACGGACCAATAAAGCTAACGGCGCAAAATCCGTATCAAACAGTAACATTTTGTCTGAATCGCATGACTTCTCGGCGCTTTGGCATCAGTAACTGAATAATAATGAACAGGTTAGACATATGTATGTATGTTACCAAACAAAATGGACCTCACAGGCCGCCAAAAATTCTTTATTAGATATACATATGTACATAAAATCACCTACGTACGTATGTATGTACATCAAAATTTAGAAAGCATCTGGAGTTTCATTTTCTTTAAAATCTGAGCTCAATGTAAACATAGTAGATAGATATTGCGAGTATTTTTATCGACGTCCAAACAAAAGCGTTCTTATACACTTTCAGCAAATTGTGCAAAATTGTCTAATTTGTTTGCATTTTATTAGACTAATTAAAAGCAATTAAGAGTTCGGCGAGAAAGATGCAACACCCAATAGATTGCGGCGACAATTTCTACTGCACATTTTATTCGATAATGACGTTGTCGCAATTTTCAAAGAAATAAGGTGGCAGCATGCTGATTTTCATTAGCACTTTATAACTTCATGTGCTAAAAGTTTGTGCAAACATTTTATCACTCTGTTCAAGTAAGACTTTTTCTTTCCAAATACAAATATTTACACATACATACATACATAATTACGTTTGTTCATTTACATGGCATCCCAGCACTTCCAACTTAAAAAAGATACATTTTATTTGTAAAACAAAGAAATATTTTCGTAAAACTTAAGGAAGAATTATAGTTTGTTTCCCCACCCACTTCGATTCTGTTGGCAATAATAACAGTTCAAAAGTAGATGATGTCATGCAGTTGCTGGAAATTCTTCTAGTTCTATTGTTTAGCTGAGAAGTAGTTTGTTAGCATAAGGAGTATTATTAAGGAATTTTTATTTTAGCCCGTAAAGAATGACTTTGCTCCAGAGAGGGTAATAAGGGAGGGAACGTAGCAAGTGACTGCAGACGCAAGATTTATTTACAGCATTATAATAATATTTGTGGTCTAATTCTCTCACTAATTTTGAAAAGGTTTTCGTAACATCGCCAACTTATCACAATGATTGAGATTATAAATTGAAGATATGTGTACATGTACGGAAAAAACTTTTTATGTACTTGCTTAAGAAGAGCTTTTAATATTAATTAAAAATAGAGATTCAAATCTATTTTAGACACATATTTACATACAAAATAAATTAGTACGGAACGAGATGAGCTCATCGCCGAATACACCAAAGTTTTGAAATCTTTCATGAAAATATTATTTTTTTAACTTCTTTTAAAGCAAATCATTTTGGTTGAGGGATATTTTTCAAATTAAAAGCAAATGCAAAGATATTCTGTAAAAAGGAGTTGTTAAAAATCGTTTTACGAATGAAAAAGTCGTACAGAGTCGATGAGAAACCCTTCATTTTTCTCTGCTAATCTGAAGTTTATGAGTTAAAATATGAAATTATTTTTTTAATAGACTTTGTTTAAAAATTTTAAAAGAGATATCTACATACATATGTATGAATGTATATTATTTAAACATATTTTTCTTTTTAATATTTATCTTATCAAATTATTTGGCCAAAAGGCATATGCATACAAATGTATATACATACATATGTATATGTACATACATATACACACATATGTATGTATGTATGTATGTACATACAAACAACGTTTAAGTACACATTCTTAATTACATATTGCGTTTTAAAGTGGGTACGACTGTGAAGCTAAAACTTAATTATTTAAACAGTAATAAATAAAAGCATTTTTAATCTTTATTAGAAAAAAATAGGTTATAATGTACTTGCAGGAATAGAAACAAAAATTACAATAACAATTTCCGATTCTATTATAAAAAGAAACATTTCAAATTTGTTAATAAAAGATATATATAGTAAGTACATATGTATGTAGATCACAAGTATTAACAGGTGTTATTGAGAGCCCACCAATCAGAAACCTGGTCAAGAACGAAATACCGGGTATTCCGCCGAGTTTCATTGTGCAAACGAATTTCACTGCTTTTTCATTTTTTCTTTCATTAAAATTTCAATTTTCGTAAAGCTTTCAAAAAGTTTTCCAAAACAACACGAAAAATTGAACAAAAATTCTAAGAAAATTGCAAAAAGAATTATTCAAAGAGGTCAACATATTCGGATGAAGGTTTTTCCTTTATTAAAGTTTTTACGACTCGTGCCAATTCATGTCTCAGCCTTTCTTATGAAATGTTTGAGCACATACATATGTATGTATGTAGGTGACTGCTTTAGAGCCTTATACATAAATACTTAGCTAACCCGAATACAGAACGGGAGATGATGTCAACATTTCAACAATAAATTTTTTAATTGACATTTCGCAATGATTTAACAATAACAAAACACATACATATATCTGCAGTATATATATTTATTTCGCCGAGTTTTGGTGACCATGGTCTCCATAACTATGTAAGTGTATTTTCATAATTTTTAACTAAAGTTTTCTAATAAATCCCAAAAAAAATAATAAGACTTTTAAATAAAAAAAATCGTTTTTGCAAAAATCAATGAAGCCTTTATGACGCAAGTTACATACGTGACGGACATTACACAATAAACATAACTGTAAGATATGTATGTATGTACATATGTATGTATGTATGCACATATGCATGTATGCACACATGTATGCATGTGTGTATGTACATATGTATGTATATAAAGGACAGTGAGCTTCAATCGTCTTTTTTTAATTTTTCCTTTACATTTTTAATATAGGTACATATGTACATAAAAATGATATGTTAATATTTTCTTTATATATTTTTCAATTTGGGTTTAGGACAAATAATTAAAAAAATTGCAATATTTTTTATTTACCAATATTTCGATCAACAGCGCTGATCTTCCTCCTAAATTTTAAGTTTTTTCTTAGACTTAGTATAGGATTTTTGGTAATATTTATGTATATTTTATTTGTTCATATTGATGTTTCAATCCACTTTCGACTAAGAAAAGACAAATAAATATTTTAACACTTGCCCGACCAGTGCTAGTATAAAACAAAAGCCCTAATGTCGGCTATAGGCATCTATCCAAAGCATATTTAATATGTACGTACATACATAGACACATACATACCTATAAAATTAATATTACGAAATAAAATATTTACTACTATAGGGTGTTTTTTATTGAGGTATAGAACTTTAAGTTGGCATCACTTTTTTAACTGGCGGCCATTTTGTCAGCTGTCAAGTGATTAATATTTAGTTTGGTTTGCCATTTCATCATGAACAGGTTGACAAAAGAACAACGCTTGCAAATCGTGCAAATTTATTTCGAAAATAATGGTTCAGTTCGCGAAGTTTACCGCAAGCTCCGTCCATTTTATGGTCATCAGAGCAATTAATTCGGTTAACCATGGATCGTTTTCGCACTACGTTTACTCTATGTGATAATACGCATCCGCAGAGACGTCGAACAGTGCGCACCGAAGAAACAATTGCCGCTGTAGAGCAAAGTGTTGAAGAGGACCCGAATGAATCAATTCGCCACCGTGCACAGCAATTGGAGCTTTGTCCATCAACTTTTGTCCATCAAAAATTGGACCTGTAGAATTGGCTTTATTCGAGCCAGCCGCGGCGGCCACATGCCCGAAATCATATTTAAACATTAATGGCATAAAATTATCCTTCCAATAAAGCCAAATTGATGGACATTAAAACGATTTTCTTGTGTTTTATTTCAATTCGAAGTTCTATACCTCTAAAAAAAACACCCTTTATGTACAAGAGATGATATTACGAGGTTTTTATACATTATACTATTATACATACTTATATGTATGTATATCTACATACATATGTTTGTTGTTTGTTAAATGCCCTTTTTTTATTTATTAAATATTTTCTAATAGGTTTATTGTATTTATTGATTATTTTTTTATTGCACAAAAAAAATTATGATTAAAAACACTAATAGGCACTAATTTCGTTTTATATGACGCCATAAATATAACAACAAAATAAGAATTTATTATAATATATTGCAAAATTTGTTTAATCGTCAGAAATTTATAATTATTCACTGTTTCTCTTCTAATTAATATATTTAAATAATCAAACAAGTCATAATTGAATACCTATACATACATGCACAATACAAATTAATTAAGAATAAAATGACAAAAATGCGAGAAAAAACTGACGTCATACTAATTTAAAGAATTTAATTATATAAAATTAAAAAAGAGAAAGCAAAAATGTTATGTTGGATATCAAGTGTTTCAAATCACATTAATATTTTATTAGTAAAAGCCTAAAACTGTGCTTTATTTTCAACAAAAAGAAAATGGTAAAAAAGTGAATGACAAATATTTGTCAAAAAAAGGTTATTGGTATAAAAAGAACGAGGTTGTTGTATTACAAAGGCACAAAAAATATGATTACAAAAAGTAATGCCAAGAATTGAGAGACACAAATGAAAAATGAAATTATTGAGAGCAGCTACAGCCTGAGCGAATGAATAGATGAGAAAGAGGGTCTTATGATTTTTCCAAAAGGTATGACGTTATTCTACACGAGAAAAATTTGTGTATTAAAAGAAATAAAACAAAAGAAATTACCCAATAGAAAGGAAATCTTATAAGAAAAATAAGTATTTGAAAATTTATGTTTAAAAAAGAGTACTTCTTAAAAACATAAAACAAGTTAAAACACGCATAGCAATTAAGCTTTTTCTACACACAAGCACACATTAAATTCACTAAAATTCCTTCATAAAAACGCCAAAAAAGAATTTTTTTTTATGTTACGGAAAAACAGGCAGCAAACAACAATCAATCACCACGAATTTTGTTAATAGTAAAACAGAAAATTGGTTTTTATAATAATAATTCCTCCACCGTCGACATTGGCGTTAGCGTTCTCCAATAAATGTTACAACGTTATTGGTACATCATTGAAACTGCTTTTGTTCTTGTTGTTTCCGTTGCTTAAGTTTTCTTTTGATGATAGTTTTTTTTCTTATTGTTGATTTTAATTAAATGGTAGAGCCAAAGCTTTTTAGTAGAAATAGCAAACAAAGAAAAACAGCATACGACACAAAAAATTTTATTGGTAGAAATTTTAGGAAAAACGCACACACACTAGAGTACACTGCCTTTTTTTTCTTTCTAAAAAAGTATATTATTTGCATTTGATTAAATATTGGCAGCAGCAGAAAACACAAGGCACAAAAACACACAAAGCCAAATTACAGCACAATGTTACAAAAAACAGACACACAGGCCTAGCTGGCCGACTGGTTGTCGAAATAATGGCAGACAGGCTAGCACTATCTTTTTTATAAAATTTTTCTTATTCTTTTTGTATTCTCTTTTCATAAGGCAATGACGAAACTTTTGGCCTTTCTTTTCATTTACTAATAAAATGGGTTTTACTGCAGCTGAGTAGTTTTACGTAGATACATAGATAATTTTTTAACTAACACGGAATAATTGTTTTCGAACTCATGAATTTTTCTATCGCACTCTATTTGGCAAAAATTGGAAAATATTCTTACATTTTTTCGTTAACTTGTTAAAATTATTGAATTTTTTTTTTCGTTTTTTGCACTTTCCTTAACACACTCACTCTTAAAAAACACCCGCACTTTAACGCTCTCCCTCTCTTGCTATCACACTCAGTCGCAAAAAGTTTAGTTATTACAAAAAAATACTCTTATATCTTATTTATACTTTTCTCATTGGTTAAAAAAATCACTATTTTCCTTAATTCTTCTTTATGCTTATATTCACCTTTTTCCTTCTTACTATATTACTACTACCACTACTTTTGCAACTTTTTTCTTCTTGGACAAAATTTTTTCATCATTGGTGTTCATCTGCAAATTTGTATGTTTTTAACACTTAGCTCAACATTTTCTGTTTATTGATATTAACAATTACTTTTGCTGTTAGTTTATAACAGAATTTCTTATTTTTAATTGAATATATTCGTTGAAATTTTATTAAATTTACTTTTTTACCTAGGAGCACACACACGAATACAGAAATTCTTTTTCGTCTATTCTTCCATTTCAAATGACCTAAACTTTTACAAAATCTTAAGAGGTGATTTTCGAAAGTATGTAGTATTTAAGAGTTGCTGTGTTGCTAAATGCTACAAGTACCGACTGCACTTCTTTCATTTCTAAGTTTTGTTGCAGCGCGTATATATTTATACAGAACTGTTTTTAATTCAATTAAATAGTCTGTGGATGCCAGTAAAATCGGTAAATACTTGGCGCTTCATTAAAATAAGTAAAAAATATATTAAATTAAATTTTACACTTCAATTTGCAAGACAAGTATAACAAGATTATAACACTTCTTTGTGAATGGCAAACTTTTTTAAAGGGTACTATTTTTGTTTACATTAAAATCAAGCGTATTAGCGATGCCAGCTATCTTTACCAGAGTAAAAACGCATGAAAATTTCGAAATGAAAATATGTACGTAGGGGGATTTTAAGAAGATACACACCGGGCAAAATGAATTTTAATGTGTAAAAGGCGCGAAAAAACTTTTTGAAAGCAGGAATGTGCGTACAAAGATTTTTTTATTTTTGATAGAGGACCTATATAATTCCAAAATGACAAGTTGTGACTCTCTTAAATACTACATTTTAGAAGTTATTCACTCAGCAAACATTTTTCCTATTTAATTTTATAGTCAAAAACTTTTTTTGGCCTAACAAACTTAATATGTTTTTAGGCCTATTTATTTCCATATTAATATATAATAACTTAAAGTATAATTTAGAAACAAGATTTTTTTAAATATAAAATAAAATTGTACTGGAAATAAGCCAAAATCCTAAATATAATACAATAATATATAAGATTGAAGAGATAAAAAACTTGTTGGTGCTTTTTGACAGAAAAAAAACGCTGAATGTTGTTTTGTGTTGTGTTTCGCATTAACGGAAGGAAATACGCAACTCTTCAAAAAAATTTGCTAAATGGCAGATAAAAATTTGTGTTCACGGAGATTTTCCTCTAAGCAATAAAAGTTGAATTTTTCAAGTTGATAACAAAAAACCAACCATGTACTCGTAGGTCAATATATTTTATTCGCCCTATAAATTGTGGACAACCGAAAAAATCGTATGCTTTGCTTCCTTCTGTATAATAGTGCAGCACGTACAATATTTTGAAGTGGATTTTATTGACTCGGACAGAGTTCTGTCACATTTTATCAAACAACTGTGCAGAACTTTATTAAGGCAAATTCACTAATAGGTGACCTTAACAGCTCAGATGGTAATTATTTGCTTCCCAAACTTTTATGTAGACTGAAAAATATTGTTGTTAATTTCGATTCCAAGTTTTACAAAATTCATGTTTAACAAATCAACAGTACTAATTTATAACAAATAGCAATTTACTAAGAAATTGTGCCCACACTATTATTGAAATCGCCTTGGTACTGCAGCATATAAAAATCAATCTCTAGAAGGAACTTGGCAGCACGTTATAATATCAAAAATTTTTTTGTGCATTATTGGCACACAAATTATTTAAATATAATGAAAAGTTCTGCCATACGAAATAATTAGAAGCAGTTTTATTAAAAAATTAAATTAAATAATAGAAAAAGAAACCAATTTTTTAAAGTTTTCAAAAGAAAAATTAGTACTCATAGACAAAAATTTCAATTTACTACTAATTTGTATAGTTATTTAAATTAGTAACTTGGTGGAAATAGCTTAAATCTATTCTGGAGATGTTGGGCATCGAAGGAATTTCAATATATAAACATAAAACTTAATCAAATATACGTAACAGTTCCACCCGAATTAAATTATTTGTAAGTACCTAAAAACAGAGAAGGTTTAATAATGCTTAAGGTTTTAGTCCGCCCGCATTGAACTCGTCATAAAATTACTTTTTACTATTTTTGCTTTCAAATTAAGGGCTTTCACAGAATTGTAATGACCGTTACATTTATCTTAAACAATAACCTAACTTATAACAGTACTATCGACGTCTAAGATGTCAAGTTGTTGACATTTTGTTACTAAGTAGTGCAACCGTGAACATTACTTCAGTGGGCTTGGCATTTTTCCAGTTCGGTTGACTTCTTTTTATTGCTGCTGCTTTTATTTTAAGTGGAAATCTATTTTATGTTTATTTTTTAGTTTTCAATTAATAAAACTTATATTTTTGTGCTTTCAACTTATCATATAATGTTTGAAAAGTGTATGTGAATAAATTTATAATTAAAAATTGTGTGAAAGGTAAGACGCCAATCATTTGAAGACAAATTTTATATTAACTAAGAGAAAATGACACGCTGGGTGGTTGTTGTGATGAGGCAGCGACTACAAAAAATTGCTCTGCTTCAAATGTTTTTATAGTAAAGTGTTGTTGTAACACCGTCGTAAATTGATTGTTTTTAGTTTACGTATTTTTTGTTATGTTTATACATATGGGCGTTGACCAAAACTATAAATTGCCAAAAACATTATTTTGCATTAAATATACGACTTAAAACGTCTGATATGTATGTTATACGAAGTCAAGAGTTTAATTTTAATTAAGAAAAAAAATATGAGAATGATTGGAACAGGTGTTTTTTAACGTGAGAAAGGCAATTAATTTCATTTGTTTTGTTTTTATTATAAATACAAATTCCCAAATTCAAAACTTTGACATTAATGTAAATTACACTTGAAATCATTATTAACCTTTTAACCCAGACTTCTTTTGTTTCAGTACTGACAAATGTCATTTCTACCCCTCAATACAATTTGTTCCTATGATAATTATCGTATATTGTTATGAATCACTCAATTTGGCTTCAGTGAAAGTGGGCCCCTAATTGTTTATTTACAAAGTCGTTACAAATCGGAGCTACCAGAGATTAAATAACTAGTTTCACAAAAAACAGGTTGAACTTTAAACGTAATTAATTTTAATAAAAAAAAGGTTTTAAAATTTGTTCGTAGTATTAGTGAGGAAAGTTAATATTTGTTTCTTTCTTATTTTGCTTGGCTTTTTTATCTTAAGCCTTCAGCATTGGTTGGGAGGCAAAATTTGGAACTGGTCACTCAGTAATATTTCTTTTTTTATAACTTTTACTCCTTTTTAATGTTATTTCGAGCTGCGGCTGTTTATGTATTTGTAGGGGTAGCATAATGGTCGTGCCCATGTTGAAATTTTATGCACATTTTTAAAACTGCATATGTAGCAATTTCTCATTTACATTTTTTTGTTATCACTTTGGCTTTAACATTTAGTTTCATGTTACATTTTTTACAAAGCAATTCAAAAGTTTGTTTTGCTCGCCTAATTGTTGTTTCTGCGCACACCACCTTAATCAAAAATTCTTGCTTGACTTATGTAAGTGTTGAACACTGTTTTTGCTTCGTTGCATTTCAATGTATGGATATTTGTTCTTTCCTCCCAACTGGCATTTATTTTAAAATTTTAGTTTATTGTATCGTGTCGTAAAAGGGTCAAGTGCAGTTAATTTTATGGTATAATCTCCCTATTCTCTACTAGAAATATTTAAATATTTTTAATTATCGGACGGATGGCGGTAGTAATACATATTAGTATATTCATAAATATGTATTTATGTATGTGTTCTATAGACATTCATATCCGTACATACACTTTTACTTTTTTTGTGCGGCTTCAACGAAGTTCGACAAATATAAATATATGTATGTATGTATGTATGTTTATTTATGTACATGCATACATACATATGTATATTAATTCAAGAAATATAGCAACTTCTGTGTTTTATTTCAAGCTGCCTGTCTGGCAATTTGTTAGGGGTAGGCCTAGCCATCAGTACACTTGCAAAACTATGAAAATGCATGTGCACATGCTTTGATGTTCTGATAATTTTCAATTGGAAATTGTCAAACATATAAAAAACCAGAATATTCTTCTTTGACCAGTTCTCTTATTTTAGCGACATTTATCCAAAAAAAATTTTTTGTTCACTCTATATATTCAACTCCGATCTTTCCCTGCTCTCGTCTATACATAAGTGCGCAAATTTATAGGGTTTTTATTTTTTGGGCCAACTTGTAATAGACTAAATCTAAATATTTTCTATACATATGGATAAATTCCAGAAACTTTCAACCAACTAAAAAAATTTTAAGTCTTTAAAGTTTTTTTTTACGAAATTATCGAAAAAAAGAATAAAGAAGGACAAATTATTTGAGTTGGTGTATGTACATACATACATACATATATATTTTGAGAAAGTCTTTGTAAAATTCTTACTACATGATATTATTCCATGTAGTAATAATAAACAGTATTGTTCTATAAAATAGACCAGTTTCTGTATAAGAAACCTGGTCAACTAATACCGTTTTATTGGTCGGTCGTCGGCAAGCAAATTAGAAATAAATGTACACATACCAACTTTCGCTGAGTATGACGATTTTCGACCATCGCACAGTTTGTGTGTGTTTTCACGTACACCAATATTTTTAATTTTGACGATGAATATTCGCGACCAAAAATTCGCCGTTCGTCGCAGTTGTGTTCCTAGTATAAATTTAACTGTAAAACAAATCGGTTTTGTAACCTTTCGTTGTAAAAAAAATGTACATATGTATGTACATATGTTTTTTATATCGATTTTGATATCCAACAATGGTGACATAAGCGATCAGCTAATTTTATAGTTTTACTATTTTTCTTTTGAAATATGTATATCTACATACTTATGAACATACATATGTACATACATATGTATATGTCAACGAGAAATGGTTAGGGGAAACAACCATTCTTTAAATTTGACTATATCCATATGTCTGTATGTATGTATGTAAAAATAATATATGTACATATATGTATTTGTACATGCATACATACATACGTACATATGTATGTACATATATAAGAAGTTTGGTTTCAAATTTAATTGTGGCGATAAGATAGTCCAATTTACAAATGTAATTAACTTCTATCACTCTTGAGAGATAACACGTTATGTGTTAAAAAAAATCAATGTTTGGTATGTAGCAGCGACCATTGACCTTTCTAATGTTAAAAGTATAAAAATAAACGCTTTTAGATCGACTCACATTATGCGAAGATGAAAAATCCAAAATACATGAACCTTTTAAATTAAATATTAGTTTCTTTTTTGTGGACTCCAAAAACATAAATTTATGCAAGCACAACAACAGGAACTTGTTTATATGTTTGCATCCTACTGCTAAATTAAATTATTGCGGGGATCACTATAAAATGCATCTCAGTTTAAAAAGGATTTTAAATATTTACATATTTCTGTGTTTTATTTTGTATTGTAATCGAATTTTTTCAAAACCCAACGTCAAAGTAAACTACCACTGCGTCCATGAGAATTGGAAAACCATATCAACTGACAATCAAAAACAAGCCTCAAATCACAAAATCAAACAATTTTTTTCCAACAAAAGGAGTGTCCTTAAAAAAGATATGTAGTTGTAAAACAAAAGTCAATAAAAAACAGCACATTACGCAATTTATTGGAGTTATTCTGGTCTGAAATGATACCAGTGGCAACATAGTTGTTGGGATTAAAACAACATAATTATAAAAAATTATGTACACAGAACATGCTGTAACAAAGAATCGGTTTGATGAAAATAAATATATGTATACTACTTAGATTTAAGGGATACATAATGGAGTTTTTCAATATGGGTAGTAAATACCTTTGTCGACAACACTACAGCAACCAAAGTTACTAACTTTTATTTAAAATGCTGTGGATAAAAAAAGATCACAAAAATACAATGGAGTTTAAACTCCTCTTTCTGATTAAATATTAAATCGGTATAATAATATAGTATGAAAACTTGTCGTGAGCGAAATCAAAAAAGCTTACGAACTCTCGTGTACCTGTAAAATGATATGCTTTCACTTACAATCATTTTCTGTGCTACTGAATTTTAAAACATCATCACTCGCACTTGCATTGTATAGAATGCCTGTCCTCTTCCGTATATCGGATATTTAAATTTAGATTTCACTGATGTTCAGTAAATCCGATTTCTACATATGTATATAAATTATAGCCTTGCTTGCGACGACTTCCTAAATAGTTCAATACTTTGCTTTGTTATTGAAATTTGTAATTTTCCGGCTATTTTGATTTTATGTTTTTGTTTTACTGTGGTATTTCTAATAAAAATTAATCAATAAGTTTAGTTGTGATGGGCATGTAAATTTTATTCGTGAGTCGCTCTAATGGGCAAGCATATACATACATATGTACATATGTTTCATTTTCGAAGCTTATCACACACAAATGCCCTCAATTGACTCCTACGTAACAGTAAAAAGTAAATTTCCCATCTAAAGAAGAAGGCATACAAAATCATTTTTAATTTAAGGGGAAAGAAATTTAATGAATATTATTTTACACTATTGATTAATATTTTCTTTGAATGAAGAATATTCGGCTGTGGTCTATCTACTATGACATACGGCTGAAGTTGTTTGTTCATAAGCAAATGTTGAACAATAATTATTGGAACTATTTTAATTTATGTTAAAATAAATCTATATTTATGAGCTTTCAACAGAACTCCTAATTTTGTGCCAAACATTTATAAAAGATTGGCCTCATTGAAGATAAGAAAAGTTATCAAGTTTCAGCGGTTATGAAATCGTCTTGAGTATGAATTTTGATTTTGTTGAAATCCAACTTTGTAAACTTGAAGTTTGGAAATTTAATCGTGCCTAGAACATAAAAAGCCAGTAAAAAAAAAGTATAATGAGCGAAAATCTTTTTATAAGTACCTACAAATTTATTGGTACACAATGCAATTAGTTTAAATTAGTATTGGTAAATAACAATTGAGTTTATTATTCGCTATAGCGAGGAATAGGGGATACTACATATCGTTACCTAAAACGCAAAACGCCCTAACTAACAAAAAACTCAAAATCGATTTTTTTGCAAATTCCGATGTATCTAATCAAAATACATCACCGCCAAACAAATCATACTTCCACGTACACAAATAGCAACTTTATTGACAAAATCAAAAAGCCCTTACTACAATATTGAATATCGTTTAAGAATGTTTTTTGCTTCTCCTGTAAAATTACTAAAATGCTAATAAGGGCGTTTTGCGTTTCAGGTAACGATATATATAGACACCCGGACAAGTTACGAAGAACAGCTCTATTCTTTTTATTCATAACTAACACTAAAATGAATCACATTTGTTTAATATATTGATCAGTCTCACTAAAAACAATAGGGAAACAAAATAATGGGCATCATGATGTTCCTTTTCAACATTAAACGCCAGCGTCTAAACCTGTGACAGCTGTTTTCAAAACTGATTGAAAATCAATACCTAAAATAAACAAAACCACAGACTCAAAATTCAAATACCAAAGCAAAAAAAGTACATATCAAAGAACATTTCATGCATACCACAGAAAAAGAAACTGTGCGTGCGTTAATAAAAACATATGAAAATGCTCGTAAAAGCAGCATCATAAATAATTGAAATGAGAAAATCACTGTTTCTGTTGTTTTAATTTGTGTACAAAAACTTGTTTATAAATAAACACAAAATACTAAATTGATGCCCTGATTAGATGCAAATACCGAAAGATTTACCAGCTAAAAGTCCCATGTTTTTCACGCAAGGCATAAAAACATTTTGTCTAAGGTATCGAATCTAAAGTCTCCCATTTGATTTGAAAAATAGTCTAGTTTGCCGCTTGATGCGTACGACCCCATATAAAATTTCCGTATTTTGCTGGTACACTCTTCCCAAGCAACTAAAATGAGCCTAACAATTACATACATATATGCTTCTTTATAGAATGCAATCGCAACGTGCAATGATGGGCAGAGGAATATTGTATTTGTGCGTGCTTTTTTCTGTTTTTAGAAGAGCAGATGGGTAATTGCATACATTTTGTGTTGCATTTGTAGAAAAGAAAACCATCATTCTAGGCGAACTTAATTTTTTCTGCTTATTTGTTTAACGTCCCTAAATCGGTGCCAAAATGCACACTATAGTTGTTTTCATTCCCAATTCAAAGCAATTCGAGAGATTGTCCTAATAAATCTACACATATCTATATTATAATTACGTAACCAAGTTTTCAGGGACGAGCGCAAATGGTCTTGTTACACGGCGTCTTTGATATACATACATACATCTTTTATAAATTAATCTGTAAAACATTTTGTAAATAAATAAATATATCTATGTATGTATTTTAAGTTCTTATTAATTTTGGTGCATTTCAGGTGCACAGAGGATTCAAACATTTGAGTCACTTTAGAGATATGTACAATGTAAAAAAGAATAATGCTTTTGTTACTGGGGCTGTCTGATAACTCCATGACTTTTTTTTCGATAAATAAGCGTTTCATTTTTCTACATAATCTCCTTTTAGATCAACACATTTAAGACCAGCATTAGTACAATTTGTTTATTCCTTCTAAAGAATAGACGTTTGTTTCGGTTACGACGTCTACATTCTACCCAAATGTCTTACCACCCGGCAATTTCTTCAGGTTTGAAGAAAGAAAATAGTCGCAGAGAACTAAATCTGAAGAATATGCTGGATGGCAGTTCGTGGCCCTGTTTATGACTACGGCTACACTAGTGCATTTCTTTGCATTTGTTCGCAAAATGTGGTCGGTTTTACATAAAATCAATATCGAATCTGTCTAATAGCTTTCGGTGATCTTTCTACACTTAGTATCTAATTAGATTAGCTTTTATGCCGTAGTCAACATTGGGACTCTGCGGCATTCCAGTTTATCATAAACTCGGGATTACACTTATTGGAAAGTATGTTGTACTATTGTGTTGGAAATTAAAGTTTTTATTTCTGGGTCTGCATTCCAAATAGCTTCGATGCAGTAAAATATTTTCATTTTAATGGCCTTTACAAGCGCTGTAAAAATATTCATTCATGCCTATTACGAGTCTCGAAATATGCGACAGTTTGTAATAGATTAACAGAAATTCTAATATTTTTTCATTTCACATTTTACAAGCTCTCGAAGTTTTCGAAAATCATAATAAGCGCGATTATAATAATCCATGTTAAATTTAAATTATTTCTTTATTGGATGTTTTCGATTTCATATTAATCGATCAAAGCAAAACGTGCAAGAAACTAATAATAAGGGGCCACTCCTTTTTGGCAAACTTATTTGTATTTGTAACTCGGATGAACAAAAATACTTTGCATTTGAATCTGTGTGGCCACTTAAATGACACTTCAAATCACAATATATTTTCTCAGCCTAAATTTTTATACATTGTATGTGAATGGACTTTGAATTAATCTTAACTGATTCGGTCTTATATCCATAATGTCAACTTCATTTTAATAATAACAACAGTTCTATAGCTGCAAAGAATAGCCTCTTCGGCTTCCATTCTAACGTTAACACATACGGGGGCATTTTTGTGGAATATTTTCATGAGTCGTATTTCAATGGAAATACCCATATGTTTTTAAAATAAAATTAATTATGTGTAAAATATCTGACTGAATTCATTTGGTCAAATACTTTAGAGTGTAACAGATTTTCAAACGCACATACATATATTCACACGGAAAGAAACAAAATTACTTAACAACATACTTACGCATTTCCCTAATGCAAAATATTCGATTTAGTTTTGTTAATTATATTGCTTTCTATTATAATTTTTCTTACAGACTTCTTTTTTTTATAATCTACAACGATGGCCCAACAACATCGGTTTATCGAACTGATGCTGTTATACCAAGTGCTGTGCATTCTTCCCCTTATAACTGCTGCTCAACAAGATTTCTATCAACAACAAAATCAATTTTCAACTCCCACCTCCGGCTACGACAACTTCAACAGCAATAACAATGATCCCTTTAATCAAAACATCAATGTGAATAATCTGGACAATAATGATCGTACACGCTACCGCACAGACAACAATTTCAATGATGTGGTTCAGGATTATGGTAAAAGAATAAATAATGTTGGCTCATATGGTGATGATGAGCCCTCGTTGTCGCGTGGCAAAACCTCTTACAACGTTAAAACACAATTTTTGGAATTTTATCATTCAAAGGAGCCCACATACTTTATAGTAGCTTCTCGCATGGTGCGTCCAGGTCTCATATACCAAGTAGCTGTTAATATACTGCAGGCTCAATATCGCACCACTGTACATGCCAGTATTTCGTGTGATGGTGTTCAGATAAGCGGTGATTCAAAGGACGTAAAAGAAGGTATACCAGAAACGCTATTAATGCGCATTCCTCCCACAAGCGTGGGTGGTGAATATAGGCTGCGCGTAGAAGGCTTCTATCAAAATGTTTTTGGCGGTTTGGCTTTCCTCAACGAGACACGTTTGGAGTTCTCGCAACGTTCCATGACCATTTTCATTCAAACCGACAAGCCATTGTATATGCAGGGAGAAACTGTACGCTTTCGCACTGTTCCGATTACGACCGAACTAAAGGGGTTCGATAATGCTGTGGACGTTTACATGCTTGATCCCAGCCGTCATATTGTAAGACGTTGGTTATCCAGGTGAGTTAAGAATTAAAAAAAAAAAATAATAGACTTTTTAATACATACTTTATGATTAATAACTAAAAAATAAATTCTTTATTGCCGGAATATTTGTCATATGTCGCTTGTTATTTTAAAGATACATACGTTGGCAGAAGAATTTTTCGTTTCACTCGTTTCTTCTCCCAGATTAAAAGGAAAATAAAATGCCCACAAACTATTTAAATTATTAATATGACTTTGTGTATTTTATCAATTACAGACAATCTAACTTGGGCTCCGTCTCGCTTGAGTACAAGCTCTCAGATCAACCAACGTTTGGCGAATGGACTATACGTGTAGTTGCCCAGGGTCAGCAAGAAGAGAGTCATTTTTCAGTTGAGGAATATTACCAGACACGTTTCGAGGTCAATGTTACAATGCCTGCCTTCTTTTTCAATACAGACCCCTATATATATGGTCGGGTAATGGCAAATTTCACAAGTGGGGCACCGGTCAAGGGAAATCTTACAATCAAAGCAACCATCCGGCCAATCGGTTACTTCAGCAATCAAGCTCTTAATGAGAAATTCCGTTTAGGTAGATCACCATCAGAATTGGCTGCAATTTATGAACAACAAAGAAGGTATGGCCCGAATTATAATCAAAACTTCAACAACCCCCTCAATTCTGATCAATTGCAACAACCACAATTGCCACAAGAGCAATTGTACAATACAAATCATTTTGTAATTGAACGAAATTATCAATTCGGTGAGGAATGGCCGTTTTGGTTAAAGAAACCCGATATACCAGAAACCTACGATCCCTGGTCGGGAGAATATAAAAAAACCTTACCCTATTTGAGATTTTTCAATGGTACATTCGATTTTAAATGGCCTATTAGAGAAATGGAGCAATTGGTGCCAAATTTAGCCAATATGGAAGTTTTGATTACAGCCACAGTAGGCGAAAAATTTTATGATGAAATTATATCAGGTTATGCTATAGCTAGAATTTACAATTCTAGCATTAAAGTTAATTTTCTGGGCGACTCTCCTCAGGTGTTTAAGCCCGCTATGCCCTTCACCACTTACTTGGCCGTAGAATACCATGATGGCTCTCCCATTGATGGACAGTTGTTGAAGCAAGGCTTAATGGAAGTGAGCGGTTTTGTAGAAAGTAAATCGGGTGGCAGACGTGATTGGCCTTTGAAGCGCTTAAATATGATCCCTTTATCGCCTGGTATATGGGAAGTTAAAATTGACTTAAGACATGACTTGCAGCTCGACGATCGCACTCAGAGTAGAGATTTTCTAAATGGTGTTTCCCAAATGCGTTTGCAAGCTCAGTTTATTGATTCCAGAAGCGAACGGGCACAAACAGAACTGCTTTTGGTGTCTCATTATTCGCCCAAAAATCAGCACATCAAAGTAACCACCAGTACCGAAAAGCCCGTTGTGGGCGAATACATTATATTTCATATACGCACTAATTTCTTTTTGGAAGAATTTCATTACTTGATAATGTCGAAGGGGGTTATTCTAATGAACGATCGCGAAACTATAACAGAAGGCATTAAAACGATTGCTGTGGTGTTGAGTGCTGAAATGGCGCCAGTAGCTACAATAGTTGTATGGAAGATAACTCAACAGGGTCAAATAGTAGCAGATTCTCTAACCTTTCCTGTGAATGGTATTTCGCGTAATAATTTCACAATATACATAAACAATCGTAAAGCACGAACTGGCGAAAAGGTGGAAGTGGCCATATTTGGTGAGCCCGGTTCATACGTTGGCTTGTCCGGCATCGATTCTGCGTTTTACACCATGCAAGCAGGCAATGAATTAACTTACGCCAAGATTATAACAAAAATGTCTTCATTCGACGAACAGACGAACGGCACCTACAAACACATTTGGTATTCTCATGCCGGCAACCCAGATGAACTGGTTTATTGCCCCGCCTCATCATTTGGTATAGATGCTAATCGCACTTTTGAATATAGCGGTTTAGTGGTCTTCACAGATGGTTATGTTCCTAGACGATCAGACAACTGCAACGCTACCCTAGGCTATAGCGAGTGCTTGTCTGGCAGGTGCTACCGTTTAGAAAAGAAATGTGATGGTTTCTTTGACTGTGATGACGGCACAGATGAAATTGGCTGTCGGGTTCGTAACGACACCGAATTGGAGAATTATCGCAAATATCGATTTAATCGAGTGCTAAGACATTATGAACACGTGTGGCTGTGGCGCGATGTTAATATAGGACCTCATGGTAGGTACATGTTTAACATTGAAGTACCAGATAGACCAGCATACTGGATGGTCAGTGCCTTTAGTGTCAGTCCATCAAAAGGTTTCGGTATGATTAATAAGGCCATTGAATATGTAGGTGTACAGCCATTCTTCATAAATGTGGAAATGCCCACCGATTGCAGGCAGGGCGAACAAGTTGGCATAAGGGTAACAGTCTTCAATTACATGACCACTCCTATAGAGGCGACAGTTGTTTTGCATGCCAGCCGTGATTATAAATTTGTACATGTCGAAGAAAATGGCATAGTAAGATCATATAATCCGCGCACCTCTTTTGGAGAACAACAATTCTTTATCTATCTTGAAGCCCAGGGTACAACAGTGGTGTATGTGCCGGTAGTACCCCAACGTTTGGGCGATATAGATGTTACTTTACATGTGGGCACTCTGTTGGGTACAGATCAAATTACCAGACGCTTACATGTGGAGTCCGACGGATTGCCTCAGTATCGTCATCAATCGATTTTATTGGATCTCTCCAGTCGCGCATATGTTTTCGAATACATGCACGTTAATATCACTCAATTACCCGAAATTCATTATCAAGTCGAACGGTATTTTGTACACGGGTCTAACAAGGCACGCATTTCAGTAGTCGGCGACGTCGTTGGGCCGATATTCCCCACTATGCCAGTCAATTCCACCTCATTGCTTCACTTGCCCATGGAGTCGGCCGAACAAAATGCTTTCTCATTTGCCGCCAACGTTTACACACTGCTGTACATGCGCTTGATCAACCAACGAAACAAGACCTTGGAGAAGCAGGCCTTCTATCATATGAACATTGCTTACCAACGTCAACTGAGTTTTATGAAACCAGATGGATCATTTTCCCTGTTCCGTTCCGACTGGAACAACTCAGCCTCCTCTGTATGGCTTACGGCTTACTGTGTACGCATTTTCCAGGAGGCTTCCTTTTATGAATGGGAGAATTATATATACATTGACTCCACAATAATAGAAAAGAACATACGTTGGTTGTTGCAACACCAAATGCCAGAAGGTAGTTTCTATGAGGTTACCTGGTTGCCGGATCGTAAAATGAACACCACCAATTTTGCTAACCATACCCTACAAAATCGCAATATAACTTTAACTTCGCATGTTCTAATAACGCTGGCCACTGTTAAAGATCTGTCCGGTTCTCTGGGTGCTAGAGTAGCCCTGGCTCAGCAGAGGGCTATAACTTGGATTGAACGTAATATGCAATTTTTACAGGATACATCTGAACCATACGATGTGGCCATCACCGCCTATGCGCTTCTCTTGTGTAAAACTCCCATGGCTGAACATGTCTTCAGCATATTGAGAACGCATGCAAGAGTTGTGGGCGACTATATGTACTGGGGCAACAAACAACTGCCGCCGCCACCAAAAAAATTGGAAAATCAAAAATGGTTTTCCCTGCCGCGTCTACCCTACGAGTACGATTCTATGAATATTGAAACAACAGCCTATGCGCTAATGGTTTATGTGTCACGTCGTGAATTTTCTGTTGATCCTATTGCGCGCTGGCTGAATGCCCAGCGTTTAAATGACGGCGGTTGGGCTTCAACTCAAGATACAAGTGTTGCTCTGCGTGCTCTAGTGGAATACACTGTGCATTCGCGCATTCGTGAAGTTTCGTCCCTGACGGTGGAAATTGAGGCTTCCTCCCAAGGAGGAAAGCCAAAAACGTTGCATATAGACGATACTAATTTGGCTCAGCTGCAATATATTGATGTAAGTATGTTGTCCGAAGATGTGCTCTGTATACTGACACATGTATGTATGTATATACGCATATATGTACATGTATTTGTATGTATGTATGTATTTGCTGCTTAACTTTGAGTGATACTTGAGGCAATTTTTATTTGTAAAAAAAAACTTTGCTGTTTTCGCCTACTTTTAAGATTAGACTTGCAAAAAGTGTTTGTTTAACTTCAGGAGAGAAAATTATTGTTATTGTTGCTATTTACATATATTATTTCATTTACTAAGGTTTACAAACATACCGTTATTAATCATTAAATGCGCTAGTATTTTAAAATTAAACTATCACCTAAAACAGACACAGTCTCTAGAAGAGTTTTGAAAGTAGACAAGAGGCCTAACGCTTTTTTTTTGGGGTCCCCGCATAGAGTTTTGCTGCACTGATGATTTTATCATTTGCTGTTTATTTTTTATTTTCATTGGTATTAGCAAAGTTTATAAAATAAAAGTTTATAAAATAAAAGTTTATAAAATTGAAATAAATGTATGTAAGAGAAAGAAAAAAAAAACAAAAGAGCGAAAATGCTCTGTTGACTCGACTGACTATGGCCTTCGAGCGTTAAAGAAATTTGCATATACGATTCTCTGAATAGCAAGAAGTTTAAAAAATTCATAAAACTAAAACTATACAAATTGACACTAATTGATTATCTTTTTCTAACATTCTGCTTGGCAACACCTTCCAGATACAAGATGCCTGGGGTACTGTTAAAGTTCAAGCTAAAGGTGCCGGTTATGCCATTCTCCAAATGCATGTACAATACAATGTTGACATTGAAAAATTCCAAACGAAACCGCCTGTGCCAGCATTTGGCCTCAACACCAGAGCTGTCTTTCACGGAAGAAATCAATCTCATATCTCGTACATTGCATGCCAAAAGTAAGAATAGCTTTAGTAGATAATATGCACACATGTACTACATACATACATAAATTTAATTTCACTTTTAGTTGGATAAATCTCAAAGAATCTGAACGTTCGGGTATGGCTATATTGGATGTGGCCATACCTACAGGCTATTGGATACAACAACAGAAACTAGATTCCTATGTTTTGAGCAACCGTGTGCGAAATCTTCGCAGAGCCAAATATATGAACAGCAAAGTTGTCTTCTATTTCGATTATGTAAGTGCATTCAGTAGTCATTTTGATATTAAAATTCTATTAAACTTTTCACATTTTCAGTTGGATCATGAGGACGTTTGTGTTAATTTTACCATTGAACGCTGGTATCCAGTTGCAAACATGTCCAGATATTTGCCCATACGTGTCTATGACTTTTATGCTCCAGGTAATTATTTTATAAACTTGTGCAGATGAACACTCAATGAATCGTTGAAGTGGTTCTTAAAAAAAAAACAAGGAGGAAAACTGGCTGTTTAGAGGCAGTGTTCAGGTCAAACCGATGGCATATCAAACAACTCTGACTAAGTACAACGTATTGTGTGCAATTGTATCCAACTCCTGGTTTGACTAGTTTTTTCCCCCACTTTATTAATTCACTTGAAAACAGAGCAAAATAATAGCCTATAGCCTTGGCAGACCTTGCTAATTTACTAGAGCTGTTTGGAGTGTATTTAACTTTTATTTATTTACTAGGCTGTGGTAACAAAATAACACACATAAAGCTGTAGTAAGAACTTGAGTGCTAAACGTAATAAAATATAACAATCAGTCTATTTGATTTAGTTATCATATATTTATTATCATATTTATTTATACAAATACATATGTATGTATGTACCTGGTGGTATTGATATATGAAAAGAAACATTTTCTTTTTCAAAATTATTTTTTTATCTCTATCCATATTTCAATAATAATAATGTAGCAACACGTCGACATTTTCAGCTTTCTGATAAAAGGAAACGTAGTAAATTTAATAGATTTGTATAATCATACATATGTATGACTTACAAGGTTGAAAAGCAACCATGTGGTTTCAAAACTTGCAGGATTTTCGTTTATTGTTATCGTTAAAATTGTTTAATTATTATTTAAAAAAATCTTTTCCATTCCAGAGCGTTTTAACGAGACGATTTTCGACGCCTTGCCAACCTATCTGCTGAATATTTGCGAAGTTTGCGGCAGTTCGCAATGTCCGTATTGTTCCATTTACAATATGGGCTGGCGTGCCTCAATGTCAGTATCGTTATTAGTGTTTTGTGTATTCATATACTTAATGCGCAGCCGCACACATATAATTCTAAATGTGCTTAGTTTAATGGCTGCTTAGAACAGCAAGAGCTAAAGTATGATGTGTGTTTTATGTTTAATACGTATGTAAGTTAAAAGTCAAGAATGTAATCAAACATTAAACGAATCCCTCCCTTAAGGAAACATAAAATTGAACTCGAATATGCGAAATACTTCAATATCAAATTTAATCCGTCCATATGTAGTTTCTATGTTAAACAAAAAGAACATAAATTTTTTTATTTTACTAGAAACAAAATTATACATTTAGAAATGTACATACACATGTATGTATGTACTTTAGTTTATACAATTGATTAAAAAATCTCAGAAGTGTACAAATGAAAATATGTAACAGCAACCAATAAGTTAAAAAACATGTTTAATTTATAAAAGAACTGCTATTATTTTATAATTTTATAAAAGAAAAGCTTTACAGAAACTAAAACAATTTAATAATATAATTAAAGACATTTTTATTTTATTCTTTAACACATTAAGTGTTAAGTATCTAATAATTGCCCTTTTCAAGGTTGGCCAATTTAAAAAGTGCCTCTATAGCTGTGTAACAGCTTAATGAACAAGAGTATTGTGCATTAAACTCTTACAAAACTGACGCAGGCGATTCTTTAAATTCACAAACCACGATAAGGGTCCATATTTGTCTCAAAACTTTGTTTGAAAACCTTAAGTGTCTTAATATGCATATTAAATATCAAAACAAGAAAATGCCTTAGATTTTAGAAATCATATCAAGTAAAATAAAATTCCAATTGTTGTTAAAAAAAAACCTTAAAACCGTTAATTTATAATTACTTTTATTTCATTTAGAAGGAATTAATGGCTCTTATTCGGGTTGGCGCATTTAAAAGATGCTTACAACAGTTTTGTAGCAGATTAATCACTAATCTACTACAAATAAGGGGCAATATTCCATTTTCTTTTAACCGTAATTTAGTTTTTAAGTTACAAAATTAGAAATAAAGTCCAACCAACAGAATTTTCATGTGGTAGAGAAAAAACACAAATCTTTTGTAAACTCCTTTTCCATTTACATATGTATATGCATAACCATTTTATTTTATATTATAATAAATGAACAAAAAATATAAACTTATACATGAATGAATTGTAATCCGTCCTTTTTTTATATAACTATATCTATGTATGTATACAAGCGAAAAACATTTATGTTAATTTATAACAAGATTTTTATACATAAAAACTTTAATAAAAACAACAAACAAATTTTTAGTAAAAAGGCTTTTTTCTTAGGCAGATGCTTTTTTCTGTGTGAGTTTTAACTAGCCAGAAAATAATTTACATTACTTTTTACTTTTTAATAAGTTTGGAGTTGCCGCTAATCAACGCCACTGCCCAAATGTTCAGATTTGAATAAAAACCGTCGCTTTCGAAGTTTATTTGAGATCAATGGTTGAAAAACGCTCTTTCTCGACTTTTTTTTTATAAAAGCAATGAATTTAGATATTATTATTACACACAAAAATTACAATTAAAGCCCATGGTTTTCACTAACATCTTTAGTCGTTCGATCGGGCAAAAATTGGAAGTGTGTTCAACCGATTTCATTATCTTTTGAAATAATTCCTAACATTTTTCTCTATACGCTCACAATTAAACTGGTTGATGATGACAAAAATAAACATGGTGTCAAAACCTTTTCATTTGTCATCATTATTTGGCTTAGAAAAGAGAAAAAAATTATTAGCGAATTAAAAAAATAATATCGATGTACATATAGCACCCTAAATACAAAAGGGTCACAACTCAAAATTCTAAAATTTTCAGGAGAGACAAAAAACTGTTTATGTTTAGTTCATCGTGCAGAAGCAACACACTTAACATAACTGTATTTTTCCAGTTAAAGAAGATAGTGACGTGAAAGAAATTGCTGCAGTAGTTAGACATGTGTATTCTGAATTAATTTATGGAAAAAAGTCAGTTTTGGAAAATTTTGAGTTGTGACCCTTTTGTATTTAGGGTGCGATATGTATGTATTTTATTCCAAATTTGCAGACCGTAAAAAAATTAGCAACACTGGTTTCATTCGTAAAGCAGCTCTCGCGTCATCGCAATTATGTACCAGCGTTGTCAACTTCACAACGCTCTAACTAAGGAATTTTTCGCCCACGAATTGGTTTGAAACGCACCGAGTTGACAACGCTGCTAATTATACGTATAAGTATATATATGTACATACATATGTAAGTATAAGTCTTACCTCGCACTGGTTGGTTGACTGCTTTGCCTCAGATAACTGTATTGTTTTACGATTAATTTAAGGAATTTCATGTCGGCCATGTTGCTACTTCCCATGTGAAGACATGGATTATATCGAGCCATTACCGCCATAATGTATCCCACACCATAATCAATTTTTGTTTTTTTTATCGAAATCGATAGTTTAACATCATCTGTCAAAATTTCATGGCTGTAGATTAAACCGTTATGATTTTATAACAAAAACAATTTTAATGTAAATGCATATGGTGAGTTGTTAACATTTTCTTTGAACGGTTGTGTGGGATACAATTAAATTCTCTTTTAAAATAAATGAAACACAGTGGAAAAAAATAAAAAAAACACAATTTTTTGAGATTTTAATTAAAGATAAAGATTTGTAGATCTGTCGAAGGTATCCTATGATTTTTTTTTTTTTTTTTTGCAAAATATGTTTTTGTTTTCAATTATTGGATATTTTTACAGCTCTCCCTGGTACCGTATAGCGATTCAGATGAATCTTTCGTTGATTTAAATGGTTTGGAAAGTTTAAAAGAAGTCGAGGAGGAAACGTGTGTTGGGATAAGGGGCTACAGAAAGCAAAAGAGAATACCTAAAAGGCTGGAAAAAGTTAAGAAAAAAAATACGAGTGTTTTGTCCAAATTCGTGTCATGATAAAAATTTGTGAAGATGAAAGGGTAAGAATAAATGAACATTTTTGGGGAATAGGCAACAAAATTAGACAGAAAGATTGGCTGTCTTCTTGTATTAAACAAGTCGATATTAAAAGGCGATATGGAGAAAGTGACAGAAAAAAGTGCAGCTTTAATTATTTTATCAATATCAATAATACCATTTTTAAAGTTTAAAGTCAAACATTTTTATTGAAAACGTTGAACATTTCACAAACGATTTTAATATCCGTAATAAAAAATACAAGTTCATATAAAACTTGCCTTGAAAATATAAAAAAGCCAACTGCGCTCAACAAATCTGATGAAGCAAGCATATCGCTAGTAAAATCCTTTATAGAACAATTACCAGCGGTTCCTGCACATTATTGCCGGAATAAAAGTAAAAAATTATATCTACCTCAAGAATTTCGAGACATAAAAACTTTATATCAGCATTATGTAAAACATTTGAAAACTATTAATAAAGTAAATAGTCAGTTATCGTTAAGAGTATTCCGAAATATTTTTAGAAACAGTTTCAATTTAGGCTTCCATTTACCTAAAAAAGATAAATGTATCTTATGCGAGAATTACAATAATTTAGACACAGAATCCAAAAAGCAATTGGATTCATCAGAAGAGTATCAAATGCATCTAAAGGACAAAGAGAAATCTAAGCAAATATTTTTTTGGAGGACCAAAAGCTATGCAAAGAGAATCCGGCTTATTTATGTACAAGTTTCGACTTGCAAAAGGTCTTAAATACTCCCTATGCAAAAAGTGTAACTTTGTTCTATTCTAGAAAATATTCACTCTACAATGAAAGTTTTTATGAGAGTGGTACAAGAGATGGGTGTTGTTTTTTATGGGGAGAAAAGGATGGCAAACGAGGGTGTAATGAAATTTGAACAACTCTTTTGCAATACCTTAAATTAGTCGATGAAAGAAAAACCCAGTCGATAGTCCATCTTTATTGTGATAGCTGCGCAGGACAGAACAAAAACAGAGCTATGCTTGCGACATTAACCTATTTTGTTGAAAATTCTAATTTTGTGACTAATATAAAAATCACATACTTGTTGCCTGGACACACCATGATGCCTGTTGATTCGATACATAGTACAATTGAATCATTTATTCGGAATAGAACTATTTGGGCTCCAAGTTAAGTGGTACACCATAATATCAAATGCAAGAACTAATCCAAGAAAATATAATTGTATTGAATTAACTAACAGTGATTTTAAAGACTGGAAGACATTTTCACAGGCGTTATTTCCTAATTCAGTGAAAATTAAATTTACAAAATTACGCTCTGTATACATTTATTTCTTTTTAAATGAAATTTAATTTAATTTTAAGGAGTAAGTAAAAAAATTATATAAAAAAAAAACGGGAAATCACTTCCTTAAAATAATTTTTTGTGTTAAATTATTAAATGTTTACACAAAACAATATTTACATTATAAATTTTAAATTAATGGCTTTATTCAAACTGATTTCATTTTAAAAAAAACCTTCCTCTGTAAAATTTCGAGTTTGTGGGATACATTTTTTCGGCGGTTATGGCTCGATATACATATAAGTTATAAGTTTAACTTATATATAAGTTAAACATAGAGACACCAGCATGGGCATATGGTATTCGTTACCCCGCCCATTCTGCGCAGTTATAAGTTTTAAATTTATTTTGCAGGTTAGAAAATAACAGATAAATGAAATATTTGTGTTTATGCCCACGAATTAAAAAACCAACCACCATTTTCACCAGGTGAAGCCTATGAAGTTCTCTAGTGTACACCATGAGACGGAGCGTTTGACAATAACACTAAATGTATACTTATGTACATTAATCGCTATTGGTTTCCGACCTGGCAGCTCGATCGCCGCTACAGATTTTCTCACAACTGTTTTCTTGAGTACATGAATAAACGTTTTTGTTAATGTTCCAATTAAGAGTAGCAATGTAGTTCATCTGATCGGCTTTACTTAATTAAATTCAGATTTTTCTCCTTCAATAAATGTTTGGTAAAAGATTTATTGTTTCCACGAAAATTGCCCTAAATTTTCGCAACAATGTGAGTCCTCATCTACCAAAGACGGTTGATGATTCAGAAGTGTTGCTCCTCAAATGAGAGAGAAGCTCTCTCCAGGCTGATCTAGCTACATACATCGGTGTTTTCCGTTTTCACATGAGTGTCCCAATGGATGGGTTGACAGGCCAGAGATCGTAGGTTCGATTCCTACCAAAGACTCTGGTAAAAAGCATAACTGCACATAAGGTTACCATCCAAGCAATAACCGAAAGTTCTTTACATTTAACTAAACAATAATACTCAATTGTGCATAGATAAACACAAATACTCGATAACCCAACAAACAAATCCATAAAAGTGTAACATAGAAGGGGGAAAAATGAAATGTTGGGGATGCACACTGGGCACTCAGATATCCTCATGCCTGCAAAATATCATAAAAAGACACTGCTTACTCTTTCCTCCTCCACACGATGTAATTCTGGTACAATGCACTGCATATGTATGTATGTAGGGATCGACGACCTCTGAGTACTGGCATATACACACATATATATATATATATATGTATGTATGTAAGCAATTGGGGGCTATTCTGCGTTTCGACTCGGATCGTAAATTTCTCCGTTTGGCAGCTTTGGTATTCTGCGTTTCGATTCCGCTCAGTTTCTTTCGATTGTATGTATTATGCATTACGAACGGAGCTCCGTTTTTCTCAGTTGTTTTTTTGTTAACGGAGGGGTTTTCTTTATTTGTGTTTTTTAGTTAAAAAGTTTAAAATTGAAAAAATGTAAGTAGAAAATGAGATAAAATGTTCAGAAACGATTAGAAAACACTTAAAATTATTTTTAATTAATTTATTTAATTAAATTAATTTTTTTGTTTTTCTAATTTTTGTACCCGAATCTGATGTTTTTCTTATGTATTACAGGTCAAAAACAACAACACCAGAGCAGTATGAAAAATTGGCTACCATCAACTTTCAAAGGAAGAAGTAGTAGCGTTCCGGGAGGAAGTGGCAGGAATCATCAATGCACTAAGTCCTCCAACAAAAAATGCCAGTGCATGGAAAAAAGTAGGTATGGTTTGCGTATAATTATTGCAGAAATTAATATAAATTTATAGGTTTGGATTGACTGGAAAAGCTACATCAAACGGAAGCTGTCAACAAACAAAAAAGAAATGATGAGCACCGAAGGAGTTTCATGCCGCTTACAGCGTATTAGCCCACTTGAGGAAAAAGTTATTCAGTTGACGGGTCTGGTAACAAATACCAGCGGAATTAGCGTTTTTATTTGTTTATTAATTTTATTTATTACTTTTTAGTGGACTGAATTTGGCTTTTTATTAAAATGTTTACAAAATTGTTTATTTTTACTGTTTCTATTTCACACGTTTCACAGCAAAGAAGCTAATTTAAACATACCCTGTTCTTCTTCTTTTTCTTTCGATTCCGTTTTTCTGCAGAATACCAATTTTCGATTGCAACGGAACTGAATGCGGAGACTTAATCGAAACGCAGAATAGGGGTGAATTACCTTTTATAAAACTCACTTCGATAATAGAAACATCAACAAATATTTAATTTTTATATGCCAACTAATAATTTATTGAACAATGGTGCTGCGTTAATGAACAAACTTCAATATTATATCCATTATTGATATTAAATACGGGAAAGGGTTGTAATATTAGAGTGTTACTGGTAATAATATTAATAATGTATATTCATATATGTATATCTTGTATATGGAGTGCTGTTAACATTGATTTCGTTATTAAAAAGAAATTAGTTTGCCGCTCCTGATGAGGAAGAAGCGGCTACCGATGTTGGTAACGTCTGCAATAATTCTTCTATAAACGACTGTGGGTTTTCAATGTCGCCAAAGAGACCTGTTAGCGAGAAATAAATTTAAAAACTATATAAATATATTATGAAGACAAACTAATTTTCCAGTTACTCACCGGCTACATCACAGAATTCCTCAAATGATGTACAGGGCAAAAAGTCATCCGTAAAAGTTTCTAATATCGAATCAGTATGTTTCAACATCGTTTCGTCGTTCTTTCTTATATAGTTGAATAGCGAAATGGACCAATCTTCTTCTTTAGGAGTGGAGACCGTCTTAAACAATGTATTATATATGAGATCCAAAAGGGCCCACATCATAAGGAAAGGTTTGTAGACGCTATACTCCTTTTCGTTTCTGTCGGCAGGTGACAACAAAGCCTTGCACGCTACTGAGGGTGAGATATGCCGTGCTTGGGCAATCGCAATCAGACGCTTCAAATGGGCGATACGATGTTTCTGCCACGTCTCATGCGAATGCAGCGCCAGCGATACTGTGATCATGTAGAGTGGTCCCTCCACCTCGTAGGCGCATTCTAGCCATTTCTCGGAGGCGGAAGCAGTTAAATATGTTAGTAAAGTCTTACTGTCGCGGGCCGCTGACCGTGAAGAGAGCAACAAATAAACGGCATAGAAGAGTAAATAGGGCACAAAGTGCATGTTCGATTGGGGACCACCACCACCTGCGTCTTCGTGGAAGCTGCGTTCCCATGCAAAACGCATTAGCAGTAATTTAAGATCATGAATGCTGTTGGGATAAGAAATGTCACACCGCTGTGTGCTCTCTTGCATGTAACTGGCATGACGGGTCATGCAACCAGAAAACGCTGCTTCAGAGACATCAGGACCCCAAAGTGGCAGCAAACCATTGCAACGTGTATTCGCGTTTTGCAAACTGGCTCGTTCCCATTCATCGCGACCGCGCGCAGATCTTATCGCAGATGTGTGACAATCGACGTGAACCACATTGAAATGGGTGACAGTAGAATAACCAATAGATTTGCGTGTCTTGAGTTCAAATTCTTCAACGTTGCACCTTTTGGTGAATGTATAAATGCCCAAAACTTTTGCTGGTTGACATGCATATCCTTCGCGACAAATAAAGCATGTTAAGCCGGTCTCATCGCGCAACTTTTCAATTTTTTGCAATATAGAACCTTTAGCAGTAACCTGACCCTTCTCGTTAGTTCTCATACCGAGAGCATCAAGCTGTTTCTCTCTTGTGGCCATGGCCAAACGTTTCTTTTCGGCGCGCGTGAAGTCACGCACTTCTTGTACACGAGCTGCAGTTGCGGCATCTGTGCACAAAGCCTCCAACAGATTTTCCGCCAAACTGCCGACATGTTCATCAGACGATACTTGTTCCAAACGATGTATTATGGGTATAATATCTTTGCTTATCGCCAGTTGGGTTGCTTCATGTTTAGTTGCTAGACCGGTTAGGAATCGCAAAATGTATTTCAGTGAAGGGCGCGATATAAATTCTTTCAGCTCGTCGGAATCGGTACGCAACAATGTAGGTTTAACGCAGGGTGCATAGCGTGTGATATAATCTATTGCCTTTTCCGCTATACCCAAGCCAATGATGTAGTCCTTCAAAGTGCCCCCAATGCAATTGTGTTCGATTTGATTGGTTAGAACGCAGTAAAGTTCAAGTTTAAACTCTTCTTCGGCAGTTCGTTCTGCGTCGAATTTGTCGAAATCAAATATTTCCTTAAAATAGTAACACAATAGAGCCATTTTAACTTCATTCCCATAAACAAGGGCTGCTAAAACGCGTATGAGATGTCGGAGGACCGACGGGTTGTTGCGAACGTTTGGGCATTCGGTACAAGCAATAAGAGCGATGACATATTCCGGCCCACCAAAAGTCAAAGAGAACTGCAGGAAGGAATCCAGTGTGTCGCTGGCTGCTTTAGACAATATGGTTTCCATAATTTCTAGCAATTGTTCAGTTATTGCGGACTGTAAGGAATCGGTCTCAGACTGCAGACACATCTGCAACACTTTCAGCAAAGTGTTAATGGCTCCCAGTTCCGGTTGACACAAAACTTCTTGGCATCGTCTCACCTTAACACATATTAAGAACAACTTTAGAAGGACTTGTATCAATTCTCTTGATCTCGTTATGTTTTGCAGACTACCAATCCGATCCAACATAACTTTAAGACCATTACAGTCCGCCAACACATTTGCCAAACGATAGAGCTGTTCGGTGTCGACTTCTTCCTGCGATTTGTTGTTAAGCGTTTCCACAAACTCTTCGGTAGCATCTCCCAATAGGCCCCGCATACGATAAACAATACGCATGGCATCACGTTCACCGCCCTCAGCTAACCAGATTTTCTTGTAGACATCTTTTACATTCAAATCCAAACTGATAATTTTATTATTGACCAACAACTCCATACCATTGTCATCTTCCAGCAGAGCAATTAGCTCACAGTCAGTACATATTTTGTTTTTGATATCACGCATCAGTGGGCCCAAGCCCTGCTCGGTGGAAGGGTAAGGATTACCCAGCATGCGGCCTTGCAAAAAGTCTTCTTGCTGGGGATCTTTTTCGAGGGTCATAAAAAACTCAGATTCATCACTTTCTTCCGGATGTATAATAGAATACAATCGCTCAAAAATAAAGACCGGTGTTTTAATATCCTTCATTGGAGTTTTTTCCACCGTGTCTATTAAAATTTCCATAAATGCCCGGGTCTCCGCTTCTGTACCACTTGTCATTTCTTCCAACATTTCCAACAACTTTTCTTGGGCATCGTCTATCAGACGAGTTCTCTGCACCACCAGCTTGCGCAATGATAAGTAGCCTTCTAACACCGGACCCAGCAGGCGCGTCTTATAAACTTGTCTTATTTGGGGATTTTCCAAGAACAAAGCCAAAAGTTCTACGAACTGTCTTAAAGCATAACCTTGCGAAAGGTCCGAGGACAGTGTTGTTTCTTCCAAGCGGTGAATCTTTTTAATTTCTTCTGTCAGCAGTTGAGATATTTCTAGCAAAACTCCCTTTAGGGCTAAGTATTGCCGCCAAGGTGTATCTATTGCCAAGAGACGATACAAGGATAGAAAATCAGTGCTAGCTTCGCCGGCCTCGCCAACGTACTTCAAGAAAGAGGTGAGTAAATTCAGAATCTCCCTTTTCCTATCATGTGTCCTGCTTAGCACTGTGATAAGAGTGCAAACCAGTGGCCGGCGGAATCTTGAGTTGTTATTAAATAGAATAGGTTGCAACCACGTTGCTGTCAGTCTGAGGGGTTTAAGCGTCTCGCCAACGTTCAGGACCTTCAAGCGCCACTTCTGGCCATATTTCTCTTGTAAATATTTACTTCGTGCTTGCTTTTTGCGAATTTCCTTGTTTTCCATCGATTGTACGGATGCCTGGGAGGTATTGGGTGGTTCTTGTGACGACTGCCTTTCAGCTGGCTGTTTGTTCATTATCTGTTGCTCCGAAGACTGCACTGACTGTAATACAGCTGTCAATATATTTTCGTCTTGCAGAGAGTTCTGTGCAGCTGCTGCTACAAAAGCTTTGTAAGTCTTGGTTTGGTCCTTAAGGGTATTGGCAGGCATTCTGGATTTCCATGCTTCGAATGAATGCTGAGGATCATTTTGTAGCCATTTTTGGAAATCAACACTCAATCCTTCAATGCAATTGATAGATGACAAATCGGATGGGCTCAAATCACGGTTGAGTTTAGACGAAGGTATTGTTGGCGATATCAGCTTTAACATGATGTGCAAACAGGGCTGTATAACAGAATATGCAGGCCCTCTAGGACAGCGGCAAGTATTCAGAAATAGCTCGAAAACAATTTTTAGCTTTTGTTCCCAGCAAAAATCGTCTTGGGATATTAAAACCCTCAGCAATTCCATTTCGTGGAAAATCACAGAGTCTATGTTCGATAGTGGTATTGAGCCCATTAAGGCTGTCTTCACTCTTTCGTTTATTAACTCCAACAGATTCAAGCAGGCATCCTTGTTATTTTTGGTTAATAAAACTAAAAGATTGCGCACTTCATCCTGCATTTGGATCGTACCCCTGCGTAGATTGTGTTGGGCTAACTCTTCCACAAGTCCCTGGCTGTAAAGCACTAGGCGACATTCATAATTGGAAGCCATGGCTCTTAACAAAGTGAGACATTGTTCTGTGGAAGCCAAAGCACAACCGTAGCATTTGTTGATATTAAGATGATCCCGCTTGTCCGGTGATTGGGGCAAGTTATTCTGATCCATTTGGCTGCGATCATAGGCTACCAACTCGCTGCGGCAAGCCTTAACTTTCTGCACAATTTTCGACAGTTCTTCGAAGGAAGAACGAGATTCAACGCAATATTTTTGGGCCAAAAATTGTATAATTTTATTAACTTGCGATGTGCTGTGTATTGTTCCTAAGCTCTCGTCCATTAAACGATCCGAAGAGCCATGCTCGGCATACTTCTGTAGCAACAATTCCAGCATTTGTTTATTAGCCAAAAGTTGGCGGTATATACGGTCTGCACGTTCCAAAGAAGAGTGTATTATCTGCACAGTTTTGGCTCTGTCTTCGGCAGATTCTATGGGATCTACAGCGCAACAAACACGCCCATAAATACTGAAATCAAATTTGGCGTATTTGCAAAAACCACAAGAGTGACAAAGGAAGGGATCTTTTTCGTCATAATTTATGGCACGACACTTGTGACATTGGAAAACGTTTTCACCGCAATTGCCACAGACTCCCGGATACGAAGGTACGGCAGCGCTGCAACGTGGACATTGCAGATTTTCCGAGGATCCGGTTACCGTCTCATAGAAGTCGGCGTACTCGATCATTAAATTGCAAGCTGTTATTGGTAGAGGGAAGTCAACCTTCACTTCTGTTTGAGCCGACTGCAGAGTGACTGTCCTAGCCTTGTGCCACATGGCCGGTTTGTTCTTTAGCTCTACCACTGCTTGTACTGTACGATTATTGTAATAAATATTGATTGTTCTAACCATTTTGGTACGTTTTAAGTCAGCAATGCGCACAATCAATTTGGAGATGGTGTGACATTGAACCAGTTTTACGATCATGGTGCAGGTAGTAAATTTCGAATCCGATTTGATAGAAGGCAATTTGATATTGGCCATCGGCACCTCTGGGTTGTTACAAACCAAGCAGGGCTCCGATTCCAAATAGTAACCGTTCATTTGCAGAATTTGTTCCAATGCAGTATAAATAGAGGCATTAGGATGTTTGCTTAGCAGATCGTTCTGTTGACGCAAAACCTCGACAGCTTTTTCGGTAAATTCTGGCAATCTTTCGGCCAAGCCCTTTGTACTTAGCGTTAAATAGCCTAAGATGTCGACAAATTGTGCTGTCCTGCGACCGAATTGCGGTACTAAAGGCCACATATTCCACAAAATATTAATTAGTTTTTCTTTTTGTTTATCATTCGCGTAGTCATAAATGGCATAAATTAGCGAATGTGCCTGCCATCTAATGGATGTAATATTGGTCTCCAGTAAAAAGATACGCACAAATTTATTCAACAAAGCATCGGATACAAAGCGGAAAATCTGATGAACAAATGTTGAACAGTGTGTGGAGTCGAATTTCGAATCGAATGACATTTCGATCTCTTCAGATTTATCGCGGTCGGAGCGAAGTTTTGCACTGGCGCCAGTATTTGTGCCATTTGTTGCCTCGGATTGTTGCTGTTGCTTAACAGCTTGTACGTTATTGCACAAAGCTGCTTGTAATAATTGCAAAATTATTGGTGACACGCCATCATCAAGCTGATAGCAAGCAATTTCAATAAGTACCGGCAAAACATCCTCATGAATAAGACAGAATTTTTGCCAGTTGCCAGTGCGTATCTGACTTATTTCTTGGCATGTTCTAAGGTGTTCTGTTAGTTCCACGAGAGAATCATAACTAAGTATTGGTATATTTTGATTAGTTAGAACCATATTCTGAAAAGAATAGAATAGTTGCAAAAACAAATATCATTCGTAAGACCAGATTCAAACATGTTTGTCAATGTATTTATTGTACATATTTGGATATTTTTGTTAGCCTTATTTTATTCCAAATATTTATTTATTTACTATTTAATATTCCATAAAGTTAATTTGTGAAGTTGTTAAGTTCCATTTGCGCACGAAGAGCAACTTAAGACAATAAAATTATAATAACAATTTAACTAAAACGATTCAATTCTTAAAGATTCGGCGTGAGATAGAAAAATTAAAATATGTAGATAAAATAAATGGTACAAGCGAAAAGCATGTACTACATATCGATATATTATAAATAAATATATAAATATTATAGTTGGAATGGTTTATAATACGAATGACGATATAGTAATGTGAGGATAGCCGGGTTTAAACGTTACTGATACTGTGGCATTCCAGGGATCTCCATATCCTGGTAGAACAATTTAGAATCTCTTCAAGAGGCGAGTCGATTTTTGAATTGGGACACTCAGTGAGGATGTGTTGATTATTTCTCGAGAAAAATGTCCTTCTATTTGAAAAAGACTCGGGAAATAAGCCAACAAGGGAGAGGAAAATAAATTCAATTAATTTGCTTTTATTTTTGAATTTTGTCTAGGAGCGCAGATAAATAGTGAAAAGAAATTACAGTTCCAGTATGCAATTAAGTTTCAGTGTTCAAATAAAAAAGGCACAGCATGTCCTCGTTGCCTGTAATTCTTGACTTCGTCCACCCACACTTTACAAGCCACTGAAAGGCGGCTACATAATCCGTGCAAATGTATACTGCCCTTAATTAGTTCAAATATTGCAAAAAGATTTTTTAATTCTTAACACGCTTAAGGGTTAAGTATTTTAACTTCCTACCTTTTACATTGCAAGAAGATAATCAACAACGCAACTTTGTTTTTACTTACCTTTGTATTGTAAAGATTGCATAAGTCTTTAACATAATTGAAGTGTACATCCAACGAATGGCCATCACGAAACATGCGGAACCTTTCTTTGTTTCCACAAATATACATAAGTAGTTTGCGAACTTGTCTCCGTAGAAGAGCATTCAAATTGAGCATCATATATTCGCACAAGGTGTAGGTCATATTCTCACAGTAGTTGTGATACCAATCATAGGTGCCGGGATGAGTGGCAGACAAACGCAAAATTTGATAGGGTAAACGTACGGAAATTTCGGTTAAAAGAGCATCGTACGACTCAAATATGTCTGGATAGTTTTTCAAATAGTTATGTGGTATTAGGGTGGACAAATCTGGCTTTGGCCCATACCGTACAGGTTTCAATATACTGTTCTGAGAGGGTGTTACCGACGAGCTGGCAACAACAGGTGTACCAGCACTGTTGCTCGGTCCAGAAGCAATTGCACTCACTGCTCCGTTAGGAATACTGTTGACATTTTCGTTGGAAACACGTTTCCAGTGTTGTAGTAAAGATTCCATAACAACCAGACAGAAAGTGAATGCACCATTTATGCTCAAGATACTGGCAGTAGTGCTAGCAACAAATGATGCATTATCTTTGAACTGATGCGGTGGTGAAGTTGTTCCAGCTTGTTTGGATTTTGTTTTGCCCATCAAAACACCGAACAAAGAAAGCAAGACTACGCGAACTTCATTTTTAAGGCTTTTGTCTTTCATCTATTAGACAAAAATTAACTAAATAATCAACATTTCTATGCAACGTGTACAGTTTTATTCTTTTACCTTTGACGCATTCGGAATGGAATCCATTTCCAGGTAATCAACTAAAGCCGTCAACAGATCATTCAGAATCTTTTGATCCCGTTCGTTGTTTCCGTTTAGATCAGTGGTTAACATTAGAATAACTTGTATTAGTGGTATGGCTTGCAAGCCATTACAGTCGTCTAATGTTGTTATATTTGAGATGATGCTTTCCAAAATAGCGATTCTGTTAGACGAGGAAGTTATTTTATGCAGTTAAAATAAATTTATGAATGGAAATATACGAGAATTTACCTTAAATCGTGCAGTTTGGACAATTTTTCATCTTCAGTAGCATCATTTTCTTCGGTGTCATTGCTATGAGTAGGTTCTAAAGCGGCACGACTTGTTGTTGGCAATTCGGTAATGACAGTACTTGAGAGTGAACCACCGACAGCCCCTTTGCTACCACTACTACCACTTGCTAAACTACCTCCACCGCTAGCCCGAGGCGGTGAAGCAATAGCGCCACTATCTCCATAGGTACTACTACGTCCTGACGTTCCTCCAATTGATTCAACGCCACTACCTCCACTTTCAGATCCTCCACTACCTGCTGGTTCAGCGGGAGAGGTGCGCAGAGTTGAACCATCGGTAGCAACATTAGAACCTTCGTCGTCAGAGCCAGCAGCAGACAAGGCAGCTGCAACGCTACCACCACTAGCAACTGCTCCGCCGCTACTACCCACTGAGACAGCTTGTAATCGCTGTTGAGCATGCTGCAGACGAACGGCAGCGTTACGCATTCCTTGTAGACCCTGCTGCAAATGTTGTAAGCCAGGTTCGGCTCCAGCATCATGTTGTTGCAAACTAAGTGCAATAGCAATATCCATTATGGCCTCATCGTCAGCATCCTGTTGTAAGCCAAGCAATTGTGGAAAACCACTGCCCATAAAAGCTTCCAAGGGGTCAACCATTACGCTAGGATCATTAGCGGCTACACCTGGCAGCGGTACATACTCCGAGCTGCTGCTCCGTTGTACAGCAGTTGGCGGTGAAGAGGAACCAGCCGCAACAACTGGATTAACAATACCTGCAGCTTCGTCCAAGGCATCGTCCTCGTTGTTGGCATCAGAAACCGCTGCTGCACGAGTCACAGATGTTGCTGCAGACAGAGCTGGTGGAGTGGGTGTCGAACATACTGGTGGTGTTATTATGGCCACTTTACGTCTTTTTGCTCTTGGGCTTAGTAGCAAAATTATAGCTTCTTTGGCGCTGTGCGATATAACACTGGACTCATGCTTTAAAAGACCTATAAACATTAATGTAACTCTTTCCACTTGGCTTATATCAGCCAAAGCAAAAGCATGCATTATTTCAACTAGCGAGTGGACAATAGTTTCGGTGTGCGACAATCCTTGTCTAACAATTGATGATGGCTCGTCAATGTCGGGAGTAACTTCAAAAAGCTTTTGAACAAACTCCATTAAGTCGGAGATTATTTCAAATTTATTATCAAGGCATATTTTTGCCAGACTCTGTGGCCTGGCGGTAGCAATTCCACGCACAATTAGCACCAAACGATAGAAAGCTTCCGGATCGATATCTCGTAAGTTGTCGCGGCAATCTAGTTTTGATTTTAAAGACTAAAATAAAAGAAATTTCAATATAGGAGTGAGAGTAGTAATTTTTGTTTGTTTTCTAGTTTCTGATTGAATTAAGTATTTGCAATAAGACAAAATACATACAAATATATGTACATACCTGCAACTCGTTATGGACGTACACCAGCATTTCGTAATCCTTGTAGTTGTGGTATGCCTGGCGATTACCGAATAATGTAGCCAAAACATAGCGGGATTGTACTTGTATTTGATTGGCTGTTGGCAGCAATAGCAAGGAAGTAACAGTTTTTGTTGCCTTCTGTTTAGTCGCATTAGATATTGTTGCACTATTATTACCTTGGCCCAGGAGACTAAGTGAACAGTCCAGAACTTCCAAAAGTATGGTCACCATTTTGTCAAGTTGTGTTACAAAATTGTGTCCTTCAAAAGTGGTCATTGAGGAACCTGATGCACCAAAGACTACTGTTGTAGTGGTGCCGCTGGCTGCAGCATTCACAGAACTTTGAGCGGCTGTTGTTTCTTCGGTGTCATCTGGCCAACCAACAAGATCTTTGGACTTGCCATAAACTTCGATTGAATCTAACATGCTGATGTTTTCAGGATCACGTGACTTGCCAAATATAACTTTCAAGCATTTATCAGACTGCAAAATTTCTTCTCGTGTCAGTGGAATGTCGAACCAACGTGCTCTGCGCACCGGTGTAGGTATTGTTCGGCCCAAAATTGTAACATTTTGTGGTGCTCGATGGGGATCTTGAGTGCCAAGTAAAACTCGTATGCCCACAATCACCATATTCGAATCATTATTGTAGACTTCCAAGGTAAAACCAGTACTTTTGGTTGACGCTACAAACATGCCGTTAGAAAACAGACGTGTTTTCAACTTCTGTTTGTTGTAGATCTGCAACAGATCGTTGCCGCCAAAGTCCACGTCGGGTAGCATAGTACAATGTTCAAAGAAATCAATTGGAAATATGGGAGCGCCATTTGGCCCAATTGTCTTTTGAGGATGACTCGATTTACGTTTGGATTTTTTGGTATTGCTGTTAGGGCAAGATGATCTATTGTTCAAACTGGAGGTGTACAGCTGATTGCTAAGCGGTTGAACTTGAGGTGAAAGCCAAAAAGATGTTGTTTCCTGATGAGCAGTAAAAATTCTCAAACTACCATCTTCACACAAAAGTATTAGGGTAGTTTTTTCCACACCTGCCACAGTATGACGTATAGCAACCATATCCATTATGCGCGATTTAGAGGATTGGGCCTTAATCTCCTGCATTATAATGCGGTCGGCAGTAAACATAAATATTACCGGATTATTGGAGGTTTGCATCATAGCACAGATTAAACCAGGATGGCCTGCAATCTCTGTCCACTGACACAAAGGTTGAGGTGGGCCTTTAGAAGAGTTTTTAGAAGCTGGCGATGTTTGCAAATGTGTTATAGACTTTACACCCTTGTTGACATCTGTTAAGGGTGCCACAAAGCTCCTGCCAACTGAATAACTGAAGAACAGCATTTGTAGAGTATGTGAGTAGTAGAGGGAAACTCCTCCTCCACCTACTTGCCCGTTGACATCTCTTATTTGAATGTGATTCAATTCGAGAGTATTTGTAACATAGAAATCGCCATGTTTAGCCAAGGACTGATCGTCCAATTTCTGATAATAAATATACCCAGATGATGCAATAATCAGCATATAGTAAACTCCATCTTGATATACAAAACAACAATCACGAATTTTACCAACTGCAACTAAAAAGTAATATTTGGGACTGTACGTGTCCTCAGATAACTCATATATTTTAACATTGTCGGCCGTCACTAAAGCTAACATTGTTTGGGAACCGGGCAGCCATAGGGCTTTCTTAATGAAATTGCCGTTCTCTAATTGTGGTGTCAAGACAATGTGATCGCTGGTGGCTGCAGTATTAGTAAAAGTTAAAATGTGACATTCCTTTAGGCCACAAACGGCTAGATAGTCTTCATTTGCCGGATTGGCTGTTAGAGACAAGACTGTGCATGGTATGGGAGCCGAAGAAAGCTGGGTTAAAGTTAGTTTTCGCTTGGCAGCGTCGGCTTGTTTAAGCAATGCCGACAACTGTAATATAGTAACCTTGCCCTTCTCATGGGACACAGCTAAATGTTGGCGTTTGCCGTAAGGCGATGATAGACAACATAGGGCTACTCTGCGCACTAGACCCGACGATAACAGCTGTTTAATAGTCTGCCCTTGATCGCCCGAATAACTCATGCGCACATTTTCGAATGCTCCCTCCTGAGAGCCAAGAGTTGGTTGCATCAATTGATCGGTATGTTGGAAGGTTTGTTCGCCCATGTGTAGACGTAACAATGCTGCCTTTGCTCTTTTATGACAGCCTACTATAGAGAACAAATCACAATTTTCTTGAATAGCTGGCATAAGAACATCGAAGAAGTCGAGTATACATTTTACTATAACCGTCCATTGTTCGCAATTTTGTAGTTGTTCTTTAGAGGATTCTAAAAGTTTGGATAACAGGCAAATGCGTTCATTTGTCAGAGAAGAAGACGCAAGAAAGTTTGCAGATTGAGCGCTTGCAGTTCCACAGCCGACATTGCTGCTTTGAGCTTGTTGCTGTGATGGAAGACAGCTTTGCGAAGGTGGTGTCTGAGAACGTTTAGATTGGCATAAATTTGAAGAGTTATTGTAGTTCCCGGGAGCAGAGGTGTACTCATTTTGTTGTCTGCCTTCTAGGTTTGTGAGACCAGTAGCTAAACGTCGACGCAATGCCTGACAGGAGTTGTCTTCTTTAGCGCCACAGTCGCAAAAGAAATTGCCGTATTTAGCATAACTTACATCATGGCCTTTGTGACATACTCTAGCACAAACCGAACATACGCCCACTGTGTTGACCATGTTGCAGGTATGACAGTGATACCAGTGCTGATTCATAAACTCTTTTTGGGTCAAAGAGAATGTGCAAAGTTTGTTATTGAGACTGTCCTCATCGGAATCTTCTACAAACGAATCTTCGTCGCCTTGTTGATCACTTGCCAAGTCTTCCATTAAATCTTCCAAGTCTGTCTGGATGTCATCATCCCAAGGAGGTTGTTGTTGGTGTTTACTGCCGCGATAGCCCAGACTTTGCAGCAGTTCGTGCAAATATCTCAAGAGCGCATTTATATTTTCAAGCAAATTTGAAGGCATCGTCAAAGAAGCTGATAACGACTGGGCCTTTTCTAATACCTGTACTTTTGTTATCTCCAACCACATTATGGTGGCGTTGAATAAAGTTAAGTGTCCTTTGCCTTGAGCACAGTCCGCCAAACAAATCATAATTTGTAAAATGTCCGAAAAATCACTATTTTCTTGTGTAGAGGGTGTAACAAGGGTTTGTCCCAACTGCAACAAGGATTGAAACAAAAGCATAGCTACACCATGTGGACCGCCTTTGCCATCCTGCACTATGTGTTTTATGACATTAAGTAGCAAACAGCCGTTACGCTCCGATTGTGGCTGCTGGGCCAACTGATCGTCCTGTGTTGACATAGGCTCGGATTGATTTGTGGCCATGAAACTATTACCCGATGTAGGCGGCTGAGGCCACAAACTAAGAGATTGCATAGTTTGTAAGCTACTTTGTTGGGCCACTGGTTGTGTAGCATTACCGGTGGCATTGTCATCATCTATATCCATAGCCTCAGCATTATCCAATGCCGAAGATTGATTTCCCAACTGCTCCGATAGACTGGGTATGGCTGAGTTGGTGGCCATGTTTGTAGGTGTCTGAGCATTGCTTGAAGGGGTGCTTGAAGCTGTAGCTGGTGCTCCTCCACCGGTTGTAGTAGGTAGTTTTTCGATTTGGGTGTCCAGTTGTTGGGGTGAACTTTGTGTTCTTTGTGGTCCATAAATAATATGGGTTAACCATGATTTGATACGTTGCTGTTCGACATTGGATAATTCCGCAAAACACTGAATTAGCTCTTCCGGAGGGAAAAGGCTATCAGGTTGTTGAGATGTTTGGAACAATTTCTCAATAAATTGCAGTAATTTACGAGCATACAACATCGATATATTTGTACCGGTAAATGACAGCAACAAACCTGCCAAGCTGGGGGACTTTGTACCGTCTTTGTCATTTGGCTTTTCGGTGAAAAATTGTCTAATCGCTTTAACACCCATCGGCTTTTCCAACATTTGAGTCATTGATTTGATGACTTCGAATAAAAGCAACTCATTAAAAATTACGCTTTGACTGGTAGAAGCGGAAAAGTTTTCCATTTCCTCAGCATATTCCATTAGAAAACGAAAATGATATTTCAAAATATGTTTGAAAGACATCAATTGTTGCTGGTCTTGGGCTTGTTCCACACCTTTCATCAGAGTTTGCCAACAACTCTCACTTATATCGTAAACATATTCCATGCAAGCATCCATCATGGTTTCAATTATAATTGGTTTTAATTGATTTTCAATAAGCGTTTTGCTGGCTGCATCTTGTTGGCTGTTTTGATGACTTGACATCAATAACAAATTCATCAAACTGAATAAACTTTTTAAACAATGTTTAAACGAGTTTAATGTTGTGTAGTAATTGTTATGTGTTAATTCTTTGATGTGGGCTTCTATAACCGACAGGGTATATTCTTCGACGGGATATTGCTGTGTCATCAGGTTGTCTGACACAGCTAAGAACTCAGTCCAGTTTTCTGTAATTACCTCTTTATTCTTATTATCTAACAGTTTCAGAAACTGTTCGCTCAGCTCTGAACAGTAGGAATTCTTCGAACTAACAATGCAGAGTATACACTCTAGAATATTGGCGGATGTTGAATGTGACAGTGGTAATATCTGCACCATTTTATATCTTATGTTGTCCCGTAAAATGTAGTAAGTATTAACTAATAATTGCAATAATTCTTTAGTATATTGTTGCGATTGCTGAAGAGCCGAAGTGTTGCTGTCATTGTCGGTTTTTTGCTCATTGCTATCAAATGCTGTTGTGGCATACGTTTCATCGTTATTAGCGCCAGCAGACGATATGGGACTACCGGCAGAAGCAGTCGGACTGGTGGCAGTAGCACCACTCGAAGTCGAAGTTTTTTGAGGTTTTATGCCTTCGTTGTCGGCCCAGGCTACAGCGTACATATGCGATAGTAACGCATCCAATAGAATAATGTGCGATAGAGGTGCATTATCTGGAATATTGAAAAACGTTATATTGATAATATCGTTATCATTTCGTAAGCAACCATGAAGGTTGTAAATATTTAACTTGTGTAAAATTAGCTGTTTAAAAATGTAAAAATAAATTGCTTTCACTTAATATCAAGTAATTTAATGAGATTGTTTTCCTTTACCTAAGAAAGAAAATTTTTAAATAAATTGTAGTTTCAAAAAAATTAACGTTATGAAAGAAGAAAAGAGAAGTAAATGTGTAGACTTTGAGCTGAATATCGAATGTTTTCGTTAAATTAATAATTTCAATGCAATTATGCGTATTTGGTTGTACAAATAAGATTGTTATGAGCTAATATACATAAATACATAGATATGTATGTACATATGTATATATAAGTATGCATGTCTGTACTTACTTTTATTGATATGCTTATTACATTCCTCTATTCCCATTATAGTTTGTTTTAAATTGAAACGTATATCACTGACGCGATCTGAAATGTTATTCCATAAAGTTTCAGCAAACTGTGTATACATGCCCTGTTTTATTAAACTATTAACGATCAAATAATGAGACGTTGGACAACGTATAGACCAAACTAGCGAGTGTAAATTGGGTACTTTCTCTATATGGAGTTGTTCGACATGTGTTGTGGAGGGGGGCAAGCCCAGTAACAACTTCCAACAGATACCGAAACAATAACGTATAGCGCACAGAGTATGTGTACTGTCCCTCGAATGCCATGACATGGTCATATCTGTTATGCTTAGTATGTCTATGAGAGCATCAACTAACAGCGGGTATTTCAGCTTGTCGGGTGTACACAGAATGAAATTCCAAGCTAGACCATCTAACTTAAATTCCTGCACTGCAGTGGAAGATGTGGTGTCACTTACCAGAGTTAACGAATAAAACGTGGGTCGTATGTCTGGAAAATATGCATAACACCAATGTTGTTTCTTTTTTTTATATACATATATCGTAAAGAAATTAAATTGAAAAAAACTTACTTGACATGCAGTTTTTACGAAATTCATCTTCAATATCTTTCCGGCAGAAGGATGCCAATTTTGTTTTATTATTCACCAAATCGGTAATCTTTTGATTTTCTTGCATGGTACTTATGCTGAAAAGATTCCAACGAACCTGATCCAATAATTCGGGTGGTGCATTGTATAAATGTTTCATAAGATATTCCAAAAATAGTAACAGGCGAGATAATAACATCATTTGACTGTTACGAATTATTACATCACGACAAACCTCAGCGCACCGAATAACTCCGCCAGCTGTTAGCAAGAGTATCGATTTCTTTTGCATAAGATTGAGCGAATGGTAGAGAAACAAAAGCAATTGAGCATGTTCCATATTTAAGTCTTCATAATCTACATTTGTTGGTGGATTGGTAGATGAAGTACCACAAACGCCTTCCACCAAAGTGTTTATTAGACGATGCCAAACTGAGAGACAAGCAGCTTCTTTTTCTTGGGTTGGCTTTAATACTAAAATTTGCACGAGTACTGACAAAGAACTGGGATAAACTTGTAATGGCCATGTGTTTGTGTCTGAAGACCAAGGTGAAACTCCCAGATGTTGCAAAAGATTTGATTGTAAAGATTCGCTTAATAGAGAAGCAGAAATTAAGTTGTGTAAATAACGTCCCACTGATCCAGAGAAACGTATCATAGCCGTCTGCCATTTATTGCACGAAGCAGATTCAGTTTCTCCCCTAGCCGAGTCACGATCTAAATCTTTAAGAATATTAGCCATTAAAAGCATTTGCTGATCAGAAAGACCGGCTTTGACATAACGTTGCAGATAAGAATGTTTTTGGGAAAAAAACTGATCCATAAAAGAGAAAATCTGCGCTGCCAAATCTAAATATTCATGAGGTTCATCTAGAGCAGGCACCAAATTTGATTTTTGAGCCTCATTGTTACGCTCCGAAGCTTCTGCAGAGTTATTTTCCTCATTTGCTTCGGGTTGTAGAGTCTCCTTAAACCAATGCCCCAGGTAACTCTCACTATCGTCTTCTTCCGAGTTGTCCGAACAGGACAGAGTATCGTTGAAATAGGTAGTAGAATCAGAGTAACTTATGGGTTCGCATTCGGTGCGATCTTTTGCATTAGATCGTTTTAAATTACATGCTTTTCGATAAGTCACAGTAGCTAAAAAGGTGAAGAGCTGATGTAAAGTAGCGGTATTCAAAACGCGCATTACTCTTTGCAGAGTAGTATAATTTTCCAACACATCAAAATTTGCCGGTTCCGGCAGAGTCTGTGCAACAGATGTTTGTTCCCCCACAGTATGTACTGCATCCAAAGAGGAAGTTGTTTCAATTTTTAAATCTTCTATTAGTTCAGCCAAAAGTTTAATGCAATGGCTGGCTATGGCGGCATTAAGAACACCAAAACCCTGTTGAACTTTGAATAGATTTACTCTGGCTGAGGGTGTGGGTGGTACGCTTTGCAAAGAGTCGGATGTCTTTGCTTTTGGCTGTTTAATGTCTTCTTTATTCAAGCCTGCAGTAGAACTGCCTGAAGCTCCTAAAGCACCTTGTATGCCGCTTACCAGAAGCCAAGCCCCAAAGCATAAATGATTTTGATAAATATTGGATCGAGCAGAATTTTTAAACATTACACCAATAGTGGTGTAAATATCTAAAGCCTTGTCGACTACAAACCGAGCATTTTCTTCATTGTCATCCGTATCTTTGTTTGATGATTGTGTAGAAGCTGATGTTGTTGAACCAGCCGTTGCCGATGTTGTTTGCTGTGACTTGGTGCTGCCAGCCGAAGAGGACATATTTAAAACACTGCTAGCTATAGAAGTCAATACCGCGCAGTATAAAGCAGAAATGGCGCATTTTGATAATTTGGCTATCCGACTGGGTGAGAGCGGTTGTAGAACAGGTAGAGTCAGAGCTTGAGCCAAAATTGATACATCCGTTACCATATGAGTAAGAGAATTTTTAATCTGAGTAGCTTCAACTTGAGTCAAAGGTAAATATAAAGGCTTTGCCGCTAAGTTTGCTATAGTCTCTTGATATTTTAAACGATAACGGGTCAATATGGGCAAAGAAGAGCAGACATCTAATATTAAGTCACCTCCATTTAGTGATTGCAAATACGCCGTATTTGAAGCAGAGAAAATTTCCTTAAAATAAAAAAAAATATTGTCAAATAGTAATTTTCGATTTAAATAAAACAAATATTTACCGAGCAATCCGTTTGCTCTTCGCTCAAAGGAGCCCAAGTTATTTTTCCCGCTTCTAATGGTGCTGTCAGTTGTTGTATAATAATTGATGATAAGTCTGAACGAGATCGTTTTATTTCCGATTTTGGTGAATCCTTATCGCTGGCACTGTTACCAGTTCCAGCTGAACTACTAGCAGATACAATACTCTTTGTATTTTCAGGATATTTACTTGATTTTAAAACTGCTGCAACCACATTATAATCAAAATGGAAAATGTTTCCCGCATTTCCGCTGACGTTTGACACGGATGCGTTTGCACCGCCCGTATTTGTTCCATTGTTTGAACCGTTTGCGGCTGTTTGTGTATTTGTTTTACCTTCACAAAGACTTTTTAGGGCCGGTAGTAACCATTTCATCTCATATACGCTGACTTTACTCAAGCGTAACAGTATAAAACGTATAAGTATAGCACATGCCTCGTGGATTTGGGGCACTTGCGTTTGTGACACTAGAAAAATATAAATCGTTTATTGCAAACCGACACCGCTCTTATAAAATCCAATTTTTTTTAAGTGTATTTGTAAAGGTTTAGCATATGTATGTATGTATATGTACATACGTATGTATGTATGTAAATCTTAAATTCTTCAATAATCTAATTTAGTGTAGGTAAAAATGAAATTGTGAATTAATCATGCATATTACGATTCTCGAAATCTTCGATTTTGTAAAAAATAGAGAAATAACTCTCGAATTTCTTCTAGTTTAGAGCTTTATGATAGTACAAACAATATTGTTGCCCATTTGGAAGTAGCCAATGAAATAAAACGTTTTTTCCAACAAGAATCCCACGGAAGGAAATTTGTTCTCATTTGACATAACGCATATATGTGATTTATAGATCACAAACAAATGCTTTGATTAGTCCACAGAAAACCATGTGACCTTATTTATTAGAACTCCAATAACGTTGACCTGCGACATGCCGGTCAGTTTTATTAAAATTTTATAAGCTATGAAATTCTAATTTCTTAGCTACTATGTTTCGTATGTATCGATTTTAACTCTAATTTCAAGCATTTAGAGATTCTTTACTAACTTTTATTGACATAGTTTCTCAATTTTCATTCAAATGATTCAACTTTTTCCGATTGGATACCCTACATTGATCTTAAATAACAGTACAACGGAAAAAGAAAAATTAATATACATTCCACCCTGTTATGTATACATACTTACATACATACAAAAAGAAAAATTTAGGGCAGATACTTACCAAGCTTACATTGGCTTAATTTTTCAGCAGCTAAAGCTGCAAAGGCCGTATAAAACTGCAAAAAATTATTTTCCTCATCAAAAAGTTCATTTTCACTGCAATAAAAATTAAATGTTTTTACCATTTACCAATAAAAACTGAATTTTCTTTGTTATGTCGCCATCTTTAATTTGAAGGTGAGATGACAAGTTCAAAATTTTGCATTCGCAATTTCACATTTCGCAACAACTTTTTTGGAAAATTCTTAGACTTACCACCTAGTAATAGCTTTGATAATATTTAAAATTTCATTTTTATTTAAAACTCCATATCGATTGCTCAGAAGTGGTTTAACCACAGAATTCCAGTCCGTAGAACCTCCGCTGTGAGCCGACATTTTTTCACTTTTGATGAAAATCATGCATAAGCGTTGTCAAATTCCGTATTAAGAGTTGATTCTTCCAGTGTTTCAGGTAAACACTCCTACTTATTAAGGAAAATAATTTTTATTTTGATGAATACTGATGAAGATGCCTTGAAAAATATGCAATCATTATCAATACGTTTCTATAATACAAAACTGTTCATATAATATATTGAAAATTTTATGTTTTTAGTATTTTAAAATGCGAAGCTTACATTAAAAAGTTTAGTACTTCAGTATACAACCTGGTTATGCTCTATACTTTCTTAGCAACCTTGATTTTAAGAAATATATGTCAGCTGTTTTCAGTGTTTTGTATTGGCTTTCCTGTTTATTGCTGTAGTTTGTTGTGCTAACAATTTTTGTTATTTTCAATCACGTTTGCTTCTTCCTCTTCGTTAATAATAAGTCCAGCAGTCATGCTTAGCTTGCGCTTAAAAAAACAGCAAACATTTGCAAGCATCAGAATATAAAAAACTACATATATTTAGTTATGTATACTATCTTTATACGTCAGTATGAAAAACTTGTCTTAGTCTCTTAATTATGAACGCAAACCAAAGTGTCTAAACTATAATTTCTACTTATGCATTCATACAACATATGCATATGAAGCACAGTATAAAAAAATCGCTTGCTATGCCACTCTAAAGCACATTTTTATTTGCTTTGACACTACCACTTGACGCTTTTGAAGGCTATGCATAAACAAAAAAAAAAATTTCAATTTGTAAAATAAAGCCTTTAAATAAATTTTCACTTCAAAAACTAAAACTTTATCAATGGAATCGCCAGCGGAAACAAATAGTCAACTTCGGCAAACTGTAATGACAAAATCTACGATTGCATCAACAAACATTCAGCAAAGCTGTACGAATAAGGTAATATAGTTGCACAGTAAAAAATACTTAATAATTTATAATACCTTTATAAAAGATCAACCCTCATACAAGTTTACTACCACAACAACCGGCTTCCCAACCTGTGGAAGCGAATGAACCGCAACATGATGTTAAATTGCAGTGAGTTTCAAATACATGTAAAAAAATTAGTCGAATATTATTTTAAGGTAAAATACATAATCTTTTAACGTCCCTAGAAATGTTGTAGCTACAGTGTCCGTAGCGTGCGAATTAAATCTGCAAGATATTAATAACCGTACCCGAAATTCTGAATACAATCCATCACGTTTTCATGGCGTTGTAATGCGTATGCGTGAACCCCGATGCACTGCTCTAATCTTTAGAACTGGTAAAATTATCTGTACTGGTGCTCGCAATGAAGCTGAAGCTTCTTTGGGTACCCGAAAGTTTGCACGAATTATACAAAAACTTGGTTATTCAGTTAAATTTTGCGATTTTCGTTTGCAAAATATTGTGGCCACTGTGGATCTGCGTTTCCCTATACGATTAGAAAATCTTAATCAAGTTCATGGTCAATTTAGTTCGTATGAACCTGAATTATTTCCCGGTCTCATTTATCGGATGGTTAAGCCACGTTTAGTCTTACTAATTTTCGTAAATGGTAAAATAGTATTTACTGGGGCAAAAACTCGTAAGGACATTTTAGAATGCTTGGACTTAATTTATCCCATTTTACTCAGCTTTCGTAAAAATTAATTTTATTTTTTTATATTTAAACAACTCACAGACGCAAAAAATTAAAGTATTTGATGAAAATTAAGAGTAAAAACATTTTTAATTTTAAAAGCAAATACTTATTCTTGCAGATATTTTACGTGTTAAGGTGTTTAGAGTTTTTAAAATCGTTAGAAAGAAATGCATTTAAAAACAACCGAGAACAATTATGACATTTTTTTGCTGAACTAACTTCGAGCTTAAAATTTCTTAGCAATAACCAAATTTATTTATATATACAATTTAATTTAATTATTTCCCATTATACGTATATTTTTATCTTTAAGAATAAATAGTTTTAAACAACATTAATATCGTTGTAAGTTCTGAAAATAGAATTATTGTTGATTTATCTCAATAAAATCAACATTGCATAAAGAAAAACGTTTCGATAATTTGTTAAGTCGAAATGTTTAATTTGTTAAGAAATATATGTATATTCTTTAGAAATTACTAAAAGAAATTAATAACAAAAGAAACTTAGACTGTAGAATATTTTGAAATTAATTTTAATGTTTTGCATTTTCATAATAATATTTTCACGGACAAATCAACTTATTGTTGTATTAAAAACTTTAAATATAATTTTTTGTATTCAGTTAAGTTTTCGTTTATGATTGTTAAAGAGAAAAGAACTATAACGAATAAAAATATGTATAATCAATTGAATTTCTTCATAGAAACTATACTAGTTTTAAAACCAGTGATGTAAAAGTGGTTAAATATTCATGACGTGACGTTTTTCTTTTTAATTAAAGTGATTTTCTTTTAAGTTTATGATATATTCGTATTTACATATTTAGACGAATAATAAAAATACATACATACATACATACCGTGGTGGAAATTTATTTTAAAAAAAATTTGTAACGTATTAATTATTTTTAATATAGTTTTGTTATTCTCGGTGGGAAGAATATGTGACACTATTTTATATTTTTTCGTTTGTAATATTTTTTAAAACGAAACCTAAAAAAGACTTGGACAGTAATTTAACATAAATTAACAAAATATATTTCGAATAACAAAAACTAACAACTATACAAAACGCTTACATTTTAGTAGGATAACCCTTGTTCTTTAATATACAAATTAGGGAGTCTTTTTTTCGAGTGGTTTTTCTGGGCCTAGTGCACTGTGGAACATTTTTGTGCCTCCCATTGGCTTGGATATGCCTCAGTCCTTTGAGCAGTTTAATACGGATTTCATTTGATGGATAATCTTACGCTGCTCCTCTGTGCACCATTTACTTTTAGCCATATCTTTATTTCTTGTTTTCCGTTTCTTAAAGCTTTTCAATTAAGGTATTAACAAAACACTTTAACAGGCATTTTATGCAATAAATTGAAAATCACAAAATGACAAAAGATAACGGTACATACTGATCACGCCATATACAAACGTTGCGTGTAAAATGCACACTTAATTTTCATACCATAAACAAAATAAACACATTTTAATGCATATATACACGAAATGTGCTAACCTAATGTCCATCACTGTATATATATTTGATTTTGTTTTTTTACATTACATACATAAAGAAATATCTACACTTTTAATGCTAAACTAATGCTAATGCTAAAATTTAGCTACATTTAATGTAAATGCATTTTATAGACAAGATTCTATTTTAAGGGTTAAAAAGCTTTACTTATGAAGTATATTAACTTTTTACTTACGTCAGCTTGACATACAATTGGGAAATATAAAACACGTTACACCAGGAGTTCTTCAAAAAAAGGTTTGAATTATAACTTCGTTAATTATAATGAAAAACAACAGTAACTTAGTTACTCTTGTACAGTTACAGTTAAAACATATTTGTATATTCAAAATATTCTGTTAATTTCTGAGTGTATCAAAATTACACCAAATACATATATTAATAATATACTAAAAGGAATTGGGCTAAGAGTAATCGAAATAAAATTATATAAAAGAATTAAATTCCAGTTTCAAAATATTAAGACTACAACGCCGAAGGAACAATTAGGAATTGAAAAATAAATTTTGTTCAAACAAAGTAAGTGAAACACCCTGTTACTTGCTCTCTATATTTACTAAAAAAACAAACATGTTATTTATGTTTAGTTTGTATTCGTTTCGGCTTTAAACACTTAAAAATATATAAAACTAAAGATTTGATTTAACCTAGGACATTTAACATATTAGTTTGCTTAAATATAAAATAACATCATGATACCTAAAAAGATGCCTGTGAAAGATGCTCATATAGTGAAAATAGCAGTAGAATACGAAAATCATTTAGCACAATTGATCAATTTGGATCAGCGTCAACCACTTACAGGTAAAAAAAAATTTTAGATATTTTACTTTTGTCAACATACAGTATATGTATGGAAGTCTACTGTCTGGGAAGAAAAACTTTACAAAATAAATAAAGATGCTTAATAAATACTTACATATATTGTTTACATCTCATTATTTTCTATCCAATTTTAAACCAACGCCCTTTTGTCTTGAAAACAATCAGTCAAAGTTGGTGATACACAAATACACACATTCTGCAATACATTTAATGCACAACCCAGCAAACATTCGTGCCAACGTTTGTCATATTGATTTTATATGTCGTGTAGTTTTTCACCGCCAGGAAGATTTGCGTTGCAAAACTGTGTTTTGCAATCAATAATTAAATAACAATTTTACACATTCATTTGTAGGGTGAAGAGATGATTTACACGATCTCAGATTAGATTATTTTATTACAACACGTCATTTGCTAATGTAAATACCTGTATAAATCTGTAATTACTTATGTATTCATTTATATATATTACATAGTTTATGTACATATATAGTAAATTTAGTATTACACATAATAGATATACATATATAAATATATGTTTTGTTGTGTCATTTAGGTAAAATTCAGGAAATTTGCAGTTGTTGGGGTATTGTTGATCCTGAAAATTATGCTTTGCAGTTTTGCGAAGCTAACTATTTGAAATATGTTACAGAAAAGAATCGAAATGAAATTAAGAATGGGTCTGTACTACGCTTACAATATTCTCCATCAAAAACTGCCAACGATACTTTAGAAACATTACGAGCCGGCTCACAGTGTGTCAAAGGTGAATGTCTGGAAAAATTGTCATCACTTTCGGTGGATGTAACATTTGCTTTGGAATTCATAAAGGAACAAGGTCTGGGCATAATAATAAGTATGATTGAAGAACCATCCGATAAGGAAGACAAAATACTCATACATAGTTTAAAAAGTTTTGTTGAACTGATGGAGCATGGCACAGTATCATGGGAAATATTACAAAACAGTTTCGTGCAGCGTAATATTTATATTGTAAGAAATTTTCAAAATTTTCTCAAATGTACAGAAAGTGCTTTATCGAATTTGGAAAATATTGTACAAAATAGTACAAAATCTACATTGGTTGAACAGGAGGTGACGTTGCAGGACTTGTTAAGATTGTTGCAAGACGCTAATTCATCGGTTATAATACAAAATGCTATAGCTTTGATAAATGCTCTATTTGTGAAAGCGGATGAGGCCAGAAAACGTCAAATTGCACACACAATAAGCGCAAAACAATATCGTTTAGCGTTAATAGGCAATGTAACCAGCACGGAGATGACTCATCAATTGTATGTATTGCAAACGTTAACTTTGGGCTTGTTAGAGCAACGTATGCGATTGAAAATAAATGCTCAAGATCAAGATGCTCATGAAAAAATTAAAGAATTGAGAAAAATAGCCTTCGATGAATATTCTGACTTAATGGGTAGTATAGGAGGCGGAGGAGGAAACTGTTCTGGTTCCGGAAATATAAATTTTGCGCAGTATTATAAAAAACTGGGGTTCAAGTGCGACATTAATCCAGCCCAGGATTTCATAGAAACTCCACCAGGTATTCTAGCGTTAGACTGCATGATATACTTTGCACGCAATTACACACAACATTATAGGAAAATTGTTCATGATAATTCATGTCGGGGCGATGAGCATGAATGCCCATTTGGACGCACTTCCATTGAATTGGTAAAATTGCTATGTGACATTCTACGTATTGGGGAAGCTCCATCTGATCAGTCTGTCGACTTTCAACCAATGTTCTTTACACATGATCATCCTTTTGAAGAATTCTTTTGCATTTGCATAATGACATTGAATCGAACTTGGAAAGATATGCGTGCCACCGGTGAGGACTTTCTTAAGGTATTCAGCGTTGTACGCGAACAAATAACACGTACATTAAAGCAAAGGCCTGACAATTTCGAGGATTTTAGAGGTAAAATTGCCCATTTTACATATCAAACTATAACGAACTTACGACAGCAAGAAAGAACCTCTAAAGAAGAATGCGATTCAACAGCATCTGCTATCGTAAAGTTGAAAGAAAAAATATCGCCTCATATTTTGGACTTAATAAAACAACAAAGACTGGAATTTTTAGTAGAAGGTGAGTGAATGTTAAAAGTTGATAAAGCATAAAGAGAAAACATTTCTTATTATCGATTACAAAAACAAAGAAATTGAAAAGTGTTTTCTAGTTTCGTTGGTCTGATTTTATCTTTTATTTTGGTTTTGACAAAGATATGTATTAATATGCCTTTCTTCACTTTAGGTACAAGATTTTCCAAGTATTCACGAGGTGCACGCTCAAAGGATAAATTCTGGTATGCCCGGCTTTCACCAAATCACAAAGTTATACACTATGGGGACTGCGATGAAAAAACAATACCCACCCTCGAGGAGCTCTCAAATAAAGTATCGGTTGTAGACATCAAACAACTCTTGGAAGGCAAAGAATGTCCACACATGAAAGAAATTCGTACACGTAAATCAGCTGTCAACTTGGCATTTTCAATAACATTTGAAAGCATGGATCATTCTACATTAGATTTTGTAGCTCCCGATGAGACGGTATTTTATTATTGGACTGATGGCATTAATGCTCTTCTAGGTCAAGAAATGGTTAGTAAACAGAAGAAGGAAGACTTTGATACTCTGCTTTCGATGGAAATAAAACTAAGATTACTAGATACTGAGGGTGTAGACATTAGCAAAGATCCTCCACCCGTACCAGAAGATCCCGAAAACTACGATTTCTGTTTTGAAAACTAAACATAAACAAGTATTAACATTAATCAATAACGTCAATAAATCAAAAAAAGCCAAAGTTCTTATTAAAAGTATTGAAACAAACGCACATTTCAAAATAAAAATAAACGTTCATTAAAATAACACATTTTTCATTTTTATTTTTAACAATAATTGATATCTAAGCATAAGTTGTCTCATCTCTGTACATCAAAACCAAAACCGAATTCGAATATACAATTTTTCTATGTGCAATTTCATTTTCAACGAAATAATAAATATTAAGTATACAATAAAGTATAAAGATTTTTAAAAACGGTATTAAAAACAAGATTGTGTTTAATTTAACACTTAGGTCAGGTTTCTATAGAAATATCCTTAAAGTCCTTGGAAGATCAACACAATCGTTCTAGATAAATGCGTCACTATCATAATGTGATACAAACTTCAATGTCTTCCTATTTTTGTTTGGCGTTCGTCATTGACGATTCCTAAGCCTTGATAAGTATGATCGATGGTACTTGAGATACACCTAAACGGACTGGTTCCCGACAAACGCAGACGATATATACACACATACATATTATATATCATTGGCTGTACTTTCAACTTTCAAACTAAAATTCGGAAACTTTTTGTTAGTTCTATCTCTTTTATGATGCAATAAATATGAAAAGAAACAGCAAGACATTATAATTTTCATGGAACCATTGAAATAAATTTTTAAATTGTTTTATAATAGTTTTTTATACTAAATAGTATTTTAAGTGTTGTTAAATTGTACATTAGATCAGCCTCGGTTTTCAATAGAGTTATCAAATAAAATACTCATATATGTATGTATTTTAAAAAATCTAATGGAGTCTATGCAAAAACAGAAAACAGAAAATTTTCAAAACGAACTTGCGTATCGTTGGTTTAATATAGAAAGAGTGCGATTCTTTTTCTTTTTTTAACTTGAAGAAAAAGTACAAAAAAAGCCAGCTCTGAAATTGTAGTGGTCTTCGAACTAGAGCTGGGTTATTTTCTGTTTTTTTTTATACTGACAAGTTTTTAGGTTTTATTTAGCAAAATAAGAAAAAAATCCTCATACGCCCTTTTTATATTAACCCATCGATATATTATAGATTGTTAATAACGCGCTGATTTCAGTATATGTGCATATACATACCACATATGAGTTATTAAATATAACAAACGAATTTTTTACTTCTGAAAAAATCGTTATTTCTGGCCTTAATTATTTAATAATGTGATTTATTTCCCTTAAGAATAACAACGTTAACAAGACATACAAATGTAGCTAAGCTTTAGTATAGAAACGTTAGATCTATAGAAGTATGTAGGTATACTGCACTTTTGTGGAAGAATGTGTAATTTTTTCCTCTAAGCTCTCATTTGGATAAATAGGTTTTTGATATCTTGGTGCGATATATAATTTAAAAAGTTGATGTGAAATTTCAAGCTTAAAAATTTAATTTAAACCCTACACCCTAGAGTTAATTTTTTATTATCCCCTTGTGGGTGGTAACTTACGACGCCGCGCTTGATGGGCTCTATCCTAAGATCTTAATCAAATATTATCCTCTAAAAGAAGATCATTATCATCGCTGCGGTCAGGTAGGCAGACAAAGAACTCCAAAAGATTAAGAACGGGTCCACGAGAGAATGGGTTTTGATAACGACCACGTTTGTCACGCAAGTAGGGGTACCGTTTGTAATTGAACATTTCGTTGGTAGTGAGATTCATGCAAGCATGAAGAATCTACAAATATGAAAATATTTAGTGTTTTGTATAACTTCCAATGTATAAAACATCTCAAGTTGGGATTCTTACCGATGTACAAGTCAGTATCCATCCTAAGCCACAGAATACTACAGCTTCGACAAGTCCTAAAACATATAGCAGTGTAAAACCTTCGATCATTACGCAGTAACAGGCAAAATAAATTGTCAGTGAACAATTTACAGCTACTGAGAGCACGAATAAGAAGAACCACATGCGATTGCGCAAACCGACGCAATTATAAATAAACGGGCAGTGATGGTCAAAATACGCCACACAACGGTTACATACTCGGCAATGCTTAGCTCTAAGTGGTCTTAAGCAACGACAACTATGACAAAGCCGTGTTAGGATAACATTACGCTTCTTTAATTTATCAAAATAGGGTATTTGTTTAATTGCTCTGTAATATGCATCGGAACTCAATGGTATGTAACCAGGATCACGACGGTTGGCAATAATCCAGCTAATCCACATGACAGCATTCCAATAGATGAAGCAGTAGTGAGATCGCCGAAGAATATTCCAAGTAATCGGTATGGCCTATAAAATAATATTAAGGATAGTTAGTTTGGGCCTGTAGAGGGAAAACATACCTTACCCTTATCAAATACATCGGATACCCCCATAATAAAACCGAAAATAGGAATAAAAGTAAGGGGCCCTTGGAATCTCCTGCACCTCCAAATATCCAACCCCAAATTTCCGACACAGAAGGCATCCAGCGAGAGTTTTTCTTCACTTCTGTATACAATAAACGAACAATGTCTTGGTGTTGATGAGCTTGAGCCAGCATGATAGGAGTTTTGCCATTTTTGTCTCTAGGCTCTAAATCTAAGTTGGATTTTTCGCACAACAGACGTACGCAAGACATATTTCCTGATAAGCAAGCCAAATGTAGTGGTGTCGAACCGAAATTGTCTGTTTTTTGGAGTTCCACTCCTGAATACATAAGTAAACGCATAAGATCCGCATGTCCTTTATATGCGGCCCAGTGTAAAGCTGTATCTCCATTTATATCAGTCAAATGATTGAGAGCTCCCATGCCTAATAAATAAGCAGCAGTAGCAGTGCGACCATACATGCAGGCGACATGGAGCGGAGTTAGACCTTTAAAGTCAGCCGCATTAACGTTGACGCCAGCTTGCAGCATTACTTGAACTACGGCTGCATGACCTTTGCGACAAGCCCAATGTATAGGTCGAGGCCCTTGCGTACCCAAGCATGGCAAATCGATAGGGGCTGATCTTTCTATTAGATAGCGCATCATTTCAACATTTCCATTGAGCGCCACCCAATGAGCTGGCGTATAACCATGACGGTCGCGTGCTGACAAACACTCAATGCCAAATTTATCGGTTAAATTTTCGACATCACCGACTTCACCATTTTTAATAATATCAAATATATCATCCAAATGAGCAATATTCCCATCAACTCCTTCAAAAATTAAAAGATTTTCATTTACCACATCAGTGCTATGGCCAGAACGTCCACTAACTTCACCACCTGCACCATATGAAGGATTTGAAACTACTAAAGAACCATTTGCTCCATTTACAACATTTGGAGAATGTGGTCTACCCGGATCAACTTCCTGGTCCGTATGAGCAGCGCTATCCTCCTCTGCTACCATATTGCAGCTGTCATAGTTCAGGGGCAGGGCCCAAACGCTTCGAGCCGTTCCTGCCCCTGGACTCGGGTGAACTTTGCTGTGCTGCGTCCTGATGCCGTCCGTAGAAGCCACGTTAAAAAAATCGCTACGTTCCAGAGCGGCGTTGGACGTTAATAACGACGTAAGTGTCGTCGATATGGCAATAGGTGATGGTGTTGGTGATGTTGCTCCTCCAGTGTTATGTTGTTCGCTGTGGAGTAGCAGCAACGGATTTTCAAGTAAGTGTGAAATTTTGCCAGTTATTAGCTTAACCAGACAATTTTAGAAAATCTACTAAAATTAATGAGCAAGCGAATGTTTTGTGCAAAAACTTTACTCCATAAAAATATCAATTTTATTTTATTTCTGAGATTTTAACCGACAAAATTGTGAAGCGAAAAATTAAATCAACTTTTTTCGCAACTAATCAATAATTATAAATGACAGCCATCCCTCTTTGTTATCCTTTGTACTAACTGTATGCTTATATCCTTTCATTCCGTTAGAAAACGGAAAAGGAACATCTGCATATCATATGGCATCATTCAAGTTTAAGCGATTTTTTTAAAACTTTCCGGTTAAATTAACCGGAAAAAAAAAGCTGTCTGTTTTTCATTCAAACTGCTAAAATTGAAATGCGGCTGTGTAAGTTTAAACAGGTAGGTTAAAATAATTGGAATATTTAATTATTTTTTAAAGAAGTTACTTGCTATGCAAATGCTTCAACGGGGAGGTCGTTTTACAACACATTTGTATTATTTGTATTTACAAACATAATACAATTTTTGTCTATACACCGAATTCGCATAAATCAATTTGGTAACTTTAGTGAAAGCATCTCTGTTTTTCTATTTCTCTTTTTGCCAAAGTATTCTTCTACTCTTCAAACATTGTTACGAAAAATGTCTGACAACGTGGTGTCCGGGATTAAAAATTTGGATTTAAAGAAAGAAAAGGCATGTTAAGTAATAATATTTACTGATAAATTAATCATTTTATTAATTAAACTTCAAAGTTATGAACAAATTTGTGCAAGTGTTAAATATCAAACAAGAAAGAACATTTACAAGAAAACAGCAAATCATTTGTCAAGGCTTAACTGCTCTTCTTTCCAACCAGAATATTTCTACTACCAATAAAAACGCTGGTCAATCGAGACCGCGTCAACAAACAACACTTGGTTATCCGGAAATCTGGCAAACTTCTAATAAACATAAAAGTTTTATACCAGACCAACATAGTCGACAATACGCAACTTTGGTGTGTTCATTTAATTGAAAAGCAGATAATTTTCTTTATTATGTTTGCATCCTTCTCCATCATTAAAGTTTGTGTTAAAAGTTTTAAAAATCCCACTGATACCTTAAAACACATTATGTTTTGAATAATTAGTAATCTAAATAATCATGTTAGAAGAAGAAAGGCTGAGTTCTTAAATTTTTCCCTTTTAATTATAAAAGCTGTAAGTCACAAAGTGCATAACCTAAACTAATACACCAAGCCAGTGAGGTACATACATACATACATACATATGTATGAGTAATATATTTGTTAAATAAAAGTGGCAAATGAAGAAATCTAAAGGACCGTGACTGCCTCATTTTATAAAACCTGTAAATCAGTACGCTCTTAAATTTTGATTCCGTAGACATTATTAAACCATATAAATTGGCGCTGTAATTATACGGTTGAAGCAAATACATAACAAATTTTCAAAGATGTTATAATCTTATATCGTTCTATTTATTTTATATTACTATTATTTTTCATTTTGCGTGTTGGTAATTGTAGTTGAACGCATAGAAAAATTCGTATAGTATAGATTATTTTCTAAAATATGATCCTAGGAAAAGAAAAATACATATCTTCAAATCATTACAATGAAGAAGCACTTCAGCATCGTTGTGGGAGTGTAACAGTTTTGCAGCCTTTCGTAAATTATTATACATATGTATGTATATTCATAAAATTGTCAATGCCATTGCAAATAGTAACGGCTACTTCAGTGTCACTGATATACATATGTACGTACGTAACTCAAAAATGCACTAAAAATGAGGCGAAAAGCACTCTGTCTGCTGGCAATGCTGCTCGTTTAATATGCTTTGGTTTTAAAATTTAAATAAAACATCGATACGTATTGTAAAGAATTTATTTTGTGTTTTCATTAATTTGTCTCAAATGCAAAAGCCGTACATTTCTATGCCGAAAAATCGAAAGAATATTTAATATACTCGTAATATTAATTTTAATAACATTTTTCCATCTTTGTCAAAGCTGATATGACCGTTATGTTCTTCCTCATTTAATTTAGCATCGACCAATTTCTCTCTATCGCAATTAACCCTTGTTATTGCATCAGTTTATGTCCAAACAGTCTGTTCCTGTTTCAACTGCCTTGTCAAATATAACAAAAAAAACTCAACGCAGTGTTTAGTCACCAATATTGTCTTTAATGAAGTACTTGTAGTAAAAGAATTATTTAATTTTATAAAAAGAAAACAGCATTGTCACATACATACGTTTGTACATTATAAAATATTTTATCAATTAATTACACAAAAACCCTTTTAATAAAATTAAAATAGATAACAAAAAATTTAGTAATATTTGCGCAAGCCACGTCATAAAATTTAACTTTGTTGCTTGGAATTGTTTGCTAATTGCGCATAGAAATGTGTGATCTAATTCAAAGAGAATATTAAAAATTTTTGAGGAAAATTAAATTTTAAAACTAAAATTAAATTGGCCCTGTAACATGTTATTTCTTAAAATAAAAATAATTGATTTTCCCCATTTTTAACATTGTTTTATTTTTATTCTTTATTTAGGCCAACAAGATGAAGAAAGAAAAGCAAAAGAATACACCAGCTGATGCCGGCAAAAAAGGTACCGTGTTGTTTTTAATTAAAGTTTCGAGTTTGGTCTCAAATTAAGAAATTTTAAATCACCTAATTTTACAAAAAAATATATAGACACACATACATACATATGTATGTATATACAGTGGACGTCCAATACTACGCACCTTCGTTCCCAAGAATTTCCACTAGTACAAAAAGCAAAAATTGACTATTCTAAAGCACGAACTAAATTGTGTAGTATTTTTAGAGATTATTTTTGGCCTGCGGTGGACCGCGTAATATTCGTAGTCACCAGTTGGTTTCAAAATTGTGTCTCGTATTCTGAATTTAATATCTTCATAATATCAGAAGAATCAAATTTATTTACCAAATAAATTATCTAAATCAATAATTTGCATTATAAGAAAACAGAGGACACAACTTTTATCTGCTCCAAGTGTATTGATATCCAACAATATTTTGGACACGACAAATCAAAAAAATAATGTGGATACCAGAGCAACTTTTATGGGAAAGAGAAACTCATACTTCTGTACAAAGTAGATATTTAAAGGAAGAAAAAATTGTAGTCCTATAATACGAAATCAGCCTACGTTATATAATTTACAGTATTGGATATACATACATATGTTTTTATTTTTATTCTTAATTTATAATTAACTTATAGAAAAATCTTATTTTGTATACATTTTCTAATAAATTATTGGTTATTTCCCAATATTTAAAAACGTATGTTTTGATACGTACAGTTTTGTTATTGTTGCGTGCGAATGTCTTCACTTTTTAATTAACGTTCAGCGGGCAAAAACACCCCCTTACATGACATTTGGAACAACTTTGAAAAAGTAAAAATTTCTTTTACTTACAGTTAAAGAACTCAACCCTTGGCCAGCTTATATTGAGGAACGTAACGCTCTGTGGGATAAATGCAAAGCTGAATACGAGGCTGAACTAGCAGCCAAACCGCATCAATCCATTAAAATAACACTTCCCGATGGCAAAATTGTTGAGGGAATTTCATGGGAGTCTACCCCTTATGATATTGCAAAAGGCATAAGCCAAGGTTTGGCCGACAACACAGTCGTTTCAAAAGTCAATGGAGAAATATGGGACTTGGATCGGGTATTGGAAGGCGACTGCACTTTGCACTTACTTAAGTTTGATGATCCCGAGGCTCAAGCTGTCTTCTGGCATAGTTCAGCCCACATAATGGGTGAAGCCATGGAACGTATTTATGGTGGACATTTATGTTATGGCCCTCCAATAACTGATGGTTTCTACTATGATATGTTCTTAGAAGGAGATGGTGTAAGTTTGAGGAAAAGAAGAGGTTTTTCATTTTAATTAATGTTGATATGTTAAAATAGATATCTACTAATGATTATCCTGTTATGGAGGGCTTAATCAAGCAAATTGTTAAAGAAAAACAGCCCTTTGAACGTTTGGAAATGAAAAAGTCTGATTTATTGGAAATGTTCAAATACAATGAATTTAAATGCAGGATTCTGAATGAAAAAGTGACAACTGATAAAACCACAGTTTATAAATGTGGACCACTGATTGATTTGTGTCGTGGACCGCATGTCCGCAATACAGGTAAAGTTAAAGCTTTAAAAATCACTAAGAACTCATCTACCTATTGGGAGGGTAAATCTGATGCCGAAACATTGCAAAGAGTTTATGGTATTTCTTTCCCGGACTCAAAACAACTGAAGGAATGGGAGAGATTACAAGAAGAGGCGGCTAAACGTGATCATCGCAAAATTGGCAAAGAACAAGAGCTGTTCTTTTTCCATGAATTGTCGCCGGGGTCCTGCTTCTTTCAGCCCAAGGGAGCTCACATTTATAATACTCTAATGAATTTCATTAAGTCAGAATATAGGAAAAGGGGATTTCAAGAAGTTATTTCACCCAACATTTATAATTCCAAGCTTTGGATGACTTCTGGCCATTGGCAACATTATGCCGAAAACATGTTTTCATTTGAGGTGGAAAAAGAGACATTCGCTTTAAAACCCATGAACTGTCCAGGCCATTGGTAAGAAAAGAATGAGTTACAAACCTACGTATAGGAAAAATGCAATTTTTTTTTGCAAAATTCTTGTTTTTTTAGTCTCATGTTCGATGTACGCAATCGTTCTTGGCGCGAACTACCCTTGCGTATGGCTGACTTCGGTGTTTTACATCGTAACGAGTTGTCTGGCGCTTTAACAGGACTTACTCGTGTCCGACGTTTCCAGCAAGATGACGCACACATCTTTTGCGCGCCCGAGCAAATCAAAAGCGAAATGAAATCTTGTTTGGACTTTTTGCGACATGTTTATACTATTTTTGGTTTCACTTTCAATTTGGTGCTTTCCACACGTCCCGAAAAGTATCTAGGTGAATTGAGTCAATGGAATGACGCCGAAAAAGCCTTGGCTGAGTCCCTCGACGAGTTTGGCATGCCCTGGCAAGAAAATCCTGGTGATGGTGCATTTTATGGACCCAAAATTGATATTACTATAATGGACGCTCTAAGGCGAGCACATCAGTGTGCTACCATACAATTGGACTTCCAATTGCCAATACGTTTCAATCTCAACTACATTGCGGATGATGGTGAAAAGAAACGACCGGTTATAATTCATCGTGCTATTTTCGGTTCCGTTGAACGAATGATTGCTATTTTGACTGAAAACTATGCTGGCAAGTGGCCTTTCTGGCTTTCACCACGTCAAGTTATGGTCGTGCCTGTAGGACCGCAGTTTGATGAGTATGCTAAGTTTGTGAGCGACAAACTGCATGCTGCTGGTTTTATGGCTGAAGCTGACACTGACGATGGCGATACAATGAACAAGAAAATACGTAATGCTCAATTGGCACAATACAATTTCATTCTTGTTGTGGGCGAAAAGGAACGATCTTCGAATACTGTTAATGTGCGTACTCGCGACAACAAAGTGCATGGTGAGGTCTCCATTGATGATTTAATAATTAAATTGCAGAAAGTACGCGATGAATATATCACTAACGAAGATAGTTTCTAAAACAAACGCACTTATATATTAAAACAAATTCAAGTTGACAAATTGAGCGTACATTTTATTTATAAGCATTATTTTCTTTTTGCATTTCTGGAATCAATGTTAGTTTGCTTAAATACTAATTAGTTTCAAATATCGTTATCAAAAAGTATTTATTTATTAAATATACATACATACAAGTAACGAATATAACTCATTTTCAATGTCTTACTTTTTAATTAACAAGACAGATGTTTTCAACAAAATTCTAGAGGTTATGTAAAAACTAATCGGCTGGTCGATTCCGACTTGTTTTTTTGATACAAGCACGGTTTTTTTTATATATGTAGGTTTCAGATTGTACATTCCAAATGAAGAGCGGTCTGATTGAATAACCTTTAGAATGGGTTCCGTATCTGGATGCTTAAATCTAGCGAGACTAGAATCTGTGACCACTTATATGATTTGTATATAACGAAATTTTGAACATGAAACTGGATCGACCGGAAGATAAAAAATCCTGTTATATTGTCCCTTTTTAATTTCCCTAATAAAGTTTCACGTGAAATGAAGGACCCAATTCTACAAATAAAATATTGGCATTTATTTTACAGAAATTTGTTTATTTGCTGCTTAATATTTTTCAAAAATCAGAAGGCCAATGAATAAGTTTAGCAACTGGACAAGAATCCTGGGGAAATAAACTCTGGGATGATTTTTTTATATACATAAATAGACGAGTTTTAATTTTGACATAAATGTAAATATTTTGATAAACCCTGATGATGATCCACAACGCTGATCGAAATATTAATAAATAAAGAAAATGTTGGAAAAATTTATTCAAAAGCCAAACTTAATATATAAAAAAATATTAAGACATTTATTTTATTTATAAAAACCGCAAGTTCATAAATAAATACGCACTCTAATACATGCCCAAAAACTAAGACGATTCTTTATTTTGCGTCATATTAAAGTACAAGCCTATGAAATATAAGGTAAGGTGTTGAGTATAAAAAAAAAAAAAAAAAAATTTGTTCCATAGTCGAATTTATCATTTTGGTAGGATAAATTTGTATGTAATGGTGTACTACGAGCATATAATTGGTACAAAAGTTTCAAAACGCAGTAAGTCCTATATACATATGTTGCGGATATATCTTTTTGCCACAGAAAAGCTTAAGAGAAAATAAAATTGCATATTCCTTATTTACGAATGTTATTTTAAATTTTTTATTAATCATTTTTATTATAATTATTTCTTTATATATAAACTTAATCATTATTAAAAAAGTGTTGTCGTGTATACGATGAATGTTAAGATTTTTTATTTATAAATTTTATGTTTTGGTAATTTAAACGTGCATGTGTATGCAGTTTGCAAAGCAAGAAATTGTTGAAGACGAGAGTACGAATTCCTGTTAACAGGTTTGATTTCAAAATAAATTTGATATGATAATTGCTCGCACACGCATACATTGAATGATGAATTCCAATTGTTAAATCTAGTTAAGTTTTTACTGAAGTTTTGTTTTCTATTTGTTTGTGTGAAATATGATTGATTGGTTGTTTTTTTTATTAGCTACTTTACTAAAGAAATTAGGCAGTTATTATTTTTTTCTTTGTTAAACTCTGCTAAGACAGTGTTTGCTTTTTAACACGAGTAAACATACTTAAATCATTCTGCCATGTATGTATGTGATAGTTGTATTTCATTTGACCACTTAGGGTTTCCAAGACAAGATTAAATCTTTGATAAATAAGTCGAAAAAACAAATTAAATTTTTACGTTTTACTGTTTCAGGCATAAAATGGACTTGAATTCAGCAGGCACAGCCTCCTTCAGGATCTTTTGTCTCCTTCTGTGTATCTAATGTTATTTCTTGCATATCTTCTGAAGGTTTATTTTCTGTCGTTGAATCCATACCTGGCAGTGCAGCAGCAACGCGTCTAAACAACTGCTTAACATTGTAACCAGCTTTGGCACTTGTTTCGATAAACATAACATTCAATTCTTTTGCTTTACGTTCACCTTCTTCTTTGGATACCTGACGTTTGTCGGAGAGATCAGTTTTGTTACCTACTAACATAATGATGACATCACTACCTCTCTCGGTGCGAACGTCATCGATCCATTTCGATGTCTGATGGAATGAATTTGTATTTGTTATGTCGTAAACTACTACAGCCACTGTGGAATCTCTTATATAGGAGGGTATTAAAGAACGGAATCTTTCTTGACCGGCTGTATCCCACAATTGGAGCCGAACCGTACGGTCCTCTAAGTACATAGTTTTTGATAAGAAGTCAATACCAATGGTGGCTTGATAGGTATTATCGAAACTGTCATACATAAAACGTGTAATTAAAGAAGTTTTTCCCACACTTTGTTCTCCAAGGAAAACCAGTTTAAATTTTCGCAGAGGATTTCCAAAATCGCCAGATGACATGTTTAAGCAAATTTAGTTAAGTTATTGAAAAGTTTACTTTTCTGATTGGTACTGCTTGCTGTTCCCTTTTCTTTGTTTCCTCTTAACCGGTTTAAATATTAATTATAAAGCTCTTTTAAATTTAATTGCTTCCAATAGTTACATAGAAGAGTTTGCTGAACTCTATGAAAATTTTTTGTTTTTGTTAGTTTTATTATTTTTTGCTTTATGGAATTGTTAAAAAGGTTTGACGTTGGATACTTTGTAGCTGGGCTGGGCTGACGTTTTTCGCCTGCTTTTGCTTCTTGTTCTCACTGCGATTGTGTTTAGTTATTAAAATAACAAAAGCTTTTTGTGGTTTACTTTAAACTGTATTTTTTATAATAAAAAATTGCACTTATTGTTATTTTTTATTTGTTCAGTTTTTTTAATTATTAGCAAAAATTGACAGCAGGGCAATTTACAAATTCTCACAGCTTTTTATTTTCCTTTGCACAGCTTTCTAACTGAGTCACCACCAATGCTGCCAGAAAATAAAGTTATAATTCCCATGAAATAATATTTGTGTTCACTCATCTTAATCGTTGCCGCAATATCAACTCAATTTTTAAATTTTTGTAATAAACTACTTAAGAAGGCTTTTTTTTATAATAAGAATTTTAGTTGCCTAAGTTCAACTTAATTTTTTCCTAATATTTAGTATTTGTTATCAAATTTACACAAAGCAATCGAACTGCAAAAATATTTGATTATAGATTATTTTGTTTATTCTCATTTGGTTCCAAATTTAAAGTGGAGGAACGAAAATATAAGTACTTTCTATATGTATAATTAATTATATAATTTTCTTAGAACAGCCTTTTTTAATTTATGGCTTCTAGAAAATTTTCAACAAAATGATATGGCAAGTGTAACTAAAAAAAGAAAATAAACTAATATACGTGAAAGTTTTTTGCAGAACTCTACTACCACCAGCTCTGTAGATCTGGCAAGGCTAAGCAAGTACGTTAAGTAGATAACATAGTAACTAGGTAATGGCTAATATTTACACTTCAAATGAAACTGATAAAAAATCACTCCTTGTGCTTGTTATTAATTCAATTTACTTGTGATTTGTGCAGAAAATATTCCGCAATAGTAAAACTGCGCATACATGAACATGAGAAATTACAACTATGATTATGAAAAAGTAATCATATTAGCTACAGGAATTAGAGATAACAAGTTGAGTACTTCGCAACCGAATTAATATGCTTTTGCATCTCTAGTCACTAAACAAATTAAAGTTAAGAGTTTAATCGGAGATTAATTTTGTTTTCAATGGAATATATTTTTGTTCAATAAATTTAAACTTACAGTTATTTATTTTGAATTTTGAATATCCAACATTAATTATGAGTTTACAAAGTTCAAATTTGTTTGCAAACGCTGAAAGGTCACGACGAAGCAGCAATTTTACTATCAAAGAGGTCAAGTATTTAATACAACTGGTGGACAGTAGAAAAGAAATCATCGAGTCTAAGAAGTCTGATCGCGCAGCTTCAGAAGAAAAAGTTAAAGCTTGGATGGAAATTGAAGAAGAGTTTAATGCATGTTTTGATGACTATCGGTCTTTCAGAGTATTGAAAACCAAATACGACAATCTCAAGAAAGACGTTAGACGCAAATTCCCCTCGTCGAGTCTATCAAACTTAACTGTTTTGAAGATATTGAAATCAAGTGAAAACCCAGTAACAAATGAACCGCTGTCTGATTTTGATTTTGGTAACTTCTAATGTTATATATGTACATATGCACACACATGCATACATACATATGTGCAAGTATTTTACTCTTATTTTTCTTTAAGATTTGTCAGAAGAAGAAGAGAAAACCTTTGAAGGTAGTAATAGTTCCGATATTGATATGAAGCCTACCTTGCCACTTAATGAGGAAGAACTGGATGCTGCAGGTAATGATCCTATATTATTGCTCGTATAATAATATTTAATAAATAAATTACATACATACATATTTCTGTCAAGATATACTACATGTTTGCATTCAAAATTTTTAATTTTACGTTTTTTTCAATTTAAATTTGTTTATTTCCAGCGGAAGAGTATGTTTTCGAAACACTTTTGTTTGGCGATGCTCAAACTTCGCAAAATGTACAAGAAAACAATGTTTCAAAAATGTCTGAAGAAAAGTCTGAAAAAACTCATAAGAAAAAAAATGCAACTGTAGATGTCTGGGAAGATGTCGCACATAAAAAATTGAAAAAACTTGAACTTGAAATTAAAGTCATCGAAGAGGAATGGGCTCTACGAAAGCAAAAGTTGGAGTTGGAAGTTGAAAATGTAAGAATAGAGAACAGATTAAAAAAAGAACTTCTCAAGCAAAAGCTGGAAAATAATAACAGCTCTTAGAATAACTTTGAAGTTAAAAATATGCAATGGAAATACACTTTCAAAAACGTAGAAGGAAGATATAGTCATGCACTTAACTAAATTTAATCCGAATAGGCAAAAAGTTTTGTTTATATTTTTCTCATTTTCATACAAATTATTAACAGTTTACTATTCTATAAAACATTTTTCTTAATTTGTTTTTACAGCTACTTTGTTTTTGTATTTGTAAAATATAGTTACAAAACTTTTTTTTACCAATGTCATTGCCCGTCTTAAATATAATTAATTAGGTATAAATTTACATACTTTGTAGGGTGTACATACATACATATTTGAACATTTAATATAAGTTTAATAAACATTTTATAAGTTAGGCAATAAACTCAATTATATAAATTAACTGTTTAATCAGGTTTTCACATTCTTTTTTAATTCCCTTATTAAAAAAGAAAACTTGAAATATTGCTCTCTTTACAACGTAAAAAATATATTAATTATCATATTTAAAGGGAAAAATTTGATATTTGATTTGATATCATTTGCACGTATAAATAGGAATAATATTTCTTATAATTTGCTTATTGATAACAGTTGCTTGCTTATTGAGATTTTAGTGTCACAATAGCAATTCAGTTGATTTCACAATGTTTAACGTACCTGAACGTTCAGCGGTGCTAAGCGTATTACTTTTCACAATATTTAAATCATCGTGGAGTTTCTTGACAAGTGACCAACTTCAGATTATGGGACGAGTTACGGAAGGTGCTGATGCAGTTACCGATAGCGCGCCTTTTATAGTTTCTTTCCAGTTCCAAAACAAACATTATTGCGCTGGAAGTATCATAAATAAAAATTGGATACTCACTGCAGCCCATTGTTTGACATCAGAAAAATTAGTAAAGAATACTATTTTAGTTGCAGGCAGTATTAATATAAAAGATGTAGCCGTTTCAGCTCAAAATCGTACTATTGATTACTTTTTAATTAATGAACTGTATACTGGAGATACGGCCCCCTACGATATTGGTTTGGTTTTTACAAAAACTCCTTTTACATGGTCTGCAGCAGTTAAAGCAATTTCATTACCTTCTAACGGATACACTTTATCGGGTAAGGCTGTTCTTTATGGTTGGGGAAGTACTTCTAAAACTAATGCTGAAGTCTTTCCTTCGATATTGCAAATGGCCATTGTTTCTATTATACCACTGAAAGTTTGTGAAGCTGCCATGGGTTCGAGAAGTGTATATATACACGATACAAACATTTGCACTGGGTCATTGACGAGTAGAGCTGGTATTTGTCATGCAGATTCAGGCGGACCTTTAATTAAAAAAATTGACGATGAAACTGTTTTGATTGGTGTAGTATCGTGGGGCAAAACACCTTGTGGGCGGCCAAATTCACCTTCAGTATATGTCAAAGTTTCCGCAGTTTTGTCATGGATTAAAAAAAATCAAGTTGTACCAAAATAAATGATTTTTTTTTTATTCTATAATTAAACTAAAAAATTACGTATTGTTTCTTTATTGATCGAAAATCATAAACCGTTCTATGGCGAATCAATTTCTAATTATGAGCTTAATAATGGTCAGATATATTACAAACTTTAGTTACAACTTTTATACCTATATATGTGTATATATATATAGATATATAATATATCTGGCCATTATGAAGCCTTTATTATAACTATATATATAGGTATAAAAGTTTTAACTATATATCGTTGGGGAATAGACCTGACCAATCGGCAATTTCCCCAAAGAAACTATATCTATCAAAACATTTTCTCCGTTAACAATTTGCCACAGTGGACCACCAGAATTCGAAGCACAAACTCCAACTATACGAGTTAGTGGTTCTGTACATATATTTGTATCGTGAACATTTACACGCTGGCTGCCTAATGCTGTTTCGCACGAATTGTTTGGTATTATTAGAACGGTAGCTATTTGCAGAGTAGTTGGATAATCGGCATCGTTTGTTCTTTAAATGCTGCCGCAGCCATATAATAAACCATTTTCATTGGGAATAGTAGCCGCATCCATAGCTTTTGACCATTGGGAAGGATTCGATATATACATATGTAGACTAACCCGATGTCATATGGCAAAGTAAATACTTTATAATATGGAAGTTATCAATTGGTTGCGTTTGCGCAGTTGAAGCAGTTCCAGATACATTTATGCTAGCAGCTACTAGAATCGTTGTTGAAGTCTGAGTTTTCGAAAACAAACAGTGAGCAGTTGTATGAATCCAATTAGCATTGAGAATGCTTCCAGCACAGTAGTGTCCACCATTTTGTCGAAGCGACACTACAGTGAACTAAGCACAAAGCTTTAAAATATGAACAGTTTATTTATATTTTGTCTTTCTTCGTAGAGTTGAAATAAAAATTAACAGCGTAGTAGGCAAATTCTAGTTCAACTGCATAATAATTTAGGGATTTCTCTAGCACGTTTCAGTTAGTGCACACATTCAGCTGGAATTCCATACTCAATTTTAAATGAAACGTGAGATGTTCTTAAAACGCATACCAAAAACCATAAATTTGTAACTTTAAAGAAAAATAAGAAATTTTAGAACAGTTAGGAACGTGTTACTAATTTAGCGCATAAACTTGGTGTGCAAGTTACAATATGTAGAATAAAAAAAATTGAAATGCTATTATTGAATGTGTAGGTGTATTGTTACGTTTTTTGGACTTGGAAGAAGAAAGACTGGGCGGCTTTCCGAGTAGCCAAAAATAGAAAATGCATTATTCCGATGGTTTTTGAATATGAGAGACAGAAAGATCGATGTTAACAGACTTACATATGTTAAAAGAAAAGGCCAAAGACCTTCATAATAATATTAAAGGCAATTGTATGATATATTTTAATTAAACAAAAAAATATTTTATTTATAATCGATAAGACTGTTAATTTATAGTTAAATAAGATTCAATAAGATTGTACCAAATAAACCATTTAATATACATACATACATATGCATGTATTAAATTATATTAACTATTCATAGAATTATAGATAAAAATGTAGGTTAATTTTTTACAAAACATAAAAATAAACACATCCAACTATTTTCTTAAGTATTACTGAGTACATAGATAAATATTTTTAGAAATGATAGCTGGTACGAGTACAATTAAAACTTTTTTCTTCTTGATTACATACACAACGGTAGAACGAGCTTTCAGGCAGGGGATTTGTCAAGCAACGAGCAGCCTATGTGTGTATGTACACACATATGTAAGTACATATAAATACTTAAGTATATGTACATATGTATGTATATTGGCCATTGATGTCTGGTTAAAAAAACTGAAATTGGCATGGTCTAAGGCAAAGTTTGTAATTATTATAAGCCAAGCTTACGTATATAGTGGATAAAACAGTTTCATGTGGCCGAATTCCTAGATTCGTAACATACAAGACATTTTCAAAGAAAGTTACATCTTACGCACACCGAGCACAATACAATGTTGAATATTTTTCGGGTCTTGTAGAAAACTCAAGGTTCAGTTATGTATATGCAGCTCCGAATTTATATTAAATCGCTGACCATTATAGTGCCATTTTTAAATATCGAGTATGGAATATAGTTCTGCCAGGCTTTTTAATTGCAATTGCTGTTTATTTTATCTTATTCCTCATCAAAACAAAACAGTATAAGAAAGAGTTTCTATAATTATTTTGTAATGTTTTAATTTTTGTTAGAATAAATTACAACAAATTCAAATTGGACAAGCTAGAACTAAAACTTTGAAAATTAATTTTTTTGAAATTTTTTCATTTTTTATAATACATACATACATAGCTAAATAATGTCTTTAGTCAACGAAGGAGCTATGCGAAATACTACAATAATAAGTTAAAATTTCTAAAAACAACTACTTTTTATATAAAAAATACATATGTATGTTCTTTTAAAAATACTTTCGAATTTATATAATAGCCTTTAAGATAATAAAGAAAGAATATATATATATGTACATATTTTCAGATAAAGTAAAAAAATTGGATAAATTTTAGCTATTTCTTATTTTTGTTATATAACTATGAATAGGTATTACTCGTTATTGTTTTTTCGTTTTATAGGCCTAGATATCTATTTACAAACATTAAATACTTATGTACATATACATATATTTATAACATTTACCAAAAGTAAACAAAAGTGATTTTGAAACTCAAAGTGATCGTTTTAAATCATTATCTGCTATAATTGTTAACACTAGAGATGAAACTAGTTTTGATTTTAACGGTAAAATCATGTGCAGACGTTGTATAAAATTAAACTGACTTCAATTCAGTGATGCCGTATCAAATAAATTTAATTAAGTATGTGTTTCACATTCACCTTAATAGTAAAATCAAAAATATTAAGAAGAAGCATTTTTCTTATGTGTGAGTTGAAAAATATTGCAATTTTGTGTTATTTGTTGTGCCTATTTAATACTGATACAAAACTTCGTTAAAGCAATTTTATTTTCCATATATTTCACCAATAAGAACAAAAGCTTAAAAAATGTCTGTGGAAGCGATAGATGATATGCAGCGTGAATTTGCTGATGTTGATATAAATCACGGAGAGTCGATAATAGATGAAGAAGAGCAGGACGAAGAGGAGGAAGTGCCATCGCCGGCGGTGGGTAATAACAATGGATTAAATCAAAACGTTACGCATGTAAGTAACAAGTTGGTGTAACCTTAACTCAGATGAAAACCTTTTTTGTCCAAAAAAATCTTTAAATGCCACTAAAAACAAAATTATTTGTTTATAGCTTGCGTGTCATTATCTAAAAGCACTGAACTCTCAGTATTATCGTTTAATAATTTTTTATATAGTGATTTTTAAATAATGGGCGGTGTCTAAAGTACTGCATATGTACATACATTAACAAATATTTCTAGTGGAGGTTTTTAGAAGTTTATTATTTGCGTTTTTATTGTACCTGTGTCAGAATACATTTGTTTCTTTTTTAATATTTTGACTTTGATGTGCGATTATACTATATTCTTATAGTATAAATATACATACACATACATATATACATACATATATATAAGGCTGTACTTGTAAACTTAAATGTATAAAAATAAATACATATATACATATGTATGTATATTATTTAATGATAAAACATTTTCTTTCTTTGATAAAAATATGAATCTATAGATAGGTCTTATCAAGCTGTTTTTGCATGAATGTACATGTGGATGCATACATATGTATGCAGCAGCATATGTATGCATCCATGATTTAAGTGCAGGAATTTAACGGTATGCCTTTAACAACTGTTTTAAAAGTTAAAACAATTTTAAAAAATGTGAAAGCAGCAAATTCTTTTTTTTTTGGTAAGCTACCATGCATACATATGTACATATGGGAGTATCTACATTTGTAATAATCACTAAATTAATCTCGGTCTATACACAATTAAAAAATGTATATGTATGTATATACAAGGTGGCGCAAAAATAACCTTCCGATGTTTTTTGGCTGTAATTTAAAAAAAATAAAAAACTGATTCTTCTTGTGGATTATTTTTATTTGTCTTTTAATTTTTTTTTACATCAAGTCGAGAATATGAAGTCATGTAAATGGCCGCCGCCACAGTTGATTGTCATTTGAGCCCTTTTTATGGCATTTTCCATCACTTTGTCCAAAACTTCCGGCGATTGGTCCTCACATTCTTGACGGATATTGTCTTTAAGAGCTGCAAGAGTCTGAGGCTTGTTGACATAAACCCGCGACTTCAAAAAGCCCCACAAAAAGAAGTCTGAACCGGTCAAATCAGGCGATCTTGCTGGCTAGTGCAAATCGCCAAAACGGGAGATTAGGGGCCCGGGAAATGCATACTTCAGCATATCGGTTGTGGCACGTGCAGTGTGTGCCGTTGCACCGTCCTGTTGGAACCACATGTTTTCCAATCCCAATTCATCAAGTTGCGGCAAAAAGAACTCGTTGATCATTGCTCTGTAGAGCTCACCATTCACAGTAACCGTTTGGCCCGCGACGTCTTCGAAGAAAAAAGGTCCGATGACTCCTCCAGCGAGTCGTGGGTTACACGCGGATTTTCAGTGCGCTAGAAACGTAAATTTTGCTTATTTACGTACCCGCTAACGTGGAAATGGGCCTCATCACTCATGATTATTTTTGATGAAAAATCATCTTCTTCTTGGTGGTGATTAAGGATGGCTTGAGCGTATGTTAGACGCGATTGGCGGTCAGCAGCTAACAGCTAATGCACCGTCTGGACTTTGTACGGAAACATCTTCAAATCTTGTACCAAAATTCGCTGTAAAGACCGTCGACTGACACCCATTTGCGTGGCACGTCGTCTGGTCGATGTCGACGGCGCTTCCATGACATCCTCAGCCACAGCAGCAATATTCTCTGCAGAACGGTTACTCCGGTGTCTGCCACGCCTGGCAGCATCTCGTGTTGTGCCAGTCTCTTCGAGGCGAGCGGCTAAACGTCGCAGTGTTTCACCAGTAGGCGTTGGACGGCTAGGAAGTCTGCGACGAAATTCACGTTGTGCCAAAGTCACCGACCGATTATTGGTCAAATAAATAGTCACCAATATTCCGCGTTCAGCAGCAGTGTAGCGTAACATTGTTTATTAACGTGTATTTCGCATGTGTTTAATACACAAATGTCAAAACAGAACTGACATTAGACACTGAGCATTTTCTGGTAGGAGGATTACTTTTTCGCCACCTGTTATATATGTAATTTGCAATGGATTTATCATATTACGAGTTTTAATTGATTTCTAAAAACATTTTTGTGTTGAGTTTTAAGAGATTTCTTATACCTTGCATTAAGTTAAGTTGGAGTTGTCTATACAACTGGCATGTACTGACATACAGGAGTTAGTAAATTCTGATCGGCAGGCTTAGCTTAAAGTATATAATGGTAGCGATTTATTTTTTATCTGGTCTATTATTCTATTTCGAATCTGAAATTAGCATCTGGTAGCAGTGCAAATGGAGGCAGCCGTGGACTAGAAAGCGACCAGTATTGCAATTCCAGTGAGATATTTCTATGCGCTTTAACTCCCTTTCTTTACAACACTTTATTAGGGAATTTATAAAAGTAGAAGAAGATTTATTGCAACTTAGCTTGTAAATATATTCGTCAAGAGTTATAACTTCATTTAAAAAGAATGCTAAAAACTGCTTATTGAAATAGAAGTAGTTTCAAAACAGTAACAGTTTTCATAAAGATAATGAAACCCAAATTTGTGGAGCGAACAGTTACAATAAGAGTTTTACTTTCTTAATATAATCTTGAAGAATTAATTTCTTTTGTTTTTCATTTGTAGCGCCGTATGTCATCCACGAATATGCAAGTCGTTCTCTCCGATTGTGAGGATTATTTCGTCGAAATAACAGTCTCCGAACCTCAGAAAGTAGGCGATGGCATGGGTTCCTATTTGACTTACAAGTAAGTGTATTTAATTCAAATTTATTTATTTTTGCAAAACAAGTCAGCTATATTTTATTAGAGTTACAACAAAAACCAACATTCCAAAATACAAACGTACAGAATTCAGTACACTAAGACGCTTTAGCGACTTCTTAGGTATACATTCTTTGTTGGCAAACAAATATATCAAACTAGGAAAAATAGTGCCACCTGCACCATCCAAAAATATATTTGGTAAGTCAATAAAAAGGGTTTATGCTTTATTGCCTTTAACAAACGGAAATAAAATACATTAAATAATGTGTAAATCACCATATTTGAAAGGTTCGACAAAAGTTAAAATGAGCCCGCAACAAAGTGAGCCTGGAAATGGTACAAACTTGGAATGGGTCGAACAACGCCGAGCTGCCCTACAGCGGTACATGAACCGCACAGCACAACATCCTATCCTAAGAGTTGATTTGGACTTTATTAATTTCTTAGAAAGTGATCAAGTTGGTTTTATAATTTCAATTATTTTTTTATTTTGTTTAATTTGCTTGTTTAAGGAACTACCTCGCGCTGTAAATACAGCCGCTCTAAGTGGAGCAGCCGTTGTACGTTTATTTAACAAAGTTGGTGAGACTGTTAATAAAATTACTTACAAAATGGATGAAAATGATCCAGTAAGTTATATTTATAATGCAATTCTTGTATACTTTATGTGGTTTTTTAAATTATTTGCTTTAGTGGTTTGACGAGAAAATAACCGAAGTCGAGAACCTTGACAGCCATTTACAGAAACTACATTCCGCTTTAAAAGGCTTAGTAACAACTCGTAAAGAACTGGCAAATCTGACGGGCTTAGTAGCAAAATCTGCCGCCATGCTAAGCACTTGCGAAGAGCATACAGGTCTCTCGAGAGCTCTCTCCAATTTGGCAGACACAGAAGAAAAAATAGAAATCTTACGTGCAGAGCAATCCAACTCGGACTATTACATTTTGTCGGAATTTGTTAAGGATTACTTGGGCTTATTTACAGCCATTAAGTCGGTATTTCATGAGCGTGTAAAGGTTTTTCAAAACTGGCAATACGCTCAAATGCAGTTATCAAAAAGGCGCGAAAATCGTGGTCGTTACGAGTTGAATAATAGAACAGATAAATTGGAGCAAGCTCAGTCAGAAGTGGAGGAGGTAAGTTGCAGATTTATGTTTAAATAATTTCTTTATTTCTTGATTGCAAATTTGCAAAAATAATAGTTATAATTTTTAATTTATTTAAAAACTAAACAACCTTCTTTTAGTGGCAAGTAAAAGTTCAGCGTTGCCAACAGCAATTCGAGGAGATTTCCGAAGAAATCAAAAAAGAGATGGAACGTTTTGAATTGCATCGAATAAAAGACTTTAAAGTCAACATGATTAGATACATTGAAGACCAAATGGCTCATCAACAACAAGTATGTCTACCAGAAAAAAATAATGTCTACCCTTATAAATAAATTTGTTATTTATTCTTAGATTATTACCTATTGGGAGTCTTTTGTGCCCAGTGCCCGTGAAATTGTTTAAAATTCATCGAAGTGGAATGGGACGCATTTTTGTCTTATTATTGCCGGTTGCAATTAAAGGCTGGGACCAAATGCGTTTTTAATGACACAAGAATGAAACAGTTATACCAATTTTGTCAACTTTCTAACAAAGATTGGTTGAAAAAACTTTGTAATTGGCTTCCCAAAAACTCTCGTTATAACTGAAGTAATTTTCCAAGTCTCGCTGTTAAGTTTACCTCAAAATAAGTTTATTTCCAATTATGTGTTACTTCACATTTCACTATTAATTTCCTGTATTTACAAAAACATTTTTTTATTTACATCTATGTACCTACATATGTAAATGTATTATGAAACTTTTTTCAAGTTTTTTTATGCTTTATAGTCTATATTTGTTTTTATATATCAATATTTTACGCAAAAAAAAAAAATTGAAAATGCATATTCGTTACAAAATAAAAGTAACAAAATTTGGTAAATTTTTTGTAACATAGATTTTGCCTTTACATCGTTCATACATATAAATTTATAAAAATTATTAGTTGCATTTGCATTAGATTAATTAAGTATGAACAAAAGCGTAAGAACAAAAATTTATAAAATATTCTCAATAAAATAAAAGCTCGAAAGAATAAGGAACGTAAATTACTAGCACTGAAGTTTTATTTAATTATTTATTTTAACATCAAGTTGATTTTGCTGTTTTCAAACAATACTTTAATAAATAAAGGCTTGCATTTATTAGATGGAGGTTAAAGAGGCTGAAACAGCAAAAAAATTGCTAATTTAAATTCTTACCACAGGTTGGACTATTTGTGCTTTCAGATTTGATTTTTGGAAAATGAAGAGTTAATATACATACTAACATATTTGTTATAGTGCTAGCCATTCTCCAGCTGAATCTTTGCTTAATCAGGTACTTATGTTATTAATATTTGGTTAAATTGTTTTTAATCTATGTATAGTCAGCTGAAAGCAAAACCACATTAATAGTATATCTATAATTTTTAGTATATGAACTTGCAGTTACGTACTTTCACTTACATACAAAGTCTATAATTTTTTGTATATGAGGGGAAAAGTTGGAAACGTCATGGATATATATACATAGTTGATATACTGAAAAATCAATCAAAAATTTTTTTTTTTTTTTTTTTTTTATTTTATTTAGATAATCGTACAATAGTTAATATTTTACATAGAATTCATTTGGCCTCTGCGCCTTAAAGGCATTTTAGAGGCAAGTTGGTTCGGTTCGGTTCTGCATTTCTTGTAACATGGTTTTGGTTTTCGTTAGCGATTATACATTTCAATTCATTGCAATACATCAAATTCTATCTACTAATCGTAAGATGGCGCGGCATTCAATGCATTCAGGACGATAAACTTAACGAAGTAGTTTACTTTTAGTATCGTCCATAAAGAACGCACTCACACATAAACGGTAACTTTTTAAAAATATTTGTCATAGTGTTTTCGATTAAAATCATATCCCAGAATTATTTTTTCATTTCTTACCTCTTAAAAACGTAATTGACGTACTGTCATTTATCATCCCTGTAAGCAAACAGATGCTTTTGACATTTTCTTTCTTGTCATGAAGAACAACAAAAAATAACAAGAAACTTTACAATTTGAGAGATAGATTTTGTTAGAATGGCCTGCCGAAAACTTGTTTCAGATTTGCAAATTTTAAGCCGCAAAGGCAGGAATATTATATTACCAGTTGCCACTAGTCCAGTGCGTAATTATTCATCACGCAAAGATTTGGAAAAAACTACACACACTGGCCAGGTAAGTCAAATTTAAAACTGAACAGTAACAAAAATTTTGTTTGCTTCAAATGTTACGCAAACGATATTACAAAAACTAAAAAAAAACTGTTAAAAAAAATGCTTACGATTTTATACTGAAAGGTTTATGATGAAGACGACTACCGCAATGTACGTTTCATGAACGCTAAACGTTACGTTAATGAAAATTGGGGTATAAAATTAATTGATGAAATTCCACCCAAAGAATGTACCGAACGTGTTGTCTACTGTGATGGCGGTGACGGTCCCTTAGGTCATCCAAAAGTCTACATCAATTTGGTAAATATTGAAATATTTATAAAATACTGCGCAATGGAATACGCCTATGCCAAGAGAGGACACAAAAATAGATTTCCCACACATCTGTGCGCTAACTCAAATTACACTGCTTGTATTCCTGAACACGTTGTTTCATATGTATATGCAAAAGTATTTATGTACAAGCAGTACCATTTGATTTACTGAAAATTGTATGTTTAGGTTATAACCCCGCTCTTGCATTAGATACTGTAAATTCTGTTCCCTCAAACAAGTGTTTGTATAACTTAATTGAAAACTTGTGCGCAAGAGATAAGCTAACTATAAAGATTTGATAAATCAATGGATACACTAGGGCAACATTTGGAAAGGTTTCGCAACTAAATATTAAAATTTATCTTTTTATTAGTTTTAAACTAAATTGTTTAAGATATATACAATATAAGAGTGTTCTTTAAATAGTTAACTATTAAATATTTGGACACTGTTGAATATTTTTCAATTTAATATACAAAAAGTATGCCTTTAAAGTAAGAGTCGGATGTTCTAATACCAAAGTACGCAGTTTACGAAAAATTCTGGCGCAAGCGATATGAGCAGTCTATCACATTTTTGTTCTTGAAGTCATCTCAAAATTTTTTTATGTACTATTCTTAATTAAACAAATTCATTTATTTCTTTTTTATATTTTAATAGGACAAACCCGGTGCCCATATTTGCGGTTATTGCGGCTTGAGATTCGTGAAGAAGGACGGTCACCATTAAAAATAAGCCTGATAAGAAAAAATATTACGTTATTTGAAATGTTAAATAAAATGTTTGGCCAAAAAGAGAACCTCATAAAAATGGTTTCTGTTAGTTAAAAAGTATGTATGTACGATCAAATTCAAATCTACTTAAAAGTCACAGTAGAAAGAAATATGGATACCTTCGTCAGTGGATTGTTATCGAAATCTGTGTTCACAAAAGAATTCTTGTTGTACAAATAGTATCGCGGCAGTTCCTTCTGCTTAAATGTAAACTAATTAATCTCCCGTCTATTCTTTTGTACATGATTATACAATTCTAAAATTTGTCTATCGACTGTGAAGGCAAGAATAAGCGAATTTAGATCCTTAAATAACTATGACGTCTTTCATCGGGCAATTTTTCCTTTTCTTGATTTATTCAAAATTTGTATAGTTTCTAAACTTATAACCCTCGAACCATTTTAAAGAGAAGTAGTACTTCAAACGAGCCACATTTAGATTAAATGAACTTATTAAAGCCATTCTGCTAGTTCACAAATTACCAGAACTGATTCTCACTGGAAGGTTTCTTAATACTCAAATCAGAATTAAAATTTCGCTATTAATATATATGTATGTTTATGTACGTATAAAAATACACAAGGTAAACACTATTAAAACACAAATTGTTCTGTCAATAGATGAATTACTTCACGAATTAATACGCACCACTGTTTTCCAATAAAAACTTTAACCCTTACTTGCTCTTCTAGTATTATATTACTGACGCTTCATCTCCTGCGGCGATTAGTAAAAATAAAAGTAAAACATATTTACTAAAATAAAAACATACAAAGCAAAAGCTTATAGATAATTTATGTATATCTGTTTATTTTCACACAAGTGTTTTCTTTTTAGAGATTTTCAAAGAATTTTCTTTCATACTAAGAATTCAAAAAATATTGAAACTAAAATAAATTCTAGGAAATTTCACATTGCCAATTTCAAAACAAACTTAAAATAATTATATATTCATATATTTGTTTATATCTGTAGGCTGTTGACAAATTATAATTTTACCGTAAGTTTATAAAGATAATAAATTTACTATTGTTATTAAGCAAATTCTATGGGAGATGCTGAATAGATTGCATCGAAGCAATTTGAATAGATTGTTGTCGTTTCCAAAACCCGAAATTGGTCTACGTTCGTTTCTTTGTCAATAGTCTACAGAGTTGTATCTTAATTCAAAAGTAAAAAATAATGATTTATAAAAAAGCAAATATCTAGAGGCCTTTTTATATCTGAAGCCGACACCATAACAAATTGTTGTGGCGATAACTTTTACCAACAAAGTTTTTCATTTTGTTAAGAGGGATATATTACGTAAACAAAATTTACCCATAAAATAGAGATTTGTTTAAAGGCAGAGAAAGATAGATTGACCAATTACCACGTTAAGGAAATGATAGGTGATTAGTAAACGAGTTTTCCTCTTTTGTAGAACCTCAAAAATGAAACAACATTTTAGTGAGAGTTAGTGTTGGATGAGATTGTTTGTTTTTAGTTTTTGAAGAATATATTTTTATTAAAGGATCATATACATACTTCAAGCAATGACACGATTTCGTTAAGTATTTTAGATGAATTTAATTGATTCTTCATTGAGACAGACACAAAGTTCTCTAGGTTTTCTTTAATCTTTAGCATTATTTAACATAAAATCAATAATGTCTGGCTTTTTGTTGGGGTTATGTACTTATGCTTGCTTAACAATGGTGAGAAAAATTATGAATAAAAAAAAATTATAAAAAAATAAGGAAGTATACACTTTAACTACACGAACTTTGGTTAAAATAGAGCAACTGTTGTAATGAAATATATTTATATACATATCTATGTATGTATGTATATAGGAAAAGGAAACCAATTTACATAGGTGATCGTTCTTTTGGATCAATGGGTCGATTATGGATGATAATCGAACTTCTTCAGCTGGATTAACAATTGTATTTGTTTTTATGGCTTAACAACGATGTAGTTTTGTTGTTGTGAATTCAAATTCGGTTGCCATCTAATGGGACAAGCCCATTAGACTGCAAAAATACAAAACACTATGGCTTCTGTGTTCGCTTTAGGCACAGTTTAGGTGCAATTTCCAGTTCCCAATTTAAGGTGAGTCGGCTTGGTCGTCGTCGTCGTTTTTGGTAGTGGTCATTGCTTCTAATTACGTTTGTAAAATCAAACGTTTGTTGCCGACCAGGCTGCGTTGATACTGGCTTCAAACAGTTCTAAGTGTGGCATGAATGTGTAAGTGTGTTTGTGGTACAAAAACAAAACATAGAACGTAAAATGATGCAATGTTAAATATAACATCAAAAATAGACTATTTTTATTATCAATAATACGTTAAATTCCGTATCTCAGTTTTGTTTTATTTGTTTTTTTAAGGCCGTCATCAGTGAGAGGCGAACAAGCCTAACGCAGGCTCTCTGAATAATCCTGCTTTCCGTTTTTCGAATTGTGTTTAAACAGCAGGACAAACAAACTTTTGAATACAATTTTTGTTGTTAAACAAAAAACAATGACTAATTTTTTCGTTTTTCAATCAAATTAAGATTTTTCTTTTGTTCAAAAATAAGTCATTATTATTTTTGCCATAAATTGTAGCATTACAATAGAGTAGTTAAAAATGTCCATTTTGTTTCTCAAGTCTCAATTAAGATTTTCTTCATCTAAAACACCAGATACGTGTAAATCTATAAACAGAATTCTCACCGGCCAGTCCAAATGTACTGGCCGATAGGAATATTGGTGTTAATAATAATAATAAATATGCAATTGTTGAAGCTAAAGCCAAAAGTAATACCAGTAGCAGCAGCTGCACTACAGTCATAATCATAATAATAACTACATGAAGATGTTCTACAAAGTATAAAGTGTCCATAAATATTGTTGTTGGATATTGATGTTGTTTTTTAAATATGCGTATATTAATAACTGTTTGCAAATTGTTATCAATCTGCAATTGGCCAACCACTGGTCACCAGAGGTTACGTGGCAAGGCATAACCTTCTTTCGATACATAAACATTACGATTCAAAGAGTAGACAGTATCCTTTTTGCCATCGTGCTTAGGCATAACAGGTGCTTTGCCAGCCCCTCCCCCAGCTGCCCCATCGTAAGTTGTTACAATTTCGCTCTTACCATCAACCGTACGAGTGACGGTAGTGGCTTTATTACCTTCTGAATCTTGGGTAATTCTAGTGGTCTCGTATGTACCATCGGGCTTGCGTATTGTTTTAGTCATTACGCTTTGACTAAACATTTTGGGGCCCTGCAATCGGAATAACACAATTTGATGGTAAACTAAACGTAATAAATGGTGTATAACATAACATTTCAGTACCTGGTAATTTCCTTCAAAGGCTCCGCCACCAAAAGAACCCCTTGGCATCATTGGCGTCATCGGAGTCATAATATCTGGACGACCACGCGGTATCATAGGCGGTGGTGGCAGCTTACGCAGTTCTTTGTCTTCGTCTATTAAAGTGCCGTGTATTTTACCCATGATCATTTCCTCATCGCTTAATTTCGGTTTGGTTTTCCAATTACGCAAGAATTTATTGTCATTGCGCGGTAATATATTGCCATGTGCATCATTTTCCGGAATATGTTTCAAAACTTCTCCCTCACCTTTGGCGAAACGTTGGATCAACGAGTGCAACTGGTCCGGAAAGATTCTAAATAAGTAATTATATTTTTAACAAACAATTTTTGGCATTGTTCTATTACTGTAATTTAAAATGCAGTGTGTTTCAGATACACATCATATTAGGCGTGGAAAAGTGACCAACTTTTTAAACGTGGAAATGTCTCTGAAATTGACCTGTGCTGGTGTATCTTGTACATGTAGCGCTGTGTCTAACACACAAAATTCGGGACAAAAGAATCATCATGTTTGCCGCTGATGGCATGGGCAACGTTGTCCCAAAGAAATATGAAGCGATGACGACGCCACCACAAACTAACCGCCTAATATTGACTTTTTCGAATTATGCGTTGTATATTCTTGGACCAGATAATCACAACTCAAAATGAACACAATGAACTCACGATTTGCTTGGATTTTGCAATGCTAAATTTTAGTTTTAGAGGAAGACTGCGCTGAGTTTGTAAAATACTAGGCGGTTTCTCCAGAAAAATAAAAAAACCTGTTACAAGTAATATGTGGTTCTATTCTGGTGAACTAGAAAATAAATATACAAGTTCTCATTTGAATCCAAGAAAAGAGATTAAATAAATTTATTTATTATTTTTTAATAATATATATAATTCTTAAAAGTTTGCAGTTTCTACCCTGAAGAACCATCTTTAAAATATTTTACGGATATTTTTTCTCATTTTACTTCTATCCAGTCTCTTTACTATAGATATTTCTTCTGAATCTTTGTGATACGGCAAAGCAAGGCGTAATAGTTTTAGTCTAAAATACTTTCTTAAAAATCTCTGAAAGAATCTCGTTCAACTTTTATATTTCGAACGTAGTTTATCTCTAAAAAAAATGTATGTCATACATACGAATTTCATACTTTATAGTGATTTTCTTGTTCGTATTGAGTTTCATTTTTATGTTTAAAAAAATTTCAAACAGTTCTATGCTTAAATATGCACTCCGTGTTGAGAAATTTTGCTTTAAAATTCCCAAACTTAATCAAAATTTTCAATGAAATAATAATTAAAACTACATACGAGTACGTACGTAACGTAAAATAATTTTTCATAAACTTTATGGAAAAGATCCTCAGAATTCAGTTCATTCGATTTACGAACTGCTTGTCTATTGAAAATTTCTCAGCTTGATTGCATTTACAACTATGAAAATTGAATTGAATAATTTTTAACTAATAATGGTATTTTAATGATTAATGAAAATAAATATATCAAATCAATTTCGTTACTTACTCTCCATCCAGATCGGTATCAAAATATTGCTTTTTTTGCTTCTCGAATTCCTTAATGATTTCACTTTCGAATCCCGGTTTCAAATATTCTTCTTTCAGATCCTTTTCGATAGCAACGCCATTATCTATATTGGGATTAGTTTTTCTTATTTTAATTTTAAGAAATACGAAATTCACAGAATTGGTACTGACCTTCCATTTCACTTACAGCTTCTAGGATTTGCTGCATTTGCCTCTCGAAATGCTTCTGCAACTCCAAAGGATTGGTGAAAATTTGGAAAGCAAATTTACGATCATCATCAATAAGTTCATCGTCAGTTTCAGCCTCTTCAAACCATTGCGGCTTGCGGAATTCATCCTTAGCCGAAGCGTCCGAACTGTAAGTATACAAATTATGCAACATTTATAAATTAAAAATATTACATTTTAAAGATATTAACAAAAACAGTTTCGATTGTTTATTAAAGCTAAGTGCAGAAACGACTTTTGTGACTTTTTTTGCGTTTCAAAAAGAGTCAAACTATTTTTGATGTTATATTTAACACATCAAGTCTATTTCGACAATGTGATTTTAATACCCATATGTATGTACATATATATTTTGATAACATTTTAAAATCCCGAATAAGAAAAAGAAGGATGTAAAATACTCCATGAATGTAAACTTGTTTTTCATTTAAAATCGCTTGCAGGTTTCAATAAAACAATTGACTGCAGTCAACACAGATAAAAATCATTTCAATACCTTTATATTAACATTAAATAAAGATATATGTAGTATAAAGACTTTCAAATTTAAAGCCCTTATACTTTTCCTAATGATCGGTCTCATTTGCACGAAATGTACTCAAAACGTAAAGAATCAGCACAATTATCAGCATTTCTTCAAAAAGATCTGAAATCCTTTGCCTTTAGCATAAAACAATCATTAAAATATAAAGCAATTTATTAGTTTACAGCAGCCTAATAAAAATCTGTCTGCAGCTACTTAGTTATATCTAACAACACTACGGGTACGCTACCATAACCCGCAAGTCTGTGCTTCAGACTTTAATTGCGTTTCCTGTTAGGTATAGACTGCAGGTTATCAAAAAAATCTAGATTTCGTGACAGAAGTTAAATCACACTTTTCTCACAGAGTAATAATAAAAATCGCTGAAATGACAGCAGCCTAATATTAGCGTACGAGAAAGTCTAGCTCGACAACATAATCATGTAATGTAAATCACGTACTGACATGTTTTGAAACATATTCTCTTTTTAAGAGATGTTGATATTAAAAACTACGTTAAATCTAGTGACGAATAGAGTAGCAGCTTCGATATGTTGACAGCTAAAAAAAAATACACAATAAGTAGGCTGAGTGGTCTTCCACGTATAAGGCTATCTACTCTAATAACTATTCTAGAAACGCCTGAAGGTAGGCTAAATCTTCCATATGATTTTTACATGTGAGGAGGAAAAAGTGTTGAGCACTCTTTGCCTCTTGGCCTGGGTTACTTGTACACCATAACCCTTGTTACGAATTCCTTTTTATTTTAGTTATTTTCGACACAATTACAATCTTCCCATGTGTTTATTGCAATCGTACAAAATAAAAGAAACAACTAATACTTAGTCAAAATGAAAATGTAGCACTCAATCTCCATTTTGACTACGTTCGAACCTATTTTATATTTGACAGATTTACACAAGGGTTAAGCATTCTAAACCAAATTTTTTATAAATACTTACAGATTTCGTTTGGAAATCTATTTTAAAATTTTAGGAATATCTCTATTAATTAACGAAAAAAGCTTGCACATACATATAGGTATACTCGTATATAGTAAAACAAAAACAGATCTGGTTTAGAAATTCAAATTCACCCTATTTTAAGCATTTAAAAAAGTCATACAAACTTTTTGATGCGTAAATTTATTCTTGATTGACGGTATAAAAAATCGATCTTTTTTAAAATACATCTGGCCACCTTGCAGCGGTACTTTATGAAAACATTTTTTATGCAATAATTAGTTTTTTATTATCACAGCAAATTAGAAAACAATTTTCGAATAGGGAATTTTTTATGATGTTACTTACTCCATATTCTTCTTGGCTTCCTCCTCGTTTTGCTGGAACATTTTCTTTAATATATCCATAAGTACTCTCAATTGATTTTTTTCCTTGGGGTAGATAGAATTTTTCTTGCTTTTTATGTATGTATGTATATAAAAAGATTGTATATATAATATTTAAGTTAAAACACAAACGGAAAATTTAGGAAAGAAAACTAAAATTGTTCTTGAATATTTAAAGTTTTCTCTTTCAATTGCTGTTTGATAATTGTTTAATAAATATTTATTTGATTTTTAGTATTTTTTCCCTGTGGAATTTGCTCGAATGTCTTTTTCGCGTTGCGTTTTCAATTCTGCACTTTTTTAACACGGCCGCTGCTTGTACTTTTACACATCCGATCTGTTCTATTCACACCGACACTCTGTATCTCTATTTTGCGATTTTTTCTTCAGTTGCAGTTTGACACTTTTTGTTTAAGCTGTTTTCCCCTTTTTTACAATTTTTTTGTGTTTGACTACCTTTTTTTACTTATTTTCGCAATTTTCCTTATGCGCATGATATGTTTTTGCAAGCGTTTATTATTTTTGAATTTGTTTTGGGAAAATTTTCAAAAGAAATGTCAAAACATGTTGGACTGTTGCCGGAAAATAGTTATACAGGGTATTTTTTATCACAGGGTGGTCTAGAAGTCAATATTGCTAAAGAAGGTATTAAACGACATGGGTTGTCAATATTATTTTTACTAAGCGAAACTGGAATTACAATGAACACAATAGTAAAATACATGATATTTTGTTGTTGTGTATGTTGCTTTATGTGTCAAAGTGTGCTAAAATAAAGTTGTCAGTAGTTATCAATTTTGAAAGAGGAAAGTATAATTTTACATATCAAATGATAGTAAACAACAGGCAGTTTTTATAATTTTACTAACATACATATATATAAGTGTATACATATATGTATGTACATATGTATGTATACTGAATTAAGAGATTTTAGGATAGGGCATAATATGTAAGTAATTTTTTAAATTTCTTTCGACGTCTTTACGCAATAACATTGTACATTTTATAGTTCAAGGGCCCATATCTGTCTCTTTTTCTGGTTACGGTCTTAACATACTCTAGGTATAAGCAATAAGTAAGTATGAAATAAGTATTGCAGACGTGGTCTCCAGCTTAAAATTACATACAATGCAAATGCATACATAAGTATGTACATATGTACATACATACGTACCAGCGTCGGTTGCCATAATTTTTTTCAAAATCTGCAAATTTGAAATAAAAAATCTGCTTTTCAAGTGAAAAAACTGCACATATGTATATCTAAATACATACATATATATGTATGTATATCCATACATATGTATATGCACATATAAATATGTACATACATACATATGTATATAAGTAAACGAAGCAAAGAAGAGCTGAACGACGGCTTAAAAGGAAAGTATTTTATGATTTATATTTAAAATCATAAAACTAGACTAGACTTATAAAAGTGCATAGTTTTTGGAGCTTTTAACCGGAAAATCATTTACCAGATGCTTTTTTCATTGATCCATTGACTCAAATAAAAAACTTCCTTAATTGAGCAGCACAATTTAAAACATTTCAGTTAAGCAGGATTTTTTCATTACTTTTTGTTGATTTTATTAATTTTGACGCATTTAAGCAGGCAAATCAATTATGCGGGGCACAATTAACCGGAAATGACTGTAATGGGGTAAAATGAAGACTTCGAAATTAAAAAAGTTCAGAGTAGAGAATTTATTAAAAAAAATATCGGTCAAAAACTGCTGATGCTGACACGTACAATCATTATGTTCTGAAAGAAAAAATCATCGAAATGAATTCTCAAAATCGATAATACCATAATTTACTATTTTCAATACCACATTTGTTGAATACTACATGAAATAAATACATATCTACTATTAAATATAAAGTATGAAAATACTAAAATATATTGCATATTATTATTAGCTTAACATTGATTTGAATTGTGTGTATTGGTAAAAGAATTCAATAAATAAAAGGAAACATACATTTCCATGCATCCTATGCAAATTCTTCCAATTAATTAAACAAACTTAGTGCAATAAAACTTTGATTATGTTTGAAAAATATCGGTTTATTGATTACAGTTGCACAACGTAAACTTAAGATGAAATCTTATTCAATATTTTTAGAGGGACAAACATCAGGGAAAGATTTTTTATATTTTTTTATCTTTCACGGCCGGTACACTACGTGACTATATTTTATTTTCATTTATTTAAATAGCATCAGAGCTCAAAAAACCTACCTTTGCTCCTGCAAGCAAACGAATGTTATTAAAATAATCAAATAGAATCCAATGAAATCCTTGAATGTATGCGGACTATTTTTGATTAGTTAATAGTCTATTTGGTAACTGTTCCAGGAGCGTGAAAAGCAGTAGAAAATCAAATAAACCAGTATCAGCTTTAGAATCTTAAGTTTACGTTGTACAACCGTAACCAATAAACCGATATCTTTCAAGCGTAATCAAAGTTTATTCAATTAATTGGAAGAGTTTTCATAGAATACGAATACAAATGTACGTTTCGTTACTAAAAAACAGTAAAACTATTTTTACTTTTGAGATATTTTTCTTTAGAATACAATATGTCTAAGGCTTAAATCTTTAAATAGAAAATAATACTAAAGGTACACGAATTTAAATATTAGTTTACAACAGACATATGCGCACATTATACGAACACATGCACATGTACATATAAACACGTACAAACATAAACACATCATATATTCTAGGCAGTTGGTGTAAATATTATATATATATATATATTGTAAAAGGTTGGATTTTCTGTTCTAATTTGTTCGGTAATACATAGTTCTTAGTTATTGTAGTCGGACAAGATTTTTCTCTTAATTATTCCATGAAGTTCTCTTTGCCTAACGCTCTTACAGGTGTTCGTTTATTCATCTGCAGTTTCATCATCTTATTTTCGTCCGCACACTTTGTAGTGATGGCACTACGTACTTCCTTTTCGGAAACGTTGCAATTACGCGTAACCGCGTAGATTATGTCGGCTATGACGATTGGATCCAACATTTGTTTCACTGGTTTATCGTGATCCTTGAAGGCAGGTGAGGGTTTGCCGGTCATCGAGTGTGTGGCCAAAACGTGGCGATCGAAAATGGCCCTTAAAAGTTTTCTGGTTGCTATTGAAGCCGAACTCCAGTTCATGTTCTGATAAAGCTTAGCTGGTATGCGGGTGTTATTGGGCCCAATTGAAATCATTGCACTTTCTGCATCAATGCCTGTTTCACTTTGCGACGAAAAATTTTCGTTATTAGTTGACTCTGCTCGGGAAGGCGTCTTAAGTAAGCTATCGTTAATATAATGACGTTTTTTGATTGGTGCTTGATGTGAAAAATTGTTTGACGAAGTAACGGATTGGTCGTTATCATGTCTTGAATTTGGTGTTTGCTGTCCGATGTGTGTTATCGATACAGGCGAATTCATGCAATTTTGTGTTAATACTGCGTTGTATTCAGTTTTTACTTGTAAATTTTCTTTAGGAGTTAAACAAATTTCCAGGCGTCCTGATTCGGCTGAACTATTTAAGTTCAAAGCTCCATCCTCTTCGGCCAATTGAATTTCAATTGGTTCCTCGTTACTATTCCCCGTACCTTCTGCAATAATCATATACTTAACACTTTCAGCAGGAGGGGAGCTCGCTTGTTGCGTGGTATTCATAGCATTTACAATCTTAGGAGTTAGTTGTGTTGACATGCCGTTGAATTGGCTATTATTGCTTGAGCCATTTAAGAAATCACCATGACTTATATTAGTATTATTACTATTATTATTTATATTAATAAATTCGTTGTTGGGTTGAATGTACGGTTGTGGTTGCCTCAATAACGCCGATGTCTTTGCGGAAGTGGCATGTATTTGTGAAAGCAGATCTGAATGAATTCTTAGATTTTCCTCAAGAACTTTTATATTATTTTCTAACTCCTTTTCTCTTTGTGACTGAATATCTCCTAATGCGATTTTATTTATATTATAAAAATCTTGGTAATCAGTTTGTGACCACGAATTCATCATTAATGGTCGATTGTAATAACCACTCAACTCGTGTACACTTTTAAACCGTTTCGCTGATCCTGCCATAACTTTTATGGGTTCTTGTGATGGAGTCTGCAAAAGAAATATAATTTAATAGATAGAAAATAACTAAATAAAAATAAAGATAAAAAACGAAAAGTAAAACATAAAAGGAAGACGTTTTTTTTTGCATTTTGAAAAATATTTTTAGATAATTCTTTTTTTAATTCTCATTTCATTTCATCTTTTTAAAGACAATTGAGAATAAAGTTTGATCATATTTTTCAAAGATTTTCAAGTCTACTATGAGTAGGGTAGGACCTACACACAATAGCCACCTGAGTTATTTGTTTTATAGGCAGAAAATTAAAAAAAAAAAAAACTGAGTAACCGTTGTTTAGGGTCTCGGTATAACATTTTCAGTTTTCACCACTGGGGAATTTGTTATACACCACCTAATAATTATGTACTCATGAAACATGGTTGAAAAAATGTTTAATGCCATCCTTTTACTGTTGTTATAACAATAATACGCCCATTATACGTGATATATGTAATATAATATTATTCCGGACACCCTAAATCCTGAGCTTGTCCAAATTATTGGATTGTCCGGATTGTAAAAGTTAATTCGCTTTTTACTGTAAGTTGTTTTTTATATTTATTATAGAAAGAACACTGGTTCCGTAAGTTTTTCTTAGAAATAAAAACAAAATAAATAAAATCTAAGTATAACAAATTTTACATTTGTATATGTACATAAGTATGTTTTTATGAACACATGTATATACATATGTATGTATGAACTGAAATTTTTTTTTATAAATAATACATTTCACTAATTATTTTTTTGTATTTTTTGGTTTTTATGCATTCTATATTTTTTTTTAATCCAATGTCTGAATTATAGAGTGAAAAATGTAAAACGGTTCGATTTGGAAAATTGTACGGAAATCCGCATGTCTAAATTATCGGGTTAACACTGTAATTTTTAATAGTTGTCGAACTATTATTATTTAATTCTCCTTACGCACATATTAAGCGGTAGCAGAAACTAAACTTTACATATTTATATCTTTGTTAAATTGTATAATTTTACTAATTTTTAGCGGCAAAATTGTTTGCCAATAGTGCACGTATGTAGACTGCGTACATTTATTGAATTATTCTGATTAGTTCATTAAAAGAGAACTTCTTGTAACATTTTTATTTAGGAGATGCAGTTTTTCAAAGTTAACAATTTTCTCTCTAGGGTTTTCTCATATTTTATTTTTTTATCGAACGATTTCTAGTTGCGAGTCATTACGTTTATCAAAATGGAAGAAATATATACATACATATGCATGCACATAAATCTAATTGCCGTAAAATTATTGTAAAAATTGCCTCTTTATTTGCATTACAATTGACTAAAAATAAATTCAAAATTTCTTAAATTTACAATACCATTTGAAGATCCATGATAAATTATTTCAGAATAATTTTTTCTTCTTTATTTAAGTACTCTTGTCACTTTAATAATTAAAACAGTTCAAGACAGGATTTTTATGTAATTAAGACACTTTGCCGCTTGAACAACTTTACACTACGACTTTCTTGTTACTACTGACTACAAATTCGTTTAGATAAAGTACATATAATTTTTGCTTATGCGTTCGCTTTGCTAGAAAACATCCTTTGTCGATCGACTACCTACGAGCGCTTTAGTCCTGTCTCTTTGTAGTCGTATGCGTTTATTGTTCCAGCGGGTACAGTGTGTCGGAAAACAATAACAACATTATGTTTGTGTGTGTGTGTGTGTGTATTTAGGGGTAGCAAATAATGATTGTCCGCTTAAAGTAGTTTGCCATTCCTTATGCAGTTCAAAATGCCTGCTAAAAAATCCTATTTATTCCTGTTTCTTTTATTTTCTACTTTGAAACTGTTCAGCTGTAGCGTAAAAATGTATATATATGTATGTATATGTGTGTGTGTGAGCGAAATTTCTCTTACAACAGCATGCAGTAAATGCAGCACTATTAAAATACCTTTTTAGTTTGTGTAGCCTTGAAGAATTGTTTATTTTTCGAATATTTTCTATTGCAGTCGGTTCGTTAGTTGGATTCATAACAGCAACAACTAAATATTTAAAACCATAATTGTGTTGCCAGAGAATTCTTTTACATGTTCTTTGCAGACAAAATGCGACTAGCTCGAATAACTTATTAAGGTATTTATACAGTGTGCAGCAGCTGTCGCGTATAAAAATTCCAATATAAATAAACAAACTCCAATAAATTCTTATAACAAAAAACTTCTTCCAATAACTTCTTCATACCAAGTTGAAACAGTTGACATAAAACGGTTTCGTTTCTTTTATGCAACTCTTATTTAACAAATGAAGGCACTTCTTGATTTAAAGTTTTATTCTTCATTATAAAAAATAAAATTGAATAGAAGTTTGTTCCCTTAATATCGTTTTAGTTATGACAAACGCACTCTTTTAATCTTTCCATTCTCAAATGCAGAAGTGGAGAGGTAATTCAATGTGATGTATTACATGTACATACATACATACATTCATTAGCAGCAAAAGCTACTATCCCAGGTATTAATTTAAGCCAAAAGAAATAAATAAATCGTCAGCAGCACATTCCTTGTTACACATTAACTGAGACCAAAAACAATTGTAATTAATAATATTTACTCCATTGGACTTGTATATGAAAAAAATCAAACAATATGTATAACAATTGAAACTATTTGCATACAATCGGTAAAAAAAAGTCAAGCTATAGTATTTGGCTGATTTCCGATTTAACGTTACTACATACTAACATATACATACATACATACATATATAATTTTAGATTATATGTAAATGTCTAAAGAAAATTTATGCTTCAGCTTTATGATCGCTTAAGACTGGTTATATGTAACTGTATACTTTTTCTATCTGAATACAATAAAAAATATGTCCATATTAAGATACATATGAAGCTATTTATTTTGGTTATATACAGACTTATATTGGTCAATATTGTGGCTTATCGCTTATTAGTGCGGTACAAAAAGGGGAATAGTGCTTTTTCGCATATTTTTCTATAGAATTCAGTTTTTACTTCTGCAGCCGTTTCGCTTCTAGCCCTTTTTGCGTTTACTTGCTGCGTTATTAGTTACATACTAGTACTATTTGTATGTTCCAGAAAACAATACAAGCTGCGTACATCAATATACATACATACATACACACATATGTACATAATATGTATATACATATGTACATCATGATCGAACGCATAAATTCGTTTGTTATTTTTTTGCAGGTCGAAATTCTTGTATTTTCCTGCTTATTCATGTCTATACTAATAAATTATTTACCTGCTTATGTGCGCGCAATTTCTTTTAAAATCTGACAGAAGGTCAATGCTAAAATTTCCAAAATGTTTTAGCTCGGGGAATTGGAAATTTAAATTTTGAAATATGAAGGACAATTTTACTTCCTTGCTCATTTTCTTTATTGCGGTTCGTTGCGAGATTGTGCCCAAGCAATTTCAGAATTATTTTAGCACGAAAAGTTGTTTTTTTGGGATATGTAGGACCATTCCTTGTTCACTTTTTTTTTGCACATCTTTTGCAAGTTGAACATACAAAAATCACTCAACAGATAGAAGAAAAAACTGTAAACTGTTAAGTCGACTTTATTTCGTCTTGAGTGCTTTCTAGCAAAATTCTTTTAAGGGTACATACATATGTATCTAATATGTATGTATGTATGTATGTAAATATGCTCTTGAACACTTGTAACGCAATATGAAGGATTTAAGACACTCTAAAACCCCTTCCTTCTTATACCTAGACAAGTTGTTTCCTTATATATTCAGAAAAGGCGTATATATGTACATATATACATACATAATGCATATTTATTTATGTATGTCTATTTATTTACGTACATATGTATGTATGTATATAAATTGATAACAAACAATCATTACCATCATCTTCCTAAATTTCTAGAACATGAAAGCAGTTTTCCAAAAATAGACATGCCAGTAAATCGGAGATAATACAAGATTTGATATGAAGAGAGACTATACTGTGGTACAGAATATCGTAGAAGTAACTTTACTTTAGAAACAGTCGAAAAGAGAGACTTTGCCTATTCCACACCTTATCTTAAGAAACATGCCATTTACCTTAAAGCGATTGCATTTTTCGGTTCTCATTTTTTTCTCAATGGCAGTCAACAAGTTAAAATATATACATATGTACATATGTACATGCATGTGTATGTACATACATATGTATGGCAGCTAAAGAATTTAAACATTCTTGCTGAAAGTAAAAACTTGAAAAAAACGTTAAAATAAAAAATTTATGTAAAGCAATGTTGATTAAATGTGTAAATGTTAAAAGAACCTACATACATATAAAAGTCTTTTGGCAAGTGGGCTCCACATTGCGCCTGACTTTAAATGGTAAGCTTGCAGCAGTTTAGCAGATATTAAGCTTGTTAAAAAATCTTTTAACTCTTGCATAAATCTGTAAAACTTGCAGTTGTTTAGATTCCGTAATAAGCTTAGCTTGATATTGTCACAATCTAACATTATCACAAATTATCGGTGTTCTATATTCTCCTCAACTCTTTATTGAATAATTATAAATGTACATAGCGTGTATGTAGACTTATAATATAATAAGCACCTAATAGCAAAATAAATAATTGAGTAATCTTAGTGCCGTTAAATATTGTTGAATGATTTCACGATAGTAAGCTTAAGCTATATACATATGTATGTATGCACGTATGTATGTACATACATATGTACATGCATAACGTCGTATGATTTCAAAAACGCCCTAAGTTACGAAAAATTCAAAATTGATTTTTTGAATTATTATCAAAGTAAATGTTTTTCGAAAAGTTTCTACTCCTACAACTAAAAATTACATTCTTATCAATAAAATTCTAAAAGCCCTAACACAACCAAAACAATTCTTACTAACATGATTTAAAACCTTGCAAAATGATCAGATTTTATTTTGAAAACGCCAATATATGTACATACATATATACGAGTACATACATATATATTTTTTCATTACGTACGTATGTATGTGTCTATCTAGCCATGTACGCACTTATGTATGTATGTATATACATACATACTCAAGTATGTAGGTATGTATAATGGTTTTCTCTGCCAATACGATTAAAAGCTTTTTTCTATTTGATTTTTGTTGTTAGCCCAACTCACAAACCACTTTATTGGAAAGTTATATTTGACTTAATATTTAAAAATAAAAAGGAACATGCAGATACGATAGTTGTTTCTGTATATTTTCCAAAGCCATACAAAATAAAATGCATAAATGGCCTCCGGAATTGTAAAAGAAATTGCCTGCGAACACATACTAATAAATTCCGAAGCAGAATGAATATAAGAAACGATACAGGAATAAATATGAATTGATCAATACATACATTTTACTAAGAATTACAAAAAGAAAAACGGATGATCATTGTTTTCTACCCTTAAATTGTATATATGTATGTAGATATGAATACATACATACATACATATGTACAAATTACATCTACTTAAGCAACTACAAGCAGCAGGAGGGTGCGGTAAGAAAAACGGCGGCAAAGTACTTACAAATGTGTATTTTATAAGAATATATTCAATAGATTTTGTAAGCAGTTTTAACTTTAATATTTTCGTCCGAATTATTTTTAAGCTGACAACGAATTTTTGAACAAAATATTTAAATCTTCGCCTTAAAGAAATTAACATGGAATATAAAATGGTAAGTTTGAAAAGCTTTCTTTATTTAATAATTATTATAATCAAGTTTGTTTAGACTGCTTTTTATTCAAAAAATCAGCCACACTTACATATATACATGCATTCTTTTTTCACTTTTCCATATACAATAAAATGTAGGTATATATGTATGTACATAAGTATCTATTTGTATGTACATATGTATGTATATGTGTATAAGGAAGCACAAACAATAAATCGTTAAAATAAACAAACTCAATTGGGAGCAAGAATGATAGATATTCTTGGGAGCAAGAGTTTCTTAGATCAAAATAAATAAAAAGTAACTGCTTTAACAAAAAATTGCGAGGGCTCTCTCTTTAAGTGGGAAAAGAAATTTGCAAAATTCCTACACACTGGTGTTCGTCAACCGTTGCCAGACCATTTTGCATGTACGGAGCAGTCTTTTGTTTGCAACTTGCGGCTCTATGCAGCACTTCTTCACTGCATTTATACACATGCGAATAATTAAATTTCTGTAGAAATAAATCGGTGATGTGTTAGAAGGTAATAATACGGTTGTACATACATACATAGTATGTATGTATATTTATGCATTTATGTAGTTATCAACAAAAAGTGCCATCGTTGCATTAACAAAATTCATGTAATAAAAAATTCTTTGATTTTTGGAAACAACAATAGTACTCGCAAGACCTCCCAATCAAGTGCATACAAGTGTCGATGAATTGGATTAGGTGAAGATATCTACACACGCACATACATATGTACATACATACATATGTATGTACAAAGCTCTTATATGAAAATGTTTAAATTTTATTTCAATGAAATTTGATTAATTCTATAAAATAACTCAAACTGTTTCTCGTGTGTATGTGTTATGTGCATACATATGTATGTATGTAGCTGTTTATTGTATTTAAAACGGGAACATTCAGGGTTGCTGTGGAATGGATAGAAAATCAATTCTGATTAGAATTGGCGTCGTGAAACTATGTACTTAGTGGACAATATTGAGGGACTATTGTACCCCATTAGTATTACCACATAATACACGAACATGGTGCTTAAGTTGTATTCATATTTACAGGTTCCGACTTTTATCAGGAATTTCACAAAACTTTTAATTGTGTACCTCTTACATATGTACATACTTACATAGCGCTTTAATTTATTAAAAGAGAGTAAATACTTAATCCAAGGATATTTTCCGTTACAAAAATATTTATTTCTTTGAATTTATTAAATAATATTTTCGATTAACACTAACAAAACTATATATTTATGATCTTTATGAGATCAATGCAATTACAGAACGAGGAAGGAGAAGAAAACGAAATAAACATTCATTATGTCGAAATTGAAAGATTAGAAATTTGCAGATCCTCGGAACTAAGTCGCAACAACTGTTGGTCTTCGGAATTAATGCGAACATATTGTTCACTGTCAATGGTTAAAAGATTGCTCAGACCATGTTCGGTATGTTCTGTGTTGCTGACGTAATTACCGTTTGAGGTAGCCCCTGCTGTGTTATCAACACTACCGTTGTGTTTAGTTGTGACGCCATTGGTTTGTGGTAGATGTGGTGGGCATTGCCGCTGTAAATGATAAGGATGAAAATGGTTGGAAGCTAGATTCCAATCAGCATTATTTGGAATGGGTCCTGGCGCTACAGACACACTAGCATGTAACAAAGGATTATGCAAAGGAAACCGGTTATCACTGCTGCTTTGATAGTGTTGCTGTTGTTGTTGTGTCTGCTGGTAATTGTGAGGGGAAATATCCATGCCTAAAGGATCATTATTGCCGGCACCTGAACCTGTATCAGTGTTACTCGGCGAAATCATTGGTTGCCTGGTTTGTGTTCCTGCAGGCACTGCCACAATCACATCATAATGCGACTGCGGTCCTGATGTAAGTTGCGGATGTGTTCGGTACATACCAAACGGTTGAGGTGATATATCTCGCGGTTCTATTTTAATCGAAGGTGCGTTTGCGCAACTTGACCAATTTGCTTTTGCCTTCCGATCATCTTGAAGATCGTTTTGATGTCGATTTTTTTCCTGTTGTAGTAATAAATGTACGGTATCGATGTTTGTCCTCTGACGCTTTCGTTTCAAATTTCCTGGATGTAAATCCAAGGGTATATATTCGAATGGAAGGGCTTCACTCGTAACACCATCTGATGGTCGTTTCAGCTGTATTAACACCTTCGCGGGCTCTGTGATATCAATTTTACGATATCGCGGCGTTCTAAACGCTATGGCAGTCTGTTTATGTACATCAGTATGTTGAAAATCTCCGAACGCCTCCCATATCGTCTTGCCATTCTCTTCCTCAAAAAGCCGCACAGAAATATCTTCTTTGGCTACTTTTTCGCACAACAATATAATTTGTGTATTGCCAAGCACTGATGCCGAACAACTGCACAAACGGCAAATAACTAGATCGCACATTGCTTTTTTGTCGTATATCGGTTGAGAGACTACTGGCGGCAAAGGCTGTGTAAAACGACCTTTCTGATCACTTTCCGTGAACACTTGGAAACATAGCCTGACCGAATTTAAGTCAATGCTGGAGGGCTGAAAGCGATGTCCGAAACCAGTTTTAAATGGGTCTACACGTATTTCTTCTCGAACTTTCAGTGCTGCTTCTATGTCCCTCTTTTTGATGCACTGTATGCCGAGGTTGCTAAATACGACCGTCATTGTTTCAGGGTTGATCTCAAGTGTGCAGACACCCTTTTTGCAACCTTCCCTTCCAACTAGATTATGAGGATGAGGCCTGTACGGTTGATCTTTTGTGACACATGAAACAACCACTACAGCACGGCCTTTATAGCCCACTATCTCAATGGCGGGATATGTTTTGCTTTCTGATGTTGAATTAACACCGGGTATGGAACCAGCCGAACGACCCTCGCACTCATAACGAAATCTTAATGCTTTACCGGCCGGTTCTTCTAATATTTTTACGTAGGCCTTTTTGGGTACAGTTGTTTGTTGTTGTTGTGCTTGTGCACGATTGTAATCGACAGTTTGTTGTTGCTGTTCTTGAATTGATTCCATTTCGATACCGGCTGCTCTACTAATATTAGGTTTAAACTTCCACCTCGAATCGGGTTGATGAGTACTTGTAAAAATACTACAAAGTTTTGTTACAAGTTCTTTGGAATATTTGCTATAAAATGTAGTTTTTAGTTTTGCAGCCCTTTCGTTTCTAATCCTTTCCGCGCTTACTCTTGTGTTGTTAGTTTCAGTTACGATTTGTAAATGCAAATTAAAACGGCAGAAACCGCTACCAACTACATTCATATAGACATGTACATTCAAGGATATTACGATGCGTATATTTTTCCTTCCATTAATATTACTTTTCATTTCCACTAAAAACTTGCTTACCTGCAGTCGCAAAGTGTGTGAGTATACGCGCCCAATTTCTTTTGAAATCAGCCTGCAGCGCATCACAAAAATTATGAAATATTTGAATATGAAATGCGATTTAAATATTTTAGAAATTGCAGACAATTTTCATTCCAAAAAAAAAATATTTTTCACGAATAAGATACACAGGTGTTACAAACATTAAACTTATATTTCAAAAATAAAATATTAAAATCTAGTCTGAACTAATTACTTAGAACCGAGTCGAAAGTCTTTGCAACTAGTACTCTTTTTTAATCCTTATACATATTTGTTGTAACAATTATATTATTGAATAAATAAATTAATAATAATACATACATACAAGCATACATACATATGTACACTCTTATGGCTGTACTTACATATGTATGTGTTTGCGTAAAACAACAGAAATGTGAAACTGAATTGAGTAAAAATCAGTAATAAAATAATAAAGCAATTATTTTTATAAACAACTTGCATACAAAAGAATTCAGAGTTTCTTTAACTCTGTGCACTATAATTCAAGGACACGCAAAATAATGTTATTTGCAATTTTTATATGTTTCGTTGTTTTTGTAGCCGTATGTTCAACTGTCAAGCGAACGAAGTGCAATAAAAGAAATGAGCAAGCCAAAATATTTTGGAAATTTTAGCACTGATCTGCTGTCAGATTTTAAAAGAAATTGCGCGCACACACTCACTCATACAGCTTTCTAAAGCAGGTAAATAATTTATTAGTATAGACATGAATAAGCAGGAAAATACAAGATTTCGACCTGCAAACAAAATAACAAACATACATACAAATTGTATGTATACACATATATACATACATATGTATGTATATTGAATTGTTTTCTGGAATTAGTGCTTGTAGTTACATACATACAAATCGTACTAGTATGTAACTAATAACACAACAAGTAAATAAAAAAATTTACAAAAAGGATTAGAAGCGAAGCGGCAGCAGAAGTAAAAATTTAGTGTTGTAGGAGAATATTCGGAAGCATTTGTGCTCACCAATGATGACTAGATTAGAGAGCAGCGTATGTAATCACCACGCACTATTAGCTTTCTCGAAACGCACTAAAACGCCAAGCCATGGTGTTGACAATTTTTGTGCATAAACGTGCTAAATTACATTTACATATACATATGTATGTATGTTTGTACATATTTATTTATTAGAAATATTCCAATATATACTGACTCAATATAAACTATGTATGTATCTTCATACTCACTAATTTTTAATTTCCTGCAGATCGAAAACTAAATATGTACATACATATGTATTTACAACTACTAAAATACAAGATTTCTAAAACGATTACAAAAGCTTTAAATAATGATTTGGCAGCCCAATAAAAATTTTGGATTAAATCATGAACTACATAAAATTATATGGGGTAACGTTAAAAAAATCAGCTCTTTTTATTTCATATTCTAGCTGATTGAAAACACCAATGAGTAACTTTTTTGTAAAAAAAAAGTTAGAAAAGTTAAGATTTATCGTCTTCGACAAAAAATTCTTTCAATTAAACCATCTGTCTCATTTTTCGGTCACAAAACCTATTGTATGTAACAGATTGAATTGTTAAAGGTGTCATTTAATTATATTTTTGTACACATCATAGTATGTATTTAATCACAAGAGCTATTGGTCTTAGACCATAGTTAATGTCTAGTAAGAAATTGACTGTACTGAGTAAGGAATGATTTCTTACTTTTGCCTTGATTGATACATTATATGGAAAGATCTGCCAGCTTCGGCATTTGAAAATGGAAAGCTTAAAAATAGGTCAAAATTTCGCTGAAACGAAAAAAGCACGCATAACGGCAGAGTTACTTATGTATGTATGTAAATTAGCATATCAATTCAGCGAGCTCGTTCTGATCCTTAGCCAATGTTTCTTTGCATTGTTTTTATTTTTGTTAAAGCGCATTTACACCAAATCCAAGTCTACAATATTTCACACCAAAAAGAAATCCAGCTAATGAGTAGTTTTTAGTAAAATCTGCTCAAATCTACGCAGTATCAGGCGATGAAAGTGTGGGTTTCTTCATTCTGGACCAAAAAATACAATTTAGATTTTAATTGAAAGCTACAATATTTCGCTTTGGAGTAAAAGCACTATTAGTGTTAAAATTCATATATATACATACATATGCAGTATACAAGTAGTCCAAAAATTATAACACATTTCCTTTCAATTTTGAAGTTTTGTGCGAAAATTTCATTCGTAAAGTTTAAGAATTTGTTTCATTTATGTTTATGAAAGCTTATTTCTTCCTCTCCTGTTCGTTTATATTAATTTGGATTTGATTTTGTTTTTCTTCAACATCTGCTTATTACGAGTATGTATGTAGTATATAATGTAAACCAATACACTGAGACTCTTACTTTTGCTTACAAATCTTCCTTCGATTGCTTCAGTTTACGCTTAACAAAACAGGTGAAAATAAATTACCTTAAGTGTGAGTGCAGCCTACAATTTAAAATTTTTGTTAATTTTACTAAGCAGTACGTGTAGAAAGTTTAAAAGAAAATTCAAAAACACTTAAAGTGATATCTCATTTCACTTATTATTTAGTTTCACCAACTATTTTACTTTACTTTATTTAATTTTTTAGTTTTTCATTTTAGTTTTGCCGGAATATTATATTGTTTATAACAAAAGACACAATTAAACACACCAGACTTTGGAGATATTATTTGTTAAGGAAAACGAAAAAAAAATCCATTGAAATTGCAATCAGCTGTTTTCTTGATTGCAAATAGAAACAAACAATTGTACAGAGAAATTGATAGAAGGTTTAAGTTGTAAGTGTCTTGAAACTTAATTGTAAATTGAACAAGCATAACCCTAAGAAGAAAAATATAATAATAAAAACTCACTTTTAATTAAAAACAGGAAAAGATAAGTTTTGGTTGGATTTTTTTTCGCGTGTGGCAGCCCTGCACAGTATTGAAGTGAACATACACTTTGCCGCTCGACAAAGGATGTCTTCTAGAAAAATGATCATACGACTAAAAGTTATGCTTTGCTTAAACGAATTTGTTTGTTTGCAGTAGTAAACAAAAAGTCTTTGTGTAAAGTTGTTGAGGCAGCAGTGTTGTTTTAAGTAAAAGTCTTGCTTCGAATTATTTTTAGTATTAAAATCACAAGTGCACTAAAATAAGGACACGGTTATGGTTAAAGAAACGAACATGGATCTCCAAATGGTATTGCAAATTAAAGCAGCTTTGTGTGTTTTTTCATATAAGTAGATTATTTGGTAGTTTAAGTAGAAGTCGATAACTGAGCTGCGAACGCTACAAGATTAGAACGAAATAAATTTTATAAGTTTGCTTCCATTAATGCAATTATATTCATACTTACATATGTACATACATATGTATGTAAATAACTACGTAACTGTAACAACAGGCTGCTAAGTTCTTAACATGGAAATTGATATGCAGGTCGTGTCATGAACTGTAACAGAACAACTGTTAGAATGAGAACATTAAAATTTTGTCCACATGTGCCTGTTTCACAGTACTGCTTAGGAGTAGATATTATGTGGTGTATAACCAGCTCCGCAATGGTGAAAAATTAAAAAGCTATAACGAGACACTACAGAAGCGCCCCTGCAGAAGTGAAAACCGTTATTGAAATTTCTTCCCTTTGCTAATTTTTTATCTTTTACTAAATAAAATGAAAGCATTTATAAATTACAAAACTATTTTCTGACTATAAAACAAAAAAATTTAGCTGGTATTTGTTTGTGTTCTGGCTGTTTATCTAGACTTGAAAATCTGAAAAATATGCTCAAAAATTCATTCAAACCTTACATCCACCTGTTTTCAAAAAGACAATGGGAATTTAATAAAAACTGCTAATATGCATATGTGTTTCAAAACGCATGAAAAGCCAAATAGTGTCTTCTTTTTACATTTGGTTTTCGTTAATTTGTTTGTTTTAAATTGTATAGTTTTAAAGCGATTAAAAAAGCTCAGTAATTTTAAATCCATTAAATGTCTGTTAAATTGTATTTCTGTTGCAGAATCCATCGCAAGAGATGTTAAAACCGAAATATAACTCACAACCCATAAAAGTTATTGTAGGATCAGCGAAACGGTTTAAGGGTGTGCCCGAGTTGAGTGATTATTACCATCGACCGTTGAAAGTGAATTCGTGGTCGCAAACTGAGGACCAAGATTTTTTTATTATGAATAAAATCACTCTAGCAGATATTCAGTCACAAAGAGAAAAGGAGTTAGAAAATAATATAAAAGTTCTCGAGGAGAATCTAAGACTTCATCTAGAACTGCTTTCGCAAATACATGCCACTTCCGCAAAAACATCAGCGTTATTGAGGCAACCGCAACCGTACATTAAACCCAACAACGAATTCATTAATAGTAATAGTAATAATACTAATATAAGTCATGATAATTTCTCAAACGGTTCAAACTATAGCAGCCAATTCAGCGGCATGTTGACACAATTAAATTCTAAGACTGTAAATGATATGAATACCACACAACAAGTGAGCGCACCTCCTGCTGAAAGTGTCAAGTATATGATTATTGCGGAAGGTACGGGGAATAGTAACGAGGAACCAATTGAAATTCAATTGGCCGAAGAGGATGGAGCTTTGAACTTAAATAGTTCAGCCGAATCAGGACGCTTAGAAATTTGTTTAACTCCCAAAGAAAACGTACAAGTGAAAACCGAGTACAACGCAGTATTAACGCAAAACTGCATGAATTCTTCCGTAACAACTACACACAACGAACAGCAAACACCAAATTTAAGACATGATAAGGAACAATCCTCTTCATCTTTGAACAATATGCCACAACAGGAATCAATTGACGACGATAACTTTTCATCTCAAAGTGAAGCTAGTATTGATGCAGAAAGTGCAACTATTTCAATTGGGCCCAATAACACCCGTATATCGGCTAAAATTTATCAAACTATCAACTGGAGTTCGGCTTCAATAGCAACCAGGAAACTTTTAAGGGCTATTTTCGATCGCCACGTCTTGGCCACACACTCGATGACCGGCAAACCCTCACCTGCCTTCAAGGATCACGATAAACCAGTAAAACAAATGTTGGATCCTTTCGTCATAGCCGACGTAATATATGCAGTTACGCATAACTGCAATGTTACTGAGAAGGAAGTGCGTAACGCCATCACTACAAAATGTGCCGACGAAAACAAAATGATGAAACTACAAATGAATAAGCGCACACCAACAAGGGGAATGGACAAGGAGAATCTGCAATAGTTGACCAACAAATGTCTACAATAAATCTTAATTGACTACAACAACTACATATACAAGTACATCTGTATTAGCAAATAAATTGAAAACAGTAAAATCAATATTTGTTTTGTATAAAATTATTGACCCGTACATATTAATGTGCAGGCATGTACAAATGTATATATATATATAGATTTCCTAAACTAATATTTCCATTCAAAAACCTTCATTCTTCATTTGCAAAGATTCAAAAACTGAAGCCTTAAGCATAAAGTATTTCAAATGTAATCATGAGCGCTTTGAAAATAGTTCTCACCGTAAGAAATGTTGTTAAGGAGAACTAATTGAAATGGTTTTTCTTAAATCAGTACATATGTATGTATGTATGTATATTAAGTCAGCAGTTGGCTAGCAACTGTTTCTTTTTTAACCACATATGTACGTATGTACAAATTGTCGTTCATGAACACTACGAGTTTATAGTTTATTTCCATTTACTCGAACAGCATCGCAACTTAAAAGCATGAACGAAATATCAGTAAAGTATTTAAATAGCATCAAAAGAAATCCTGCAGTAGCCGGGTTATTTTTGATTACTTAATGTTCAATTTGATAACTATTCGGGGGAAACGGAAATAATTCAAGTTAATCAATGTGTTTCTTGTCATCGTCTGGCATTGAAAATTATTTTTTTTTCCAAATAAATTTTATTTTTCAATTTTAAATAATACATATGTACGTACATCAATATTGATAAGTTTTTTTTCTATTTCACTTTTTGCTGTTGTGTTTATATTCAGTTCCAATTTGCAAGTAAGGAAAAAAATTCGCAAGAACGGCTACCATTGCTGCCGGGGTCGGTACTAGCGAAATTGGTAGTCAAAAGGACGGTGAAATTGGTTGGCAAACAGTTCCACATTCAAGAAAACGTACCAACTCCCCATTGTCATTTGACAGACAAAGAAGACAAATCGGTTAGATTCAAGATTCTCCAAATTCAAGCAATAGATTTGTTGTTCTTTCTGATGATGAATGCGATAATAATAATTCAAATACAGCTCCATCAACTTCCCAATCAAATTCCTCTGACCCAAAACCACCTCCGTTATACATATATTCCGGATGTAACACAATATTTCACAAGTATTATCTCTTCAGAGCAGTTTTCTTATAAGTCTCTTAAAGACGGCCAAGTCAGAGTCATGATTAAGTCCATAAGCGCGTACCGAACTTATGTTTCCAATCTTAAGCTTAAAAATATAAGCTTTTACACTTTTCAAACAAAACAGGCAAGAGCATACAGAGTTGTTGTTAAAAACTTTACACTACTCAACCAATACTGATGATATTAAATCATTTGTCCAAAATTGTGGCCACAAAGTGCGAAATGTTTCCAATACTAGAAGTAACATTAGCAAGCAACCGCTTTGTATGTTTTTCCTTGATCTTGAAACAGGCGACAACAATAAGGAAATTTACAATCTAAAACATATCAATAACGCTATCATCACTATTGAGCCTCACCGGAAGACTAGAGACATTCCAGAACGCCATCGATGCCAACAATATGGTCATACTCGTTCCTATTGCAATAAACCATACAAATGTGTCAAGTGTGGAGAAAATCACTTATCAGCTGAATGTACCAAAAGTAAGACTGTTCCTGCGAAATGCGCTAATTGTAATGAATCCCATCCTGCCAGTTATAGGGATGCATTGTTCATCAAGAGTTGAAAAAGAAACTTCAACATAAGATATTGAATTTTCAACAATACCGGCAACATGCTCCACCTTTACATCAACCCTCTTCTCAAAATAATAGTTTTGAACATAATTCGAATGTAACATTCGCAGATGCTGTAAAAGGAACATACAATTCAAACAACGATTGCACGAGCCTTCAAAATATCGAGACTTTATTAACAAAGCAAATGGAACTAACAAACCCTCTTCTAAATATGATGTCAGTCTTATGCAGTAAATTATGTCCATAGATCTTCGTATAGCAACATGGAGTGCCAATGGACTCTCAAACCATTTAAGGGAGGTAGAAGTATTTTTGCAGTCAAACAACATCGACGAATTTCTTATTTCTGAATCTCATTTCACAAGTAAGTCGTTTTTTGAAATTAAAGGCTACGATCTGATAAGTGCCAATCATCCTAAGGAAAGGGCTCATGGTGGTTCTGCAATTTTAATCAAATCGTCTATAAAATATCATCAAGAATACCATCTTATTAAGGAAAGTGTCCAAGCTGTTGCGTTATGTGCAGTTTATTTTCCTCCTCGTCATAATATTAATTGCGATGACTTTGCAAATTTCTTTCAAAAACTTGGTCCTCGTTTTATAGTTGGAGGAGATTTTAATGCGAAACATCCTTGGTGGGGTTCACATCTTATTAACCCTAACGGCAGAGAGCTCTATAAGTGTCTGCTTTCTAAAAATTATTCTGCTCTTTCAACTGGAAAACCTACATATTGGCCTTCTGATCCATTCAAAATTCCTGACTTATTTGATTTTTTTGTATATTCTGGAATACCTTCCTATCAACTTGGTATTTTAGATAGTTATGACCTCAGCTCAGACCACTCCCCAATTTTACTAACGTATAACTCCTCGTCTCAGTTTATAAAAAAAAGTCAATAAGCTTGTAACAGTTAAAACTGATCTGGAGTCGTTCTCATATTGGTTAGATATAAACATTAATTTAAACTCTGCAATATCTAATGATTTTGAGCTGGATGAAGCCGTTGAAAATTTTACAAAAATAATTCATGAGGCTGCTTTTTTATCGTATCCGGCTGAAAGTTTTACTATTCCGCAAAGTGCTCCTCAATTCTCTTCACGGACACGGGAACTTATTTTAATTAAAAGGAGACTAAGGAAAGCATGACAGATAAGCAGAAGTTCTTATAACAAGTGGCGTTTTAATCAAGCAGCAAGAAACCTCAAACATCATTTAACTGGCCTAAAAAACAAATCAATCGGTGAATATTTTGACAATATTAATAATTCAAACAATAATGATCACAATTTGTGGAAGGCAACAAAATACCGTCAAAAAGAAATCGTCCTTTTAAGGATAGTGATGGTTCATGGTGCCGATCTAACAGTAAAAAGGCAGAAGCATTTGCGAACCACCTCTGTAATACATTTGCTGTTCACCAATTTGATAACTCCGTAGAAGACGTAGAGATTTCGGGATTTTTGGATGCGCCCTATCAGATGAGCTTACCCATAAAACACATTTCGCCATATGAAGTTGCAACTCAAATCAAAAATCTAAATACCAAAAAGTCTCCCGGATATGATAATATTGACGCTGGAGTTGTACAGAGTTTGTCTAAGAAAGCTGTTCTCTACTTAACGAAAATTTTTAATTCAATTCTTCGTTTAAATCATTTTCCTTTTCAGTGGAAATGCGCTGAGATCATTATGATCAAGAAGCTCAGCAAACCTGAAAATTAACTAACTTCTTATAGACCTTATTTTTTTGAACCGCTTGTCCCCTATTCTTGAGAGCTTAAAAATTATTCCCGATTATCAATTTGGATTTAGGCAAAAATATGGAACTCCTGAGCAATGCCATAGAGTAATTGACATTATTCGTAAATCATTTGAGGAAAAGAAATATTGCTCCGTTGTAGACCCTGACATTCAGCAGGCATTTGACAGAGTTTGGCACACTGGTCTTTTATACAAATTAAAGAAAGATCTCATTTATTTATGATTAGAGCAGGAGTACCTCAGGGTAGTGTATTAAGCCCTGTATTGTATACAATATTTACGCCTGATATGCATGTTTTGGACCTTGTGAATATTTACACGTATGCGGATGACACTGCTATTTCAGCTTCAAACAATTGCCCAGTTGCTGCTAGTTCTTTTGTTCAAAACGAATTAAATTTAATAGGGTCATGGTTAAGTAAATGGAGATCTAAAGTGAATGCTGAAAAGTCTGTACACATAAATTCCTCTCTTAGAAAAGGTGATTGCCCTGACGTTTCCATAAATACCATCCGAATTCCAAAAAAAGGATAATGTTAGATATCTCGGCTTATATATGGATCGTCGACTAACATGGAAAGAACACATAAAAATAAAACGGCAGCAATTAAATATTAAAAATAGGAAACTTAACTGGTTAATTGGTCCAAAATCTCAACTAAGTCTGGAAAATAAAATGAAACTTTATAAAGCTATTTTAAAGCCTATATGGACTTATGGAGCTCAACTTTGGGGAACAGCAAGTGCCTCAAATATAGAAATATTGCAAAGATACCAGTCAAAAACTATAAGGCTTATTGTTCAATCTCCTTGGTATATTTCCAACGATGCCTGCCCTACAGAAGGATCTAAATATACAAACTGTTAAAGAGGTAATAAATTCATACAGTGAAAAATATTTGCAATCCTCTGGCTATTGTGTTATTAGACGATACTGATGAAATTCGAAGACTTAAACAATACCTTTCAGAAGTTAATTTTTTTTATTTAAATCAATCGTTTTCTTATTATTATCTTTTGTTTTTTTTATTGTTTTCTTTTAACTTAATGCTAAAACTTTAAATTTAATAATTACTAAAACTTAAGTTGTTGTTATTGTAAATATAAGAAAAAAATTTGGAATATTTCTATAGTTTTATACGTTTTTATATGTGTAATTCTAAATGTCAACATAAATGTGATTAATTTTGCGTATTATATCAATATAAGATAGATTGTAAAATAAATAAAATACAAAAAAAGAAGTTAATCAATATTATATATATGTATGTATGTATATAGTTTTGAATTAATTTTTAATAAAAAGCATTAAAAACAAATTAAAAAGAAAACTGGTACAATTGAATTGAAGAAAGTAAACTTTTTCTTGAATTAAATAAGAAAAGAGTGTAGTATGTTGTTAGGCGCAATGGATTAAGTCCGTGTTTTAACACATACCAACTCTTGTGATTCAAATAGCGTAACATATACACGACACGTTAAAATGAACTAAGTTGAAAGGTTGCAGTTTCAGAACAATACAAATATTTTTTTTCAAAAACACGGTAAAAACTGATTCAAAATATTTTTTAGTAAAACTATTGTTTATTAAATCATTATCCATGTAATTTCAAGTACACTTCATCAAGTATTTGGTGGCTCACACAATTTGTCTGTTGCTCATATTTAACATTTTTTTCTTAATTTTATTTTTAAGTCCAATCATGAATCATATGAAAATGAAAAAACGATCAAAGTAAAATAAGCTTTAATAGCAATGCTGCCACACAGTCGCTGTTAGCAGAAAAAAAGAAGGACATTGCCATATCGAAGCAAAAAGTGCGAAAAATCTAACTACATAAGTATGTACATATACACACATATATGTATGTATATGTCATACATACATATATTTGGCGTCCATCACTTTTTGTAAACCGCATATCATTTGATGGGGATTTTGAGTTTCAATTATTCCATTATCGTAGGTTCCCTATTTATGTCTAGGTCGCTCATTGGTGTGCGTTTATTCATTTGTAATTTCATCATTTTGTTTTCGTCGGCACACTTTGTAGTGATGGCGTTTCGTACTTCCTTTTCAGAAACGTTGCAATTACGAGTAACCACATGTATTATATCGGCTATGACGCGAGGCTCCAACATTTCTTTTACTGGCTTACCAAGGTCCTTGAAGGCCGGTGAAGGTTTGCCGGTCATCGAATGCGTGGCCAAAACATTGCGATCGAAAATGGCCATTAACAATTTTCTGGTCACTTTCGACGCCGAACTCCAGTCCAGATTCTGATAAAGTGTAGCCGGTATGCGGGTGTTATTGGGCCCAATTGAAATAGTTGCACTTTCTGCGTCAATGCTACCAGCCTCACTTTGAGATGAAAAATTATCATCATCAGTAGATTCCTGTTCCGCAATATTGTTAAAAGATGACATCTTCATTTGCATCAAAATAGATGCTGCCTCAATCACCGACAGTAACTCCATTTCATCATTATTGGTTTGCGCCCAGCCATCCACCATTAACGGCCTATTTGATAAGAAACTCTGCAAGTAATGAAATGAAATAAGTGAAGGTTGAACATTTTTAAATTATTGTATGACTATAATTCTACGTTTATGAAATAAAAAAAAATAAGAAAGGCAGAAGAACGAAAGCAAAAACACCCAAAACAATTTTCAAACTAATTTGGGTTGTTCTTCACATTAAAAAATATGACATTCACCGTTATTTGATCTTACCATTGCAAAGTCCACGTAAATTAAAAAAATAAATTTAAAAATTAGAAAACGGTTTAAATATCGGAGTAAAGGGTATTTCAGCGCTTCAACAACTTGTCACCACGACTTTCTAGTCACTATTAATTGCAAATTGAAAACTTTTCGTTTTTTATCCTTTTCGCGCTGTCGGATTTTAAGAGAAGTTGCGCACGCACACTCGCACAACTTTCTAATCGCAGGTAAGCGGTTACTTAGCTTTGCTAAAGTAAAAACAGTAAATGAACGAAAAAATATACGACCCTATCTATATACAGACCCATGTATGTATGTATGTATGTAGATATGTATACGTGAATATTGATGTAGGCGGTACCTGTTCCGCCATTTGTATGTGTACGTGTAATAGAAAAATTATTGGCCAGTAAGCTTGCTAGTATAAGAACAAAACTCGTTGAAGTCCATCCCAAGTTGGTACACATGTATTTTGGTTTTGTCAAACATCGAACGCTAACAATTTCCCCTAGCCCAAAATCGTCCTGATACTGAATCGTGACCAAAAACAGGAAAACTTTCATATCTTTTTTATTTAATTTTAATATACTATACTATACATACATACATATGTACATATATTCTTCTTTTAATGGTTCTTTACGAAATAGCTTAGTGAATCTTAAAGGGATTTCGCAGTTCATAAGAAAAGAGGTACAAAAGATATGAGACAATAGTGTCGTTTTATATTCGGTCACTTGCCCAAAATTAAAATTAAAGAATCCATGGTAAAATGTCGTACAAATAAAAAACTGCTAATGCCAAATTTACCTTTTGTAGCAAACTGTACACTCGCTTTGCGAAGTAAAGTCTTATACATACATACATACATATTTATATAACTTGAAATTTATTGAGATAATGAAAAAGACTGAATAATCTGTTGTAACTTCCTGGGTTAGAAGAAGATTCTGCTTCGCTTAAAAATAGTTAGTAAGTGAAGCCGTTTTTTTTCCCACCATGAAAAGTACCATAAAGCCGTACTTTGTCAAATTCAATAAAAAGGCTGGAGTTACATAAATCACTAACTCTTAATTTACGTACATACATATAAGTAGATGCAGATACATTTATATTGTTATCAAAAGCATTATTTAAAACGGCTAAAAGAAATACTTTTCCCGTCGAAAACGTGGACATACACACATTGACAATTTGATCATTCATAAATCCCAACATTTTCGTAAAGTACAAATCTACGTCTACTTTTATAATGCAAAACCATTCTTCGATTTCGAATAGAAAATATTGAACAAATCGAAGAAAGAAAACCGAATAAAAGTTAGAACAAAAGATGGACAGGCGAGAATGTTACGATGATTCTGGAACATTTAATGGAAGGCTGAAACACAGCTCTGCTAACTGGTAATATTTCCAAAATCTCCACGACGAAATGATGCGACTACAATAACAACTTCCATTGCTTAGTCCGAAATGAGCACAAACATACAACAACAATAGCATTGGGGATAAAAAGCTGAATTCCAGCTTAGAGCCTAGAACAAGCGCAAACAAAACTGTTTAGTTGTTTCTTTATTCATCATTTTAATGTTAATTTTATGAAAAATGTCACAATCTTTATTCTTGCCAGATGAAGATGGTGAATGTGACGAAGAATTGAGAGAATCGAACTAGTGTCGAGTTACGAACATTTAGTGTCCGGAATTATTTGCAAACTTCGCCGCATAACTTTTACAGTTAATTTGGCCAACGACACACTTTGTAAGTGACTCCCATGCGCATGAGTCCTTAATTAACCACGGCAAGAGTCATATTTGGAAAAAATTAAGTTGATTTAACTTGTATTCGTTCGATGAACGATAATTCATTATTCTACAATAGAGCTCCGTTAATTCGGAGTCGCAAGGGACCTGGAATTTTTTTCGACGAAATTTCGAAAAACAAAGTTTTTTTCAATTTATTTAATATGTAGAAATACAAAACAATTACAATGTGTATAAACAACAACAAAAATTTACTTATTTAGCTTTAATAAAAATAAGAACAAAACATTTTTTTTTTTTTCGTTTTATTTACAATCTATCCAAGGATAATAAGCAAATTTTATAAAATAAGTAATAAGAAAATAACATTCATTGTTGAACTAAGAACAAAACATGCATATAAAAATGTTGTACACTTTTAAAAAAGTTTGTAATTTGTTGTTGCTTAAGGCTTTTCTCGCGCATCGTGTCCACTGAATTTTCCAAATTTATGAAAGAATTGAAAACGTATTCATCAACATTATGATTTGATAAGTAAAAACGTAGTTTTTCACCGAACACTCTTTTACAACACACCAACAAGTAAACTGACCACGAAATTCTAAAAAAAACTCCATAAAAAATAACGGAAAATGTCACGACCTACTATTTATGTGTGTTATTTTTTTCGAATCATTTGTTTAGCAATGTAAGAGGTTAAATAGAACTTGTGTGGAAAATGTATGGAGTTTTTGCGAATTAGAGCGATTTTTTCCAGGTACCAACAGTTTGTTATGAATTATTGAGATTTGCGAACTAAAGGATTAAAAATCATAGCGATTCCACTGTATTTTAGTGCAGATCATTTCATAAGCACAATCAAGAAAATTCAAGGTTTTATTTTTTTCTCAGGCAGCGCGGGTCATATATAGTATGTATGTATATAGACACACACATGCATACATACAAATCTACATGGATAATAAGTTTATTTGGCTGTATTTTTATTGCTTTTTTCTTTTGTTTCCAGGTTGATTTTAAGGAAAAATGAGTTAATTTCATTTTCATTTGCTTTATATTTCATTTTGTGCTGATTGTACCTGCACAATATTGCGCACATGCTTATGTGTAATTAGGGTTTGGACAACGTTTGTTTAGAACGGAACCGGCAAAATATATCTCTTTAGGGTGTTTAATTTTACACAATGCAATTGGCAATGGCAAATAATAATAATAATGAATTATTCTTAAGAAAAGAAATATTTAAATATATTAATGCGAATTTCCGCGAAATCATTGGGAAAGTAAAATTTTCCTTATCGATTTAGTGCTTCTCCATTACTGCTTAAATGGCCTATTTTCTATGGAATTTAATTCCCGCTATTACCGCGGGAATACGAAGATATGTACGAAGATATCCCTTTTGACCGGCTACCTGAATTAATTCTCTTCGCCTGTCATACATACATACATACATACATACATAAACGTGTACATATCTACAGCGGTTGACATTATTTTAGCAAATATGTACCTCTTTGTAATTTTGTAATTAAAAAATTTTGTAACGTATTAATTATTTTTATCATTGTGATATTTAAATACAATATATTATTCTCGGTGGTAGGAATATGTGACATTATTTTACTAAACTTTTATTTTCGTTTGTAATATTTTTTTAAAACGAAACCGAAAAAAGACTTGGACAGTAATTTAGCACAAATTAGCAAAAAATATATTTCCAGCAACAAAAACCAACATTAACTATACAAAACGTTTAATATTTAGTAGGATAACTCTTATTCTTTAATACTGTTGCACATCTCTTGGGCATACTGTCCACCAGGCCCATGCAACGTTCCTTTGGTATTGCATACCAAGCATTTTCTATTTCGGAGCATAAATGGTTTAAATTTTTGGGGTTAACAGCAGTAATGTGTTGCTGCACATCGCTCCAGAGGTACTCTATAGGATTAAGATCCGGTGATTCAGCTGGTCATTTTAAAACATCAATGCTTTGGATCGTTGTCGTGCATGAAACGCCATCTAAGTGGCAGGTTTTCTTCCGCATATAGAATCATTGTGTTTGCAATTACATATATTTTTATAAACGTACTGGTCCATTCGATTCTCGATTTTGCTTATAGGACCAACACCGTGCCGAGGAAACGCAGCCCAAAATCATCATTTTTCCACGTTGCATGTTTGAAGGACGCCATACATATGTACATACATACATACATGCAATAAATTGAAAATTTAAATAAAAATGGCAAAAGAGAATAGAAAAATATAACGGCATCTACATACATACTGATCACGCCATATACAACACTTGCGTGTAAAATGCATACTTAATTGTCATACCATGAACAAAATAAACGCATTTTAATGTTGGACTTTCTTTTATGTGTATGGGGAAAGCCCGAGTATTGTTGCAGAAGAGGTATTTATGGTGGAACATCTATTTATACACACAATGATTATCAATATAACGTTGAAGTTTGCGAAAGCAAAGAATATTTGGATACAATCCCAATATCGATAGTTAATTATAAGATAAATGGGAAACGTATTAAATTAACAGCAGATCAGATTTCCTAATATCGTTTTTGTGTCGACTGGAATATCGAGTTTTTACAAAAACCAGTAAGTTCTAATATTATAAACGTATTATCTTCTTTCAATTACAAAAATTGTCATACTTTAGATAACATATTCAGTTTTGAAGTGGAAAATATCCTCATGGATATACTTGAGTATTCCATAAAGGATCACAACTTTAGAACTTTCAGAATATATTGGAAAAATAAGCCAAATCTGTAACTATACACTTGCGAAAGAAAAACTCAAATATTTTTTCTGAAATTTTGAATTAACAGAAGATGTTCCTGCAGAAACTGGAGGAAATGTAAGTTATACAAGAAATGCATTGCTGAGCTCGACTATAGAAACACGTTACAAAATTTTGATTAGGGATAAAATAATAATTTATGTAGGTAACGTACAACAGGAGCCAATAAAATTAGGTAGAAACATAAAAACAAAACCGTAATCGGGATTTAATTGTGGATGGTGAAATAAAAATCAACATGTTCAACCATTACTTTTCGCAAATAACAAAAACTTTAAAGCAGCAAATTAACTACGCGTCAAACGATTCATGCAATGGACTTGGTACGTTACCTCAACAACACAGTTTTAGCTTTTCTTATACAAATGAACAAGAAATTATTTCAAATCTAGATTTGTGTAAAAGCTGCGGCTATGATAGAATTTCGCCGAGAATGTTAATTGAAAGTAAATGCATTATTTCTCCATATCCTTCCGACATACATATTTAACAGTACGATCAATACTTCTGCATATTGAAATGATTTCAAAATAGTAAAATTTACTTCCCATGCCAAAAGAAACACACACGAATCAAATAGCTAAGCATCGGCCCATAGCCTAACGTCCAGTAATGGATAACATTTTTGAAAAAATCTGGCATAAACAATGAACACAACTTATTAAACAGATGCCAGTATGGATTTAAGCAGGGTTGTGGTACCGAAGAAGCGTTACTAAGTGTAATAAATAAGATTTGTGAAGGATTAGTTAAAGGTTGCAGAGGTGTAGTAGAGCCATTGCATGATTTCTCAAATTCATTTGATCTTGTGGATCATAAAAAGTGCAACATTGTTGCTTAAGCTTAGAATTGCAGAAGAATTGCTTTTCTGATCGAAAACAGTTTGTTAGTGACATCAAAATTCTTGGCTTATTCGGAAATTGGTTTTTATACGCTTGATGATGATGCTTGTCTATTTTGTCCATATAAACACGAAAGCGCATATGGAAAGTAATGCAGCATTAATAACAGAGTTTGTGAATTTAAATAAATTTTTATAAATATAATATAAAATTAAAATACTTAGATATAGTATATGTACATATGTATGAATGTATATGTATGTTGATGGCAAAGAAGTGTTTGTTTGTACCTTACGGCAGGCCAAATCGCTGTACCGAAATTTCAGTGGAAAGCTATTTAGTGTATGGTGTGAAATTTTAGTTCCGAAAAAGATGAATTAGAACTTTAAAAAATATATGTAAGTAAAAACATAAAACATATGTATGTAACCAAAAAAAATGGTAGTATTTAAATATTCAAGTAAATAAAAAAATATGTTTGAATACAAAAGAGATGCTAAATTTAAGTACTACTCCTAAAGCAACAAAATGAATTAAGTTTTTAGAGGAATTTCCTAATGTAAATTTTATTGTAAAGTCGGCTAATGGCACTGCAATTGAAACCAAAGCCATTGGGAAGGCGTTTCAATACAGCTTCGATGTAAGGAAGAACAACTATTTTATACATTATGAGATTTTTATGGACTACTTTATTCTGAAGCATTTGTTCAAACAAATTGATGACGACATAACTGGCAAGTGCGTTGCAGATATTTTAAACAATCCTGGTGATTCCGTTACTGGATAAAGAAAAGCTTTACTTGCGCTATGAAATCTAAAAGATACAGAAACTAAGGCTATGAATGTAATCAGGAGCGTTAAAATGGTGGATTTGTTTCACAGAATATATTTTGGTGAAAAAGGGCCGACGAAAAAGTATTCTGTTGATGAGGATAATTTGCGGGAAATAATAGCATATTCCAATAAACTCCCCGATTCATCGGTTAAACTGAATACATCATTGTGTTGTGATTATTTCAGATCGAATGCAGATATAATATTTGATAATGATGTTAAGACTTCTGAGTACAAATCTCTAATTAAAGATTGTGGGTTTGGATTTTACAAAAACTTAAAAAATATGGAACCCATTGATGGTTCTATTGATTTCGTCATATATTGATGGTATCACAACGTGATGTGTCCGTGTAAAGTCGTTTAACGGAAATTTATACGACTGAAATGATTTCGGATCTCTCATTATTTGCTCAAGCAGAAAAATTCAAATAACAACGATGAATACTCAAAAATAAGCAATAATACCAACGTGTCTTGTACGACACAAGAAATGGTTCAAATTCCAATTTACTTATAATCCCATTAGAATTTTCTCTTTTATTGTATCTTAAACATGCGTCAATATTGTTTAAAAATGCAAACGCTTTTAAACAATTCGTAAAAAATAATCAGAAACAATTAAAAGATGTAAAATGTTTGTGACTTTTTGTGTTCACTTCTTTTTATATACATACATACATAGATATGTATGTATGTATGTATAAAATAACAAAATTTATTACCTGCCTTAGCGCCAATATAGCTTTATATTTAGAACCTTACTAACCATCTATCATTCCGTTCTGTTTAACGACCGCTATGGAAGACTAAATGATTATCATCATTTAATCCAAGGGAGGAAAAATACTTCACAAGCTGTTATATTTTGTTATTAATACCATTTTGCAGTTTGCGCAAATCTGTAGTTTTCAACATATTGGAATTTTGCATAAATTATTGAAAAGTCTAACTGGAATCTTACGTCCTTTTAGATTTAAGTGGTGACATATATTTCTTCGAAGCTTATTTTTTTTTGGGTATAAACATTAAATGTATTACATCGATCTAATCGGTAGGTAAGAAAACATTTCGCTCCTAAATTATTGTTTTATATTGATTAATTGTGTTGCCCGTAAAATACATACATATGTATGTATTTATGCTCATAAATAAAAACTCTTGTATATAAAATTAACAAAACCTAAACATTATTACTTCTGCGATGTTATGATATTAAAATGTGTAGAGAATTGTGTATTTTATGAACTTTTTTTACAAAAAAGTCCATAGAGTAACGACAAATTTAACGGGAAATGTCAATCATACATACAGATTTTTTATTTGCTCAATATTTTATAACTTGGAAATTAAATTTACAAGTTATAACTGCACAGAATGGGCGGCGTAACGAAGACCATATGTCCATGATGGTGTTAACAGACATTTATAAATGTTTCTGTGTCTAACTTATGTATACGATCCATGCCTTCACATGGGAAGTACAGCGTGTCCGACATGAAATTCCTCAAATCAATCGTAAAACAATACAATTATCCGAGACAATTCAGTCAACCAGTCCGAGTAAGATGCAAAACTCTTGTATGCCAAACAACAAAAACAAGCCTGGCCGCCCTTAAAAGCCAGTGCTGCTTTAGAAAGTGAGTTTTAAAACTTTCAAAACAAATAATTAATTTTAATTACTTTTATTTATTGCGAAGAACATTAATATTACAACTCAACAGCTTCATATCGTATTTAAATCTACTGCAAGACAGGAAAATTATTTATTTCCAGATTTTTTTGGATCCCATGCTTCAACTTTGGGTCTGGTGGTACTGTAAGGCATATATTGCTCTAAAAAAATACAAAATTGGGCATTAATAACAAATCAAAATATAGGCATTTAAATAGAGAAAGTTGAAATCAAGCCTTAAACCACTTTTTTATATAAACTAAATTACTATTATTTATTTATTAGTTTATAACTTGCAACGCAAATTTACAAGTTATAACTGCACAGAATGGGCAGGATAAATACAAATACTATAAGACCATGGCGGTTTTTCAAATGTCTCTGTGTCTAACAATACATTTGTCCGAGGCCAATTCAGTCAACCATAAAACTTAAGAGATTGTTTTCTACTTTCAAGTGCAGCAATTAAATTTTCATTTAATTGTTGTTGTGGCAGCTCTCTTGAAGTCTAGTTTTTCTCTGACAGGGAAATTCAGCCCAAACCGAAATTTTCCTATAGAAAAAATTCGAATTGTCCTTTTTTTTGCAAAATCTTAACTTTTTTTTCTAATTGGTTGATGCAATAAGTATAGCATTTACCTGTAGTACCGGAAAGATTTTCACTGTGATCAGCCATCCACTTATGTTTAGGACGACTACCATCGCGAATCGGTGGAAGATCGGTCTTAAAGTAAAAAATAATATAGAAAATATACAAATTAAGAGATGAAAATACTAACCTTGTAATGCATCCAACCAAACCATTCTGCAGGTATTTGCGAACCATCGTATTCAAAACCTACTCGATCTGAAAATTCCACCCAACGATTTCTACCATAGAAGTAGTAGGGGTTCTCGTAATATTTATTTCCATATTTATCGGTACCAACTAAAGTACCGAGTTTTAAGTCGTCAGTTCTAAATTAGTTAATAATTCAACAAACCAAACTAAAACAGAAATTATATAAGAAGTTGAAGCAAATACTTGCCTAAACAATTTCAGATATGTATTTTTCAGACCACCATTTTGGCGCACAATCTGATAGAGTTTGCCCAGGCGGTCTATACCAAAATATTTTGACATTTTGCTAAAACAAAAAGTATTTAGTTAAGAATTTTGATATCGTTTTAAAAAATTTTTGTATATTTTACTTGTTTGCCTATCGGTGCTTCAACAGGATTCAAACAAATCAGCTGTTATTGACAGTTCGAAAGTTCATTTTATTTAACTACTAAACACACCTCGTTTACTGTCACTTTGACGCCGGAAGATTTGCACCATATTTGGCTAGTCTTCTTCTTATTTTTCTCCACTATCAGTGATTCATTTATGATTGTATTTATCTCTGTAACAAAAAAAAAAACAATATTTGCTTGACTAAATAAGTGTTAAAAACCGATATAATTAATTAAATAAATAATAAATAGAGTGTGTGTTGCAATGGCCAAAAATACCTCCAGTTCTGCATTCCGAAAAATTGATGTTGATTTGTACAATGAGGACAACTTCAGAGAAGATGAAGCCGACTCAGCTGTAGCACAACTCGATGAAAGCGAAATTACCACTCTGCTCACGCAGGGTAAGTGCTTGGAAGCTTTGCTTTTGGTTCTACAAAATGCACCTTTAAGATGCAAACAACAGCATGTTAAGGTAAAGCTCTTAAGAAATGTAAATATTTTTAACTGACCCCTGCAGTTTCGTTTTCAGGATCACGCCCTCAACTTAACACTACGCGTTTTGCTCTCCATCAAATCTTCTCAAATGGATCAAGCAGTTGAGACTTTAAATAATAATGATTTGATAGATGTTTTAATGAAATATATTTATCGGGGTTTTGAAATACCATCCGAAGGTTCAAGTGGCCATTTGTTGCAATGGCATGAAAAAGCTTTTGCTAAAGGCGGTGTTGGCTGTATTGTGCGTGTACTATCGGATACTAATCGCGCATAAATCCATTACGACAAAATTATAGTTAATGTGGAATTGTTTATCTTAGTTGAGAATATTTTTTATGGATTTTTCTCTTGTCATGATCGTATGAATTTCTATGTGTGTATGAAGGCAAAAACTCAAAATTGCTACTTATGCATTTCTTTAGCCCATTTAATATGCTTTGTAATGAAGTTTTTATATTTAAAGAAGTATTAAATTGCGTATTACCAAAAACAAAAAAAAACAAAAATTAATTTCGGCTGAAGCCAAGTTTTCAATGAGAATATGAAGATGGGGCCAACTTAATTTCAGCGCAAACAAAGATTTTTCCAACAAAATTTTCTCTACTTTCTCCACATGTTAAACTATCTAAGCGGAGAATATTTTCATTGATGCAAACTTTATGCAAATTACTTTAGCAGTTCAAATATGAAGGTATATTCAAGAAAACAGACTGATTGATGGTCTCTGAAGGAAGAGTCTTTATTTTGAAAAATCAGATATATGAATATGTATCAATACTGTTTAAAAGTGACTATTTAAGCATTTAAAAAATTTTTCCACCACACTCTTTTGCCCTTGTAAAATTTACTTCTATCGGAGGCGTGAATACTTGTCAAACTTACGAAATACACTCTCTTAAAATAACGGTAAATGTTCATGAAAGTGGTTTATTTTGAAGATTAATTTTTATTCATATTTTTCTTTGTTTTTATTGTCTGCTTCTGTTATCACGCTCATGTGTAATAATTCGCCCTTAATCTGTTATTTGTTGTTCAAAATACATATCATTCGTCATCCGGGAGCAGACCTGTTAAACGATACGTTTTTAATTTTTTTACGTTATTAATTTTCTCAAGGCTTGGATATTCCTGCACGTATTGCACACAAACCGTAAATTTTAGAAGTAAAAACGGCGAAAAAGATTTTATTTCCAAAGTAAGATGATCAAACTGTAGTTTCGGAAATTAGAAACATTAAAAAACAGCAAAAGTGTTGTGCAGGATAATACAAATTTTAATTTCTCTGGTTTTGCCTACTAATTGGATTCTTGAAATGCGAAAAATGCAGAATATAAAAATGCATAATTCTAAATACTTATCTTCAGCTAAACATTCTGTTAAATCTTCTGCCTTGTACATATGTAGCTGAGGAATAACAGGGCTGTAAATTACGGATGGCCACTAGCGGAAACACTACAACTGAAACAAAGTCTAGGGCGCTTCCCTTCAACAAACTTTTTCCCTCAAAAAAATTATTTTACTTCATTCGAAATTGTTAATCCGTATTGACATAAGGAATGGAATGTTTATTCCGGCGTTGTTGTTTTCTAAGAAAACTTTATAAGGAAAGTAATTGTTTGTGTATATATGTAGGTGTATCAGAATACGTACTTTATTAATGAGCTATTCCATCGCTGTTGTTTTCATTACTGTGCCGACTGGAGTTCATAACAGAATGAAATCAAAGTACTACTATGATAATTATTGAATATAAAAAACTATCGGCTTTGTTAATGTAGCCAACAACTAGTTTGTTGCACACTACCATTTTGTTAACTGTGTTATCATTTTTATTGACTGCATTATCATTTCCTGTAACTGGCAACTCAGCTTTAAAATCATTTGCCATTCATTATCGTGCTGTTAATTTATCAAGTATAGAAAAAGAACCAGAACCAATAAAAGGAAATTCCGCATTAAATAATTTTGCGTCGTAGGGAAGCAAATATCTACGCTCCCAAACGTTGACATTTATAGAATCACTTTGTTCATTTCATTCCGCGACCAAGTAAAAGACTCTCCCCCGTACCCGTATTGTCAAATTTTACGATGGAGCTCTAACAGAAAGAAGAACAGTGTGAGGGAATAAAAAATTTCGTTTAGTTTATTTTATTCGATTTTCGAAAAATGTTTTTTAAAATCCTCAAGTAGAAAGTTTATTTTTGTCTAAAGCTCCTCTGCTTGATTGCCGTTTCCTGGGGTTGCCGACTCTCGCTCAGATAAAATATATCTAGATCCTGTCGTGTTTAGGAATTTTTTTCTGGAAACTGTGAAACTATGCATAAGTTTCTTGCTACAGGTTGTCAGTAACTCTTCCTCTAATCAGATGCCCAAGAAGTCATCGTGACTTAACGTCCTCAAAAACAGCTATTACAACCATAATTTAGTTATGAATTTATGTATCTCTTTTCTCCGGTTTGATATTTTACTAGACAAAAGCTATAGAAGAGTTTTTAGAATATCGTTTCACCCAACAGTTGGCCCAGTACCAACTTACATTTACAACACGGAAAACTTATACCATATTAATGAAAAATTATTGCAATTTGTATATCGATCGATATTTTAGTAAGATTTATTGTTACCACTTAAAACTAATTCATTTAAATCAGCAAACCATTTCATTGTGTTAAACGTGGGTACATGTAGGTTTCGCGAAACGCCTTTAATTTAAGCTTTTTTGTATTTTTAAATCTCATACATAATTACTTCTTTTATTGTTAAATAAAATGCATTTGGACAAGTTTTCCCTCGCTTTGAATGTGTATTAAAGCAAGGCCAGTGTAAAGCATGCAATAGGATTTTGTTAGTGTTTTTATGCATTTCGATTCCAAAATATGCCTGCATGTGCTTTGAAACTATACGTACATACATACATAAATATGGCCACGATGCCAAACGTTAATGTAACCCAACATTTGGAGCAACACAAACTAATTGACGTAATCACAACATGTCGCAATTACCAATCATTAACATGAACAAAAGCGGAAGTGGGCAATATAAAGTTCACAAATAGTTTCCAAATCAATTTTTGACTTTTCAAGATACCAACGTTAACTGGCCAACGTTAACATTCCATATTATGGGAAAGACAATGAATTTTCCAACTTTCTGCAAAAGTATAACTTCCTTTTGGCTATGGATTATATGATCATTTCAAATGAGAAGTGTAGCCGGCGAACTGCTGCTTCTGCGAAAGCCTTTTAAATCTAAGAAGTAAACTCCAGTTACTCTTACACTTCTAGGACATTATTAACTACATAGTTTTTCTTGAACTACATGCCAGAAGCGTAACAAAGCAAGAGATGTATGTATATAATGACTAAAATTTAAAACTTTTGTTTTTAACATGAAAAGTGAAATTTTGCTTTAATAAAATTATTATTAAATAACTAAAGAAATAATTATAAAAAAAGGAATACAGAATTAAAAGAAGCGACAACTTTTAACGTCTACGTGTAAAAGCTTCTCATCTAAGGGAAATTATAAATATACAGTTAAAAGGATTATAGTTTATGAATGTTACTTCATCTAAGACAATACAATTACGTTCGAACAATTTATTGATGATGTGTATTGTGAAATCTTTTCGATGGTTTCAGTTGGATGCAAAAGAGATCTACCACATATGAGTCTCACGGATTTCGCTAATAATATGATTAGCACGCGTTAAAGCCTGCAATCAGAAAGTATTTGCGTCAGATTGTTTAACATTTTGAGAAATATTTAAGTAGGCGTGATACAAACCTTTAACATGTCGCCAGCTTCTTTTCTGCGCACCGCAATGTGATCCGATTCGTTCAGCAAAGTATCGACTCTTTCCGATTTATATAAATGTGTAACCAACTCACTTTGTAAATTATCCTTAACATAATTAACTAGAAAATGCATAATGGCCTTTGGTACTGAATCTTGTATTGACTTTCGAACGATATAAAAATATGATTTTATTAAACGTTCTGTAAATAAATTGAATTGTACAAATAGTTGATCAGATTGGTGAAATTATCTTGTAAACAGTTAACAAATTAAGTTATAAATATCCTCCAGTAGGCACTTCCGAATTTTAGCAGTTTCAAGCTGACATTTATTCCGTATGTTTTGTCAAATCACCATTCGCGTGCAAGTGATGAAATTGTTTTACGCCCATGTTTTATTTGCACAATATTTTATATTTTTCGATATGAAAGACAGACGGCAATGTTGCTCCAAAAGTTAAAGCGTTTTGTTAATAAAAACTTGCAAACATTCCAACAAGACAACAACAAAAAAAACCGAAAAACAGGCTTGAAATATAACTTAGAGAGTAGAAATGTTCGTTGTATGGTCATTTGAATGTCCCACAAGTCACACTCTTTCTAGCAAGAGTGACAAAAATGTAGTAAACTAGTTCTTTCTTTCGAAGAGTTTAAGTATTTGTGATTCAAAAAAATCAAATTGTGCAAATGCCAGCTTTTAAAATAACACTTATAAAAACTTATAAGAACAACAGAAGAAATTGTTTCTGCCATTAAGTTCTTTAAAAATATTTGTTACAGCCCATCTTCTTCAACTTTAAAATGAATGAAACAAATACTTACCAATAACATCACAATCGTTTTGTTCTTTATCAGTCAAACGCCGAGAGTTTTGGTGAGCCGGCAGATCGGGCAATAGATTGACAGGTTTAGCGGGGCTGACAGCGGTATTGTGTTGGGGAGTATTTTGATTTGAATTTTCGATGCTTTCAATGCGATGATTAGCGGGTGCTGGTGGCAAAATATTTGATAACCAATTGTTAGGATGAAAAACTGCTACGCTATCGTTGACGTGGTTCTGTAACAACAGGTCAGAAAATAACATTTAGACCTCGTGTTCTCTTTACATATAAGGAATTAGTACGATCGTAGGATTATTAAAATCGTAATGTACTCACCTGATCTAAATCATTTTGGAGCTGTTGGTCTTTTTGTTGCTGCTGGTGCGCGTGTTGCTGCAGCATGACTTGAGGTGAAGAATTGGTAGCCCTCGGTGTATTGGAACGTCTTTGTGTTTGCTGTAATCCGTAGGGCTCCATAATCTGATCGGCTTTTAGTAGACTAGGCACTAAGACGGCATCTTTATGAAAATCTGGATGTTTTGTATTGATGTAAGCCAATTCAATGGCAACTATGTTCTCTACCATGATATTAGTGGCTGGTAAACGACGACGCAGCAGTGTGGTCACCACATCAATAATTTTCTCGTGCAATTTGGGAAATCTATAGTAAAGGATACAATTAGCAACACTTTGAAAAGTGGGTATGTACATTCATTTGCGTTTACCTCAACATTTCCTGCTGGACTTCATTACCGCAGTGTTGAACTATGCGCTGCATTTCTTCATGTATCAACTCAACACAGCGTAAGGAAGGTTCCTCCAATCGGCGTATCTGCCGTTTTACTAGTAATTCGAATGAGACTTCTGGCACAAAAAGAGCTGGTCTGGGACCGGTAGCATTTCGTATCGCTGTTAATATGTCCATTTTACTTAGACCCGACAGTGGATGTATGGAATCAAGCGTGCGTCCAAAGGTTTCATGGAAAATATAACAAATGCGTGCGCCGCCACACAATTCTGTTGTTTCGATATTTCTTGATGTGCCTTCAATTGTCGAACAATAGGCACTGGCGAATTTGGTTATTATTTGTAGAAGCGTTTGGCTCTTATCCGACACATCTTCCCCGTATGAATGCAACAGCGACTGAAATTGTGAAGACATTACATTGACTCGGGTCTTGAGATCAGGCAAGCAATCCCGTATATGGTGCATTAGCAGACGATTGAGTGTTTTAGCCAAATAAGGTGTACCATTGCGTGTGGCTAGCGTGGGATATTTGCGCTGCAAAAAAGCAGCTTCATCTTTCAATTGCTCGTTTATGTCCTTGTTGTCTTTGATGTCCTGCTGCGACCTGTTCATTACACCTATAATGCCCAATTTCACCGGAATAACGCGTCCACATAAAATATCAATGGCATCTGTGCCAGCATCCATTAAATCCAACTTAGTGACAACAGCTAATGTCCGCCTGCCATCAGGATCTACGTCTTTAGCGAATTTCAAAGCTTCACTTGTGGCCATGTCGGTATTTGCAGCAGTGACCGCCAATATTATAGAGTTGGGATTTTCTATGTACTTCAAGACTAACTCTTTAATCTGTTGCTCAATATCTTCGGGCTGGTCTCCAACTGGAACTTTTGTTATGCCGGGTAAATCGACCAGAGTGAGATTAACCACTCGTGTTGAAAATATTTTCAAATTGATGGGTTCCGAACATATGCCTTTATTGCTGCCAGCAATACGGACTGTCTCTTCTTCGATTTCTTGACGGATCTCATTGAAATCGCTAAATGTCTTTTTGGAGTGTAAAAACCTTCCCCATTCCTCTAAATTCATGGTGCCTTTAAAAAACATACGTACATATAATGCCTTTTAGGGCGTTTTAAACGTTAAATAAACTTCCTTACCATTTTCAGCTGAACGATTGTTGCGATCATCCAAGGGACAATGTACAAGTTGTAAGACAAGAGGCCGTCTGGTAACTATGCCAGTACCCCGTGGCAAAAAGGAACGTCCTACCAAACTTTCGAGTACCGAACTTTTTCCCGAACTCTGAAAAATATAATCATATACATATGTATAGCGTATGTGTATATTGCTTGGGCTATGATCAAGTCTACAGGTCATTTGCTAAAAGAAAAACTCCTTCCTCAAATGCATTTCCGTCAAAACAATTTTAAAATGAAGTTTGACGGAATGAGTTTGCAGTGCTGATGTGGTACTTCAAACTAAGTCAGAATTTACATTAGGCATTTCCTATTGGTGAGATTAATACATTTTCTTCCCAGAAATTGCTTTGTTGCTCGCTGTGAACAATTCTTATTGCTTGTATCGTTCTTATTTTTGTTTAATCGTGCGCACACATTTGTGCTTTTAGACCAGTACGAATAAGAAAGTAATCAAGTTTCCCCTCACCACGATGCCTAAAACTTAAAGTTAGCTAAAAGAATTGCTCAATTTAAATTCCGGCTAAAACTGATCAAACAGTTTCATGGATCAGTTTAAGAGTTGCAAGCGAATTTCCGTCGCGTTGCCTGTCAGTGATTATAAAAACTCCCTGAATTTATTCTGCAAATAGTTGCCGGCGAAGGTGGATATTTTCAAAAGTAGGCTCCATACTTTACAGCAATATCGGCTCTTTCATTCCAGCAACTGCCTATATGGCTGTGTACCCGTGTATTTTGACTTTATCTTCGTTGACAATAAGCCCGTCTCTGATTTTAATCACTGCGCTAAGAAATATTACATTTAATGACTGTGTTTGTCATGAGGACAATGTGCTTTTAGTGCATTTAGTTTATTTTCATGTATTTCAACGTTTTTCGTTGTTGTTGATGTTTTAGTGATACGAGATCTAGTAATTTGAATTATTTTTACTTCTCGTAGTCTATTTTCAAGTTGTTGTTACATACACACATGCTGCGTTCATACGTATGTATGTATTTAGTATATCAATGTGCTGTCCTCGAAACATCCCGCCTTTTTTAATTGTTTTATTTCACATTTTTATTTAGCCTATTTTACTCTGTGTTTACCGGTTTTAATTGTTATTTCTTTTGTTAAAGTTTTTTTTTTTTAATATGTATATAAAAACGATTTCATTTTCCACAGGTCAATGCCTTATCGTTTTTATAGTTCTAAGGAAAAATTTTATACACGTGTATGTACATACATACATACCCCTATATAGTATGTGTATGTATTTTTAATACATATATGTACATACGTGTATACATAGATACAGATAAATATGTCAAGAACACTTTAAAACTAGTTTATGTTTTTGAACACTAAAATGCTTCAGTTACTTTTCAGTAATAGCTGATCATTTGTTAACAGCAATAGCTTTTGTTTAAAATAAATTATTTGATTTAATTGTTACTTAAATGAATCGTCGGTGTCACACTTACTAACATATTTTCACTAATATTACAAGCATACTAGTAAAGCACAATCCAAATGTGTCTATCCTGCTTAAAAGTTGCCAAATATGTAAAACGAAAAAAAGTAGATTACTCAGTTTTTTGAGATATTATTGTGCTTTTCTAAAGGCAATTGAATATAGACTTTAATGCTTGAACATATTATTCAAAATTTTTCAGAAATAGAGACGATACTACAAACTTATATAGCTGGAAAACACACAAAATCCGCTGTGATTTTCAAATTGTAAAGCGTTAAAAGCAATTAAATTGAGTTAAATAGTTTTCAATAACCGTTCATGGTGACAAAAAGGCTGAATAAATGCCAGCCATTTCGACACATGTAACACGGGCGCTGTCAACTGTCAAAATTTCAAAAACCATCAAGTTTCTGTTTGTTTAGTCCTTACAGTGATGCGATTGTTAATTGGTATAGATTGAGTACTCCATGTCGATTTCAAGGGGATTTTGTAGAAAAAGTAATTGGAAAATAGTCTTATACTCTTGTTTTAATTGCAGACTGCCATGAATCGTAAAATATGCAATTTATGAATGTACGAAAATTGAATAAATGACAAGTAATTTTTTTTCAGAAATTCGATGTAGCAAATATGCAGAGTTCATAAAATATTATAGTGTGAAGTGATATGTGCGAAGGAGGAGATTAAAAGTTTTTAAATCGATGTTGATGAGAAGGGTTATAGTATATCACTTAAGTATTAAAAATTCCAAAAAACCAGTTTTTTAAGGTGCAACTTAAAGCCTATCCGTTATTCTTATAATTTCCTTGATATAGAAAATAATTAGATGATTGACCAGATACTCACACATGCACTAATATGTATACATGCATACGTATGTAAGTATGAGCCGAATGTATGCATACACTTTTATGTATGTACATACATACGACACTTACATGTACGAGTATACATACATATGTATATTCAATCTACTTAGCAATTCTTTTGTAATAGAAATAATATTTTTATCTACGAATTTTAATTGATAACACAATAAGACATTGACCTGCAAACAAAGAGCGTCGTGTATTTTCATTAGAGATTTTAATTTACAAAAAAGCCGGTAAAACGTAAATAAAAATATAAACAAGAAAAATAGAATTAAATGAACGAGATATTTTGAGATCAGAACTAAAATTAGAAGTGGCAATATTCATTTATTTTATCTAAAAACTCCCAAAATACAACAAAATCATTCCAAAATTAAATACAAAACACATCAAAGCAGAAAATACAATGGCGTGAATTTTCAAATTATTTGTAATATTGTGTTAAACATGAAAAAGAAACTACAATGCGATTTATCGATACAAACAGATAATAGAAAATAGAACTTTTATTTTCAGTTTAAGTATAATGAATTACAAAATAAACGAGAGAACAGACAGAATTTACAATAAAAAGAAACCAGCATAAATCGTTGATTGGGTGATAGAGTCACGTTTGAAAAGCCGAACTTTGGAAAAATTCTTCTTATTTCTCCACAAAAAAAAACTCTTACGACTTTTGGATATTGGACATTCCACAACGGCAATAACAATTTTTATCGCCCGTCTGCCTTTATTTCTACGAAATTTTATGAACATTTTCTACAAAGTATCATTATATTCTTTTATAAGCGTGTTAATTTAAAATCTTTATAACTTTGTTTAAAACGTTTATATGTATGTATGTATATTTGTAATATACATATATTATGTATGTTATTAGATATGTACATACATGTCTCCTCTGTTCTATTAAGTAGTCTTTGAAAGTCGGACACCAGTCTTCATACTTGTATTTGCATAATATGATTATGGTTGACATGATGCAAAATTAATCATATTTGTTACGAGCTTTTGCATTTCAGCCGATGATATATATTATTCCGACAAAGAAACTCGTGAAAAACATTTAACATGCATAAACATGTACATACATACATACATACATATGTATGTATGTATGTATGTCTTTTCATTTATTCCATTTTCAGTATATGCTTCTAACTGTACTATTGTTTCACGTTGCGAATTCTCTCTTACTTTGCATCATTAGTGAATTTCAACAAGTTCTAAGCAGTCAAATTGTTAAATTCGCCATAAGTATGTACTCGTGCATACATACATATGTACATAAACTAAAAAGCCGGCTATAAGACAACCACATAATGCAAATTACCAAAAATAAATTGCATTCTAGGCACGCAAAAACATCCATTTATGTACTAAGTGTGTTCATTACCCTTTCCAACTAAGAAATTTGTTAAGGGCAGAATATGTGTGAATGTGAGTATCTGCATGGTTCATCCTACTTTTTTAATAAAGTATTGATTTTTTGTCTTTTGCTCTTCATTTTACTTCTGCAAACACAGCAATCTGAGAGTTTGTTAATGTTACATAAACTTTTTAGGACAGAACTTTGAATTCTAATGCCACAAAGCTCTGTTTTCCCATTAATTGCACAATATACTTAGGCCGGCAAAGTAAAATTATATAATTTATGAAAATATTTTACACCTAAACATTAAATTATGAAAATCAATGTTTTCAACACATTCTTACCTGACTTCCTAAAACCACAATTTGTGGCAATTGTATGGAATCCGAACCAACCGCATTGAATACATCTTGTAATTTATTAATAACTGGTATTAATGCTTCCATGTTTTTATTATTATTCTTAATTTTTTTTTATCAGATTTTGATATTACTTAAATTCTTACACAAAAAATATGCCTCAAAAACTTTGAAGTACAGAAAAAAAGGAATATTTTTCCACCCACTAAGATCTTCGTGAAAAATTGTAGTAAGAAACTTATTAATGCTTGTGCTCAAAAAATCTTGGCATTAAATGATGTACTATAATTTTAGAAGAAACTCTATTTTAAATTATTTTTAGTAATAATGAATTCTTTTATTAATCACCAAAGAAGAAATTTCTGTCTGTTTTCGCAAAATCTTAATACACTGCTGGAATTTATGGCCTGCAATACACAGTTGTAGAATTAGTAGCTTTTTTTAATATTATGTCGAAATTTATTTATATTGTAAATTTAGTTTTTACTTAAAGCTAAAAAATAGATACGTATGTGGCTATATCAATCAATGTTTATTTCTAAACAATTAACTTTTAATTTTTGTTTTTGTTTTAGAATATTAATTACTACCATGGAATGCCTACACAATGCAGGCTGTGTTTATTATTACAAGCTATGTTTATTTGTCGTTACGAAAACAGGCTGATTTATATCTTTTTACAAAACAAAAACAACAACCGTTACGGAATTAACAGCTTTTTAATTTATATGAGTTTTAAAATGGCGTGAAAAAATTAAAAGTTGAATTTTAAGATAAACACTGTATAATATTTGAAAATTTTTTTGTTTTTCATGCAAATACTATTTTTTAGCCGTTAAAAGTTTGGGGATTTATACCAATTTTAAAAGCTTTCAATTTGCCGATTTAAGAAAGCTACTACCTGTACCTTTTTATGACAACATCTCATTGGAACAGTCATTAATTATCTTATGATACATGTTTTATTTCTTAATCAAACAAAAAGTCCTAATTAACTTACCTCTTCATATACATACATATGTATGTAAGTACATATTACACACATGCATACGCAAAACTTATGCAGAAATGAATTCTTCGTGAATGAAATTCGTATTGAAAGCCTTAACATAATTTATTTTGTGGAACTAGTTAGAGCGTTTTACGTTTCATGTGGCCATATATATAGTTTAAGTATGCAGTAATCTTTATATGTTACCTCTAACTTATTTCTTCAAAATAGTGTTTCAGTTTTTTCAAGTTTTCACAAACTCAAGGATTTTCTGTTGAAAAATGCAAAAAACTTAATTAAAAAAAATGTTATGACAGTTTTTGTCTGTCGAAAGTGATCGAAAAGAACACTTTTCTTATTCAAATACATACATATATACATAATTATTCGTATGTATGTACATACATACATACATCATATACATCATATATACTTTCTTTCCTATAGGCCAAATTTACATTTCCTTTTTAAAAAGCATAACAAATGAAATCAATAGAATTGGCGATTTTCCAATCAGTTGTTAATAGTAACAAAAACCTATGAGTCGCTTAAAAACAATCAAAAAACCTGATTTAAAGCGATAGAATTTATTTGTTTTTATTTATATTAAGCATTTGCTTGAAACATTCAAAGTCAAGGTAATAAAATTACATGCAAGTTTCTAGCCAACTGAAGTGCAAACAGTTTAATAACCACTGTGAAAATAGTGTGAATATAATATATTTATGTATGTATGTATACAAATGTATATATGTAAGTATGTACGAATAACATAAACGAAGCGTAAGTATGTACAAATGTATATATGTATATATAAATACATACCATTGCCGCAACAAAAATATTTATGCTTTATTTTGTTTTAAGACAAAAACGTGCATTGACTCTTTGGATAATTATTATTCAACATTTTTTTGCTGGCATTGCTTCTTAACTTACGCTGCGAATAGATAACATTTTATTAAAACAAACGTTGAAGTCCATGTGAAGAGCTGGTCGTTTGCCTTAAGAAAATTCTGTCTCGCTTAGACGCGCAAGGTCACAGAAATACTCGTAGTAGTTAGTCAATTGGAGATGGGCTTGATTTACGCATTATTAGTGCTGAACATAAAAGATATGTTTTGTGGACTCACATTCCAATTTTTCTTTTCACTGATTCGATGAATTAGTGGAACGAAAATACTGTTAAAAAATGTCTGTTAACGAAGCGAAAATAAACTACATACATATGTATAAAATGATGACTTGTATGTGTATTTATATACATCTTTAAGGCGGGAGCGTTAGGGCACAGGGATGTTACATCGTAAACATTGATGTTGTGAACACGTTGCTTCGCATAAAAATCGTTATATCGATGTCACTGTATATTTCTTTCGATGTGCATGTAAATATTTCAGCATCCGGTAGCTCGTTGAAAAAGGCAAAGTACAACGTATGACGGATTCTATGTGCCCCGGCGTTAACCCCCCAAGTTATGGAAAACGCGGAGTATATCGTGTAGCTACAATCTTGCAAACGACTAAAAAAAAAGCTGACGGTTTAAAAAAACTAACTTTATTTTGTTTTTATATTGATTTTTCTTCATACAAACTCTTTGTAGGTACAATTAAACCTGTCCAGTCTTTAAAGCGTGTAAAATAGTTTAGGCTCTATATTAAGGCGAAAGAGTTGAGTTTTTGCTTCGAAGTTTCAAAAATATGTACACATGAATATGTAGCTATAATTAAAAGTTTTAAGTTGTCAGAAAATCTCAAATATGTATTATATGTACATACATGTATGTATATGAAAAAGAAGTTATTGCAATTCTAAAATGAAAAAGGTACAATTTTACCTTATCGGTTCCACGAGGATTAAAAACATATTACAATTTCTAATTAGAGCATTTCAAATACAAATGTATGTACAAAACACTCTGAAGTAGTGTCTTTAAGACACAAATACCAAACACATATACATGTACATATTTATGTACTTGTATGTGAAATACTGCTGCCCAGCCCTGTGTATACAGTTGCAGGAAACATAAACATTTCTATTTATTTTATTGATTACTGTCCGTTACAAAATATTTCAAATTTCTGCATTTCAATTGCAAAACATGACTACAAATACAAAATATGTAAATGTTTATGTGCATGCATTTGCAAGGATTCTATATGTATATTTTCTTAATTACTGTCAATTATTTATACAATGACCCTTTCGCGTACAATGACTGTAATTAATTTCATATTTATACTGCAACAATGTAAAAATAAATATTTAATTAACAGTAAATTGTTAACATGGCTCTGGGGGTACAGTTAGTTATTTTATGCCCTTCAAAATGTTGCCAACTACATCATACATAAATTACATTCAGATGAAAACACAAAATATCCAAGGTGGAATAATTCTGCCTTAGAATTGTGCACAAGCTTAAGTTTGAATTGCGGATTCTTTGCAGTCACAAAAGTAATCACGGTAAATTTGCAAAAAAAACCAATGAATTCAAACTCAATTTCGAAAATATTTCTTCGCCTGTTAACACGTTGTTCGCTCCAGAATTGTCAGGTGATATTTTCCTTCCCCCCAAAGAAATTTAAATGGCCTCCTAAATGTAAAAGTTTACATAATAATCTCTTCTTCTTCTTCTTCCGTGGTGAACCTGGGCCTCAACCAACAAAGTTTTCCAGCTGGCACAGTCTTTAGCCAGCGTTCTCCAATTGTGCACACCAAGTTGGTTGAGGTCCCTCTCCACTTGTGTGTGCCATCGGTTCCGTGGGCGTCCTCTAATGCGTTGTCCCACAGGTTCGGAATCGAAGATTCTACGTAATAATCTCATTTCATTTAAATTAACTTCATTTTTGTACTAATATCATTATCTAAATAAAGCAAAAACTGCCAAATTTTTAACATTTTACTGAAATTACCCAAAAATATTTGTTTGTAGTTTTTTTTAAATTTTTTTATTTAATAGAGTTTAAAAAAACTATTACATATATATGTAAATATACTAACTATATATATGACTGATCAAAGTAGAGCTGTTAGAAGAAATGTGCTTTTATATAAATCTGTATGTATATACATATGTATGTATGTATTGGAATCAGGTCTCTTCAAAAATAATATCTTCTCAAAAAGTTTTACTTTGTAAATTTTACTTTTTTTAAATTCCAGGAAACAAAGAAAAACTTTCGCTTGAATTAGCAGGAAGAAATTTAAAAGTTTTGATATGAAATTATCCACTACGAAGACAAACTTGAGCAGTTGCAAAATATGGCACTTTTAGTTATTATATGCAAACACGTGTAGCGAGAATCTAACGGTTTTTCCTCAATCAACAACAAGCTGAAAAATATAGCATTACCTAGTTATTGTACAGACAAATAGGCAAATAGGAAAATACTCTAAAATCCCCTAAATATAAATATAATACCCTCTTAACTTGCCCTTAAATGAACTGACAACTCAACTCAAAACTCCGACTATTGAGAGTGAAAAGAAAATTACCCTCTGCCAATTAATTGTATTATAAAGATTGTTGTTTTAAAAACTCTGCCTATTCGACTACATAAAAAGTATAAGAAATTTCTATTAAGAAACACAAACTAGATTCTTCAATACACACGAATCTCAGTGGTTGTTTAGCGAATTCCTGATAGTTTTGGATTTACACAATCATCATCTTGCTGGTCTGTCACTGTCTCTCACATGGCTAAAGTTTTTGTACGGTAACTCAGTTGAGTATCTGGAAGACAGTATATTATATACTATATACAGTAAAACATTGTTTGGTAGTTAAACTCGTTGCCAAAAAATCTTATTTTTGCTCAAAAAAATCACATAAAATTTTCTTATGATTAAAAAATATTCTTCATTCTGGCATCGCGAAATTAAGATTTTTCCGTTCCACCAATTTATTATAATTTCTAGTTGATTTCGACAAAATTAGGCTAAATGAGCTAACTGGGCTCATGTCAAAATGTATTGTATTATTTAGTTACGGCTTGATGGGGTCTGAAATCATGAAACAGCCTAATTGCTTGGCAAGTGGTAAGTATGTAAGTGCGAAATCACTTTTTTTCTGCTGGACTCATGAAACTGTTTTATTTCGTGTCACAATGAATGACCCACAAAGTAACAAAATGCAGCGAAATTATTTAATTTCGAGTTGATTTCACCTGAAAACATGAACCTTTTCAGTTTAATGCCGCTTTGAAGGCGCTATAAAGTAAGAGAAGGTATGCGAAATTTTATAATTTATATTGAAATCCTGAACTGTTGAACTTCGACTTGGTTTCACCTGAAACCATGAAATATTTTAGTTTCGTGCCACGATTAATGGTCTATAAATTAACAAAATATGTACATATGTACATACATACATGGAAAATCACTTAACAGAATCATGAAAGTGTTTAATTTCGACTTGATTTCACTTGAAATCATGAAACTTATTTATTTGGTGGCGCTCTGAAAGGTCTACAAAGCGAGAGAAGGGATGCGAAATTACTTAATTTTGACTTGGATTCACCTAAAATCATGAAACTGTTTAATTTCCCGCCAATCTGAACGGGCTATAACGCATTTATTGTGTTGGAATTTCATCATCTGTTGGTTTTGACGTCACAACTTTTTCATTTGCTTAAAAATGCCAGTAAATGCACAGAGAGTTGGTCTTTGGCGAAACCAGACAAACAGCGTTCTTAGCCGTTCTTATCAAAAATGACCGGTCATTATTTGACAATTAAACAGCACAAAAAGTGTAACTGTGTAAAATAAATTCTAATAATTATTAGAAGAAAGTTTCGTTACGTTATTATTGTGCTTAATAATACATCACGACTTGTGTGTTTGTGTATTTTTTTTTTGCTTTTTGAACAGATCTGTTTTGTTTTGTGTTTCGATTTAATTTTATTTTAAAACAACAACACTGCCATAATATCAACAACTGCAGCTTGAATATAATTTTGAAACCCACATTTTAAAACAGTCTTTACAAACACTTGGAACAACACGGTAGCGAGTGAGAACGGAAATTAAAAAACTGCTGAAATATTAGATTCATATAAATTGAATTGAAAAATTTAAATTTTAGTTAAAAATAATATTTGTTAAAAAAATAAAAACTATAACACAAAGAATAGTAAAATAATATTTTTTTTTTTAAATTCTAAAATAGCCTTTAGAAATTTTTTATTGAATGTTAAATGTGTTCGAAGTTTAGCATAAAGTTTTAAAACTGGGTGAGTAAAATAGAAAACCAAAAACATTATGGGACTGTGCCACGGTGTCGAGCGTTAACGTTTCCCAACTTTTTGCACAACAGAAAAACGATTAAAGGCACTGAATAACGTTAGCATGGGACAGTTGTCTGAGTCACCAAGAACGGAAAATAAAAGTTAAAAAAAAATTAAAAATAAAAATACTGATTCTTTGGCTATTTCTATGGAATCAAAGTCGCGCCGAAAATTTCATTAAAAGGATAACGATATTAAGTTGTGATGATAGTGGAGAATTTTTCAACTCTTGCGTTTTTTTTTCTTTGAAATTTTTTTTATGAAAAATATAATATATTTAAAATATAAAATACAAAACCGGCTAAAATAACTTTTTGTTGTGTCCTAATATAATTCCTGTTTTCAATTGGTTTTCAATTCAGTTCTTTTGTGTTGTATATTCGGCAGAAATGTTTTAAATGTTTAAATTGTCTGACTTCAGTCAGATGTATATTCAAAATTGTCTTATTAAATTAAATTTTTTTTAGTACACCTCATTCCGAACATGGAGTCTCTTATGATTATATGTACATATTTTAAAATATTGAATGAAATAAGGCAGGTGTATGAGGATATAAGAAATCCTTGAAAGGCCATTTTGTATGAAATATAACGTTGTACAAATGTCTGTAGTGGGTGCATTGGACGCCCAGTGGATATCTTGTTATTTACAATAAAAAAACGATAATATACAAAACATACGTATCTATAACTTTTGTTAACCAAAATAAAGCAAAAATAATCACTGCTCTAGTGCTGCCACCTGTTAATAAGTTTGCCATTTAGCACAATCTGTTACAATTTTTATCGTGCTAAAGCCGTACGTGTTTCAAAACTTAAGCCGATTTATTTTCGGGTATTCAGATTATTGTTGCATGTTGTGGCAATGTTTTTCGATTCTTATCGGGCAAATTAAAAATATTAAAATAATCGTCATTATACGTTCACAATAAACGCCCACGATAAATTAATGTGTGTGTGTGTGTTTTTTTTTTCTTCTTTACGAGGTCTCTCCTCACTTACTTGCATTTCGAGGACATTCCAGTAAGTTGTATTCTATTCAGAATCCATTTCTACACTCTGCATACATATTTGTATATTTTTTGCTTTAAGCATAAACCTTTTTGCTTTGAAAAAAGTTGTTTTCATATCGTTGCTAATCGGTAATTTTGACCGGCACTTGGGTTGCCGATTTTTTAACCTTTCTGGGTCGGCGTTGTGCTCACATTATTGGCGCAAACATTTTGCTGGGCCAAAGCGAGCACGATTTCTGTGCTTGTCGTTGCCAATTCCAAAATGTTGTGCATCGACACTGTCGGTACATGAATTTTGTAGAAAATCCGTGTATTGTGCCAATAGTGGGATCTTAGGTTTAAAGCGAACAAAATATAAATACATATGTACATATATGTATGTATGTAGATACAATGTGAATGCCATCACGAAAATATATTCCTTTCCTTGATAGTATATATTCCTATTTAGTTCGCTGCTCTAAATATTATATTGTCACACAAAAGTCACATTATTATTTTCACCCACATTTATTAAGGACAATATTTATTGAATTCTTTATTGAATTGATTCTGGTATCCTCCTGGCTGTCGTGGAATATTGCAACTATGTACATATGTATCTACTTGCAATTACCCATAACGCGAAACTCATAAAGCTTTAATTTGTCTAATAAATACTTTGAACGTTATCACATGTTTTTCCCAACAATTTAAAAATAATTGCTTAGACGTCCCATTGTGTATTACAGCGTTATTATGAATGAGTGATTAGAAAAAAATATGAACAAAAAGCTGTCTTTTTCTTTATTGATTTTTTAATTAGTTTTCTTTACGGCAATTGAAAGAAGAATATTTAAAAGGTTGCATCTTAAAAGTGTATAGCATTTTTTTCGCATTTAAGCTTGACAGTAGATAAATGTAAATGTTGTTTCGATAATGATCATAAGACATATTAAGCTGAATTTGTAACAGATGGTGACAGCTGACTAGTTTTTTACGGTTTCGTTGCTGATAGATAGCAAAATTTCAGGACTAAAAATTCCTTTTTCTTACACCTACATTTATTTATCAATAGTTTAACACAAAAATGTATGTATATTGTACATATATATATATATATATATATATATATAGTTGCCAGTTTCAACGAGCTGTACTACTGTACTGGCCGCCATATTTGTAAAAAAATAATACAGCAATTGAAATAATTATATCTATATTTGAATACGCAATATAGTTTTATCGTCATATTATTATATATATTAAAAATTTCATTAAAAAAAACACTAATTAATATTTCCAGCAAATTTCTAGACGTGTTACCCGTATGTGTCCTGAAAACAGGAGTTTAAAGTTGATTATTATTAAAGTTGATTATTTATAATCTGATCAAAACTTGCTTAGATTTTTCGGGAAACAGTTTGGCCTCAAGAAACATAAGGCTTAACTGTTCTATAATATGCGAATGTGAAAATTCAAATTGTGAACATACATACATACATATGTTTTTTTCGGTTGGCAAAATTAAAAAAACAAAACTGTTGTAGTTTTGACATTAACTTTGACATTGACCACGAGAATAATAGTTGCAAAAACTGTCAGCTACCGTAGACCTGCACCTTGTAGACATAAATACAACTTTTGAAAACTCTTTCAAAATGTTCGAAAATAATATCGCACAGTGCTGATCATGATATCGCAGCCCCGATCCAATTCAGTTGTGACTTAAGCATGGATGTAAAAAATTATATTTATGTGATACAAAAATTTTTAATTAAAACAGAAAAAGCCCGAATATGTGTTTTTTTGTTGTTGAATGTTGCGGCTGCTCGCAATTTCACCTGTATAAAGCCGACTTAGGTTCCAGCATACATGATACATACATATACCAGTGTATGTAAACTCAATCTTTCTCTCTGTCCCTCTCTCCCTCATTTTACTTGAACGGCTGACTATTAAAGTGAAAAAATTTAAAGGTCAAAATACTGTCTAAAGAAATGTACAACAAGAACTAAATTCACAAAGTTCGATCATCGGTTCTGTTATCACAAAAAAAAAAAAAAAACTACCGGCAACGGAAAAATTCCCTTAATCATTAATTTATGTACATACATTTTCTGGCAAGATTCTTCCAAGTTCTGCACGTGTAGTCTGACTCGCGCACACGTCAAATAACATCTTAGTATTTATTGTAAAAAAGAATATTGAAGCGTAAAAAAACATACGCTATTTAATAAATTTCTTTATTTATGTACTATATCAAACAAATAGTAAATATAAACTGGTTTCGATTCACGTCATATTAAATTTATTTAATTATTTGTTGCTGTTGTTGGTGCGGTTTTTCTTTTTACTCAAGAACAAACAACAAACGCATTTCAGCAATTCGATTTTCCTACTTCAGTTTTTACTTTATCTACATAAGTACATATGTATGTACATTAGCAACGGCTATAAACATCGATTTAAATAATTAAATCGTTGGGACACACAAAATCACATGCAAACACACATACAAACATAAGCTGGTTCCGATCAACAAGTTTTGTAACCAAGTTGCAAGCTTTGGAAATACGAGTTCTTGACGTTGAGTGTTTTTGCTTTTTTCTTAACATGCCAACATAACTCGGAAACGTGTGCGAATGAATGCAGTCGTGCACTAGTATGTCACAAACTACTGTGTAACTTCCTTCAAGATTTCGAAAATCGATTAATGCTTCTGGTTTCTTGCACTTTTAACTACAGTAGAATCGTTGCAGTTCTAAACCCTTTAATTCGAAAATCTCATTATCTCCATACATTTTGGTCTCCTCGCTAACCCGTATTTGTTTTCTGCAATACAAGTTCTGTTTAACCTCTTATGAATCCCAATTAGTTGTTCATAAGCAGCAGGTCGTGACATTATGCGTTATTTTTTACGGAATTTTTTAAAATTTTCGCGGTCACTTTATTGTGGGTGTGTTGTAAAAGAGTGTTCGGTGAAAACTACGCTTTTATTTATTAAATCATAATGTTGATGAACACGTAAGGCGAGAACAGCCTTAAGCAACAACATATTACGAACTTTTTTAAAAGTCTACAACATTTGTATATGCATGTTTTGTTTTCTTATTTTTATTAAAGCTAAATAAATAACTGTTGTTGTACACACATACTGTTGTTTTTTTTTTGTGTTCTACATATTAAATAAATTGATAAAACTCCGATAATTCGAATTTTATTATTATACTAACCTTCCTAAACCGAAATCTCGTTAAATCGGAAACCTCTGTACGGGATTCTACTGTATTTATGTACATACATATGCGGTTGTATTTATTCTGCTATGGGGCTTGTTAAAAACAATTTTTTTTTGTAAATTTGCCTGTAATTAATTAAACGGACCAACAGGCTTTGACTAGAAACATTTTAAATTGGTTGGCAATAGTGACGAAATTGTTGACGTGATCGTGTTTCTTGTTGTTACTTACCATTTGATGCTAAAAATGCCTCGTTACTCCCTTGAGCAATTTGATACTTTCGTTCTTACGCTCGCTTTAATAATGTGTAATAAAATCGTTATTTGAAGCTAAAAAATGGCTTGCCTTCTTTGAGCAATTTGATACTTTCGTTCTTATTTGCTTCGCTTTAATTACATGTAATAACAAAGAAGAGAGAAGAATCAAAAGCGTTCAAGAAATGCGGTTATAAATATTTTTTTCCAAAAAAAAAAAATCATAAAATAATATAATCGCAAGTTACAGAACGCGCTTTAAAAACACATTTTCCGTCAGCTGTTTTCCTATTTGTATCTACATACATATGTGCATATAAAAATCGATGCTGCTTCCTTTTTTATACAAGCAACGATTTTTAACATTGACAAAACTGACGAGTTAGTTTTGAACCTAAAAGCCGTATACCGTGCCTCAAGTATTTTAAAACTTAGGAAACGATTTTATTAAAAAAAACGTGCTAATTTACTCATGTTCCACCAAATTCCATAAAATTTTAGGTCAGAGATGTATTTAATGCTGTTTTTAAGTGTAAATCTTTTGAAAAATTACTTTTAGGATTTCTTTCGTGAAACGATTAAAAATATATCTCCATTAATTTTCAATTTTATGACATTCTATTATGAATGATGCATCACAGTAGCACCCCTGTACATTTTTAATATCCGTCATTAAAACCATATAATTAAATCGTTTTTACATTCGTGTTTTTATTGCGCTATCAAATACTTTTTTTGTTAAATATTTATTTCAGTTTGAATGAAAACTATTAAGAATTTTTAAAGTCTTGCCATAACTCTGAGTTATTTTAATTATAACAGTTATTTATCAATTAATTGAAACAATTAAAATGTGTGTAAGTACATTGCAATGATAATAATTAGCTGGTCATAGTAAAAAACGCAATAATTATGGACCTACATCAATTTTTTTTATATGCATTTGTTCTCGACTTAATACTGAACCGTTTGAAAGTAGTGCGATGAATTTATTTCGAATTGCTGCAGCCATTGCAAGACAGGAGTAATCACTCGTCGTAAAAGCGAAATATAAGATAATGCTAGTTTTTCCAAATCCTTTGAAAAGATAAAATACTTTATTTAATATATTATTTATTTTATGAGCTCAATTAAGGCGCTAATTGTTCAAATCATGTCAAAACGCGTGGCAATAGAATTTCCCATTGATTGCTTTTAAAAGTGCAATAATTAAAACTGAAATGTTTAACAGATTTGACAAGAAAATAACAACTGATTCAGCAAAAACTAAAAAATTATATTGAAAGATTTTCTAAAAAAGGTAAAGAAAAGTGAAAATTAAAAATAATTTATCTAGTAAGAATATGTTGCTTTGTGTTATTTGTGCATCTGAAAGGTATTCGTTGCAGCTAAGGAACTAAGCCCCTGTCTCACGATGTCGAACGCTAACGTTGGCAAACATTTTGAATCAGAAATAACTGATTGAAAGCAGCCCAACTGATATAACCGTGAAAAATCAGAATTCGTCAATGTGAGCGATAGATGAACTTGGCTGAAGAAAATTCATAATGGTTTCCAATACCGACGAACGGTAACGGTACATACCGCGGGACAAGTAATAAAATTATCACAAAACACAATAAAATTTTCAAAAACATGCTAAATGTTTAGAATAAAATGTTCAAATAATTTTTCACAATAATTTCAATTATTGGATTTCAATGTTTATCTGTATATTAGATAATCTATAAAGAAATATGCTACGTTGTTTCATCTATTTATTTTTTTCATTTACGTTTTCTTTGCACTTGAGACCGTCTTGGAATTTTGTGAATGTGGGAAGTGACAATGACCATAGACTTAGAAAATATCACTCGCCTCTGTTTTCGACAACCGTTGCGACAAACAATGGTCACTGAAATTCAGTGGGGAATGTCTTAAACATACTGGCTTACCATTTATTACTTTCATTTCAAATTTCTACCTTCTAAAATCATCTAATGGAGCTTAAAGTCAACTGGGTGAATTATTGTAAAGATAAATCAATCGTACACGAATTCACCATAAACGTTGCTATAAAGGTGAAAATTATGGTTAATCTGCTTCTGGAAAAAAAACCAATATCAAATTTTACTCTTTAGTGACAATATCAATAAGAAAAATTACAATTTTTTATTTAACATACATACATACATGGAAGTATGTATGTATATTTCATATTGACAATACTTATTAGAATCTACATACATACATACATACATATGGGGGTATTTCTGTAAAATAAAATTTCAATTTCAATTGATTTAAACTGTGTACATATTTTCTCCACCATGTTAAATTGCTTAATTGTTTCTGTATTAAAGTATGTAGTCTTTTTTTATTTTAAAAACTGACATCATTCTGTAATAAACGTCCTTCAAGAAAGGAAATATTGGAAAAATGTGCACACATCACATATACGCATACATATGTATAATAATGATCTTAATATACATACATATTTCTGTAAGACAAAATTTCATTTTATATGCTCTTATTGATTTCAATTATTTTCTCCATGTTAATTTCTTATTACTCTCGCTTTTCTTGTTTTGAAAACTTGACATCACTCTGCAAACAACGTCCTTCAAAATATGACATCACAATATTTTAGTTGATGGAGACAACCATTATATGTATGATAATGGAGACAACCATTATATGTATGTATTCCCACCCATATCAAATGAGGAGTGAGTGCACAATAGAAAAGGAAATTGCAAACGAATGCTGCCAAATCAATTTACTACGAACTTTCCTTGGAACTTGCTACATAAGCAAAGTACATCTTATACATATGACAACAAATATCCCGGAGAGACATTGGCGATATTATGTCTACGTTTATGGGGGTGGCAACTCTTGTGAACTATTTATTTTTTGACTATTTTGCGGACATTTAATCGTGAGCACAAGTAGTCTACTACCGTCTCTTCATGTAATAACAACAACGATAGAAATAATAAATGAAGAGGAAAAGTAACAATTTATTGCTTTTACAGCAAAAAGTGCAGTAGAAATTTTAATAGTTTGTAGTTAATGAAAGAAGAAAATAAAAAAATTAAGTTATTGAAGCATACATTTTGCGCAATTGACTTTTAGTAAGATAAAAAAGTGAATGTGAGACATCATCTATTTGAAAAGTGTTTAAATTATGTTTAACGGCAACAAAGAAACTACAGTGATTGAAAAAAGTGTTTAGGTTGCATTATACATACACACATAAGGGCATATGTAGCCGCCAGATGAAGCTTTTAATACTCATGTAGTATTATCTCAAAATAAATCGCCAGTATGAGTACCCAAGTCGTCAATGTAATATTTTGCATTGTTTTGGTAAACAATTTAGTATTACTATGCCAAACTAATATCTATTAAAAATATGTACTATATGTATGTATGTAGGTATCTAGAAATAAACACATACTATGTACATATGTATGTATGTATGTCCAAGGCAATTTTGTTTGGTGAAAACATAGTTACTTTCTGTTATAGCAGCTGCTGTAATTTTTGACTTGCTGCAGGTTTTATATACGATGCTTACACCTACTACATATGTACATACATACATCCATGCAAACATAAAATTAATTCTTAAAGGAGCTAGAATCTTTCGAAAACATATTTTTTCTAGTGATTCTTTTTATGAAATGAAAGTATGTATGTATTGTGCGCTGAAATGCACAATCACACACATACATATGTATATATGTACCTAAGATTTGTACTATTTTACAATAGAAACGAAATAATAACATGTCATGGAACTTGCACTCGCACTTGCACTAACATATTATGGACTTTCGCTTATAAAATATAAAATTATAACCAATAATCAATAAAAAAAACGAATTTGAATTCTAAATTAGTTACACACGTGATTTTGCATATCCGCCAACAACAGGCAAGTATTTATTCGTTTGTTGGTACGAATGCTGTTCGGCACAGAAGCCGACTTGTCAATTGCATATAGGTTATTAATCTTTTTAATGTTGTGCGATTCGGATCAGATTTTTGAAAGGCGTTAAGTAAAATGTTTCGTGAAAATAGTTTGAAAAAAAGAATGTCTAACTTGGTTCAAAGTTCATGTGCCCAACAAAATAATAGCGGTTCGCACTATTTCTATTATATTTAAAACCCTTTTTAAATATAATACAATTTTAAACTTATAAGCGTGAGCGACTTTTTCTTTGGTATTGTAAACAAACCGTATCAGCAAAAAAAAAACACCTGTTTCATACTTGTAAATAAATGAACTTACTGCGTTTACGAAATCCACTACTGTTTTTGGTATTGTAGATCAAGATTTACTAAATCTACAATATGTAAAAGCTCTACCACAGTACTTTAAGAGAGCCGTTGTATGTATGTGCTCATATGTAGGTATGTACATATGTATGTTCCTACATGTTACAAATACCACAGAAATGACACAAATTCTTTTCTCCATAAGAAAACAAATAAGTGCGTATGTATGTACATAGTTTACATGCGGTAGATGAGAACATTTATAAACATATAATATTGTATATATTTACGTATGTATGTACATACATATGTACATACTGGATACAATATTTATTTTACGCATTCGATTATTGCTTTTTCTGCAACACACTTTGACTAATTGAAATTTTAAACGCGTTTCAATCGTCCATCGTTTTAAGGTTTTTATTATTTTTAATAATTTGTTTATAATTTTTGGTTTGTTTTTGTCAACGCTGCTTTTGTAATTTGTTTGTCGTATAACAGAAGCAATGTTCACCAGCAAACATGTGATTATAAATTCGTGGTGGCGTGTTTTACAGCTAAGCAGTCGAACTCTTTAAAAAGTTGAGCCTTCAATTACAGAAGTTTTAGTACGTACATAAATAGTGGTCGATGTTTGTTTTTTCGTTAAATAAGATAGCAGCCAATGATTTTGAAGGTAGCTGCAATACGCCGCATTAGTCGCTTTCCAACGAAAAATGCAATTGGTATGTACACATAGGGACATCCCCTATCGTAGTACTCAAGAAATCTACAACCTAAGAATTTATTCCAAATATGGATGACTGCCGGCGTACAAAAATAAAATCTACCTGCTGTATATGGTACCAAAAGAAAAGCTTAGGAAAGCACTCAACTGGGAAAAAGTGCAAGAAATTTGCTCGCATTGGACAGAGCAAAGTGCAAACAAAATGCAATCTGTTTTTATTAATCTACATATTTAATTTTTTATGAAGTTCCGTTCACCAGCAATAAGCCTTCAAGAAATACACAAATCGGACTAGAACTCCATGTGGATAGCTATAGCCATTTGGAAATTGAAATTTTTCAAACATCCATAAGCAAATAATGTCAAAGCTACTGTTAATTCGTAAAAATTTGTTCCACATTCTTAATTAAAACAAAAAACATATTCAACAATTATGCAACTGAAAGTAGTTTTTTTTTATCAAGATTGGCCGGGTGTGTTGTCATTCAAGAATAGCCTCAGACCGCTTTAATCGCCAAAATTGTACTTGCAAGTGAATACACTTTATATTTGCTTTTTGCCTACTCAAATACATACATATATATGTATGTATGTATGTACGTAGTTTGCTGCTTTTGAACAAAGAAAACTAAAAACAACTATAAAGTGCATTCATATACTGAATATTTTGCTATTGTTGTTGCTTTTGTTTTTATTATTCTCTTGTGTAATATGTTCGCCTTGTTGCTATTTGGCGCAACAAGTTCAAGGAAATTACATGCTTTTTGGTTGTTTTGTTGGTGGTTGTTCGGTCGTTTGGTCTGTCGCGTACATTAAGTTCATTAGAGCATATACATACATACATACATACTTATGTATGTAAGTTGTAATTCCTATTCGTAATCTTTGATATTTTATGTAAATTCATATGTATGTACATACACACATATATACATATTAACATTTGTAATGTAAAATAAAAGTCAAGTGATTTTTTAATCGTGCGAATTTTTCTTCCAGTGCTTTATTTCCATTCATACAACAACTCTGTACGTAATTTAGTTTGTACGTAAGCACGTACATACATACATACATATGCAATTATGTAAGTATGTGCATATACATACATATGTGTATGTATGTATGTATATTTGTATATTTTTGTTGACTTACATTATCTGGCACATGTTTTAAATAAAGTATTTCGATGGCTTAATATAAAAAGAGCATAACTTCATTTTTTGTTTATTTACAACAAAAATACTTAATAAAACCTTAAAAGAAAAGCTGTAATAAAAGAGCATAACAAAGCAATTTTTGGCATGTCTTGAAAGTTTTTAATTTCCTAGTCTAGAGAGAGTGAGCGGGAAAAGATTACAGGGGTCCAAATCTGAGGAATACGGTGGCTGAGGTATGATTACGGTGTTGTTTTTGGCCAAAAATTATGCAAACGCCATAAATTGTTTTAACACAGCTCCTGACGTTGTCTCAGCAACTTCTTTAACAGTACGTCTCCACGCTTATATACATATGTTTTCAGGTGGAGAACACTTATTGTGACATTGGACATACATACATACATACGTATGTACATACATATGTATGTACATACATAAATCTAAAAATTTCGCTGTGGATGAACACATTAGCTTCAGTGTTTTTTGTGTTTGATTAATTTTTTTGTTGATATAAAAAAATTTGTTTTGTATACTACATATAAATAATACATATAAATTTATGAAATAAATACATATAAATTTATGAAATATGTAAAAAAAAATTTTTTGTAGAACAAAATTGTCATGAATTCACGAATAATTTTAACTAAACCGTGTGTGTTTTCAATGTGCAAACTCATTATTGACAGACTGTATGTACATATGTATGTATTTTCACAGCATAATCTTGTTTGCTTTAATTCGCGGAAAAGCAGCATCAGAAAAATAACCGTCAAATTTGACAGTTTATTTTCAACATACTATGTACATATGTATGTATGTATGTACATAGGTAATTGCTTCAAAATAAGTTACATCTGCAAATAAATATTTCTGCGATCCACACGTTGAATATATTGTGTTGGCAATAGAATTTGACATTTGAAAACATAATTTGAAGTTTATTGCGTGTGGAGACCCCCGGTAAGGCTGATTCGACGATTCTTCGTAACAATTTCCATAGGTTGTTGATGTGTTGGGGCGCACAGAGGCAGTATCGTCATTCACATCTTCTCGACATTCTTCGAAAGCTTGTACCGCTCGCAAACATTATTCTGACTCCGAAGGCAATCACCGTATGCCACTGTGATACTTCTTTAGGCACTTACTTCCATATTTTTTTTTGAAGTTTTGTGGAAGCATTTTTTTTTGACAGCAGAAAATTACCCAATCCGCAAAACACTTTGCCTCACACAAGCAAACAAAATACGACGGCAAATATGTAGTTGAAAAAGCAATAATCGCATACGTACATGCATACATACATACATATGTATGTATGTGTGTATACATCTATCAAGAAACTTGTTAAGAAAGATGTATTTGAAGGTACACAACTAGGAAAAGTGAAAAATTTTAAATTTGAAAAAAATCAAGATACGTCATTTCCATATTGAGCCTACGAACAATTTATACTATGTACTACATACATACATACATATGTACATACATTCATACATACCTACCAGGCATTCGTCAAAAAGAAAGAAAACTATTTTACGTTTCACTAGTATTATTATCGGGTTGTGTTAGTTAAGATTCGTGAGTTAACAAAATATTAACTCTTTTGAACTCACAGGTTTGTAAAAATATTGGAAAGAAGACAACGTTTGTATTATTATAAATCATGTATACAAGTGCTTAATTATACATATTAAATTACTAACTTATATAAAAATAAATGTATGTATATATGAATGTATGTATATATATATGTGTGTGTGTGTCGCATATGTTACTTTTCATAATAAGGGCTGGAACGATAACAAACCAAAAGTTAAAATAGTTTTTTATGTCTTACAATTGTAAACACTGTATGTCCAATAGTTGCATATTCTAATTATTAATTTTATGTTGAAAAAGAAAAATGGAGATTTCTCATTGGAATTCAAAAAGTGCTTCCCATACTCGTACTCTATCGCTGACGAAATTTTCATTGTGGTTTGGCCTAATTGTTATTTCCATTGATTTTATGTCTTTGTTTGCATACATAAACTACATATGTATATACAATATTTATCGGATATAAGAACATCTCATATAAGAACAAAACGCTTATAAGAAACATTTTCAAAAACAACATGTCTTTTTAGGGATTTTTCTAAAATAAAAATGTTTCATATACATACATAAGAAAAACGCTTATAAGAATAAAACTGCGAAAAGAACATTTTTTCTTCAATACCAAAACCACAAAATGTATAGAAAAAGAATTTATATAAGAAACTTCCAACGGCAACGTACAAAATACTATACAAATGGTAAAAAATGAATTACATGTATTTATTACATATGATTTCTTTCAAATAGAAGTTGTTTATTTTTATATACATATTTATTTACTAAAGGGGTTAATAAAATAAAAATTAACTACCAATCATGATTTCTTTTATTTTTCTATTTACATACATACATACATCTACGTATATATGTATCTACATAAAAAGATAAAAAAGCTCGTATATTCATATAAGAAACAAATGTCTTATGGCCATACATACAGTGGCGAGCACACATGGATACATGTTTTACACATATGACTTACAAACCAAATAAAACGCACGAAATTTAAAAAATATATATGATTTTTTATTTAAAGTGTTCAATAAAATAATAATATCAAGAAAATATATTCAAATTCATGATTTTCATATGTAAATTTTAAGTTTTAAACAAATTTATGTAAAATGACAATGTATCCACTTTTGCACGTTGAAGTTCATTTAAGCTGGCACCACAAATAAATGGACAAATGGCGATGAATTTAACTGTTATTTAATTGTTTTTCTAAAAACTATTAAATTAACCAGTTTATAGCATATTAAAAACTATTAAAAAGTTTTTTTAAGTTTTCTCCAATTTTTTGCTAAAATGTGAGAAAAATATCCAATTTTTTGGAAAACCAAGTAGTTGTAATGACAAGTAATAATTATTCAGGTAGCGAAATTGCTAAAAAGTTGGGAATCTGTCAGTGAACAGTGTTACTGGTAAGAAAAATAAAAAAAATTTAGCCCACATACTGCAAAAAAATCACGACCTTGTACGTTTTCGAACCGCGATGCCAGAACTAGGGAGTAATTATTGTCCTCCCAACAGGTGAAAACACCCAAACAGGCTACAACTGCTATAAACAAACCCGTGAGAGACTGAACAGATCGAAGAGCTCTTTGCCGAACTGGTCTCATATCAGCCGTTAAGCAAAAAAAAGCCTACGTTGTTTGGTCAAAATGTAAAGGCTCGGCTTAAATTTTGTGAAGCGCACAAAAATGGACTGTCGAATACTGCAAAAGGGTTATTTGGTCTGATGAAACCAAAATAAATAGATTCCAGTCCGATGGGAAGGAATATGACTGGCACCGCCCCTATGAACGCTTAAAAAACACCAAGTCAAATAAACAATGAAGTATGGCGGTGGAAGTTTGATGATGTGGGCCTGTTTTACTTGGTGGCATATTGGTTCCTTTGATAAAAATAGAAGGTATATTGAGAAAAGCAGATTATCTGAGCATATTAGAAGCCAATATTCCCGAATTCGTTGACAAAAGTGCTGACCCAGAGGAAGAAGTGATATTCCAACAGGATGGAGATCCGAAGCTTAGGGCAAAAATCGTAAGGGAATGGCTTTCTAAACAAACATTTCACACCATTTAATGACCAGGGCAAAGCCCGGATCTCAATCCCATTGATAATTTGTGGGCTTTATTAAACAAGAGGCTTGCCCAATACGACACTCCCCCGACGCACTTGAATGAGTTTTGGCATAGGGTCCAAACGGAGTGGGCCAATATTCCTCATCGGACCATCGAGACATTGGTCGAAAGTATGCTAAGGCGAATAAATAGCGTCATCAAGCCAAAAGGTCTGTGGACAAAGTATTAAAAACTTCAATTTTTCAAAAACGTGCAAAAGTGGATACATTGTCATTTTACATAAATTTGTTTAAAACTTAACATTTACGTATGAAAATCATGAATTTTAATATATTTTCTTGATTTTATTATTTTATTGAACATTTTAAGTGCAAAATCATATATATTTTTTAAATTTTGTGTGTTTTATTTGGTTTATACGTCGTATGTGTAAAACATGTATCCATATGTGCTCGCCACTGTACATACATATATAAGAAATAAGTTTCTCATATATAAAATAATTGTATATAAGAAAGAAACGCTTATAAGAAACTTTTTTCGTGGATTTTTCAAGTTTCTTATATCCGATAAATACTGTAAATACATGTGTATGTACATACTTATGTTGTTGATGTGAGCAATAAAAGTTTACACTTAGTTTTCTACGGTTGTATTGAAAGGCGCACTAAACAATTCGGGAGCATGGAAAAATTGTGTGTGTTCAAATATCGTAAATTGTTCTTTAATTAACCCAAAGTCGAAGACAAACAATTTCTAATCTTAATACACCCATAACATATTCCAGACATCAGATAATCGATAAAGCCTATCAATGACCTTCAAGTCTTGTTGACAACAAGAATGAATGCCTATGAAAACGATCTTTGGAACTAGGGGAATTATTTAAATAGAAAAGAATTTGTTTTATCAGTTGTGCAGAACAATGAGCAGCTTTTGTTTTAAATGAAACATAATTGTTCACTGTAAAAGTTTTTCTGGAACTGTTTCTTATATCGCACATTCGGTCAACTGTATTCATATCGCCTTGCGTTTTACTTTAAAATTCTATTATACAAATGTGTATATATGGTTTATTCAAAAATTGGTTTCTTCTTCCTCTGCAAGCTGGCACGATCTTTAGCCAGCAGACTTCAATTTTGTACACCAAGTTGGTTGCGGTACCTCTCCACTTGTGTGCGCCATCGGTTCCGTGGGCGTCCTCTATTGCGTTGTCCCACTGGTTCAGAGTCGAAAAATTGGTTTACTGCTTTTTTATCCCTCTCTCCCTCTTGTTATCTCACGGTGACAGAAAATAAACCATTTTGCTTGCCTTGCAAGAGATATAAGTGTCAACTTAGATATAATGTTATCGTAAAATGTCATCGTCCATTTCGCATTTGCCACTGCCTATCGAATGGTGGCCATTTGAGTGCCAATATTTTAAGTAAAATGTGTCAAAATGAAAGAAGAGCAGCAGCAAAAACATCTTTGTATTCGGAAAGCATGTAGTCTAAAAGTCCAAAAAGTTACCCAGACTTCATACTTCGTCGTTTTGACAGCCAATAAATATCCGGGGTTCGTCGTTGTTTGTGCGCTTAACGAACTAGATAGCAAGTGAAAAGGTGATACTGTTCCACTTGTTTAAGCCTTATTGAAATGTAATACGGCTGATCTTGCTTCTTTTTGTACGAAATAAATGAGAACAGGATATGAATTAGCTCAGCGATATGAATATGATTCGGGAGTATCAAATTTGATGATGTTGCGTGCTAAAGTGACTTAGTCAGAGCAAACTACCCATAATGGGAGCGTGAAATAAAAATGGAAACAAATTTGTTTGGGATCTTTAGTATTACTTCTTCCGCGATCTCGAACTGGTCTTAGAAATCATAACTAAATCATAACTTGTGAACTATAGTTTGTGAATTTTGGGAGCGTGAAATAGAAATGGAAACAAATTTGTTTGGGATCTTTAGTATTACTTCTTCCGCGATCTCGAACTGGTCTTAGAAATCATAACTTGTGAACTATAGCGGATTTTCTGCTAAGCCGACTATAGTTGCAATTGAACAGACATGACGCTCTTAACGTTGAAGTGTTGCTGGTTAACAAAGTTTGAAATTAATAGGATTTTATTATCCCGCTCTATTTCCTACCTGTTCTTTAAATGATCAATTAGCGAATGCAAATGAAGTATTACGTCAACGTAATTAAGAGACTAGTAGCCGTTTGATATATGAAATCGCCGGTGAAGTGGGTGGCGCGTTACGTTGAAAAGCTTAACATAAACCTTTTGTAAATTTTGTCACGAAATCTGTTCGTTTTTGCTCATTACAAGTTTCTGTAACACTTTCTTTAAGGACTTGTCAAAAACTCAAATGATAAGTGAAAATCAAATATTATTTAAATGACAGATAATAAAGTAAGATATTTAACATTCCATAATAAAGATTTTTCATTTGGGCAGGGCTGCTTGTTTTTGCAAAAGCCAATAAAAAATTTGTTAATTTTGAACAGCTGTTTATTTGAGTAGTGAAATTGCACTGGCAACAAATCTCATTAGCCACATCCAAAGAGGGCCTTAAGACTTGCATGATCTCTTAAAACGTTCTTAATTAAGAGTTTGTGAAAATGTGCGGCATGTGAAGTAAAACCTTTTGCGTCATTTTCTTTTATCGTTGTTTTTGATATAATTTTTGTATCTAATTTCAGCGATTGCACTTTCCTTGAAAGCTTTCATTTGCTATTGTTTAGTGCTTTTTGTTCTGTTTTTGATCTGCAGAAAAATAGCACCTTTTTAATACATAAATGCCAAATAAACAATACATCCATTTACACATAAACTCATTCCGTTCATCGCTTGCTCTATTTTTAAACATGGAACGTGTATTTTATTTCACTCGTTAAGCTTTTTTCAAATAACACATTTTTCTTTTTATTTTTCAATTATTTGCTCCACATTTTTATCGCAAATTGAATTAAATAATATAAAAAGAGACAAGTTTTTAGTTCATATTTTCTACGTAAACTCAATTTTGCCAACGTGTGAAAAGACTACAAAATGTTTTGTGTTCTTTGCGTTTTATTCCGGGGACTCATTTAATTGGAATTACGTGTATTTGTAAAGATCAAGCGATCTTGATGAATAATCTGGTATAATCTGGAACACCGACTGATCAAATCTTGCTTAAGCCGACTAGACGATGGCGTGGTCAACGGTGTCAGAAGTGTGTCCCCTTTTTTCCGGCACTGCCAAGGTTTACTATTTGGCATATACATTTTTTTTAGCCGAGTTGTAGCCATCACAGCCCGTATCCTAGGAACTTCATCGCTGGTAAAAGAAAGGGGAGATCTTGCGCGACCATATACTCAAGCCTTCAAACCTGTTTCATTTCATTACAAATAGCTGAAAGTTAATAGAAAAAATGCTCAGACCAAAGTAAACATCTTTGAAGATAACTAAACTTTTTTTTCTTAACTCGGTTAAGATCCGATCGTTTTGAGATCTTTGTACGGTTTTATTCAAATCTTGAAACATTTTGATAACAAAGAGTCGAGCCGTTGTAATTGCTTTCATGTCACTCGTTAAAATTCGGCTTTCCGCAGGACATAACTACACGAATTTTGCGTTGTATCGTGGGTCTCTACCTAAAAAAATTTAACTGGCCAAAGCTCTAAAGGCAAACGACCATAGACATCGAATTGTTTTTTGCTGAATGGGCCTTGAGTTAATCAAAACTTAATCCAAAAAATAATTTTTAGCGAGGACTGCTCTTATTCCGAATCAATTTGCATATTAACTAATAAAGTTGTCGAATTGGGGACGGTAAACATCTACATGAGGTTCCAATCTATACCGCAAATGCTGTTATTTAGTGTGGGTTTTAGGATGGCGCCGACAACGGCACTTAGTTATGTCCTTGGAACGAAATAGGTTGATGATCCTTCTGGGCTAAGTATGTTGTGGACACCAATGAAAACAGCAGTACCCAACACACAACTAATGCTATATCGTTGCTTTTACATACGCGATTTGCGAACATGATTATTTCGTGTGGCAGTGTTGTGGACCGGCTATCGAGCTCATGCCATTTGAACCTGTTTGACTTATTCTTTTGGGGATTGTAATCAGTTGAGGGCGTATGTGTTCTCAGACAACTATGTATGTACATGTATATTCATGACATCAGTCAAACGCAACGTGATTTCTACGTCAAAGTCAAGCATTGGGACATACATACATACATATACATATGTATGTATGTACATGTGTATTGCGATTTCGTGTTACCAAGCTTTTTGCACCATTGTGTGGCAAAGGTATGTACATAACAGACTTGCGGCAGCGTTTGTCACTCGTCTGAATTAGTTGTATATAGATCTAAATCTTCTATTATTATATTTGGCTTCATACAACTAGAAGAAGTGGTCAACTGGGAAATATATTTTAAACTAAATAAACACATACATATGTATGTATGTATGTACGTGAGTGTGAGTGTGTTATGCTTGATTAAGAAAAAAAGAAACGAAACTGTTAAATGTAATTTTGTTTACTCGAAGGTTCTCTCTGATTTATTTATATACGTATGTATGTACATACATACATACATACATACATACATACATACATATAATTTTGTGAAATATGTTTATAAAAAAGTTTTTTCTGATTGTTTGGTTTTTCTTGTGCTTCTTCTTCTTTTAAGTGCTCGTACTTGAACAAAATTAAACGCGCTTCCATGTACATAAATACATACATACATACATACATACATACATAATTAGAACTTAAGTTTGGAAGTCACCTTGTTGATTAAAATCATCCAAATAAAAATCGTATGCCAATTGAAGGTTAAAATTAACTAAAACACAAAATTGTACGAAAACTTAATCATATGTATTCGGACGAAGTACGAGGCCAATCGAAGCAAGCAGAATAACTATGAGTATTGAAGGTTAAGATACAAGCCCGCACAGTAGAATTTGGCTATTCTGTTATGGAGCATATGGACTATTTTTACTCAAATAATGGCGCTGCTGTTTCTCTCGTCGTTGTTACGGCAGGAAATCATATCCTCTATATTCAAATATAGAAAAATAACACTAATCAGTTGAATGCAAAATCATCGACTATAAATTCTTCAGCATCCTCAGAGTTCGAAGAATTAATTTTTACTTTGGAAATATTTGGCTTATAAAATTTAAATGAACAGGCCATAATACTAACAGAGTAGACCACATGAAATTTAAAGATGAAAAAAGCCTATAAAAAATTGTAAGCGATACCAGAAACCGCCAGAATATCGTTAAGCCAAAAGAGTTTACAAATCTCCGAAAATAAAAAGCCTGTTTGTGGTTGCTGTATATCGCAGTAAACAATAGGTCCGTTCCCGGTAGGTCCCTCCTTGCATAATTTATATCGTTAGCTGCAGCGAAAAGTCATTCTCTCTTATAAAATTATATACTTTAGAAGCAAAAAAAAAAACAAAATAAGTTATTAAATATGTATGTATGTATGTCCATAAGCTAAACTACTGTAAAGTGCTAAAAATATCAGTTACGTGTTTTTGTATTTCAACTGACAATATGTACTTGTTTGGGTCTTGTTTTTTTTGCTATGTTCAGTTTCCTTTTTAAATTTTTTTTGAAACATCCTCAAACTTAAAGGAAAAAAACTAAAATTCTTCACACAAAAAAAAAAGCTAAAGAATGTCATTATTTTTTCGACGGCAAATTTCATTAAAATAATGTGTTTATCAAGTACAGTGCACTCAGTATAACATTAACTAATTAAGAACATGAATGGTGGCGTTTATTAATGTTTATTATTATTATTATTAACGTTTATGAATGTGCAAATTTACGATCAAAATATAATTGATACTGTATTTTAAAAAGTTTTTATTAGTCATTAATCGAAACCAAAGGGGAGAGTAACTAAACACAAGAGCACAATATGTAACGGCATTTCTACACTACATACATATGTATGTATGTATGTACTTAAAAGGGGAACCCTCAAATTCGGAATCTATTATATACACACTAATGTATGTACATGTGTATGTATGCATGTATCTACAGTTAATGAACATATGTATGTACTACATAAATATCTACTATATTAATTATTACTAAAGTCACCCACATACGACATGTTTTTCACACCCTAAATCTCAAATTTTACACTGTCGTGTAAAAAACACGAGCAGTGTCATCTAACAAAATTTCAATTAGAAAATATAATACTATTTTATACTTCTAAGTGGAGCGACTTTTTCTTTGGTATTGTAAACAAACCGAAACAAACAAAAAAAAACAAAAAAACAATGTGGCGCCAAATCTGCCAGCTGTTTCATACATGTACATGTACATAAATGAATTTACTACGTTTACTAAATCCACTAGTGTTTTTGGTTTTGTAGAGGTTGTTAGTTTAGTAAATTAAAAATTTATAAATTTTGTTGTTGTCAAGTTTTAAATTGATCAAGATTTACGAAATCTACAATATGTGCAAGGTCTACAATAGTACTTTAATACGAGGCGTGAAATCCGCTAGTACTTTAGTGATGCCGTCAAAAATGACGTGGCTTACATACGTGCATACATACATACATATGTAGTAAAAAAGAAGAAGATGAAGAGCAAAAAGACGTACATACATAAAACTAAAATGGAAACAAAACTTTTAATAGTGAACAAATTTATAAAATTAGCTTTCCACAATCACTTTTAGCCAAAAAATAAATTCTGATTTTCAAGTACTCATACATGGGCATGTATGTACATAGTATGTATGTATGTATCAGCTGTTGTAATAAACATGGCTGATGTCAGACGTAAATGTACATGAGCATTTGTGATCTGAAATTAAAAACCTCATGTAAATTGACCAACTTTGACGGACATGAAGAAAAACATCTGTCTTATAACACTTAAAAAACAAAATAAAACCAAAAACATGTCGTCTGTGGGTACCCTTCAACTGAAACTAAACATTTTGCTGTATTTAGAGTAGACGTTCGTCGGTTAAAATTTTGTTCGCGTCTTAAACTAGAAAATATCAATAAAAAGTGCGCAAGTACATACATACATATAGAGCCATAAAGGACCATGTTTTTGGATCTTTTTACTTGCTGGCAACCAAAGGCCAATGCAGTTAACCGGTTTTTGGTTACAGGCACCCGGCTTTTGATTATGTATATGTGCCTTTCTTCCAGGTTTTCCTTACATAGACTTTTTATTGCAAATAAAGTTGTTTTGTTTTTTTTTCGGACGCTGCTACATTTCTACATATAAAGTTCTTTCTGGCCAGATTTCAAGGTTGACAATAAAAATACATTCATAGACATACATACATATGCACACGTGTACATACATACATAAATATGTGTGTGTTTACACATACGTACATATAGTATATGTATTTATATATATATACGTTGAAATAGTTTATTTTGATTGCAAACAAAAATTGACTATTTCGTTCGTTAACAATTTTAAGTGGGTGCCGATGTGTGTGTGCGCGCTTGAGTTTAATTTTGTAACTCTTCTGGTGTAATTAAAATACACAAAGAAAGTGTGAAAATGTGCCCAGCAGACATTTTATATTGTGAAAACGTCACTCAAAAAAACGAATAGAACTTAGGAAAAGTTTCCAAAGTTTGCGTGAACTTTAGTTCAATTTTAATTTAAAAAAATGTAAATTTATAGGTACGTACAGGTATGTACATATGTACATATTTTAGTCTACAGCTTTCCTCTGGTGCTTGGGCTCCAGTTACATGTGATTTAAGTGAAACGCTATACAAAAAGTGTGTTGGATTTTTTTTTTTTTTTGATGAAAACAACACAACTCACGAAAACATTATAATCAGATATGTTTTTCGAAATTTTTTCTTATAAAATAAAGAAATATTTCACATGTACAGAGTTGCTAAAGTAATCAACTTATGAGCGCACTGCTGTCATGGCGTTTACTATACTTTAAACTAAACACCATATTTTGCTCAAATGTTTGCTGGGCTATAAAGCACTTCAACAAGCAAAAGGGAAACATGAACGTTTTGCTGCTTTAACTTGAAATTTTGCGTTGTCATTTTTATTCTGTTCTTTCGAATTACATTTTAGAATTTTATTAATTTTTTTTTTTAATAATGAAACCTTCAAAGTTTAATGTGCTGATAGCTCAAAAATATAAAAAACAAAAATAAACTATTCATAATAAAATATTAAAAGAGGAAAACAAGAGAAAAAAATTGTCTACGTTTTACAAAAGCAATTTTTTAAATCTTTCGTTACTGCCAAATAGTAAAACTTGGCTTAAAAATGGAAATCTTTCAAGTCCCTTTGCGATTCTTTGTCTGTTTGGCAGGTACATCTTCGTCGACGTTTTGAATCGAGGGATGTGGGAAGGACTCCAAAGATTAATTTGATATATGTACATGTGTACATGCATACATACATAATTGTAATAAACTTTAACCTTGACAATATATGTACATATCGCTAACTGAAACTTAGTACCACGACAATATGTAATTGCTTTCTTGATTGATTACGATGCATTTTCTCTGCCGTTTGATACAAATTAGACATGTTAAAAGCGAAAATCGAAAAAACCTCGCTACAAGTACAAATTTCATAATATGTTATAGTTTTGTTTCTACTGTAAAATAGGAAAAATGGTAGTTACGTGGTTTTGCATTTCGGCTGTGGTATTTGGCTAACTATGGGAAGTATTGAACCTTTTAAAACTTGCCCACTGTTGGAGATGCTCTTGGAAAATTATAACCGAAAAAAGAAGCAGAATTGGCGAAAATATTAATTTTTCTCATATTGGGAGGACTGCCGCAAATAAGAACGTGATAAGCAAAATACATCCATGTGTTCAGTAAATCAATCTGAAGCAGTACTTTTCAGTCAGCCAAAACTGTAACTATAAAATGGGAAAAATTTTTACCCAGTATCAGAAGAGTATATCCTCAAGCTAAGATATCTTCTGCATATGTACATACATAATATCGCCTATTGTGTCGTTGTCCATGTTTATGATCAAGGCTGTCAGCTTTGGCGATTTTGAAACTTCTTAGCCACTTATAGATTTTCTCAAACGAAATTTTCTACTGAATTTGAAGAAAATGCTTCTTGAAATTCAGAAATTCAGTTTTATATTAACAACGAATGTCTAAAAAAAAGGTACGCCTATCATGTCTTATAAGCCCTGCTTACAGTTTTAAATTACACCAGCAAAGTATAGTTCACAATGACGCAACAATTCCAAATCCACACGCTGAATACCATTATTGTAATAGGAACTAGTTTCTCTTGCTCTCAGCTCGGGTACGTAGGTTTACTTCCCCTGCAAAAAGTTGTATTTAAAAAACACATGCTTGCATATTTTTATGTTTGTCATAACTTTACTATCCATTATGGGTCTAGTCCGGTTTTTGCTGTGTTATGCAGTGCAGTTTTTAGTTATTTCCGCAGTTTTAAACGCGACGAGTACCGGCTAAGACGTCTTTCAGGGCGTTTCGCGCTTTTTGGCAAGAGAGAAAAAAAATTAATTAAATATTGTAATTTATTATGAACTGTGAGTATTTAGAGCGGTTTACAGAAGTCTACAAGTTCTTGGTGTGTTGGTTTGCTGTATGTATGAAGGCAATTAAAATATAAATTAAAATCTGTACAAACATTTACTGCTATTACGTACAACATTCTGTACAAACATTTACTGCGATTACTCGCGTTGCCATTAATGTTTATTTTTAAGTCATAAGCGATGCCAATTAAGTGTCGTTTTTGAATTGAAAATCAATCAATGGAATTTTCTTGACAATGAAACATCTCAAAATTAATTACTAATAATTTACAAATTAGAGTATTAATTGTTTGAAATGATGGGAAAATTTACTATAATTAATTATGGGCTTATGTATAAAAATGCGGTTATAAAAGTTCCTAAGATTTATTTGTCAGTTGCTGTTACAACGAAAATATTTAGTATTCATCAACTGCAATTAAAACGATAATTAAACGTGAATTCTCTTAATTTCTTATTTTCATTAAAAAGGGAATTAGAGAAAAAAAACCTATTCGTACATTCACGCAAGACAAAATAACTTTTGAATAAAACATATTAGAAACTTTCATGCTAAAAGTCAAAAATTGTTAACGTAGAAAAAGGGCAAGTACTAAAAATTATCTGTCTGCCATAAGGCAAAAGTTTGCTAAAAGTCAAAAATTGTTAACGTAGAAAAAGGGCAAGTACTAAAAATTATCTATTTGCCATAATGCAACTGCCAAGACGTCGTAAGCGAAGCCAAGTAGATCACTGGTTTTCTGACTTCCACCCACAAATATTTTTTTACCTAAAAAAAAAGCCTTTAATTTTTTCTTTCTATTTTTTTTTAATGAGTTTTTGTTTTATTTTCATTACATAAATTTTGTTAAAACGAATTCATGATAGATAGAATCGCCTATACGAAAACAAAAAGAAGTGAATGTTCGCGTAATGTCGCTCTTGGCCTGGTGACAGCCAACAGAGACTAAATCATAAAAAATAGTCAGCTGCGTTCCCAACTTCATCTGCTTTGAAGTCACTTTGCAATAACTTTTATAACATCTAACCTGTTAACTTATTATAATGTATTTACTTTTGTTATAATTAATAAATTAAATAAATTCATAAAAAAAACAAATTAATTTATTAAATACATAAATGCATAAGTAAATTATTAAAATAAATTGCAAATGGAAATAAAAAGTTAAAAAAAAAAAAACTTTCCGCCCGACAAAATGCTGACAAATTTACGACTTCTTAGTATTTGGCAGACAAATGATATCGTCACACTGGGCAACAAAACTTTATACGTATTTTCGCTTCCAAACACCTTAAAATACTAATATAGACTTTAAGAATGTAATAATAGTTTTGCTGTCTTCAGCATATGTACGTTCGTATGTATGTGTGTATGTATGTATGTGTGTATGTATGTATGTGTGTATGTATGTATGTATCCAGCACAAACCTCTTTGTTTTCCATATGTACGTATGGACGTACATATGTTTTTATTATTTGTGTAAACATTTTTACAATGTTTTCGTAGGCGGGCTGTTTTTTTTTTAATGAAATGTTTTGAATTAAAGACCCTAAACTAAACGAATTCGATGCTTCAAAAGAAAAAAAAAAACAAAACAAAACCGAAAGAAAATTTTATATGTATGTATGTACGTATGTATGTATGTACGTATGTACGTATGTATGTATGAAAATGTCATTGGCTGCAACAAAACCAACAACAAACAATAAGTTTTTTCTCCAAACAGGCGGCATGTGTTGCAGGTGAATGACTCCAGCACACGTTTATATGCTTAAAATAAATCGTTTCTTGTAGTGTTTCTCAAACTACATTGATGATTGCATTGAAGCTGCTTTTCTTAAATATTTAAACTAAATAGAAATTTAACATATATTTTTGTTAAGTGACTGGAACAATGTGAAAAATAATAATAAACGTTATGCGGCAACAAAATACATAAATTATTATGGAAAACATACTAATGTTGCCACACACTGTCTTTTCTTTGCGTTTATAGACGAAGAGGGGCTGAAATTAGATGTGACAGTCGATGCCACTATAAGGTATTTTTACCATACATACAGTCCAGCTGTGAGAGTCTCTGTCATAACTGTAAATAAAAGACTTTTGTAGTGGTATTGCCTCAAATTACTTAGACCAATGTTGGACGTTGATGAGTTGTGGTGCAGCGACCACGAAGCAGCTTAATGTCACCCCTCCTTTTGATCACAAATTAAAAAACAAACCTGAACACCAGATTTAGCTACATAAATAAAAGTTTTATAATTTTTAGTTATTACGTGTTCAATTTTGATCAAGTGTTATTTTAACTGTAGTCCATGACAGCAGAAAGAATACTTTAATTGAATCAATTAATGTCTCTAGGTATTGTTTTCAAAAGATTACTAACTTGGACGTTATGTTTTTCCCGCATAGAATTTGATCATTTGCCATGTCTGTGGTTGTGTCTAGAATGTTATGGCCGCCTGACCAGAACCCGGTTATGGGCAGAAAAAAAGGCGGAAATAGTGTGTTTTTAATGCTGTTTTGCAGAGATGAGCATTTCAGAATTTACGTGCTGATGTTCGGGCCGTTCAGTGGCCAGTGCGCAAACCTTCGACAATGTACAGTCAAACATCAATTAACCCAACATAACGTTTTTTTATGTTCTATCCTGTATTAGTATGGAGTTGTTTGTTGGGTTATTGAGTGCTTGTATTTACATATGTAGGCATTATTGTGCGTTTTTTTACATTATTGTTTTCATTTAAATGTAAGGAATTTTGGCTACTGTGTTTTCATTCGAGTCTTTAGTAGGAATCGCACTTACAACCTTTGGACTGTTGGTCGAACATTCTACCAACTCGTACAGCCAAGTTATGCTTAACAAAATTTATGGAGGCTTATTTAGTTTTATTTCATAGTTCTATTTACATATTTAATGGCTCGACTTGATCGTAGCCCCTCTTTCTTAGTCTAATCCAATAAACATCAGTTTCCTACTGAACAATAAAGTTCAAAGAAACTTTAAATATGCAGCGGCTGTTCAGCTCGTTGGCCCAATTACGCATAAAATACAACCGATAATGACTTTGAATTGCAACTTATGTATGTACGATTATGTGTTTAAAATCTTATACGTAAAACAAAGTTTAATGAAAAATAAATCAAACAAGAATTGACACGTGTTTACAAAGTGACCGTGAAAATAGTTGCCAACAGCCAACATGATGCAGATTTTCCTACATACATACATATCGCACCCTAAATACAAAAGGGGCACAACTCAAAATACTAAAATTTTCAGGAGAGACAAAAAACTGTTTATGTTTAGTTCGTCGTGCAGAAGCAACACACTTAACATAACTGCGTTTTTCCAGTTAAAGAAGATAGTGATGTGGAAGAAATTTTTGCAGTAGTTAGAGATGTGTGCTCTGAATTAATTTATGGAAAAAAGTCAGTTTTGGAAAATTTCGAGTTGTGCCACTTTTGTATTTAGGGTGCGATATGTAAATACTTACACATATACATACATACTTTTGTACGTAAATGCCAAAAATGGCACCACATTATTAAGTCAGATCAGATAATTATTTTCGCTGGTAATTGAGAAACAGAGCGGCAGCGATTGCGGCCGCTGCGGGCTTGTCAATTTAAATTCATGTAGTTGTCCAGCCAAGTGCAAAGTTCATTATTGATAACTAAATTCAATTTATTGTAAAAAAAAAAAACAAAACACATTTTGCGACGAATAGTTTTTTCATGTTTTCGCTGCTAATACTAATTTTGTTTTTCATTTAATTCCAAGAACTGGGAATCAATTATAATTTCAAATAAAGATGTAATTTTACGTGCTTGCGACAGACATTGTTTGCCTGATCTGACAAGATATTGCAACAGTTCTTTGGTCAGCTTGAGTTATCTTGGTTATAAAATCTATTCGTAAATTAACTATTTAAAATAAAATTCTTTTTGTATGCCACAGTGCCACAGCAGCAACGATATTTTAAATATTCAAACATATCAAGTGTTTATATTTAGCGGGAAAAAGGTGCTGAATAATAACTTTATGCCAGGACTGCAATTTCGGATATGTAATACTATTTTTCAACTTTAATTGATTTCAAAGCGAAATGTAGTTCATGCAGGACTTGTAGCTAAATTTAGCACACTTTGACAAGGTTGCACGTGCGGTACTGAGATTGGTTGTGCTGTTCTTCATTTTGCATTAAAATATACAGCGCTGCATAAATAAAACTTGACAGTTTGTCAGATGACAATTAAAAGTGCTAGACTTTCAGTCTGTACAAAATCTATTATATTTAGTTGATTTATTATATTTATAAAACAAAGATAAATCGATGCAAACCGTATATATAATGTTAGTAAAATATATAGATTTTGAATTAGATTTGAATAGAAATCTACTAGATTTCGCCTGTTTGGTTTATTTATGGCTACATTTATTATGGTGTATTTATGCCGATAAGTTGACAGCACTGCGGTAGCTGACAATTTTTGCAACTATTAAGTTCCAACCAACCTGTTCGTACAAGTGCCGACAAGTTGTCAGCACTGCTATCGGATATGGAACCTGCTTATTTGATCTTGTTTTAGATGTAGTTAAGCGAACGAACGAACAGATTCGATATCTGTAAACTGGCACTAAATATTTCTGACATCATTAGCCACCGAGGCCATCAGCTGTTATTTTTGACATTTAGTTCCTGTGCAGAGGCTTCATCTTCAGCTTTTTTGAGCCAGTAGGAGATAAGGAAGGAAAGATCGGTAATTGGTACAGAATTGTTTGTACTGGGAGACTAGTTCGACTTAAGTATAATGTACATGAAGTTAGCTGCAGGCTAATGTGTTTGATATATCTTGTCAATATTTGTTTCGCTGCTAAAAAAAAGAGTTCTTTTTATGGTAGAATTATGGATAGTGACAAAGAAAGGATAATGTGGAAAAGCCAAGACTATTTTCAACTGCATATATACAAACCCTGTTATACTTATTGATAAAATCAATAAACAAAAAATACATACTACATACATACATGCATAGTTAAATAAAATAGAGTGTTAACAAATTTCGAATTTGACAGCAAAGCAAAACGAAAATTGATGAAACCGATTTGTTTGTACGAACCCAAAGGCAAGACATTGATTAACAGCAGTGTCTGAGCCGGGACTTACAATATAATTACAATATACATATAAAATAACGACGAAACAAGTTTGTGTGCTCACAAGTGCGTAAACAAAAAACGTCGTTCTGTTTTCGTACTACAAGTCATGCGGCTGAGCTTCTGACTTGCTGGAATAATATGTTTTGAAATTAAAAAAAAAAAAAAAATATACATAAAAATTAACTATACGAATGACATTTTAGAGAGCCTCATTAAATTTAACCTTAACTTTGAAAATAATGACGAGTCTTAACTGAACAGTTTTGAATTCAAAAACAAACACTAATTGCTTCTGAACAGTTCGGACAATTTTTTACAGTTTATTTTTAATAGTTAACTGAGCATGAAACAAATTATAATAATAGCGAGTTGTTGAAACACAGACCCTAAAAATACTCGAAACATAAAAAATGTTTAAATTAAAATAAAAGTAAACATTTTTTTTTTTTTTTGGTTTTTGTTGAATAGAACTAAAACAACACGTAGAGAAATGTCAAAATTAAATCACTAGCACAAACTCAAGATGAGTTAAAACGACGTTTCCGTTCACTTTAAATTGTCGTATCGATGACATGAATAATTTTTTGTAGAGTTTCGCTCTACGAGTGCAACATCGCACTAGAGCTTCAATCTGTGTTTAAAATTGCTTGCGAAAATTTATCTAACAAAACTTCACGTCTCAGCTGACTACTTTTTTAGGGATTCGCTCAGATTTCAACAGTTCAGTAGTACCACTCTCTCCCCAACTTATTGCAACGATAATTGTCTGGTTAAAAAAAAAAGTTAACACCCATCAATCAATGATTTTGCGCTTCGCCAATCTATTTTAACACTAACAGAATTCGTTTAACGAAGTTAACACTAACATTAACACTTTTCAACACTATTCGCCGTCGTTTAAAATCAACTGTTTTCATAAGCCGATCGACAGGCATTAGTAATTAATTAATTTGCGTTAGAATAATTTTGAAACAAATTTAAAAACTTATACTTCTTCTTTTGGCAACAATGTTGTTGGACATTCTACGATCGAAAATATTCTCAAATATTTATTATGTATATTAAAAATCTAAAATCGTTTTACTTCCACATCTCGTACAAAATAAACGGAGTGGAATTCGCCAGCTCACTTGCTATAAATTGGCTTTGACTAGTACTTTTTTCTAAAAAAAAAAACCTATGAAAAGTACCTACCAACTTTTCCTTTTCTTGTTCCACTGGCGATAAGGGGATTAAAAATTCTTATTTAAAGAGACGTCATCGTGGTCCCAATCAAATCAGCGTCCAAGAAAAAATGTCGCTGGCGCATTCCTGGTCGACAGCAACTAGTTTTTCCTGACTGTCAGTTGACACTTCGCAGGTCTAAGAGATAGAAAGAACAATCAATTGTTGCAGACAACGACTAAGTTTTTACATCAATTTTGTGTGACTTCGCTCACGACTTTGGAAATAAGAGCGAAAATATGGACTTTGTTTACAATTGCAAAACAATGTGCGATGCTTCTGATAGAAACCCTTTTCAAATTATGTAAATTGGGGAGATGGGCTGCGTCAAAGTTTTTGCATGGACTAATTAATTGCTGCTCAGCATTTTCTGCAGTTTTGAACTGAGTACGAGTTTTTATCTTAAGATCCTATAATTCTGCTTTGTTGCCAATGAAAAGCTGTTCAATCGGCTGCGTTTAAAATGTTAGTGTTGCGGCGCCACGTATTCAGGACTAGTTACTTCTGGTGTTGTACTGCTTAGCTTTGGGAATGATACTCAAATTTGTATATCACATCGAATGGGTCTTTAAAAAAAAACGTTTGTTTTAGATCAAATGAATATGTTGTAAGATCCATGGCATAATAATCAGTGAGGCAGCCATATAAGTTTGATCTTAAAAAAAGGAATTCGAATAAATCTGGCATTCAATATAATATATTTGGTACAGCTGCTTCCATAATGCAAACTCAAACCTTAAGTTCATCTTAAACTTTGTGCGTGTTGTTACCAAAATTGTTTTCTATTTGCGATTGATTGATTAGCAATTTGCGATTCAATTCCTTGAGACGTCTGTCTGTCGCCGACATTTGAGCTGCAGACAAGCAAACTAAAATGTAACTCATAATTTATATAATTTTAATGCTTTCGAATTGCTTCTCTTACAGTCTTTTCATAGTTGTATTATTGCTTGACTTTTTTCCTCATTTCTGCCAATAAAACTTATTTAACAAGGTTAAGGAAAACATTTCAGCTACTAATTGTATTCCCCTTAACCCAGATATACAAAAATATACAATCATGCAAATTGTTGCAAAGAAAAATAAGTACAATAAGTAAGTAGGAAACTGAAAAATGTTGCAACATCATTTCATGAACGCTTTAACGTTAAAAAGCATTTGATGTTTCTGAAAAAATTCCAACGCTCCAGAAAGTGAAATTCTAGTTCTCATCTCTACTTGGCCGCGAGCTGTTAATTTGAACGGTAGCAGGTCTGTTAAAGTTGCTGCAGCTGATATTACTCGTACCTGCCCTTGGGGAAAGTATGCAAAGGCGAAACTACATTTACTCGTGCAAGCGACACATTTTCCAGCATGACATTATTGTTGGCTGCTCTGGGGCTTTCTCATCCCTGTAACTAGCATAATTTCCTAGATGTCCACTTGTTAAGTATATGGGGCTTTCTCATCCCTGCCACCAAAACAATTGCCAGACAGCTCAGAAGCCGCAACATTTGAGATTGATGGACAGATGTCCTTCAAAAACGTTAGTGCGCCAGCACTTCCCCTTCCTTGCTGATGCACGACACCAACAACTCGAACACCACTAGTCACTAATATGTTCATAAAACAGGAATCAGCAACATTTTCTTAAGGCCATTAGAGCTCTAAGCACAGCCAAAACGAGTTCAGAATGTCTCTAGCAAACTTCCTACCGACAACATATTCAGGCATGCCTTCAGTTTAGGCTGCCAAGCTATTCGAGGCAACGATATGCATTTTCATACTGCAGAAAGCAGAGACAGCTGATTCAATTTATTGTTGTGCTCATTTCTAAAAAAAAGGATGGTAAAATATGGAGGCCTTTTGCTGTTGCGCATTCACTGCGCTGCTCATCAGTGCCCAATTGATCTACCAACTTCAGTTCATTACATTGTTGGTAGATCAATAAGATCTTAAGTAATTCAAAATTAAGTACGACCAATTCCCAAATAATATTAAGCTAAAGAGAAAATAGCAAATTATATGTGGCACTACAAATTTTTTAAACATCTCTACCCCGGCAACTCAAAAAGTAAAACACTTTCAGAACAATTAACAGTTTACAATCGATCTTAAACCAAAAACCAAAAGAAATTGTGGCTAAACAAAACTGTCGTCATATTTGTTCGATGTCAATATTATAGTTTGTTCTTTTTGTTAATCAAAATATTAATTACAAAGATTATTTTACCTAAACTTATAATTTCATTTTCCATTTTCCATTTTCTTTTCAGTTTATGTACAAAATTTAGTTTGTAAAAAAAGAAAAAAAAAATGATTGCCTAAGAGTCACGACTTATGAACACTGAAATCGACAAAAGATTTGACTATATAAATTGTTAAACGAAATCTTCTGCGCATTAAGAAAGGAGGAAATTAAACACATTCGACATGGAATTGCAATTAGAAAGTTCAAAAATGTTGAAAAGCGGCAGCGCCGTACGCAATATAGACATTGAATTTACGGATCTCAGCTATCGGGTCAAAGTGCTAAAGCAGAAAGGTAAGTGTCAGCGATAAATGAGTGACAAATTTATATTTTCAAATTAATCTATTGTCATTGGCTAATAATAGAATGCAAATTGTTTTAGTCTCCAACTGCTTTGAAAATCATAATAAATTTCATTTAAAGGACGATTTGTTAAAGCAAAGTTTCAGACATAAACCGGCATTATGGTTGGAAATTCGACAGCGGCAGTTTGTTGTAGTTTGGTGAAACGCCTATAGCCTATTTGTAGGCAAATTGCCAGATCCGGCCACACAGGCCCACATCTTAAAGGAGGGCGGATTAACTTGTAAAACGTTCTAATTAATGTGTTTGCACAAGTTATTAGTTTTTTTTTTTTTTTTTTAATAATTCTTGTTCATGATAGATGACACTTAATTCAACAAATGACTAATCAATTTCAAGTCAGTGAAGCGTGCGAAATTTTAATATATTCATTGTGATTAAATAAGCAAATATAGTCGCATTTGCAACTATTTTTGTTTGCTAATTATATATTCTGTTTAAGTATCAAAATAAATAAATGAAAAAATAGAACATTTAGAGACCAATAATAGTTGTACGCCAGTAGGCTAATATTTACGGCTGAAAAAAACTGAATGTGAGAAGTTCCATAGCAAAGTAGCATGGCGTGACAAAAGCAAATTAGAACTTGTTTTTATATAAATGTGCTATAGATATATGTAATGTCATTATTAGCAGACCGCTCAATCGGTTTTTGAGCTGGTAAAATATGTATATGAAGAAGGTTTTACTATTTTGCAAGCCTGACTTCGAAACATTAATAAAACGCGCTGAAAAGTGATTTGCATATAAAAATCATATTTGATTTTTTGCATTAATATTTTCGAGAGAAGTGTACGAACTATGTATGGCAACGTTCAAGTGTGGTCCAAATTTCAATGTCTCTAGCGCACAGATCCGCTTTAATTTAAGCAATGACTTCTGGTATGTTCGCGATTTCTGAAAACCGCAAAAGAAAAAGTCTATATAAATGTCAAATCGTACCATTTTAGTCAGCAATTCACGTTAACTGTGCCAGAGATAAATATAACCTCAAATGTACATCGTGGTGTCAGCTGTTGTTTCACGTGACGGTCAGCCTTCTCCTTCGGTTTGAACCGAAACAAACCGCTAATCATTATTCTGCTCTCCTGCATACTTTTCTGGACCGCAGTGATGTTTTCGTTGGATCTGGTGTTCCTCTGCAGCGTGGTCATTGCCTTATTGCTTGCCCAACCGGTCGTATCGAATACGACCACCCAGCGACGGAGAGTCGACTGTGATGGGCCACCACGTCCGCCGTAAAATGGACGCATCGTGCCCAAAATTTGCACTAACGAACAACCATTTTTTTGTAATAACATTGAAAAAAAAAATTATACTAAAACTTAATTGGGTGCAGAATGTAATACATAGAAGTAAATATTTGGGTGTGTGGACTATCTTGGAAGTTCGTGTTATATACAATGTGAGACCAACAAACGTGTGTGCAACAATACAAATACAGAAGGCATTTTGTTTGTGTGAAAAATGTACTTATGCCAAAAAAAAGTGTGGTTGGAAATGATGTTGTTGGCGTCTAATTAATGTGTAGGGCACTTTTAAATTTAATATTTTAATTTAAATTTATTGATTTCTATTCCTGTTACATGCATATTTCAACTTTGGGCGGGGAATTTTTTTCTTTCGAAATTATCTATCAAAAACGTTCTATAGTCTCGCATATTTTGCATGATGGCGCGCAACAAAAAGTTCACAAATTTTCACATACTCGTGAACTGTTGTAGGCTATAAACAATGTAGGTCCCATGGGCGTTTAGAGATACTGGATAAATGTCTACATGTCTGTAGATATACGTAGAGATCCGGCACCACATGTGCAAACAGTATTTAATGATATTTTTCTGTGTCAGAAATATCTGCAAAACATATATGAAAATGCAGCTAAAATAAAAATATAATTAGTTGGAAAAAAAAAACACATTTCTTAAGGCGTCAACTGGGAATTATTCGTCAGTGTGGCTGCTCCCATTTGATTGTTTGCAGTACAAACGCTCTTGAAAACAGGCGTTTACAAAACCGGGTGTGGAATGTGTTTGTTTTAATACCTTTTTTAAAGTCAAGAATTTCTGTTTTTCTGTAATTTTTTGTTTGTTTACAAGTTGTATACGATTTACTGTCTGTCATTCAATATTTATATTGTTCTTCAGTATCCGTTTCAGCGTTTTAACTAATAAGCTGTAGCGCAAATTTAATAATTGGTTGTAAATCAAACTCTCTTTAATGATTTGTGTGTTGACACAAGCCCTCAATAAGCTAAAATCAGTTTTAGCTTAAAGCACTACAAATTTGAAGCATGTTGCTGACTTGGAGTTTTTGTTGCTTGTTAAGCAAAAAACTGACTAATATTCAATTAGAGAGGCTTAAGTTTATTAAATGGTGACTTAAATTAAAGTATTTATTTCCTACTAAGAAGAGATTTAAAGACTATAAAACAATTAAATGAAACATTCCAAATAAATGTGGTGGGCGGTCAGAGAGATATTGAGAGAGAGAGAGAGAGAGAAATACACTCAGAAAAAAATATCACAAAATTAATGCAATGTCGAGAACGGCTTATTTTTAACCAGTCCAGGTTGGATTATGTTGTGCCCATAATTTTGCCCCATCAAACGCTGCTGCCGGATCATCCACTTGAGAAATTGAGAACACCAGAGACGAAAGGCAGGGAAAATCTGGAAAGTACATGTTATTGCAGGTTTATAGCAGCATTGCATTTAATCCATATAGTGGTTTATCGCACTTATATTAAATAAATACCTTATGGAATTGTGTTTAATAGTAATTGGTAGACTTGGTGCAAGTTTTTCTTTTGAACAAAACCAATAGGCTTCGGCAGAAAAGTGTCGTTTGGGGGGAAAAAAAAACTCTTCTTCACAGCTTAAGTCTAAACGTTCACTTAATACGTTGTCGCGCCATCGCTTTCTAAGCCGGCATTTTTTTTTAACCTTCGTCAGCACTTATTAATGCTTAGGACTTTTTGCACCGCAAGAAATATAATATGTCCGCTTTAATTATTTTTATTAAAACTTAAAGTAGAAACAAAATAATAACGAAGGCAATTAAATTCATCAAAAACGCTATAAATGAAATATGTAGTAGTCAGCGGCCATGCAGCTCATGGAGCCAGCCAAAGCTAATTCTGGTTTTTCAGCGGATGCATAAAACATTGCGACGTTCAAAAAGCTGTGTTCGGCCTGAAAAACATATACAGAATTCATTAAAACAACTGAGTGTTGTTCACATACATAAATGTCATACAAGTCTCTTTTACCTGAAAAATGTTAGACGTTGGCATCACTGCGCGGCACATAAAATAAACCAGTTTCGATCTGTTGTTTTAAAAAAGGAGCTGTTTAAAGTCTAAAAGATTGACTTTCCGATGCTATTCTATGCCACAAGAATCGTTCGCTTATAAATGTGAGACCCTAAATGAGAAAACGAAAATGAAAAACAAAACAGTTCCGATCTGATTCGAAAATCGAATGATTTATTTTAAGACTTCAAGCAATAAACCAGATTTTTGGATTTTACTCTTTGCCATTCATTAGAATTTTATGATGACATATAATTTCCTTTTAATTGTGTTGTAACTCAATTAAATAAGAGCTGATTAAAAATGTATTCCGCACACTTCGGTTTATTCAAATGCGAGACAAAGCAATTAATATAAATTCAATGAAATCTACAAATAGACAGTTGGACAATGAGCGTCAAAAGTTTATTCAACTTTTATTTGCAAATACTAGTTTATAAAAATGTTGAACGTGCTATTTTGTTGGCCATCGTCAACTGGACGAAAAAGAAAGATGTAAAAGGTGTTAAATAAGTTTTTCGGTCTCGTTTGTCTATTTTTTTTTTTTTTTTGAGTTTGACAGCTTTTTGGCTCTTGAAAACATTATTTTTAGACTTTTTGTAAGACAAAACCAAAACAGATGGCCTAAGAAGAAAACTGCATTGGCTGCTACCATTTGTGATACTTCTGGTGCCGAGTTCATATAAGGCTCAGCTTTTACCAGAATCCCTTAAATTAACAGCTCAAAAGCTGAAAGACTTGCCAGAACTTCGGAAGATGAAACTGGTGTGGTACCACCAGCACCCGCTTAATTGAAACCATAATTTAGTTTTTTTTTATTAAATAAATGTTATGGATTTCGCTAATTTGTTGTAATCAATTAAAAAATACCGGGTTTTTTTCATTCCGATTGTGTCGCAAATCCTTTTGGTCTGCTGAAAAGAGATACAAATCAGTTACGGGACATCAACGTGTGGCCATAAATGTTTGATCTTTCCCCTGCCTTGTCACTACAGTACACTTTTTATTCCTGACAATGATCCAGTTCGTTGTTATCTTCGGTGCGTTGACCATGAGGAGCATCGGTGTCTCACGCCAATTGCCCCGAACGTGACATATTCGCTGGATTACTGTAAAATAATTGAAATTAGCCCGAAGTTCGCATTCATTAAGAGACAATTAATGCATACAGATACTCGCATATTACATAGTAGCTGGGGTTAAGGGTGAGCGTTTTGTAGATGGTCTCCCTTCACAACTTGTACATAAATACTTCATGTTCATCGCGAAACAAATAATATTAATAGTTGAATAAATTGAAATTAGCATATCGCTCGCTTTAGTCATTTAAATGCAATTCTAATCCTTCTGAATATTTATTAATTTGCAAACATGTTTTTGTGATGACTTGATTAATTGCTGTAATTTTTAAAATCTTTGAGAAACTTATCGCTTTAATTAATTCTTTTTAAATGTTTCTCATTGCTGTAGTATACACGATGTGCCGGATGGTAAATGGCAGGTTTAATACAGTGAATTCTGGGCGGTGGAGACCACAAAAAATAATAATAATAAGATTTCAGCACAGAAAAAAAGATTTCAAATATTGTTGTGGCAACAATACTTAGTTTTGTGTAACAATGCGTATTGTCAAGGGACAATATACTTATTCTTTTGTTGCCCGCCTACAAATGTTGCAGCATGCAGGTGACGAGAATTCTTCCGAGTTTTTGGGCTATAACAGTCTTTACGATACACAACCATAAAATGTTCATACGGTGAACTCATGCAAGCACCTGCAACAACTCTGTGTTCACACAATAAAACAGGAATTTTTGGTCAGTTGGGTTGTATTAAGATCTTCAACAGAAAGTTTATCAAGCAGTTTATACATATATTTCTTGTTTTCTGGTCTGATAAAATTCGACGTTAATAGAAATTTGGTCGGAAAAAATATTGATAAAAATCAAAAAATACAATATGTTTGTATGTAAAAATATATTTATGCAAGTCTTTTAATGTATGAATAATAATGAAGCCATTCGCTTGTCAAAGAACCGGCCCGTTTCTTTCAGTGAGAGTATATCTGCTGTGTTCCAGTGCCAAACATTCAATCGAAGTGTTGGCAAGTTCTGTTCTGCCAGTGTTCTTTGTCCCAGTGCCACACATTTACTCATGTGACTCCTTCCCTTGATGGCCGAATCTGCTGGTGTCGGTTTGTTTTATGATCATTTTATATAAATGCTGTTGAGCCTGTTGTGATACTCCAGTACAGTCAAGTGGAGCTGACCAGGGCCCTGACTACTGATCGACTATTCGAGAGTATTTCCCCTTTCGCATAGATTTTCCCTACAGTTTGCATACATACATACATATATAGTAACTCGTGTAGCGTGTTCTTTGGGGAGAGCAAGAGATTCCCAAATCATTATCTATCACTAGATCTGGCAGTTGGCAGACGCACAACTGACTCCATTTTTCGTACTGGCAAGAAAATAAGAACATCTCCTGTTAATTTTTATTTGATCTGGACTTCAGAACTTTGATCTGTGACAGTAACAGTGTCTCTGAGTAACATTTGGAAATATATATGAGATGATGATTCATTAAAGTTTTGTGTTTCCGCAGAAATAATTCGCCTGTTATAATATGACTCAACCTTCCTTTGTGTTTCCTGCTCGCAGTTAATTTGTTTTTGGACGACGGATAAATTCTGTCAAGCCAATATTTATTTTATGATAGAAACTGTGATGTATATACCCGTCAGTCGATGCTGGGTAATTAAATAATTTTATGCCCAATTAAAAAAATTACTCTTTTTTGTTTGTTTTTTATTATTTTACTATTATAAAATAATTTTTTTACTTAATATTTTAATGAGCTTAAAAAAAAAAACAAAAAATCTACTTATTGCATCACAGTTTTTATTTATTTAATTTTGTCAAATCAATAATAAATTTAATTAGACTATAGATGTAAAATACACTTAGACACTTTATGTGTGAAAATAACTTATTTTCTATTGTATAATGATTAGATTTTTTTTTTTCTATTCATATAAAATATTTCTCGTTTCAATTTCCTCCATGCCCACGTCAATCCATCAGTCAGGCAGTCAGTCAGTCAAGCTTTTGAGTTAATCATATTCACTTGCGGATTTTATTAGAACTTTTCAGAGCCAGTCACAGTTGCAATTAAATAAATATTTGCAAAACATAAAGAAGTGACTTTAAAGAAAACAAGTTATGGGGCCACTAGATTGCTGATAAGCCACTTGGATTTGGGTTGCTGACTTATATTACATTTTAATTGAAACATGAATGAGTTTACAAGTGGCACAAACGTTGCTGGAACGACATACATACACACATATATGTATATATTTGACTTGCAATTGGCGGCTGATTCATCAGTTATCTGCAAATTATTTTTAATAATTTTATGCAAATATGTTTGTTAATTGTTCCCGCCTTCCATTAGTTCCTGGTTATGTTTTGCATGCGATTGAACTCTCATCAGTCTCATGAGAAATATATATAAAATATATTTAAAATGAAGCAAATCGATTCTGCCACGTTTCGAAATATTCGAATGCAATATGTTTTATGCAACACACACTGCCTTTCATAGACAGGAGTTGCTCTACTCTAGTGTGACCAAAAGTGAAATATTCTAGTTTGGCTGTGTCCACAGCCATCCGACTGTGAAAAAAATCTGCTTCAATGCTGATACGAACGATGCAAAAATTTGTTGTTAATGCGTTAACCAAATCCCTAGGAAGGGACAATGCACACCTTTGGTTCCACAGGACACCAACAGCAAGCCCCGGATTGCCTTATAGAAACATAACTCTCCTGATGATGTGTAGTCCAGTGCAAATCCGCATTTTCGGGGATCCATATATCTGCGAGCTGTTGCTGTCCGCTGTTTTAGTAAACAACTAAAAGGTATTGCCGGGACCTTCTCTAATGCGGGGGGAACTGCTACCAGCAGGCGGTATTAAATAGCTTCATCTATCCGTGCAATTGGTCCACCACAAGGTTAAACCTAAAACAGGTTCGTGCCTGCTATGAGCGATAGCGGAAATTAGCGAGCAAGGCGAATTCATAGCAGGTGAACCCCTTAATGGAAAAACGGAACGCTGCGAAATCGATAAATACATGAAAACAAAAAACTAAAATACTTTCGCAAAATTGTTCATTCTAAGTCTGTAATTGATTGAGTTGCCCGCCTGGACGAGACCAAAAAATATGCTAAAATCTTATAACGATTAAAATCTCTTTAAAATTAAGGTAACATCTTCATTCTGGCGTCGCTGAGCTTATCTACTACAATATGAATTCGCCGTATGGGATAAATCCCTTCGTGGAAGGGCAGAAATTTAAATTTTGCTCTTTGGCGAATAATAATAAAAAAGTTATCAACTGTTGTTGTGTCAATTTCACTTGCCACAAGTTCGGCCTGCAGAAGTGTGGAATTCCCCTTAAAACTTGGGGTACGAAGAAAGACAGTCCGGAAAATTTCACAAAAGTACCGCTCCTGCTTAGAAACTAGGAAGTAACTGTAAACACACATTTTTCTTAAGTGGCGTGTTTCACGCAATTACCTGTAACAGCGACAAAATATTTTATTTCGCAATCAAACAATGCATTCATTCTATTTAAATTTATACGCCTTTAAAAAAATATAGATATAGAAAAATGGTATCGTGCATAAATTTGTTGAATTAACATTTGATGAAAAATACAATTTAGGTTGAGTTGTTAATAGTTTCAGGGCTTAAGTTATTTCTATATTCTATACTTTGTACTTTTAGTTTGTTTTCCAATAGACTTGAACTAACAAGTTCGGTTCTGTTTCGTTTTTTTCTTTTTTTGTTTTAGAAAAGAAAACTGTACTTAAGGGAATTTCGGGTAAATTTGCCTCTGGCCAATTGACGGCCATTATGGGTCCTTCTGGTGCCGGAAAGTCAAGTTTAATGAACATTTTAACCGGCTTAACGTAAGTAAAATAAATCTAAAAACTGAAAAGGATTTAAAATTATATATAAATTGTCTTCTAAAATAGAAAAACCGGCGTAAGTGGCACCGTCAGTTTCGGCAATGCCCCCAAGGCGCGCAAATTATGTTGCTATATAATGCAAGATGATCATTTCTATGGCTGGTTTACCGTCGAAGAAACCATGATGTTGGCCACAAGCTTAAAAATTTCCGACAAGTGTATGACGCTTAAGGAGAAGAAACTACTGGTGAGTAAATGTTTTGGGGTATCACTTCGTTTCACAGCATTAATGTTTCTGTTTTTCAGATTGAACAAATCCTGGATACTTTAAAGTTAGCGGCCACCAAACACACTCGCTGTAATCGTTTATCGGGTGGCCAAAAGAAACGCTTATCTATAGCTTTAGAATTGATAGATAATCCTGCCATATTGTTTTTAGACGAACCCACCACGTAAGTACATATCGTCATATGGTGTTTAAAAAGGCCCCCAAGTTACAATAAACTTTGACATCTGGCAGTAGTATATTTTATTTACTTATTTAAATTATAATAAACTTTTAGCATTAAAATACTAGCGGCAAAGGCTAAAATACTAAAAAATGTTTTCAGTGTAAAGTCTGGTAGCACCAGACAAAGTTAATATAGAATCATATGCTGAAGTTGCTCAGCATTTAAATAAAACTGCTCAGTTTTGTGCTGCAACAGCTCAGTTTAATTAATCGTTCAATTGAACTAGTTCAGTGAGTTCAATGGCAATCCGAATACAGTAATTTGCGCTTAATTTAGAGATGCATTCTTTTTGCAGCTTTTATTATTTATTATTATTAAAATTATTTAGTGAATACTCCTCTGTTAATTGATTTATTGACTCAATTAAAAAAAAAACTCCTTTAATTGAGCAGCGCAATCAATAAAACGAATAAAACACTAAAAAACTAAACAAAAACACATGATTTTGAAAGATCTATATTTGGGCAAATTTGTGCAATTTTAAGAGTCAATTAAAGAGGTACCGCAATTAAAAGGGTTTCGAATGGATGTTTAATACAATTTTTCAAAGAAATAGTTGAGTAAGAGATTGAAATAATTTAGATAAATGTGTTCTTAAAAAAATTAGGAATTAAATCAAAGCGAAGTACATACATACATATTCAGCTATTGTATTTTCTGTGCATTTTCCATTCGAAGTCTACTGATAAAGAAAAGTTAAGTGATTTAGTATAAAGTTTTATAGACTTAAAGTAAATAATAAACTCAATTGTTTAAAATTGGGTCTCTAAATAACTGTTATTATCACTTTAGCGGTAGTTGGTTCGGCAGTATCCGTTTTTTGTTTGTTGCGCTATTCAGTGTTATGCAGTGCCCTTTAATCTCTTAATATTTTACATTTCACAGTGGCCTTGACAGCTCTACCTCTTATGATACGATCAAATTGTTGCAACTGTTGGCTAACGAAGGTCGCACCATCGTTTGCACCATCCATCAACCCTCCACCAACATTTACAATCTGTTTAATCAAATTTATGTCATGAGTGGCGGTTATTGCACGTTTAGGGGCAGCCCTGGAAAAACTGTTGACTTTTTAAAATCAGTGGGTCTAGAATGTCCGTCTTATCACAATCCAGCAGATTTCTGTAAGTTTTATAACAAACCACAATAAATTTAAAATTTCATGCTTCCTAATTGATTGATTTGAAAAATAACACCTTAATTTTTGCTTAAAGATTTTTGGAAAATCTAGTGCATCATAAATAATTCCTTTAAATAGACAAATGGCTCGATTATGGATGGCAATCGAACTACAATTGATTTGCGAGTGAATAAAAATTAGCAAAATGGTGATGCAGAGTGCGGTGCAAGTCCAGTTGTTGCTTTACTGCCTCTTTGGTAACGCCAAGTTTGTGGCCGCCCGGCTTGGCAATCGAACAGAACTTTGATTGCTTTCTATAATCGATCCATAAGATTACAGGCATTTTAATTAAGCATTTGTTTCATTCGTTTCCTTTAGTAATGGAATGCGTAAATGGCGATCACGGTGATTATACACACGCTTTGGCTGAGGCAGCCTTAAAGCCCGAATGGCATCACGACAGTGATTCCGAAACATCCTCTTTAAACAATGTACAAGTTGTTAAGATGTCTGATACCTCCAAAGAGTTTGACAGCAAACGACGCTTTTCAACTTCGCATGGCGCCAACAAACACATGTATCCGCCGCCCGAGTGGATGCGTCTGTGGTTGTTAATTGGACGTTGCCACGTGCAAATATTTCGAGATTGGGTATGTGCTCAAGATATACACCACTAAAATCTACATATATGAATAGAATTATTTTAATTATTGTTGTAAATTCGCGACTTTCTAAAAAATTGCAAAACATTTATTAAGTTGAAGGTGCTGTAAAGTTTTACACTGCCCTAAATAGACTCTGTATCAGTGCAATGTGGTGGGAAGCTGAAGGTATTGTGGATCCAACTACAAGTGAATGGCCCTATTGCTCTAAGCTGTGCGTCATCCTGAACTAGGACTGGGAGCGGACTGCGTTTTGTGGTGTACAGAGTTGCACCAGAAGCTCGAAGTGGCTTGGCACGTGAAATTAGAAGGAGGAAATTCATGATTTTTTTTGTCGTGCAGGGACTCCCGAACGTTTCGCCAGCAATTGGCAATTATCAGAATGGGTACTATTTAGCCCGGAGCGATCGTGCCTTCACGGAAAAGTTAATACTTCTGTGATGATGGCATTATAAATGGCGCCACAAGCGGGCCTTCGAATATCTTTCCAGGTGTTGATGCTTTACAACAGCTGTCTACCTTTATGGGCAACTGGATAGTGACTGATGTACTGTAGACTTTCGTCCACCAACCTCACGTGCACTCGTTTCTGCGATGTCTAAGGAATTCCTATCAAGTAGACGGCCACAGCTGTTTAACAGGCTTTCTCTATAATCCAAGATCGTCAAGCACACTTTGACGCCTGTGACAAGTTCGCTTGCGCTTCCATCAAGGGCGAAATGAGAACCACTTCCCCTGAGTTTTTAATATCATTTTTTTTGCGATTAAAGTAAAACCATTGGTGTTTTGCCATCACATGGGTGCGAAAAGCTGAACACATACACATCTCGTTTAAAAGCGGTAGCAGATATACAATACTTGGTCCGAACATATCAACCTGTTGTCACGGACAGTTCAATTGGACTACATTTCATAGCCTGCTAAATATGTATGTCCACCCTGAAAACATACATATACCTTAAATCAAATTCCATTCACCGGTCCAATATAAATACATGCAAGTTACCGGCCATAATCTAATTGTTCCAGCAAAGTAGAGTCTATCGTGTCGATAACATCCTGTGATCCGTAATACTGTAATCTCCATTTTTTCATATTACAAGAGTGTATTTTAATTCATTCGCTCTACCACCACCTTTTCACAATATCTTATAGAAGCTTGATTTTACTATACAGCGTTTTATTCTGCCTTCTTTTTTTCTAACTAAATAATAAAATATGTTTATTTCTTTTAAGACTCTGACTCACTTAAAACTCGTGGTTCATATACTGTGCGCCATTCTAATTGGCCTGCTGTTTGGCGATTCCGGTTCGAATGCCAACAAACAGTTTTCCAACTTCGGTTCGTTTCTGGTCCATTGTCTATACTTGTGGTATACGACCATTATGCCTGGCATATTAAGATGTAAGTGGCAACAAACATACATATGTTCATACTAGATCTAAATTGAATCCCTTAAATCTTTATGTACGTGTATTTCCAGTTCCTCAAGAAGTTGAAATTGTTAAAAAGGAGTCATTTAATAATTGGTATAAAGTAAAAACTTTTTACCTGGCCACTTTGATAACTTCGACGCCGGTACATGTAAGTAATATATATATATATATATATATATATATTTCGTGGTTATTACGTTTCTCGAAATATTGCCACAGAAGATTAAGGGAAATTTAAATGTTTTTGCCTTAAACTTTTACAAACTCTCTCGCAAGTTCCGAAAACCGTGGTAAGCATGAATGTTATAAATTAAGAATACGTATATATTAAATGCGCATCTATGTACGAAGTGAACTCAGCAACGTTATGGGGTGTTAAGTACCAATGTACGAATGTACGAAATGGGCGCTATAAAGGCCTTATGCTCTTACCACATCGAACTGTGTTGTAATGCACGACTCGTATATCCTATTCTTGTGAACTCAAATCTAAGCCATTTTTGATGATGTCGTCTTAAGACCAGTGTAGCATGTGACCCTTCTGCACTGAAACTTTCTTTCATTGATTTAGGCCTCGGTCGGTGTCTATTCCTTGAGCTTGATCATTTGTTATTTGGCTTGCCACAAATATTTATCAGCTTTCATAGAGGCAACTGTTTTCGAACACTTGTAAGATCTGGACGATTTGAGGACCAGCTGGCGCAGTCACACCCAGTAACCATCTTTAGTTGTTTTAAAGATAAAGCTCTCCAGATTATAGCGCACAAATTTTAGCAGAACATTCAGTTTTATAGCCGATGTAGTACATTTTTTTTTAATTACACACTCCAGCGCAGTAGACAATTTTCTACCATCATCTCAGATCATGGGACTCTCTTGCACTATGACTCTATGTATTACTTTTACAAATACATACATATTTTGAACAAAAATTATTTCTTATGATTTTTTTAACCTTCATTTTGCAGATAATGTTTTCAACAGTATATTTAACAATAACTTACGTGATGACCGATCAACCTTTGGAATTTGACCGTTACGTAAAATTGATTTTGACCGGTATGATGGTGACAATATGTGCCGATGGCCTCGGTATACTTTTGGGTACAATTTTAAACCCGGTGGTGAGTAAAATTTGTTTTGGTCATTTTCGGGGCGGTGTGATTTAATTTTATTTCATTTAAAATTTAATTTTAGAATGGTACTTTTGTGGGCGCTATAGTTACCTGCTTTATGTTGATCTTTTCTGGTTTCTTAATACTTTTGACTCACATGTCGAACTTTATGCAAATTATATCGTACATTTCGCCGATACGTTATAGTCTGGAGAATATGATACTTTCCATGTATTCGAATAATCGAGCTGATACAATTTGTCCGGAAAATGTTCTCTACTGTCATTTTAAGTGAGTATATTTGTACTAGTGGTTCTCATAGTTGGTAGAAAAGTACTCCCGTATACCTGGTTAATGTTGTATAGATCTAGAGAAAAGCCAAGAACATTCTTCTTCTTCTTCTTTTGGCGCTACAGTCCGTGGTGAACCTGGGCCTCAACCAACAAAGTTTTCCAGCTGGCACGGTCTTTAGCCAGCGTTCTCCAATTTTGCACACCAAGTTGGTTGAGGTCCCTCTCCACTTGTGTGCGCCATCGGTTCCGTGGGCGTCCTCTACTGCGTTGTCCCACAGGTTCGGAATCGAAGATTCTACGGGTCGGAGCAGTATTCTCCATGCGCTCTACATGGCCCAACCATCTTAGCCGTTGGATCCGTAGGCGCCTGGTTAGGCTCATGTCGCTGTACAACCCGTACAGTTCATGATTGAATCTTCTTCTCCAGAAACCATCAACGCAAACAGGGCCGAAGATTGAACGCAGAACTTTTCTCTCGAAAATACCAAGGACTTCCTCATCCGCCTTCGACACCGTCCATGCTTCTGCGCCATAAAGAAGGACAGGGATTATCAAAGTGGTATATAGTGTCAACTTGGTTTTTCGAGAGAGGGCCTTAATATCCAATTGCCTCTTGAGCCCAAAGAAACAGCGATTGGCAAGAGTTATTCTGCGTTTGATCTCGGTACTGATGTTGTTCATATTGTTGACTTGGGAGCCAAGGTAGACGAAGTCCTTCACTACCTCGAAGTTATAGCTGCCTATGGTGATGTTCTGGCCAAGAACATTACGAATTGTAAAATGTGTAAATTTTCACATTCGTACAAAATTTCGTAATTTGTGCCTTGTTCAAGCGTTAAATAAAATAATTTCTGTTGAAAACAAAAACAAATTTATATGCTTGATTGTTCTGGAAATTTTCGAGAATTTGTAAAAGATTAAAGAAAAAAACACTCGAAATAGAAAAATGGCTGTGATTTTGAATTGATCAATAATCTGTCAATAATCTGTTTTTTTTTCGCTTGTTTCGAATGAAAATCTAGTCCATTTTCGAATCAGCTGATTTCATTTATTTTGATTTTTTTAGTAAAATTTTCCACAATACTGTGTGCATAAGTTTTTGATGTAATTACAATAATTTTTTAACAAATTTCAAATAGTTGAAGTTGCAGGAACTTTTTTTTCATTAGCGGAGAAGGAGTGTTGTGAAAAAATTAACTGAAAAATATTAAGGGATAACAGCAATTGCACTGGAACTGGCCAAGTTGCAATTTATATGATTGTAAAGGCATGCAGATATATTGGCCAGTATCGTTTAAAGCGTCTAAATAAAGAGGATTTTAAAATGTTGTTGGACGCTAGTAAATAACACCAGCCTCTTTCAAATATCTCCGGCATAATTCAACTGGCTGCCACATTGAGATTCTAGGCAGAAGGAGCTTAACAAATGACAGCTGGAAATGAATCGAAATGAGCCGATTTGGCATATTTCTGACAAAATAAAAAAAAAAAAAAACAATAACATTGGATTTTATGACAACTAATTCTGACAACAATTCTGATTCGAAAATGAAATCGTTAATTGTCGATTTCAATTCTGATTCTGACAACAATCAATTTCCATAACAACCCTGATGATATATAATAAAAATTGATTAATAAGCAAATCCCAACTTGAGCAACAATTTAAATAATTGTCATTGTCATTGTCATTGTCATTTTGTATAAAAAAATCTAACAAAAATACACAGAAATTTCTGAAGAATTCAAATCAAGTACTAGAATCATTCATAAATTTCTTATAAAGTTTAGTGCATTTGCAATCATAATTTACTGAAATCTTTTTTTCGTTCTACTCTTTTTTTTAGAAACGCTGCTACAGTTCTCAAAAGTTTTGGCATGGAGAACGGCAATTACACACTGAATTTGTTCATACTGGTCACTCAGCTGATCATCTACAAAAGCTGTGCCTATTTTACACTCAAACTTAAAATTAAAAGTCAATAATACCAATCTTGTGCCAATCTCTGCACCGCACGAGCTTAATGAAGAAAATTCCCTCCGGCTTTTTGGAATTTGAAAATTTACAAATTAGTATTAATTTATATACACAAATTATTTTACAAACAAATCGTTATTTTATGTCATTGAAAATAGCATTGCGAGTAGTAAATATTTCGTAGAAAAAAATACGTGCTTTAAAAATGTGCCTTAGCTTAAGTTAAAAAAAATTAAAATCAAATAGATCTGTACAATTAAACGCAAATGATGTCAATAAGTTCAAATATAAGTTTTTAACAATTAATACACTTTTTTGTTTAGCTCTCAGTCAAGAGCTTGTCAGGATCAACAAATCTGTCAACAACTGAAACAAAACTCTTGTCACTTTTGCACAATAAACGGCTGTCAATTTACCAGGTGTTTTTGTTTTTTTTTCCTCTTATGAACGTTGAAAAAATATATGTGTGTACCATAAGTATATTTATATCTATTCACATATAATTGTTTAGAATTATTGTTTTTATCATAATTCCGAAATCTCTTTTTTTTAAGTTGTTAAGTGGCACTGATACCCAACATTTGGCCTTCAATCTAAATCTTTACACATGAAATAGGGGTATTAAATAAAATTATTGTTTTGTATATTTTAAAAATTTTTTTTAGCTTAAATTTGATTTTTATGTACATATGTATGTATATTGCTAATGAATTTTATTCATATTAAAAAAATGGTGTGATAATTTTTTAAGTTATGTTAATTAATATTTGTAGTTGTTATTGTACTTATAAACTTGAGTAGAACAAACTATATTAATCGAATAAATTATACACGTAAAAGCAGCACAGTTTTCAAACTTTTTGGGACCGGCATACAATTTTTTTCAACCTAAAGTTTTTTTTTTGGCATATTTTAATACAAGATACTTTGATTTATCAAAATCTGCAAAAAGAAACTTGTCTGGGGAAAAAATTATTTAAAGTCTTTCTATTATGGCAACGATAACGAATAATGATTTCTTTTTTGAAAGCGACCGACCATCTTCTGGCTTAAAGCGAATGTTTTATTTTAATAAAGCCACATTTTATCCAAATTTGCTTATTATCCTTGGATAGATTGTAAATAAAACGAAACAAAAAAAAAAAAAAACATTTTATCCAAGTGTAATTTTTTTCCAAAGGAATTTTTTGTGGAAGCATTTGAGTTTGAGCTCGACAGCATTCACGCCGCTGTCGACTTGGTGTTACTTCGGACTGGTTTTAGTTTCCTTTTTTTATGGAATTTTTCGAGATGCAAGATTGCTGAATTTTCACTTTATTTGTTAACTTTCATCGCATTTATCCCATTTTTCACAAGATTCAGTCCTTCATTTAACTTTTTGTGCTTAAAGTTCAAATTTCATATATTCCAACATGCGGACTGTGTTAGTAATCAACTCTGAAATTAAGGCACACTTTCAACTTTGGACTTCCATACCAATTTCCTGTTAAAATTTTTGGGATATACCACCCCTTTTATCACATTTTTGCTCCTGTTTTTTATATTTCAGGATGTTTTCAAAATTTATTCAAACATTTTTGTTTTCTTCATATTTAACTGTTCAAACTATATAATTCTATAAAATAACGGTTATTCTTCATTTCACTATCTGAAAATTAGTATGACAGGGTGTGTCGTCAATTATTAAATAAAATCAGCCGCGAAGTAGTACAAGACAAATTTTGACGTTTTGACCCGAATTGGGTTGACAGCTGCATTTATTTTCTTAATTTCTTCCTCGGTAGCACTAAAGAGAAAATTTCTACTTTGTGGAAAAAACACAAAAAAACACTGCAATTATTAAGTGAAAAATTATCCTGCAATAGTTTCGCACATTCAATTAAAAAAATATTTTAAAAGGAACCAAAATATAGAAAAAAATTAAGTAAAATATTTTTCGGGAAAGCATCAAAATGTTTCGCAAGGATTTTGATAAAACTTTAGGTAAATTTTCGTAATAAAAACAAGTGAAAAGATTGTTTTTATTGCAAAAAAGTGACTCATCATCAGTCAACAAAAGAAAGAACAATACAAAACAAATCAAAGATAGTAAATTATTTTAAATATTATAAATATGAAATTTATACATATGTGTGTGTATTTTTGTGGTTATTTCATTTTCAGACAATGCCACCAGCAATTTGAAACTGGAGCCCGACTGGCCGTCCATTCTTTTAATATGCGATTCCATTAATCAAAAGGATATAGCGTAATTTTAATTCATCATGTCTTTCCTTGTCATGTTAATAATTTAAATTTTTTTCAGCCCTAAGGCAGCATTTGTTGCCATTAAAAAGAAAATGCTGAATTCAAATCCTTATACGGCCCACTATGCTCTGCTGGTTTTGGAAAGCATTGTAAAAAATTGTGGTACTCCCGTTCATGATGAGGTTTTTACTAAAGAAAATTGCACTATGCTCAGTCAATTTTTGGAATCGACAACACACGAAATTGTTCGGGCAAAACTGTTGGAGCTGGTGCAGACTTGGTCCTACGCATTTCGTAATTCAGAAAAATATCAAGCCATTAAGGTGGGTTGGCAGATCACATTTTAAGTAAGCGACTTAAAAATATTATGAAAGAAATCATTTGAAAAAAGAACAAATACATGTTTGGCGAGTGTTTTCAAGCTGTCTATAGGACGACTTTTCGAAAGTACCTAAAGCGAAGAAGGTGCCTGAGAATGCAAATCTGTTATATCATATTAGTTGTCATTTACTTACATAACATTTTAGTTCGAGACATTTTCTCTTTAGTTTAGAGCTTCTTCACGATTTCGAGCGCTAATGTCCCCAAGCGTTTCCAGCAATCATGAAACCTGTTTTTAGCCGACGTAAACGCGAAAAATTGCAATACAGCGTTGTTTCGGATATGCTATTATGCAATTAGTTGTAGAGCCACTCCAAATGTAGGCGAAGGTAACGTTTTTATGGTTTTCTGGATAAATAGAGGGAATAAAATAAATTTTTATATATGTATATAATTGTTTCGTTAGTTTAATTATAATAAATAAATCTAAAACACCTTGATGAGAATTTGTTCATGTTTCTGCGAATGCGTATATCTGCAGAAAAAAGTAATTTGTTGGTGCCAAGACGACTTCTCAACTGGTGATTAGTTTTTTATATTTTAGCCTACCTGGGAAGTCAATAGCGTAAGAATATTATTTAATTTTTGCTTAAATGTAAAATGTAAAATGTCAAATTGCAAATTTTGTACTTCTGAGCTTTTGACATCTGAAAGAGTCGTCCTATACATAAAAAAGTGATCGGCACTGAGATCTCAGTTTCATCTTTTTTCTTTTAATTCTGATTGTTAAATATAAAACGTTTGAAGATATTTTTCCAAGGTTTTCAAAACTACTAAAGGGCACTAAAACGTAGACAGCTGGAAACACAAAAAACAGTCATATTTTTTACACTCAAAGTATTTTACTGTTTAATGGTATTTTAATTATTTGTGCTGTAGGGATTTGCACAGAATTTTCGTTTCTACTATTTTCTGTGCATTAGTGTCAAAACAAAGATATAGAGAAAGAGCGAACCATGACCTTTATTATTGTTGGCTCTTAATTTAATTAACGAGCGAAGAAAACAAATTTTAGTGCGTTATTTTTTTCCACTAAGATTTTAGCGTCGCAGAAAATTTGCTGAACTTTTCGCTGAAAATACATTTTATTAACGAAAAAATAAGAAAATTGAAGATGAGCTTCGAAGAAGAATTCATAATAGAAGATGTCACACACGAGGTCAAGATGCTTTAAAACGCATTTTATCATACCAAATAAATATTTTAAATAACAAAATTGTTAATTTTTCTCTTAGGACACAATGACAATTTTAAAAACTAAGGGTCATTCTTTTCCCGAATTAAAGGAGGCTGATGCCATGTTTGCCATGGACACTGCGCCCCGGTGGGCGGATGGTAAAAACTGCCATCGTTGTCGCGATGAGTTTTCACTTACTACGCGAAAGCATCACTGTCGCAACTGCGGTCAAGTATTTTGTGGTAAATGCACCACTAAGCAATGCCCTTTGATTAAATTCGGCATTGAAAAAGAGGTCAGTATGAAGCAGAGTTGGAGAGCTTGATAAGAAAAATAATATACAAAAATTGATTTTGATATGGATTTCTGTTGTTTTAGGTACGTGTTTGTGACGGCTGCTTTGCAGTGTTGCAACGACCCTCCACCGCAAAGGCAGCCACCGCACGCCCTGCTGAGAGTGATTTGCCAGCTGAATATTTGAACAGTTCATTGGCCCAACAAGTTCAGGTGTGACTTATTTCTTTCTTTAAACCTTTTTTTTTGTATTAATTTGCCGTTTCTTTACACTCTTTTGTGTTGCATTTTTTTATTTGCTTTGAAAATATTTAATCTTTTTGTTTATTTGTGTCCAAGACACCTCCCCGTAAGACGGAACAGGAATTGAAGGAGGAAGAAGAACTACAATTGGCTTTGGCATTGAGTCAATCGGAAGCTGAGAGTAAAAAACAACAGCGTCAGCAACAAGTAACTACAGTTTTATTCATAATTATTTGATGTTTGCAAAAAAAAATATCTTTCCTTTTTGGGTTTCGGTTTAAAAGTTATAAATTTTAATGAATCATGAAACATATGGCTGTTTTCTCTTCTTAGATTTCTTTTGTAAACATGAACAATGAAAGAAAAAAAATGTGTCTAATGAATTTAATATTTAAGTGTTGGAAAACTCTCATGGCTGTAATTTTTACTCAGCTTAACATCATACCAGAAAAGTTAATTCGAGCAGGTTGGAAAAAGCGCTAGTCTTGTTTTCAAAGAGTTTAAAATAATTCCTATTTGAATTTTTGGGGAAAAAAGAAAAAATATCGTAGTTTTTAAATCTGAAAAGTAAATGTGTAACAATAAATTAAACCATTTACAAGGGCTTATTGTATAACCTTTTCGGTGAAAGTAATTTGAATAAATAAAACAATACAGAAACAGCTTAAGAAGTGTAGGACAACCAATATAGCCCTATTGTCTTTCAGCCCTGTCCAGCCATTGACTTTTGCAAACATTTTATCTTATCCTTAACCAATCAAATACGAACTAGACTGAAGAAATCACAATTTTATTGCTGTAAATGAGTTTGTTTTATTTATTTGCATATTTATTTTAGCCTCTAAGTGCAGCTGCTTATCGCTTGCAACAACGTTCGCCAAGTCCCGAAGTATCGCCAGCTGGAAAAGAAGCTCAAGTCGAAGAAACTAATCCAGATTTGGCCAAGTATTTGAATCGCTCTTATTGGGAGCAACGTAAAGTAAGTGAATCTCCTTTGGCGAGCCCCTCGGCACCCAGCCCCATGCCACCAACCCCACAGCCCCAACAGCAGGGCATGCAGGACCAACTGCCTCTGCTGACAAGCGAGTTTCGTCCCAGATCAACTGATGAGCAGAAGATTGATGAATTTGCTGCCAATATGAGAACTCAAGTAGAAATCTTTGTGAATCGCATGAAATCGAATTCCAGTCGTGGCCGCAGCATCTCAAATGACAGTTCGGTTCAAACCCTTTTCATGACCCTGACTGGCCTGCACTCGCAGCAATTGTCCTATATTAAAGAACTGGATGACAAACGCATGTGGTACGAACAATTGCAAGACAAATTGGTGCAAATTAAGGACTCCCGTGCCGCTTTGGACGATTTGCGCACCGAACATGCCGAGAAACTACGGCGTATGGTTGAGGAGCAGGAACGGCAGCGACAAATCCAAATGGCCCAAAAGCTGGAAATAATGCGTAAAAAGAAACAAGAATATCTACAGTATCAAAGGCAGTTGGCTTTGCATCGCATTCAAGAGCAAGAACGCGAAATGCAAATACGTCAAGAACAACAAATGGCCCAATATCGCCTAAATCAGACAGCATTTCCTTTTATGCCCAATATGCCAAATATGACCGGCGTTGGACCACAAGGCTCTCCGTTGCCCCAAATGCCTGGTGTTTATAATCCATATTCGCCAAATCCCACTACTGCTGGTGCGGGTGCGGGTGCGGGTGTGGCCGGCATGCCAACGTTTACAACTCAAGCTGGGATGACAGTTGTGTTGCCTGGCATGTTCAATCACGGCAACGCTCTGTCAGCGCAATCGCATCCACCACCGCAAATGATGCTGCAGCCACCACCTATCAATCAACAACAACTATCTAATTCTTTGAACAACATCAACATGATGGGTAGACAAGAACAACAGCAGCAGGCAGTTGCTGCTGGTGGCCAGCATCAGCAGCCGGCCACTACACAGCCGCAACAGCAAGCACAATTGGCCCACGTTATGCTGCAACAGCAACAGCAACAGGCTGTGATGCACAATCAGGCTCCCATACCAAATGTGGTTGCCGCTTCAATGACTCAGAACGCTTTAGGACCATCCCTTCACCAGCAACAGCAACAGCAACGTGCCGATATAAATACTGTGGCCCACGGACCACCACCACCACCACCACCATCACTAGCAACATCGCAAACCCAACCAAGTGCTCCCGTGTCCACACCCCCACAGGCTTCATCTCAAATTCAGGCCGTACAGTCAGCACCAGCTCCGCCACAAAATGATCCCGAACCAGCCGCAGCTCCCGCTGCTGAAGAACCTGCAACGGCTGAATTAATTAGTTTCGATTAAAAGCCTGCACTGTTTCATATTTAATCTTGTTTTCTGTTCTTATGTTTTTCAACATTCCATTATTTCATCAATACTGAAAAGAATAAGACGCGGCGATATTTCCATATTATTTAAACGATTATCGAAAAAAAAACTGCTTTGCCAATAATTAAACTAATAAATTGAAGTCGTTTAATTAAATAAATTTATATTGAAAAATCGTCTCGAGTTTTTTGTTCGATCAAGAAGTCAAACGCTATTATGCGAATAAGTCACAAGATGTGTATGACGCGGCGCCAAATTTTTGGCACGTTTCGGTCTACATTTTTCACCATCTGTAACTCGGAAGTGTTTCGGCTGTCTATACGTGAAAGCAGCCAGGCATGGCGCCTGAGTATAGCTTCAAAGCGATTAAATAAACTCAACTGGAATATAGTTTAGATAACGATACACTGCAGTTTTTCGAGATGTGTCTCGGAATTTTTTAGGAAAGGTAAATACGGAGGTGCACAATCGAGGGAAGTGAAATTAATCACACGCCACGTGACAGCTGTTTTCTCCTCAATTTAGTTTTTCTTAGGACGACGACAACAACAAAATAAACAGTTTTTAATAATTGCTAAGAAAATCCCACCTTTTTTCAAATCACGTGGTTTCTAAAAACATTAATTAATTAATTTTCTAACATCCAGAGGCTTAATATGATGCTGAGCGTATAATTTATAGCAAAAAGTTCAAGTTCTGGTTCTATATATATTTCAACTATTTTTGGTTTCAGCAACTTCGTGATGTGAAAACACGTGGTTTCTAAAAACATTAATTAATTAATTGTCTAACATCCAGAGGTTTAATATGATCCTGAGCGTATAATTTATAGCAAAAAGTTCAAGTTCTGGTTCTATATATATTTCAACTATTTTTGGTTTCAGCAACTTCGTGATGTGAAAACACGTGGTTTCTAAAAACATTAATTAATTAATTGTCTAACATCCAGAGGATTAATATGATGCTGAGCGTATAATTTATAGCAAAAAGTTCAAGTTCTGGTTCTATATATATTTCAACTATTTTTGGTTTCAGCAACTTCGTGATGTGAAAACACGTGGTTTCTAAAAACATTAATTAATTAATTGTCTAACATCCAGAGGTTTAATATGATCCTGAGCGTATAATTTATAGCAAAAAGTTCAAGTTCTGGTTTTATATATATTTCAACTATTTTTGGTTTCAGCAACTTCGTGATGTGAAAACACGTGGTTTCTAAAAACATTAATTAATTAATTTTCTAACATCCAGAGGTTTAATATGATCCTGAGCGTATAATTTATAGCAAAAAGTTCAAGTTCTGGTTCTATATATATTTCAACTATTTTTGGTTTCAGCAACTTCGTGATGTGAAAACACGTGGTTTCTAAAAACATTAATTAATTAATTTTCTAACATCCAGAGGTTTAATATGATCCTGAGCGTATAATTTATAGCAAAAAGTTCAAGTTCTGGTTTTATATATATTTCAACTATTTTTGGTTTCAGCAACTTCGTGATGTGAAAACACGTGGTTTCTAAAAACATTAATTAATTAATTGTCTAACATCCAGAGGTTTAATATGATCCTGAGCGTATAATTTATAGCAAAAAGTTCAAGTTCTGGTTTTATATATATTTCAACTATTTTTGGTTTCAGCAACTTCGTGATGTGAAAACACGTGGTTTCTAAAAACATTAATTAATTAATTTTCTAACATCCAGAGGTTTAATATGATCCTGAGCGTATAATTTATAGCAAAAAGTTCAAGTTCTGGTTTTATATATATTTCAACTATTTTTGGTTTCAGCAACTTCGTGATGTGAAAACACGTGGTTTCTAAAAACATTAATTAATTAATTTTCTAACATCCAGAGGTTTAATATGATGCTGAGCGTATAATTTATAGCAAAAAGTTCAAGTTCTGGTTCTATATATATTTCAACTATTTTTGGTTTCAGCAACTTCGTGATGTGAAAACACGTGGTTTTTAGAACACGCCAGGTTTTGCTTTTAAATTTAAAAAAAAAAAAAATTTCTGCTTATTCAAATGTATCGTCTATATACATAAATCCGAAACGGACGGTACAGTTCAGCAAAGCACAGTAGAATCTCGAAAAACTCAGCCGTACTATTACAAGGACTTGAACTTTTTCGAACTGTAGAGGAGCCTAAATTATCGGGTAAAAAAGTATTTATAATTGTTTTCTATTTTCCATCCATTTAATTTGGGTTTGCATCGGTTAACCGTGATTAACTCCTTTATCCTGAATTCTAAACATTATATTTTTTTTGATCGATTTTGAACAATATCTTAAATTGTTGCTCAATTGACCGGGAAAATTGACTAACCAGAATGCTGGCGCATAATCTAGATCGCAAGGTGTTAACTTTTCTAAGCGTTTTTTAAGATTGAAATGGTTCCACCAACGCCAATTGTTCTGCGTGATTACCTGAATCAAGTGCTTTTTGAAATCTGCACTTTCTGGCGGCAATATACGAGGGCGGGTCAATGAGTCCCTGACTTTTTCATATAAAAGGCTATTTTGTTTTTCCATTCATTTAGTCCAACGTTTCCATAATTTTTGTTTGTCCCTTCCGAAAAATATTGTATGATTTGTTTGTGAGATGATTTCCTCGTTGGAGTCGAATCTCAAGAAATAGTCACTCGGGTCTAAGTCTGGAGAATAGGGCGGATGAAGGAGCAATTCGTAGCCGAGTTAATGGATTTTTGCCATGGTCGTTTTGTGAGCAAACGCGGCACCCGCCTGGCGAAAAGCTTTCTCATACCCAAGTGATCATTCAAAATTGAAATTGAAATCCCTGCAGCTTCCACATACTCAATCACTTTCAATCTTCGATTGGCTAAAACCATATCGTAAAGTTTTTCGATTGCTGCGGATGAAGAACGTTCGGCATCTTGCGAACTACATCTTTACCATGCAAATGGATGCTGCAACACTCAGCCATATTCTGCGTTAATCGCATGTTGCCTAACATTTGCATGATAAGTGTTCTAGAGTTCACAATCGCAAGAGATTTGGCGACAAAAACACGCACAAGTAAAATAAAACCAATTTTCTTTTGTCGTATTTATAGCGAAAGATAATAAAAGTTGCAAATTATGTATTAAATTTAAAAATATCAATTCAAAAATGTTTGTTTTGTTGTAATAATTTTCTGTGGCAATTTGTTGTTATTTGAGCCTGAGCCGAGCTGGAGCGCAAAGATTCCCACAACCCCTAAAAATCAAATGAATGTTTTTCAAGTCGTTTGGCGATTTCGAAACGCGCGTTTGCACCAACATGCCGAGTGCGTAACTTTTACGCCCGTTAACTTTTTCGAGATTCTGTTGAACCAGCGTCAATAAAATATTACAAATATTTTCTGGTCTCCTTAAAGCCATTATTTAAATTGTAATTGCAAAACTTACGCCTAAGCGAAGTTGAGGAGGTAGAGAAAACACACATTTCGACTAGAGAACGTCTTCTCAGCAAATTTTACCCACAAAATTCAAAGAACTATTAAGGAACTAGATTAGACCAAAACGCCTACGTGTTCAGACGGTCTTTTAGATTTTAGGTCACAGCATTTAGTTTCTTTTGTTTTTGCAAAATTTCGAATTTCAATTGCAATTAAAATAATTCGAAATCCTTGCGGCGTTCACTGAACAATCGCATACAATTTTGTAACGTTAAAATGTACTTGAAAAAATGCACTCGATTTAATCAGTCTTAAGCAGTTTTTCATTGCGTCCTATAATTTAGTGTTTGGCGACAAAAACTGGCTGAACTCCCAAGTTGACAGCTGAAAATAACTGCTTTCACTTTCTGATTGAGTGATTGAGTCACCAGTAAATGCAGGCAATTTTCGTTTTTAGAACACCCGCATGCAACAATTTGTTGCAGATGCTTGTTACTTATATCTACTTATTGTTGGGAGTAGAAAAAAAAAATTGCTTAACAGCAAATAAATTGCATTCCGCGTAAACTTCACACAAAGCATTTTATTTTATTGTAGATTACAAGAACAAAAACACAAAAACCAGAACAAAACTAGTGAAAGTTGCTGATTTTATATTTCAGAAATACAGTTTCGCCCTTTTTCTGCAAAGTGTCATCGCGGTTTTGTTTGCTGAATAAAGTTTAAAGAACTGGAGGCTGACAGCGTTGTGTGGCTCGTTTGTTGTGGACCAGCAGCTAACCTATAAAAACCTTATTTACACTACCAGCACGTGAGATGATCATGACCTCAAATCGCTGTCACCGAATGTCTGTCCAGTGGAAATCACATGTGGTTGTTGGTGGCCGCATCATGCGATTCGGGCACAATGAAGTTGATTTTGATGGAATTTATAGGGAGCGGTGACATTAGCAGCCTAAAACCAACTCCAAACAGTGACTTTTTCGAGAAGCATTGACTGCTCTTGGACCTCATGCTGATTGTTAAAGTTACAGATTTGACAATTTTACTTGTGCAGCCAGAAATGGATGCCATCGCTGAAGATAATTCTTTGATCAAAATTAGTTTTAGTTTCAGTTTCAAAATGTGGCAGCGCCCATTCCAGTGTGCCTGTGAATCTTCAGGTGGTGGGGGAGTGGCATTTTTTGGCCCAACAGTGATGCAAAATTCGTTGCGATCCTCAATAGCGAAGCGAAGAACTTATTCACGATCCTGCAAAATCAAAGAAGGAGCCTAAAAGGCTCATCTAAAAAAACAATCTTTTATAATCAGCACGTGGTGTTAGACGCTGTATGCCTCAAAATGTAGGGCATAAATGCCCTTTGACAGCTGTCAAAGTCTTTCAGTTCCTGTTGGATTATATTTTATAATAATATGATGAAGTTCGTAAACAACAAGATTTTCTTTTACAGTCCTTCGAGTGTTTGTTTATAAAAGATATTATAAAAAATATTAGTAGGTTTTCTGGGGTAATGACTTTGGGCGCATTCTTTCTTTTTCAATAAATACATTTTTTCTACAATATATTAATCGGGTGTTTTTTTTTTAAGAGCTTGAGAACCTAAAATGAGAATACAAGACAGAAATATTATTGAACTGAAATGTTTTTTACAATATTTAAACCTGTTGGATAATGTGATGGCATTAATTTTTTAAACAGGATTATATATTGATGCCTTAATATGGAAAGGGCCTAAGTAACGTTTTCCTAACCTTTCACAAGAGAGAAAAAAGTTTAATAAAAAATTTACGTTTTGTAGTCGCGAAACTATTTTCAACTGTTTATATTTTTGTTACTTGAAGTTGGATTGCGTCAGTTTTTTTCTTACCAATGATGTGTTGGAAGATCATCTTTCGAATTTTACGAAAAACTCGATTTGAGAAAATAGGACTTAGGGCCTTTCTCTATTAAGGTAACGATATGTATGTATATGTCCGCCGCTGTTACGAGTTACATCGTCTATCGTTTTTCCAATAAATCTGCCTGCCTGTCTGGGTTCGATGGCGGCTTGAATATTGGCTGGCAATACTTCAAGAGTTGCCGGTTTGCCGGCATAAGTCAACGACTTAATTAACTGTCCCATGAAAAGTAATCCAGAGGTTTTGAATCACACGAATTTAATACACGATATCAATAGTTCTTATGCAACTAAAACAGAAAACTACCAGATATTAATACAGAATTTGTAAAGGTTGTACAGATTGCGGGGGGCAGCGAATACCATCAGTCCAAATAGGTGGTGATTAACATTATTTTTCCCTTTGTTCACAACCTACATATGCCTCGAGTTAGTGACTTCTTCTTCTTTTGGCGCTACAGTCCGTGTTTTTCCAGCTGGCACGGTCTTTAGCCAGCGTTCTCCAATTTTGCACACCAAGTTGGTTGAGGTCCCTCTCCACTTGTGTGCGCCATCGGTTCCGTGGGCGTCCTCTACTGCGTTGTTCCACAGGTTCGGAATCGAAGAAGAAAGAAGTTAGAGAAGTTAGTGACTACGAGTAGCGAAATTCCATAAGACAATCGCAAATAAAACTAAAACAACAAGCTCGAACGCATACAAGACATACGAGTAGTTACGATAACGCAAAAAATGCTCTCCAGCCCAGAGATGATCAAAGTTGTGAACTTTTTTGAAGAATTGCAAAAGGCGCCTTTAGAGAAGTTTAGAATTTCTTGTGTTTGTTGAAGAAACTTTGCGCACCAACTGAGGCAAATTCTGCACCACGAACTCTAAAGCGCACCGAGTTGACAACGCTGCTGATTACGCCGACGCCTTAAAATGAATTGAAACTAAAACAACAGCTGTTTAACAATGAGGTGGAAATATTTTTCTGGCCTTCCGCTACGACTTGAGCTACAGGCTTTTATCTGACCCGCTTTTGAATAGACTTCGGTTCGCCATTTGTATGGGAGTGTCTTTAAATAAAAGAAAAACTTAATTTTTGGCCATTATGCGGTATTCAAACAAGGGTACATACACACACACACACACACACACACACACACACACGCACACACACACACACATAACGGTATACACGAGTAGTTGCGCGGCAAAATTTTGTAAGCATTTTGCTTAATTAAACAAAAGTTCGCAAAACTTCAACTTAATTGTATTGAAAAACCTAATCAGGCTTTAAGGAAACATGTAACTAAAAAAAAAAAAGCTTAAAGAACAGGATGCAACAGCAAACTGCAACATATTTGGAACCAAGCGCACACCATCTGCTGAAGCGGCAAAGACAATGGCAGGGGAAAAAAATATTGAAATAACTCAGACAAAAAAAGAAAAAAAAAAAGGAAGAAAAGCCGAAAATTTCCCAGAAAAACAAACTGAACACACATGTGTAGTGTAGTATGTTTTCGGCCTGTTTGCCAGGACTGACACACATGTTGACATTTATAATAGTTGGAGGGACAAAACAACAGGAGCAGAATACGCCGATGCAGGCACACAGTACGCCACAGAAGCGAGTGCACGCTTCCATACTTTTCTTATTAAATTAGCAGAAAATTAGTAGCCGTTTAGTGGGTTTTGTGTTTAACTTAAACTTATTAAAAGAGGCGTAAATTTTCGATTCTTCTTCAAAGACAGGCGGCTGTTCAATGCGAAATATTGAGTAAAATCGCCTTCTTCTTCAACAAAACAAAACGATCCAAACGTTGTCTTCTGTATTCTAGATTATGGTTTTGATTTATGTCAGTCCCTGCCTTGGGGCCTTATCTGACAGTGGACCAATCCCACTGTAGTGAACTAGTCGATGGCCCATGTGTGTCTTGTAAGGCTCACACAGGTGGCAACTGCTTTCTTTGCTTTGGACTAACATATTGGCAATATGTGTATTGCAAAGGTGGGAACTAACGCGTCATATGTGACGGATTTTAACCTCACAAAATACCTCACAATCATTTATAAGTTTTCTCATTGAATAACTTGCGATGAGCAGGAGGTTTTATACAATAATTCCGGATTTTTTAAGCGTAGACAGGATAACTTTTGGTTTTTAATTTGAATTAATTAGAAATATTTGGGGCTATTGCTGGTATGTATTTGGCCACTGGCAATCGCCCCTGACCACGTAATTAATTAATTTTAATTTTCGTTTAGTTTTTTTTTTTTTATAAAAAACTTCAAACTCGGGAGGTTTTTTTCGATTTTTATGAAAATCAAAATTTTAGAAATTTCTAGGGTAATTTTTCATAAATGCTCGCAACGAATAGAAAAAGCAAAGAAGAAGAGTCTTTGGGCTGCTTGGCTTTGAAAAACTGTCATAAATTCTATGGCGGATGCACTTTTACCGCTCACTGTAAGACGAGTTTTGTGCGGCCAAAGTATTACTTTTGTGGCTGTCACAAATATTTGACACCCACAACCAGCCACCGAACACCAACAACCACAACAACAACAATAGAACATTTAAACTTTTTCTCTTCGAAGTCCTTGTGTGTTTTTCTTCCTTTCTGTCTTACGTGTGTATGCAAATCTACCCGATTGTGGTTCATGTAGCAAAATTTTGTATCTACGAATGTGGCGTTCTTCTATTCCGTTTGTCGTGTGTCTACTGGCAGTTCCGCTCTCTTGATGACGCAGCCCGAGAAATTGTTGCAAACAGTGTTTGTCGTCAGTCTGTCATTGGCTTTGTTGGCTGTTTCCTAATTTTGGTCCCACAACTGTTGCAGTGATATTTTAGTTCCTGTTTTTTGTTGTTGTAAATTTTTGTTTGTTTTTTGTTATTGCCGGTTCGACGTTCATTTCTCACTCAGTCATTTTCTTTGGGTTTTCTGCCCCAGTTCTATAAAAACAAAACTAAGAAGTAAAAAGCACAAGAATTAAATTATAATGAAAATTCCAAAAAGGATAATATGATTTGTGGTGGCCAAAACCCAGCTGGCATTTCGATGATATTGTTGGGCTTTTGTCATCACTTGCAATATTTAAAAACTGTGATTTATCAGTTGAGAGAATGACTTTCACCTCAAATCGCCTTCACAGAATGTCTAATTCAGCACAAACGCTGTCCAGGCGACACCACATGCTGTTGGCGTTCACACCATTCGATTCAGCCCAAAAAGAAGTTGACGGTGGTGGAACTTTGTTGATCGAATAATGATGGGTCCATGCTTAAAAGTAGCAGTAAAGCGTATCACAAACGATTCCTTTGAAATGGCGCCACTTTTACGCACCGACAGTATTTCACTTGCAATCGAAAAATGAGTTCATACACGATTCAACCTGATGCCCAACGGATTCGATTATGATTCAAAATGCTGGCTGGCATCCAACTCTTCGGGAGTGAATCGTAAAACGAACAGAATGCTGATGCCGTGTGTAGGTTTTGTATTGCTCCAAGTCTGTCTGGTTGCCAATGTGTTCTTCTTTTTTCATGTGATTTGCTCTACGACGAAGGATCTCGAAATTTTAGTGACACATGTTTTTCATCTGCGTACACACTGACGCAGTCTGCATGAGCATGAGCATGTGCGTGTGCGTGTACGTGGGCGTGTGCGTGTGTGTGTCTATTTGGGGTTGTAATCTATTTAGAATATTTGGAATGAACAAAGTTGTCTTCCAAACAAGTTAACTTGTTAGTGGTAGTAGAACAAGTGCTAATAGAAATTGGTTTTGTATGCCGACATTTCGTTGCAGTGACACTATCCCAAGCGAAATTATAGGCACACACACACACGCGCTCGCACACACACACACACGTAAACACCGAAAGTAGATGAAGCAAGAACCTGTTCGAGACAATATTATAAGATTTAGAACTACTTTTTTTTGCGGAGATGAATGTCTGAAAATGGGTATAATTTTCAAGTCGACATCGCTTTTAATTTTTGGCCGCTGTCTTAATGTTGCAGGCAAGAAAAAAAACACGTCTATTAACTCCTTTTGCAAAGACTTAGAAGATGTCTGAAAGGCTACAATTTTCTTCATTAGTATCGCCCTTCAGACGGACTATTATCTTATTGTTCCAATGAATTAGTTTTCGGCCACTGTCTGAGCCCCCCTTAACCTTCTTCACAAAAGGCTATATCCATATAATATCTGACTTCAGACTGGGATGCCAAAGCCCAAGTCTATGCTGCACGCAGCCGAGTGTCCAGCACCTCGTTTCTGTAAAATGAGTGTGAAGTTTTCACTTCCAAGGCTGTGAAACAAAAAAAAAAAGAAAAAAACTCACCGCTTCTCGATTAGTGCGAAGAACAGTTTTTCTGCAGTTCAAAGTGACAAAATGCAACACTGTTTACGACTTTATTGCAGTGCGAATATTTCCATTCAGCAAATGTCCAGCAGCAATAAATAAACCAACAAAAAGAAGAAGAAAATCCCAAGGCCCGGCTAGAAATAATTTATAATATAATAATTTATGTGCCAGAGAAAAGTAACAATAAATTTAAAAGTTAATTAATATTTATTTCACAGCGAAAAATAAAAAATTTTAACATTTCGGATCAACTTTTTATATGAACAATTTCAATAAAACCTATTCGTAAAATCCTGTATTAAATGAGTACCCTTTTAAATGACTCTTAAGATTTAAGAAATTTTAACAAATCACATACAAAAATGATGGTCCAGTGTCATTTGCAAGTGCCCAAATATAGAACATAATTTCCACACCCCAATAAAAGTTTGTGGCAACTTTCAAAATGTTTTTAATGTTTGTTCGTTTTATTGCTTGCACGGCTCAATTAAGAGAGTTTTTATTTTAATTGAGTCAATAGATCAATTAAACGAATATTGGGTAAATAAATAGCCGCTTAATGGCTCCAAAAGCCATGCAATTTTAGAAACTCAGCCCCTCAAAGTTATCTCTTTCGCAAATTTAAGTTACAGTCACGCAACTCGTGCCAATTGACATATTGCAGCATCTCCAAAGCAGACCAAAGCAACAGACCTATTGTAGAGTACACTAACTTTTAGTGTTTACTGTATGAGGCAAAAAAATTGATTTAATCATTTAATGCTAAGTTTTATTAAATACAAAATATACAAGTTGCGTAAAAACATATGACGACGCACTTTTAGTGTAATTCATTTATCGAATTTTGCAACAGCGCGCCACTTAGTGGTCGAATGATATAATCCTTCGTGATGTGCGAAAATAACAGCTGGCTTTAAATATTTAACACCAGTGTTTCACAGTTTAGACACCAACAACAAAAACACATTAAACATGCAGTCGTAGAAGGCCAAACAAAAAATGGCCTTTCAATTATAATTCAAATGTTGTTGAAACATCCCATATGAAATATTTATTTATTTAATTTTTTTTTCGTTTTGTAAAAAATCCACTTTTCAATACCACTTCATTCAAAATTGTTAATCTCATTATGAGCTTTGCCTTATCTGTTTTTTTGATGGTCTGGGGTACGGCTCCCGCTTCACGTGGCTTTTGCACTCTAGTACTTTCAAGCCAGTGACTCGCTTCGGTGTTTCTCACATCGAAAATTGTTGGACATAAAATAAAGGAATTTAAAGAAAAACGATGTGGATTCAAGTAAGAAAAAAATCTCTCACCCTCAAGTGTCTCTGCAAGTCCTTTTCGCAGGCCTTTTCTGACCTAAATTATTCGAAATTTGAGAATAAATGTGTTTCTGTAGGACCAATTTGAGAGCTGTCAAAATGCCTCCCAAAATCAGACCTTTGCTTTCATGTGTAAACGCTTGGCTATTTCATATGTGTATGTGTGTAGGTGTGTGTGTATGTTTATTGGGAACAGAACCATGATTGCACAATTCGGAAGCGCTGTTCAACAGCGTCAGTGTATTCATGCTGAAATGCCAAAGCAAACTTGACAGCTGACAACAAGTGCTGCCAACTTAAACTTTTATATCTGTATAAAACACATCCTTTATTAATTCAGAGACGTCCAGTTCAAGTTGTTTCTTATGGCAAAATTGTACGTTGACAGTAGTTCTGAATGTGTCCTGGTGTTTCGACGTTCCATTTTGAAGGGAAGGGAAAATAATCTTTCACCCCCATTTCTTTTCCTGATTTCTGGAAACACGGCTGGAAATGTGCCACAAATACGTTTATTCATTTATGTATGAATTCAAATGACTTTTTTGTTCCCCCCGAAACCAAACCAGTACTCGTATTAGTTCCAATAATCTATTCTATTTCCCTAAATTCACGTTCTGAGTACAACATCAGTTCCTTTTTTTTTTTTTTTGAAAAGATTTTATTTAGTTTTAAATGAAATTTTTTAATTAACACTCAACCCTCTCCTCTATGGATCCAGTTGTGCAGGCACTTCGCAGCCTTTGATTACACATTGCAATGTTTGATGACCTTCACAGACGGGTGTGAACGCAGCCTCGTTGTGTTCCCATTTGAAAATTCCCCCTGCGGCTGACACCTTCTTCAAACGATGTTGACTTAGTTTCGTCAAACGGTGCATGCCTTGGGGCATTTTTGTTTGATGTTGTTGTTGGCGTTTATTTTTAGCTCCAAGCAAATGTGGGTGTAACATAAAATTTAAGTAGACAGATGTAAGTTTTTTTTAGCTCTTTTGCATTTTGTCACACATTTGAGGGGGTTCTTTGGTTTTTCAATGCTAATGAAAGTTTTTAGTTCAATTTTCAAGCTTAAAGTGGCGCACAGGCAGATGGCGAAATGGATTTCCAGCAGCAGCTGAGCAACTGAGGGTGGATCAGTTTCGGTGAACTGCTCAACTTGCTGGCCACGCATACGTGGCAACTTCTGGTGCTACATGAAAAACGCCAAACAACACAAGCCCTGTACTCGAGCGCGTAGATAGTGGAGGAAGTCAAGGCACCAGAGCTAATAGCCCGAAGTCGCAAAGGACCATCTTTCCGTAGCCCGACTCCACCGATGGCTATTCATTGCCCAGTTCAACACGAATCTATTGCAGGACCACAGGCACAGGGATCACGCATTATCAAAGCCTTTTCCAAGATCAAAAGGGTTGGCGGCGGCTGGAAAAGAAGATAATCAGCACTTTTAATGATAACGAATTATTATATACTTTCAATTTAACTTTGTTTTCTAGTTGAATGCGAAAACAAAATATAAAAAAAAAACAAACTTAAAATCCTTTTGATGATTATTTATTGCCAAAAATAATCTTATTAAATGGCGGACCGGTGTGACTAGAAACTGACCTGTCGTTGTTGCTGTTGTCGGTTCTGCCAACAACAACCACTATAACAAATACATGCGAAAATAAAGTAGCCTGAAATCCGTGTAAGCAAATAACCTAATTTTCGGAACGAAGGTTTACACGGACATCGCAAGCAAATAATAATAATAATAATATTTTCTGGAAGTCCAGCAAATTTAATTTATATGTTAATGTGAATTATCCTCAGTGGCATTCAACTAGAGGATACTTTGCACGTCTGAGGTGCCAGTCTGTACGTGTCTTTCTTTCTATTGTACGTCAAAGTTTAAATATTTCAAATGTTAATTTCTACGGAGCAGATTGTAAATGTCCCTGGGTCAGTAATTCTGTTTGATATCGAATGCAAACAGACTGTCGTTAAGAGTTTTGCAGACAGACGACCTGTTATTTTGTCGTTTTTGGGTCTTAAATGTGTCAATACGCATTCGGATCGAAGCGACAGGGCAGGCAGATTGGCCGAATTTAAGTAGTTTTAAGTGTCAGATATTCGGAAGCAGGAAATGAATTCATCAGAACACAATTTCTTGTTTGAAGTGAGGAAGATGCTGTTACAGTCGAGGCTGAAAATTTAATTAATCATTTAGAGCATTTAATTTAAATACAACACATATCACACAGGGATTGTCGTTTCAGAGCTGGAGATAACTAAGCAGTTTACTAATTTATAGAATATTGTACAACCAATGATGCTGCTTAAAGTGCCATACGGGACATATTGCTTTTAGGGTGCAAAGTTTTAGTCCATTCGGGTCCCTCCCGAACGCTTCACAAATGATTAAACAATGGAATGGGCCAGGGAGGTTTCGTTACAAGTCATTATGGATAGATCGCAGTATCAGCGTTAGTGTTATGGTAGTGTTATGCTGCCAAACTGTAAGACCTAGAGATCTGTTTTGAAGGCTATTATCAAGCTACGGGCTGTCTATTTAGAGGTGTAATCGACGAAAGTTGGTGATTCCGGCTGATAGAGGTGAGATATTCAGGCTGTCGCTTTTGTGCCATAGATGAGGAACGGAATGGCAAAAGAACTGGGCGTTCAACCCACCCATTAGATTAGACTATTAAGGGCAGGTTTTGCCCTGGCGATCTTTCTCAGGCCAGGGTTCATGCTAGTTTGTGATTACAGGTGCTGACGTAAATCAGTGCCACATTCTGCCGAGAGTCCTTTATCCTAGAATTTTATATGTGAACCAAAACCGTCTTGCACAAGTAGTTAGAAGTGCCTTAGGGGCAGTGTTGGAACCTCAAACTACTATTGAAGTTAGACGCACAGGACAGATATTGATGCGAATGAAGAATGAGTGTCCTGTATTTGTTGGGCCAAATTATCAAACGTCCAAACATGTTAATTATTCCACTCAATTTCGATCGTTTATTTCTTATTTTGAGAAACCATTTTCTGTGAGTGTCGAGTCGTCCAACAAACCGTAAGAATTAGCCAAAATAAAAATTCAAAATCCCACAAGTGACAAGTCATAATATGGAAGTGACTGAAAACAGAGAACTAAACAGTGTTGATGGAAAGTTCGAAAATACAAAATTGTAGAGAGACAACTTTCCTTGAGGTATTATTTACTCAGTTTGTGTTTTGTGTCAAATTTCATCGATTTGAAATAAATGTTGGCAGCTGTCTTTTGCCCAAACGAAGCAATCACTTTTCAACTGTGACTCTGCTCTTCAGTTGTTTCGCTTCAGAGACGAAAACTTCATTCAATTTATCTGATGGGCTTTTAAGTTCTTCTAAAGCACATTCGATCGAAGCCTAAAATGTTTAGTTTTAGCAACTAAATGAAAACGGCTGCCTCGAAAGCCGCCAATTTGTCCAATTCAATGCAAAAAAGTCTCGCATCAGATTCTCACTTAATTGTGGTCACACTTCATCCGGCTTCACACGGCTTAAAGTCGAAAATCTACTTTATTTTAATAATTAAATTAGCAAGTTTTGTTTGATTGTTAGTCCTGCTTATTTTACACAATAAAACTTCTTTTGTTCGTAGTTATTTATTTATTCGCACTTAACTTGGTTGAGCCTCAATTTGTTATTTAAATGAATCCTTTATCGGAGTGAAAACACTTTCGAGAGAAATTCCTCATAAAATACATTGTTAGTCGCATAATGCTCGTATTAGTGCAACAACTTTAACTTTTTTCCTTCATCTTCTGGCTGCTGTTGTATCTTTTTTATGTTGAAATTATACGAGCAGCAGGGCAATTGCTGGTGATAATACTTTTGCTGCTGTTGCTGCCAATGAAGGATGCAAAGAACAGCCGTTATATTCAAATTGCAGCCATTGAGTAATTAATCAGGAATGAAAATGGCAGCAACAAACAACCAGACAAATAGCAGATGGTGGTGCGCTCAGTTAGACCGACCGACCAGCATAGAAAGCAACTGGCCAACAAAAGGAATAGAGATAAGGGAAAGGATGTGGGCAGAGGATGAGATGAAAAAATAACAAAAAAAAAAAACTTTTTGCAGTTGAACGAAGTGAAACGCACATAAAGGATTTTCTGTGGGCTATAAATAAAAGTTTGTCTTCTGGCCTGTTAACAGAGTGATGCAGAATAATGGCAACAACGATGTGCACAGTTCTTTTTTTGCATAAAAACGAGACGTGTAAAACCAGTCGATTTCTTTTTACACTCAAACAAACATTTTAACTTATTTAACTAATTGAATTATATACTGAGCTGTTGAATTTAAAATAAATATTGAGTATTTTTCCAGAGTTTGGCTACACTGTCAAACCCTTTTAACAGCTGATGGTTGCCTTTTCTTTAATTTGCTCTCACTTTTCATTATGAATAGACTTACACCGAAGCATCGTTGCAAATTGTTGCATTTTTCGCATTTCCATTAAAAATTCCATTTTCCGACCAAGTCCACTTTTCGGTTGAATGAGGATAATCCACAAGTTATACTGGCAGTGTCGTTGGGCCGCATGTCCTCAAAAAACGATAAGGGTCAGAACGTTACTGTCAATAGCGAACGTTGAAAACTGGTGCGGCAGATTGCGCCTTTTGTGCGCCAGTTGTGGCGGGCCCACAGCCAAAATCGTATTTAAACAAAATGTTCTATAAAATAAATCCCTTTTCATTCATATGGAAAATACATACATATCGATGCCTTAATATAGAAAGGCCCTAAGTAAGGTTTGCCCAACTTTTCAGGAGAGACAAAAAACTTAATAAAAATTAAAGTTTTGTAGTCGCGAAACTGTTTTTTCAACTGCTTATATTTTAGTTATTTTAAGTCGGATCGCATTTTCTGATGTGTTGGAAGATCATCTTTCGAAATTTACGAAAAACTCGATTTGGAAAAAAGGACTTAGGGCCTTTCTTCATTAAGGCAGCGATATGTTTGTATATTTCTTATGATTTCAGCTTCGAATAGAACAACATGTATGGATGGATGTAAGTACGCAGCTTTTTCAGAAAATAGTTCAAAATCCCTGTGGGCGTATGAGCAACGTACACTTATAACATCTAAGCAATTGTTTATGCGTCATACGCGCACGTACGACTATATTTTTAGGGGACTATGATGCTCCAAAGACCAAATAATTAAAGGTATGAGATCTGTATAGCAGCGCTTCTGCGTGCTCGGGTGAAGCTGGACATTCACAGCGAAGATGCGCAACTAAACTTTTTTGCAATAATCATGTCATAAAATAATGATCACAAGTCATAAATAGGAGACATTTTGTTCTTTGCTTCGAAGGTGGGATCCAAGAGCGAAAATTTCTCTATCAATCCATGACTTGCACACATTAATCTCTTTCACCAGTACAGTGTTAAGGGCCGTTTCAGAAAATAGGCAGAGCTGAAACTTGCGAATTCACCAGCTTTCTTATTGCCACGAGTTAATACCAATGTTTACCCAGCAACTCACAGCATGACAAGGCGTGTCTTGAAAAATCTTCTTTATACCCCTATAGGAAAATGTAAGGGAAATGCCCCTCTCATAAAGATATATGTATATGGTTTCCTACAGCAAGTTTTTTCAACAAAAACCTGCATTTTATATATATATTTTTTTTGAAATGTTTTCCATTGTTTTGCACTTCTTGCTATGAAATTGTGCCTTTTGCACTGAATACTTCATGAACGGTGCCATTGTAATTTTTAGATAGAAATAATAAATGGAGCTAAATAAAGAACGTCAGTAGCAAAGCAACAGTAGTGGCAGCGTAGCAGTATAATCATTAGCAACAATACTTAATGTCTTGTCAACACCAGGGAAAATGAGTGAACGCCATGAAAGCGTTATTTGGACAATAACAGCAGCAAGTAGTGACAACAACAACAACAACAACAACAACAACAACTGCAACTGCAACTGCAACAAAAACAAGAACCAGAACAAAGTTAAAGTGTTCTTTCTGGCTTAAAAGAGTTTTAAATATTAAGTGCCAAAGAAAAATGAACAGAAGAAAACAACAACAGCAGCAAAGAAATTCTCAACGTGTAAAAGATAGAAGCGCAGAAAACTCGCTCAGCAAACTGCAGTGAAACGAAAGCGTTAAAAGTTTATCATGGATCCATCAAAAGCATCCCCTTTCACGAACAATGTATGAAATTTATACTTAAGTAGTTTGTAATAAACTTTGTTAATTTATTTTATATTTCTTCTTTTCGCTGTTGTCTTTAATGCCAACTTATTTGTTTGATATTTTCAGCTCATTTTGTTCGTTCGTTCAAATGTTTTTGTTTAAAAATATTGCCGCGTTTTTTTAACAAATTTTTTATTTTCTTTTGGTTTTTCTTATTCATCCGAAAGATTAAGTTGTAATATCCATTAAATGCAGTTATTTTTATAAGTCCGCAACGAGCAGCAGGCTTTCAGCAAACGCTGACACAAGGGCAGGCAAGAGAAAAAAGTGAAGTGGGTGGCATAGAATAAAACTGGTTGTTTTAGATGGTGAAAAATGAGGTGAGGTGAGGGACTTAAAGAGAAATGTGGGCGGAAAGAAAAACGTTAAGAAATAGTGTGTGTCTTCAAAACCAGCAAATGTCTTAATAAGTTGATTAAACGGTTTAACATTTTATTCGATTTAGTTGTTTATTTCATTGCCGAACTGACGACAGACAAATAATAAACTGATTTCGTTAAAAAAAAATGTCGACATTAACAGGACTGTAGTTGCAAACTCCTTACGAAAGTAATATATACAGATGATTTCAAGTGGTAGGAAAAATGTTGTGGGCATTAAAATTTTTTTTAAGTCATGTGGTTTTCAAACCATGTGATTTTCAAATCATGTGACTTTCAAATCATGTGACTTTCAAATCATATTAATTTAAAATCACATAAATTTTAATCAGATTTTTGTTTAAAATTTTGTAAGGTCAGGGAAAAAAAAACCTCATCGCGGGGCATAATCCCGCCTTCACCTAAAGAAAGTAAAATTTACTTATAAATCACACACAACAACAGATTGCCCATCATTAAACCACCAAATTTTCACTTACTTCACACAAGTAGTTGTAATTTCTTTCTCACTCTCGTCATGTCGGATCAGGTTTTAGTCTTACAAAATCTACTGACTGATAATAAAAAAACTGAATTAAAACAATATAAACACTGAGAAATATGTAGAGCTTAAACAAGTTTACCTCGGAAATTATTAAAACATATTCTCAACACAAATCGTTTTAAGCTTCTCTTAAATTAATTATACGAAATCGTTGCTAATAATCTGAAAGCAGAGAGAATTTCAGCTGCCAGCAGTTGACAAATTTAAATTTTTGCCGCAGTTTTGTTGGCCAAAATAACAAAAGCAAAAAAAAAAAACTCAACATTTAAATGTAATTTTAAAACATTCAAATGGCAACAAAAGTATTCCATGTTTGCGAAGATGGGTGAAACCACTAGTTCATGCTTCATTGGAAGAAATATAAACAAAAACAGCCGGAAAAGTAAATAAATAAACTTTGAATAATGCGGTAATTTGGTAAAAATAGTTGCTGTATTTTCAAATAAAATGTTGCAGCATTAATTAACTAAATTAAATAATTTGATAATAGAATAAATTCTGATATTTAGGAACGTCAGTGGCCAGGATCAGCTTTAAATAGTATTAAAGCAGAAACGCAAATGTGTTGGTGTTCATATTTAAGTTCATTCAGGCATTAGGGGAGGTCAATTTGTTTGGTGCCAAGAAAAACCTCCTAGAAATTATAAAGCAGAAACGAAATTCACAATCAATTCGAAGCAGGTTTGCTAAAGAAAACGACACTCTATCGCGCATCTATTGGCAAGAAGACCATGACTCAAAGTCATGTCTTAAATGCAGGTCTGTTCTTTCTCTTAACAAATTGTCGCATCGAAAAAAGACACGTTTTCAGCTGTAGTTCAGCAGGTAGTTTTTTTTTAATATTCTGCTTTGAACTCTTTTCTTATTGATGGTTGCATTTTATTCTTTTTTGCCAATTGGATTGACAAGACGCCGTGTACTTTCTGGGCTATTAGTTTAAGCCAAGGAAAGAGATATTAAAGGAAATAAGACGCTTATGATGTTAGAAAAAAGGTTAGAACTGGTTTTCGTCGCGAGTTCAAAAGGCGCACAGAACAAAAAGGACATGACTGCAACGCATGGCATTAACATCGTCTTATTCAAACAAATGTTTAGCTCGGATGAGAACTTGATTAACATTAATTCCAATTGTTATTTATTTTACATTCCTGGTTTCTTAGAATTTTTTTTATCGGACAAAATACGGATTTTGTGCCCCCCCTAATACACACCTCGTAGAGCTTCTTGTTTCGCATAAGAGTTCCAATTTTTAACAATTTTTGTATCTAAAATTTCTGTGAAATAACGGCAACTACAGTAACTCCTCTTACTAGATACTAGTTCGCCTTACAGCGAAGAAAATATAAAATATGAATAAAGTTTAATGATTGAAACATGAGTTCGCTTTTACAGCAGTTGGTGTGACAGAACCGACATTCGGTGAGCACTTAAGGGCTCTATGTGGCAAGAGAAAGGATGAGGATAGCGGGTAAGTTCCTGTGTGGTAAACATTTAGGCATACAGTGGCAGATGGCCAACAACCAATAAAGTATATAGACGAGTTCACCTGCTGGTTCCGAACAAAAATTTTTGTCCGGGCAAAATTTTTTGTTGCATGGCTCTCTTTTGAATTGGAACTGAGTTGCCAGTAGGCTAAATTTTTTCTTGCAATGTTGAATGTCGTTTGGTTTGAAAAATCCAAGATAAGAAAAATAAATTGAAGTTAAAATAGAATTATTGGGGTTTTTTCACATGCGGCAGAAAAATTTTTCGAAATGAATGAATTGTGCTGAAAAACGTTCCCAGTGAAAAGTTTTGCTTCGGACAAAAATTTTACTCAGAATCCAACCTCAGGTCAATTTTCTTAACGATTCGATGCCAACAAAAAAATATTCATTAAAGTGGAAGCCAACACCTTGAACTCTCTGAGCTCCCAGATCTGTTACAAAAATGCTATTCAGCATCTTCACAATATTCATAATCCAGAATAGTCACCATATCTAGACTGTAATTACAGTCTCGGTGCGGGGACCTCGCTATCATTTTATTATTTGCGTTTTGCTTTGCGATTAGTAAAGCAAATTTATTTTGTTTATTGAGTCCTTTGTTTAAATTCTTTTAAATAAATAATTTTGTGCTGTAGCTCGTTAAAACAGAATTCTCTTGCTCGTTGTCTGTGAATGTATTTGTGTTTAATGTCGGCAGTCCATTAGGAACAGTAATAAATTGTACTTAAAAGTCAAAAAAAAAAACATATAATAAAATCTAAAATGTATTAAATAATGTTTAGTATTAAGTAAAAAAAAAAAAATAAACATGTTTGTGTTGTGTTGTGTGTCAACACTGGTTTTTGCTACTACAGTCAATGCAGCGGTGGATGAAACCAACGCCACGATATTCTTTATACTTACACAGATGGCCAGCGATGACAAATTGGTCGTTTGTGGGCTTGATGTTGTAAAATTTGAAAACTTCTTTTCTTCTTTTTACCGGCTTTTTGGTTGATTTTGCTTTTTCTCTGGCAACATCGGCTCGTGAACTGAGTGGCAGCATCATTATTTTAGCTTATTTTACAGGTGATTTGACAGAACTCTCAGCGCCATGAATTTATTTATTATTTCAAAATTAAATCAGAGACAAAATGTCCTGAAACACACGCAGCTCCCCCAAATTAAAAAGGACGTCAACCTCACCGCCACATCAGAGCACATAAATTTCTTACCTCTTTGTCTTTCTTCTATTTGCATATTTGCGCTGTATTTGTCTAGATTTATATACAATTAACAAATGTTATTTATTTATGCAAAATTGCTTTTATTTCTCAATAATAACCGAAAAAAGTGTAATATTATTTTGCAATTTCATAGTTATTAAATTTTCAGTGAATGGCATTTGTTTACCAGTTTGGAAAGAGTAGTTTTGTTTTATGCCCAAAACAAAAGTCCTTGGAAAAACTAATTAGAGCCTTCAGTGCTAGAAATTTTGCCAAAATAGAGAAATAAATGCAGTCATTTAAGGTTTTAATGTTGTACTTGGCTGCAGAGTCAAGGACTGTAGTAAATTTTGGAGCAATAATTCGGGATATGCAAGTAAAAAATTTCACGTGTTATTCAAATATCTCGGAAGAGAAGACGTAACTGTAAATTAGCAAATAAGTCCGAAACATCTAGTCATTTAGTTGAAGCAACTTCATTGACCGAAGTATTGGGGTTGTGTAATTGGCGGGTAACTTAAGGGAGGGGGCGCGGTTAGAGCATCATAGCAGGTGCTAATCAATTTTGGTGCTCTAAGTCCGAACTGTGTTATGCCCACCTTTATAAGTCTGCTGACATTTTTTCCAAAAAATGTGCTATTTTTGCAACTCAGTGCCCGGCTTTAGCCAACTCTTAGACAATGATGTCACATGATACCCGGTGGAATAGGCACCTCAAAAATGTGATGTTTGTACATATTGTTTTTATATAATTTGGCAACGAGCGGGTCATTTTTTTTTTTTTGTATCTAGAGCAAATAAAAATTGCCACTTTAAATTTAGAATTTAAACTAAATTTTTTCTTTATTCTTGATGAATTTGCAACGAAAGAGAAAAAGTAGAGCAGTTTTACCGAAAATGCCAAAATCCATATTCCTGTCATATGGCGAATGTCGTGGCAAACAAAGAGAGTGAGTGGTATTGCCTTCCATTTATTATGTTGTGGCATCAAGCCTTCAGGTAATATTTGCTCAACATCCATCCATCTGCATACAAACGATTGCTGTCCCGTGGCGTATGATTGATATTTGCTTTTGAAAATATCGCTGATTCGGCCGCGACTCCTTCGATTAAATTTAATACTATTTATGTTTTAAGCGATTTTGATTTTCCACTCATTCTTGTTTTTCTTCAATTTTCAATATTCCCCGCTCAACATATTTCATTTAAATACAATTTCATTATTAAACACCGTTGGTAATTTATTTCTTTCCTTCTTGTTTGTTTCCATCGTTTAGCGAGATTTTTTTTTCTTTTCTGTTGCAGCTAAACGTTATCGTCTTTTAATATGACAGCCATTCAATTACTTGATGAGTGTAGTGGGTCTTTGGCGAACTACCAGCAAGAGGAGTAGCAAAAACAACAACAACAACAACAACAACAACAACAACAACAACAGCAAGAGCCAGCCAGCAAATAAGAACATAACAGCATCTGCAGCAGCTTAAACGTTCTCCACTTACAAGCAATTGAGGAAAGTTGATGTTAATCGTATTTATTGCAATATATTATATAAGGAGCAACTATTTCATTTTATTTCATTTTATTTCCTTTCTAACGTTGGTTTCCATTTGGTTCTTGTAATATGTAGAAAAATCTGAGTATCTGGGTTAAAGCAAAACTAATAAATACGCCAGTCGTTGGAAATTTCTTGTTATTAAAATGTTTTTATTTACTACAATTTCTAGCGAAGTCCTCGTTGAAGAAGAAACTAATGTTTTCTCCAGCCGTCTTCCAACAATTTCGTTGACAGCTTTGAGTTATGAACACGAACACAATGTCAAGCTGGTTACAGCAGCAACAGCAGCAACTCCAAATAACAGCAGTAAAGTGCTTGCACTGCCACTTGTGCTCAGGAAATAAAAAGGTGCATTTGGTGCTGAGAAATCACAAAGGAGGTGCAAATAATACAATAAGAAAAGTCAAACGATAAAAATATTGTTCGTTCCAATTTATTTGAGGAGGAATTTGCGCACAATGGAGGAGGCTGGGTGAAGGCGGTTGGTGCTGTGCTGAAATAAAATGCAATTTTGTCTAAAAATTTTCATTTATTTACTCATATTTTATGCTGATCGATCTTTATGGTTTATTTATGAGTTTTATTAGCTGCTCTGCGTTTTTATCATTGTTAAACATTTTATACCTTTAAAGCGACCAAAATAAATCGTTATGTCTGCCATCAATTTGCTGCTGATTTAGAAACTGGCACTTTTGCACATTCTCTGCACATTTTTTGGTTTTAAATTTTTAAATTATTCCTGTTTGTTTTGTATTTTGCAAACAAAAGTTATGGCTTTCTGAAAAAAAAAATTGAAAAACAGATTTTTTCCCAATAATTCAACAGTTTCACACTTTCAAGTTGCTTGTTGTTGGCTGGTAACTGGTTACCAGGGGAGTATCTGCGGGTGTTTGTAAACAACATAACGGAGCTTTGCCGTTTTAAATTTTGGAATTGTTCTTAACGACAAGTTTTTCTCCAAACTGCGACTAAACCTTTGCCAATAGAATTGTTGTTATAGAAAACATATATTTTCTATATATCTAATTAACAAACCAATTAGTGAAGCAATGAACCGCTCCATCAACGAGTCTGTCAATCAATCAATCAATCTAGTTATTAGCCATCTTCTCAGACATAAATTATGAAGCTGCAGGAATAAAGTTGGAGTTTTTATTTTGTAACAAATATCCAGAAGTTAATAATTAATCTTCACAGTTTTACAGCACATTGGAAACGCCACATCTTACCGCTTTCCGTTTTCTATAGAACGTAGAAACATTTTCACTTTGGTGCGCATTTGATTTATCACAGACGAGTACAATTATACTAGAATCTTAGTAAATTTTGGAAACTTGTGGCCTTGATTACTCTGGCCAAAGAGGAACACGACCCACCAGTGGAAAACAAAACAAAAAAAAAATTACAAAGAATATATCCAAAAATCATCCCCATCCCAATTACATATATTGATCCTTTCATCTTTCTTCAATATTCTCCTACAATGAAACTGCCGTAATTCCCAATTTAATTGTATTCAAGAACTTCGATTCTGGCAAGAGAAATTTAACGTACACATAAAGCAGTCATGATGAGTGCTTTAGCCAAAGAGTCCATTACATTGCACTGTGTTCGGAGCACTGCTTTAAGTGCTTAACTCTCGTAAATGTCTGTCGGTCAGATAAATTCCAGTTCTTTTTTCGGGCTTTTGCTTGTTTGGCTGCTTTCAACCATTTGTTTGTGTCTCGTTCAGTGTTAGAATTTTTAATGTACCATCGTTTGTTTGCGCAATTTCAACTAAATAACATTTCAGTTTTAATATACTGCTGGCGTAGGAACGCCCGCATTCGGGCGCATACATGAGTTATTAACGCCACTGGACATTCACTGCTTCGACTGGATGTTTGGTCAGCCCTTAACCGGCGATGCAGTTGTTTGCTTTTTCTTGTTTTAGTTCTGTTTGTTTTTGCTGTTGCTCTTTTTGTGTTTAATAAATATTTGGCGGAAAACAGCGAGACTGCAGCAAAAACAATAAGAGTTGGAAAATTTATTATATTTTGATATATGTATGTATGTATGTACACACACATACACACACACACACGCGCACATGTATTTGCGAGTTTACAATCAGTTATTGTTTTTGTTTTTGATCAAATTTTATATAATAAAAGACTTTAAAAGACAAATTAAGGGCAATTCAAAATATTAAACGTGTTTAAGTTCATAAATCGCAAGGACAAACACACCCACCCACGAAAACACACGCACACACACACACATACACACGTACAGTCCATCAGAACATGTTTTGTTATTCAGTGTCACCAATTATAAAGCTGGCAATTTCGCGTGAAAGTGAAAATGTTTCACCTTCTGTAAAATATGTAAAAGTTAACAGTTTGCTTGAGAATTGACTTAAATTAACTTATAAATATAATATAAAACCTTAAAAATTTAACTCAAATGACAGAGACTACTCTTATTGCATAATTTATGTCCTAAAAATGAAATAAGGAGAGTCAATTATGGTTGTTCCTGGTCGTCAGCAATAAAGTCATCCATATTTATATTTATTCTTTGTTGTTGCATCGAAACTAGTGTGTTTTTACACGGTAGGGAAGTTACCCCCACGCACAACCCCCGAAACCTGGAGGACCGGGTCCTGGTTTAGACCCCTGGACAGAGGGGATTCGCTGCACACTTTGGTTCACCTCTAAGCGGGTGCTGTAGGGGCTATCCAGGGGCGCCACGGGGAGGCAGTATGTCAGCTTGACCAGTCCATTTTCAGGGATCGCTGCTGGCTTCTCGCCAGGTTGAGAGCAATCAACAACTTTGCCCTGAGTGCACTGGCCATTCCCCACGGAACCGATGGCGCACACAAGTGGAGAGGGACCTCAACCAACTTGGTGTGCAAAATTGGAGAACGCTGGCTAAAGACCGTGCCAGCTGGAAAACTTTGTTGGTTGAGGCCCAGGTTCACCACGGACTGTAGCGCCAAAAGAAGAAGAAGAAGAAGAGTCAATTATGGTGGAAAATTTTGTAGATTTTTTAAGATATACAGAAGAAATCCGCTTTAAGATTTTATTCTAAACAAATTTGTTTTATTAATTTTGAAAGCTTCCCCGATTATATCCACATCCGTTCTAAAGAAGCAAAATATACCCGTTACCCGTTACGCACTGCGAAATGTGTACATTTTTTATTTTCGTACAATTTTCTTCACATATCTGACTATAGTAAATTGTGTCCAGGTTCATTTTTCATTCCTTCTTAAGTGAAGAATATAAATAATTTGTTGACGAAGATAAGAGAAGTGGACTGGAGCCTTCTGAGGGGCACATACGTTTGCTTCGCGGCCGCTGTTCTTTTGCCCGATTTATTTAACAAACAAGTAAAATTTAGATTTTAATTAAAAACTATTTTAGTTTAAATTTAAAATGACATAAATTGTATGAAACCAATAATACTGATTTTTCAATTTTAAAATCACTTGTGATTTGAAATTATGTGATTTGCAAAACCATTTGATAATGGACTTTGTTGTTTTAAATAAACTTATGAAAATCGTGTGATATTGAAATCGCATGTGATTTGAAATCATGTGGTTCCGAAAACGTAACTGATATGAGAATCTTTAACATATTTTTTTTAGTTTAAACTATGAAAAAATTGTGAGATAAAAATATCTTTCAGTTTTAACACAGAATTTAAAAAGAAAATAAAGAAAGAAGTTGATTTGCAGTCATTCAACACCATTTCCTTCTCTAGTCCGTTGCAGAGTTTTCAGCACTCTCGTCACCTGATGATAATGATTATAAATATTGAATAGTTATAGTTTTCGTCAACGGCATATTTTTCAAAAGAACTCTCAAATTTTTACCCACAAAAAAGAAAATATTATGTGATATTATCACAACACAAGTAAGAGACTTGCCAGGAAAATCTGTGCGAATAAAATTCGCATAAGCAGAAAGAATGTCGGTACAAGTTTTGTCCAAATCGTCGACGGCATATTTTTGATGCTTAAAGTCGGCTCTTAGCCGTGGCAGCGTCTTCTTCTCATACCGCCCTGCTCGTTGAAAGTTCTGCCTCACAGAATGGCATATGACTACTTTGTGCCTTCTGTCAAAATGATTTTTATTTTTTCGCTGGCTTCTTGTTCGTCATAAATAAATTTTCTTTGTTTTGCCATTTTGGCCAGTTTCCATCGAAACCCTTTCAAAAATTTTCTACTACTCCGATCAAGTCTTTTCTCTAATAATTTCATGGAATTTATTTGAAATTTAGTTTTTGAAAAAAACACTTCTTTCGCACTAATAAATAAAAACATTGAATCAAACTTTTGTTACTATTTTTTCAGTGATGCATTTGAAAAATACTCGTATTTTGTTGTTGGCGTTGCGGCAGTTGTTGTATGTTTTTATCTCTGTTAATTCGCTGCATAGATCAACAACAATTGGTGTTTTCGTTTGGAAAAATCGCTTTTAAATGCATTAATTTTTCAGGGAAAAATGTGAATTTAAAATAAAAAAATTATAAATAATATAAAAAAAACTCAGAAAAATTGTAAAAAAAGAAAGCAAATAAATGCACAACATTAAACTGTTTAATTTTTTATTACATTTTAAATCGAAAACCGCAACAGGCATAAACATTTGTTCACACAAATGATGGCATACAAATGCATTTACTTAAAAGTACATTCATACGTATGCATTCATACATACATACATATGTACATAAATCGGCACCCACACACATACCTACGAAAAGCTACGGACTGCGGATTGAAGATTGCGGAGAAGTTTTAAATCGAAATTTTTATTTCCCGCGAAGTCGTACAACGAGCTGTATTTATTACATAGTGAATACACAGACTATTGGCCCAAAATAATAGTCCGCTAGGCGCTACTACTTATGAAAGCCTTGTTCCAGCAAAAGTAGTGAAACTCCTGTTCGAGGCTACTTTCAGGGTGGCATCAGCAGGATACATTTTATGTATATGGGGCTGCCGTCTGCAAGATTTTGTATTTTGTTATATTAATTAATGGGTTTTTCGTCTGCATTTAATTCAAAAACTAAAAGAAGTGAAACTAAAGTCAGTGCATTCTTATATCAAAGTCTTAAACGCATCATAAAATTGTACAATAAACTGAAATGCAAGAAATTCGTTTCATTAATAGTTTGAACTGTGATTCGATTTTGTTTTAATGTTGAACGCTGAACGAGCTTTGACTTTGCCGAATATAGCAGGGGCAATATACATACATGTGCAACAGATATTAGTGAAATTTTGTATTTGTGACACAAAACTAAGCATTCAGGAGTCCCAGAGAATCTGTAGTTGCCGCTTGATTATTCGACAAATATCAGAACAAAAATTTTTTTCCTTTTAAATTCCCTTGACCGCACGAGTCATTTGTTGATCTGTTGATGAATTTTTGCCAAGTCAGCCTGGGAGGCTTTTTTTTTAAGTTCACGAGCTCTTCTTCTCCTTGAGAGACATTTTTGCCATTCGATCAATCGTAAGTTAATGTTTGGCTTTAATAAATAAATATGTAATTTTTTAATTACCATAATTTTATATCCTCGTTTTTAAATTGTCAAACACAAGCACCCACTTATTTCAGCACTTATGGAATGGCCGTAATTTTTTGCGCGCGACCACACACACACACACTCACGCTCACGCACACACTTTATACATGTCGTCCACGTATTCCCTCAAACACTTACGGTTGTGTTATTTTTAATGCACAATGACAAAACAGTAAAAAACGACAACGACAACGACAACGATAACGATAACAACAACTACAACCAAAAAACCCAGCTACAAGCCGAAACATAAAAAACAGACGGAAATTAATTGAAAATTCAAAATCAACAAACCATAATAAAACCGGACAAATAATTACGCTATTTTGGTTCAAAACAAAAACGCTTAAACAAAAACACACACAAAAAAAAAAAAACAACAACAAAGAAATGCAGATGCAAAACAAATTAATGCGACTGTAAATGCGAAAATAAAAACACATTTTCGCTCGGGTTAAATTTTGGCCGACATAATTTTAAATTAATTAAAGAATTCAAAATCGTATTTCCATAAAAAAATTTTGTAATAAAACAAAAAAGAAAACAAACAAAAAAAGATTTAAATACATTAAAAACACGCTTTGGTTTCCAGTAATACGATTATTTGGTCATCCACGTAAATCGGCATATTTAAATGCAACAAACATTTAGGATTACGGACGTTCCATACAATTCCTTCATATTAAGGTCGAAAATTACGTTTTAGATTAGTTTCCAGTAAGACAGGTCCACGTAATTGCCCCCTTTAAATTGAACAAAAAAATTTTGGAGTATTATGGGGTATTCCACGCAATTCTGTAATATTTAGGTGGAAAAAGCAAATTTTTAGATTATTTTCCAGTAACACTATTACGAGGCATTCCACGCAACTGCGCGTTTTAAAGTTTTAGAAACGTTTTGGAGTTCTAATAACACTATTGTGGGCTATTCCACACAATTCTTTCGTATTAAAGTGAAAAAACATCATTTAGATTATTTTCCAGTAATTTCACCGATAACAGGCACACGGCCAGTAGACATGATCGTGCAGAATGATCAATATAGCATCAGCTGTTTTTTGAGGACAGAAGGGTCAATTTGCAAATAGTCCCAGCCCCATTCCGCGAACACACATTATTGCCAGTGGCTGCCTGCGGCCTGCTTCAGTGTCCATGGAATTTTATACGCTTGCAAGGACCAAGTCAGGTTGGGGTCTGCGAAAGTTCGTGACTTGGGCAGATTTTACTGGACAACCCCACCGAAAGCGGCGGTGTTTTTGACAGTTCTGTTACATTTCATCATCGTCGGGATGTTGATTCATTTTTCCAGCACACTGTGAATAGTCTATTCGGTTTTGATCGTAAAATGCGTAGAGCTCAGAAAGTTGCCAGACTTAAGCAAAACATTTGTGTTTATTTATTTATTGAATGAAAATAAATTCTATATAGAAGTACGATCAGACAAAATAATAAAATACAATCACGATAAACAGTTTTAGGCTTAAATTTTTAAAAGTTTTTAAAAACACACTTTAGTTGCAAACCTTTCCTCTGAATGGCAGTACATTAGGAAGGACTTGCAAAAAAAGGCTACAAATGTATGTTCCCTCAAGCCTCTTATTGCGTAAATAAAAAAAAACCTGCCGACTTCAGCGTCGTGTAGCGTTAAATACTTGAGTGAATAAATGACTGCCGCTCTCTAGCTTGTCAGAGAATTATCTCCACCGCAAGCCCCTTTGCTGCCTTGTTGTTAAAGTTTAATAGATTAATAGATTTTATTTAATTCAAAATGTGTTTTTGTTATACATATTTGACTTTTTCTACCACAGGAAAACCTTCACTTTTACGGAGAAAAAAATAATAAATGTCTTCTACTTTTGTAAGCCACTGTACATTTTACTTGCAGAAAAACATTGTCTTTAACTAACACAGAATGTGTTTTCTACAATTCAATTTCATATTTTATTTTCTCTGGATCTGATTTGGTGAATTTGAGATTTTGAGATTTTGACATTTATGACTTTTATGGTTTAACATTGTGGTTATTCGGTTTTCTTTTTGAGTCATGTTCACTCACTCTTCCACTTTGTCAAACAGCAGAGCAAAACGAATTGACAGCCATATTTGAAAATAATATCTACAACAAAAGTGCAAATAACACCCACAGCCACCAAAAAGAAAATTATTGAAAATGACAGCTCGAGAGTACTTGAGATTTTCCTTTTTTTTATTATTGTTTTTTCTAAGAATTAAAAGGAAGCTTTGTTTGCAAAAACAACAAATAAACAAAAAGAAACAACAACAACAATAATACCGTTAATTGATGTTTACAATTAATTCTGTATGTATGTATGTAAGTGAGTGAGAGCAGTGGGAGAGCAGCTTTTTTTGTTTGAACGAATTTAAGACCTGCAGTTCGGATGAACTCAAATTTTGTAACGAGTAATAAATAAGTGGGCCATTGTACGAGTATCTTGATTACCCGCTAAAGTTGCTCGTCGTTGGAGCGCAGTTTGTTTTCAATTTTGTTTGGAGTCCATTTCAACGGTTGAGACAGTCCGTGTTTTTATGCAAGCAACTAGATTGAGGGGACTGTGTTGCGAGCTGATTTAAGGCCTGATGTTGACTGTGGATGTTGGGCCACCAACTCAGGAGCCTTGTCTTTTCTCGCCTTCTAAGGAATTATGTGAAACAGAAGGGATTAGATAGCCCGAGCTCTTAAGCCAGGGGTTTATGATTTGTGCCGTGCAGCATATTATGCGAAACTGCCAACCTGTGTGAGGCGCTAGCGAACCGTCAGCCAGTCCAGGCAGCAACAACGGAAAACAATTGCTTGTGATTGATGAAAGTGTATGTGAATATAAACAGCGAATGAGAGAAATAAATCAAAACTTTTAGTAACACGTTCCATGTTACTAGTATTGAGTGCTGATGAGCGTGTAGCGGCCGTGAAACAAGTAGCTGTCCTCCCCTCCCACTCGAAAGCCAACACTTAACTTTGCTCGGCCTCTAGTTAAAAACTGTTGCAGTAAGTAGTAAGACAGCATGTAAGAAGAAAAGAAAAATATGTTTCCTTCAAGGCTGCTGGGATGCGGCTGTGAATGGATGTGAATGTAGTCGCGTGTCATGAATTGAATACAACAATTTATTTGACACTTGATGAAGCGGAAACCAATGCGGATCTGTTTTTGAAATGTAACTGACACAGGAAGAAGTAATTGTTGTTTTCTTTGGTTAACTATATTTTATTTATTTAACATTAAATATTGAACTCTACTACATGTTCAGCCGCTTAGAGCTCTCTTTTTAAAGCTACTTGTGTTGCTATTTTATATTTATGTGATATTTTGATTATCTGTTTTGTTATTATGATAAAGCTGGCCCTAATTTATTGCAAATACAATAAAATATAGTGCACCGATTCTAAATTCTAACCAGCTCTAGATGACTACAGTTTTAGAAATATTTACTCTGCAAAGCAGGCGCTTTTCGCTTCGCTTGTATCAAATCAATTTAATGTTTTTTTTTTTTTTAATATTATTGTTTTAAAGATTCGTTTTTCTCTGTGTGGAATGTACTTTGGCCATTGCGCCACTCCTCCGACTTGAGCCAACATTTCGACAACTGCTTTGCTTATGTCTGTTCTTGGCTCCTGCTGTCAGTTTTACTCTTTTCATGTGTCAAATAAAAGTTACGTAAACAACAACTCATTTATCAATCGGTCTGTCTGTCAAGTTCATTGTAGATCGATTCTCGTTATGAAAAAAACTTAAATACTCTAGTATTAAGATTAAAGCGAAGGTTTCAACAATGACAATATTAAAATATTGAATGCAAATTGCGTGTGATGGTCAGTCTGTTCTTGGTCTTTTATTTAATTCAGTTTTGGGAAGAAAAACTACGCAATAAACCTCTTTGAAATATTATATCCCTCTAGATGTTTCATTAAAGCAGCCGTATAAGACAAGCAAGTGATGCCCTTTGCATTTTTCTAAAAAAGGCAAGAAAAGCAGGCAGTTCAAAAGTTAAGAAAAACGCTGTGTCTGCCAAAATTAGTTCCACAATGTTGCCATCACCAATGTCCAACATCAATGTTCAACACAGTTAAAAGGCAGCCAGCGCTCTTAATCAAGTCCTAAGACTGACATTAAATGTTGTGAGAAAGGAATCAAACGAGCCTTAGAGAGGATTTCAAAATTTTTAAAGTACCATTACAACTCCTAGTCTTAAAATTACATGTCTAGTCCATGATTGAGAATTAAGGCTCGATCAGCGACAGAGAATTAAATCAAACAGATCAATATTGTAACGAAAATTTTACCATGGTGTGAACGAAACCGGGAAATTAAGTTTCAAATTTCAAAACATACCACGAACGACGGAGCACTAACGGCGGCGAAACGGTCGAATGGTCAACTTGCGTTTTGTAAAAACGACTTTTTGAAAAATCGCGTCAAAATGGCTTCTTAAGTGTTGCAGAGGGGTTTCAGTGTTTGAATTTTCTGTTTTCTCTTATGATTCGGCCGTTTGACAAAAGTTTCAACCCTGATCGCATGTAATCGACCACTTTGTGAAAATTTATATAAAAAGATTTGCCAAGAAAAAAATGTGTCTCACGCGTTTTTGGTTTTGATCAGACTATCATATTTTTTTAGGAGAACACACAACTTTTTTGACGGCCTTAACAAACAAACACGAGCTGCACAAGCCATAAAAACAATGAACAAATTGTCAATTAAAAACCAAGAACCAACATCGATTTAACAATTTGAGTTGGTGGATCAATAGGCTGTTCACGAGTGGTGAAGCGTCCGCGAAACAGACAGCGGTCCCCCCGCCCTAAAACCTATATCTTATATTACAGCAAAAATGCCGTAAAAAAGGCCAGAAAAATAAACTTGAAAGCCCAATTAATGCGGTCAAATGCATGAGTTCCATTTATCCTGTTTGGAACCACTCTCTAAAAAAATACACATGAACATGTGTGTGTGTATGTGAAGTGCTCGCATTTGTTTTTTTTACCAGAAACTAAAACTCTTTTGCACAACTGGAAATCAAATAACAGGAAAAAAAAGCGGGAAGCAAAAGCTTTTAGTTCAATTAATTAAAATCGTTAATTATTCAATACTTGTAACTGATTAATAAAACCACAAATAAAAACAATTGACTTCTTTTACAAATAAACTTTTCATTGTTGTAAATTTTTTATCACTTTAAGTTACATTTTTAATTCTTTCTTATTGTTAGAAACTTAAGCGGATGTCAATTCGTTAAATCTTATAAAAATGTTTGAAAATAAAAACAAACTGACACTTTATAAATAAATTAAAAATTCACGATGAGTAGAAGATTTAATTCCAAGTGGATATCTCAAGAAATATTTATTGGTGAATAAATAGTCTCCTGCTCAGTAATTTCTCTCAAGACTAATACACTTGTGCCAGCGTTTTATCAAATCCTCAAACCTTTTGCTAAATCCTGGAACTCACTCAAAAGGAAAAGGTCGCATGGGGCCAAATCTGTTGAATACGGTCTAAGGGGACTGAGGTAGGATTACGGATTATGCGGCACATAATTTCAAGATGATGGCCAACCGATATGTCGACAGCAACTTCTCCAATTGTGATTCGACCATTCTCTGTAACATTTTTCATCGCTTTCTCAACATTTTTAACGGTTGTTGGTTGATGAGCTGGGCCATCCGGACCGAGTTTTCGAATATAACTTCCTTCCGAATTATGAAAATTCAATTGACTTTGTGAAGCCTGGCACCAAAAAAGTGGTTTAAGAATTTTTTCTTCAAAGTTCAGGACTTTTTGTTTTGATAAAAATGTGAGAATATTTGATTCTGGAGGAAAAAAATTAAAACAGTTTTTCCAGCTAAAATGATTAATAGTTATTGAAGAAAAGCCAGAATATTGGGTTCATGATAAATTAAACCCGTAGTTGTTAAATTTCATGGATAAATTCTTGATTCTTTCATGATTTAAATACAAAATACAACTCTGTGTTTCTTCTCACACTTACAGAACTAAAAATTCTATATACAAAAATTCCTTAATCAAATTTTTGTTTATTTTTCTTATAAAATCCTATTTAAAACGACAGGCATTTTTGTAGGTATTTATTTTTTTATATTCTTATCCTTTATTTAAAAACATTGTCATGTTTTGTTTTTAAATCTCAGTTCGTTTGAGAGCATTAATTATTTCATTTCGTCATCCATCTTTAATTAAAAAGTTTTTTCTGCTGAAAGTCTGCCGTGTACAGGAGGCTTTAATGGTAATAATGAATAAGTTTTCATTAATGCGTTTTCTTGAATTTGTAAAATTAATCAGTAGATGGCTTGACTGGTGTGTGTTGAAACATATTTTTATTTCATTATTATTTTGTCAGGCGAAAGAGTCAATTTATCGCTTTAGCCATCGACGCAGGCTGAATTTTAAAAAGTAATTAATCACATTAATTCCCCAAAGATCGAACTACTTACAGCCCCACTAATTAATCATATCATTTATGAAAACAAAAACCCACACACACTCACACACACACACACGGCAGCAATTAAAGACTGCACTTTGAAATGCATCACGATGTGGGCCAATGAAATAAAACACGAATTTCGTTCTTCCTGTTTGTTTTTTCAATATGAAATCGCACGATATAATAAAACAAATACATGTGAACAATAATATATATGTAGGTGTGTGTATGTGTGCGTGTGTGCCTGTTTGTAGGTGTGCGTGCGTTTAAAAACAAGCACGCGCTTTGTGTGAATACAAATCCGCATGCACACACACACACACACACACACACACACACACACATCTTTTAATGTCTTCTTAAAATTATGGTTGTTCGTGAACCAGTTCACCTTTTGTTGCTAATTCTTCTGTGTTGGCGTTCGTTATACTCATAAATAATCGCAATTGAATTAGTGGCATTCGAATAAAGAAAATATTTTAAAAATATTGTTTCATTTAGAGATTGGGAACAGCTAAAGAAAGTTCAATATTTGCGATAACAGATATTGTATAAAAATCGAAATTTACCCAAAATTTAAATCTTTCAGAAACTGGCGTTTCAAATGGGTTACGTTTTTTCCACACGACTCATGCACATCACTGTTGCCAAGTTTTCCGTCAAAAATATCGCCAAAAGAGACTAGAGACCGTGCGTTCACGCTTAATGAAGGTTCTGTGTGCGTACGAGTATTAGCGATGAGCAGGAGGAAGTTGTGATTTTCAGAAAATTTATGGATATATTCAAGTTTTATGTGCAAAATAATACGAAACGATTTTCCGTTGTTTCTGGAACGAGATATACATACATATGGAAATGGTTTATTTTTGCCACAACACAGCAAAATTCTTTAAAATATTTTTACCCCTTAAGTCGTGCCATTAATTTTCGGCTCAAATTTTTGTGAATTTTGTTCACACCCTCATCAAATCAGACGTGTGATTATTTTTCTAGTGTGAAGCGTCAGTTTGACCCGTCACTTATCTTTTATGAAATTTTAATTTGTTAGCAAAACATGATAAAACTGCACTTGGCCCTGAGCCCTTCTACTGAATACCACTTTCGCACACCAGCCAAACGTTTACTGACTCGTCCCTTCTCCCTCATTTCGCTGGGATTGTTCATCACTTTATTATGATTTTTAAGTATTTACGTGCGTTCTATTTGCATACATACATACATATTTTTTTTAATTTTCAATTTAATTAATAAATATGTATGTGCAAAGGATGTGTTAATGAAAAACAATTTGCCACAAGTGGTGGCCAGCACTCATTAATAATTTCGCCGGTCGTGGCAAAAGGAGGGAGTGCCACAAAAGGAAAGATTGAAAAGGCCACAAAAGGTTTATGGCAGGACAGCAATAAATTGACCGTGTTACAATATACCAACTTACCAGGTTTTCCCCAGGGTTACACACGACTGATACCGAAACCAGCGCTGCAATACCCTTTCAAAGACAGTTTAAATAAATGTGCAGTCGAGCCGGATGTTTTTTTCTATTGGGTTTTCTTTTGCTATCGTTCAATCAAGTGTTCGAGTTGTAGGACTGGCATGTTTTCGCACTATGTCGGCGCGAGCGCTTGTTGGCTGATGGATAACGGGATATGGACTCAACTTTGTCCATTCCGGATATATTTTAAATTATGCTGATAAAATTATTTCCTAATTTTCATAATTTTTTCCGGCACATTTTTAGCCATCCCTTGAATCAGATATTGACTGTCCGTCAATCAAAGGCATTAATTCTTAATTCCATTCGGCGTAGACTTTTACTCTGCCACTTATTACTTTTTGCAATGAATAGCACAAACATGAACAATTTTCTCAATTCTCCGGCCGTTTTTTTTTTTTGTATCTTCTGACATGGTGGCATGTTGCAAGTATTGCGGAAGTTAGTTCAATATTTTGGGCCAAAGGGATGCAATTAAGGTCACTGTTTGCCAATGCGAATGTAAAAAGCAGTTAAAAACAATCACATTTTTGCAGAATCATAAGAAAAATTTAATTATGAGAGAGAGAGAGGGAGAGGACATGTAACAGCATCTGATGGAGACAACAGTTTTGAAGGGAAATAGTTTTTCCTTCCGGGTTTGCTTTTACGGTTAAAAACCAACTACATATTTTAGGTAGATTTTATCGAATAAATGATAAAGTCCCGGTTTTTTGTCTTTGTAGATGCAGATATCGCTGGCAGAAATGCAAAACCACTTTAAGCTAAAGGCTGCAGAGATTCCAACACTACAGCCACAACATTTTGGAAAATGTTGGGGCAAATGTTCTAAAACGAGTCCATCATTGCGAAACTGAAGGCGATGGTCATTGAAGTGGCATTATTTTTCATACTTAATGTACAAAAGAGGTGCCATTTTTCATACAATATTTTATAATCCAAAAAAATTTGTTTAACCGAAAATGTTATTAAAAGAGAAATTCAAGAGTTTGTTTGAGCCACGCCAAGTTTGGGGGGAAACAGCAGTTTAAATGGGGTTACCCTTAGTCAGTCCCCTCTGGCATTTTTTCTACTCAGGTCACCTCTGACTCTTGTCTTACTGACAGTGTTTACAGACAGAAACACCCACATCGAACACGCGTGCACTTATTTATATAATTTAGTTTAAATTCACCATTCAGTGCCGCCAATGCTCACTGTAGCGGCCTCATTAAAGTACTATAGTTTGCATTAATATCCCACTCATTCGAACGTCCTGTCATCAAACAGGTTTCATAAATGTGACAATGCAAATAAATGCTTTTTTAAAATAAATATGGCAGCTGTGGCGGCCAACGTTATAGCAACGTATCCTTTAAGTAGACTGTAATAATGATGTTTTGCAGAGAAATCCTCAATTTTAGGGCAAAATATTTCGCAATTCATATGGAGTCCAAATGAGCTGAAATTCCATAATTATCGCTAAAGAATATTCATATATATGTTTTGCACAATTAGTATGCAGGTTGCTTTTGTTGGACAATTTATTTCCTGTTTTGACGTTTCGTTTTCATTTGACATTAGATCGATGTAAGTGGCAATTTACATTAGGCAATTGTTTCAGTCTATCTAATTAACTTTTAGGCATCGCAGTGTAGGGAAAATACGAAGAGTTCAAACTTGATTGTACTTTCAATTCGTTTTACTTACGATCGCAACAAAAACAGGAGCACTGCAAGCAATAAGAATAGCGCTGCGTGAACAACAAAGCAATCAAGGAAATGTATCGATCTCATCAATAAAATTCCCACTTCTGAAAGTATTTCAATAAAAACGTAATGTTAGTAGCACAACTGCGGGGAACGGCGAACGGCGAACGGCGAATATTCATCGCCACAAGTAAAACATATGGGTGTTTGAGAAAATGCGCACAATCGTAGCGTTAATGGAAATTCGTCATCGCCGGCGAAAAAAACACTATCAGGTGGCTTTGCTCAAAATGTGAACAACTTTACGAATTGTAAACACAACTTATTTAGTGGTCGTTATTGTGCTTCACACGGAGAACTTATACCAAGAATATTTACTGGCGAATTGCCCATTGCTGCGAACAACGAGTCGTTCGTCGTAACTGTGTTCCTGGCGTAACAAATGTTGCACGTTTTGCCGTTAAAATATAAATAAAATATGTAAAGTCAGTTCTGTGCCCTTATCAATTATATTCTCGACTACTGTTTAAATTCTTATAAGTGTTTTTATTTTTGTTTATAAAGCGAGAATGGCTCTTAAGCATCCACAAATATTTGCGAATTTGCTCTTAATCATGTTCTTTCTTCTGTTGCTTCTGTTCTTGTTTTGGTTGTTTGTTTGCTTTTGCTTTTGATTTTATTTTATTAAACCGCTTCAAAAGTGCGTTTTTTTTTCTTCTTTTATTCGCCTTTGAAACTGCCAGTTGTATTTGCATGTGTGAAAAGAAAAGTTTATGGCAACGACCATGAACGAATGAGCCGAAGACACACACACATACACACACACACACACACATGCACGCACAGACATGCACTTGAAGCGATTGCAGGACAAGCTACACGCCGAGAAAATCTGCATGTGCAGAGAAATATTTGTTTTCAATTGATTGAATTACTTAGAGCTGGTAAAGTTGAATATTTGAATATATGTATATTTTTCAAGGACTTTAAAGTTTGCTGATGACTCGGAAAACACTACAAAAACAGCTGTGTGAGAACATTTTCGTTTATATAAGAATACTTTTATTATATCCTCTTATACATACATTCAATACCAGTTCATTAACACAATCTGCAAAACGTTTGTTTGTCTGCACCAACTCGCGGAGTTTGTGACAAGAATCGACCAGCACAGCCTCTGGACTGGAGAGCTATTTATTTCATACTTATGTTCAAGTATAGCGTTAATATATGTACATATCTTTTTAGCACAATACAAATGCAATAAAACTGAAATTTTTACCAATTTTTTACGCAGCAGTCAACGGCAACGCTGGTTCCACATAACAAAAAACTTGGTCGATTTTGCACTGCACTGCATTTGTTTTTAATGCCATACTTTTAGAAACTCAGATTATCGGTGACTCAGCCGCCAATTTTTTGTTGTGTACAAACATGTCTGTACATGAAAATGCATGTTTGTATGGAATTGAAAGATTTATGGCTTAAAAGATTTTTATGTGTCCGTATCAGATAAAGTGTGAAGTTTTCAGTTAATTAAAAAAATAATGCTAAAATGCAAAAAGGTGTAACTAGCAAAAATTTAAAATCCAGCTTTGGATTGATTATCATGACTGGCTATTAAACTACATGTGTTGGCCGAATTTTACACTTCTGCAGTACAAAATGAGGGGCCCTTTAAAAACTTTTATAGTTTTCATTTTGCTACCTTTTTGTCAGTTAAACCCTTTTTCCATTTTAGCTAACCATATGTTTGTAGATATTGCCACATGATTTCATAAAAGCCGTAAGCTACACTGGCAAAAATGTTCAAGAGAGTCAAAAAAAACTCTAACCTTGAAATCTAAATGAATCAAATTATTTTTTAAATTTAAGCTCAAGCTTAATTTTTAATACTATTAATACTCTAATATACATATTTGAAGAAAAATATTCGTTTCCTTTTACTAAATATTTGCAGAGATGATTTGAGCCCAAAAGCGCTCCAGTCACATTAAGATGTGGTTTCAGTAATTCCAGGGCTTGAAGAATTTTTTAGGAATATAACTTTTCTCAGCACCTTTTTGATGTATTTTGATACAATTTTGAATATATTTTTTTTAAATCGTATTTTTTAGCTTGAAAATTCTCTTGAATTAAGAATCCTTTCGGCAAAAGGGAAGCAGCCCCCGTTGTTTGTGTCGCCATAAAACAGAATTTGCTGGCATGTGCCAAAATTTTTAAATGCTGGACCAGGCAACCAGATTTTAAGCCATTACAACAACAAATATAAATAATATGTTGCCAAAATATTCGAAATAGTAAAAATAGGGACTCGGCTAAAGGCTTCCTGTCGCTCAATGAAACAATTCTTAAAATTGTTTGAGATTTATTTTATTTATATCTACTTCACTTTTAAAACGCAACTTTCTGATAATTCTGATCGAAATGTTGTGCTCTTAATCAGTTTATTGAAAGGATTCGTTTGAGAAACTGCAGGGGAAAAAAGAAAGAAAAAACACTTTCGAAATTGAAAGAAATTAAACTCCTTTTGATTTGCTTCGTCTTCGTTTCGCTCCCCACCCTCAGTTAAAAGCGCTTCGACTTATTAAAGCTGAAAGCGTGTCAAAGGGAGTTTTGGCCGTCAGGCTGCCATCAATAGACCATTTTAAAGCAGCGGGTTGGTTTATTTCTGGCGGCTGCCCTCGCAGTCTTTCAACTGCTGCTCGTAATAATTATGAATTTCTTTAAATGTGTGTGTGTGTGTGTGTGTTTGTTTGTTTTTGGTTTTTTTCTCAAACCTTTGAAATTATTCTAACGGATCCTTTTTTAATATGAGTTGGTTTCCTTTTTTGCATTATTTTTCTTTGCGCCGCTTGTAGCCGAAGTCGATTTATAATAAAATATTTTTTTCCTTCTTACGCTCATGTTTTATATTTCAACTGTTTTTAAAATTTTTTTCTTTAAACGATTATTTTCTGTTTGTGTTCTTTCGCTTTTCCTTTTCTACTCATTTGAACTGTTCGTTGGGTTGTTGCTGTTTTCTTTTCTTTTGCAAAAAACTATTATTTAAAAATGTTCTGGTGCTTTAACTTAATCGCTGAACATTTTGATATCTTGTTGCTGTTGTTGCTGTTGTTTCTCTATATCTTATTACGGCAGTTATGATTTTTTCCCCAGAAAACTGTTGCAATTCTTTGACTTAATAATGTGAAATTTATTTAACTTTTGTATTATTTTTATATAAAGTTTTAAAATTACTTTCGCCTTAAGCTGTGCAAATTGATTGAGAAGGAAGCCCCCGGCAAGAGCAAATATATTATGAGTATTTACATTTCAGGGCTTAATTAAAAGAAAACGACAATATAATGAAACGCAAAACTGATTAAAGTACTTAAGCACATGCGTTAAATGCTGCAGTGTGTACGGAAAAAAGTACCAAAGTTGCTGGAACAGATGCCATTTTCAGTAGGCTTTAAAACTGGCATCGGCCTTGGCAGAAAAATAAAAGCAAATAACTGGAAGTTGGTTTGAGCAGAGTGGGATCGGGAGAGGGAGTACCCAGTCCAACGCTTGATTTTTATAGTTCTCTGTGGGTGATTTGGTGGAGTGTTCAAGCAACAGACCAGAGGATACCAGGACAAACCTACACACAATACATACATAAGTCCCGGTATATTACAGAAACGTAACCTCTGATCCTGCCCTAGAAAAATCGATTGTAGTAACGATAATATAGCGTAAAACTTCTCATACTATAATGAAACTCCAAGCGAATCAATAAAGTGGGATACAGTGCGTGTGGCATTACAGTAACGCTAAAAAATTGCAACCCATCACTCTGTTCAGATCGAGCAATATCAAAACAGTAGCACCAGCCCAAACATGTTCAAACATGTTTGTGCATGACATCTAAATTGCAATTGTTTATTGCATTGAAACTTTTGCAAAAACCTTACACAAAATTATTCAAATATTTAAAAGAGTAACAAAGCCTGCCTGCCGCAGAAAAATCGATTACAGTAAAGATAAGGTAGCATGACACATCCTCTCAGCCAATCAATGGAATCCGATGAGCATTCCCACCAGATCCCACCAGATCTGATATGACAACAATCAAGATAAAATGATGCAACGAATCAATAGATTTACATTCCTCCTCCTCAGTCGCCCAAGAATATGTATGCCCAAACATGTTCAAACATGTTTATGCATGACGTCAAGCCAGTAAGTATTTATTGCAGTGACTCCTTCCAGCGAAATTATTGAAACGTTTTAAAAAAGTTTACCACTGAAACTTTAAACAGGCACTTTAAGTTAATGTTTTGCATAAAAATATGAAATCTCTGCTGCTCCTCGCCGCGAGCGATTAAAAACAAAAACTTATTTAGAAATCATCATCATACCCAAAATTAGACGGTTTGAACAAAATAAATACTTGCACGTTTAATTATGTTGAATTAATTACCATTTATTAAATTTCTTTATTTGCTAATTTCCATTGTTGTGTTTTTGTTTTTGTTGTTGTTGTTGTTGTTTTCTTAAATCAATACTAAATTCACTTAAATATAAATTTTAAATTACAAAACATCCACATTTTCACAACATCAAAATGTGAGATTTATTTTATTGTTGTTTTTTAGTCATTTCATTAATGTAATTAGATTTGCTTTAGTTTAATTTATTTTGTAATTAATTTTATTCAATTAAACTAATTCAGTTATTTATTAATATTATTACTATTTCCTTTGTTTTTTTTCCTCTCTCTCTTCTGTTTTGGTTTCTGGTTTTTGCTGACTGAACATTTACTTTTCATGAATTTCATTTGCAAATTACATGTAACGATTCGTTCGTTCGGTGCATTCGACCAACCTGCTGGACAGGCGCACCTGCTCTCAGTGGAAAGGGATCGCACAGAAGAGCACAAAACAAATAGTGTTGGTTCTTTCTACTGCAAGTCAGACACTAATTTTTCGTTATTGTGATTTTGTTTCAAGAAAAGAAAAATCGAAATAAATATTTGTGGCATTTTGTTCTCATTTAATTTGGCGGATTAATGGATTTTATATTGTACAAAAAGGCGACAAACTAATAAATAAATATACATGTGTATGTATGTGTATGTACATACCAGAACTGACTTGTTGGCTTAAAGAAATAGTGGAATGTGTATTTAAAAGTTGAGGTACAAGTTGAGGACAAATCTTGCTTGACCGATTTTCTTTTTTTTTTGTGTTGAAAAAAATTGCTTGTTTTCGCAAAATAGTTGTTTGAATCCGTGAACTCCTCTGCAGGTGGGCCTGTAAACAATTTATTAACTGGCAACAACTCTGTGGTGAGCAGGTCTGTTCCAAAAATCACGCCGTTTCACATCACGAACTGTTTGAAAGTCACGCAACGCAAACCAAGTGTTTGCTGCTGTTCTGTGCACCGCGGCGTGGTTTTAACTTTTCGAAAACACGAGAAAACAGCTGATTTAGATTCGCTTTTGTTTATATTTTCCAAAAAAAACAAACAATCTGCTCTTAAATTGTTGGCATTTGGACTTTGGCCACCTCAAAAAATAGCTTCGAAGAAACAGAACCAGCGGACTGCTGGAGGGGAGAAAATAAATCATGGACTTGGTCAAACGAAGCAAACTAAGTTTTTACAAATCAATCAGAATTTTGTAAATTTTTAGATTTTTATGGGCAGAAAATCTAATTTTGTTATTGTAACGAAATACATATCGTGAAATATATGAAATTATTTTTATGGAATTTTATGCCAAATATTATAAGAAATACGCAAGTGACTTCGACTGGTTGGTCATTTACCTCAGCGGCTTGAAATCACGCCATTGAAATAGTTTTTGTGGGCTTAACACCTTTTAAGTGATTTGAAAGCACGTGGCCATAAAGTGATTTGCAAAACATGCCTGCCACAACGCAACAAAGTTTTTCCGTCCACGTACATACGTGCGTATATTTAAGCCAGCGCCAGGAGTGTTGTGTGCTGGCCTTGCCAGCAACCAAAGGAACTAAGTAAATCTGTGACATTTTTGGAATTTCGCTTTTGTCTCTTCCAAATGTCCTCCACCGTCAGGCGCCAATAATTTATCCAGTTAATTGTTTTCTTTGGTTTTTTTGATTTTGCGTATTCGAACTATTTTTGCAAATAAAAGCAATTCTTAGAAATAAAATCTAAACAGGTACTTTGAAATGAATTCTAAAAAGGAAAACTTAAAATTTAAAACTAAATTAAAGAAATTTTCTATTTTATACTCAACAAGAAATTGTACTAATTGTATTTTGAATTGAAATTAGTTTCAACGCAATGAGTCTGATGACAGTTAAATTATTGTTTAACATTTGAGCTTCTCTCAAATCTTGTTTAAAACAAAGTTTAGCTTTAAGCACGACTCAAATTCTAGTTCATTGTATGGCATTGTCTTATCTAAGTAATTTTCGTTCTAGACTTTCGTTGAACATAAAAAGGCAACAATGAAAATGCAGGAACAACAAAATCATACATCGAATGAGAATTATTGATGAAAAGAAGGCAAATGGTAATTTTAGGTTTAAAAACGTTGCAGCGACGAATTGACTATTAAGCCTAAAGTTGTGATTATTACGACATGGTGTATCAGCAGTTGGACCGTTTGGCTGGAAAGGTTGGCCAGAGTGCGGAAAATTTTCACCGAACTCCAATCACTTAAGCCGGCTAAATTGCGGGAAGCGGCGTGCATTAAATATGTTGTATTTGATTTGAGATGCGAAATCAAAAAGCGACGGCCATCTGAAAGAAAATCAAATAGAAAATGAAATAAAACTGTTTCATGGTTGCACTATATTCGTCTCGTCCTTAAGCCTAAAAAACACAACATCGATATGAATGAAAGCTTTGAAGAGCTGCCAGCAACAATTATACGCTTTTCCAAGATATAGAACATAATTTTGAAGGGCAAAAAACTTTCCGTCTATCAAGGCTGTCGTCTATCGTTTGCCTTAATGAATTCCACCATGTCATGGATTAGATCCGTTCGTCTGGTTTACGTTGTTCTTGATGATGATTAACGAGAAATATGTAAGGGAAAGTTATTGCTTTGGTTTTGGGCAATTAAACCCAGCAGGTAATTAAATGTGATATACATAAAAGTGAGGTTTTGTAAGAAAAAGCCGGATAATTCCGTAGATTTTCGAATTCAAAGTAGGTACAAACGACAGCTGTTCAGCGTGGGTCCTTTTGTAAACCAGGAAAAGATCTAAAGCCTTCGCTTAAAAAGCCGAAACGTCCGCTTAACGCTTAGCGAACAGTATTTTCAGACACTTCTTCCCAGTCCCCCTTAATTAGCGACACGAAACTGTCGTCTTTTAGAGTGTTCCGGTTCAGCAATTTGACCTCCTCGATCTTGGCCAAACAGACTGAACAAACAACAACTTCAAGTGTCAAAGTTCGGACCTATTACAGGACCCCGTCCAAACTTAGAGAAAGAAAATAAATCAAATTTACATATAACTTGTTGGGGATTACACTTTTGCATAATTAAATTTTTTACTCTTTTCGTTGGCTGTTGGATGGATCAAGCAAAAGTTTCTTCGTTCATCTCTTGATTTGTTTAGCCAACATTTAAATCGAAAATGCCAACAACAACAGAAAAGAAATAAAAATTATCGAAACGAAATTCACTCAAATTCAATTGCAGAAATTCTTTCAATTTCTCGTCCCTGGCAACTGTAAATGTTCCGTTTTCGGTTGTAGTTTTGGATTTGATTTTACGCCCACACACACACATACATACATAGATACATACCTCTGTGGAATAGAAAATCTTTCCGCTTAGCGTAACTCCAATTGCCAGCACTGAATTTGAACTCCTGATCACTCATGTACTCTACGCGATAGCCCAGCGTGTGCATGTTGTCGTCAACGTTTGATGGCTTCAACGAACGTATATCCAAGTCAAAGCCATCCGTAAATCCACGTCTCACTTGAAACGTCGAGACCGCCGCTGGCTTCTGGCCCTTCTTCAGTTTGATGACACGTTCCAGCATACCCAATGGATTCGCCACCTTGCACTTGTAATCGCCCAGATGTGAGGAATTCAGTACATGCACTTGCAGTGTGGAGCCGTAGTCGGCATAAAACAAACGATAGTTTTTTCCCGTTATGGCACGACCGTTATGCAGCCACGTAAACGATGGTGGCGGCTCGCCCATGGCGTCGCACGAAATATTCACGCTGCCACCAATGTAGGCGTACTGTGTCAATGATGTATCGTTATCAAACCAATGCGGCTTATCTGGGATGCGTAACAGGGTGGCAGAGAATTGTTCGACCAAAATGAAACAGAAGAAGAAAGGAAAACAATCAGCGTATTGGCGAGCAAACAAAAATTTGAATAAGTATTTGAGGTGAATGTGTTAAAGTTTGTATAAATAATGAGATTTTTTCTCCAGCCGCAACGGAATAGGAAAAGGATAAATAATGGATATCTCTTAAGCCCTTCGAGTGCACACACGAACATAGTAGGCCCATTAACAGTGACGCCAGACTGTTGCACTATTTCTTTTAATGAGTTCTTAAGTTACACTGTACAACAGAACCAACCAGAAAAGGCACTGTTGCAGCAAAATAAGACTGGCGCAACGGCATTCCCCAATGGACTGCTCCTGTGTGTGTGTGCGTGTGTGTCACTTGCGGCAAGAGTAGGCGGTGACTATAATATATTATTAATATATGACTTTTGGCGTGCCATCTAGATGTTATTGTATTTTTTAAAATCTTGCAATACCGGAGGCGGGCCTCTGGCTTGCCCTACTATCAGTTAGACCGATGCGGCAGACCAATCACCGGATCACTGGTCCCCCGGTGTCGTGATGCAAATTGCCGCCCCAATAATTGATTATTTACTTCCTCATTTCTGGACAAATTTTCAAAATTTAATTTTTTTTGCATGTAGAAGAAGTCCAGGGGGGGGGGCTGTAGCAAAGCCCCCTGGGTTAGGCTAATTTTCATCTAAAATTGAATTTTATATGTTTTGAAAAATTTTGTATTGAGATCGGGCGTGGAAATGCTCCACATGTTTGATAAGTTTGTAAAAATCATTCTTCATAATTCAAAGCTAAGGCCAGAAATTTAGTTCTTCTAAAAGATTAAGATATCGTCGGCTGAAATAAAAAAAAAGCCACGCAAATAACATTTTCACTGTTTTACAGTAGGAAACAAAACGATTTCATACAATTATAGTTGCAATTGATGTTGGGTACTTTCAACGTTCGCTTCTGAAATGTCTAAGTTTTAGTATATGAGTGTAAAAACTTTTAGCGACATCGTTATAGTTGACATGCGGCACAATCGAACAAAAAATCAATTTCACATACTTTTGCATTTCAGGTAACGATAAAATATAAACATGTGAAAGATTCATTACCATTTCACACATCACACCGAAACTTCTATACCTGACACCTCCCTCTTTGACATATAAATCTGCCATAAGCAGTGATGCCAACTTTTGAGTTTGAGGTTAGACTGAAAAATGTTACGTTTAGCGCAACATAAAGTCAAATTCGAATGATGCTTGAATTTGTATAATAACTTTCGCAGCAAAAAAGTAAAAGTTTCTTCTTCTTCTTCTTGTTTAAATTGGTAAACCGAACTAACAAAAGAAAATGTGTAAAACAATGCCGCCACGTTGTTTCATAAATTATAGGAAGAAAAGTTTGCAACAGTTAAAATGTGGCCATATCGAGTAAAAAGTAAATTTTTTTCGAATTTTGAGAGACGTAACACAGCGCTATACAAAAATCGTCTTGCTTTCCTTCTACTGGGTGGCAGCACTATGAGGTTTTTCTACTACTCTCATCGCCGCAATACAATAGTTACCAAGTGACGAGTATTTGTTGTAATTTTACTCTAGACGTTGGGGATAAGTCAAACAATTGCCAAATACAATCTGGAAGTGAATATCATGGGCAAATCGTGGGCATTCTATAGGCCATCACGAGTCTCGGATTGTTAGCACTTGGTGTCAACTTCGTTCGAGTCTTATGTTGGATGGCCCTGTGCGCGCAATGGTAACCAACCCACGTCGAGGAAGCGTCCAGCTCTCTTCTAGACTGGCAAAGAATGTCCCATGACTGGTACTCGAAATCGCACACAGTACGAAACCAACTCGACAGAACGATTTCTCTTTCTAGTCTAGTTTACAACCAAAACACGCCCCCTTTAAAAAAAAAGCAATTTTTCGTATTCCCGTCAGTTTTTCATTTAAAAATAATTAACAGTTCGAAGTCGTCGTCCGTGGACAAAAACCACATTTCAGAAATCATGGAGAAATGGTGTTAAAAGCTGTAATAGAAAGAAAAAGTTTCATAAAATTTGCATTTACTGGATTTTAATTTCTCCTGCCTCGTTTAACATGGCATTGTTGCAAGTTGCAAGTTGCAAGTGTGTGCAACAACAATGCACAAGTATGTAGTACTTAAATCTGCCATTCAACCAGAATGTTTGTCTGGCGGTATTTCTTTCCGTTTGTCTGCGTTGTCTATCCGCCAGTCCGTCTGGCCAGCCCCTTCTTCATTCGTGCATCCATCCTCCTTCCATCCGTTCGGATGATGTCTTTGTGGGTTGTCGCATCAAATACGGCAACACTCTTAATAAACTGACAAAAACTTTTTTACCCATTTAACCCATGAGTTAAAATTTGAAATTTGGTTTTTGGGTATAAGTAGATGCAGTTGCTGCCGGGGAGCAGGTTTTGCCTTAGAACCCTCTGCTTTTCGTGCTATTAACAGCTTCACTAAAGGTCAGTTGGCCAACGTGCGCCAGTGATGCCTTAAAAAAGGGATCCGGGTGTAGGCTTAAATCTACAACCGGGCTTGGCGCAGTGGTGCTAGAGGAGCTGTTGCCCCTGCAACATGCTTTTGTTTTTCGTACGGGAACTAGAAGGTCGGGAATGCACATTTGGTTAAAATCTGATGTTCCGCGGAGATTTCGGACTACCAACTGCGTTGCCTCGTCCCCCTTTTTAGTGTCCAGGAACTACCAGCTGCAGGAATTAGATAGTCCGAGTTGACGAGAACGGGTTTGTGTGGCGTGCCATTCCAACATGGCGCAAGAAGTTGTCAAGTGCGGCCGCTAAGCGACTCTCCTTCATTCGATTAGGCCATAATGGCAGGTACTGATGTAAATTAGTTTAGTTTATTATTAAAGGAGTGGTACCACTGCACTCCTTTCGCAAGGCTGCACAAATGTCGCTGCACAGGAACGTCCCCAACCTTCACCAAATGTTAACTGGCAGAACGGGAACCAATATGGATACTGAACCAGCCATGCAATGAGTTGCCAATCTGGACAGGTTCAGCCACTTTGTGGTTAGACCGAAAGGCAGTTACTCACGCAAATCTGTCAGGTCTCAGCACATATTTTTCATGGCTTCAGCTAAAGTGTAGACACGAGAAAAAACTACTCGCAGTCTGTCTTTTTGTTTGCAAAAGTTATAAAATATATTCGAAATTTTTTAAACTTGTGGGAGTTCATTTTGTCAATCTCTCGAAAACTATTTAAATACTAATACTGGGAGAGTAAAGAATGAGACAAGTTCTATCTCAAATGTTGGAAATTTTTGACTCGGATTGTTTTCTTACGAATTCGAAAGATCTGTTTCGCCGCAGTTGCACCAACAAAACAGATGCCATTGCAGATTGTCAGATTTCACATTTTATGCGATTGGTTTCGATATATATTTCCTTTCATAACGGAGGGGGTTTACCCAAATTTAGGTATCAGCGGACAGGAACAAAATTATTGTATTATTTTAGTTACAAATCAGTTCCTTTTCAAAACACAAACAAAAGCTGAAGAAATGGGCGGGATCGTCCTTTAGTACAAAAGTGTCGTGAATCGGTTCGCCGTTTTTAAATCGAACAGCCCCACAAGCAACAGCAATGGACAGTCATTTGAGCGCTCGTCTGATCGGTAGTCCTGCCAAAAGGAAATACTAACCGCAGAAGTTTCCCTCCGCATGTATGAAAAACTGATGGCAACTTTCAAATACGTGTGATTTTACTGCGCAGACATTTACAAAAAATATTTTATACTTATAAGCAAGTTTTGGTGGTTTTAGTTGGCACCTGATCGCAAACGACTTGTGACACGTAGTCATGGTCAACTGGCTTATACTCGCACACAAGCCGTTTGATTGCTTTGCAAACATGGCGGAGGGGCAGGGGGAGTATCGTTTTATACGCGTCAGTTCTGCATTTGCAGATTATGTGCAGATGCCGATGCAGTTGCAGTTGCCTTTATTGTGTCACTGGGTTTATAAACTTATTTTAATTTCTGTGATTGTGTGATATTGTCACAACTGACTGACGGCCACCACTATTTACAAGTATTCCTACTCAATCTCGTTCGCATCAGCCGCATCGTTTGTGTTGGCTTGTCCGCCTTTTTATCTTTCTTTTATTTTGTTGTTGTTGCTGTTGTTGTTGCTGTTGTTGTTTTATTTTTATCACATACATACATGTGCAAATATGTATAAATAATTTTTATTCTCAGTCATTCTCTTGTGCGGCTATTGTTGTCTTTAATTTACAAAGTGCATTTTAATGAAGTTTTTTCCTTGTGGGTATTTTAAAACAATTTGGTTAAAGTTTTCTTTCTTCAGTTTTTCTCTCTCCCTCCCTCTGGCTCTCTCTATCGCTGTCTCACTCGTTTCATTTTTAATGACAGTAATTTTGTATTCATTTCGTTTTCGGCATGCAAAATTTATACATCTACTGCGAGTCCTACAAGTGCAGGATACTTGTTAAATTGTTTGATGTTGGGGCTTGTGTTGTTCTTACAATAAGTAAATTACTTTGTTGGACATTTGGAAGGGTCCTAAGAAAGTTGTCGCAGAGCCCTTAATTTATGCATTTAATATGCCGACAGATAATTTTCGAGGCTTAAGAGAAACATGCTGAGTACTAACTAGTGTTTTCGTTCAAAGTCAGTCGTGACCAGAGTGGCCAGATTAAGGGATTGTTATGCCTTCTAGAGTCTTACTTTGAAGTGTCGAGGTAATGAAGTCGTATTTGGGGCCACATAAACGTGTCGCAACAAAATACTACATAAATTAAAGGCAAGAACAAAAAAGGCTGTGCTCTGCAAAACCCTCACTTCAGTTTAAATTATTGCAATTTGGTAACACTGTTCGCAGCTTCTACTCTAATTTGTTGCACGAGGAATTAATTTTTATTTCCAGAACGCCAACTAAAGCAAAGGATGAGTTGATGTATATTTTAAGGCAGGAAGCAGCGTTGAAATATGCTGCTTGTTGTTGGGCTTCAAATGGAGGGGCTGGAGGCTCCTGTTCTCAGACCTACAGTTTAGCTTTACATCTAAAAGTGTTGAGTGTTCTATTTTAGCTCATGATACGAACACACGCGGCAACAATATGGATTGTTGATGCGCACAATATATTATTGTCATAATTATAATTCTTATTCTGGTGACATTAAATACGATTAAACCCAACATTTATGAACATTTATCGCCTGCAACAAGCGACTCTGTAACCAAAAATTATAATAACTGTTTTATCTGCATCGAAAATATGTTTGGAGAATAGACTTGTCGTGTTTAACAATATTTTGGTTTGAACAATTCACAGAAAGTGATACCCGATAGGCGCTTAAAAATCGATACCATTTTGTTGTCAACTCCACTATTCAGAGTTTAATTCGTGTTGATTTGCATGAACGAACTTGCCCGTTTTGGTGTTTTTTTTTCCGTTAATATGGCAACTTTTGCAACTTCATAATTGCCGCAGAGCGAGAAACTAAAAGTATCAAAACAATTGTTTTATAAAGTTGGTCCGAATGAAAACTTATTTCGCTGAGAAAGAGGAAAGGATGTATAAAGGAAACTAAACTGAACAAATTAATCGGTTCAAAGGTCACAATAACCTCGTGCTGCAACTGACAATTCAAAGCCTTTTTCATAAGCAAAAAAGCAAATATTTAAGATTTTGTATTCTTATTGTAATTGAAAATTAATACAGGAAAGGATTAGCAACATAAATATGACAGCAAACCTCGGGCTGCCATTAAAGCTATTAAAGCGTACACAGTGCAAAAAGTTTAGTTAGTTCAAAGTTTCAAGGGCTTCAATCAATTTAATACGAAATGTTACATGTAAAAGAAAAGTAGACCAACACAGTCTGAAACTGAAGCAACTCCTTTTTAATATGTGTTTTAGTTTTGAGGGAAAATTCAAATTAAATTATTCTTTTGTCGACAAGATCCAGTTCTGAACATCAATAAAGTGTGTCAATGCAAAAGTACTCATGACTTCGTGGTGCCTCCAATCCATTGGGGTCCAAAAGGCTTCAGTGTATCTCGGAAAAGTTAAGGCTTGCTGATGGCTTCGGTTACTATTCCTCCCAAAACGACACTGTGAACAATTGCCCGTTCCTTGAGGGCAGCATTAGATGACGTCAGTACGAACGATAAGAGGCTTCAGCAGGAAGGCGCTGTGTGCCACTCATGTCACATTAGGCACTCTGCATGAGCATGAGGGTCTTGTCGGCTGAAGGTGTTTGCAACCCTTTAGAGTTTTTCCTGTGCGATTTTCTATTTGACAAATTTTTCGTTTTATATCAATTAAAAGCTAAGAATTTAATACAGACACTAAAGAATGCTGTTCTAAAAAGTGCTGAAATGTTCCAAATCTGGCCACACTGTTTTCGTATATAAAATCGATAAATAAATACATATGTTTGCAGGCATGCATGTGTGTATGTTGCAAAGAAAGCCGTTTAATATTAACAATTTTAAACTTAAATTTTGCAAATTAATTTTGAAAGTTATTTTACAAGATTTTTTAACTCCATTTTGGTTTTGGGTTAAATAAATTTAGTTTTTCGGTTTAATTCTGTGGCATTTTATCGAATTTTGAAACTGCAACAACTACAACAACTGCATCTAATTTGTTTAATTGGAAGATATTTTACCGGGTTTGTTTGGCCGAACTCCGTTTCGTAATATTGGAGCAGGTTTTTGTTGAAATAAAAAAAAAAATATTTTTAGTTGAAAAATTTATTTTCGTCTTTTTTTTTTTTTTTTGACTTAAGCTGTTATGATCAAACTGCACAGAATTCATTAAATATGTTTCAGTTCCAGTGATTGCCACCAAAACCGTTTGAATGTGGCAACGCCTTCAGTTGGAAGTTGCAATTATTGTGCAAAATATGTTCCCAGCGTGAAAACTCATGTGCCCACAGCAATTTTCCTGTGCGATTTGACATTGAGATGTCAGTCAGTTTCCGTACTCACCTTTTCCAATTGAGTTTCCGGAAAAATTGAGCAGCAGCCTCAATCGTATCGGGTTTCTCTGCATGTATTTATGTGGTATTTGGAAATGCATATCAAATCTAATCGAGAATTACAGAAAATGTCCTTTGACACCAGCTGGAATACAAAGGACACTGTCTAAATATAAATTATTCCTTTTATCGCCCATTTAATTATTTATTAAAGATTTGTACGAGGAATTAACACAAGTATTTTTGCTATTTTATTTTGCCATAATATAAAATATATACATTTTTGTTTAATAGTTGATTGGAATTAAGTTTTCTTACAAACTACACACACGCACACACACACACACACACACACCACTATAAACGTTGGTGTGTTTATTGTCCTACATCACAGTGGGTGCCTTGGGAGTGCAGCTTCCTGCTTCTTCGTTTTGACTCGAAGGTCCGAAATGTTTATTTAATCTGAATACATTCTTAACTTGGCACTGTTCACTTTGAAATCAAAAATGTACAAGTATTTGTGGTCAAATTAAAATTTCATTAGGCAAATAACTGCCATTTGTCGCCATGATTTTGCTTTGAAGGAGTCTTGTTTGTGGTGACTTGTGCATTTTGCAGGAAATAAGTTTGGAAACTTCGATATGATGGCAGGGCCCAAAGGTAACGGATTGTCTCAATAGAAGTAAAAAGCACAAGAAGACAAACCAGGACTGAACAAGAAAAATAAAATATTGTATGTTGACCAGGTTAGTTAAGCCTGACAAAGATGGCTGGTCCAGAGCACGCAGGTTCACTCAATAAGACTGCCTCTTCATGCAACGGATAGAATTAAAGATGGGAAGGAGCAGTGGGGAGTCTTAGTTCCAGAAAAAACTCAAGAGTCTGCAGTATGAGAGGGCGAGTGATGGACTGGGTGAGAATGCGGGTGCTCTAAGAATTATATATTTCTCATTCGAAGGATTCAGTCCTTTACTGCTCCTCGTAAAAAAAAGTCAACTGCTTTTAGATTCCGCATTAGTATTTCTGAAAAGCAACAACTAAATATTTAAAAAACTTGGCAATTATTTATTTAAAACAACTCAGATTTTTGTTCACCACAGAATTTTTTTTTTTTTTGCCAGTAAAACATTTCAAATATTTTAATTAATTTTACTTGATTTAGAGCAGAGCTCCTTTGCAGACTTTCTGGCACCAGCCATTCCAAAATAGAGAAGAAACTTTAAACTTTGAAATATCTTCAAGAAAGTTGTAATCAAATATTTCCTTTAATATTCACGCAAATTTTTTAATTTAAAAAAAAAATTCTTTTTAATAATTTCTTTCAGTTTTGTCCGAGAAAAATAATCGAAATTTTTTTAATTTTCGAGCAAATTTTATTTCAAAATATAAAGATTTTAGTTTTTTCCGACAAAATTGCTTGTACAGGCGCATTTTCGGCTACAGAGAATGTGTTTCGCAGTTGCTTCAGCCTGAGCCCAATGATCTTTTTGGCCTTTCCTGAAACCAAAACCTTTAAGTCAACGTGAAACCACCTTAAAACAAAGTCACAAAAGTTTTCATCTTGATTTTAGAAAAATTGCAAAAATTTCACTAATTTCAACACACAAACAAATCAAAGTTGCAAGTAAGTTGCTGAAATATTCTCTCCAACTGACGTGTTTAACTGGAAAACATCATTCAACTTCACAAAGTGAATGTTTGCAATCCCTTTCCCTTTTCCCCCTCCCTCTATTAAGTATTTGCGTTCTTAGGAGTATTTCGGTTGCACAAGAATATTTGATTTGCCCAGATATTGCTTGCAAATTCAAACTGTTCTTCCATTAACTCACTTTGTCCTGGTAACTGATAAATGCCACAAGTCATCTCACTCGTAACACAGATAAAGTCCCTTCTGTTGCATGTTAAATAGAGTAGAAGTAACTTTAACTTTAAATTTACCAGCGACCTGCACCTAAAAGCACACACTTAAATATTTATGCTTGAGTCTTGAAAAGGTTACGCAGCAGATCTTAAAGTTATACATTTAATGCCACAACTGGACAACATTTGACAAAACAGGAGGCAAAGGATTATGGATCAGTGCATAATGCGATTAAGAGGCGTCAATGAAACTTTGCAGAAGCGCCAAAGCAAAAACAAGCGATTACAATATGTCTTGCCGGTTGTTGCAAGTTGTCATCTTTATATGTTGTTTGTCCTGCTGACGACGATTTAGTCAGCAGACAAAAGTTTTGGGGACTCTATAGTCACAACTGTACGGGGGCAGTTCAACCCAACAGTTAAAGGGTGCTTACAAACAGGGTGATAACATTTTGCACTAAAACATCTAATCTCCTGCAGTCCCCAGCATTCTTACTCAACAGTCTGAGTCGAAGACTGTTGGGAGAAACGTTGTATAAACAATATACAGTAACTTCAATTGCGTCAGGACATTATCGAGATGAGCAGGATCAATCTGTCGAACTTTTCTCTAAAAACAAACCAGCAACGTAGAGTTATAGTGAAGCGCAGCTACAAGAGTTTGGGCCACAAATGAAATAAATTTACTGAAGACCAGCACCGTCAAATCGCTGCGTCTTAAAATTCTTGCTGCGACAAATTCCTTGATTTGTGCACAAAATTTCTTCAACAAACCTGAGAAATTCTAAAGTTACTGCGTTCGTTTTCAAAGGCTCATTTTTTTCTCCATTTTGGTGCGTTTTGAAGTGTCAAAGTTGCCAACGCTGCCGACAACATACATGCTGCTGCAGTAGCACCATCCACCCGGCCATACTGTTGCCACTAAATCTGACGAATTGCTTGCACCCCCATCAGTTCATTTGGTCTGACTATAAAATAAGTCCTAAACTTGTTTTATCATGTTGGGTCAATGTTGTGCGTGCTGCGCCCATTTTACGATGTTTATAATCCCATTTCCGAGAGGACTATTCCCACAGTGGGGTGAGTGGTGTGGTTCGTTAAACAGAAGAGCCAAAAACGCTGGATATGCTGAATAGATTGGCACTGGCCTGAAAAGAACTGGGCCTTTCTTAGAACAAAATTGGGCAAAGTTTGCGTCGTGCCCAGAGCCTATCCCTATACAATATGGGAGTGAACCTACAGCTAAAGGCAAACGACCAAATGAGTTCTGCCCCTCCCCGGTTTGGTCAACAAATCATTTTTAATAATGAATCACTTCTCTGAACGCGTGGACGAACAATAAAACAAAGAAAATTGCCTGATTTGGGACGAGCCTGCTTGACATGGTGTCCTAGAGCATTAAACAAGCTGGACACCGCTACTTCCTACTTGCCACACACAGCCCCTGGTCACATTAGGCATTCAGCACAACTGATTTGAGGCCGCGACCAGTTGTTGTGTACATCTGCAGACATGCTCTAAGGCAAACATTCCGAACATGACCGATCAGTAAATTGTATGACATGGCAGCGCCTAAAGTTAGACAAAACTCCGAAATGTCTGGTTGACGCATTTGTATTCATATAAATATGTAAGAGTGTCTTGTTGGGGTCGTGAGTAAGTCTTGCGTTGGGCAGCCTATTATTGAAGTCAAGCTTTTATGTTGCCAAGTGCATTGAATTTTACTTATTTTACTCAAGGCCGGGTCATATAGAATCAATCCGTCATGCATTTTCCGTCGCATTCTCCAACTGACAACTGAGTCAAAATACCGGCTTAGTTATGACCTCTGTCACATAAAGTACGCCGACTTTAACGCAACGTGTCAAAGCTGAGCAACTTTCAACGTTTAACGTACTTTGAGTAGTTTGACAAGTTGCGGTCAATCTGGTTTTCGTTCAAAAATAAAGATTGGAAAATGGAATATTTGCAAGTTCACAAGCTTTCAAAGCACTTACATTTCTGCTCCAGAGTCTTGATGTGATGGCATCCATCACATGCAACCGGCAAATAAATGGGTTTTATTCAGTTTCGGTGCAGAAACCAGCCAGCAGAATAATTTTATTGAAGACTGTATGACATCCTTTTAACACTTTTTTTTTTACAATATATGAAACTGCCAATTTGGTTCCACAAGCCTGTAAATAAATCCAAACCACTTGCACGACATATGTACATATGTAAGTATATTGCAACAAGGACAACAACAACAACAACAACATCGAAACCGATGCGGCCACTTGAACATCAAATGAATTTATTTATCTGTTGCAGCATTTAAATTGTTGAAAGCAACCGAGTACTCGTGTGTTGTAATGAAACACGTAGTTGCCAGACTGACACAAATATTGGAAAATAAATGGTCAAATTATCAACTATGAAAATGTTGTTCGAAAATAACCCGTTGAAATAACATGCGGCATATTGGCAGCAGATCCTAATGGACCAGATCCTGCTGGACACCAACTTTATTGCTTTCCCAAAGAACAAGCAATTTTTTTTTAAATAACGCCATCCAATTTCTGCTTAAATTTACAAAAAAATAAACAAAAAATGTAGTTAAATTATTCAGAAAGAAGAAATAAATTGATCTGCTATTAAAATTTCGATCAATCAAGTCTTGAAAAATTACGTCAATCTGGCAGCAGTGCGTAGGAAACGCGTGTGTGTGTGCGTGTGTTCAAGCGTATGTTCACACATGCACAAGTACAACGTATCAACAACTGCAGTTACAACTTTTTGTGGCACCGAATGGACGGCGTAGTCTAACAGTTGCAATCAAAAGTAAATTTACCCTGCAACAAAAAAAAAAAGGAAATTGCACAGATTTAACAAGAATTCTTCAAGAAAAAAAAGAATATTTTCCGGGACCAGAGGACTCTTAACATTAATTGCACAAACGCCAAAGGCGAAAGTTCACCATTTCCATTTCAATTAATCGTTTCTAGCCTCTATATAGAATAGTTACATGTATCCAACACCAAGACTGGCAGATTCTGCTGCGAATGAATCACATCAGTACTAATTGGGTGGCTTGGAGACTTGCCACCACCCCTTTCATTAAGCGTGGGAAGGAACAGGGACAGCACAGCGACAGGGCCAGATCCTGATTTCATTACACTGCCCTACACAGTTTTTAATCTAAATACGGTTTCGGTTTTGGAAATGCAAATGATTTTTAGATCTTATGAAAAAACAATAATAAATTTTGTCGGGCCAATAAAATATTTTCATGGATTTAATGCAAAATTTCATTGTGGTTTTTAATATTTTTCACTTTCATTTCAATACTTTACTTTTGCCAACGACTGTCTAATAAATTGTGGTGGTTTGTTTGCGTTTATTTGTACTTACGTTGTATTCTCAGAAGTATCGTTATCTGATCGGAGTCTGCAAAAGTCGATGTGATTCGCATTGCGCGACATGTGTATTCGCCAGCGTCCGTCTGCGTTACATTCTTGATGTAGAGACCATTGGAAATCGGTCGATATTTTGTATTGTTCGTAACTGCAAGCCAATAAAAGCAAATATTTTAAATCCGGTTTACACACTTCTTTATATCATCTATACGACATGTTCATATAAAATTTAACTATTATGATGCGAGTGAAACAAAAACACTCAAATTAAAAGTAAATTCGACAGCAAAATGAATAAAATAAAACACGTTTTAGATCGGCTGCACAAATACAGGAACAACGTTTTCAGTGACATCTTGAAGGGACGGACAATTTTGTCTCTCTACAAATTTTTTTCTTCGAGTCATGTGGTTTTCAGTTTGGAGAGAAACCCTTCTCACGCGCTATACGATTCTGAATTATCGGTTCACAAAACTTGAAATTATTTTAAAACAGTGTAGAGCGAATGTTGCACTCAAATAGCAGTGAGTATGAAATATTTTTTCCAATGGCTGCTGGAAAATCCTTTTACAAGTTTAAAATGAACTATTTCTTAGTGAATAGTCCTCTATTTACGCAAATCCTTTAAAAGATTATTCTTAGCGTCATTTTATTTTGCGCAAATTTTTCATTAAATGAATTAAATGATTTCATAAAGCAGTAATCCGTCTCTTTCTTCTTTAATTGAGGCAAAATGTTGGCAATTTCTTACTGTAATTAATTTTTTGGGAAAACTTCAAGGGCTATGGGGCAACGTCTCTCCCCTCATTAGCAACCACTAGATCAACCAGCTGAAGCGCTCTAATGACAACAATGTTCAACTCACAGCTGTACTTTCCCTTCATTCCAGTGGAATAATATAGTTGAAGGCCTTCCCAGATTCCAACATATTCAATGTCGTTAAGAAATCCTATTGATTTTACATGAAGTGCCAGTGACGCAATATTATTAACACTTGATTAATGGGATATTTCATGTGAATTTTAAGCGATTTGATATTAAAATCAAACATAAATTTATTTGCTAAAAACATTTTAAACTAAATATTCTGGAACTGTCACAAGTTCAAGGTGATTATTTGCAATCCACGATAGATTCTTCTACAGCTGCTGACCAAAGATCATCGAACTGTTGTTCTAACATCTATAGATTTCACTGAACCATACGAGAAATGTGGATCTATTAATTGTAGGTTCTGGTTTCCTCTTCGCTCGCCATTTAAATTCACTTCTATTTATAAATTAAAGACTATATTTTTATATTTCGATCGATTGTGGACAGTTTGTAAAATAATTTAAGGACAGCAAATGATTATGCAGGGAAAAACTGATGAATCGCTGGAAAAACGAAAGAAAATTTTGTCGGCATTTTCTCCTTCACAACAAAAAAAATTTTCAAATTCGTTACATGATTTCATAGTTTTGGTTTTCTTCCATTTCTGCCTAAAAGAAAATATGTGTCACGTGTCCTAGAGTCAAAAGTTTCTTCTAAACAATAAAAAGCCAAATCCATTTTTGTTTGCTTGTTTTTTTTGTTGCTTTGTTGCGAGCAACGCTACAACACAAACGAACACGGACACTAACAATGGACTTAATAAAACAAAAACAACAATAGAAGTGGGGGGAAAAAAAACTATAACACTTACTTGTTATGGACTCTCCATTAAAAAGCCATGAAATAGCAGGTGCTGGATCACCTTTCACCAAACAATAAACAGTGGCATCACGACCTTCTCTTGCTGACTGCACCAGTTCCGTTTTGTCAAAGGATATTTTCTCTGGAAAAGGATGCGGAAAGAAATTTACAACAAAATGACACAACAGCCCAGCGAATAGACAATAGAAATAAACAACAAGAACAACAACACAAACTATAAAAACCGAACAAACTTTGTGTGCTGGTGTGTGCGGCCAGAACAACAAGAATTGCATCTAGATGGCAACTCTTTAAGCACCATAATGAATGACTATTTTGGATGGATGGATGGATGGATGGATGGATGGATGGATGGATGGACGCATGGACGGATGGTTGGTTGGTTGCTTGGATGACTTGTTGTTGTTGGTTGTTTGGTTGGCTGGTTAAATAAATAATAGGATTGTACATCGCTGTGGCTGGGGGTGTGCGTGTGTGTGTGCGTGTGTGCGTGTGTGTTTCTTTTGTTTGTGAAAACAGTCACTGTAACAAACAAAAAGCCCGGCACAAATTGACAGCAGGATTAGGATTTTAGCAGAAATAATAAACCCAAACAACAATATAACATAAGTTCGGCCAGCTCCATGCATTTTCATAGTCGTTCTGTTTTCAAGAAAAATGAACTGGATTTCGAAAACAAACAAATCAAGAGAAAACAAAAACAACAACAAAAACAAACAAACAAACAAAAGGCAACAACAATAAAGAAGAGCACAACATAAACTTTAGCTCAAATTGCATGAGAAACAATTTAAGCGGATGAAAAATCTACAAATTCTGTTCAAAACTTGTTTACAGTTGCAATTGTATTGCGTTGGTACATACGATATACTAATAACTCAAAGGATATTGTTTCTTTTACATCCTCCGAGTGAACTTCACATGTCCAATTGCCCTTGTCCTCCAGTGCGATGTGTTCGAAGAATAATGCCAGGGATCCTGTAAGGAAAACAAAAATACCAAATGCTTTTTTGAAATATTACAACAATTTTTGTTGTGGCATTTCATGCAATTTTCAGAATTTTGTAAATTTAATAAATCACACAACGTCATGCAACTAACAAAAAAAAAAAAAGAAAAGAAAAAGAAAAGGTCCTTGCACTTGCACGAGACAAGTACTTTGTTGGGCAGCCATTTAACATGACGAAACATGTCACAGTTTGTTTGTTTTTCTTTAATTAACCAGTTTTTTTTCTTTATTATTATTAATTTATACGACAATCATTTGGCTTGTGAAATCTTAGCAAAATACCAAGTGCTAATATGAACTATAGCGAAGTGTGAACACAAAATTTGAACGCTTTAAATCGTGCGACTTCCCAACTTTTTAATAAACTGGTAACACAGACATCATTGTGCCGTTTGTATTTCAAAGCTGATGATTTGTAAGACTGAGATTATTTCTGAAATTGTTCCAAGTACCAGCGAACTTTTCTAATAATAAATGATGAATGGAAAATTTTGTGTGGCGACAACTCTGAGCAAAACATATTGGCGTAAATCAGTAATTTGTTTCGCACCTTCTTCAAGTCAAAAAAAAAAGAATAATATTGTAACAATAATGGTTTAGCAATAATTGTTTTTTCCATCGCAATTGTGGCCAAATTCGATTAAATGCAATTTATGAATTAGTTCATAGTAGCGAGAGTCTACTGTGGGGGGGGGGGGGAGGTGCTAACTCGTTTCAAAACCCAGCTATGGGCACCGGAAACCTATTTACACTTCAGGCTCTACAACCGCCACAGTTGGTAAACAAAAAGCTCGATTTTCGCAACTTTTATATTTTTACAATAATTTTTTTCGTGCAAAAAAAAAATTTAACATAAAATTGTAAAGTTTTTTAACGCTGAATAAATCGCAAAATATTTCAGAAAATTGTCCATATACATACATATGTATGTACATATAATAAAAACAATTGCATAACATATTTAAAGGGAACTATGGGGTCCGGTTATCGCGAAAATTCAGTTTCCGCGCCAGACTTAATCAGTCGAATGATAAATTTCCCATAAAATAGAATCGAATGCATTTCAACATTTTTATTAGATAATTTTTTTAACAAAAAAAAACTAAAAGTTCTTTATTACAGTGAAAAAATTATGGCAGCACTTGATTGAAAATTAAAAAAAATATTGGTTGATTGTAAAAACCGAGTGTTAAGTGCTGGACCCCATTTATACGGCCCTATTTTACAAAAATGGATATAAAGAGGAACTGGAAAAAAAACAGAAATTGTGTGTTCTTTTCCTCTGTATTCCTCCATTCCGTGTTCGCCTGCCCTCATGGCTTTAGAGACATGTCCTAAAGGTGCCCCCATTCTCTTTGTCTTACATTAACTGCCTCCATTCGTTTTGGAATACAATTCACCAACTTGTTCGTGAGATCTGTTTCAATATTACCCCTGCTTCAGTTCATTCGCTTTCTTTCAATCGCGCCCCACCACCCCCCTCCCCTTTCCCACGCTAATATAATGTACAGGTTTTGGATGTGGCGAATACGGACCCACGAAATATTGTGTCCGACCCGTATTCGTGTAACAGGAACCAAAAGCTTTGCGTCTTTATAGAGACAGCACTTGCTTCTGTCCAAGTGCGGCAAGTGTTTCCTACCGGATTTAGTGAAGCGGGCCTATTGCACAAAATGCGTATCTTAAGCGAAGCAGGCGTCCCAAATACGAGAAAATGTTTTTGTCCAATCGAATTCTGCTTCTTTCAGAACAACAGGAAAGCCAGATTGGAACGCAAAGAGGAATCTTCAGAAACACCCTTCAATTTCAGGTTCGCAAAATATGTATTTAACTCTCGGACTTAGTCAAAGAATATCTGTCTCCAAGGACAGTCTAATTTGAATCAGTTACTGAATTTGGGGAGAGGCAAAACACAATATGAAAGGCAATGTTTAGGTCCTCACCTCCTCTCTTCTCCACATGCACGCGACCTTTCGTATTGTCCTTGACCAGGCCGCTGGGGTCTCTCCATTTGGTTTCGATGGCTGTTTGCACTGAAGCCAGTAGAGATTGTGGTGCAGGCCCCTTCTCGCCAAGTGATGACGGCAATTCAGACGATGCAACTACTGCCGCTGTCGCTGTTGATGTTGTAGTCGTTGTTGTTGTTGTTGTTGTTGTTGTGGCTGTTCTCTGCCTTGTGTTGCAGAAAATGATGAAAGAGGCATTTACAAAATGTGGTATCGATGGTTGGGATGGTGTTAAATACAACAGACTGTGTCCGCTAAACGAGCCAATATTGTTGGCGCTGCTACTTCCTGTGCTGCGTCGGTGTCGCTTGCTGTCGTTGTGGGGGGTATTTGAATTGTAGTTGTTGTTGCTGGTAATGGTAATGGTGGTTAAAATGTTGGCATTGCTTTCATTCTGCTGGGCCCACGTTACAGCTGGAAATAAAGAAAAAATCACAAAATTAATACAATTGAATCCAGTTGCTTTATTGCTTCTTCTTCTTCTTCTTCTTCTTTTTTTCTGTACCAAGAAAATATTTTCAATAAAAGATAAATAAAATTTAATTTCCTTCGTATTGCTTTCGGACCACCGAACTTTATTACATTTTAGTTGTTGAGAGAAAAAGGTAAAATAAAAAAAAAGAATTAGGAAAATACTTTTCTTCAGCCGTTAATGAAAATGTTTTAATGGGTTTGAACGCTACTCTGCCCATCGGATTGTTTAATTTCTGTTTCAGACGATTTAATTTTATTATTGTAAATGACAAAGATTGTTTGCAAGTTCTCATCTGATTAAATCTGAACATTAAGCTGGAGCTGGAAAAGTGTCCATTATTAAATGAAATGAAAAGTTAAAATCGCCTAAATTGTGATAAATCGTCAAAGAGGACAGCCGTGTTGATGAAATCAATACACAGTTTTCCACAACTTTAGTCGCTCTAATGTATTAAAATAGTCCAGATAGAATCAAATTTTAAGCTGTTCATGTCAGCCTTTTTCGTTGCCCTGTTCATCCAACTGCATTCAATTGCTCCGTTCCAGAACTGACATCAAACATTCTTTTGAAATTAATTTCAAACGAGTTTATTTTTCGCCAATATTTTATCTGCTTTCGTGGATGTTCTTCAACCTGCTTTCCAATTATACGGGCATTTAATCCACACAGAAGAAAATTCAAGCCAGAAAAAGAAATTTTCGAAATGCAAATAAATTCATTTAAAGTTTTATCTTTTTTGATAAAACTGTCGTCTTTCTCTTTTCATCTGAGAGCTGGAACAAAAATGCAAATCATTGGATTTTATTTTTTTTTCACCAACTTTCATTATGGGAATAATGAAAAATCAAACAAAAAAAAAGAATAACTACCAGAGAAAAAAAAAATTAAACTTATTGTTAAAAATGTTTTGTTGATAATGAATGAGTAGATAGATTTGTTGTTGTTGCATGAATAAAGATGCCAGAAATTTGTTGCAGTTTCGAAACTACTCTCTTCTAAAGAACTATTAAATGTTAAAATTTTGTAAATCAGTTTTAATTAAGAGAGTTTCCAAACTCCTAATAACGGGTGTTCACGAACAGCAGCTGGTTGCTTTTTGTATATTAAGGCAACGATATTTGCATTTGTTTCAGAAAATATAATACTACGAATATTCGTGAGTTTAAATCAAATATTATGTTGTGTTTTATGGGATTTTCATTCGAAGAGAAATGAAACACGAAAACACATTCATTGAAGTCGCTGCAACGTCTAATAAAATGATCAGAATGGGCACAATTTCTTCTAAACGATTGAATAGAAAGTGGAGAGTTGTAGCGCCGAAACATTTTTAAACGTTTTATTTGAAAAATTTACCATATTTTCTTGTTGCACTTTTCAGTACAAGATCCTTTAATTAACGTTCTGATTGTGGGTCCTCTTTAATATTAATATATCGATGTGATTTTCAAGTTCAAGGTTTAAAAAACTAAAAAAATGTTTCGTCAATTGCTGAAATAAAAATATTGTAGATAAGAACAAGACTAACTTTATTTCTGCGATACTTTTAATATTTTCTTAATATAGGGTGTTTTTTATTGATGTATAGAACTTTAAGTTGGCATCACTTTTTTAACTGGCGGCCATTTTGTCAGCTGTCAAGTGATTAATATTTAGTTTGGTTTGCCATTTCATCATGAACAGGTTGACAAAAGAACAACGCTTGCAAATCGTGCAAATTTATTTCGAAAATAATGGTTCAGTTCGCGAAGTTTACCGCAAGCTCCGTCCATTTTATGGTCATCAGAGCAATTAATTCGGTTAACCATGGATCGTTTTCGCACTACGTTTACTCTATGTGATAATACGCATCCGCAGAGACGTCGAACAGTGCGCACCGAAGAAACAATTGCCGCTGTAGAGCAAAGTGTTGAAGAGGACCCGAATGAATCGATTCGCCACCGTGCACAGCAATTGGAGCTTTGTCCATCAACTTTTGTCCATCAAAAATTGGACCTGTAGAATTGGCTTTATTCGAGCCAGCCGCGGCGGCCACATGCCCGAAATCATATTTAAACATTAATGGCATAAAATTATCCTTCCAATAAAGCCAAATTGATGGACATTAAAACGATTTTCTTGTGTTTTATTTCAATTCGAAGTTCTATACCTCTAAAAAAAACACCCTGTACATACTTTTGTTAAAAATATTTGATCAAAAGGCGCATGTGGAAGAGGGAGGAAAGGGAAGTAGAGCGTTTTTTTTTTTTGCCAATTTGCAGAGATGAGGACGCCGGAGTTCAATAGCTGATGTTGTTCTGACCGTTCAGTGCCCTTCTAATATCGTGTTTAACATGATAATATATATTAATATATTGTATTCACCGCCAATCATATTATTATCCTTGTGTTTTTGTTCATTAAATTTTGTCTAAGAAAAGTTCCTTAGAGACAAACTATACAAGACATTATTGCTCTTACAATGAGACCTATAAATAGGTTTATACAGTCACCATTGAACTTGCAACACCATCCTTGAAAGGAATGCAAATACTTAGGACATTTCTGACTCAAAGTATTGTACCGGACACCAACAGAAAACGTTAATTTGCTTCCACAATCAAAACCATTAATATTAATGTTATGGCCAACCAGGGAAGATTTCCGATCCCTGGCATGCCTGGCATGCGATGACGAGATGACGGGATGGGCAGTCCAACATGTGTATATCTGTGTATGTATGTATGTATGTAGATAGCAGTTGCTAATTTTCGTTTGCCTGATTAGGATTCTGGACGTTCGATTTTCGTCTGCGTACGCAGATTCACATCAATTATTTGTAAAATACTGCTGACCAGCCTTAAGAATCATTTTGAAATAAAGAGACAGTTCAGTTGGTTCGTAATCGCCAGCCTTTTTGGTACTTCATTTCTTGTTGCTACAGCATCTGCATCAAAACCCCACCAAAATCCCAATTTCCATGAATGGTCAGCATTAATCATATTAATATTATCTCCCAATCGCAAGTGTTGCCCATAGAGCAAAGCAATATGGAGTGGCAACGTCTATAATATCTCAACAGGGCATTTATCGGACGTGTGAAGCGGAAATGTATGCGCTTTCTGGGCAGCACTCAGAAAATTCTTTACAAAAAAATTGAAGGCAAAACTTAACTAAAAGCTGGAATTGTAACAAAACGAGGCCTAAAGGATTGCTTACAAGAGACGACCAAACTACGCAGCACCTGGCAGTTGGGTACCTAATTTATAGTACTGGTCCCAAGCAAAGTATCAAAATATTGTCCTTGTACCCTCTGGGGCGGCATACACTGAGAAAGCTTCAGCTGGCCGCCGCAAACTGACAACAAAAACCAAATTAGATTTGTTCCTGAAGGAGGTGGGTGGCTGGCAAATTGCGCGGTATGACTTATATTGTAAAAGGTTGTGTTTTATACTTTTTAAACTGACACACACAGAAAACAAAAGCAAAATATATACAATATGAATATTTCAGATATCGTTTAAAAGCCTGACGGTGCCATAAAATTTATGAATCGCATTTGAAGTAGAAAATTAAACAAATAATCCAACCTGCTGTGTAACAAAACTGAGGAGATATTTTGTTATTACAGTTCCGTGCTTTTCTGCAAAATGTGAGATGTACAACAATAAATGAATGAATGAATGAATGAATGAATGAATGAATGAAGTAAGAAAATCCTGTCATAAATCTCGGTAAATATTTGTAACATAAATTATACTGCGCATTGCAGATGCAGATGCAGTGCAATGCATTTGCCAGTACGAGCGCGTGTCTTGGGGATCTGGCGCAAATTCTAGTTTTATATCTTCTTCGTCTTCTTCTTCTTCATTTTCTTAGCAATTTTCCTATTACAGACACGCACACATACATACATACATACATACATACATCGGCAGCTTCGTAAGTACATACTTTGTTTCAAAAATTAAATCTGCTTTTTTCTCCTCAGCTCTAATCTTGTATCTGTGTGTGTGTGTGTGTGTGTGTGTGTGTGTCTGTGTGTTTGGGAGCATAAATGCATCTTGTGATTTGGTTTTTGGAGTTTTTTTCGGTTTTAGTTTTCAGCATTTGTTTCATTTTTCGTTTTCCATATCAGCCAGGAGATTCATCTGAACATCTTTAAGAAAACAAAAAAAAAAAACACACACACACACACGCGCGCACAAAATTGTGGCTTAAGCAAATGCATTCAGTAATGCATTCATTTCGTTCGGTAGTCACCATGAAGTCATTCATTCATTTCAAGTCCTTCGACTCCTGTTTTGCCTTCCACCAACAGTGCCAAGAAACTTAAGAATACTCGGTGATAAATTTATTTATGTACTTAAGACAAATATGTATGTACGCTGAGAAAAATAAATTACTTTCGAAAAATTCACACAAATAGTCAAACCAACCTCTTTTAACCGGCACCCGAAATCCAACTAATGCCGGCAACTTAGTGAACAGGCTTTCTTGGAAGAGGAAGTCTTGTCATACATATTCGTACATAAGTATAAATATTCGTTTCTTTTGGCCGACATGTTGGCCGCATATGACAAACAAAACTTTTTTGGAAAGGGCAAAATTTTTGTTTAAATTCATTAAATTATTTTTGTAAGTGTATTTTTTTTTTCTTATCAAATTTTTAGGGCGACTAGAAACAGTCACTAAATTATCGCAACAAAATGAAATTGTACACAGAACAAATTGCCGATGTTTCTAAATGGTGGGAAGGAAAACAAAAAAAAAGAGTGATTTTTGTGTTCGTTTTTTTACAAATCGGGGGAAAACGTGTTCATTTAATTGTATTAATTAAAATTTTAACAAATTTTATTATTCATGTAGTCAGTTTCGGACATTTATGGCGGAAATCGAAGACTGGACATTGTTGCCTTGGCTTCTACCAGCCACTTTTACATTAAACAACTCATGGGCTTTTATACAGAGCGTGAAAGGCAGCGTATAAAATGAAACGAGTCCTGGCGACTTTGCTCGTCACAACTTTTACGGACGCTTTAAATCGCAGAGTCATGTGGTAATCAATTTCATAGAACGGCGTTTGTCAGTTCGACTTTGAAAAACGAGTGAAACCTTCTTAGAAAAGAGAAACTTGCAAAATGGCCGAAACTTAAGTTTTAGGCAGACATTCTATCATACTGATGCCACACAACTGTTTACACCCCAAATACTCGTACAATCTCAAATATTCGGTTCACAAGTGCAAAAGTTATGCTGGACAGATTCTGCAAGCGAAGTGATGGGGATCTTGTTTAGGCATAATCAAACAGTTTGCGCACTTAAAGTAAAAGTGTTTAAAAAATAAAATACAAGTTTTTAATTGCTCAGGACTAAGTCATCGTCTACGTTTTACATACATTTATAATTAAAGTGCATCCGTGACAAGGCACAGATGTTAAGAAGGAAATTGCTTAAGTAAAATTAGTAAATTGTGCGCACTTAAGCTAAAATACCACTTATTTTCCGTTTTTGGACCACGTCCACGCCACTGATTTTTATACTGAAAAAAATTTACATTTATCTTAAATATGCAGACATATGAAGTTAAATTAGAAATAAACAGACTATTTAGGCATCATCAAATAGTTTGTGCACTTAAACTAAATTGTGGTACAAAAACAAAACAATTTATTTCAAAATTTAAGTATTAAGTCCACAACAACGTTTTTCATGTTGAAAAAGAATATATATTTATCATTAAAATGCGGAGAAGGTTATTTAAAAATGAAATTGCTTGGGCACAATCAATAGATTTGCGCACTTAAGTTAAAAATGCTTTAAAATTACGGCCCCGCTGTTTTATGTTTTTGGACTAAGTCCATATCAACCTTTTTTGTGCTTAAAAACAAAATGTAGGCATATTAAGTTAAACTAAAATGGGTTATCGTTTAAGCATAATCAAATAGTTTGTGCGCTTAAAGTAAAAGCGTTTTAATAGCAAAGTCCCAGATTTTCATGTTTTTGGACTAAGTCCATATCAACCTTTTTTGTGCTTAAAAACAAAATGCAGATATATTTATTAAGTTAAATAAAAAAAAGGTACCGTTGGCATTATCAGTCAGTTTGTGCACTTAAAGTAAAAGTGCGGCAAAATTAAATCACAAGTTTGTTGCACTTGAGGACTAAGTCCACACCAACATTTTGCGCTCTTAAAACTAAAATGCTGACATATTAGGTTTCAGAAAACTATATAGAGGGCACTCTTCTTCTTGTGGAAGAAGAAAGAAAATGACTATAGATTTTATTGCTCACGAATGTTTCTCTAAGTGCTGCAACTCATGCGATTTTTCTAAACATTTCTTTTTGTGGCACATTCATTGTATTCAAACAAAACGCTATTGTGTGTTTTTTGTTGTTTTGCTTTCTTCCTTCAAAAAGAAACAAAAAAAAAAGAAACAAACAGAGGAGAGTAATAAAACAAAAACTTGAACAAAATTGGAGTTGAGTCGAATTGAGTTGTGTAGAAGAGATCAAGTTGCTTTTTGACTTCCTGTTGATTTTCTTTCATTAAAGTTGTGAGTGTGTGTGTGTGTGTGTGTGTGTGTGCGTGTGTGGGGCCGTTCATTGTCTTCTTTTAAGATGCAGCTTCTTTTGTAGCGTCTTCGCTCTTTTTCAGACCCCTACGAGTACGTAGTTATTGTTATTTATTGTAACGGGCTGCTTGCCAAACCCCAAATAGAGTTAAAAGTTTTTTGTTCTTAGTCTTGCTGCTGCTGTTGCCGCTGCCGCTGCAGCTGGTGGTTGGGTTCCTTTCATTCCTATTTGGTTTTGGAACATTTAGATTTCTGTTAAAGACTATTAAGCTGTTGAATTTTTATTGCCAAAACGTATTTTTTAAGGCAATAAATATTTTTTGTTCCACAAAAACAAGGAATGCGTTTAATTTTCCCAGTCCCAGGGGTTTTGCTCGTGTCCTTTGGAACACGATTTTGCAGCAGTACAAAAGGTGGCAAGAAGCTTGAAATTCGAAGAGGTTGTTTGTTGAAACCTTGTGAATGCTCAGTTTTCATGCCACATTATTGTTTTTGTAACAGACTATGGGATTCAGCGATTCGTTTGCCGATTAGTCATGTTATTGTTTTATTGACTTTCTTTAAGCAAATAGCACGCCTTAATTTATTTATATTTGTCCTTTTCTTTTTTATTAAACTTGAGCGTTTATTATCGGCCCCCTTTTCCGGCTCTTGTTCTTCCATTTAATCTGTTTTATTTATTTTTTATTAAACTTCATTTCACTCACGCCGTTTAGGTTAAACATTCACGTTGCTGGCTTTAATCAAGTTTAAGTCGTGGCGCAGTAATTGAATAGTTTAATGCCATCGTTGCATGCAACATTTCAGCTGGTCTCTGCTCTATGGGATACCCTTAAATTAAATTTTGCGGAAATTAAATTAGAACAACTTCATCATTTAGGTTAATTTCTTGCAAGAAGAGCAATAATTGCTTTTGGTATTAACAAAATTTATTTAATTAATAAGAAAAGCCAATCGTGCACAATGGGAGATGACGAAAGATGTAGCAAATATAAGTGAAATGATCAATTGCTGGCACGGCTTGAGTTTGATGTTGTTGTGTAGCAACAGTCGTTGTGTACGACAATATCAAAAAATAACTATAGACCAGGGCAACGACATACATTTTCTTAGCTGAAATATGTGATAGACTTCACCCACTCCCCGCATACGGAGTGCCCGCGTCGCGCCAGCTAAAGTGGTAAACAGCTGCTGAATTATTTTCCATAATAGTTACAAATCACGGTTGTTGGCGAGAAGTAAAAACTCGGTTCTGACAACGGAATGGACGGATAATATCTACAACTACCAATCGGTTGCTTGACAAACCATTTCATCCGTTTAATTGATTGTTATAACCTTTTTAATCGCTTTAAAACTATACAACTTAAAAACGAACCAAAATATATAAGAAGCTGATGGGCCGGTATAATAGACAGCTGGAAAACACGCAAGTAACAACTAAATTCATCATAATACTTTCTTTTAGTGAAAACTTACCTCGACACTTATTAATTGTAGGACACGGCAACGTAAATAAGTCCCGGATGCCGTTGTCGACCAAGTCATACCACACCCGCCTACGAAACTTGGCACCCCAGTTTTCACTCTCCTCTATTTCTGTCTAACGCAATCAACTTCAGTGGCAGTTAAGCTGCTTTAATTTCTTTTGCAACTGCAACAATCGTTAAACGCATTCAAATGTGTCCCGCTTTGACTCACGGGCGAAATTTTATTTTAAAATTCCTCTTCAAACAAAATGGCATCCGGTAATTCATCAGCAAATGAAAATTTTTCTGATGAAAACTTTGAAATATTTTTCATTAAGATGTCGTACAAAAACAGTTGCTAAACAACCAAAAAGCTCGAACTCATTAAACCTTTTTGGTTGAATATTCTGCTGGAAAATAAGAAACTTTTAAAGAATTTAACATGACTCTGCGTCGAAGTAAAAATGAGAGAGAAAAACCACCCAAAATTAAATAGATGAAGAAGTTTAATTTGATTTAAATTGCAGTAACATTGAAAAACATCAACCGCCATTAAAGGTTTAAGTGATGAGAAAAAAAATACAGGGCAAGGGGAGGAAAGGAAGGGCAGGAAAGAAGGCAGATGTGGCTGCACTTTAGCGCTGAATTAAACTTAAATTTATTGAGTTCGCGTGTGTGAACGGAGAAAAAAGTTGATTATCTTAAATGTTGCCCGGAGCGGTAAAATTTTATGGCCTTTCAGTTTCTTTAGGCCAATATGACCAGGCAACACGTGATGGGAGGGCCAATCGGCTCGTACGTATAATAAAATTAAATGAACCATCAGCAACAATGAAGTGATATTCTTTTCAACGTGAAGAGGACATTCATCGAACGAACTAAATCAAAAGAACTTTTCTCCATAATATTTTGCAGCTTTAGGTTTTATGGAGGCTTCAACGAAATCACTTCATATTTTCGATATTCGCTAAAATTTGAGGTAAAAAATAAAAACCTATGGAACTTGTTTCAAAACCTAAATGTGAAACAGAAAATGCGAATTATAACAATTTAAGCGTTGAAAAGAAATTGAATTCATGGCGGGCTAGAGAGCGGAGTGAGAGTGATTCCAATTGAAAAAAAGAGTAATAAATCTTGACATTTTTACCACTTTTGCAAATACATTATTTTATTTTTATTTAATATTCTGCAAAGAGTTTATAAATTTGTTGAAATTTGTTAAAAGCGGTGTTTTTCTGGTAACAATCGCTTAAGTAATAATTTGAAAATGATGGACATACTCGAGTACGCGACGTATCAGTGTTAAGGGGAACTCCCCAATTTCAGCTGCAATCCGACCGCAACTACTTTAACTCTTGGGTGTGTTTTTTCGGTTAAAACGTATTTTAGTAACATTTAAATATAATATTGATAAAATATTGTTGTATTTTTAAAACATGTCCTTTACCCAGGCCAATAATTAACACACGCTTTACACTACCAAAACGTGTTTTACGAAAACAGATCTTTAAAAAATCAACTATTGAAAAAATATCTTTTAAATATAGAAAACCAGCATTTTCTTTCCTTTAGATGGTCGCTTTGCCAGAGTAAAATTTCTCTCGAGATTAACAAGTTTATTAAGTCCTTCAAATGCAAAACTATTTAATATTTTAAGTTTATTTCATTGACGGCAAATAATTGCCAAATACAAGAACAACTCGGTTGCCAAACATATTTCACAAATATTCGTTTCCAACATTCACCTTAAAGTCTTCAACCAAAATTATGCCAACCAGAAAGAAATTTCAGCAATTGGCAAAATGTGGAGTGGAAGCCACAACAACAACAACAACGACAACACATTCGAAATCCATTTTAACTACAACATCAACACGACTACAATTGTTTAAACACTATTTAGAGCAATTAGTTTATTTTAAATATTTTTCGACAAAAAAAAAACACATTGAAAACGAGAAGAGTATTTGAGCAGCAGACATGTGTATTTCACAAACAACAACAACAACATACAAAGCAGCGGCAGCGGCAACGGCAACGGCAACGGCAACAAAAATAATAACAACAAAAGCAAGTAGTGTACAATAAGCACTATATTTTATTTAAATAAACAAATTAAGTGCACAAGACTAACACTTCGGTACAACAAATACACTCCAACAGATACATTTCAAGTCAAATACTCGCACTCACAGGCAAGCGCACATACCCAGTGGTGAAAAGAAGCAGTACGGATGGCTTCTGTAAGGCCTGCCCTCCATGCTGATGGCCTTTTCAACACACATTGTCAGTGCTGGCAGGCGATTCTAAAAGGCCTGCGAATTGAGCGAATTGTTTGATAGAATATAATGGAAAAAAGCGTTTTTCTTCACAAAGAAATCACAATTTGTTTAACCAAAAATGTTTGCAAATAGTTTCATTGTTTCAATAAACAGTTTTTATTGAATTCAAGTAGAAACTGTCGATGACATTTTTTGCCACAAAAGTATTATGATGTAGAACAAAAAATCCACTTAATAAGGGAAATTCAGCACCTGCAGATCTACAGATCTCAATCTGTTTTCTGCAAAACTCGATTAAAATTATTTACAAAATCTAATATATTTTACTTTTTTGTCACCTCTGCTCATAGGGAAGAGCCGAGGCCTTGTGTACGACTTGCATTAGAGTCGAGCTAAATCAAAAATGTATCTAAGCCGGCCCTTAACGAGGCCGGAAATGAGGGTTCCGGCTGGGTGCAGCAGCATTCCTGCTATCATCCATTTTGGAGCAAATACTCATGTTGGGAAGGCTGCACACAAACATTTTATACTCTAAATGACTTTTGAAAAATTTAGCAACAAAATAAACAGATGAAAATGCAATTTAAATATTAAAATATATTAAATTTCGACTGTGAACGTAACAGGCAGACAGACGGATAGACAACTTTATCTTCGGTAGAAATTTATTTCCTCTTTTGGAGCACCCCTCTTTACGTGCCTCATGACTGAATTCATAATAATTTCGAAATTTCTTTAACAAGAAAAAAATGGCCATAAGAGAGAACATGAAAATTTTAAAACACAATTCATATCAAGCCTTAATTTGAGCATGTTGCAAGTTGCAACTAAATAGTGGCAATAAAATGACACGTTACATGTTCAAATACACACACACACACACACACACACACACACACACATAAACTCCCAAGCAAAGTGACTTGACTTTTCCAAAGGATACACAAAGAAGTTGAGTTCAACAAGAAGTAGAACAAGACAAGAACTACAAGTGGCAGTTCACAAAAATTTTACAACTTTTTGTTCTTTTTGTTTTTGTTGTTGTTGTTGTTGTTGTTGTTGTTGTTGTTGTTGTTGAGTTTTTTGTTTTTGATTTACATTTAACAGAACTAATTTAAAATAATATTAAAACGAGTAACTTTGTGTCTGGAATAATATTAAAACAAAATTAGTTAAACAGAAGTCTTCACGCCAATTTGGACAAAGTTTTAGTTTAATATTTTAATGGACGAGTAGTTTAAGTGTAAAGTGATCGGCCCGAATCGGTTCCGATATTGATGGTCCTGCGAAGCGAACAACTAAATGGCTGCAGGGTTGCGTTAGTGTACAGTTTGTTCTAAAAATTGCTGGACCCAGGTCCTGCGACATACATACACCAAAACCCACAACCTGTCAATTAGCCTTCAATATCCAGTTTGGACAGAGAATATTGATGGTCCCTCTAACCCATCACGGCTGGGCCAACTGCTCGTACAATTTGTGTTAAAAATGGCTGGCTAAAGGTCGGCAGAAAAGGCCCATAATCCATCATGGAGTTATGAAAATTCAGTTTATTGTAAATTTGCTCTTTCTTCAGTTTGTGCCGCTTGACGAACCAATTGCGATCGTAGTTACAAGAAAGTTGACCATTTTCATAGATAATGTTCCAATGTTTCATTATCTTCTCATATATTTTACGCTATATTTGCGATAGAGCACAGATGCCCCAATAGGCTTGAGTGTCCCATTAGTCCACTTATCACAAATGTATGAAAAATGCCTAAAGGAATTAGAAAAATTTATGTTTTTATGAAATTCTAAATAAAGCAACTTCAGAATCAGACAAGCGATATGAAATCGTGACTTAGTCCGCTTGAAATCACATGACATCCAGAACGCATGTAGTCGGAACACAATTGTTTTTGGAACATGAAATTGATGAAATCTCATGACTTCTCACAATCATGTGCTCGAAATCACTTTAATGGAATGCGATTTACAAAACATACAATTGAAAAAAAATATCACACAGATTTTTCCACACACGTCCCGTGATTTTCATTCCAGCTCACGTTTCGTCGAAACTGTTGCTGGTGTTTTTTAATTACAAAAAATTCCTTGAATGCGGCAAATTCATTTACAAGCCCGCCTTCAACAAATCCTGTAACTGAATCCCCAAAAAAAAAACGGCCATAAGTTTTTTCTGTGGAATGCACCTGATAAATTACAGTTTTATGCCTCTTGTTTGGACAATTTTTTTTTTGTTGTATCCTCAAATTTCCATGAGGCTTTCGAGGCTTCTCAGCCGTCCCCCAAAAGCATAAAACACTGTGATGACAACTTTTTTAACTTTGAATTACTCGCATATTCAGTTTGAAGTAACAGAGCGGAAATAATAATGATTTAGAAAATGGAGGAGCAAAAGGAAGAAAATACTTCGAAATCATAGAAATGTGCACAAAATAATGAAAGGACAACGATGTTAAAGGCTGGTTTGAAAATTGAGCAGAAAACAGCGGGAGAAACAAACAAACAAAAAATCAAGAAATAAAACATTTATTTTAATGTAAAAGTCGTAACAAATTTTCAGACAACAGAACAAAAACTAGAGACACAAAAACCCAGACAGAAAAACAAACAGACAGAAGAAGCACCTTGAGGCGAAAAAACTATTTCCTAAACTTTTTTCGTTTCATTCACTTTATCGCTTAAAGCGGACATTTAAAACGGTCTGAAACCACTCATTTACATCTAGAAAATTAATTGAGGCTTAAAGGATAATTTTTTTTTGGTTTTTGGGATGCCTGTACGTGGTTCCACTTCTTCGATATGAAATGACAAGAATTTCCAGGTATTGCTTTCAAAAATTAATTTTAAGTGGCCATTTACCAAAGTTATTGTCTTGCTTTTCGTGATTTCGAGATCATAAATCTGGAACATCAATATTGATGTACTTTTCCACGACTTTATAGCCGAAGCAGTTAAAATGCCAATAAAAATTTTAATGTTGCTGCCGAAACCTAAAATGTCATTCGAAACAAAAAACAAACGCGGTATGAAGAGACCACCTAAAAAACAAATACGCCAAATAGTGACTGCAGCGGGGTCGTGAGCGTCGTGTGAACATAATTCTCTTATGAGATGCTTTTACGAATCCATCACACAGAATCCATCACAAGGCAGTAGACTCGTAACTCATGTGAAAAGACAATTGTGGAAGTCAAGGCCTAAAGTTCTAAGAGAATACCACGTTTCACCAGCTAGTCTCCGACTTAGACAGGAATCTTTTGTGAGTCCACCTCATATTTGGATACCAGATCATCAGGAACTACCACTGCTACAGCCTGCGACTTTTGGTTTTAGCCACAAAAACATCGTTTCAGTCACGATAGACAACTCAGCCAATGCGCAACCCACAATCCCTCGTACAAGGCATCTCGGTGCGCGCTTTTTTCTCCATTCTACCAACTAACTCTGGGCGAAGATTTCAGAAGTTCCTGCACAAACTCCTCCATGCAAAATCCAAAACATTAACCCTCTACGCACCGAAAAGCAGAATGCCCAAGTTATGAATATATTAAAGTGAATCCTTTTCCCAAGCGTTTAAACAAATCACGCGATCAACTCGTTCAACATCATGGCCTTATACGCGTACCTTTATCCTTTAAAGATTTCAACGCTTCCTGCACTTTTAGCTTTAAAAAACAGCCGGAAATGTTCTTAGGAGAATGATGATCCCCATTACGTGCAGGTTAAATTCTTACACAAGATCTCTCTCTCTCTCTCTCTCTCTGGTTGCGAATTAGAAAACTTTCCAATAAAATATATTTAAAATTGTAATTGTGCGGCGACCGCGATACAGCTGACGTGGCCCCCTTCCTCCTCTAACAGTTCACTACCCGTACGTCTGTCTATCTTCTTTAAAAGTTTTAATTATATAAAAATTTTAATTATTTAAAAATTTAATTGGGCCTTAATAAGCAAAATGTTTCGTTAGTAATAAAGGATTGGAAAACAAACTTAAAAACCTGTTGCCCGTTTCTGTATTTCTCGCATCGAGAAATTTTTCGCATAAAAAAAAGCGCATTGAAAGAATAACGAGCTAAACTGAAACAAAGAGTGGAGTCACACAACAGTTTCTGCATATTGGTCCAGCAAGAACTGTCCGTCATTAAAGCTATTTTCCAACAATTATTGGAAGGGTGGGGAAAAAAGTGTGTCCAATGCAGATTATGTGAAAAGTTGACCGCGACAAAATTGTCAGAGTAAAACGCCTTTCGGAACGACGCGGGACGAAAAAGTTTAACAAATATATTTTATGTTAATTTTTGTAAGTTTGTTTTCCAAATCAGCTGACCAGCTGTTGGCCTTAATTGTCGACGGCAAGGCTTTAGCGTCTTTGTTTTCAGTTATAATTATCGCCAAGAAAAACACATATTTTAGCTGATATTTTTAATTTCAGTTCATCAGGCCTGTTCTGAAAATCACATGATTACAAATCACATGTGCTTTTAAAAGCCCCAGTGTGATTTTCTGGTATTTTGTAAATCGGAGTGATTTTCAGTTGCAGAAAACGCAAACAGCCGCCTGTTTTCTCTGAGTTGCTTGTTTCGAAATCACAACAGCAAATAACACTTTTGTAATAGAAAACTTTCCTTGGAATTCTGCTAATTCTGTCCTTTTAAAAAATTCATTTAATTACAATAATTTATTATTATGTCTAATATAAAAATAACAAAATGCTTCACGGAGCTGAACGTTTTGAAAATCACCGAATTTTATACACAGAAGACCTGTGTTGTGATTTCAAATCACTTTTATAGAACGCGATATTCGCAAATGCGCCGTATGCTGAATTTTCTGTGTTAATTAAGATAATTTTCATAATTAATTTACAATTTGTGTTGTTGTGGGGTTTTGCAGTTTCCTTTTCACTTGACATTAAATCAACGGAATGGAAGTACATATTGCAATCAGAACGTATCCAGTGTTGGGAAACGTGGAAATTTCCTGCTGCACAGTTTGGCGATGCGACAAACACCGTACCGGGCTATCAATTAATTTAACTAATAATTGTGTTCATAACTGACAAGGAATTGTTGTTTGATTTTGCCGAATTCAATTGGCTGGGAATATTTATTGGTTCATACGATGTTCAGCATTAAAGTTCCTTGTTTTGCAGTTTAACATCTAACAGAGAATTCGTTAAATAAATATTAACACGTAGACTGGAGGCAAAAAAAAAAGGTTGACATTTTTGGGAAATGTTATTTGAAGGCGCAAAAAGTTTCAGCGACACAAACTTAAATATAAATAGAGGAATTTAAAAAATGCAATTGTCATACCGTTTCGTGTCAGGAGGAAGTACAGTAAAAACGATATTAAATCCATTGCAAATGCTGGGTGGTGGATGTCCTGCTGAGGCTGCTCCTGATGGTGTTTTCAGACGCCCTCGTTTCTTGTTTCTCGCTTATCGCTCTTGTTTCTTTTTTTGCCCTCGCTTGGGCTGTTGACGATGGCTGATGATTATGATGAGATAATTTTTATAGTGTCGTTGTAAATGAAGTGGCGTTATGCAAAAACATAAAAGTTGTTATTGCAGCCGCATAAAAGCAGTTTTTAAGATGCGTAAAAGGACGCAGGACTTATACTGGACCTTTATGATGTCGTTTTTTATGTTTGTTTGATTATGTTTTTAACGATTGTTATTGGGATTTTGTTTCATAGTCTGATCAAATTTATTTATTTTTGTGTTTTATTTTGTTCAATTTACCAGAGTTTGAACACGAATATTTTCTCTATTATCTTTTGATTTTGTTGTTTTAAATTTCTTCTGTTTAATTCTGGTTTCCATATACACAAGTTTTGGTAGTACCTGGAAAAAGTTTACAATTACAATTTTTTTTTCAAATTTGATGTTGGCAAACACCATAAAAATACTCCGTCAATTTCCAAACTTCGGAAAGCACTCAATTGTTTGGGAATATTGCAAAGAACACAAGTCATGGACTTTAATTCCTTTTGAATCCGAAAAATCACTTAACAGTTAAGGATTTTGAGGATTTTTCAGTATTCTGTAGAAACTTGTTGCCACAAAAAATATACTTTTATCTAGTAAAAACAAAAATATTTTTCCTGTTGTTGCTGTTGCTGTTGCAGTTTTAAATCGTTGGCAAAATATTATTGTTTTTATATTCTTGTGTTTGCAATTGTATAAAACGAAAACAGGAGCCAAACTTCCGATACGTTAAGAAAAAGATGAGAACTTTTTCTCACATATGCAAACGAATGTGTTACACCTCACCCTCCATATGCAAAATACGCATTCTGCACGATTTCACGCTTGCGGGTTTTGTTCTTAGCGTTTTACATACTTTTTAAATATGAAGATAAAGATTAAAACATGTGAATAGACGAGATTAAGAGATTGATTGCCTGTCCCATGATATCGAACGTTGGCGTTCGCCAATCTTTGAATGGGCGGAAAAACGAATGTGGCCACTATTTATGAAATTTCTGTTTCCAAGTTCATCTAATGACAGTTAATTTGCTTTTAATCAGTTTTCCATTGTCCAAAACGCTGGCATAGGTTAACGTTCGATATTGTGGGACAGGTCCCACACTTCGTAATTCAACCAATCTAATAACGAAACCTTAAAGACTTCGTACATTGGATCTGCCTTGCAGAACCTATTCTTATGTCACATGTATTATATACGTATGTAGTACTAGGCAATATGTTTCTTTTGCATTAAGTTTATTGGACCTCAATAATTTAGAAGACTCAGGTGAAGCTATCGCCCCACAAGATTGTAATCACAATCTTTTGGTTATCATTCTGACCAACTACTTTGAAAAGAGAGCAACGGCTCTCTAGAGTTTTGGAATAGAGAGAGCGTGGAATTGACTTGAACTAAAGCTTTGGCTTTCAAAGAATATCAGATCCTTTCACTGGGCCAAAGTCCGGCAACTGAAGTCAGTTTGGACCTCCACCCGTTTCCGACGCCAATTCCAACTGTTTGTTTAACAAATTCAATCCAAGTGAGACGAATAATATAATCAATTTAAGCCACAGTTGCCACCACTTTGTGGCAGTAGCGACGGCCCGTAAAATATGAAGCCACTAAATTTTTCATATGAAAAATATACCCAATTAGAACAAAAAAAAACCGGATAATATTGATGAGAAGACTGTTAAATGTATAGTAAAATTGTTGAAACCCGTTTTTCTAAGATTGTTTTAAGTTTCACGTGATTTGTCAGATCAATTAATGAACAATCCTTTAAAAAAATTATTTTTATAGGACGGCTTTTAAAGCATTAAAAGCGTAGAAAATTAATTTCAAACAGTTCCATAAACATTTTCAAATATTTTACATCTGAACACAAACTGAGGGCAGTAACTTTAGGAACATTTTCCAATGGTTGGCATTTTATACTTTCTTGTTTCCGCTTTTGCCAGAAGCCATTGACCAAAACAACTTTGTACTCTATGCTTTAATATTTAGAATGCCAAAAATAGCAACAAAAAAATTTTTAATTTATATCCAGATTTTGCACATTATTAATACTGCAGCCTTAATTATAAGCCAACCCATCAGTATCCTTTGCCAACTACAACAATTTGCTTTCAGTCACGCACATTATTCTAAAACTTCAGATTCACATTATGCTATTTTTTAAAATTCTGCTTCCATAATTTTCCATTTTAGTTAGTTATTTTTCTACCCGTGTATCCGTCACTTTGTGCATAAATTATGCAAATATTTCTCATCATTTTATTTATTACAAAAACGTTTAAGATTCTTTTCTAATATTTCTTTTTTTTTCCATTTTTCATTAACTTTGATGTGTGACATGACATCATTTTTATTTTCCACTCACGTCAAGACTACTCAAATCCTTCATTTTGATGATTTCACTAAAAACAAAATCCCAACTCAACTTTCGCACACATGAACAAGTTCACATATTTGGCAAAGAATGTTTAAACAAACACGGACGAGATCAAAAGGAAAAAAGAAACTGTTACGCGTTACGAATATGATACAAGCACATGAGTGATGTCAACATTTCCGGCTACATTTCCTTGTTGCTTTAGTGACGTTTAATTTACACACTCACGCAAAATACATTTTTCAAATGCACACCGGCAGCACGGAAGTACAAACTATTAACTTGTTTGTAAAAGTACAACAACAGCAACAAAACGATTGCATATAAAATCAAACAAATGACATCAACCGTCAAAATATACATTCCTTTGTTTCCTTTAATTTACTTTACACTACTGGCCCCATACACACACACACACACACACACACACACACCCACGCACGCATACAAATTCCCCGTTTCAACGAATTCGTGATGTATGTAAGTATGTGCCATCAAAGATGCCGTTTTATTTAGCAAATTTAGACATAACGGTTCAAAAGTTTAATGGTAACTGATTGTGAAAATACGAAACGAACTCAATATGAAGGTCCTCTGTTAAACTCTTTCACTGAGCTAAAACACGGTCACAAACAGGCACGCACACGAACGAACGCATCACGAAAAACGAATCCTTATTTTCAAATTTCTATTTTTTATACATATATTTTTTTCTTTTAATAATTTTGCTCTACCAAAGAAGTCGGCAAATGCGTTCAGACAAGTTTTTTTTCCAACGGCATGTTTCGAATTGCGTTCAAATCACAGCAACGGCAAACTTACACTGAACTGTTTTGTACAATCCTGGTAAATCCTTAAATGTTTTTTACTGCTGATGTTGCCGTTGATACTGTTTGCTGCTAATAAAAACTTCTGGCAAAGAAAAAAAAAAAGCAGCCAAAATTGTTGGCAACATACAAATAAATACACTCTCCTATCATTAAACATCAGCCATCATCATCACTTCAACAGCAGCGCCCTCAAGCGCCCGAAGACCAACCAAATTTCTTGCCTGCGTAAAATATTACCAGTGCGTGTGAGTTCTTATTTCTCTCACACTCTACTCTACTGTTACTCAAACAAACATGTTGACACAGTTTTAATGTTTCTTGTGTTAAGCATCCTTTCATTGCACACATTTGCCCCCCCCAACCCCCCCTCCCCTTCTAGCACAGTTGGGTGGACGTTATACGTAACAGTAAAACAGTAAAACTACTTGATGAAAACACGACAATTTCAATTGAAACTCTCTGCGCCAACGAAAGAGCCAACAACCACTACTCTCTTCTTAGCGAGACTCGTTTTCTATTTAAACATTATTCAGCAACATACGGGCAACATGTTGAGACACTTGCAGATGTTTAGCTACAAACGTTTAAGAGCATTTTCAAACGAGTCATCATTTGGCGTTGTTGAATTATTGCTAACAGGGATTTTGTTGTGTCAAGGATATTATGACAGTTAGATAATGAAATTCGCGTGCGCTCGGTAGAGACATCTGGCGGCCCGAAATTTCTCCATAACTTGTTAAAATACAAAGATAATATTATGGCAAAATCCAAATGTGCGAGAAAAGAAAATAACTAACAATTATCCTTCACAACACGCCACTGTTATACTGAAGAAAAGCAGCTTGAAAATAGACTGTTGCATTCGCAAAGTACTTTTGTTATCCTATTTTCTCTGCGTGTAATTTTCTTTTATAATGTTTTAATGCGTGCTATTGCAACTTTCTTAGGCTTGGGGGAAAAGATCCTAATAAAGGAGTAAAATTGATGCCCAGAAAAATGAATCAAGTAACTTTCTAACAGGCGCTATTAGGTAGCCCGACGTCTTCAACTGAGGTAATTCTGTTCACCATTGACATTTTTAAGGACACATGAACAATGTGAGGTGAACTTTCGTTGGGTAAGTGAAATCAATGAATTTAAAATAATTTTTCCCTTTCGTCCAGAATAAAACATTCTTTCGGATAGATGTCACGGCCACTCGCTTTATGGCCCTTCACTCGGTAATAGCAAAAAGAGACTGGTAATGGACTTAAAATAACATCAATCTGGTACCTGTAGTTCAGGGGTATTGACGAAAACTTTTAACAAAACTTAAGGCCTTCATCAATGGTGTATATCTGATAGAGTCCACAGTCTTAAAGAAGCGTTACCTCCATGTTTTGAAATTGCAATTCCCAAATGTGTAAAACCAACTCTACTTCCATGTATTTATGAAGGATAATAATTAAACTCTTAGACATTTGTGCAAACGCACAATGACCCATGATAACACCGACAAGTCGTGGCGTCGTCTGCTTCGTCACTGAAGTGAGTTTAACGAATTTTGTTCTTTGCCTTTGAGAGTTCCGGATAATGTGCAGCTGGTGATTTGGTTACAATAAAAACTACTCCAAGTAGAATGTGAATATCAGTTCGAGAAGGTCTAAGGCAGAGGTTTCACGCCCGCTTTCTCATTACAGTGAAAACTTTCATGCCAAAGAATCACACTAATATGTCACGATGTCCTTTTAGTTTATGCCCGGATTAAAGGCATGTTAAAGTAACTGCTATTAGACTAAGTTATTCAGCTACTCATTGAGTTCATACTCTCTCTCTCTCTCTCTCTCGCTCTCTCCCTCTCTCTTTATGTGTCTGCGGCTTTTGCCGATTTGCTGTAATAAAATTGACACAATTTGATAAGATTTATGGTGACGGTTTACGGTTTACGGTAACCAATATTTTGATTCTAAGCTGCGTTTTTTTTGTTTTCCTATTTGCTGGCATAAGGAATTGCATTTAGATCTGACAAAGAAATCTGGATATATACGTACATACATACATACATATATATATGTATGTACAATACAATATGTAGCAATAATATTTGAGTGTGATTCCGCTAACGCATTGCCAGCCCAACTTAAGCTGCTTTCCCCTGCAAGATATTATTTGTATCAGGCAGAATTAAACACCAAACAGAAAATAGTTTTATCTTTTATTTCTGGTGGCGGAAACAAATTCAATTTTATTACTTCTTTTGTCAAACATTTACGATTTTGCCTACAATTTCATGTTTGTACGATGACGTGCCAGCAACAGGATTGCTGTTGCCCGGCATTAGCAGTTATTGCATTTTCTTTTCTATAAATTTGGCTAGAAAAAAACAATTGCGATTGTAATAATTTTTGCTAAAGAGTGCGTGTTCAATATTGTGGCCAATCCACGCACAAGCAAGTAGTTTCTGTTAACATTCCATGAACCAAATGTAAACAAAAATATTAAAATTTGACACCCTCGGCCAGAGTCATCACTCCCTCAATGTTGCGTGTCATTAAACGTTTACCTTAAATTTATAATCGTGTGCCTGATGTCTGCATGTGTGTTACTGTTTTAGTAAACTAAAATATTGATGTGGTTTTCACTTACAATTGCCTACAATCCCACAAAATTGTGGGTAAGTTTCCTTTCAGTGCGAAAAACAGCATGAAGTTTCATATATTCAGTGCATTAGAAGATGATGATGCATGCTCGTGCATGCAAAATTTCAAATTTATGTAAAATTCGAAAAACTGGGCTTCGAATTACTTAGTTGTAAATAAACCGTTACATCTAACCGTGTATCTGTAAGTGAGTGCAGCTCTGTCTCTCTCTATCTCTCTTGCTCTCTTGCACTCCTTCTCTCTCCCTCTGCCGCTTAGCAAAACATTTGAACATTTCAAGTCACTGCATGAAATGTTGCAAAAAAAAACCTATTAAAAAGTGTTTTTTTTGCTTTTTGTATTTTTAACAATGAATGATTTTAAAATTCATAAAATGTTCTCAAATAGAAATGAGATTACGAATCACCATTTGGAATCGGAATTACCATCACATCGAATCACATCACAACCACCAGTACTAATGCGAATAGAAAACATACAAATGTGTGCACACCCGTGACTGGACACGAAAAAACATACATATTTACCCAGTCGTAAAAATAAGGCATTAAGGACTTAATAGTTTCCTGCTTTATTGAACCGTAATGAATACGAAACTAAATGTAATGTTAGGCATCGGCAAAGCCTTGCCTTTTTGGCCAATAAATGAGGATGTTGTTGGAGGCGAATCGAAAAGTTCGTACATGATCGGAAAAAAGCCGTTATAACAGACCATCGAAAATTCGACGTATTTTATATTTTCTTTTATCTTTAACTCTTCACCCAGCATCTTATTATTTTTTTGTACACCAAATTCAAACTTGGCCATACTTCTCCCGAGAGAAGTATTTATGTAAACCAAAACAACTTTATAACAGGCATAATTAAAAAGTAAGTAAAATTTGGCATAAGAAAAATTACCTGACCTTGAATGCCAACAACGCAGGAGTAATATTTGTGGTTTTGGCAATTCCCGAACATATAACAAAAGCAAATAATATATATAAATGAATTTGGGAATTCACGGAGTTTTGTTGTCTAGTTGGCGGGTTTATCTGCTTTGAATTCGCCTTTATTATGGAAATTGATACTGAAACCAAAAAATTGCTGAAAATTAAAAAAAAATTGTTCTTCTCCTTCCGAAGCGTAAAACGACAATAGTGTCAATATATCATTATTAATTGTTTTGATATAGAAGGCAGCTTTCACCATCTATTATTACAACCCTAAATATTTCCAACTCTGTTATATTTACTATGATTTTTACCACAAGCAGCGAGTAACTTCTAGATGTGTTAATAACAACTATTTGCATCAAATCAACTGAGTTTTTCGTTTTTCCTTTATCAAATTGAATTTTTTCATTTGTGGGTTTTAGAATTTATTGACTCTTATGGTATATTTAACACGCACAGTGCGGTATAAAAGTTTACTACACATTTGTTGCTGCAGTGTTGTAAATGTTAGTGCTAAATTAACTAGACTTACAAGAGTCTTTGCTACCAAGGCTGGGAACCGACATTAATTTATGGCTCAATTGTGTATGAATGGCAACTTTTGTCAGCTGCCAACAAGTTATCGGATACTGTATTTTGACATTTTAGCCACCACAAGTAATTTAAACAATAACATTTTTTCTGTGGAAAATAGCAAAAGTTTTAAGCTGAAAAGGAAGTAAAAACTAAAATGCTTTCATCAGTTGAACTATATTTTGATGACGAAGAGGAAAATATACAAAACGTAGCATCGATTAGAAAGCAGTTAAAAGACAATTCTAATCTTCCCTGAACTAGAGTGTCAAATTGCGGCCCGGTTGTTATTTTAACCATTTTCAAATCTTAAAACAACAAATAATTAATTAAATTAATCAAAAATTCTCGGTTGCCAAAATTACTTTAAAAAAAGAAGCAACTGAGGTTGCCCGCTTTAGTAACCAGTTGCAATCTGTAACACCTTTTTGACAGCTGGCAACGCCACTGAAGTTCCGTTGCTATCGATAATTGAGCCATTAAAGTTTTCTTGTACTTTTTGTATTTGCCAAAAAAATGTTGCAAGTGTAAAAGTACACTGCCATACGCCCAAATCATTTTACCACTGGGTATAAACGTTTCAACACACTCATACGCACTGGACACCAAAATCTAAACCTAAAAAATATTTTCCAAAAAAAAAAAAGGAATGGATTACAAAAACAAGTCCACACGGCCACAAACAAGTGCAAATCACACAAATTTTATACATTTATGCTTTCGAATTTATTTATATTACAGTTTTGGAGAAGCGCACGAGATTTCGCAAACTGGTTTTTTTTCGTTTTTTGAAGAATTTTACTGGCAGTATTTAACAGTTTAATTTTTTTTTACATCAAGCAACACAAACGGCAAATAGTTTTGATGCAAAACCTGCAGTCCAGTTTAAAACGAACACCAGTTTTCACACATTTTTAGGCAACTTAAAGTTTAAGGGAAGAAATTTCGCAAATGCGTCATCTAGTACGACCAATTAGATCACAAGGGAACCATTTAAAGTTCCGGCTCCCGCAGCACTTAAATACCTTTTTATTACCGAATTCAAAGTAAAATGCTGGAGAATCAGACAAACAACTAGATGTCGTCAGGCATTTGGCTCACCGGCTGCCAATCGCGTTATTTCACATATTTTTGTGCGCAAAAAATCCTATTCAGGGAACTCTTTCCCAAAAAGCACAAAAACGAGAAAATTTTAAGGTTCAAAAAGTCAAAGAAAAACCAAGAAAATTACAAATAAGTAAAATTCTTATAACAATCGAATAAAAATTCCCCAACCACATCATACAAAAGTTCGAGTCGCAGAAAGCCGAGCACATTTTTCAGGGCCGTAACAAACTTCTTGGGCAACGGAGTGATTTCCAATACATCTTCAATCACATGAATATTCAACAAGAGTTTCGGATGCGAGTCCAGCATCTGCAGCAAATGGTCGTCCTTCAAAGTAACGCAGCCGACATAGGAACTGCCAGGCAAGTACGTTTCCACCAAAACATTGTCACCATCGGCCCCTGTCACATCGACAACTTGAGCAGTTTTCCATAGAAAGTTGGGACGCACGACGAGAAAGAAATTCAGTTGCTCGGACATGTAAAAGAAGCGTTTAATATCTCCTTTGGATGGCTGCCAAGTGCGATTGAGAGTCTCCATGAGTGTGTGAACATCGTTTAGGGAAAATGACGTATTCTCGTCGTCGTCTCTCTCAGTTGGTATGGAACTGTTTTCGAATTTCGCCGCTTTCAGGGCTTCCCGCTTAAAATAATCTCCTGCCGAGCTGGTATTCGATTTGTTAAAATCCAGCGCAATTTCCTGCGCCAAGACCGTCTCCTTTGATGCTGAACCACATTTCCTGCCCCAGCAATTGAACAAATTTTGCATCTTTTCGTTTTCTACAAAATTTATGTAACGGTTAGCAAAGACAATGCAGTAGTTGCGTAAAGTTTTGCTGAACTTAAGATGCGCCAGTTCTCCGCCAGTTACTGTGATCATGCCCAAGTGCAGCTGCTTGTGCCGCTGCATGACATGCAGCTTAAACAGTTTGGCATGTCTACTAGCTGGTGTGATCATGACTAAAATATCCTGATCCTTGTAGTCCTGTTTCAGCTTTCCTACGATGCAATCTAATACAGTGTCTGTTTGCATTAGAGAGCGGTGGCTCGATGTTTTAACAGCTTTATGTCGTCTTTGGTTTTTATCTGCTGGCACATCAAGGACGAGTTTGCTGACAGTTGGCTGAATTGCTCGGTTGATACTGTAAGCTGTTCGCGTGCGGTAAAAGCTGCCTCTGGGCTTCAGGGCAGCCATAATCGATTTACAGACATTTACTTTTTTACAAATTTTAAATATGAATATTTTTCCTAGTTGAAAGCAGTCAAATTACGGGCTTGTCAACTGTCTACTAAAAATTTTGGGCGTTATTTGAAGACAACAAATATGTGTGTATGTGTGTGGTGTCAATACTGCAATTAAACGATCGAAAAATTAAACCGCTCCTTGTTGGTAACAGTTATTGCAGGGTGGAGGGTGGCAGGACAGGAGTAAAATTACAATAAAAATTTATTCTGCTTTTCAAAAATGTTTCAGTACTCGTACGTTTCAAAGGGTCTTCATAACCCATCTCTCGATTATGAGTTGGCAGAGTTTCCACATGTCGTAGGTGCGATTCGTACGAAGGAGTCTGGTGAGAAAACAATAACCAAAATTCTTTACATTCAACTAATAACAATAATATAAAAAACACACAATTCACAATAATGCCTACATAAATACAAGCACTCAATAACCCAACAAACAAATCCATATTAACACAGGATGGAACATAAAAAACACGATTAATTCATGTTTGACTATGCATTGCCGAAGGTATGTACACTGGGCACTGAACAGTCCGAACAGGATCAGTTACATACCGGCATCCTCATCCCTGCAACATAGAATAAAAGAATAAAAACCCTTCTACTTCTATCCTCCTGCCCATAGCACAGTTCTGGTGCAATGCACTGCAAATGTAGACTCCTGAGTACCGGTCCCACAAAAAAAAAAAAAAAACACAACAGCTGGTCGGAAAATGTTATCTTTTTTAAGAATTCGCCTTTCCAACGACTTAATATTCTCACAAGTATAACGAATTCGTAATGCAGCTGATAACGGAGTTGTTGGCAAATGAATATCCGACTTCAAGAGTAAAATGTTTTTGGATTTGACGTTTCAGAAAAGCATCTGACACTTTAGATGCGTTTACCTGTTATGATCGCGCCATACATATGCAGAGGAGAGAGAGAGAAAACTTTGTGGGCCACACCTACTCTGGCGACTCTCTTGCGAATGACAGAAGTGTGAAGTATGCAAGAAAGACCAAGGAAGGCGGAGGAAGATCTGTTAAGACAAGGAGTAATTTTAAAACAAGAGAAATTGAGAGCTCAGCTGAAACACTTTTTTATGTTTAAGCCTTCCGGTGATGTCAACAGTTCAAGTGTAAAATTTTTGTTTTTGACATTTCACGAATATTTAAGAAAAACAAAAACTACATGAATTGTTGAGATTTTGCTATCCCCTTTCTTTTTGTTGTTGTACTGACAAGTATACCCGCTACAAATTCGCCTACATTGTTTCGAAATAATTGTTTTTATATGATCGTTGAACAGAAAGCAGGAAAGCAGGAGTTTAGCTGTCTCGCTCTTGCATATTCTTCAGTTACCTTCTTTTATTTTAGTCGTATTTTAAAAGACTAAAATGCAGCTAAAATCTTTCGAAATACTGATAGACTTGTATATCCATTTATTTTGTGTATTTCTTCCATAATCTTTCGCTGAAATGTTATCCGTCATAAATTCTTATTAATTAAAATGTTATCCGTTATAAATCTGGTTGGAATGGGGCGTATCCTTTTATGTCAAATAAATCCATAAATAAAAATTTTGTTTTCAAAGTGCATATTTATTGCAAACAAGCAACAACAAAATTTATTTTAATTACAACAACAATATTTGTGTGAGAGGTGGGAAAGCGAAATCCAAACTAATCCCTTTAAAATGCTCGAGGTCCTCCAGTACAAATGAGATGGCATTTAGCCATAGTAAACGGCCGGATAAGCAGCATAACCGAAGCCAGGATAACCGCCATAAAATACTTGAGGAGCCGGCTTAGGGGCAGGATCTGGAGAGGCTACTGGAGCAGGAGCAGCTGTGGCCAAAGCCAACAAAGCAGCGAACAACAAAAAGAACTGGAAAAAGAAAAGAAAACAAAATAACAGTTTGAACTCCTGTAGTCTCTTGTAACACGTTTATTTAATTTTTTTTTTTTTTGCTATGGGTCAGGCTGCCGCAATGGGTTTTATTGCTCCACTTGCACCACAACATTGCAAATTAATTATACTAACGATTTTCAACATTTTCCAGAAATACGTGTAAATTTGAAATGCACCGATCGGACGAACTCAAGTGCCGGAATGACCGCCACGAACAAGACACTCAAAGTATTTATATGTTTTGAGCAGCGTTAAAGATTTAAGATTCCGAAATGAAAATACATAAATTGTTACAAATCAAAAGTCTCTTTATTATTAGTCCAATAATGGCTGTTGATGAGAAATTTATTGTCGTCTTCTCGTTTTTCTCCATAAATTCAAAATTAAATTCAAACGAAACTCACTTTGCATTCAAGGCATGCAGCGCACCTTTTTGGCGCTGTCATTTGTGTTCTATGGCCGTCTAAGTGCTGCCTTCGGCTGCAGTTAAAATTTGCAGCAGAAAACTCTCTAAATCACTTCTAATTGAGTTTGTGTGAGAGAATCTGTTTGCCAGCCGCCCGCCCATCCACCTGAAGTGCAGGATTTTTGACGCATAAACGATTTCTTTAACCAGCTGCCTGCCGTTGAATTCGAATTTCAGTCAAATTTTCATTTCATTTTCTTTTCTTTTTTGTTTTGCAAATCCATAGTTTTACTATCACGATTATTCTTCGTAGCCTTTAAGCAGTAGTCGAAATAATGTTCACATGATTCAAGTGATTCCAAATATAGTTTTTTCTCTCTAATATTACTTGTATCTTTTTAGCTGCAGTCACATTTTCCACTTATTATTCCTGTCAGCATTTCACTCGAACTCCAAACGAATCACTTTAATATAGTTAATTTAATTCATCTTTTAAAAGTTAACATTATATCATAAAGTTATATTTAAACTGCTCTTGCAACTGCCAGGCTCTTAAAGGAATGAATTCTTTGTAAAACTATAATTTTTTCAGGTGTTTCGCACATTCAGGGATTTTTTCTGCTGCCGAAACAGATGGATCAACGAGTTTGTATTTAGTCTTGGGGAAAAAATGGAATTGAGTGCTCCGAAGCACATGAAATGTTGATAGTGACTAACGGCAATTGTACTCTGAGCCAGAAAAATGTTTAAAGGTGGTGCCAGTTTTTCAGAAAAGGTCGAGAAGACGTGAATGAACATGCTCGCCCTGGACGCCCCAGGACATCAACAGCAGATGAAAAGGTGTTGAGAAAGAAGAAGAAGAAAATTATTATAGAGAATCCTTAAGTCACTACTACATACGTTGCTGAGGACATGGGGTTTTCGGATATTTTGGGCGTTTTTGTTCGAAAATTGGTCACATGAGCACAGCCATCAAAAACAGCAGTGCAATCATGCCTCAGCGACGCCGTATTCAACAGATTTAGCTCCCTGCTACTCTTGCCTGTTGCCAAGAGGGAAGAGACCCATGAAAGAACCCCGCTTTGCAACAATTGCGGAGAAGAAAACGAATCGCTGAGAGAGCACAAGGACACACCAAATATCGCATTACACAACTGTTTCGAGGATTAGAAAAACCCTGGCACAAATCTAGTTTGAAGAGGATAAAATAGAAATCGATGAATATATATATATATATATATATATGTACGATTTGAGAAAAGTGAAAATTCACTTTATCTTTTGAACAGACTTTGTTCATACGCACTCGAATGTATTTAGTTATATATGTAAATATTTTGTGTATGGAAAAGCTGAAGGACTAATTCTGCTAAAATGTGATTGAACGCTAAAGACGCAAAAGCCCAAAAGTGCCAGTCAAACGAATCGAACTAGAATTTCTTCGAATTTTAGCCTTATCTCTGTTCTTCAAGTGTTTTTTTATCTACTTTAAAATTCCTACTCTAGAAAACTAATTGCCAGTTTCCAACTTTGTTCATTTTCATTTAAATTGTATTCAAATACGCCTTCAGCCTTACAGGCCTGAGTAATTGTTGTTGCTTAATTGTCATGCAAGTATGGCAGCATCATTAAAATTCAAAATATTATGGAAAACTCTCCACAGAACAGCTGTTTATTGTTGGGCAATTAATTTGTTTGCCGACAAATTAAGTTGCTGAGTTTTGTTTTTCTTGGAATTATCACTCGCTGGCTGGTGAAATTGTTGTTTTTTTAATGGCTAATTACCGCATAGAACCGAGTCTTACACAGGTACCGCTTGATGACTAAAACAATACACATACGAGTTTGTACCCGTAAATCGCGTCACTCCAACGTTTCCTTCATTTTCGCCCATATGAACTTAATGAGTTCATTGAGCTGCTGCCCCCCACATCGGCAACTGGGAAATTTTTCTTTCATCGCAAAAACCTTCTCGTTAATCATATAATCCATTTGATTACAATTTATTTGCACTCCACTGTATTGTTAGACAGTGACTACTTGTTACTTTTTGTAAATTACTTTTTTTCATGTTCACACAAATTCCCAGCATATATCTTCGCTGCCTGGAAGATGATGATGGTCTGTCTGTATGTCTGTCTGTCTGTTCAGCATTTTTTAATACAAAATTAAACTCTCACTTTTTATTCCAGTTTGTAAAACAAAAATAAAAATTAAATAAAAAATGATTAGTGATTTGAGGTTTTTATTGTTCAAAATTACGTTAAAGAATTATTAAAGCGTGCCGAGAATATTCAATGGCCGTCTGCTCATGTTCTCCCTGCAACATACACACACACACACACACTCATACAAATGTCAGCAAATGTGTACGCAAATCTTATTTTTTGCAATGAATTAATAGGTCTCTTCAAATTCTACTTTATTGCTGTAATAATAAGAAACAAAAAACCTTTTTTTGGGTAAATAAAAATAAATACATATGTATGTATTTATGTATGTACTTATGTATGTATTTATGTAAATACATATATATGTATGTATGTATGTATGCATGTAAACAAGTGCCAAAAAGGAGTTCAACTAAAATGCTAGTTTGTGAAACTGAAAGAACTTAATGAATATAAAAATTCCTTACTGCCGGAGGCGATTTCGTACATGGAAATTTCACAGAATGGCTTCATGTAGACGCACACTTACCCCATCGGTTCAGCTGGCTTCAAATATTTGTTGCCAGCAAGTTTTTTATTTGGACACTTGGCATATGAGGTCTGTTGGAGAAATTAGATAAATTTCATTTTTCGCACCACATATTTATTTACGCATTCATCAATTACCATTTTGTCGGCCTCAAAGTACTTCTTCTCACCTAATTTTTACTTGTATTTTTTCCCCAATTTTGTTGGTAAGTCGTTGAGTTCTAATCGGGGTTTTCCCCTCAATTATTGCAAAACGTCGTCCTTTCAAGGGGCTCTTCAATATTGAGAACAGAACAAGAAAAACAACTACAGTGTTTCGACTATTCGCCGTAACACTTTTCTTCACTTTGCCAACCTCTTCATCGGCTGTTGATGTGTTTGGGCGGTCGTTCGACAAAAACTTGTTTTCTTTGTTTAAACTACTTTCAGTTTCATATGTAAACAAAAAACAGCTGCAAAATTTTTGGATTTTGAAAAAAACGTGTTTTTTTCAATTTGAAAACGGTTTCTGAAAGAGTTTAAATATATGGCCAGCTATTTATATACGGCGGTAAAATGAAATAATACACTTTTATGTTGGTTTTGTCTCCGGCGACAGAATCTTTTGACAGCATTTTGAAACCCGGTTTTTTGAATTTGAAACGCATATCACTATTTGCCAAGCCGATTTTTGAATAAAACATTTATATTATTTTAGTCTGCTGGGACAGGATCCATTGGCAGAATTCTGAAATTCGGTTTTTTTAAATTTTCAAACTATAACCGTTTTTCTTACATTGGAAAGTCGTATAATATATTGTATATGCAAAACCGATGTTTTGAAAATACATGTATATTAATATTTTAGCCTACAGCACCAGAATCCGTTGACAGAATTTTGAAAATCGTTCTTTTTTCACATTTTGAAAGTAAAAACCGTTTCTTTTTGCATGCATTTGGAAGCGCCATAACTGTTTTTAATAATACATCTATATTGTTTTAGTCTCCAGCGTCATTCCATTGGCTTAAATAAATAATTAAATGTGAAGCTCATGACTATTGGCAAAACCCATTATCGAAAAATTTTATGAATCTGAAACTCAAAAACCGATTATTGAAAGGATAACCGGTTTTAACATTTAAAACTTATATGACTACATATTTGGAAAACCGATTTTTTGAATATGTCGAATATTTGGTGATCTTACTGATCACTTTCTGGTCTCCCCTGACAGAATCCGCTGGCCAAACTTCGTCATTTCAAAAAACGTTTAATTTTGTTTTGATGAATAATTCTCAGATCTGCCGAAATTATTTTAATAATTCAAGGCACAGATTCATTTAATAAAATCTAAAAATAAGCCAATCAAATTTAAATAAATGAACACAAACAAAAAAAAATACAGATAAAAAAATGTGAATAGTTCTCTTGGCCCGTAAATTAAACACAAAAATAATAATTCAAAAGTGGTATCCAATAAACGGGCATCATCAATCCGCTTCGAGGTATAAAAGGCTTGTTGGTAGCCGGAGAGATTATCAAAAGTGAATCGTCAACAAAACGCTTAACAACCCCAATCGGCTCAAAATGTTTAAACTCGTAAGTTTTGTGTTTTATTAAAAGACGAAAATATAATTTAAAGAAATCCTTTCCAATGTGGCAGATATTCGTACTCGTTGCTGCTTTGTTTGCTGTCAGCATGGCCTCGCCTGCTCCTTATCCTGCCCCAGCACCTGCTGCTAGACCGGTAGCTCGACCTGGCCCAGCTCCGCAATTCTATGCTCCCTATGCCTACAGTGGAGGTTACTACGCCTCGCCTTATGCTTATTACGGCTGAATGGGTTGATAATGACGGCTTAGACAGGCGAACAACTGCACGGTAACAACACAAGCTCTTCTGTTTTTTTTTTTTTTTTGTTTTATTTTAATACACGCTGGCGCATAAAACTTCTTACTTAAAAATACACCGAACAAATTGTTTTTTGTTTAGCTTCTTTTCACTCCATATTTCCAAATAAAATTTTGTTGCTGAAAACGAATTAAGAACTTTTCAAAATTAAAATTTCTTTAACCCAAACAACAGACTGTCAAGGCTGTCGTCTGACATGTTAACATTCCAAACGTCATGGGGTTCCATGGTGTAATGGTTAGCACTCAGGACTCTGAATCCTGCGATCCGAGTTCAAATCTCGGTGGAACCTAAGAAAATACTATTTTTATTACACATAAATTCTTTTTTTGTTATATTATATAGATGCTCTCATGTATGTACGTGCATGTCGCAACTTGTTTTCTTGCACTTCACTTACACGGAATTGTACAAACATATTCAAAGCTTCATCACTGCTTTTGTTGCACGTACTTGTATGGCAAACATGTTGTTTGAATCAGTACTCGACTTTGCACAACTTGAATTGGGCCAGACACAAACATCTTGCCGTGGTTGTGTTCGTTGCTACCTCTGGTTGGTGTATGTGATAAATCAGTTCGCAAAGGCATAGAGCTGGAGCTTTTAAATAAATGTTCTTGAGAAAAGTGCGCAAAAACTAAAGATATCCGTTTAAACTTAAAATCAAAAAACCTGTAAACGATTGTTTTCTGGGCATAAAGAGATTCTGAAATATTCAACTATTGTATTCTTTTTTAATATAAGAATATAAGAAATTTTGTGCTAGTGTTGTCAATAGAAAAGTTTTTCTCAGACGATGGCGTCATTGTCAGATGCATTAACTTGAACACATCCGCCAATAAGAAATTAGCGGACAATTATCTGGCATTGCCCACGAACTGTCAGACCATTTTTGTTATCTTACAATAAAACGCCAATCTTTCTCTGACCACGTTCTGACTGTTTTAAGATATTTGTAGGCAAATTTTACTGGCAAAATTATCATTTTTTTTAAGTAGTTCAATCATTTGGTTAAAAATACATAATTAAAATTGAGCACTGCGTTCAGATTGGTGAAGCCTTTTACGAAAATGAACGTTCAAATCAAAATGCATTTCGTACACTTCGTGGTTTTGCGCAAGAAATTTAATGGCCTTGTTATCTCACGTCGAGGCGATGTTAATTGGCCGCCACGATCATGTGATTTGCCGACTGTGGACCTCTTTCTTTGGGGACATTAACAAGAAAAACTGTACGTCAACAAGCCAAGAACAATTCAAGAGTTAAAGTATGAGATAATTCGGCACATTAACGATAGTGAACCTCAATTATGTCTCAGAGTCATGGAAATATGAACCATCGGATAGAGGTATGCCAGCGAAGCCGTGGCGAGCGTTTGACCGATATTTTGATCCTTCGATGATAATCATAAAAAAGATTAGGATAATTCTCTGCAAACTGTTTGTTTTATTTACAATAAATATCTTTCGTTTTGGTTAGACCACCCTTTATTATTGTAGGAGATCGGGAGAATGCGATATTTCTCTGTGGTCTTATTAAATTATAAAATGCTAAATAATTATGTTTTTATTGTTAATTTTTTTTTTGTTGTATAATATTGAGATAAACTGGAACTTCAATTTAAATTATATGCGTAATTCTATGTCTGTACACACGATTATATTATAAATTCGTCTATGTGCGCTATTTTTCTGTCCACAGCTGTATGTTATCACTTTATTTAAACTGTAAACGAGTAAAAGTGTTAGTTGCTTGGTTTTGTATTTCAGCTGACGATACGGAAGTACAAACGCACGTATTATAAATCGTCTTATAGACCTGTGGAGCCAAAAATGCCTGTCTGCAGAAAATGAGAGTAGTTCTTGAAAAAAAGTCTCCCTTTATCAATTACCAAAAAAAAACGTCATATAACATCAGTTTTTGTGTCGTCTCCTTTTTTATTTTCAAATATCTTTTACAGACATACATACATACATACATACACATGTACGTAAGTATGTATATAGGAGTTTATTTATGCTTCCGTTGACATTCGATTCATCTTTCGTATGAAAGTTTGTAAGCGCACCTGCATATATCCATTCATATGTATGTATGTATGTACATACATGTTTAATATCTCTTATTTTGTTTCAGTGCCAACAAAATCTTTTATTGAGATTTACTAGAAAACTAAACTGTCTACTTTTCAGTACAAAAATCAACACAATGCAATTGCATATATACAAACATATGTATGTATTTCTTTTCATTCAAGGAAGAGGAAATCTATCACGTTTTGGATGAACGAATGCAGGGAGACTAATAGCAAACCACCACCAAAACAAACAATCATCGTGTGGGCAAAAATCCTTAACATACAAAAAAATAGCAATAAACTCCCCATTAAGAGAATAAATTTTAAACACTGTGCAAAAATAACCACACTTGAAGGTAAAAGAGCGGCTCACGATGATGCCAGATGTGACCAATTATTTTCTAGCTGATTCGAAATTCGTTGTTAACTAGACATCTGAAAATATGTGAAGTATCTGCTCTCATATTCATAGCTGGCAGTCGCTTTGAAAAAACATCTGGTTTGTGTGTCAAGCTCAGTATCACATGACCTCTGGGCGTGTTTTTTTTTCTATTTAATATAAAACTTATACTATTCAAAAGATATGTTTTTGCTAACTTTGAAAACGAAATAACGCTCAAGCTTATCGCAAACAAATTTAAACAAATTTAACAAAGTAATAAGATTAAAAAGCAAGTAGCAGCTGCGCTGACAAGATATACAAAATTTACAACAAATAAAAATCCAAACATACATATGAACATACCCAAGATCTGTAAAACCTATAATATTTTTAATTTTGCCGACAATTTTTACAATTTCTAAAACACGTTCTTCGTTTCTGTCAACTTATTACATTTTCTTACCACATTTTCAGCTTTTAAATCTCAAAATCAGTGATACGCTAAAGGGTTTACTAGCCACTCCCTTTACCTAAATTTAAGATACAATACAGCTCCCACAGTGTGCTTTGGGTGCGACATTTGTGCAAACCCATTATCGTTAACATATTTTTATTTCTCACATAATTCCAAAATTGTTGTAGAAGGCTTTTCTAAGCGCCCTGATTACCAACAACATGGCAACTCTTGAACATTTGGCATATTGAGAGTATTCTCACATTTGCTACACAAACGCCAACCAACCGTCACATCTTGAAAAGCAACGGGAATAAACAAACAGAAACGGATTGTAGCGGTAAACAGAACGGATGTTAAGAGTGACAGAAAAGTGTGTGCAAAATAATCTTTAAAAAAATCATATGTACATAGTACATACATATGTACAACAAACCAACTAAAAAGCTGTGATAAAGAACAACATCTCAACCAACATAAAAATCAATGATGTTATTAAGTGAAGCAAATTAAATTAACAAGCGAGTGGCAAATATGTACTTCTGTTCGCAAAGAGCAACAAATTAATAGAAAAAAAGAATTTCATAATTTTTAAACAGCACAGCTAAACGGACGAAATAACGGCAGCAAAACAACAACAATTAATAAGGCCGATTAGTCTAAAGTGCCAGCCGTCACAAATTAAACTTTACACAACTTCGGATTATTTGTTCTTATTGTTGCAGCAACAAACAAAGTAACGAAGTTTTCTATGAGGAAATCGCGTGCAAGCTGACAAACAAAATACAAAAATCCACAGACAGACTAGACGTCGCATTAAAGTGCAGTAAATTCCGCCAACAACATATCCAAAACGAAAGCCGTACGCACAGTCACACAAATAAGTTCACCTGCCAAAAACAAACATTCAATATTTACTTACATACTGATTTCCATACATACATACATATATATATGTATATTGTATGAATGTAAGCTATTCACTTGCCTGTTTGTGGCCCGACCGACTGTTGCTTCTGGTTTAGAATTTAAAAACTGATTTTGGTGTGTGATTTTGTTTAAGTACAAGTATGTTGTTGTAACATTAAACTCTTTGTTTTTGTAATCGTTCATTCGTCTGCTGGCTCTCGTTCCTATTCTTTTGAACACTCATTCATACATAATTTTCAAACGGTTGTGGACGGTCGGTCGGGTTCATTTACAATATACATATGTTCATACATACATACACATGTACTTATTTATTTAAACGATTCAACTAAAAATTGTTGCTGTAGCCGTCGTTGTAATTTCGTTCAGTAACCGCCGTTTACGTCGCTGTTATAAAAGTAGCCATCGCATGAGCATGTTAATTAATACAATGAAAGTACTCACTGCATTAATTCTAAGTCTTATGTTCACAATTTCTCTGGTAAAACTTGTGTTGTTGTTCTGGACAGAATATCCAACGTTGCTACAGCATGGCTTTCGTAGTGACCCCGCACTGCCCACCGTCGACATTTGGTTAGAGCAGAACAATTTAACGGATTATATACAATTGTTTCAAGATAAAGGTAAGTGACTGAGTACTTGTTTGATTTTTCTCTCTTTCGCTCTGCCTATTTGCATTTTGAATGAGAAAAATATTGAATTTTTATCATCTCCAGATTATTTTTAATGTTTGTTTTCTTTTATACATATTCGTGTTGTTATAAAAATATACAAATACGTACATATGTATGCAAACATGTGTACAATCATGTGTGCAGAAAAACTTGTAATAATATCAGTGTTGTCATAAGGCTGGAAGGCTAAAAGCTCTAAAACGAAACAAAACACTCGGCATAAATTATTAGTTGTCTCTAAACTCTTAAAGTAACAAGGTTGTTCTAAGAGAATATGTATATAAAGGGTGTTTTTTTTAAAGAGCTATAAAACTTTAAGTTGGCAACAAGTTTTTAACGTTTTGTCAGCTGTCAAATGATTTATGTTTAGTTTGGTTTGGCACTTCAACATGAATAGACTGACGCCGAACAACGTTTTCAATTTGTGCAAATTTATTTTGAAAATCATGGTTCTGTTCGAAGGACCGTTTTACAATCAACAAATCGTCCATCAGAGCAATTAATTCGATTAGCTATGGAACGTTTCCAAGATCGTGCAATTTAAATTTTTTGTGGGAATATACGCAGTCGCTAGTCTACGCCGATCAGCCAGATATGACTGGCTACTTGGAGGACAACATTCGCCGCCTTATTGCGGATATACGGCCACAAATGTTAGAAATTATCGCGGAAAATTGGACCTCCAGACTACACTCGAGCCAGTCGTGGCGATCATATTTCAGAAATCGTATTTCAATTATAATGCCAGAAGATTATCTTTCGAATAATTTCAACAATTATTCGAAAACAATTTTCGTGTCAATTTAAAAAATTCATCCATCCAAAACTTTATCCATCATTTTATTCCATTTCAATGTTTTATATCTGCATAAAAAATCCTTTACCTGCTTAGAAAAACTCCATTTCCATTTTAAAGAAAGTATGAGGCTAAACGATTATTAATCTTGTAAGTAAAAATTAAACTAAACAAACATTAACTTTAGATTTAAAGAAAAAGCGCACAAACTGCTGGCAATTTAAATATGTCAGTCGCTCAAAACTCTATTCTAATTTCGTCAAACGATTTGGCTACTTCACATCTCAATAATTTCTTTGGTATAATTTTTATATTCATGTTTCGTGAAAATGGGATGGATAATAGTTTTAGTTTCCTTTCTTTTGGGAAATATGTAACATTAAATGTTCTTGGTGTTTTGTTTATAAATATGTACATTCAGAATAAGTAAATATATAAAAAAAACGCTAAATTGTCAAGTCTGCAATAAAATGAATTTAAAGAGAATAAAAAATTCATATACAGAGAACGAAGTCTATGGCGATAGAAGACAGCGGCGTCGCTGCAAAAACCAATTGACGGCAGCCCGTTAATTATGCAATTGAAAATGCCAAAAAATTTCAACAATCTATTAGGAGAAACACCAACATATATGTACATATTTTACTCTAAAAATAACTTTTAATGAATAATATTAAACAATTGTTTTCATTGTGTGTAAAGTTTACTCAACATTTTAAATTTACTTCGAAATATCACTACACAGTTGCACACACACATATTTATTGTCCACTTTGTTCAACTGTTTGAGCGCTTCATATTGGGCAACTGGGGTGGGCATGTGTCTTGCCCAAATCTTGTATCTGCTGATGTGTGCAATAAGGTCAGGTCGCCTGGAAGGGGGAAGAATTGCTGATATTTGAGCAGAGTCATGCTTGTACTTGTCACGAAACTTGCACAACTACATAAGTTGCGTTCTTAGTCGCACCATTGACTGACTGACTTCCCAAGTTTTTGTGAAAAATCGTTGCACATTGAGTTGTCACTGCGTTATTTAACGATCCCTTAAACTTTCAATTTCAGGGAACTTTTGCTTACGTGCCATATCTATAAATACTATTAATGTTATTTTATATATTTTCCTTATTATTTATTATAAAAAATAACAAAAATATTTCCTAGGTTCCACCGAGATTTGAACTCGGATCGCAGGATTCAGAGTCCTGAGTGCTAACCATTACACCATGGAACCACACTGCTGAGTTGTGGCAGATTTTGTTTATCCACTTAAAAGCGAATAGTTTAACTCTCAAAATTTTTAAGTTTATTTTTATAACATATATATAGTACAGAAATGTGTATATGTGTGTATGCGTGCATGCATTGAAGTTTGTTCACGACAAACTGCTTTAAAACGTAGTAATCGGAATAAAAATTACGAGGGTGATTCGTTGGGTGTGACACATCAATATATATTCTATAATCGTTGGACACATTTCTTTTAGGAGCAGAAAGATATCTGTGATATTTTTTGCCATTAACTAAAAAAGGCTTTGCTTGTCGCAGGTATTGCCGAGGGCGAGTTGGGTTCTTTCATTAATTATCAGTTACATATAGTCACTTAATTGAGGTCTGTCCAAAAAATAAAGTGAATTTAAATTTTTCTCAATCACATCACATGTAGTGCACTTGCTTTTTTCTAGTCCTCGAAACAGTTCTGATATACATACATACATATATTTTTTTTCTCTATCGGCAATTCGCCTACTTTTTCAATATTCTACAATTTCGGAAACAACAGAAAGACCTTGACCAAATCTGTTGAATACGGTGTTGTTTTTGGTTTTGAGCGGTACTTACGTGACAGTTCTTTTGGTAAAAATTCCGTAATTTTGGAACTAACTTCTTTGCCACACGTTTCAAATACAAATTTTTATATTCTTGGCCGTGCAGGGCGAGCGCTGTCGTTCGTATTTTATCGAACTTCTTTCAAAAGCTTGAACTACTTATAAATATTCTCAAGCACTTAATTCTATATTGCACCCAAAATTTGATCCAAATTCATTCAAATCCAACTCTTATGCCTCTCCCAAATAAACTAATCATGTTAAATATGTTCAACCTATTTCTTGAACAGACCTCATATTTATTGTGACAAAAATTCTTGCAGCAAAATTTTAATCTGTTGTAAATTTTGTATAACATTAACTTAATGTAAGTGATACTAGAAATCTTCATAAATATATTTAAATGGGCGGTCAATAAGCAAAATCTTGGAAATAGTTAAAACGATAGTTTTTAGTGTGGAAAATAAGTAGTGATAACAACTGATAAAAGCCTTCTTTTTTATCTGCATAAATATTTCAGTCAAGAAGATATTCAGCAGAAATATAAAAATTTAATATTTTAAGAATAATTGTCACTAAGCAGTTTTGCATTTGCTCATTTTCTGTGACGTTAGAAAATAGTCAAGACCAACTAACAATTACTTTTAATGGCAACACACAAGCACAACCAAAAGGACATGCAAAAATGTGGACAAAAAGAAATAAACAGAACTGTAACTAAAACTAAGAGTATTAATGTGAAGAAGAGAAGACAAGAGAAGAGAGAGAGAGAGTCATCATTCACTAACAGTTACTGAACAAATACAAATTCTTTGGAGTTTATAAACGTTTCTCTCTATTCTATTGCAAAGCAAACATTTTACATTATATTTGAAAAGGGTGACAGACATTGATGAACCAAGTTGCTCCGTAATCGCCCATTCAACGATGTCGAATCTTAAAGTTTGCCGGTATTTTTAAATGCAAACAATTTATTTGGATATTTATGGCTCGCATTACATTAGAGAGTTGACTTTTAATCGATTTTCTACGGCGAACGTTTACGTTCGTAGTTGTGGGACAGTACAGAATTTCTTTATTGTAGTGTATTACAATTGTGTTCTTCAATTAACAGTTTTGTTGCTTCAGTACGAATTTGTTGACGATAGTTTTTCAATAAAAAAAACCCACTGTTTTATAATATAAAAAAAATTATTGAAATCTTATTATACATTTACACTCAATCAAAAATTGTCATAATTTTTCGTGGTAAATAAAGAACTTAGAATTATATACTACTGGATCAACTCGATGAGCTTAATTCAAAATAAAATTTACTGAACCTTTTCCATGTGCAAAAAGATTTTTGAAAACCGGTCTGCAAATGAAGAAATTTTTTGATAATTAATTATTAGGGTGGGCAATTTGCGATTCTCTCTCTCTCTCCGCAAATTTAAAAAAAATATGGGTGACATATACAAAAATAGTTTTAAAAATTGCACTACAACTGCCTAAAAACTATGTGGAAATTAAATTAGTAGGCGTGGTTGAAGAAAAAGTAGCCTATAATTCATTCCACAGTCCCAGTTAAATGTTTTGAAAATTTAAGGTACAAAAACACAAACACATGTTCCGTTTTATATACATATAAAAGATATATTTGTTTCCTTCTTCTCTACTCGATCCGGCGATCTGGTCTCCTATAAGGTACCAACAAAGAAGCACACCATTGTACAGTATATAAGTTATAGATCCTTCGTTGGCGGTACCGTTCTATTAATAAAAGCAATTTTGTAGTCCAGTGTTAAGTTCCCTTTCAGTCCTTAGCCACAAGCAACCTGCACTCTTAAGAATAAAAGTCCAATCTCTGTGATATTTGCTCTTTACAACCCTGTTCAAAACGAAAAACTCAGCACAAAAAGGACACTTTTGAAGCGATTTGAAAATAAAGAGTAACGTTTTGAACTTTTATGGCTTGTTGTTTTTGTAAGAAAGCTTGTTTGCTCCAAGTTGTGAGGACTGAGCGGACGGACGGACGGATGGATGGTTGGTTGGATGGTTGGTTGGTTGGTTGGTTGCTTCGGAATTTGTTCGCTATAAAATCTATGAACTTGTGTCCTTTAAGGTTTAGTTTTGTGTTTCCTTTCGGCTCGTTAAAACCTTAAAATGTTTTCCTCCGCCATCTTGTGTTAATCTGTCGGCTATAAATAAAAATATATGTATGTAGACACATACATATATAAATATACAAAAAACTTATGTAGGTGCAAGAAGTGTAGCTGCAAAGTGTTTGTGTACGAGTGTGTATGTGTGTGTGCGCTGACACTTTATTACTATAACAATTTCGGAACACTCTTAACCAATCAAGTTAATTAAAACAATTACTTAAAACGAATTTGACGAACAAAAACAAAATTACTCTTAAGGACTCTAAGCGGAAGTGGTTGCAATTACACTTGTTATACCGTTTGAAATTAATAGTTTTTATAAAATTGGCTGGCCACGCACAAACGACACAGACAAGCCAATAACTGTTTGTCTTGGTGATTTTTCTTAAGCAAAACAAAAAAAAAAAGTTTCTAATAAAAACAAAAAAAATTTCTTTGTTTGTATGTGTTAAAAGTTTAGTATTTAACCTATTTTCTGGTGTGTTGGCGTTAAAAGTTCTTCGAAAATAACTTTAAATTCCAGAAATAAAAAGCTTCAACTTAAAAATACACATTTTTTGTATGAATTTTTTTAAGTTCTGCGTTTAACTTTAATTTTCATTCATTTATAGTTTTGCCTCAACGCACAAGCGTATTAATATTTTTGCTTATTTTACTTTGTATCGCCTGTTATTTTTAAACATTTGAATATCGTTTGCTGGTCTTTCTTTTATCTGATTTTTAGTTTTCATTTCTTGTTTGCCAGAAAGTATGCAATATAAATTGTTTTCAACACGCATCGTAAAACATGTTTGTGCTCTTTTATACCAGTGCACAACACATTCATGTGTGTTAGTTTTCTAGTGTGTAAGCAGTGAAGTAAAAGAATTAGTTCCTGGGGGCAAGTAGGCAATTGAAGTCTAAAACTCCTTATTCAATATTATGAAATGGGTATGGGAAAAGAGGAAGAAAAATGCATCCTTCTAATAAAACCCAAATTCAAGGAAGGGTAGAATTGACTCCATTAGGGTTCTTAAATATTAGCGAGACATATTCTTCAGTATCTAATAGAAAGTTAAATGCAGCTTTACAGATCAATCTCTGTGTCGTTCATATTCAAATCCTTATGATTTGCGATCATTAATTCTATGTCGATCGTTCATTGTATAATCGGCCGCTTAAAGGGCGAACTCAAGTAACACGTTTGGGAAAAGAAAGATATCCAGTGATTGAACAGGAGGAGGAGAAAAATCATGTTAAGTTTGAAAAGAAAAAGAAGAAAGACATGGATGAGAGGCTTTGACTGGAAGTCAACGTATTTAACATATTTTTTATAATTCTAAGAGGCAACAGAATAGCCGTTTGTGCAAGTAATAGCAAAGACGATTGTTCAGTTGACGGCAAATACTGAGTGGGCTAGTTATGGTTTCTCCTCCTACCCCGACTTGTCCCAGAAGTTTTGCAAGGCAACCTTTAGTTCTATAGCAAAATTCTGAACTTTGATGACTGATAAAGACTTCTTGTTTAAGATCTAGGAAAATTTAAGTCTGTAAGTTTCTCACAGTAAATCAGATCAGCTCTTAAAAATATCTTTCTTGGGCCATCCATAATACAGAAACTTCGAATCACCCAGGCTGAAAGGGTCAGTCGGTAGAAGAGGTCGATGTCCTCTGCCGATCTTTAGCTAATTGATGGCCACTTGACTATTCTCGTCATAATCAGTATATCGCTATTGAATACTTTTTTTAGGCGCTGGATATTTAGCAGTTCGTCTGAAACTTGAAATTTTTACTGGTAGAACTCTGCATGTGTTTGGCAGCCTGAAAGACAGTTTGATGTCGAGGTCTTCTATTATAGATACTGGCACCCATTTTATCTCCTATGTTTTCACGAATGACGAGCTTAGCACCCACATAAATCACTTACAACTTATAGAAACCAAACGAAAGCATTAATTTCCATCCTGGCTACACATGAATGTCCCTACACTTCGTGTGCTGGTATTTGAATGAATCAACTTTTACTTTTTCTTCAGGCAACGATGAACACGCAGTCATGAAGTCACAACAGAACCAAGTAGAACAAAATGAACGATATGTCGTACAAGTTTGTACTAGATTTCATCCTCTTTTTGTTGGTGTTGTTCCTGTGATTGTGTTGGTTTGTTATTTGTGCCTGCGTAGTTGTCTTTTTCTCTTGCTCTACACACACAATCTGTTGGAAGATTCTCTAGGCTTTTCTTCCTTCCTGCTGCTCAAATGTTGGTGCTGTTGTTGTCTATTACACGTGTTTCACGTTTAGCGTCATTGTTTATCTTTTAGGAATTTCGCTGTTGTTGTTGTTGTTTGTTTGTTGGAAATTTTAATAACTAATTAATTTTTAATCTAATCCTTTCAGTCAGGGGTTCGTTGGGCAGCCATTGATTTTTATTTAATTAAATGCGTACGACGAAGCGACGCTTAATGGTGAAATGGTTAAATGGGTGGCAGAGAAATTTCTAAAAACAGATTATTTTAATATTAATAATAGGACTTATTGTTTGTTTTCAAGCAAAAGAAATTAAGAGATTTGAGTTGAAAGCCTGTTGACAGGATTAAACTAAATCGGATATTTGTCGTTTGATGGCGTCTTTTTCAAATCCTGCGCAAAATTGTTTTCAACAAATTTTTTTCTGTTGAATACAATTGCAGGCACTTTTGGGCTAAAATACAAGTCCTAGGACTTCCTTTCGATTTTGTGTAAAAGAAATCTAATGAGGTTTGTTGAGAGAGTCAAATCCAACATGTCAATACATTTCATAATCACTTCAAATCCAACGAAAAATATGAGTGGAAAGTGACGAAACCTCGTTTAGCGGCACTAATATCGGCCACATTTCAAATCTATGACAAACTTATGAAAAACACAGCTATCAGCAAGGATGGGCCCGGTATCGACTGCGAAACGGTCGACCAGTCAATTCTTCAAACGGTAACATAAATACAATATCTTGTCCGATTCATTCATTTAAGAGCCCCCATCTGTTGCTCGAAGCGATGAGCATTAACGATTTTATGCCTTATGAAGAACCTTCGAGGTCCTTGCATTGAAAATTACAATTTTCAAAATTAAAACAAAAGTGTTCAAATGTCTGAGGATGAATATGTACAGACGAGTGTCAGGGATTTACGTTCCCAGCTTGACGCTAGAAGAAGCTGTTCTGTTACTTTGAATGTACACGCGATAATAATTGCTCTTCTCTACGCAAAACCAAAAAAAAAAAATTAGCTTTTAACAGTTATTCCTCATTGTTATTCCAAATTGTTTCTGTCTTCTGTTTGCACCCGATTTATTATTTGCTGTCAAACGATAACATTTCTATTTTGTTCCACTGTATTTTACAGTCACATTTGCATCACATGTTTGCTCTGCCTTAAAATACCTTTTACATGCTTTAAGTTCAATGCAGAAATTCTTGGAACGTTGCCAGCCACAGCTAAATGAAACTGACATCAAGAGGGAGTATTTGCAAACTCCCACTTGAAAAACTTTTTTCATACTCGTCGATGTCAAGAAAACTGATATGTTTCATATTAAGAGTTTGTACGTCACTGAGTGACAACGATGTTTATGACACAAACAAATAAATCATGTTGTTACAGAGAAAATATTCCCTCATGCGAGTTTATTTAGGGCAAATGCTTAAGTTAAAGTGTAGAGCTTGGCTTGCAAGTCCCAAGTTTCATGTGAGATATGAAAAATTTGCGAAGACACAGAAATTCAATTATAAAATCCTAAAAACATTTTTTAATTTTTAAGCTTGAGACACCCATTTCTTTCGAATAAAATTTCGGGACGGCGAAATTTTTTTTACTGCCAGTAGTCCGCAATACGAACGATTCACCCATTTCCGAACAACTTGTCCGGAGAATTGAAGCTGCCATACAAATAAATGGGTAAAACAAACCGTATTCATTGCACAAGGTGGCAGCACAGCACCAGCAGCATCTGATGACTGCAGTTGGCTTCTTTTTTCTGCAGTCGCACATGCACATACAAATTGTTACTATTTATTTTATATTTATTTAGTGAAGGAAAAGCACTAACAACACAGACTATCGGCTGCACTTATTTGTAATTCAATTCAGCTTTGACTGAAAATTTCAAAATTAAGTCCACGGCAAATTCACAGCAGTCGAACTCATTAGTAAAACAACAAAACACGGCGAAATCCAAGTATGTATTTTGTATCTGTTAAATGTTCGTGAAATGTCCAAAAAAAAAAAAAGTTTTTCCCCTGAATTGTTGACAGGCCTAAAAGATAAAGGAAATAGTAATCAGCTGGGCCCTCAATTGCACCTGTTAGGAAGTCACCTTGATTCATTGATGCAAACTTAGCCCGTTTTTAGTCACGCAATTATAGCACTTTTTACACTTATCTGTCACCCCTTGTGGCCGCTTTTTACTTTTTGCTCGCCATGGCTGCATTTTAAAATTTGGGAACTTTTTCTTTCTTTAATCGACAATAGCAATATCGACTTATATAATAGCGTGACATAATATTTTTACTCAGTTCCGTTTGTTGGTTCGCTTCACCAATTTAAAAAAGTCGAGGAATGTGATATTCTATTTCTTCCAAATTTGTTCTGCCTCAAAAGCTGTTATACAAATTTAAACTTCGTTTCAATATACATACATAGAAATATGTTACAGCCAGCCTATTCCAAAGCGCGCTTTGTGTTGCGCTAAACCTATATTTTTTCAATTGTCAAAAATTTTGAGACGTTTGGAGTGTCAAAAATTGGCATCACTGCCTTGATTAAACCAATATAAGACTCAACTGCTCCATAAACTATTTCCCTCTCTCTCTCTCTCACTCTCTCTCTTTCTCTGTCACGAATAGAAACCTCAAACCAGGTTTGCAAAATAAAATTATACAGATTGTGTAGTCCATGTTTTGTTTGTACATATATATGTATGTATGTAAACCTATTAAACATTAAATTATATATTTATGTAAAAACAAAACTTATGATAAAAAAGATCCTTTCAGTGCATATTTATTAACTGATGATTAATTTCAAATGCTATTGAAGTCAGACTATAAAAGTACAATTTTGTAAGGCCGTATGACACTCAATTTTTGCGATTTTAGAAAATTTTGGGAGACACTAAGTGTGAAGAGTTCAACTGTACTGAAAATCAAGCTGTCAAAACGTCATGTTATCGATAAAAAGTTGCAATAATATTTGCTTAGAAGTGACTTCTGGAGCTTAAAATGCTACATACGGTCCTGTTGATTGTTTCCAATAGATATTTCTCTCTAGCATCGACTGATTCAGTCGTTTAGTCTAGGATTCAGAAAGAAAGTATTTACATATATCAGTCTTTGTTAAATTGTAGCAGCCTGAATTGGATGCCTGGAGCAAATTCTCTGACAGCAGACAGTCGACAAAAAAAAAAACAATGAATTTCCGTTCTCAGCTTTTAATACTCTGAAATATGAAAATGTTCTTTCCACTTTAGTAAATGGAGGTGGAATGGCAGGTAGTGCACCAGCCATTGTAACAAATTCAGCACATGTCAGTTCAAAGCGTGAATACACCTTTCAACGAATATGAAAGTAGAATGAAGTTAGATGATGATGAGATCGTATTGTCCGAAATACATTCGTGCAAGATGTATAAAAGAGGAAAGCTTTGAAATACTTACATGGTTCTAAATTTACGACTGGAGTGTTATAGGACTTTTGAATGTCAAAATGTTTTCAATTTTATTGTCTCCTGACAACATTTGCATACCATCATATATCCTTAAGACCGGAAAATCATTGCGGTTGAAGTTTCTTGCGAAATGCTTACAAAATCATTTAGAACTAAAAGGCAAACCCTTTTTCAATTACACAAAGTGGTGTAATTTTTTCTATGATTTTAACAGCAGACGCAGATCTCGGCTTCATGAAGGTTTCCAAATCACAAGAAAACTCTTGCCAAATATGTTCATACATCAAAAAAAAAAATTAAAATAAATGTCAAGATGAGAACATTTCCACTTCTTCTTGAGATGATAATGGACGATAATAGTGATTGGCAATGAAAAGCGTTACCTATTTCACAATTTTGACATCTGAAGTCGTAGTCCGTATTGATTTTGCTGAGACGGCCCAAAATAAGGCACGTGCAAAGAACAAATATTTCGCTTATTTGCCGCACAAAATAAAAGTGGAAATTGTTTGTGATTGCCCAGTAAACAAAACTAAACTCTTAAAGAATCTTGAATTTAATTCAAAAAGTTTCCATAGTGTAATGAGGGTTTGGCCACAGATAGTGATGACTAATCAATGACGGAGATCCAGATTTTGGGAAATGTGGAGAAAGGATTAGAACTGTGAAGGGAAAGGTATCAATTTATGCGGACCGGCATGAAGTATTTGGTTTCTGGGTCAGAGAGGTAAGGTGGGCGTTTAGCGAACAGCTGTCGTGGTACTTTGAACGTACTGGGGGTGCGCTTGCCTCATATCATGCGGTAGAAGGTTTGTGAATAGAACTCTTGCGGCGACAAATTGCGTTTTAAGTTGACGACCTGTAAAAGTGTAATACAATTGCTTTCGGCCCTAGAGGGCGCTGAGTCGCCCCTACGTGCGTTGCTACTAAAGAACGAGTTGTCTCTGTAATAAGTCATGCGGTTCACTGGTCAAACCACAGCGACACAGAGCACAAAAGTATATTTTCATTGCCATATTGTTAACATACATTTTTGCATATTAAAACCCAACTGTATAGGGTTATGTTGAAGCGAAACCAAATCGTTTTGTCTGCCGGGAGACACAATGTAGGGTATGACAATGTATTTAAGATACAAAAATCCGTCATTGAAAATGGCTTGACTTGCCAATGACACAAAGATGACAAACGAACATTAATGGGATTCTTAAAAATGATTGCAAATAATTGTTGTGATGTTTATTGATTTGGTGTTCAAGTGTTTTATATGTTGGAAGCATCATTTTAATATATTAGTCACAAAAAAGGTTTCGTGTGACTTATGAAATAATGACAAGTTGAAACACAAAATAGAAAATATTTTCCATAAAAGTATACGGATGTTTTGAAGTAAACAGGTGCTCAGTAATTTTATGAACATGAACAAGTCGGGCATTTATTTCAGGACTCTGTTTATATCACCTCAGAAAATACACTGTAAAAGTTTCTTTGTTTCTTTTTAGCAGAAAATGCTCGGCTAAATGGCAAAAATTCACTTTTTTTTAGTTAAGAAATGGGTCGTACGAATATTTCTTAAATGCCAGTTGGGTCTTGTTCTAAATTCTACTACAATGTGCCCCATACTTTTACACTCTAGCCGACTGATACTGGGGAAGTGTGCCGAAATATACATATAAATACTTCGCACGTAATTCCTATATTTTCAAACAGATTCTTTTATTTTTTTAATTTGCCTGGAATACTATCGACAGCCAACACAATTTGATTTCTAAATTCCATCACTTCCTTTTCTTTAAGTGTAAAAAAAAAGTAGTAAAAGACAAAATGCAAAAAAATCACAGATGATCTATTGAAGATGTAAAAATTTGTAAAACTACAGCTTTTATTAATACAGACTCTGCTATTTTTTTCAATTAAAATTAAAATTAAAAAAAAAAACACTTGCCGTAAAAAGAGTTCAACGAAAACCAAATAAATCACTTTCGAACGAAATTTGTAACACACACAACGAAACAAATCATGTGGTCACCAGAATCCGAAATAAATTCCATTGCCATGGCGACTAATATGCGTCACTCGCAGTCATCATCATCGGGTAAGTGCGTTATTTATGTGAATATGTTTTCATTTCTTTGCTCTCTGTTGATCATAAATTTGTTATTTCCATCATAAATATTTTACTGGCCGGTACAATGTTTGAAATTTTTTTTATTATACTACGACTCGTAGGAGTAGTAAATGCGCACATATTTATATATTTTCTATTAAAAAATGTTTATGGCGGTGACAAAGATACGAGTATAACCTGAGGAAAGTTTGTGTAAAGGGTCTTTTGATCATCCATGTTTGAAAAAGAATGGTTTAGTTTTTTTTTGGTTCCAGCTTGAACTAAAGAACGGGAATGAACTCATTGAGCTGGGAAAACGAATTGCATGAAAATATGAGTTAATTCAGGCCAAATTAAATTTCCTAAACTTTAATTTTATATGAAATTCCTTAAAATGATGCTTCCACAGCGATTTTAGAGAAAAGTTTGTGTAAGCATCACTCAAAAATATTAAGAACTATTTTCCTGGCCTAGTCGATCGACTGTCCTATAGAAATATCACATGCATGGACATATTAAGCGTTGACTGGCTGTGAAAAATGATAAATTATAATAATTTCCCGTTAATTGTTCCCCGTATAATTAATTTGCCCGGTTAAATGCTGGCCAGAAGTTAAATGAAAAATTTCAACAAAAACTAGCGGAAAATCTCCGCTTAAATGAGTTCCGTTTAATTGCGATAGCCCATTAATTGACAAATTTCACAACTCACATACAAATTCCCAAAAATAGAAAGTAATTTGCGCACTCAAATAAAAGTTAACGGCAACTTTCAAAATCGTGTATTTTTATAATGTTCGTTTTATTGATTAGGCTGCTCAATTAAAGGAGTTCTCTAAAAGAGTATCGGGTCAATGGTTTGCCGCTTAATAGCGCGCCCTTGTCGTCACGCAACTAAAATATACGATTTAAAATGACACCATCTGAAGATCGGAATGGTGGCTCTTCATTAGCAACAGATCGAAGTGCTATCAAGAGAATGTGTGAGTTTTAGAGAAGCGAAGGCCACAGCTGGCGTCCCCTTAGACGATATCATTGCAACGGCAACTCTATAAACCACTTTTTAGCTGAACATATTGAAATTTATAGTGCGGTGTTTCGTTTGGCATTAAAAATAATATCTAATCAATAATCGTAAAGCACCTGCTTAGATTTCAGTCCAGTTTTCTTGCTTCGAGACCAGTGTTGTCTTTATTTAGCCACTAAACCATCGACTTTTCCGCGCAATCAAACTTTTCATTAAGGACCTGTCCCACGATGCCCAGCATTAACGTATGCGAACATTTCGTATGATAAAAACTGATTAAAAGCAAATTAATTGGCCTACTCGAGATGTATCAGAAATGATTATACGGAGCGGAAGATAAACTGTGCCATAGTAATTTCCAAATAGTTTTTCACCCATCTAAATACCAGCGAATGTTAACGTGCGATATTAGGGGACACTAAAAGCAAATTAAGGCGTGTAATTGAAATGTATCGAACATCATTAGAGTGAGCGGATACTGAGTTTTTCCGTTCCTGTTACTTGATAATTCGGGACGGGGAACAGCAGTTGGCATCCAAACATACTTCAATTTACGCACACAATAATATCGTTTCTCAAGTTCCAAATCAAGGGCTTGTGTGCAGAAAACCCCAGAGTCTGTGACCGACATCACACCAGCACACTCGTAAATCGGCTGACAAACTTTTTTTTCAAACAATATTTCACAAACACTGAATCGCGTCCATGCAAAAATTTCAACTCTTTAAACGCTTTAAATTTGCACCTTGATAAAAAAAGTGTTTGTTTCTTTCTCTTGCGCTTCTCCAAAGGTCAGTAATAGTTTTGTTCTGTAATGACCCAGTAAATATGTAAGTAAATTAAATTTTTAAAGGCTTTTTGTTTTGCACATTTTTCCCTTTTGTGTGAGAAGAACAAAATTAAAATTTCCAATTACACGAGAACAAAATGTTTGTAGGTGAAAATAAATGCTGGCACACAACCGCACCGACATACGATGGAGCGTAATACGAGAACACCAAACGTGGGTGAGCATTGCCCAACATGATGAAACAATTTTCTGCATATGAATGAATTTGCACGCACACACACACACACACACAAACACACAAACACTCTGGCAATCCACATTTATGTACATACATACATCTGTATATAGTTCAAGGTTGTCATTTTGTAAAGTTGAGGTAGAATTCGAACGAACCAGAACCGAAAACAAACAGCCACAGCCACAGCAACAACAACAACAGCAAAATAAAACAATCTCCAGATTGTTTCCAATTTTGACTTGGATTCTTTTTCTACGTATTTTTATATAACAAACAAACAAATAATTCAAAATTTTATATATTTTGTCTGTGAGTATCCTTTTGCTTGTATCACAACAACAACAACCACAATACTTATCGTGCTGACAACCATTTCAGAGGACATCAATTGCAAAACTGTTGCAAAACGTTGATAATGATGGGTTTTTAATAAACTTTTTGAAGATTTGTCTGTGTTTAAGTTTTTTCTGTTTTTTTGCCAAAAATACAACAGCCAAAAGCAACTAATATTTCTTTTAAGCATTTCCATACCTTGAACTAAGGGAAACTTTTCCTTTGTGCGAACTTAAAAAGGATACCATGTAGAAGAAAAATACCAGGTAATTGAACTGTAATGGAAAATTCATTATCATGCCGAATAAGACAATTTTTGCGCGCTAAAGTTTAAACATCAGTCGCAAATATAATTTTGCGCTGTTCGAAATATCTGCCAACCTTAAGGTTTCGCCAAACAATAGACTTCTGTCCGAACTAGTTCAATTGAACGATGTAGTAAACTGAGCGAAATGCGCTTTTTTACTGTCCTTCTATTTTATTTTTAATTATTCAACCACAGAACTCTTGTCAACTATATACCGGGTGGGCCAACTTGGACTGACTGATTTTATTCTGTATTATCTGCAAAAAAAAAATATAGAAATTATAAGCATTTCAAATCAGTCAGTCCAAGTTGGCCACCTTGTATATTAAGAGATTAGAAAGCGCGTTAAACTCCTATTCTTGTGTGAGTCGCAATCGGCTGGGCACAAAAATGTCATTCGTATTTGGTAGTCAAGGAATGCAGCTCAGTTTTTTGAATTTAGAACAGTGCAGAGCAAAAGAACCAGCGCATATAATGCGTAGCGTTTTTTTTTCGCTCGAATTTATTTAATACCAGCTTGAAAAAAACGTTTATGGAAAACTAAAATCTATATTAATTCATTTTACTTGTTCATCTCCATCTCTGCCATTTGAATTCATCATTAAACAATTTGATTGAGAATCCTTTTAAAACAACAATTGTCTTTTAAATCAAGCAAATAAAATATGGCTTTTATCACATCTCTGCTTAAGATTTTTACAGATGATTACAGAGGTGCAGAAAGACAAACAATTTCGTTTAAATGTTTGGCCTCAAAAATGCCAGGCATTTCTTGCAAAGAAAGGCTAAAGCAAAGGGAGCCTTAAAAGTCTCTTAAATCCATGCAAACGAATTAAAACACCTTCACAGTGGTAAATTCGTAGCGAGTGTTTGATAAAAAGAAAAACCAAAATCACCTTAAGGTGCAATTTGCACAATTTGTGGGCTTTTGACAGCCGATCAAAGAATTACTTTTTTATCGGTACGAAAGCGACGTGATCGTTCATGAAATTGTTGCGCAAAATAAATCTTTGCATTTTGATTTAAAAACATTTCATTTGGACTTAGTTGATTTTTACCTACACTGAAAAAATAATGCCAGCCTTTCGCGGTTACAACTACGGACCTGTATTTGCCTCATTCAACGAATTTTTTTTGTTTTGTCTTATATTACAACATTTTTATTGAAAAACCTTTCACCAGCAGTTTTTATAATTTTATATTCAACAAAAATTGTTTATTGAAGCAATAAAAATATTTACTAAAGAAGAAAGAACATTTTTGGCAGAAAATCACATTTAGTTGAATTTTATTGTTTTTTTTTTCTGAATAAAAAGGTTTTTTCAAATATCTTCAATCAAACAGTTCTCTGCATCAGCGAAACTTGTGTTCAAATGGATTTCACTGAATCAACAAACACTGTTTTTTTTTTGCAGAAAATTACTTTTTGCCTCACAGCAAATATTTTTACTGAATTCGATTTTTTAAAATTTGCTCATTTTAACTCGATGAAACCACTGTAAAACACAAATGAATGCAAACTTCTTAAACTTTTGTGTCTCTTTACATGTTTTATTCAATTTGTTGATTTTTTCTGTTGTTACCTTCCTTTTTTGCTTTGCTTTTTGTCGTATTCCGTTTCTTTGTTCAACATGAGTTTAACTTGTTGGCAAATTTTCCTCAAAAATTGGCTTGAATTCAAATATTTTAAGCCCAAAAACCATTCGAATGTGGAACAAATTATTGCCAAATAGGCATTTGCTTCTACCAACATATTAACTGAAAAAGAAAAGTTGTGAAAATCCTGTTTATGTCGGTGCTCTTGTTTTGCAATTGAGGGTTTGTGTTGCAGAAAGAGAAAACGAGCACCACGAAGAAAGTGAAGGTACTTCCCCCCCCCCCCCCCCCCCCTTTTCATTACTTATACTTTGGTTGTACGTTTTGCATGGTGATGTCCTGAAAGCCCACTGAATGCAATTAGTTTTTTAAGTCCATATGGAAAATTTGTTCAAATAAATTGGCTTTTTTTTTGCACTTTTTTAACCCAGCGGACATTTTAATTAATTTACTGAATTTTTTTCCATGTGCATGAAATTTCAAATTTCTGTGTATAAAAGAGAGTTAAAAATCTGACTCTCTTCCGGTATGCTGTTTGGCCTGATGTGGATAGATGTGGACAGATGCCCCACCGGAAAGTTCCTGTGCCGATATTACACTTAATTAACAAATCCAATTGTAGTTTTCACTGAATTACTGATTTCACTTCACTACTGAAAGTGAGTTTTTGCATATTTCTGAATTACGTCAATAGATGCTTAAATCTTTACTAACTAAATATGTTTTTAATATGTTTTAAATATAAAATCAACTTCTTCTTTAGAATTTGGCTGCTCTCAAACATGGCGATTATATCGTAATATTTATTGCAATTCTCATACTTATGCCCAACGAATAGAATCGTTGTTATATAGACCGCTAGTAGTTTGATGACCCCCAAAAGGCTTTAAATTGTGAAATAATTCTGACTCAGCATCAGTGTGCATTAGATCGAGAACAATTCAGCATCAATCATCATCCTTCGGCTTTCTAGTGCTGGCAATCTGTTGCAAGACGGCCGCAAGAGCTTCATCCAAGACCACGGAGACAGAAAATAAAAAATTGCTTTCAAACTGCTTCAAAACTATTGAAATATGAAGCCCTACATTGCAAAATTATAATTATGTATTTATGTACAATATAATTGATGAAATCTCCATCTGATTGGTTGCCATGTTGTTTTGCTGGCATCTGTCTAAATTGATGTTTATTATGCAGTTACTGATGTCGAAGCATTATGACAAGTGACATGATTAAGCAGGACATCAAAATTGAAAAAAAGGCACTGGCTTTTGGAGTGTTTGGAAATTGATATAAATGTTGGCTGTAAACCCGTCTTTAGGGGCGGGGCGCATTGTTGAGTGAATGCTCATGTTAACAAGTACGATGTCAACCCACAACATCCTCACCAGGTAGCCAGGCATGCAGAAAATCTTACTGTGCGGTGAGGAGTTTGCGCCGGCAGCGCCATTGGTGCGTACTTTCGGAAAACATTATTTCTGAGGCTATTGCTGCATGATAAGAACCGACTTCTTTTAGACCAAACTCAGCGATATGGATGTAGACGACTTGTAGTTTCGAGCAGAGCTTAGCACTTTGTGCCACACAAAGGGCGTCACGAGGTGAGGGTATGGCTGTATATAACAGAGCCCAACTAGACATTTACTTAAGGGACTTCCTAAAGTCGCCAGCGATCAGCATATTTCTCATATACAGGCAGGTCTCTACGGCCGAGCCATGTACACTTGAATCACTCGGCTGTTCGCCACCGTACACCGTGAATTAATGTCGCATTTCTTATATAGTGGTCTGCAGCAGCCTTTCGAATAAAACACATAAATTGGCTCATTTCACTCGAATATATCATTTAAAGTAACTTTTAAAAACGCTGACTAAAATTTAAGTGGAAAATGTTTACAGAACTTCTGTGTTCTAGTTGAAGTTTCCTCAGTTTTATTTTCGCTTCTTGGTTAAATTCGAAGTGTCAATAATATCTTTAAGGAAAATCTTATTGGTGACAAATTGAAAGTTTCGCTGGCTGCCAATGTTAGCCCCAGTGTGCAGGTTGCAGGCAAAATCATCCCGTAAACGTTGTTTTCCAAGCCAATTAATTGTTAGAAAACAAATTCGTTCAGGCCATATTATTTATTCCGAAAACGTGGATATAAATTTGCAGTGTCGCAAAAACATTATTACAAGCTATAATAAATTTCAAAGGTGACAGTATGACAGTTTACTGCAAATTTAAATACTAAGAACTCGTACTTGAGTATTTCGAAACGATAATACACGTTCACTTATTTACATCTACTTATTGTACATCTACACATACATGTGTATGTAAATGTAACAAAACTTTCAAGGAATTTGTTGCATTAAAGGGGAGAACAAAAGTACAAAAGTTTTATGAAACTCCGTAGAGGAATGAACGTTTCTAGAAATTGTTGTTGGAATTGTAATGAAATCCTTTGAGGAACACTAATAAGAAGTTAAAAACAAAAACCAATTAAAACTATTTGAAATTGTTGTTGTCATGACTTTTGCTGTAGATCAGATTATTTAGATTGAAAAGGAGGTGGGGAAAAGTGAGGTAAGTCCTTTGACATGCGCCTAAGCCCTCATAACAGCTTGAATCCAAATTCCAAAATTGCAATATTTTCATTAACGATATGAGTAAATATTATATTTTTGTTTGGCAAAATTTGTGTCAAATTTCTCGATGCTTCGATGGATGAGTTGGCAGAGTATTTGCCCACCAGTCCACAGGTCGTGGGTGCGATTCCTATTAAAGACTGTTGATGTGTCTGCAGACAACCAAAAAATATCCTTTTTTTAGCTTTATGTTTGTTGAAAACCAATTACGTTTAATAAAAGCAGTTTTCATATGGAGAAATGCCTTCAAAACTTATAGCGGCGGTCTTATCGCGACATGGTTATATGTCAATACAACAAAAATCAATAAGATTATAAATAACCCATTAAGGTTTGAAAAAGTTCTTGTGCATATTTGAAGCAGTAGGATTGTAGATGTGAGGGCCCCGTCCTATTATTATTCCAAGGTCAAAGTATCTCAGTTCTTCCTGCAATGCGCCTATAATAATCTTTATTTAATTAAATTAATTAAGCGCTTCGTGGTATCTTCAAATGCTTCCCCTCTTAGAATTTTAGTTATATGTATATAAGTGAAATTTGACGGATTTATACAAATTGAAAGCATTCAGTTTAATTACCGTCTATTTATAAGTACAACAACAACTCCGCAATGACATTGAACAAATCCATGTTTCACACCACCAAAATTTTCGTTATTTTTAACAAAGGAAAAAAAAAATGCTTAATTATTGACAACGAATCGAAAGTTTGATTTCGAAGCGTTTTATTTGAATGTCCTTTTTATTGATTGCATTTTTAAATGGAATTTTTAAATAGAAATTCAACTAAAAGAAAAATCCTTGGAAAAATATAATAAAATATTCAGTAAAATATTATAATCACAAAATTTCTTTCACACAAACTGATTCCCGTAGAATGTCAAAAAAATTCATTGAAAATGTGTGCCAATAATGAACGATAGATGGCAGCACAATCTGAAGTATTTACGGCCTGATATTGGAACATGAAGGCAATCAGTTAATATTTTTCACCTTTCACTGAGTTGAAAAATAAATAAATTTAAAAATAAATATAACATTGAATTTGGTGGCACTTTTTCTCCGGCAATCATTTGATTGCAACATAGAAATTGTCCACTTTTTATACTTAACATTAAGATTAATTTACTTGCAGAAGTTTGCATTTCAGCTGACGATAAATTTTTAAAATGTTTATATTATTCCAAATGAATTTTAATAGTTTTAAGATGACAAAATTTTAATTTGTTGACTGGTTGGCGCTTTAAATTTGCCAACAATTGAGTGACTGCAACATAAAATCGGGCAATCATTGAGTGATTGGCGAATATGTTCCAGCATTCTTGGCATGACTATAACGCGACAGTGAGTGATATTCGCCAAGAATAAGTTGTATTCTATTGTATTTAAAATAATAAGCAGAATATACCAATTGTTGTTGTGAAATTGTTTACAATTAAATGAAAGTGAAATTTCGATCATTCATGCGGCCGACTGTGACTTCTTTAAATTTATCTTCACACACTTCACTAAATATAGGGGCAGCGCTGGCTGCTCTTAGGTCTCATATGGATTGGTAGGGTCCTTAATTCGCCAATTTTGTTTGTTGATGTACTCGTTTATCGAGAAATGTCACCCATTTTAATGTTCAATTTTTGGATTTCCAAATAACCGCACAAAGTTTGGGAAGCGCCAAGTTCTTGTGAATGACATGAAATCGGTTGACTCGTTTTTCACTGACACACAGCAGCATTATGTTGATATTGATTTATTGTGCGCCAAGTCCGTGGTCTGAAATTTAAGCTCTACACTGGGAGTAGGCAACTGTTTAGAACGACTGTTTCAAACGTTGCTGAAACGAACGACCATTTTGACAAAACAATTTCACATGGTGAAACGACAGCCAATTCACCACATGTGTCTTCAACCTTATGGCGGCTATTGCCTGTCAGTGTCCAGAAGTATCTATTGGAAAAGTAAATATTACAAATTTCTTTGATGGTTTTCAACTCAATTCAGGAAGTTTTTAGGCAAATATTCGGAATGCCACAATCATCAAAAAGTGTTGTAAATCCACTTATCGAATGTTTAGACAAATCATTCTTGATTTTCTACATATATCAAAACTTAGCAAATTTGTTTTCATAACTTTTCATAAATCTTTTGCCCTTCCGCATGGACATTTTTACTTCGCTCTGCGTTTTATTGCACAGTTTTCATTTTCATTATTCGTTTAATTTTGTTAAGTATTAATATCAAATTATGTAAATTTTTCACACACATGTGAATTTCTAAATGTTGTTGGTTTTGGTTTTTGAGCCAAACAAACTTTTGCTATGAAATTCATACCCACACAGGCACACACACACACACACACACACACACACACACACATGTACACCCATTCTTCCGGTTAAGAAACACAAGGACATTTTCAGCAAAATTTCCATAAGTAAATAAAACGCAACAAAAAGGGTTTCTTGCAGTCAACGGCGACGTGTCAAAATTAATTACCTAAAGATTATGAACTTTCTCTCAAACAACTTTTATTTTATCTGGGCTAAATCTACAGAGTTGCAAAGTTTTAATCTCAATTCGAATGGCAGCTAAAAGAGCCACCAACTGAGGAGAAAATATTTTAAAGTAATAGTCCTAAAGTTCAATACTTGACACGTAGAAAAAAAAAGGGGTTTCAAAGAGTCGGTGGCCGGCATTCATAAGAATGCAAGAGTGTGAGCGTGTGAGCGTGTACAAATCGGCCTGACTATAGCCAAAGCCAAGATTGATCTATCGACACAATTTATCTTTTTCAGCGCACTTAATGTGCTAATAGTGTGAACAACTACAATTTGCTAAAATTTGACAATCTGTGCAAAAGTTAAGGACAATCAAAATAAGCCTTGACATGCCTATAATCTGAACACTCTTTTGCACACCTCGATTGCGACCATTCAAATTGTCACATCTGTACATACATATACCGATTTTAATCTACCTTTGAAATTGCACTAATTAAAATGTTACTCTTCTGGAGCCTAATTGCAACAGATATACAGCGAAGTACAAAAGTATTCACACATCCCTTAGAATATTCAATTTGCAACTATTTTCCCTTATAAATATTGTAAATAAAGCGCCAAGAATGAATGGTTTATGGCAGTGAGTTTACGAGGCTTTTAAGGTCGGTAGCCGCCCACCTCTTAATCACCTCTCCCATCTCTGCACATTATTTGTTTTATTTCCACAACTCCAAAATTATGTTTCTTTCAACAATTTTTATAAATTTTTACACCAAAAATTTATTGAAAAAAAAACTATAAGATGAAATTGACAGCTGCCAAATCATAATTGCTAAATTTTTTAGCACAAAGTGCTGCTATTTTATTCAGAAGCTTGAACTATTTGCAATATTGCAATTTATGATTTGTGTCGCCCCCCGCATCCACCCCTAATAATAATGAGTTAAATAGTAATTTGTGTCAAATTTGTTTATATTTTTATGGACTCTATCTTTATTGAAATAATATATCGCTATTAAATAATAAAAATTTAATGTGTGAATAATTTTATGCCGCACTGTATATTGATCAAATTTAGAATACAAGTATATTTATAATTTTTGAAGTACATCTGTACTGTTGAACAAAAAAAGCAAGAAAGAAAAACTTGCAGTTGTACTTATTTTGTCATCCCTGGTGCGAAAACATCTGCTTACGAAATCGCAACTATAAAACATTTCACCCATTACAACAACATACGAGTATCTACATATACAGTGGTTTTGAGACCGCTGCATTCCGAAAGCAAAACTCTGCAAATCTACAAAAACCTTATGATTTTATTTTCCCCATAAAGAAGTACAGTGTGACCGCATTGTACCGATTAAGGCGAAATCATCGAAGATATATGAAAAAAAGTCAGTGAAATTTCCGTGAAATGTCAAAAGCAAGAAAATTTAGTGTCGAGCTGTTGGCATCCAAGAGCGATCATCTGTCCATTATTGGTGCAATTGAGTGTTGGGGGGCAATATTAACTGGTAAATGTTTTCACAACTTGTGTCAGCATGCGGTAGGCAGGCTGAACCGACTTTCGTCAGCAACTTAAGCGGCGTTTAATATTATCGATCAGCTGATTACGAACATCTGCTTTCAAAGCGAAGAACAAATACAGAAGTAATAAAGTATTCGCTTGAAATGTTGTAAGAAACTAGACATTCATTCATAAAGCGGAAAGTGAAATGTATGTATTTATCGGGGATGTGATTTGAAATCACAAGAACATTTTTTCTGATTTTAAAACGATCATGTGCGTCAACAACTTTTTCAATTACAATAACTTTAATATTTTTTTGCGGCTTTTCTTTGCACTAAATGCCACAATAAATAATTTAGTTTTTGGTTCTATAATTAATTCTTTATGCAATTGAATGTTTTGTGTAAAGCAAAGACTTTAAAATTAAAAAAGAGAGAGACTGTAAAAGTTTTATTTTATATCGTATCAAAGTAATTAAAATATAGAAAAAAGCTACAATATGATTTACAGAACACCAGAAAATCACACGAGTGCTTTCAAAACCGCATGTGATTTTCATTTACTTCTTTTATTCAGTTACTTGTTCGTAAATATGTATTAATCTGAAAGTGAAAAAATTAAATGATTTAATGCCGCTGCCAACTCCATGCTTTTGTGCGATTCTTTGAGACCGGACTGCACTCACAGTTTCTGCTCCCAGAACAAGGAATATATATACAAAGTCACAGAATTATCCTCGTGTTTGGATTTAATAAAAACCAAATGAATATTTAATAATGTCATTGTTTGCCGAAAGCAATTTTTCTAAATCCTTTTCCAACAGACTGTTTTCGTTGGCAAATGAAAGAGCAAAATAATTAAACCCAAAATTGTTTAACTTAAAAAACTGTAAAAGAAATAATTCCAGCTTAAATATTTATTCAGGCGGCTGTCAAGAAACCACTTCTAGTTGGAGAAAAATGTGCTTTCATTTTGGTTTCAACTTTCGTTTAATTTGTTTGAAACGCTGCCAAATGAGATGTTTTTGTAATTTGCTTTTTTTCCTGTCAAAAGCTGCTGGTTCCCACATCCGCATCCTACAACTAATTACTCCAATTAGGAGAAAATCCTGGAAATAAGATTTGTGGTTAAGCAGGCATAGGATTCCGGTAAAGATTTGAACTCGAAAATACATAATTGGCAAATTGTAGCTCCGCATACCCGAAATCAAATGGTAAATAGAACTTTTGTTCGCTCAGGAATGCGGCGACGAACGATAACTTGAAAAAAAAAATCAAATTACATATTCGCAACGATGTCTTTTACACGCATACGAATATCAAATGAACTCCTTTTTCCGCAAGAAAAGCTGAAGATATTTTCGTGAGTGTATTTCACAATCTCCAAGCGAATTCACTGCAGGGTTCAGGGTACAACAACAAAACTTAGTGTCATATCAAGCGTGTGATTTCCGAGATACGCGAAATGTCAAAAACAAATACTGGAATAAGAACTGGTCGACCCTGTGCTGAAAAACTTATTCTTTCCAAATCGCAAATCTCATTTTTCATGTGTTGAAAATCGCACATTTTGTTTAGACATTATTTTTTATTGTCCGGCTATAAGAGTCTGGTAACATTTATGTTACAGACATAAGAACAGCTGACACTCTGACAAAGCAAACAGATGAAGTGCCGCAATCAAATAAAAGGAGTATATTTTTACAATAGATTCGAAAATGTTTATTACAATCGAGCAAAATAATGCATTTTCTTAAAAGACCATAAATAAAACACCGTTTCTAGTGTTTCAAGCCAAGTCTTTGTAATATACACAAGTTCACTCACAAGTCACTTCATTACTGGCCTCTTCGTTCAATTCGCAGTTTTTTTTTATCAGTGCGATTGCCCGCATACCAATTTTGTGATTTCAAATCGTAATCGCAGTTTTTGTGCGCAATGTGACAATTCACATCCACACCATCCCAGAAATGTCGAAAACAAAACTTTTATTCGTGGAATGTTCAAATCCGGAACATGTTATGAAGTCGTTTTGCACATTAGAAAAATAAAATAACGAGACGGAAACCGATCGTTTTGGAAAATGGAAAACGTTCGATTTTGAAAATAGTCGAGGGCCAAACAACAAAAACAAGCCTGACCGCACTTGGCACATACATACATATGAAATAATTACAACGTAGCGAGGGCTGTCCTTCAGTCCAGAGCTGCTCCACGAGAATTTTACTCAGGTACCAAAACAACAGCTGTTTAACACTCTATTACAATAAATTTTCAGGCCTTCTGTAACAATTTCGTATTTATTTCGCTTAAAATTGATATGGACTTTTGATAGCATTTCACACAAAAACGTTTTGAGGCAAAGCGTAGCATACGAGGTGTGTTCAACGAATAAAGCAAATTTTCATTTTTCTCAAAAAATACTACATTTTTTAGGCTAAATTTCTCTAACAAATAGAATTGTTACAAACAATCACGATTAACTTTTTTTTTAATAATTTTTAATCCTTCAAACTTCAAAAAGTTGTGAGAAGCTTTTTGAAGGATATAATACACTTCGGACAATTCCTGCATTGATTCTAGTGTACAGCTGCTCTTGATGTGAATGTCCTGGAACTCGCTTTGTTTTTGGTAAAAATTCAGCAATTTTCGTGGCCACACAAAAGTTAACAAAATATTACACGTCATTAGCCAACCGATATGCCGACATCCTCACCAACATCTCGACGTTTCTCCACAACAATTTTCTACATTTCATCAACATTTTCATGGGTTGTTGGTGTGATGAGTCATCAAGGGCGAGCATCGTCATTCACATGTTAAAAAAATAAAACGTTAATCGCATGTGTATGAGGACCGAGAAATTTGAAAATCCAGCTTATTGTTTGAACCCACCTCGTACTTATATATTTTATACTGTTAATACTCTCCCATCCCATCCGTTTGCATTCCTTTTCAATATACTCGTATGTACGAACATTCAGAATTTAGCTGTCAAAATTTAGAGGCGACGACGCTGATTTTTATGACCAACATTTTCATGACATATTTTAGTCCTACAGCCGATTAAAGTGCGGCTCCTTTTGAGCGCCTCAACAATGAGTCCAAAACACTGAGACAAGCGTTTTGCAAAGTAATTTTGCTGTCCACAACAATCGGATATTACGAGTAGTTCGCTTTTATATCGCGCCAACTTTTTACATATAAATATGTGTTTTTTTCCGCCCCTAAAATCGTTGATGCCATAAAGCAAACTTTAGTGTGGAATGAGTCCGCACGCAAAACTCAAGTCTAGCGCTACTCTTCAATTTAATTTACTAAATAGCATTCCAGCACTCATTCCCTGCACAGGCACAACCTGTTTCATTTCTCAATCTCTGCAGCGTTTAATTAAAAGGTCGTTTTTCTTCATTTGCTCAAAATGAGAAATGAGAAATGAACACATTTTACTTAAAACTTGTCCTTTTCTTCGTTGTTATCGTACTTTAGTCCTCGCATTACACTTGCCATTGATTACTTTAACAATTTTCTGCTGTTGCGATGGACGAGCCATAAAAAAGCGTTCGTATTTAAAACAAATGGAGGAGAAAAGAAAACCTTTTCCATAAAATCGGAAATAGAAATTACCGGAAGTTGTTCGTTCTTTAAAGTAGTTTGCGCGCGTGTGTGTGTGTGTGTGCGTGTGTGTGTGTGTGTGTATGTGTGTGTGTTTGTGTGTGTGTTAAACACGCAATCCAAGTTGCACATGTGTGTGTTTCTTCTTCTTTGCTGTGAGTTCGTGTGGTGGTTTTTCTATTTATTTAAACCTTTCAAATCCTGGTGTTTGAATCTCCTGCGTATTTCTAGGCACCACTATTTGTATTTTGGCAACAAAAGGGTTAATGCTTAATTTAATATTTTCCTAATGACTAAAATATGGAACCACAGCGCTAACAATTAAATGTATTTTTACTTTCGTGGTAATCACTCGCAACTTAAAAAGCTATAAAATCAATCAATCACCGAATAAAATTCAATCACTTATCGTTTCAATTCTTCATTTGGTGCTACAGTCCCGGGTGCACCTGGGCCTCAACCAACAAGCTCTGCCAGCTGGCACGATCTTTAGCCAGCAGACTTCAATGTTGTACACCAAGTTGGTTGCGGTACCTCTCCACTTGTGTGCGCCATCGGTTGCGTGGGCGTCCTCTATTGCGTTGTCCCACTGGTTCAGAGTCGAAGATTCTATGGGTCGGAGCTACCAAGTGAACAGCACAAACAATATCAGTACCGAGATTAAACGCAGAATAACTCTTGCCAATCGTTGTTTCTTTGGACTCAAGAGGCAATTGGGTATTAAGGCCCTCTCTCGAAAAACCAAGTTGACACTATATACCACTTTGATAATCCCTGTACTTCTCTATGGCCCAGAAGCATGGACGGTGTCGAAGGCGGATGAGGAAGTCCTTGGTATTTTCGAGAGAAAAGTTCTGCGTTCAATCTTCGGCCCTGTTTGTGTTGATGGTTTCTGGAGAAGAAGATTCAATCGCGAACTGCACGGGTTGTACAGCGACATGAGCCTAACCAGGCGTCTACGGATCCAACGGCTAAGGTGGTTGGAGCATGTAGAGCGCAGAGAAAATATTGATGAGTTCAATCTTCGGCCCTGTTTGTGTTGATGGTTTCTGGAGAAGAAGATTCAATCGCGAACTGCACGGGTTGTACAGCGACATGAGCCTAACCAGGCGTCTACGGATCCAACGGCTAAGGTGGTTGGAGCATGTAGAGCGCAGAGAAAATATTGATGAGTTCAATCTTCGGCCCTGTTTGTGTTGATGGTTTCTGGAGAAGAAGATTCAATCGCGAACTGCACGGGTTGTACAGCGACATGAGCCTAACCAGGCGTCTACGGATCCAACGGCTAAGGTGGTTGGGGCATGTAGAGCGCAGGGAAAATATTGATGAGTTCAATCTTCGGCCCTGTTTGCGTTGATGGTTCAATTCAAAGAAGATTCAATTACGATTTTTACTCTGCTATTGGTTATATTCTCCATAACTTTTGCTGAAGTTTTAATTCCCGGGCCGCTACTTAGTACACACTTAAAACAAGGTTTGAAGCTAAAGGGTGTGTCCATACTATGGACAATATTTTTTTTAAAAGTGTCTTGAAATTTTGACAGCTTTTGAAGTTCTGATAGTTTCTATAAAAGTAAAAGTTCTAGCAAAACAGTGTGAACACCATCTCCGACCAAACGGCTCAACTTATTTTAAGGGAATTTGCTAGACAACTAGAATTCCATCTAGATTGATTTGTACATGAAGTAGTTTCCTACGGACATCATTCAATGGCAAGAGAGGCAATTTATGTCGCTCTTTAACATCAATTGATGTTGACAGAATCTGAAGGCGGCCCCCAGAACTATTTGAGCCTGAGTTCACTTTGACTCGATAGATATTAAAGATATATTTGCCCAGTGAGTTCGCTTTTGCACAAATCCAAGTTTCCTGTTTCATAAATTACTGAAAAATATTCGATAGAGGAATTTCCGCATGTCGTAGGTACCAGCCATCGAAGTGAAGTGAGCGGCTATTCAACTCCAGTTGCTGCTCGCACTCAAAAACCATGATATAGCTTTTACGAAGGACCTAGTTTTATTGACACTGCAACCATGTAGAGTAAAATGGAATAAATTTATAACAGAGGAAAAGTTAGAGCGAGAAATCTTACTAACGAAAAAATCCAATAGTCTCGTAACTGCTTTCAAGTTAAATCCTTTACTCAGCTCGCAATACTCTCATTCGGAATCGCAAAAGCTTCAGCACAGACATTTTTACTAAATATCTATCTGTGAAAGGACTTGTCTGGGGCTATTTTAATCTGCAATAAAACCGCAAGTACCGCAAAGTGAAAAGAAAACATCGAATAAAAAAACATTGTTATTTGTTTGGGAAGGACTATAACGACCTCAAGCTTGAATATGTTTCTAAATAAACGCTAAAAAAAAGGTTTGGAACTTATATAATTTCTATAGGCTTTGTGAAGTATTCGCGTAACCTGTCAGCCAGCGTTGCCATAATTTTTTTTAAAAATCAGCCAATAAAATAATAATAATAAAAGATCTTCTTTCCAAATCAAAAAACTGCACACAAATACAGCCTAATTAAAGCTAAATTTATTGTTATACACGTACATACATATAAATATCTACGCGAATTAAAGAATAGCTGCACGACGGCTGAAAAGGAAAGTATTTTATGAGTTATATTGCATTTCAAGCCGTAAAATTAGACTTAATGTAGAAAAACATAATTCTGCATTTAATCAGTGTTGCAAAACGGGATGTAATAAAAACATTATCTCACCACCGTTTCACAAATTGAAAAAATGTGGAAAATCAATTATCCACATGCTCTTTTAATTGATCCATTGACTCAATTAATAATAATAAAAAAAAACTCTCTTAATTGAGCAGCACAATCAATAAAACGAACAAAAATTAATAATATAGAAACACATGATTTTGAAAGTGGCCACATTTGAATTTGCAAAAGACACTTCAGTGTCACTTTTCCATGTGAATTGTGTTAAAACTTGTTTAATTTTAAGAGTCAATTAAAGGGATTCCGGAATTAAGGGGTGCTCAATAAAGCGGGGCTTTTTCCATTAGTTTTTGTTGAAAACTGTTCATTTGAATTTTGGAGAAGGGGAGCTATTTAAGCTGGCAAATCAGCTGTCCGGGGATTAATTAACCGGAAATGACAGTAATGGGATAAAATTAAGGCTTCCGAAATACAATAAAAAAGTTGAAAGTAGAGAATTTATTCAAAAAAACTGATTTTCAAGACAAAAAACTTCAACGCTGGGAAAAACTACAAAATGCAGACAAATCTGCACACTTGGCAACACTGCTTCCAGGTAAAAAATGGCTAAGCAAACACTAAAATACAATAAAAAAATATTTATTAAAACTTACTTTTTATAGCTCCGAAAACTATAGTTTCATTTTAGTTAATAAAACCGGAAAGTTATTGAAATTAATATAAAGAAACTGGTCTCTGGCGCCATATTTTCTTGCAGTCCAGGTTACTTAACAAAGTATCGTTGTCGAATATCGGCTTTAAAGCATTCACACTGATTGCTGGTTTTTTTTTTTTTTTATTATGCACTAAAGGACGAAGCAGTTGTAAACTTGCAGCAAAGTGCACACACCAACAACGCTGTGAAAATGACATTAACATTTTGTTGGTGTTCGAAATGGCATTTTTCCACTACTCCGAAGGCGATACGAAATCATTATAATCGCCATTGTTATAACGAAAACTAAAAAGGCGAACACACACACAAAAAAACCAAAACCAAAAGAAAAAAAATTGCACATGCAATCGAAGACAGACAGACAGACAGACAAACCAACAGCCGCACTCGTGTTTGAGCATCAAAAACATGGAAACGAAAGAGTCGACAATTTCATTCAAATCGCCGTCATAAAATTTTGTTCTGATTGCAGAACACAACAATCGTTTGGAATGAAAATGCAAACCGGCATAAAGGGAAACGTTGTTATTTCTGTGAATAAATACTTTCATTTAAAGTTCACAGTGACATTTTTGCGAGGCCATTATTTCGACTTCCTTGCGCTGATACAAATCCCTGTTCGGCTTCCGCACTCTTAAGTCATGCTGCAATTAATTTGCACAACAATGTTTTAATTGGATTGACTGTACAGTGGCTCGAAAGAAAAATCGAACAATTAGCCAGCTGAAATGGGTGAATGGGGTGATTAAAAGCTTTTAGTTTTAGAATGCCAAAGAGCTTTCAATGGACGCGTAGCCTCAGGAACCTCTTGCAAGGCAGCTCGAGCTATCTAGTCCCTTCTGCGCCTAATTCCCTGGACAGTGAAGAGAATACGACTGCCATGAGCTAACAGCCCGAAATCTTCAAGGAGTCTAAGACCTCAACCAACTCGCTGTTCTCCACATTCCTCACCATGTGGTACCTTACAAGGAGCAGAATGTGTTGCAAGACATTTTGATCATCGATTGTAGTTTTCTACTCCGGTTTAAGCCGTAGCCAGAAGAACCTGTATTCCTAGAGTTTTGGTTGCCAAGTGAACCGCCTCCCTTCGAAACCCTGTTTGCTATACGGCAAAGGATAAACTTATGTGAATGAAATGCAACCATTTTGACCGAAAAATCGTCTTTGGTGAGGGGATATCCTCTCATATATGAGTACAAAGTTCCATGTTTGCTCTCCCCTCTCTCTCTCTCTCTCTCTCTCTCTCTCTCTCTCTCTACCTCTTCAAATTGTCAAACCCAGCGTTTTGTTCTTATCGTGCATTCGCATTTAAAACCTTTTTTCATGTTTACTTTTAGGCATATCATCGCTTTCAAGCTGTGGTGATCCGGAACGCCTACCAGAACTGCCGCCCGGCGATGAACAGCGTTTACAAAGAGCCGCTCTGCACTTGCAACAGAAACTTATACTGCGCGAATGGCTAAAGGATCACCGTCTGCAGCACCACTATCAGCGCTTATTAAATGTTGAGGTATCTTCCCTGGAAGACGTTTACTGGCTTGAAGACTCCCGAGCCAGTAAAATATTGGGAAAAGATTGGCAAATATGGTCGCAGGCAAGACAAAACTTGCCCACTTCTAAGGCTCAGCTGGATGCTCTTAAGGCCCAGCTGTGGTCAACGGTAGTGAAATCGTCGCAGCATCAAGACGCTTGGACTTGGGGCGGCATGTTGGTCGTATCGGTATCGGTAGCCGGCCTAGTTACGCTCGCAGCCATGACCCAACCCTCGTTGGCACCAGAAGCTCGTCATTCCCTGTTGCAATATGTAACGGGTAAATATTTACTGCCGGCCAATTGCAAGGTGCAGTGGGACTGGAAAGATCCGGCCATGGTGGGAGGCACCATGTGCTTTGTTGTGCGTTTCTATCAGCGCAACGGCCAGCCCTATCCCATCTGTGATACAGATCAGTTCTTTGTCGAAGTCACCGAAGGCAGCCGCAAAATGGTTACCATCAGTGAGTTGGGTTCCCCCACAGATCCCAACAATGCTAATATAGCCAAGGTGAAGTTCACCGTACGCACAGCTGGCCAATATAAAATATCGGTAATGATTGGTGCCAGCCATATCGCAGGATCGCCGTTTACTAAAACTTTCATACCGGGCGACATAGATGCGCGCCGATCAAGATTTATAAGGCCGGCCAGCACCGTGATTTGTTGTGCCGGTTCGCCAACATTGTTGCATATCGAACCAAGAGATGAGTTCGGCAATGCCTGCCAGTTTGACGAGGATGAAGATCCTGGAAAGGTGAAGCAGAGACTTTCGTTAAAGTTTAACTCGAACTGATTCTTTTTTTTTTTTGTATCTTTTAGGGATATCATGTCGAAATTTATGACTTACATGGCCAGCCTTTGGAAAAGTTGCGTAACACGATTGCCTTTTCGTATGACCGCGTCAATGCACGCGTGGCCGTAACGGCCCTATTTCCAGAACCCATTTGCCTGCGTGCTGTCATTAGCTATTTGGAACAAAAGCTGCCCAATGGAGACTTTGACATTATAGTATTAAGCAGTAAGTAGTACTTCAAAGGGAAGCAGCTTTCCGATCTATGAATTATCATTATGTTTGTCTCATTCGCCAGGTAGCGACACCACATTGGTGCATAAAAATATTGCTTCGCGCAAGCACAACATATGCTACGAAGCCAAACTCTTAAGTATATTTGGCGTGGCCAAGTCCAAGCCTCGCAAGGTTCTTTGCTATGTAGGGCCCAAACAAGTGAGTGCTCTTAGATCGCCCTGTTCTTCGCACTGCCGTAATGTCTTATAAAATCTTATAGAACTCTTTAATATTCCAGGTTACAATCAAAGAAATGATTCTGAAATTTATACCAAAACGCATTGCCACCTTCCGTCTATGCCCCTCGACCAAATTTCATTTCCTACCCCAACTACCCACTCATGTGCATGGGCCCATTTTTATTATAGACGACGGCGCTCAGCCGAAGATAGAATTAGCCTCGCGTGATCGCAACATTATAGCGGCCACATTTACACACTTTTTGCTGAAAAATATCGGTGGCTCGGAGACCTTTAAAGACAAACAGGACTTCTTCTACCATGAGGTGAGAAAGTTTCATGCCAACTATTATCATGAAAAGTTGCCCCTCAAAGTGCAGAGAGATAAAATTTTGGAGAGCAGCATGAAGGCCACAAAACCTTTCTCCGTCTCCGATTGGTGTGGAAATTTTGAGGTGACGTTTCAAGGCGAACAAGGTAAATAATTATCTGGCTGTATGAACTTTAGGCGCACTTGCGACTTAAAAACGCAAAACAGACAACGTCTTGTCAAATCCGTTAGTCTTCATATTTAATGTGCTGAATTTCATTACAGGTATTGACTGGGGTGGCTTGCGCCGCGAGTGGTTTGAGCTGATATGTAGTGCTTTGTTCGATCCACGCGGTGGTCTCTTTTGCAGTTTCCACGACAAGCATCAGGCTTTAGTCCATCCCAATCCTCACAGACCCGCTAATTTAAAACTCAAACACTTTGAGTTTGCTGGTAAAATTGTTGGCAAGTGTTTGTATGAAAGTGCCTTGGGCGGTACCTATCGTCAGTTGGTGAGAGCACGTTTTACCCGATCATTTTTGGCCCAACTAATTGGTCTTAGAGTCCACTATAAAGTACGTTCATTGAAAAGGTCCAACTTATGTGCTGTTACTTTAAACCCGTTTTCTTTTTGTTTTTTTTTTTTAGTATTTCGAACAAGATGATCCCGATCTATATCTGTCGAAAATTAAATATATTCTCGATACCGATTTGGATTCTACCGAATCCTTGGAGCTTTATTTTGTCGAGGAAATATATGATGCCAGCGGTCAGCTGACCAAAACGGTTGAACTCATACCGAACGGTTCGAAAGTGAGAGTAACCAATGCGACAAAAAATCAATATTTGGATGCCTTAGCCCAACAAAGACTTTGCAATAGTGTCAAGGACGAAGTGGACAGTTTCCTTAAGGGCTTAAACAGTATAATTCCGGATAATTTATTAAGTATTTTCGATGAAAATGAACTAGAGGTAAGTCTTGTGAGAAACGTTTATTGAAGAAATAGTTAGTTTTTAATTTCGTTTCGCCTGTCCATGAGATCATAACGCATCCCCGTATAGTTTAAGCCAATGAAAGCTTTTGTAATATCTTCATAGACTTTGAAATTATTGTGGATTTTTGAAACAGCAAATACTTGTAACGAAACTTTCTGAAATAATAATTCATAATAGTTGTGCGACATGTCCATTTAAAGTTTATATGTATGGACACACCCTTTATTTTCCAACCGAATTCTGTTTTAAGTTCTCATTTAAGTTTTATTACTTGCAGTTAGTTGTTGCCCATTATAAGCATTGTGGGCGACGCATGGTTTGCCTTTTGTTCCTTTCAGTCGGGTTATGAACCTGAAACCTTGAAAGTCAGTCGGACGGGCAGCGACTGTAACTAAATTTCGAATTTCGGAATTATAGGAAAAATAACTGGATTATCAACGACTATTAATCGAAAACTAAAACAGAAACTAATTTGTGTTTAAGTCGATTGTAGGGATTATGTAAAAATCAAATCGAATATCGTTGATCCTAAAAGAGGGGGAAAATTACAGTGTTCTCCTCTTTTGTGTCCATAATAAAACTTCTTTGTGCAGACTTCTTGTTTTGAGGCCGTCATGGACATTGTCACCATTTCTCCAAACAAGACAGAAGTTATTTCGCACTCAACTCTGAAGTGTTTGATACAAAATTTGTTACTTAAAGTTAAACAATTCTTTGACCTGCTTCAGCTCTTGATGTGCGGCACTGGAGAGTATTCCATAGCAGACTTCAAGGCCCATCACATAGCCAATGGCAACTCCGCCGAGTTTCGACGTGTCCTAGCCTGGTTCTGGGCAGGTGTTAGCAATTTCAGTCAAACTGAAATGGCCAGACTGTTGCAATTCACCACAGGCTGCTCACAACTGCCACCGGGAGGATTCCAAGAATTAAATCCCCAGTTTCAAATAACAGCAGCACCAACATTCGGCAATCTGCCCACAGCACATACCTGGTAAGTTTTTCCCTCTCTCTCTCTCTCTCACACTTTTGCCGCAAAAAAAATGTAATATTTTTTGCTTTTATTGTACAGTTTCAATCAACTCTGTTTGCCCGACTACGAAAGTTATGAACAGTTTGAGCGAGCTCTGCTTTTGGCCATAAGCGAAGGCACCGAAGGTTTCGGCATGGTCTAGAAAGCTGTACTCGTCCGTGCAAATTGTTTTAAGGAGTCCTGATCTCGTTGTTGGAGTTCGTAATAAGTGTGTGTGTGTGTGTGTGCGTGTGTGTGTGTGTGTGTGTGCGTGTGTGTGTGTGTGTGTGCTTGTGTGTGTGTGTTCCTTAAGTTTAATTTGTAGTTACTAGCGTACAAAAATGCTTTAAATTTAGTCGTTTAATTGAAATACAAGATAATTTCCTAAGAGTTTATTGTAGAGAAAATCTTAAATGCTTTTTGCTGTAAGAAACTTTAAGGCTCTAGAACTTATAATAGTTTTTAAAAATTAAGTAACAAAAAATCATTAACTAAAACTGACATCGTACTTATTTACATATAAAAATCGTGAATTAAACATTTTAAAAGCAATACAGCCACACAAACATGTGTGCGCACGTCATAAAATTAAGAGAAAAAAAAAACTGCGAACTATATTTTGGACATAGAATATTTTGAAAAAGAAAAGCATGAATCCACTTCCCACATGAATTTTTCTAACAAACTCGAGATTTTTAATTGTAACTTGCGACCGTTAAAAGCAACTTTACTACGCCCCGTAAACGTGAACGTACATATATTCATAAATACCTTAAAGTAAAACAAGAAAAATCGTATCAAACGCAAAATATTGTGATAAATTGTAAAGTTACACGCAATATTTGATTTGTTCTACTTGGTTCGCCTACTTTATATTATAAGAAACGTATGACTTCAATGAAACCTTAAATGTGACCTTTTCCTTTATCCCAACATCAGTTTCCTTCTCTTCAGGACATACCACACAAGTGAAACAAACAAAATCATTTCGGCTGCCGTTCCATGCCGTTCTTTTCTCTAGCAAATATTTTTTGTAATTATTGTAAATTGATTTTGAAGAAGAAAATATCTTTTAAACAATACAAATTTGTCTCGTGTTTAATAAATAAGATACTAATACTTTGGGCTGCGACTCTGACTGCTTGTTGAGGTCTATTTGCAAGTAAAACGAGAGATTTTCAATTGAATAGAAACGAAACCGAAAAGAAGCTACAAACTAATTCTGCCGCGAGGTGACTTATCGCCATTCTTGGTTATCAAATTTCTGTTTCTATACCGATACACGACTGTCTACGTTTTCGAGAGATGACAGCAACATTCGGAATAGCCAACATTCGGAATGAATTACATAAAGCTTTTATTAGAGAACTCACATTTGTGCACTGTGGCGTTCTGCCGACATATTTAAATGTTCTTAAATGTTGCTTAGAACACTTGTTCAAAAGGGGGGGAAGTCCCAAAGGATTAAAAAATGTTTTCTTCTTTTGCTTTCAGCAGTTTTTTCAAAGAACAAACCGGTTTTCGATTTCGAAGCTGAATTGTCACAATTATTGTTTCGACAATTAATGGCAATACAAACTCTTTATTGTCATAATGTCATTGTCCGTGTAAAACCAGGAACTTATTTGTTATCCCTGCCGAAATGACCAGACAGTTAACAAAATTGATTATTTAATGGTTTCACAAAGTATCGTCTAACTGAGGCGCTAACAATGATGCGACAACTCGAGCCGTTACTTCAAGTGTTGTTTTCTGAAAACCTCCCGCTTTTGCACTGGCGCCTGCTGATCCAGTAATTGCAGTACTCGTTATAGCCATGGGACAATTGGGTCCTAAATTATGTTCGTTCTCGCCTGTGTTTCTTCACGCAATATTCCCTCCCATGTAACAGATTTAATTTCCAAAAATATACTTGGCTTCAACTCCCATCCTTTTTGCTACTGGAATATTCCTATTTGGTATGTCCCGATTTTTAATTATACAAAATCTAATTTTTTTACTTAATTTTTTTAATTAAAAAATAAGAAAAGTAATTTTACTCGTAAAATAGTTGAAACTATAGAAATATAAAATGAAAACTTATCATAAAATTATATCACAGAAAAAAAAGAGTTCTTAAGAAAATAACGTTGTTGAGTGAAAAGTAAAGAAAAAATCGTTACAAATAAAAAAAAACCTTAGAAATGAATTGATGGAGTTTTAGTTTTATTTTAAGCGGTAGAAATTTCTCAGCCAATCTTATATTTTTGTGGGAGAATAGCGGCCAAAAGTTACATGTATTGGAGCTCTGACAGTTGCTGGCTGCCATATTTTTGTAGCTAAAGCCAGACCTGTTCTGAAAATGCTCGACTTAGCTTTTAGCTAAGATTCGAAAAATTATCTATTTAAACATTTAGGAGCATCTACTTCTATCTAGTTGAATAGAATAAGTTGCTGCACTTATTCTCAATATGTGGAAACTTAGTTGCAAGCAAAAGTGTGGGCGTACATACAAATATATTTCCGAAACTTCCCAGAAATCATCGATTTAATGTGAAGCTACAAGAATTATTTTGAGAGATTGCCATTTGCAATTGAGAGGTTTTACCTCGTTGGCTGTATCTGTCGAAATGGCTGTCAATTATTCGCTCTGATCTGTCAAATTAATATGAACGAATGCAGTAGTCAACATATCGTACGTATAATAAAATTGGAGTTGACACCCGTTTCGGAATAAAAGCAACAAGTGGTCGAATTTTTCTGCCTGAGATCCAAGGGCCTTCTTATTTACATACATACATATGTATGTATATATATAATTACGTATGTATCTATATCCGCTAAATGCAAATTGTTGTATGCGTCGACCGACTGCGGAGAGCGCAAAAAGTCGCCGCTTATCAACCTCTTTCGGCCTGAATTGTGCGTTACGGATAGAGAGAGTGATATCAACTGGCCACTGCAATAATGCGATTTAATCTCGTTGGAATTTTTCTTTTGCGGTGTTTCAACAACTCTTAGAGAATGAACTGCAAAACTACAGCGTTCTTCTAAGCCAACACAGCCCAAGCTGAGGATCAAACTCACACTCATTTATAGGCCGTGTTACGCAAAACTGGAAGCTTCTTATTCGCTTCATGCAGGGAAACCAAGGCGAGCATTTGCGCACTGCTATACATACATATATATCCCACACTGTTTATTACTCAACACTCTAAAATAAGATCAGCCTGACTGGCTGCCTGTAAACTGAAAATTCCTTGCCTAATTGTTTCACTGCGTTTCGCAGAGTGTCTGATATATATTCGCAGACACTCTGCGAAGTCTGTCCATATATTCGCAGAGTGTCTGAGCCCCGTGCAGTGTGGGTTCCTTCTATAATAATCCCAATGCCTGCTTTCGGGCTTAATCTCTATCCATCTATCTATCGACAGAGATCTGGCACTCAGTCAAGCAGGAATCAGTATTTCATTGTTAGCTTCTGATATTTCAGCTTCCATTATACATATCTATGTATATATGTATGTATATCCGCCCAAAGCTCCGAATATTAGCCGATGATTGGATTGGTAAACTTAATCCATCTATCGTTTCTTTTAAGAGCTTGAACGAAAGGAATTCTATTCTTTCTCACTTGATGTATTTAAAATTTGTTGATGTATTTGAAAGCTCCGCGAACCGTTAGACACCAGTTCCATTCAATTTGCTGTAAAACTTGGACGTTGCACTTTCGATCTATTGGTATCCGCTAAACTTTAACGATTTTACAGAGCCAACATGTCCCGTTGGGAGCCGACGACACATTTGCTTTCTTCTACATGACATAACACTTTAGTTTAGTCAGACATCTTATCATTGTCTTTCCAAAAACAAGTTTGATCCCATCATACATATATTGTACTTTTCGCCTTTCCCCTAAAATACTAATTCTTTTAGTATTTGTTGTGCTTGAACGAAAGCGCTCCTAATTTGCCTGACACTGTTTTAAGGTGTTAAATACATTGACTGCTTGTTAGACCGTCTAATATTAATTAATAATGTGAACTTTGAAACTGACAATGAAAAAGGTTGAGTAACAGGGTGCCCCGCGTTGTCAATCAGATGTCATAATTACTTAAATAACAATTTAATTCTAAAAGGTAGGAATTAATAAAAATAAAAACAAGTTTTACTATCGACTACAAAATATGCATATTCGAATATAAATCACTAAAAGCGAAGTGTTCCCATAAAAAAAATATGAGAAATTAATTTGAAGATTTTAATTTAAGATATTTAATACAAATGAAAGTATTAAATTGCAGCGGAGAGACAAAACAAAAGAAATAAGCAGCTGCATCTGTGGTCCCAAACATAAACTCAACTTAGGAAAGAAACGAGTCTACAAAAAAGGCCTTATTTCTTTCCTAAAATCATGTTTATCTGACCTATTTTTTTCCTAAGATACTAAAAACCGACATATTGACTTAAGTCGCTTTGAATTCTCTTACTATTTGCAATTCGCTCACGCCAAATAAATTACCGCAAATGAGAGAGTGTTAAGAAGAATAATTGCACTCAAGAGAACCAGTCGCCATAAACTCAAGAACAATAAATTATTTACAATTAACTTTCACAACTAACAGTTTCATTTTGTAATATATAAAGACTTAAATTTTATTGTATAAAAATTTTTAATTACCAATTTTTGCCAAATGATAATTGTACAATATTGTGTTCAATACGAGTCATGGTTAAGCAAATGGAAATCTAAAGTGAATGCTGAAAAGTCTGCACACATGACATTCTCCCTTAGAAAAGGTGATTGCCCCGACGTAACTTCCGAATTCCAAAAAAGGATTGGGTTAGAAGTCAAGGTTTATACATATATATGTATATAGATCGTCGACTAACATGGATAGAACTCATAAAAATATAACGGCAACAATTAAATATTACAAATAGAAAACTTAACTGGTTAATTGGTCCAAAAGTCTCAACTAAGTCTGGCAAATAAACTGAAACTTTATAAAGCTTTTCTAAAAACTATATGGACTCATGGAATTCAACTGTGGGGAACAGCAAGTGCCTCAAATATAAATATGTATGTATATTGCAAAAATACCAGTCAAAAACTTTAAGGCCTATCGTTCAATCTCCTTGGTATATTTCCAATGATGCCTGCCCCACAGAAGGATCTAAATATACAAACTGTTCAAGATGCAATAAATTCATACAGCGAAAAATATTAAAAAGGACTTGGCAATCATGCAAATCCGGTGGCTATTGCGTTATTAGACGATGCCGATGAGATTCGAAGACTTAAAAGATACCATGTGGTAGATGTACTTTTCAGAATTTAATTGTTTTCTTATATGTATATTAATCAATCTTTTTATTGTTATTATTATCTTTTGTTTTATTTATTTTCATTCAACTCAATGTTAAACTTTAACATTAATACTAACTAAAACTTAAGTTGTTGTTGTAAATATAAGATAAACTAAATCTGGATTTTTGTTTTGTTAACTTTGGAATATTTCTCTAGTTATAGACGTTTTTATGTGTGTAACTCTAAATGTCAACATAAATGTGATTAATTTTGCTTAATATAAAATAGACTGCAAAAAAAAATATTAAAATTCCGTTATCTCAAATGTGTGCAATTTCTACTTGGACTTTTGTTGCTTGTGACCGCTGATATGTACATACATACATACATACATATGTATGAAAATTGGTAATTTTGGTGGGGATTTTAGCTCTCAAATTAAAGTGTTTGATAACGTTATATTTATTGTCTATCATTTAGTCCCAACAATCCACAAACAATTTAGTACAAATTTGATTAAAAACGTTTTACAAACAAAAGACAACATTTCTGACATTTGGAGTGTTTGCATTTCACAATTATTCGCTGCAAAGAAAGTGTTTTCTTGAATAAAAAAATATTTGTCTTTTAAATAACCAGTTGTTTTTACAATATTTCGGTGCGTGTAAATAATTTCATAAAAACCTTCTATTTTTGGTTGTTGCTTAAAATGTCACAACAACAATAAAGTTAATAGTAATTAAAAAAAACAAGTGTCCACTCTTTAATGGGCACATTTAAATATTTTGTTTTTCTTACTTGTGAAATTATACTTTCATTGACCTTGTCACACCACACACGTTTACAGTTCGGTGTGCAGAGAGTGCTGGTGATAGAGAGAGAGAGCACCAAACCCCACTAACAAATGCACTCAGATTTCTTGCCAAATTTTTATTAAATTTTTGCCCAATAAGTGTGATATTTTTGTGGAGATTTTTGTTTCGTCGAGAGTTTTTGTGTTTTCTGTGGAACAAAGTTCTGTGCGGCAAAATACTGATAAATAACATTTGGCTGCATTTTCAAAGGCACTTAGTTTGAAATAACAACAAAAGCACTAATTTTCCTTTAGACAAAACGCAAATATAAATTATTAATTTCCAACAAATAGTTTCGTTCTTCTTTCGGAAACCAATTTTTGTTGAATTTATATAAAAAAATATTACGATATAAGACAAACAATTCGTTAAGTACGAGTACGAGGAAATCATTCAACAAAAATCGTAATTGAATGCACGAAAAGCAGCCATTATTTATTCTGGGTCTGGAAGCGTCCGTGTGCTACTTCTTAGGCTGTGTTCAGAAGATTTATCCAGCACAGTACAAGCCACACTTTACAGTAACCCTCTACCTATTTAGGAAACGGGTATTTTCTGTCTTTTTTTTTGAAAAAAAAAAAACACACACAAAAATTACCTTCAAAACAATAACGTAATTTTATTCTGTGAAAGTATTTATTTTAAAATTCTTCTGAACGTTCTTAAGTTCAAAATTCAACGCTGATACTAGAATTAAGCCAGAATTCAAAATGTGGCCGAACAGTTAATTTTGTGAAAAAGTGTCACTTTGTTGTGCCTCATTTGGGAAAAAAAAATCCTCAATAGTTTTTGTCGCATTGTGCTCAAATTGCTCAAATTGTGCTGATTGTGTTTGTGCTTTTGTTACAAAATGATCCGCAAGCACGATGCTCCGATTTGCATACAAGTGGCCAAACCATTTTGTCATCCATCAAAAGCTGTTTTTAGCCTAAAACTTTAGTGTTGTCTCCAACCATTTGCATTGTTTTCGAATTCATGTTCTTTAAGCATCTTGAGCATCTTGCTCGCCAAACAAAATCCCATTCCTGCATTAATGTTGTATACAACTACTGGATTTATATCTACATACATACATATATGTATATGATACAATACATTAAAAGTTTGTCAGCCGGTTCAAGGGGACACTTTCTTTTTCACTAAAATATAAGATTGTAGGCACCATTATTATGACAATACAGATGACATTAAAATTCTTTAGCGCAGAGACAGCGATAGTGATAAAAAGTAACAACAAAATTGTTTACACTGGAGGCAGAAAAGTTCACGACAACTTAATTTGCGAAATTAAAAACTCGTGTTTGTTAATCGACATTTAAACTGGATTAAGTTGTTGTTAAGTACATACTACATACATACATACGAGCACTTTGTACGTACACATGAATATATGTATGTACGTGTATGTATGCATGTACAAACGAACACTGTTTTCTTCCTTGGCCACAGAGAGCGCGACAGAGGGTAAGAGTTAAACTGAAAGATCCAACATTAAATTTAATAAATTAAGAAATTTAAAAATTAATGCCGACTGAAATGTTTTGCACTTTTACTTCGGTTATAGCCACTCTACATGAATGGCTCAAATGCCAAATCGATTAACTGCAGTTTTTGCATTTTTCAAAATTTTAAAATCAAATTGCTGTTATTCATAACAAAAATTTCTAGAAATAAAAGTTCACCCCACCAAATCACAAAATGTTTTTAGCCATTGAATAATAAATAATTTATTTCAGAAGCCAAATTGATTAAAGGTCGGGGCACCTAGAGTCCGTCATGCGTTGTACCTCGCCTTTTCCAGCTGAGGTTAGAACAATGACGTATTAGGTGGCCACAATGAGTACTTTGTTAAAGCATGTACGAGTAAAATAACACAAACACACGCTCACGGCCTAAATTTATTTATTTTTCAATTCCAGTTTTGTATTTTTCTTCCCGTAACCCAAAAAAAATAAAAACTATTTTCTTCACTATTATAAATCAAAACAAAGAAAAAAGTTACTGAAAGCTGTCAAAGTACTCAACGTACGTTAAAAGTTGTTCAACTTTGATGCGTTGCATTGAAGCCGACGTCCTATATGAGATAAAGCTCATAACATACCCTGTATTTTCACTTAGTTGTCAGTTTGACATGTCATAAGACATGTATTACCTTGAAAACACTGGAACTTGTAACACAACCCTCAATCATTCCATGTCATCCATCTTATACCTTCAGTATAGCGTTCGGTGCAAGATACATTTGCAATAATCCACTCGACATCATCAATTCGAATTTAGAACTTAACTGCAATTTTTAATTATAATATATATATATATATTTACATTACTTTCTCATTTTTCCCAGCTATTTGTTCCATAACGATGGCGGAATATGAAAAATGAGTTTTAGTTTAAAATCATAAATCTTATGCAATTTTTAATCAGGTTACACTATTATTGTAGATATAACAAAAGATAATTTGTTGTAAATGTCAAAAAGTCTAACCATTACACCAGTACTAAGGGCCGACCCCTACGTGCGGAAATAGGTTATAGGCAGGATGAAAGAAGGATTAGTGTTTCGCTATTTTTTGTTTTTATTCTTCAAATCAACCAAAAAAAAAATATATGATTAAGGTCTATAAGACAAGGCTGAGCAGCTTAATGTAGCGTGATGGCTTCTGGATATATTCAGCACTTAAAATATCTAATAAATCAAAACTACATTAAGACTGTAGCCGTGAGTGAACGAAATACATACTTCTGACGAAGCAACATACCATCAACGACGGCACACTATCGATTGCGGAATGGTCCACAAACTTGTATTTGTATTTTGCAAAAATGTAACCCCTGATCGAATGAAAAATTTTTTAACATTGAAAAGGTCTTCGGAGATGTCAAATGTTTGTCGTTTACTTGACACTTTGACTGCACGCTATCATTTATGCACTTTTTGACGTATTTGAGTTTTTAACAAAAGACGTAATACATATAAAGTATTTTAGTCTGAACTGCCCTTAAATAGAATTAAAGGTAAGAGCATGTAACAACGCCACAAAGGAGCTCTCCAAGCAATTTAATTTAATATAGAGGGGTATCAAAATCAGAACAAACAACTCGCCACATATTGGTGGTGTTTCGCTGTCCGCGAAACAAACAGCTGTCCCCCGCCTTTAAACTTTAGAATTAACTTTAATCTCTAAAGAAAAAAAAGAAACGCAAAATGTACGTATAAAACGGTCCTGCTTAACAGATAAATGAAAAATGGACTTGAAAGCCCGTATAATGCAGATAAGCGATCAGCTTTACTTATGGTCTTTGGAGTCAAGCTTTAAGAAAAAGATTAAAAATGAACGTTGAATGTTTTTTGCAAGAAATTATTATATAAAGAACACAAAATATTATTGTATTAGAGTGTGAACTGCCCTTAAACGCCAAAACTGTCTAAAAGAGCAACTTTAACAAAACACGCGATGCGGTCTTTCTGCTGTAAGCCAACGACAGTGTGAGTACTCTTGTTATTTTCCACTTTAATAATTAAGTGTTCATCACTTTAATTTCATTTGCTAGATACGCGCAGTTAAGATTGTACTCGTAAAAGTTTCGTAGACGAGCAGTGAGAAACTTAAACTCTCCCTCTGGATTATCGTATCATTATTGTCAAGATTGCGAATTGAAACAAATGAGTAGTGCCCGAAATTGTACCTGAAATATGTGAGTAAACGTCAAAAACAAAGATTTCTTCAGCTTAACGATAAAACGCTGAAAAGAATCACTTGCAACAGCTTTGAGTGATTTTTCATGCAGAAAACTAACCGAAGCTGTTGATCCCATTCCAGCCAGAATATGGCATATTATGAAAGGACAGAATATGGCATATTATGAAAGGACCTTTGCCAAAATGTTCCACAGCGCACATTTTTGCCCTCAATATGTATATTGCACATACATTCATATGTACATATATGTATGTATGTGCATGTATGTATGTATTTATGTACATATTATGTATTTTATAAATTTCTCATATGTAACCGCATTTTCAAGAGTCGCTCGGTTTTTAGAGATATCTAATGGTTTCTTGCAATAGGAGCATACCTGGTTCAGGAGGAGAGTGCATACCTGGCTCAGGCAGAGTTGAGTCGAAAAATTCACTTTCGGAGCGAGGTTTTGTTTAAATAACTTGGCAAATTAATGTCAGAAAATAAATTATTTTAACCGCAACAACAAGGGATCTGATCTGACGCTGATACCACTTTCTGGTCCCCAGAATGATAAGTTCAGCAAAACACTCATTATGAATTAGAACGAGCTGTTTGGTCTGTGCCTCCTTTCGGCCCTTAATAGGACATCAGTTTTTGTTTAGTTTTAACTTTTGGCAAATATGTACCTTAATCGCGTATACATACATATGTATGTATGTATGTATGTATGTATGTATGTATGTATGTATGTGTGTATGTATGTACACATGAAAACATAATTGAAGCATTTCTTTTCTTGTTTAAATTTCATAATTGACCAACATCAACTATCATGTTTTTATTTAATTTATTAACACTCGCTTTCAAAGAAATATAATACATATTATTAAAACCGTGCGCACATACTTACATACATACGTATGTATGTACATGTACATATGTATATGTATATACATAAGTACGTAAGTACATATGTATGTATTTATGTATAAATAAATTAATCACTGCCGTGTAGAGTGATGTGCAAAACAAAAGTAACCAACTTACTTTCACATGCGTATGTACAGCTGCCTCCCCAAAAGTGTATTTGCAATGTATCAATTACAGTATGAATACCGTATTAATACCCAGCTGATACATTGTACAGTTGCTCTTTGAATGTCTTGCATAACAACACTTTGCAACACTGAAACTGTTTAAGAACATTTATAACCATTGGGCCGGGTCATTCATAGTAAAGCAAACAGTGGCGGAAGAGAATATTTTAATATAAAAGGAGGAAACTTCAGCTGCCACAGTGCTGTAAATATTGTTTAAGAAAATATATGTACATATTTTATATAATATTTTTTAGAATTGTGCGAACAACAAGGAAACTGCGCCTGCCATATTGCTATAAATAATGTTAAAAGAAGCCCGAAACAAGTTACTGTCTGGCCAAATGAATATCAAACGAACTATTTATAATTATTAGAATAACTTCATTATTATAACCTGGAAGGTTCTCCGGATGATGAAATAGAATCCATAAATTACAGCAATAACAATCCAAATGTAGAAACTTCAAGAGAACAGGTAAAGAAGAAAAAGAGAAATGCTTAAATTTAACAAAACCTTTTTGCTTAATGTGTTATATTTATCTTTGCTAAGATTATTTAACAGAAATAAACTCATATTCTGATAAAAAAAAATAAAAATCTTTACTTTGCATCTTAATCTATTTGGATGCGCATTTTTATATACGGACATTTAACCGCAGCACTACTACGGGCTTCAAATTTCATTCATTCGGACTATAAAATTTCCATAAATAACAAGGGATTCCCCTATTTTGTCACGTACAAGCTAAAAACACAATTCTCCAGAGCTATAACAGCCAGAAATTAGAACCGTCAGCTCTAATTTCAGAGCACGCAAAGTCGTTGTTTCTAATTTCCGAAAGATGCGAATTTCGCGAGTTCTAATATCCGAGCGTCTACTATAAATTCGATTCGGCAGCTGGAAAGTTCGCTGTGACCTTAGTTTTATGTCGATGTCTAACAAAAATTATATTAAATTATACTTAAAGCATGACGGAATATATGACTTTGTTGCCTTTGTTTTGCACGAAACTGTACACACGTGTGACCGCCAGTGCATTCATATGGTTGACATATGCATGTTTTTAAATTCCATATCTATTATACAAACGGGTGCTGCGAAAGCGCCAGCAATATTTAACATAAACAAAATGAATCACAGAGCTTCAGAAATGTCAATATGTATTAAAATACAATAATAATTTAAAATTTTATAGATATCGTATGTCAGAGTCTCAATTTGATCCAAGACGACTAGATGTGTGCCTAACAAACCTTTAATTAAACCAAATGATTTACATATTTACTTTCCCCTGCCAGGCAACATCTTAACAATTACATACAAACATATATTTAAAAAAAAAAACAAATCAAAACAAATATGTCAACATTTAAGTTCTTTAAGTTTTTGACAATCATAAACTGAGCAAAAGTGAAACTCTCTCTGTTTTTTTTTTTTTTTTGTTCAATTGCATGCGTATTCACACACATAAACAAATTTAGAAACACATATCGAAAAGTGCTAAACACTTGAAGCAACAACAACAAATACGCGATGATCTTAATAAAGAAAGAAAAATTTAAAAACTGGGTTTATGCGCGAGACAAGTTCCTTTAATTTGTACAATAATTTAAGGGAAAATCACCACAGTTTTGTGATTCTTGTCACAAAAAATTACAAGCTTTAAAATATGTATGTACCGTAAAAGACAATTAAAAAAATTTCAAGTTTATTCCGTCTGTAAATCGTATAAATACAAAATTTAAAATAAGAAGTAATTTTTACGATTTGTTTATAGAACAACGTTGCCAGTGTACCACAAGTAACATTTCCGACCTACGAGCATACAAAACCAAAATTGTTTGTTTTACACTGGAAAAAATTCACATTTTATGTAAATAATTAGCTAAATTGGATTTATAGCTTTGCTTTTATTTTAACATTCGGCTGCAAAGCCCAAATTGTAGACAGACAACTCGTAGCCCGATTTAAGCAAAAACACTTATTTGTTTTCGAAGGATGTGTCTTGATTTATACTTATTTGTTTTCGAAGGATGCTGTCTTGATTTAACATTCGGCTGCAAAGCCCAAATTGTAGACAGACAATTCGTAGCCCGATTTAAGCCAAAATACTTATTTGTTTTCGAAGGATGTGTCTTGATTTATACTTATTTGTTTTCGAAGGATGCTGTCTTGATTTAACATTCGGCTGCAAAGCCCAAATTGTAGACAGACAATTCGTAGCCCGATTTAAGCCAAAATACTTATTTGTTTTCGAAGGATGTGTCTTGATTTATACTTATTTGTTTTCGAAGGATGCTGTCTTGATTTAACATTCGGCTGCAAAGCCCAAATTGTAGACAGACAAAATACTTATTTGTTTTCGAAGGATTTTTTTTCTTTTTGGAAATATTTATCTAATTTTTAAGATTGAAAAACAAACCCTTTCTCTGCTATACATACATACATATGTATGTTTGTATGTGGCTTTAAAGGATGGTTGATGATGCCAAGTCAAACTAACTACCTGTTTTCTAACATCACTGAGTTTAATTGCAGACCGTGTGCAGTCTGAGGCGTTCTTAAAATCTCTATCTGGCACAACAGATGTCCTTAAGGAGCGAAAAATTTTAATAATTGATTTGTTCAAATTCATATGTCTGCTGGGGGAAGACCTGCACCCTCGGCAGGTTGGCAATTGTTTAGATTTGTATGCATTTTTCTGTTTTTCGCAGCATTGAGCAGTTTTTTGTTTTAAAAATCAGTTTTTACAAATCAGTTTTTACGCAAATTTTGCAGTTTTTGTTTACTTTCAACTTTTTTTTATTTCTGAAGTCTTATTTATTTATCTTATTACTATCATTTCCAGTCACTTATGCCCCGTATAATTGATTTGGCCACTTAAATGCTCCCAAAAAATTTAAATGAATATCTACAAAAACTTAATTTCGGTATCCCTTTAATTGACTATTAAAATTAAACAAATTTTAATCAAAGTGACGCCCAAGTGTAATTCGCAAATTCGCAAAACTAGAACATAATTCATACACCCAAATAAAAGTATGTGGCAACTTTCAAAAAGACATGTTGTGTTTTTATTAATTTTCTAATGTTTGTTCGTTTTATTGATTGCGCAGCTCAATTAAGAAAGCTCTGTTAATTGAGTCAATGGATCAATTAAAAGAGCATAGGGTTAACGGTTTTCTGCTTAATAATCCAAAATCCATGCATTTTTAGAAACTCAATTTGTCAGTCAATCTTTTCGTTACATCCTTTTTCTGCCACACGGATTACATCTCTACATTGAGTCTAATTTTTTATGGTTTGAAATATAAATCATAAAATACTTTCCTCTAAAGCCGTCGAGCAGCTCTTTTTTGCTTTTCGTTTGCTCACATATTTATATATACATATATATGTATGTATTTGTGCAAAACAAAATTTAGCTTTAATTAGACTTTATTTATATGTAGTTTTTTTCACTTGAAAAGCAGATTTTTTATTCCAAATTTGCAGATTTTGTAAAAAAAAAGTATGGCAACGCTGCTGCAGGGTTAGAATAAATATTTATATTACCAGACGTTCCCCACTGACTGTTTGGGTATATAAAGCAAAAAAAAAATTATTCAGGTACGAGTTTTTCTCGAAGTGTATTCTGTTTTATCAGCAAAAAATTAAACAACAATATTTGTGGTCTTAAAAAGAAATGGAAATTACTCTACTCAAACTAATGGTTAATAAGAGTGTGTAATTCTACGTCTGCCTGCTCCACAGTGTGTCAATTTTTTATAGCACTTATGTGTAAATATATGTATGTATGTATGTCTGTCTGTCCGTGTGTGTTTGAAGTTGCTAAAGTGGTAGTAACTTTTTAGCACTTTGCTCGACTTTAAAACACGACTTTCAGCTCTTTTCACCAATTTAGTTATTTTTATTTAACACAATGAAATTTTTATGCCAAAGACTTGACCGTCCGCACCGAATCCCAACTTGAAAATGTGTAACAATATTTCTTTCTTATATTTGTTTTTTTTGTTGTTGTTGTTATTTGTAATTTTCTTTTCATTCGATATGAAATCAAAACGAAATTTCTTTTAACAATGACGACATTTCAAAATCGTAGTCATTTAATGCGCGCAGTTGCAACGTAACGGACGACAGACAACCGTTATATTTTCTTTCGTTTTACAACTATAACGGTTAATAAAGGACAATAGAAAATTGATAGCCTGTCAAAACGCAATTAAAATGAATATAAATTGTTATAGTTTTTTATACCCGCTGCTGCTATTTGGATTATTTTCCTTTTCGGAAGGTATAAAATAAGATAAATAATTATAAAATATAAAGGCAAACGATTTGTATATGTCTGTGTGTGTGTGTGTATGTAAAAATGTGAAATAACTAAATATGAATAATTTTAATAAAAAGAACAAATCATATGTATATGGATTCTAATATTTCTGGAACCATGATGACGGTTAAAAGAAATCTTTACAATTAATTAACTGGTGGTCAATAAGTAAAATTGCAGCAATGAATTTTGTGATTTCTTTAAGAAAATATTTGTCCCACGGAGCAGGAATCTTATGATTTTAAAAGTGAACATGTTAGCAACCAAAAGGCAACGGCTTTTCGAAAAAATTTCTTCTGGTTCTTTTTTTTTCTTTACGACGGTTTCATATTCCCCACCCACCATGTGCTGTTGTTGATAAATTTATTTATTAGATTTATCTCATTTTAAGCAAATTATTGTAAAATGTTAAAAGAAAAATGTTTAAAGTCTATGTGATCTGCGTAACTCCTCAAGTTGAAGAAAAGAGTTCTTTGCACGGCTTTCTGGAAAAGGCGGCCTAAAAATGCTTAATTAAAGTCCCGAATGTTCGCTGGATACATGACCATGTGAATGCTTTAATCAGTTTAAAAGAAACGAAATTTTGAAGGGTTACAGACCCATAAATTTGCAAAAAAAAAAAGTCTTACTTGTTTGCCCCTCCTTGAGTCATTAAATTTTAGCAAAACGTTAAATATACAAAAAAAGTCATTTCTTAATACATATTCCGAATAATTGTAAATTTAGCTTTAATTTGTTTTTTATGCGTCCGGCAAGAAGTCGAACTATTTTCGGAGTTCTAAATTTATGTTTCCCAAGAAATGCGCTGGTGCAATTTACCAATAACGCTAATTTCCATTGTATTGAATAAAGAAGTCGAAGTATTTTGATTGCGATTCGAAGTGAAGAAACGATTAAAAAAACTGCTATAAAATGAATTTAAATATGTAATTGTGGAAACAAAAATCCTTTTGATTTTTCGTTAAATTACATTGCCGATGACAAGTTTATATGTCCTTTTCCGAATTCTTCAATCACTTTTAATGGACAGCCCAGTGTTGTATTTTTTTTTTTCCTTTTTGTTGAGTGAACGCAATGCTGAGCAAAACTTTTTGCAAATGTTTGGCCTCGAAACAGTTAAAGATTAGGGGGTTTTACTCTTTTCGAAAATGTATGAGACAACAAGTTTTATGCTGCTAGTTTGGCGCAAAGCACATGTCTTTGGGGACAGCAACTTTGCTCTACTCTGTGATCGCGATACCTTGATAGCTTGTCTGAACTGAACTGCGTAGACGATAGCAGTTTTAAAACGTATTAAAACCTCCTTCTTGCCGGGAACAGTCCAAACTCTTTACTGTTTTTTGAGCAGCTTCTGCTCTTAATAATTTGGCTATAAAAACTAAAATTTTACTTAGCGTTAAATTAAAATCTTATTTCCCCTTAGGTAAACCGTGCCCAGAGAGATCAAGACCCCATAAAACCCGTTGTGATGTATTTTACAAGTGTACCGAATTATCAGCTGATAAACATGTCTGGGTGCCAACACGATGCGATGAAGGACTCGTGTATGAGCACAGCTTGGCGGTGTGTGTACTACCAGCCGATGACTGGGAATGCTCTTTGGATAATCATAGAACACACGTCAATGTCAATAAAACTAAAAACAACCAGCGCGAGAGAAATCCGAATGCCAATAGAGATGCCGATATTTACATAGTGGCAAATGCTGAAGATGAAGATACTGATTTAAATAGCAAACTGGAAGACGGCAGGGTGGAGATTGTCATAGGGCCTGATATAAGTGATGAGGATAAAGATGCAGCTACTGAGGACAGTGTTGATGAGGGCAGTGGCAACGGAGGCGAGTCTGTAGAGTTGGATGGTTTTATGCCTGCACGAAATCGTGAAGAGGAAACCGAGGAAATAGCTGTGCTAACGAAAGCAGAGGAACTGCTGGATACTAAGATAAACCTGAAAAAGGAAGAACAAGAGATTGAGCATAAGCAAGAAGTAAAAGAAATGTTGCAAACGCTGAATACAAAAGCTGACATCGGCCAACCATCTACAAACATAGATCCCAACTTAACTGCTCATTTGCAGAGATTATCACAACTGATAGATGGCTTAAAGCAGACTTATCAGAAAGCAGAAACTAATGGCCAGGACGAACAGACTCTTCGACCTGACCAATTGAATGCCTTTTTGGCACATTTTAATATCAAAAATAAATTCGACTCTTTGGATCCGAAAGACAGTTTTATAAATGAGAATACCGAGAATGTCGACACTAAAGCAAATAGAAGTTCCTATTACAAACAGCAATTTAATACAAAACTTAACCCCGAAACAAAAGTAGTGCTATCTCATACTTTCCCTCATCGTTACAGCGGTAGCAGTTATGAAAATGGCCACCCGGGTGGTAGTTATTCTAATTCGCAAATCGTTCTTAATCGGCCGGAGGGTTCTGTACATTTTAGTTTGCCGGAACATCATTATTTCGAACATACTGACTTTCCTGCCGACAATACTCCCAAAATCTCGGAAGAAACTCTAAAGACGGTTTTGGAATTATCCAAACAAATGATAGCCCAACAAAATGTGCCAAAAGTTATATCAAGTCCTACTTATTTTGCTTCGCCCGTTATGCAACCAATTTTACTGACACCGCATGTTGATAGTCCCTTTTCCACCAATTACGGCAGCCAAGATTCACATGGTTTGGGCTTTTCGGCCCATTATGGTAATCAAAATCACAACACTAATAAAAAACCCGGCAAGAGACCCCAGTATTTGGATGTTAGTAACGCTCACAACGAGGATGACAGCGATATTTACGCTGGCAGCAGTGATAATGGTTACACAGTTAGCAGACCAGCTACTACCATCATACATAATAATGTCATGCCTTTACACCTGCCCAATCCGAATTCCGGTGAACAGGAAGTTTTGGATAGTTATGGGCAAAGTTTGGGCCTGTATCCTCCGCTGAATGTGGAAAGACCTGATTCAAATGTGAACCATCATGCCAATTCCAACACAAACATTGCCTTCCAAAATAATGAATATTCAGTTTCAACGACAAGGAGACCTATTGTTGGTGCGTCGTCTACCAGCAGCCCATATGCCACAAGCCCTAGACCATTTGAATACCAACCCTCCACGAGCACTATAAATCACTACTTTACGCCCAGCCAGCATTTGGGCAATCACAATGTCAATAACGCCTTTCCATGGGTAGACAATTACGGCAGCAACCCAACACCATCAAATGGAAAAAAACCAAATTCACAAAACCACATACCGCCCCCGGAAATGGAAGAAAACCCGAATGCTTATGATTCCCAAAATCAACTATTTGCCCAAATCAGCAGTAACAACGTCGAGGTGCGGCCGAATTCCCAAAACTATGGCAGCTTCGAAAACAATAATGGTGATCCGACAAGTATCTACGATAACAGTGACGGCGAAGCTCAACTAATAACATACACGTTTGGCAACAACAAGCAGCCAATGCAACAACACATGTTATCAAATTACGGCGAGCCAGGCGCACCGTCAAACGCAAACACAGCCATTAGCACCAACAGTCACTACATGGCTAGACCTTATTCAAATAGCTTGAGTTCCATGGCCTCCACCAACTCTTACTACTCGTCGGGCAAAAATAAATATACTCCCATAAGTTCGCCAGTTTCCTCAGCATATGGAGAGGGCAGCCAATTAGTTAACATGGGGGGCAACTTCATAAGTTTTGATGTTTTTAAAAATTCTATACTTCCTCTTGTGGGCAATAGCGCGGCAGCTCTTTCCGCTACTCTAAATAACGTCGAGGTGATAACATGTGCGGCGGGAGTGAGGCAACCCAATGTAACGGATTGTACACGCTACTATGTATGCAGCAAAAAGGATGGCAGTGTGTTGTCCTACTCCTGCCCGCCCTATACGGCTTTCAGCAGCGAAGCACGGATTTGTGATGCGAAAACTTATGCCATGTGCAGCAACGAAGTTCTGGTTCCCAGCTACTCAATTTCTGAAAATAAACGCATTCAAATGGAAGCTTTGAAGGCCATACAGGAAGCCAAACGCCGTCACCAGCAACAACAAGCAATAAAGGCCCAAAACATAGCCAACTTCCTACAACAGTACAGTTCATCGTCCGCCCCGTCTAGCTACAGCCCGTTTTCGTCGTCAACATCAAACGAGCCCGCCAGTTCCGATTTTAACATGCTGAGCTCGTACATGCAGCAAGCAGCTGCAATGTCGCAATCGGTTGCAACAACACCGAAACCCCTGCCGACAACACCCACCGTCGTCAAGAAAAGGAAATACTATTGCAAAGAGGGTGACAAAATCGCCGACCAAACTTCGATTTACAGTTATTTCGTCTGCTACAAAAATGCCAAAGGCCAAATGAAAGGCCACAGAATGACCTGCTCGAATGGACTGATATTCTGTCCGAAGCCAGTCATGTGTACCTTGCCGTCCAAGTGTTCCTAACCTAATTTAGAAAAATGTTAGTTAATTACACACACACACACACACACACACACACATACACACATACATACATACATACAAGTAAACAGTATTTGCCAGTTATTTACACGTTGTCATTATTATTATTTGTTTAAATTTTATGTTAATTGTTGTTGCCGCTAAGAATTACATATATAAAAAATAAATCCTATTGCTATGGTTCTTTGACCTGCATATGAACACCCGCCTGGTGTGTCAAATTTCACGAGTTCGCCTTTTTTAGATTTGCACAATATGTTAAAAAAAAAAAACTTCAATTGTCAAGTGAAACCGATCGCAAGCCTCAAAAACATCGGAAACTGATTTACGAATCCAATTACATAAAACAGTAAGACCCCATTTAAAAGGGGACTTAGACGCTAATAAAAGTCGATCGTAAAAGCAAAAAGAAAATCTTATGAAATTATCTCCGTATTTTAAAAATGAGAGTAAAAATCTTACGACAAATTGTTTTACGTTTACACCATCGGCAAAAGACCAAAACAAAGTAAAATGTTTACATAAAAATACATCCCTGATCTAATGTTGTGTGAAGGAATTTGAAAAATTTTAAAAAACCATAAGAGACGTACGACTGTAACATGTTCATCCGTATTTTCTCTCTATGTCGTGTGGTTTCATTACATATTAAGTTTAGGCGGTACCAGCCGTGCTCTCCTACTCAAAAATTTGACTTATCGTACGACTTGTGTTACCGTCTAAATCCTCTTTTGTTTTACATACGACTTGTGTTACCGTCTAAACGCCCTTTTAGTGTGTTTCAACAATGAAATGAGAACGCGCCCAGTATGAAAATGCAACACAGAGGGAGAACTTAAATTGCGTTTTACTCAAAAACTTATCTTGACACACTAGATGGGTTTTCGTGTGCATGGTAATATATTGATATTGTTGTTGTTGTAGAAAATTGCCTAAACGGGTGTCCGTATTTTAATTTTTTTTTATCAATCACGTCAGATTATCTAATATTTTAATAAAAGTTTTTCCAATTTTCAATACTGATTCTGGATGTTATAGTCGATTCCGAACTTAAATATGTATGTATGAATGAATATTCAACTTATTTGGAAGTGTGTAATAATTTTCCTAAATTTAGTTTATTTTTATAAAACGGTAAAATTGCTATTATTCACAGATTGTTTCTAATACAATCCACACGAAATACACAAATTGAAAAGATTCAGCGTTCATTCAATATTTTTCCGCCCGGAGTTTACTTTCCCAGGATTGTTGTCCAGTTGGTAAAATCGAAGACGAATTCAATACTAGGTGGCTTTGACAGGACAGGTGACTATTTTTTTCTTTCCCGCATTTTTCCCAGCATTAATGTCAAAATTTTTCTGTTTTGTTCACAAACGTGTTCTCGGCATTTCTATGGAATTAATTCGCTTTGGTAAAAACTTATTCATTGTCGTTTTCATTTTTCTTTGCTTAAGCCAATTTTAGGCCAATTTAACACGTGAAACTGTCCAATCTCTTAGTTAGTTTGTCATCATATACAATGATAGATATACATATACATATGTGTGTACGTACATATGTATTTCTATCACTCTTAGTTTGTCATAATGGTGGTCAAGGAGTTGTTTGTTTAAAATAACTGTAATTGCAATTCACATAAGTACCGTTTCCACTGCATGTGGAAGTATCTGCAACATCATTCAAATCCCTGGATCACTAAGTTATATTTGCATTGCAGTAAAACTTTAGCTATTTACTTTAAAAAAATTAAAAACTGGACATCTGGCAACATTAGGAACAACAACGACACAATTTTGCTTAAAACAACAGTGAGTCGGCACGATATTTGCATTTGCAATCATATGTTATTATAAAAAATTGGAACATTTGTATAAAATTAATAAGTCTCGGCCCACTGTAGAAAGCGAAACTACTTTTAAATATATCTCGCTGCAAATTTAGCAATTTCAAGAACCATAATTGAAAAACAGCTGCACATCAAAAATGAACTATCAATTTGATGACTTTTTGTTTACAACAAAAAAGTGAAAATTTTCAATAATTATAAACATATTGCAGACAAGTAAACAGAAATTATGGCACAAAATGAAACAAATCTGCCAGAGCAACTAGATAATGAGGAAGTGCGGGAGATTCTAAAAAACACAACAGACCTGCGTCAATACTCGCGACAGATTGAAAAGGAGTTCAAAGAAGTTGAAAATAAATCCATTGAAGATTACATTAAGGAGTCTCAGAATATAGCTGCGCTACACAACCAGATCGGGCAATGCGATGATGTACTGGAACGCATGGAGAACATGTTAATGAGCTTTCAAAGTGTTCTCAGCAATATAAGTACGGAAATCACACAGCTGCAAAGGAAATCGGTAGCCATGTCGGTGCAACTTACCAACAGGCAGTCCGTCAAGGCACAACTATCACAATTTATTGAGGACATGGCCGTGTCGGAGGAAATGATTATGTCCATTATGGAAACACCTGTTACCGAAAAGGAGTTTGAGAAACAATTAAATATTTTAAATCATAAATTGGCACTGGTCAAGGAATTAAGTTTCAAAGAATCCAAGTCCACCGCCGATGTGGCAGATGTATTGCACAAGTTAAAGTTGAAGGCCATGACAAAAATACGTCAATATATGTTGGAACAAATATATAAATTTCGCAAGCCCATGACAAATTATCAAATTCCGCAAAACGCTATGCTGAAGCATAAGTTTTTCTTCGAATTTATTTTGTCAAATGAACGTCAAGTGGCGCAGGAAATATGCAATGAATACATCGATACCATGAGCAAAATATATTACAGCTATTTCAAGGTGAGCTTAAACTTATTTCATTTAACAAAACATTTTAAAAATACACACATATTTTAGAGCTACTCCACCCGTTTGTCCGGCTTAAGATTTGAAGAATCCTGCACGAAAGATGACCTAATGGGCATAGAAGATAACATTTCTAAGGGGCTGTTTGCAAAAACAACAAGCTTAAAAAATAAAAGCACTATATTCACGATTGGCAAAAGGGGAGAGATATTAAATCAACAATTAGAAGCTCCCATTATAGTTCCACATGCACAAATGAAGAATAGGGTAAGAGACGAAGATGTTGATAATAAATTATGCTTGTCCGTCATTTTGAGAGTTGACGTTCTCTCCTAACTTTTAGTTGACTTACTTCGTTGTTTGCTCGGTTTTTTGTTGAAGGGCTACATGCACTAACAGTCACTTAAGTGGCACTACCAGACCATAATGTTTCATACTCTTATTTAATTTGTTGTCTTATGATCTAAAATTCTAGTCCAGTTATTTGCAATGCAGGCTTTATTGATAGCCTTGTGTTAAAATATAAATCGAATTTCTTATTCTAATCATCGCTCTTCTAAATTTGTTAAGTATTTAAATTGTATATTTCATATTAAATGTTTTGATTTCTCATAAGCAAATTTCTTATTAGATCCGATAAGATGTCCCTTTTAATTCAAATGTTAAAGAACATAGAACATACATATGTATGTATGTATATATGAAAAGTCATTATATTAATGTGCTCATACATAGATAGATTTAGTTCATAATTGGAATATTCTTTCTTTCAGTACACTTTTGAAGCATTATTTCGCTCCGAACAGTACGCTCTAGTGGACAACGCCTGCCGTGAATATCTATTTGTTACAGAGTTTTTCATTGTGCGCGGCGTTCAAGCTCAGGATCTGTTCAATCAAATACTAGGAAAAACTCTAACCCTCATGATAGTAAGTTAAACACTCACCGACCGACCTTCTATGACGATAAAATAAAGTTTTTTTTCGAAATATTTTCAAACAGAAAAACCTTGAAACTAGTATACAAGATTGCTACGACACCATAGCCATGTTTCTATGCATCCAGTTAATATTTCGTTATCAACTTATGTGTCATAAAAGATGTGTTCCGGCTTTGGACAAGTGCGTCTTAATAAACAATAAAAGAAAATCAGTCGTTATTGTTTAATTTTTTCTTTTGCAGATATTGGGACTCTTTGCAAGCCGTATTCTGGCCACGTTTTGAACATGTTTTTCGCCTAAACATCCAGAGTATAAGGGATTGTGATCCCGCAAAATTTAATAAAGAATTAGGTCCGCATTATGTAAGTTTCTTGTTTTTGTAATTGTATATTTGTGCATGTTAGTTTTATTCATCAATTTTAGATAACTCGTCGTTATGCTGAATTCTCTGCGGCCATAGTGGGAATATCTGAACATTTCCCTAATGAGTTAGTGAGTCGCTTGCTGTTGGAATTACAAAACGAAGTCGAATGCTTCATACTGCGCATGGCGGCTATATTTCCCAATAGGAAGGAGCAACTTATCTATTTAATAAATAACTATGATTTAGTTTTGGGTATTCTAATGGAACACACACGTGATAATTCAAAAGAAGCCGAAGCGTTCCGTGAACAACTTAATGCTCGTAGTGCAGAATACGTGGAAGAAATTCTGGCTCCACACTTTGGCGGCATAATACAATTTGTTAAAGAATGTGAACCCTATTATGAAAAAGAACAATTGGAAGAATTGCGCAAACAGGAGCGTAAAAGTTTATCTCTAGTAGCCAGCTTTTCAGCTAATTGGAAAAAGTCTTTAGAAGAACTAAATCGTGAGGTTCTGTTGTCATTCCCTTCGCTGTTGACGGGCTCCCAACTATTACAATTAGCTCTAGCTAGCTTAGTCCAATACTATCATCGATTCCACAAACTTTTGACTCCCAATGCACGGTCGCAGCTGACAAATATTCATGTTGTTATGGTGGAAATGAAAAAGTATAAATGTAATTATTGAACATAGAGTTTCATAACATAATTATGTAATAAATTTATTCTTATGTTAAAAATTAGAAAAAGTAGATGTATGTACGTTATTTAAGTGGTAAAGAATAAACTCAATTTATTAAGTAAATATGTACTTTTGTTCACTTGAACGTCGCTTTATTATGAAAAAAAACGTAAACTTTAATCTTCATCTTCAAACATCATTTCCACCAACTCTTTGTTGGAACAACGTTCACCATCTAAGCGTTGAGGTGATTTCCAGCGCAGCAAAGTGGGCAGAAAAATCAAATGCGTATTGGGATCTTTACGGAAGGGACAATTTAAATCTTTCCAGCTGAAATTATTAAAATAAAAGTAATTTCACAATCTGTTTATTGCATCCCTCGCCCCTTTTGATAACAAATACTAAAGTTTTAAGATAAGTGTGTGTATTATATATGTACATACATACATACAAACATATGTACATACGTATCATAAAATTCAGACAGCAATTTAATTGAAAACAATGCTTATACTTACTAACTACGTTCTCCTACATCCACATGTACGAAATGTGATTTTTCGGGGGCCTTTGTCAGAGCATCATGTATAACCGGCTCGGCTAAAATATAAAAAACACTTGCATATGGAGGTTGTTGTTTTTTTTGCATTAGTATGGAACTGGTTTACCTTTTACACAGTAAGGACACCAGCTTTCACCATTCTCGTTTTTGCCCCCCGAAAACAGGACATGTATGGGTTGGCCAGAATCCTCCAAATCTTCGACCACTTTTGTGAATTCCTCGTAGCCCTTGACGTTGTGCTGTACCACCATGGTGTTCCTATTAACGACTTTGTGGTGTTTGCGTTTTGTTGCGTATATATGTATTTGTCGCTTTGGTATTTTGAGAATACCAATAAAAAATTGTTTTATTGAAGACGTTTTGAATTACTTTATATAAAGCACAAATTCAAAGTTTAGCAAATTTTAAATTGAAGAGGAAATCTCGTCACTTTTTGCAAAATGTCATTAGAAACCTACGCCGGACAGATGTTTTATCTCCGTTATTTTGAAGAATGTAAAGGCGGCCAGGCCAGAAGCCGCTGCAAAGCTTATTATTAACGTGCGATTTGGTGCTTCTGTGAAGTTTTTTAAGCAGCCACTATTGTGTTTAAAACAGCGAAAACATCCAAAGTTTTTTTTTTTGTTTTATGTAAATGCAATTTTATGAGAACGCCAGAACGTCATTCAAACGCATCATAGAATTGCATTTTAAATTCAAATCATGTATTTTGTGTTGTATAAAAATTCAGTAAAACCAAGTTTAGATATGTACATACATATGTATGTTTTCATGTATGTGTGTATGTATAATATGTGTATGTGTGTGTGTATATTTTTGTAGAAGCAAAGAAAGTTATTCGGGATCCAAGAAGCGCTGGCGCACATGCCAACGTAAACGGTCATGAGAAGCTTCACCAGGAATTTGATTGCGAAAATGTTCCCATTCAGTTTTATAGTACTGGTACAAAGCCACTGGATCAGAACTGGGTTTACGTCTCTGAGATTTCGCACGACGAACTGAAAATCACAAAAAGGAGTTACAGATTTCTTTTACATATGTACATACATATGTATAATAAAAAACATAAGGCAACTTACTTAAAACACTTGAGCTTCGACCACTACGTGCACTTGAAGATACTGCTGGACTTCTAGAACGAACTCCTTTAACTGGTTTATCGAAAATTTGATCGTGCAGACTAGGATCCTGCCATTCAGCTTTTTTTCTGGGCGTTCGTTGCAACCGCTTAATGCCGCACACTTTTGGTGGTGTTTTAGGGTTTTCTTTATCGGCTTTTGATTGTTTGAGATTTTTGTTATGAAATTTCTTATTTTCGCTTCTTTCAGAACCTAATAATTCCTGAACTAACGATTGAGTATCCAATGGTGCATTATTATTGTAATGCGAGGTGGGTTCTCGAGGAAGCACCTTGTCTTGGTTATTTTCTATGGATAATTTTTGCTTCAACTCTTGATTCAAATTGTTTATCTCATCGGTATTACTCTTCGAGCTGTTGTAGTCGTTCTGAATATTTGCAAACTTTTCTCGAAGTACTTGAACTACAATATTTTCTGTTACAGATCTTAACGATCCTGGATTAGAGGAGCACGAATTCTGCTTATGCCTCAAAGGATGACGCAAATCATTTAGTTTTTCTTTAAGAATTTGTTCAATCATAGATTTAAGAGATGCGTTTTCCGCACCTGAATTCTTTTGATCTGTTTCAACAAATTCTTGCGAATACTTCTCACATAAAACTTGAGCCAATATTTTTTCTGCCAATGATTTTATGGCTTTTTTATTGCCGTTTGATTCTTCAACTTTTTTTTCATCTGGCGTTCTTGAGGAACGAACACTGCTTAATAAATCATAAGAAGAAGTAGATGTTTCTCCGTTATTTCTTTCACAGAGTACTTTTCGTTTTTCAACCGCTGTTCGTCTACTGCTTGATGGTTCAGCGTTAAAAGATCGTCTTTTAGCTGGAGTTTTTTTGCCATTCTCTCGGTCGAGTTTAGCTCTATAGCTGGCTGTGGTTCTTCTAAACAAACTTTCATAGTAATCATTTTGTTGATTATTGACTCCAATGCGTTCTTCATATTTAATTAATTTTCGCAAGTCTAAGGAGAATTAAACAAAAATATCTCAAATTAGTTTTGAGGTCATGCCTTAAGCTCGATTTTGCAATTTTCAGGCAAAAAACATTGTTGTTTGCTTGTGATAGAACTAATTCAAATAAATTCTTCGAATGCCGTTCGACTTTTGCATAATCAATCATTACGTGAATATTCAACTATCAATGCTAATAAATTTCTAGAAACAATTTCCTTCAGACTTCGTGCTGCTCTATTGTTTTTTTCTTCTTCTAAAATTAAGCAGTTGAAAACGTTGTTGAAAACAATGAAGTTTCTGAATATGTTTGATGATTTCAACATTTTTTTAAATAAATTCTTTTAAATAATTATGAATGATTTATAAATATATAAATGTTGTCTGACAGCCCTACAAGATCCCCAGCGATCATTAGTGTTCACAAGCATTTTGAATAAAAAAAAAACTGATTATGAGCAATTTAACTGACCTAAACGTCACATGTGACAATTCATTAATGGAAACAAATTCCCAAAATCAATTTCGTTGAAAATATCGCCTTGCGTGGGCAGACGGACGCTATATAGACGTAAATATTGCAATCTAACGAAAGAAATGAGACGCCGTGTTTTGTTTTAAATATTATTTATGTATATATTTTTTTTCATTTTCAATATTGCAACATAAAATTGTTACAATTTTATCGATATCATCTCTTTCTTCTTTTAGTTTTCCCACTTCTTTAAATGTTTATATAGTTTTTATTTATGTTGTTTTCTTTTTTAAATTTTCTTTCAAAAAATTTACCACATATGTTTTTGTTTTTTCAGATTATTACATTTAAATAGTACACGAAGTTTTACAATTATTGTTATATTAATTACTAAATTTAAATCTACATGATTTTTCAATATCAAATTAATGAAAAATATATTGTATTTTGTTTTGTATTCAAAAAAAAAAAAAAAATTAAAAGATGACAAAGAATACAGATTAATGCAATGCATTTATAAATTAACAAAATATTTATTAAATTTACTCTATGCGATTGATTTAGTTTCTAAAATGTGTATTTTTTCAACTTAAAGAACATACATTTTCTATGGATTACATAAATTTAAGTTTATTGTATTTTCATACTTATACTATTATTATCGATAAAAAAAATAAAAAATATCTAGTTTATCATTACATTTAGTACAAAGAACAAAAAAAAAATAACTAATTATTAATAAAAGAAGCTTAAATAGGAAATGTTTTGGAATTGAATTTATCTTCAGCTTCGACAAAACAAAAAAAGGATTTTCAAACAAAAAGGAAAAACACGTGATAAAAATCGAATTACAAAAAAAAAACACGAAATGCAAACGTAATAACAACAACAAAAAATATGGAGGGAGGAGGTCTGCAGTTTAAAACGAAGCAGGAAAAACAGGTTTCTTATAATAATAAAATATAAAGTTGCTTTCTCAATTCAAGTTCTTGTTCGTTTTTGTTTTTGTTTTTGTTTACATACACATTTTATTTTATTTGTTTTGTTTTGTTTTTAATTAAATCTAAAGTTTAGCTTATTATAAATTACAATGCATTGTTTGAATTAGAAAATCTATATTTTTACAACACAACATACTAGTCAGTATTTTTTAAGCTCTTGAGGATTTTTTAATGTTTAACGAGCTCTTCTGTTTATCAAATATTATCGATAATTTTCAGTCGAATATAGGTATTAAAATGTAACCCTGACCCTATCTGCGGTAGCGAAAGCGTCGAAATGGGGCTCGCAAGCGCCTGCAGGTGACACGAACTTCCTTTTTCAGAAACTGGGAAATGGCCAACGACTTGACAGCTGCTGTTGCGGCTTCTGCTGCACAAGTGACTGCATTTGTCGGTGCATATTTCGATATATCAAATTTTCTCTTTGGCGTTACCGTGCTACTGCTAGTATTATGATGCAGAGATGAATTGTGGTGGTGGTGTTGGAATTGGTGCTGGTGATGGTGGTGATCATCTTCATCGATGCCTGCGTTTGCTGATCGCAGTTGGGATTGTGAATTGCTTAAGTCCATATCGGTATCCAAACCATCTGATGAGACGGTAAAAATATCGGAATTATCACCAGCTTTTTCACTCGGACTGATGCAACTTCCTAAGCTTCCATTCAGCTGTGGTGTCCGACGTAGGGCTCGCAAGAAGGGTGTCGTTGGTGTAGAGGTGTAAGTTAAATTGGGATTTAACAGATTTGGTTGAACTTTTTCTACAGGACTCTCCTCCTGCAGCACACAAGGACGTTTTTCTTGTGGCTCGTAGGAGTCTTCGTCATCATTTTCAATGATTTTCGGTATAGTCTTTTTACATTTTTTATTAAGTTTATCCAAGCATTTGTGTTGCGTCTTATCTCTTCCTGCATGGCATTCATCTTCATCAGCTTCCTCGATATCAGCATCTGCATCCGAGTCAGCTTTTTGTTCCCTATGCTCGTCCTCCTCTTCATCCTCCTCCTCATCAACGTCGTCAACAGAATCAGCTAGAGTTTCTTCATCTTCTTCTATAAGTCGTCCGTCGTCCACTGTTTCATCTTCTTCCTCCTCTTCGCAATTATTATCTTCCTCCTCATCATCTTCGTCATCATTTCCTGTTTGGGAATCTTCATTGAGATCCAATTGCGATTCTTCTTCTCTTAACAGGCTCTCTTCATCATCTTCGTTTGACATTTTGCGCCGTTTTCCACTATCATCCAATTCATTTTCCGAATCAGGAGGCGTTATAACACCACCTTCTCTAGTTTGCTCTTGTGCAGTGCCCTCCTGATTTGTTTCCAACTTATTATTAATGACTCTATTTTTAATGCCGCTACTCTCACATTTCTCTTCTCTTATGTTCCCATTTTGTAAAAAATAAATCTTATCTTTCATTGACTGCTGTCGCGTTACAGCTTTCTTCTTGGGTGCTTTCGGCCATCCCGTGCGATTTGTTTTTGGATTTTTACGCTTGCGATAGTATTTATTTAAATGAACTGTATTAAATATGCTAAACTTTTTAATTCTACGGTCAAGGTGACTGGCATTGTCACCCTCCTCCTGCAAACGATCAGAGCTTTGATTAATTATATCACATAGATCGAAATCACTAGAAAAATACTCGGTGGCGGGTGGAGTGTTAAGAACAGTATCGTCAATAGATGAAACAATAGTTTCTGGTTTAACACTTGCTTGTACTTCATTGTCCACGTCATCCTCGGACGGAGTTGTGCCATTCACCGTGTCCAGTAATAAATCATTTTCATACTGTTTATTAGTCAATGTGAGAAATTTATCTATCTGCCATTCCAACAGCTTAGGATTCGCATAGTCTGTGGTAGCTTTTTTTAAAGCCTCAATAGCAACATTATCGACATCGAATTCCAGCACACCCTTTTTAGAACCAGTTTTACGAATGGAAGTCAAAACGTTTGTAGGATTTTTCGCTGCATTATTATAACCTTTTTGCCTGCCTCTTCTTCGACGACCTCTGGCGACAGCACTACCTGCTACATATATTTGTTTGTTGATGTTGGGAGTATTTGATCTGTGACGAGTTGAGGATGCTAAAGTCGCAGTTGAAGCTGCGATTTTGTGACTGCTACCAAACAAATTAACTACGCTGCTTGATGCAGCATTACCACGTCCACGAGCTGAAGTAGATCGACATCCTATTCTCTGCACAAAAGGTGGCGAATAATCGTATTTATTTCTTCCCCTTCTCATTCGTTTTACAGTTTCCGATATCTCGGTAGCGAAACGCAATTCCTCTATTGGCGTAGCAGCTTGCGATCTTGTGCGGGTTGAATTCGTTACATTTGGTACTGGAGATTCTACAGATGACACTCTGACGGAAGCAGGCGGAATTTTGGGAGGATCCTTTTCCATTACTTCACAGCCACTTTTTAATTGTTCCGCAGCTATTGTTAAAACTTTGGGCTCCGTGTCCGTAGGTGTTACTGGTGGTTCATCCGTCTCTGAATTTGGTTTACTCAGCGAATCCTGCCGCTGTTTTATAATACAACTAACTAAAGCTAAAGTCGAAGCATGTTCCCTCGGTGATTTTCTAGGTGGCAATTCTAAATTAGAGAGAAATGATACTTTGTTAAGGAGTTTGTTTCGCATTTTCTTTGATTTGCAATTAGTATGCGTACTGCTGGCACAACTACTGGCGTTACTGTGGGCAGATCCCGCTCGGTCATTTCTTGAAAGCAAACTATCTTGTGTTACATCTTCCGCCTTTATGTCGGTAGTACCAACCGCTAGACGACTACATTTTACTTGATCTTCTAATTTCTGACGTTGTAGCAACTCTTGTTGCTCCAATTCCTGTCGATAACGTTGCAGAAGATGCAATTTTTTATGTTTATGCGCGTACGATTTCGTTTCTGACGTATAAGAAGAGCAATTTAATTTGGAATGTTTTTCGTCTTGATCTTTATCACTCATCGTGTTACTCAGGTCGTGGTGTTGTTGTTGATGAAGTTTATCGTGTCCAGAAAGTGGGGAGCAGTTATAGTCCTGAGCTTCAAGAGAATCGGTTTTATTGAAACTCTCAATATGTTCTGTCTTTAGATCTAATTGCAAGTCCCTACGCACATGGATCCTTTGGGCTTTATCACATTCCTTTTTTTGTCTAACATCCTCACAGAGTTTGCAAGACATTTTATGCCTGTTGTGATCCATTAGAGTAGAATCAAATGGTATGGGACCTAGTTCGTAGGGAAGTTTCCGATATTTTGTTGAGCCGAAATATTCAAAATATTTCTCTTCGCAATTGTCCTGGCGTTTGTACACGCGATACCATAGATCGGCGGCTGGTAGACGCTCAAATGCATAACGTATTGCTTTTATGCGTTCACTCTTTGTGTAATCGAAATAGCGGCAAGGCTGTGAAGGCGCTTTCGACGGCGATGGTTGCTTTTTTATGGCTGATGTTGGTTTAACGGAAGATTTCTTCGGAGTTTCAGATTTACATAGTTTCGAAGGAGTTTTTGCAGCTGATTTTCGAACCGAACATTTTTCGATTTTCTTTTCAACGTTCTTAGGTTTGGAAAATTCCTTGCAAGGCTCCTCTTCTGAAGCAGTCTGTAGTTCTAACTGCAACTGTGTAATTAGACGACTCTGCCGTCTGGCCAAGCGCTCTTCTCGCACAGACAAATTCGTCTGCGTTTGCGCTTGCACTATACGCCTATTTTTCGCCAATGATTTAAAGGCTTGCGGGCATCTTTGCGCTGTATCAGAGGCTGCAGTTAAAATGTTATTTTTTGGTTTCTTTGTTGATTTTGATGGCGGCTTATTACGTGGTTTCGGTGACTGTACAATGAAGTCTTCATCTTTATCATCATCCTCTTCCTCGTCGTAGATCGTGATATCGTCGTCTTCGTAATCATCTGCATCAAAACCATGTATAAGTTTACGTTCATTTAAAGAGTTTTGAGCCTTTTTAATAGTATCCTCCCCCATCCTATCCTCCATTTTTACAACTGATTTGCGGCTACAACGCAATGTTTTTGATCTGGATTTTGACTTATTTGAAACATCAACGCCATTAACATTCTCATCTTCTTCTTCCTCAGAATTACTAAATAATTCCTGCTTTATCTTAGGTTTTTTGGGTATTAGACACTGTGGTGCAATAGAAAGAGAAGGTGGCAGTTTCGACTTGGTGGATGTTTCCAATTTATGTTTGCTCTTGGCAGCTTCTACAGCAGCCTGTAACAATCGAGTGCTGGTGGTAGCTGCTGTTACAATAGCAGTGGCAGTTCGACTACTTTTTCTTGTAGCTTCCGGCAATACGATTTTGTTGGAAACCGTCACAGCCGCCGCAGTAACATTTTGAGTTTTTGCCATAGGGCGCTGAGACGCTGGTAGCGATTTCCTTTTCTTTGCGGTTGTAGTTTTTTTTTCGCTTTTCAGTTGTCCAATTGGCTGGATGGGGGTTTTTGGAAAGCTCTGCTTAAGCTCCCCTCCTGACGGTGACTTAGAAACCGAAGAGGAGCGCATCTTTGATAGTCTTCTTTTAGCCTTTACAATGGCTTTTTTACCATTCTGATTCATAATGGATGGTTTCCGCTTTAATTCAATTTCGTCCTCGGGATCTTGTTCTTCCGAAGAAGAAGAAGACGATGTTAGAACTTGCTGAGACGACTGAGTTCGCTGATTGCGCTCAGAGGTGGTTTGACGATCTACATCTGTTGGTAATTCGCTTGAGTCATTGCGTTTTTTTGGAAACATAAAATTTTCGGCCTCTCCGTTTAGTACCTCCAGCTCAGTGTTGCGAACTTTTTTAAATTTCACTATTATAGATGGAGAAGCAACAACATTTGACTCGCCCTTCAAACCAGCCGTTATACCTTTTCCGCGAGGCGGCGTACAATTTACATCTGTAAGTGTTTCAACTACTTTGTACATGGAACTGGGTGGGAGCATGGCACGTATAGGTGGTGATACAGCAGCAGTGGACGAAGGTTTTCTTCTGGTTAAGTTGGTCTTAACATCCAATGCGGGTATGATTTTCTGAGGACTAGCAGTCTTTGGCGCTTTTGCTGTAGAAGTGATAGTACATTTTTGAAACTTTTCTGACGAGTGTTTACCTTTAGTAGATCTCTTTGATTTTTCCCTAAGAGTAGGAGAAAATATTTTTGGTTCCACAGATTTTCGTTTGGTGGTTGAAGAGGTCTTTTGCGATTGATCATCCTCTTCATCTTCGTCAACGTCATTGTTATCATCGTCATTCTCATTATCGCTGTTTTGCAAAGGATCTTGTTCCATAATTATCAGTCCTTCATGCTCTACTTCCATTTCTTCCAGTTCAGTTTTAATTTCAAGCTTCCTATTCTCATCTAAAAATGCATTAACATCGGCAGAGGAATGAATCAACGAATCAAGAGCCACAAAGTTCTGAGAATTTTTGGCAAAAAATTCGTGATCTTTCGTTTTTAGATGAATGGTAAGAGCATCATATTCGATTTTACATATTTCACAGACACCACACTGTTTATCGCTGGAGTCTTTTTGTTGCTGAGGTGTTTGGTTTTTACACTTGCCCGATTGCTTTTGAGAATTGGCTGGCGACTTAACAAGATCGTTAACTTTGTTCTTTAAATTATGATGATTTTGTGATGATTTAGAACGGGATTTACGGGTCATATTGTAAACTAATGCTTCGGGTATTTTATCCACACCCTTTAATTCTTGAAGAGGCAAATCCTTTTTGGGCGATAACCTAAAAGCACCGTCCTCTCGACTTAATTGGATTTTGGGCCACTCTTGTGGTTTCTTAAATAAATGGTAGTAAGGCCTATAATTACGTTTGATGGATTCAAACTTAATGAAACCACCTTTAAGACTTATGGGTTCTATAGCATAAGACTTGCTTTTCGTTTTATTCGAATGGCCCAGGTAATCTTTAAGTTCGTGTTGCACCTTTTTGAAAAATCTTACAGCGATTTCACACTGCCAAACCACATAGGGAAGCGTTGAAGTAACTATATCATTACTAACCGGATTGTCTTGATGTTTAAGAGGTGTCAAGGTGCTCGCTTGATCAACTATTATGTCTCTGCTTTTAAGCGGCTGACTTGTAGTGGGTGTAGAGACGTTTACTGTGCTCTGTCTACGAGCTCTATTCAAAATTGCATCCGCTCTAGAATTCCTAATAGGTTTCTTGTTGGCAAGCCCATTGTTCGGTTTTGTTGAATCTGCTAAGCATTCCAACGAGTAATGTGTCTGAGGAGTGAGCGGTGTCTTAGGTGTTTGCGGCGTAACCGGATTTTGACTGTTATTTGGATTGCTGTTGCCAGCTGTTACAGCTGGAGCAATTACTGGTTTGTCAGTTATGAAATGAGTAACACTATGAGTTAGAAAAAACTCAAGTGAACCTCCCAGTTGCTTTATTTGGTCCTCTATGCGTTTCGTCAATTGATGATCACGGATGTCTAAATAAAATTTAAAATGACACAGAGGTTTCTTACATTTGACTACTTTAACAGCAGGACTGCGTTTTGGAATTTCATGTGCAGTTGCTGCTGTTGTAGTTGGTGTTGGATTTTCTCGTAAAATAGATGCTGATTCTGTTGTTCTTGCTGTTGTGTTTCTTGTTGTAGGTGTTGTTGGCAATTGTTGCTCCCGTTGATGCTGATTTTTAAATTTACGTTTGCTGTCGGTTTCCGATTGCGGTTGCATACCTTTAAGCACAATATGGCTATTTTGTTGCATGTTTAATTAGGATTATGGTCATACAAACAAAGACACAGAGACACGGATATTTTTGGTTGTCGTTTATTTTACATTTTTAAACAATATTTTTGCATTGACAGTGGCGCATTTTTGTGATTTAAGTGGACGTAAAGCCGCATAGTTTTTGAAACGAGAAGAGCAAAAATACAAAAATCTAAATCAGTTACAATATTTTCTTTTTTTAATTTGCATGTTAGTCATTTATAATAAACAAATTTTAAGATCGCACAATAAAATATACACTTTCTATTAAAATTAAAACAAACAAAAAATGAAGAGGATGTGAAAAATGGGGTAAAAGTCAGAACAATTAACAAAAATAAAAATGTGCAGATGTTTAAAACATCCCTTGCAAATTTTTCAAGGGCAACAAAATCCAGTAATTTAGAAAGAGGGCAGAAATACAACACTGCGAGAAGTAGAAGTTTTACCCCCAAATTAGGGCATTTAAGCCAACCAGTGTTGGTGATCAAGCGGTTTTGTGTTTAGTTGAATATCAGCCAGGTTCTGCATATCACCACGAAATGAAAGTGAAATTGATTTTAATTCCACATAACCGATTTTGTTGTGTTCTGAAAATCGTATGAAACAGTTTTATAGTGTCTTGATAAGTTATTTGAAACAAGTTAAGAAAAAAACGAAATTTTGTTGTACTGTGAATGAATTTCATTAACAATAGCATTTTACAAATTAAAAAAATTAACAAACAAAATTTTAAACTTCTGTGCAAAATTATTTTTAGTAGCTTTAACGTGTTTTAAACTACTAATATGAACCAATCTGCGGTTATTTCTATTTACTTGTTGGAAAGAGAAAAAGAAAGAATGCAAAGGATGCAGAGAAGAAGACTTCGGGATCGTTCCAATCCTTTTGACCTACCAGAGAAATCGGAAGTTACCATTAAAATTGTAGTGAAAATTATCTTAAACGAAGAAAAAGATTTATAGAATACTTTAGATTAAATAAAGAAGGCCTTTTGATGCTGTTAAATGAAAGATTTATAGAATATTTTAGATTAAATGAAGAAGGCCTTTTGATGCTGTTAAATGAAATATCAGCCAAAGTGGTCAAAGCAAGCATTCCAGTGATTTTACAATTAGCTCCGGCACTTCGTTACTTCGGAAAGGGGAGCGCACAACAAATGATTGGAAATGATTGTAATCTTGGAAAGGAGTACCGTGTCCAAAATTCTGGCCAACATGTTTGACGTATTATTTACTAATTACATTTCGTTTTTTAGCTTATTTAAATTATTTACAACAAACTATTTAATATATTTATTCAAAAAGTATTTTTTCGTGCTTTCAAAGGACAACTGTTTTAAATACGTTTTTTTGTAGCAAAATTCATTTACAGAACATAAAACTATAACGGAAAAAACGGCAGAAACAATTTGAAAATGAAATTTAGTTTTATAAACCATTTAAGCGATTTCTAAAACACAAAATAGACGAAAATTACACTTTTGGCGATTTTTTGACAAAAAGTGATTTACAGAAACTGGGTGTATATGTATGTACATGAAATATACGAAATCGTAAATATGTATTATGCACTTTAGTATGTATTAAGCACTTTAAAATTAAATAGCAAAAAATAATGAAACGAACATATACATATGTATATACATATGTACATATATATATTTGCCAGTGCAAAGTTATACATATATATACATACATACATATGCATACACGTACGTACATATTTGAAAGATAATCAATTAATGCATAATTTCAAGTCAGTGAACTTGTTTCTTTTGCAGTATGTTGAAATTAAATTATGTACATACATGTGGGGTTCAAATGTTTGCTACAAATTCTTTTATTTGTACATAATTTCTATACACAGTAAGGGACAAAACAAGCTGTCTTTTGCACTTAAATTTTAACATCAATAACTTAAATCGAATTTTCAACAAGATGTTTGTTTTCCTGCAGTAACACATTTTAATATCAAGCTGTTGTGGGTGGTACAGATACCATTAATTCAAACTTTGGCATTTGTTAAAATGAACGAGTTTTCGCCGGAGAAACTTTAATACCCATAGAGATATAAAATCCGATTTATTGATACTTCGTTTGGCGATTAACAGGCAGTGTTGTTGAAATAATACAAAAAGTTCCAGATTTATCAAATTCAGCTGTAAAGCTTTTTTATACTTTTTTTTAATCTTCTCAGGTTTTTATTGTAATGGCTTTAAAATTTTCGGCAAAATAGAACTGCAGTTTTCCAAATTTTAAATAATCTGTAACCAACTTATGTATAGATATACATACCTATGTACATAATTTTATTTACAACATTTTAATATAATTCGTAGGAGGAAATTTTATTAGAAAAGATAACATTATAAAGAAATCATGTTCTGAATAAACGGAATACAATCTAAGCAGCAATTACAAATTATGCAGCTGTACACCACTTTATTTTGGCGCTAACAGTATATAAATGTATACACACATCCATACATACACATGTGTCTAAAAATATTCATGTATCTGCATACATTCATATGTATGTATGTATGTATGTATGTATGTATACAGCAATATTTATTTGCATATACATACACGCACATATATATATATATATACATAAGTGCAACACATGTACATACATACATACTTATATACATAGAAATGTACTGATATCTGAGAGTATGATTCGTTATAGACACATATGTACATACATTATTATTTATTCACATTGATATGCACTTGCATAGATATCTACATATGTAGATATGTACATATCGATGAACATAATTCTTTTAAAATAATAATTAGTAGTTGCTGAACTAAGTACGAAAATATGTACATACATATGTACATACATATAATCCTTTTGCTTTTAGATGAATAACAAATTTATTTCTATTGCCTGTGGTGCAATACCGTAGTAATTCAAACAATCGCCAACTGAGAAAAATGCATTTCATTTCACTATTGCAAATAAATATTGTTGGAAATAGCTAGAGGCAATAAATAAATTTTTAGCTGTAGAATCTGAACAGTTAGAGATGGAACCATAATCTTTTTTTTAGATAGATATTTTCCCAAAGACCATTTCTGCATACCCAGCTCAAAAAATTCAAAGTTTGAGTTACTACGGTATTGCACCAAAGGCTCGATATGTACATACATACATATGTATTTATGGATTACAAAATCAACAACAACAAATAAAAAACGTAATAGAATCAATGTTTAAAAAAAGTTTTGTTTAAACATGTTTTACTCGTAAATGAAGAGACTGGAAGCCAGTGAATAAAAAACAGATTTTCTAATTTGCATTTTGTTTTTTTTTTTCTAATTAACGTAAATTTTCCTGAAGAATAATGTAGTATTCACGAAAAAGTTGTAAGACTACCCACTTGTTTCACAATTAAAGATGGAAAAACTTGAGCTTATGGAAGATTCACTTTTTACTTTTTCCTCCCAAAAAGGGAAACTTGCACGCCATTTAGTTAGTAAAAGTCTTCCGATTAGGCACAGTGCTGATATATTGCGGGAAATTTGTTGTGATCAAAATTTCTGTAACATGGCATTTATTTTCAATTTTTGTAAAAAAAAAAAAAGGTTATTGCCTTTTGAAAGATTGTTTTTGGATGAATTTGTATGTTGCACCCTGTTATCAAACGTTAATGATCTGATAGAGAAGTGAATAATATACTTCCTTGTGTACATAAATCTACCGATTAGTCTACCTATAGGTTGTTATATGCACTTGTGCGAACTTATACTAATTTGGAATTTAAAAATCTTATTTTCAGAAAACTAAGTGTAAATTAGTGCATTACCTTTGCTGTATGGTATAAAGCGTAATGTTAACCAATTCAAGAAGAATAAAATTAATTATAATAAATGTAATTGGCGTTGTTCTACTGATGGGAGTTGCTGTAGTGACAAGAAGACAGAATCAGTTTCCCAATTGATTAAAAATGGTTTCGCAAAGCTTTTTGTTATAAATCATTTAAAAATGTGAAGCTGTTACGAGCCGTTTAATTGAAAAGTACGAATCATTCAAACTTTATTTGGAGGCAGACAATAAAAATTATAGAAGCATACACATATATCATATCTCTTGTTCTTAATTAGTTTCATAAATTAATTAAATATGTATGTATATGGAGAGATTATTTTATATTAAGGTAATATGTCTAAAATACATACATATGTAAAGTGGTTTTGGTTTTGAATGCATTTATGCGAACGAAAGATATCCCTCAACTGGTACAACTATTTAAAATTTTTCTACTTAAAAAATGGAGTTTGAATATGCGCTTTTAGATAGAATTATTTTTATGTGCATATTTATCGTCTATTTCAAATGAAAAACATATGTTTATACACACATATATATGTATGTGTACATGTACATATATACATACTATATCCTAACAAAGTCGAACACATAAATATTTTTAATTAGTGTTTTAAATGCATAATTGATAAGATAAGAATATTGTTTCTTTAGCAAACCGTTTGCACGTATGTAATAAGGTACATACATATATGTGTTAAAATGTGTTTTCGCCGTCGGAATCTTTTTTACTTTAGTTAAAATAAAAAGTCGAGTATATTTCCCTCTCATGAACTTTGTCTGTAATAAAACCACAAACCTTCAAACAAAAGTTTACATTTTTTATTTATGAACAATATTTTCAAATTATCTGTTTTTATGCGATTTTAATCTAATGCATTCCTAAACTAATTTTTCGGCTTGATTTAACGCGATCTAAAAATATTTTTACAACAAATAGGTACGTTGTTTACCTTGGATTTGGAGCATTTTAAATTATACCCATAGTGAGAAAAAGAACACAATTGGAACAGGGTCTTTTCTTGCACAAGTTTTCGAGGAGTGTATCTATCGCGTAAAAACATAGCTAGGTGTATTCATGTATATAAATAAGTGTTTAAATTTAACCCCAGGCCAATCATTTACTGTCAGATTAGGGATGTCGAAACTATTCGATCGTTCGCACAATTACATTTAAAGCAAGAGCAACATGTTGGCAACTGTTCTTGGTGCCGGCTTACAATCAAACACAATATTTTAGTGTACATGTTTATGTAAATATTTTGAGATGATATAAGTTTCTAAAATTGAAAAATGTTCACCACGGTCCAGATTTTTGTAATCGAAATGTTTCAAAACAACTAGTCTCATGTATGGAAAAAAGTAAGCCATGTATGGATATGTATTTCGATTTGCGTATTCAAAACAGTACAGCTAGGGAATGTTAACGACATTTCCCGTGCATAGAAACAAGTTTTCAGTCAAATAATTTAAATTCACATATTTTTATTTGTTATGTTTAAACATTTGGAGATGCAGACATTTATAATTAAAAAACGCTTAACCCCATTTTATTTACTTCAGTTTGTTTTCATTTCGAGCAATTGTCTACATTCTTATTTCATCACTTTCAGAGTTGCACTTTATTTAATAATGTTTTCAACACTATTTCTGTTATAAACTGTATAAACTGGCGCACAAAATAAGGAAATTCAAAACAAACATTTCAACTTTTTTTTATAAAATAATATTATAACTTTTTTACTTTAAATCAAAAACACCACTGTCAGGCAAAAAATAATAGATATAAACGAAAAAGCAAAAAGATAGAACAAGAACGTAACGAAACTATACATAAAAATGCCACAAAAGCAATATTTAGTAAAAAATTAAAGTATGTATGTACCTACACATAAATGTATGTATGTTCATACATACATTCACACGAGTACGTTTAGCTGCAACTGGGGCTATAGTTATATTAATAAAATAAATGAAAAATGTTGACGTTGCCAGTACAAGCAGTAAGAAAAAACAAGAGAACAGAAACTCCACAATCTGCCTAAGTAACAATGTGTGTTTTCATTTGTTTTTTGTATTTTTAAGGTTGTAAAAGTAGTATACAGTGAAAAATTAAAACGAAGCAAAATATATAGTGGTTTTACCCATTTTGAGGACGTTTGTTTAGATGACTGTGTAGTTGCTTAGATAAATGCATGAACATACGAGTGAAAAAGCGTCGGGTAGGCAGATCAACAAACTGACAGACAGCCAACCATTCACATTCAGACCTAAAAAACGAATTTGCTGCTTTGAGATGTTAATATCGTCGGTGTTTTGTAGTTTAATTTTTGTGTTGTGAACACACAAAACAACACTAAGTATGTGCACGGAACACGAACATAAAACAGCCGGCACAGAATGTAACAAAATATATACATATGTACATACATATGTATGGAAGAAGACCAACGTCGGCTCAATTCTACTTGTGGTAGAATATAATTATGTTCTTTAATGCAGAGTCGGATAAGGCAAGTTTTACATTTCTAAACCAAGTTAGAGATTTCAAATGCACAAACACTTTGTTGAAAATAATCAAAATATAAAGCTTAAATGCATGATTAATTTATTTTAAAATGTTTTACTACAATATGAAGATAAACAGTGATGTTAGAAAAGTTTGAGGTTATAAAACAAAAATGAAATAAACAAAATTGTTTTGTTTACAATTAACACATTTTTTCTTTGTCTTTTTCTCTCTTTCATTCCCTCATACATACACAACAACTCATTCACTCTTCTTAAGCACTGTGATATTAAATGATCTTTTTATACTATTTAACAATTAAACATTGAACATTTTTGCATTTATCTTTGTTCTTACCTTTTAAAAATTCTTTAAGTTGTACGGCTGATATATTTCTGTAGCCCAATTCATTTAAATAATGCAAAATGGCGCGTGCATCCAAAGGCAAATGTGACATTTTCTTGTAGGCCACACACTTCTCTCATACATTGGTTTCGTACAAAAGGAAAACAACACAAGAGAAAAGAAAGTCCCCACACAACTGATGTTTTGCTGCTGCTGTTCCGTTGTTTAAATGAATGTACAATATAAATTTAAAACATTCGTATGACTCGAATGTATGTACGTTCACGAGCAAAGAATATGTATTTGTTTTTTGTTTCTGGTTATTTAAAAAATGGTTGGGTAGTTTTGTTTAGCACTCCATCAGCATGAAATTAGAATAACAGTTTCTAAACGTCTACTTTTCACTTTATGAACGTTTCTATTCAAATTTATCACCTCTTTATTGTTCTCTGTTTTTTGCCTCAGTTTGCGAGTTTATTCTCAAAAATATTAAAGTTTTTTTTTTAATAATACAATATCTTGAATTACTTTCCGATGAAATGAAACGTTGCCGAGTTTACTTTTCAAAGTCAACATACCATTTAAATTAAATTTTTTTTCTGGCTGTGTTTGAAAATGGTTTCTTTTCCACACACACACACACACAAGTCAAGATTTTTTCGTGCCTTTGGCTTGGCTTTGTGACTATAAATTCTATTTTAAATACTTGAATAGCAGCCAAGCTATTTTAAATATTTCATGAGTTTGTTATGCAACCCCTTGTGGTAAGTAGTTTAGTATTAGTTTTTTCTTGAAATTTTCCGTAGTTTTATTTAATTTTAATTTAAACTTGTAGTAGGTAAAATTTTTTCCTTCGTCGTTTCGTTTCGGTTTGACGCTCGTCTTTTTATATTATCTTTTACTCTTACTTTTCGTTCTTCAAATGGTGGTGATTATAAAAAATTAACCTCTTCACTAAATTTCCAATGTTACCATGGCATACAGTGTTACATTTTAAAGTAGTAATTTCAATAATGTATGCAAATTTGCGAATGTATGAATTCAAAATGAAGTGCTTATATATCATTTAATTCAATCCAACGTAAGCAAAAAACAAAGCAAGCTACGTTTTAATTATAATTTTATAGGAGAAATACTCCTTCGAAATAAAAAAAAAAATATTTTTAAAATTGAATGTACTATTTACGAAAGTCTTTTTCTGCTTTGTGATACTAACCCGTTAACGTCTTGTCAGAGATATATGTACTTGTATTTGCAGTATATGAAATATTTATATCTATACATATTTGATCGGAGTATTTTAAAGAAAATCAAATATAGGCGAAAATAGTGTTTAATATATTATGCAGCTAATATATTATGCAACGAATCGTTACAAATATCGGAATAAGTTAAAATTCGTTCAGCAGCAGTAAAACTTAATCTTAAATATATATACATACATACATATAAAAATTGTAGTGGATAAAGAGGCAAACGTTAATTTTATTTCAGTCTTAAAAAGTTTTGTTGAACTTTCAACGGGTTTCTGGAGTCTTTTGAGCCGAAAAAATATAACCCTGCCCGCTATTATGGATATTCCTTTTCCGCTTTTTCTCATTTTTCTTATTGTCATTTATTTGTTCATATAGATCCTCCTTTTCGTAAATGCAAGCGCTGTTGCAAGTTCCACACAAAAGAAACAGTAGTAGATAAAGAAACGCACACAAGCGAGAGAAGGCAAAAGCAAAAAACAATATTTGATGAGATAATAAATATACGAAACATATAAATTTATTAAGTGCTTTCTGTTAATTTTGGCTATCCAGGAATTTTTTTTCATAAAGATGTATAGAAAATTCATGATAACAGTACTAATAGGTAAGAGATATACATATGTACATATATTCAGTGAAAATTATACTGCGTGACAGTGTATGTATGAGTGTGCTTGATTCAAATTAATTTTGATTGTATTGCAGTTACCTTGAGCATATGTTATTGTCAGACGGGCAGTATACGAGGCCGTTCAAGTGGCTACGGCTCAAAACGCACTTTCTATGGCTCGCAACACTCAGCACAACCGACCCAAACACCAGCCATAACCCCTAAGGAATATTTGGATAAGAAATCTGGTTTCTCAACCTTTGGCATTATCGCCATAATATTTGTTGTGATTGTTAGTTGTTTAGCTTTCTACTATGGCATAATGTGCTATCCGTTCTTGTGCCGAGACGAAAACAAATATCGTTTTATGGATGTTTCATCAACAATAACGGCAACTACATCACGTTCTATACAATCCATAGAAAACTATCCCGATGACCAAAAACATGGACAAATCAGTGACGTTCATAATTTCAAATAAAACCCGATCTTCCGACATGAGGGAAACGCCAAGCAAAGCAACCGATTAATAACATAAGTAAGCAAGAACTACATAGATACTTAGCGTCCAGTAAGTTTAAACTGCAATTTCAGATAGCAATAAGTATATTTTGCTGTAAGATATTTTAGGTAAAACTTTAGTGTAGACATTTGACTTGGTATGTAAAAATTTTAATTGCGCACCTTTCCACCCTTGTGGCCATATTGTTTCTAAAACTTAAAAAACAAATGATACCTATAGTGATGTTAAAAAAGTTGACGGTCAGGAAAATGGAAAATGGAAAAGGCAATTTATTTTCTTGTTAACAAAACAAATTGTAATGCAGCCCTTATAAGAATTTTTCTCCCTTTGAAAGAAATAGTTTTCTTAATAATCTTAAGAGCATCACTATCAGTTTTAATCTCTGAGAACAGTATGCTCAGCTCAATCAATAACCCCCCACCCCGCCATCACTACAAAGCAAGTTTTGTTTTGTGTTAACGTGGTTTAAATCTTATTTGTTGTTGTTTATTTTATATTTCCCAGTAATTTTGTGCTGCTACAAAAGTATTTCATCATTTGCTTTCTTATTTTGCTTAACCTCATCTCTTCATTAGCAGGTATAAAAATACTCAGCACACAATTCATGTTCTTGAGGTCTCTAAATACTTATGTATGTTAATGTAAACTGACTTGTTGGTATTTCTCTGGCTATGATTCATTGTGTGTTTTGAATTGTTTTAAGCGAACAGGAAATTGTCCAACTACATCCAGCTGTTCACCAGTCGCCAGCCAACATGGTAGATGATGTATATACATACATATGTATGCCATTAAACAGACTCCAATAGTCAAAATATGTTTTCGAAGTCAAGATAAAACGAACACAACTATGAATGTATGTGAGATATATTATACGAGCATATGCTTACGAGCGTATGGATGCACCTATATTTGTATGTATGTACATACATATGTAAATATGCATACCTTAAGAAGCTAACGAAGGTCTTTTTAAATATATTCATAAATAAGCTGCAGTTTGTTATAAAAATTGGACAAACGGTGAAAAACTTTGCAACTTCGAAGATCTTGACTGGTGTTGTATTCAAGGGAAAGTTCTTTTATACTTCAAAACTCCTTTGATTTCCAAATTTAAAATTACAAATACAGATTTGCCACTTACATTTTTGAATATTCAGCAGACTTTAATGTGGGACGGTTTCCTGGTACGGACTCGTTTTCGCGTACATAATTTTGTACAGCTAATTTGTTGCTTTTTTCAATTCCGCTTGTTGTTGCATTTTTTTTTTTTTTTTTGATCAATTCTAACTTCTCTAAAATTGCCCATTTTTGATTAACTGTCAACGAATTTTAGCACAAATCTTATAAAATAGAATAAATAATGTGGACCCACGGATAAGAAACTACCATGACCACTTCGGTAACACTACGTTTCTGATTAAGATATACAAAAAGAATGGCAGATTATAAATGAATTAAAATACATTAAGTTGAACTTGTTTTTGAAAATAATTGCACAAATTAGGATTTCATAAAAATGGGGGTTTGAGATAATCGATGGTTTTGCGGCTATCGAGCTCGTGCTGTATTTGGTTTTGATTTCAATTAGAAACACAGCGAATAAAAGTAAATTTTGAGAACAAATATTAGGTGGATTTTATTTTCGATAAAATATACGCCCATACAAACATACACACATATTTAGTTATAAGCAGTTTTGAAATAATTGTTTGTATATTTTTCAAGCAAAAACGGAAATTGACTCAAAACAAACACCTATTAATTTTAAATATATTCTGCATTTTCATTTGAATTATTTTATTTTTAATGTCTGTTGCTTGCTCGGCAGTTTTTTATTTTAGTTTCGTATTGTTTTCGAAATTTTATTCAAATCAAGAATAAATCACTAGTTTTGCGAAACATCGACGAGAAAAGTTAATAAAATTTCGATCTCTCCTTTTTTTGTTTGCTGCAAGGATGGCAGCATTTTGTTCATTGATCAGTATCTGTTCTAGCCAAAAACCTTAGCAATTTCACAAAAAATGCTTGCTAAATAGAACAAAACTTGCCGGCAACAAACAGCTGCATAACAAATTATTTTCAAACTTATTTGTATTAAAAAAAAAAATTGCCATTTTAGCTTCTTGGCATTTAAAAATGTTTCTTTTTGGCATTTAGTATCGAAAATTGTATGGCCTAGACATTTATCTATAGTTTTCAACAGATCTTATGCGGAAATTACTTAACAGGCATTTTATTTAGCGAAGCAGTTTTCTGCGCAGCCAATAAAAGTGGGGAATAATAACAGCGATCAGATAAAAGTTAACAAAATCTATAATAACATAAAAACTACCACTCGAATAGAACCCATACAATTCTATTGCAAACTACAACTTTATACATTCTACATACATATATATTATTTAGAAGTTTATATTCTTTGCAAGTAAAGCAGGTTGTATTAGTTTCTGTAGTTGTACCTAAAATTAAACTCAAAACATATATTTTACTGCCTAAACATTTCAAATATTTAACGAAATTAAACAAAAATATGTAAAAAACAGAATCAAACAAACAAAAAAAAAAGAACAAATTTTATAAATAAGTTTTAAATAATAAGCATAGGAATTAATTTTATTTAGAAATTAAGTGCCAGACTTTTACATACAACTTGTATTTTTTATAGAACTTTTTTTTTTTACAGATTTTGATACAATATTGAAATAAATAAATTACTTTTAAAATAAAATTTAAGGAAACTGAACTTTATTTACTATAAATTTAATGATGACATATTGTTATGGGCCGACCAGCAAAAACGCCCCATCAACATGGATTCCAACTTGCAACTCACAACAACTACTTATTGCCTTAGCTAATAACATACGATTATATTGAGTTGGTTGACAAATTGTAGAATGTTTTACATAAATTGACCTTCTGGCTTATCTGGGGCAACAACTTGCACGAAACATTTAACCCATTCATTTTCCTGTTGACTAAATGTTACTCTGCACATATTTCAAGTTTCGCATTTATTGTATGATCCTCCCATCAAATTAAGATTAACTAATATTGCAAATTTCACTCAAATTGGTTTCAGAACGTTGTTGAGTTCTTGTTTAGAGTTTCGATGCCATCAATTTATTTAACTTTGTAAAAATTGCTAAATTATGAAAATTATATTTATTTTGTATTTTTTACAAGTTGCAACTTTAAACACTTAAACTGTTTTTGGTACTTATTTTCTTCCTATATTTAGGTACGTAAAAAAGTACTAATTAACAAATGGCAAAATACATTTAACATTCCCTCCCCAGTTTTCATCCCTATTCAATACTTGTGAGTCTTAAAAGCATCAAAATTGCCAAATTTTCTACGACTAAGCCGATATTTTTCTCCTATGGTTCCTGAAGAACGGTTCGGACAATATGACTCTTAAGAGTGTGAATAATTTCTGTTTTATTCGTATAACGGAGGTTGATATATCCAAAACGCTTGCGTCATCTCTGCACCACTTGGCGTTGAAAAAAAGGAATGGACCGATCAAGCTACACCACATACCTTTTCCAACTATCATTTTTTGTAGATGCATTGGCTCTTGGACAACAATAAAGGCGAGTGGCCGCATCCCCTGATACGTTATTGCGATAAAAATGCGCTGTCAGAAATTTTTTTTTAAAACATCACTTTAGGAAAAAGTTTTAAACATTTGATAACGTTCTTCAAGCGAAAAGTGAATTATTTTGCCCCGCGGAGGCTCAATACTTTCTCCGGAAGAAGCTATTACTTTTGCAATTATATTTAGCTGCGTTATTCCCAAATTTGATTCAAATCTGTTAAGCTTCGTAAATGGCATTGTCGTGGTCATGAAAACCCTCATTGCGTACAAATTTGAAAACTTTATAGTTAAATAGTGTCACGTCTTAGGGACGCCCTATCTCGAAAGCAGTATAAGATATTTTATTTCAGTCTTGACAGGATTTAATATACCGTCACAAAGTTGGATATCAGAATGTCGTTAAAGAAAAAAACATTAAAGTCAAACAAAAGGAATGAAAATGACTCGATTTGTTTTAACTTAATTAAATTTATTTTAGCATTATATTTTTTAGTAGTAAAAAAAAAAGTACAATAGGTGGACTTTTTAAACAGTAGTTGTGGTAAAAGAAAAGAAACTAAGGAAAAATTAGTAATTAAATGCATTTTTTTTGAAGAATTTCAGAATGGTTATTTCATTGACACAGTCTTATATGATAGAAAAGAAATACGTCGTGAAAAATGTTGTTTTCGTTGCATTTTATTTACAATTCGTCCTTGACATCATCATCCAAGACAATATCAGAAAGATCAATGTCTTCTTCGATTGGCAGTTGGCCGTCTTTACCATCCCAAGAGGGAACTGTGTTAATTTTTGGTTTTTTGGCTCCCTTAACCGGGCCAGTTTGGCCACGGCCAAAGGATATATCACGTAAAAATTCATTAATACCGTCTTTCGAGAAAGAACCTTTAAGTACGGAGAATTTCATTTTTTTGAAGTTAACTACAGCCATGGCAGGATAACCAAAACCTCCAATTTCCAGCGACTCTTCCAGTTCTAATTGCGCAGTTGCTTCTGACCAGGCCCAACCCCATTGCTTTTGTTTGAATTTTTCGCCTAGGCTGTGCAAAGTGTCTAAGAATTTATTACGGCACTTGGCATCGCAATCAAGAATGTGCGGTAGTATCGAAATGACACACAAAGGTTTGCCTTCGCATGCGTTATCGAAGGAAGATTCGTCGACGATTTCAATCAACTCAGGTGGGGGTACATTGGCAACATATTTTTCTAATGCCCAGTTAACAATATCCGAAGAGGTGCGACCACCATCGTAGTCCTGAGCATCCGAGGAACGTTTTTTTCCGGCCGGGAAATATTTAATGGTCGGATAGCCTCGGATGCTGTATTCGGCTGCTTTGCTTTGATGTACCGTAGCGTCAAGAGCGCCCAATTTAAATTTTCCCTTGAGTTGTTTAGCAGCCCTAGCCCATTCTGGAGCCAAGTTTTTGCAATGACCGCACCATGGTGCAAAGAATTCTACCAACCAATCATCTTCTGATTGCAGAACCAGTTTATCGAAATTATCATCTGTTAACTCAATGACATCATCACTGCTACTTGAAGAGCTGTCACCGCTGCTGCTACCACCGCCAAAGGCTGCTTGTACTTTTTTCTTTACTTCAGCTAAGGCCGCCTCCGCCATGGCTTTAGCTGTACGCTGGCCATTGTAATCAGTGGGCGAACGTTTGTTGGCGCCGAAGATTTTAATGGTGGGGAAACCTTTAACACCATATTGGCCACCCAGCGATTTATGTTCATCTGCGTTAACAGATCCCACTTTAATAGCACCTTTGACGGCCTTGGCTAGTTTTTTGTATTCCGGCACTAAGCTTTGACAGTGTCCACACCACGGAGCATAGAACTCCACCACCCAGACAGCATCATCTTGCACTACAAGTCTGTCAAAGTTGGTAGGTGTTAATTCTGTAACGCCATCACTGGATGAATAAAACGCCCACGTTGATGGTACAACGACAGAGAGGTATAAATAAAGCACAGCTAAAAATACTTAAAGTGTTTTAAAATTAAAATATTTAAATAATTATTTTTCGCACGTTTTACCTTTTATCATGTTTTTCGTTCTTATAAAATCTAAATTCTTCTAGTTTCCAGAATAAACCGAAAACACCATTAACTTTAAAGCGCCGGTGACGTCGACAATTATGGTTATTCCTTGTTTTCTCTTCTGTTGGTATAAAAAAAAACGAAGTTTATATTAGAATTACAAAAAATTTATTAATATGGAATTCTTTAAGAATCTTTTTTGATAAAAAAAAAATTGTAAGACAATAAATATTTCGTTAACAACAGCCGTGTGTTTACCTTACTTTATTACTTTTAAGACTGTTAAACACTTTCGGCTTCTCTTAAATTATCAGTTCTCTTCTAAACGTATCGTTTTCTGATTGGCCAGCATCAGTAACTTCGATTTATTACACACAAAATTCAACTCTGTTTCAAACGGCGATGCCACTATATACTTTAATAAAATAATATATTTTTATTTCTTTTGAACCAAGCCCACCGAGTACTTAAGCAAATAAAGGCACTAAAATATCCACGAGGTAGTCGCAAGGTTACAAAACAATACCGATGGTCTATACTATGGGAGATATTAGAGGTTAAAACTTTATCAATATATGATTTTTCCAATTCCTTGAAAGCCACATCAGGGCAACGTCTTTTGCCAAGCCAGTGCAATTCGTGAGCGCTTATTAGAAAAGGTTGTGCAACAAGTATTTTTCCTCATACAGCTAAAAGAAAATTCAGCAAATAGTTTTGGATTTGGACATTTATTTTCCATCAAAAATCATGTTTGCTCGAAACAAATTGACTTGTTTTGGTCCATAAACAGAAATCTAGTAAATTATATATCTGCTTTGTCAAAATATTCTCAGCTTGGCATCATTGTGAAAAGTGCTTGTGTTCGATATGTCGCTTAAGTCATATATGACAGCTGGTGAATATGAGAGTTCGGTGCTTTGCTAAGCAAATTTATTTTAACAGTGGCGTTGAATCTGCTAAATGGGAAAGGTACTGCCATATCAATTATTGCTTGAAATATCTTCTATACATATTATTTACGCGTTGCTAAAAATGTATTTCTATTTGTTTCTGAAGGCCTGGTTATGCGAACGTTGATTTAAGAAAAACTTAACGTACCTTAACGTACGGTCGTATGTGTAGTTATAGAAACTTTACAAATCTAACAGGCGTTAATAATATAAACAAACTATTTTCTAACATAATTTATTCGTGTGCTATTTTTTTCCGAACTTTTCGGCACAGTGATGGGCAATGTTAAGTTACATGTGAAATTGAAAAAAAGTACTAAATTGGCTTCGAGAGATATAAAGTTTTTTACATTGTAATTTATATATTATCATTATTATTATTAAAATTATTATGATTGTTATTTTTATTAATAAAATTATTATAATTGTTGTTTTTGTTATTTTTATTATTATTTTCTACTACTAAAATTGTTATTGTTGTTATCATTATTTTTATTATTATAATTTTTATTATTAAAACTAGTATTATAATTAATCAATTATTACTTTTATGAACCAAAACGATACCAATTCAAAAGTACCGCAAATGGGCAAATGTGCCGCATTGCTGTTAATTCATATGAACGCCCGCACTGGCTTACGAATGTCACTTAACGGCGCCGTAGAAATCTGTTTTATGCAGGTTGAAACCTTCCGGCAACGTCACCATTAATTTCGATAAGCCTTTGCATTGTTTTGGTATACTCGAAAACGAACGTACGTACGTTGGCTTAAGTGCATGTTCGCCTAAATGCACCTTAAATTAGGAGCTACGCGTCTCAGCCGTACATCAAATATACCGAAAATATGGTTTTATTCCAACAGTTTTCATGGCACCTATATTAACTCGACGTAGTGTAATGACGTTAGTAGATATAGTAGTTGCGAACAACATTTAAACGTTATCTATTTGTGTACTAAGATTAGATAAATTGGGCTATGTATGAGCTGTTTATAGAACACGTACGAACGGCACATACAGAATAGCTCCAAATTTTTGCAATGTAAATCGTCAGCACTGTTCTGCAGGAACACTGATTTAAATGATTGACTTTTGTTTCGTAACGAATTAATTCTGGCGGCAATTGGCATCCTGCGTCTGCTTGTTCCGAATTATTTTTTTTAGAAGAAAACTAAATTTATTTTATGAGAGTACAATAAGTGGTCTTTTTTTTACCAGTAATTGTAGTAAAAAAGAAAATACGGTTGAGGAAAAATTATCAGTTAAGTGAATTTTTTTAAAAGAATGTAAGTGTTTTTTTTTTGTATTTTAATAACAATTAGTTCTGGACATCGTCATTCTAGTCAATGTCCGAATAATCAATATCTGTGTTAATTCTTGTTTTTTTTGGCTGCCTTAAACGATACAGTAAGTTTAGGGTCAAACGATCACGTAAAAATTCATTAATGTCGTCTTTGGTGAAAGAGCCTTTAAGTACGGGGAAGTTCTTTTAATTCAACTCAGGTAAAGGTACATATTTCTCTAATGCCCAGTTAACAATATCCAAAGAGGTATGACCACCATAGTATTCTTGAGCATCCGACGAATTTTTTTTACCGGCGGGAAAATATTTAATGGTGGGATAGCCTCGGATTCTGTACTCGGCTGCTTTCCTTCGATGTACCGAAGCGTCAATTGCACCCAATTTGAATTTACCCTTGAGTTCTGTAGCAGCCTTAGCCCATTCTGGTGCTAAGGTTTGGCAATAAAGGCACCATGGTGCATAGAAATCTACCAACCAATAGTCTTCTGATTCCAGAACCAGCTTATCGAAATTATCACCTGTTAATTCAATGACATCATCGCTGCTACTTGATGAGCTGTCACCGCTTAAAGCATCTTGTACTTTATTTTTTGCTTCAGCTAAGGCCACCTCCGCCATGGCTTCCTGCATTACAAGTCTGTCAAAGTTGGTAGGTGTTAATTCTGTAACGCCATCACTGGATGAATAAAACGCCCAGGTTGACGATATAACCACAGACAGGTATAAATAAAGCACAGCTAAGAATATTTAATTTGTTTTAAAAGTAAAATATTTATATAATTTTTTTGCGGACGTCTTACCTTTTATCATGTTTTTCGTTCTTATAAAATCTAAATTCTTTCAGTTTCCAGAACAAACCGAGAATACCATTAACTTCTTTAAGACTGTCAAATTCTTTTTTGCTTCTAGGAAATTACAGTTATCTTTTAAACGTATCGATTTTTGATTGGTCAGCACAAGACGAATTGAATTCGCCATGGATCAGTATCAGTAATTTATTTATATATACAGTGAACTCGAGAAAACGGGCACTAATTTTTACCAGGGGTGTTCGCGTTCTCAAATTTGTTCACGTTTTCGATGGTGAAAATTTTAGAACAAATAAGCACAGTTAAGCTCGAAATAATAACTTCAAACAAACGATTAAAAATCAGATATTAAGATTGAATAAATATTTTAATTTTTCATTTATTCACTTTACCAAAATAAAAAAAAAAATAAAATGTTTATTCTTTTTCACTTCTAGAAAACAAAAAACTCAAATACATACATACATACATACATACATGTGTACTAACATTTGTTATTATTCTCTGTAATTCTTAGCAACTGAATAAAAATTGATTAAAATAAATTAAAAAAAAACAACTAATATCTCTTTAAAGGACGGGGTTTGTCTCCTATTAGTTTTTACACAAAGAAATCGCTTATCTTCTTTTGGTATGTCTTTTGTTTTACCATTTTTAGTACAGCCTTTTCTTTAAGATTATTCAAAACTCTTATTTCAGTTGGGTCAACCATTTCATTTTCAGCCCATTTTAAGACTTTATTACCCATTTTAAGACTATTATCATGTATAATTGACTTACCTCAGGTACGAATGAATGGTGAAACCAATCCTTGAATAATGAAGACGTCATCCAAGCAGACCTACAGCTTTTATAGTTAACAGGGTATACATAATTTTTGAAGCAGCGGGGCGTTTTTGCCTTTCCAATAACAAAGAGCTTAAGCTTATGTGATCCTGACGCATTTGAGCAACACATAAAAGTAAGTCGCTGTTTCTCCATTTTAGCGCCTGGTACAATTTTCTCCAAAGATGGAACAAACGTTTTTTCCGGCAATTGTTTCCAATATAAACCGGATTCGTCAGCGTTATACAACTGATCTTAACTTGCTCTTAACTTTATTTTAAACCGATCTACCAGCTTTGGTTGAGCGGAAAGTTTTTCTCCGCTAATTTTAAGCACTTCGGACACTAACCTCTTTTTGAACTTTTGTAGCCATCCGTCGCTTGCATTAAATCCACGATTGTTTTCATGAAGTTGTTTCGGCTTCGCTTCAAGCGAAATTCTTATTTCTCATGTTAACAAACTATTTATAAAGATTTTTCTCCATTCTCGGAAGCTCTGATGGGTGTAATGTTTTGCGAACTCCTGGCCCATAAATTGTGTTGTTAACACATGTTTTTATTGTTTTGTCCTTATCCACTTCATATCAATATCTGCCTTTGGCTTTTTAGAAGACATTTTTATTAATTATTAGCACTCAGAATTCAAATTTGTACTTTAGCACAATAATAATATATACGGACAAGTTGTGTGTTTATAGAGCCAATGTTATGGCGCAACTAAATCAGTAAAGGTACATACATATACATTTGCATGTGTTTGTGAAAACAAACAAACATAAAAATGTGTTCTGGGGCTCCCAAAATTAAAAGTAAATTCAAAAAATGAAACGAAAAAGAAAAAAACTCAGAAAACTTTGTGTTTTAGAGTTTTCAGACTTTGTTCACGGCTTAGAGTAGTCAATATAAAAATGAAAGTGTTCACGTTTTCGAGTCGTTCATGTGTTCGAGTGTTCACTTTTTCGCGAGTTCATTGTAGTAGATAAGAAATAAGCTTGTGACTTATATGTATGTGCTCGCACGGTTATAACAATTGCAAAAAATCATGACCTAAACTGTGGGTGGAATTAGAGCTCGAAACTTTAGCAATATTATTTTAGAAATTATTATGTTTGCCTTAAAAGGTACATGGCAGGAACGCCATTTACCAAGCCAGTGCGATTCATGAGATCTTATTGAAAAAGGTTACGCAACAAGTATTTTTGCTTATCTAATTTGGTATCATAGTGAAGAAGTGCTTGTATTTGATACGTTGCTTAAGTCATATATGACAGCTGGTGAATATGAGAGTTCGGTGCTTTGCTAAACCAATTTATTTTAGAGTGGCGTTGAATCAGCTAAACTGGAAAGGTACTGCCATATCAATTATTGCTTGAAATATGTATCTTCAATTCATATTATTTACGCGTTGCTAAAAATGTATTTCAATTTGTTTCTAAATTAGAAGTTGCGCTTCTCAGCCGTACGCCAAATAAACCGACACTATAGTTTTATTACAAAAGTTTTCATCGCACCTACATATGTATATTAACTCGACGTAGTATAATGACGTTAGTAGATATAGTACATTTACGCGTTATCTATTTGTCTGTTAAGATTAGAATTATTTGGATATTTGGAGCGACGAAGGATATTATAGGTAGAATTTTTGACTTGATGTGATGACGATTCTTGAAATATTGAGGCTTATTAAAGTTATAGCGAAACACTTTTCCCGATAAAAATGTACCCACTACTGTTTTGCTGTGTGCCCTGTGTATTGAAGTCTATAAGGTGCCAGCAATACGTCAGCTGACAATTTTTTGCCATTCTTATTCTTGTGGGCAATTAACGGCAATACAAAAAGCTGCACGGCTATTGTGCTGATTATGGAACATGAGTGCCTGTCTGGATGAGGGGGTAGAGTATTCGATTCCTACCAAAGACTCTGGTGACAAAAAATAACAAAAAAGTACACACAAGACCCAAACATAGTAATAATAACCCAATAATCAAATGCATATAAATAGAAAACAAAAACGTAATTTTGGCTTGACTGATGTTTGACTGCATATTGTCAACACGTCAGAATTAGTTAAATTATGACATACTCATCCCTGCAATATAGAATAAGAACAAAAATAGCAAAACACCACTACTTCTTGCATGTATAGGGCCAACACCCGTAGGTACTGGTTCAAAAAAACGAAGGAGCGACATTTTCGGCACCTTGCAAAACATTGGAAGATATTAATACGTTTGTTCTGAATTATCTTGAATAGTTTTTAGTTGCTGATTGAATGTCTTTTCAACGATTGTAACAAACTATCAAAGGAAAACACAAATCAAATACTGCATCAGCATATCAGTAACGTTTTTGTGTGCAAATACAATCCTTTTTTATACTTTTTGTGCAGTCACCCTCTTTTATGTGACCTGACACTCTTCTTGGCACAAAACAGATAGATACATGTCCAAATGTCTGTGTATATCAATAAAAATGATGCATGTCCTTTGGGTATTTTCTTGCTAACGACATCAACGCCTTCGCCATCGCCATCGCCATCCTATTTTTGTTGTATTTTCATTATTAATAAACATTTGACATAAAAGGATTATATTCGTATGTGCGTTTATGTTTGTTATTTTTACGTCAGGTTCTCAACTTTGACGCATTGCACAGTGGTTATAAGCAAACAAAATGACAGATGGATTAGAAAAATTCGTTCTGTTATGTTTTAGAAATTATAACCCCAAGTTATATAGACAAATCATAAACGATTTATTTACGTTTGACTTTTATTTTATTTTTACTTCAGACGCTTTAAACAAAATTGGATATTGAAATCCTAATTGTGGTCCAAACTATCGCGTTGAATCTCATTTGTGGTTCATCGATTGACGCCTCGTTAAAACTTATCATTCTTGGAAGGAATTAGTGCTTAATTTGTAAATTCTGATTACGTTCCATTGTTTATAACCAGCAGGAAATTTGCGGAAAAGCTTTAAATAAATATGTCTTCAGGTTTGTCTCCGCTCGAAACTTTATTTATCTACAATATTTGTATATTTTTGTTTAAATCTATAGAACCACGACTCTTGGATGCAGCGTCTGCAGTATAATATTTTTCCAAAACAGTTTCTTGCTACGCGTAAATTGCATCTTCTGAGGAACCTCTTTGTAGAATTTGAATTCCGAAATACTACCCAAATTGACTGAGACTTTCGGCCTTATGGCATGTTACCACCATAGGGCTGGCTAGAGCAGTTTATGAAGCGGTAGATACCTGATCCTATACTATTTATAACAACAGTCGTTGTGCTCTACCCACAATCATGGTTCATGTCCACTTATGAGACACTGGCTTGATTAAGCCAGATGAAAATTACATTGAGACGTTACAGTCATGCCAGCTTGCACAAGCTTGCATGCGCCTAAAAATACCAATACAGAATATAGGGTTGCACCACATCTGCCGACCATGAGTTCGCATTCTATTCACGAGATGTGACACCGCGTCCACATTGATATTGTGTGAAGCTTAGAATATATGTAGGTTTTATGTTATAACATAAAAAACGAAGGCGAAGAAATAGACTTTTCTTCAAATGTTATTGATAAACAGTAGCTACTAAAAGTACTACTTTTGTTGTATTGTTGTAAGGATGTTCTAGCGCAGCCGCCATGTAGGTTGGCGTAAATACATCTTGTCGTCGTCCATAATAACGGCAACATCTCGTGGTCTGATCAAATCATATAGTCTAAGTTTCATAAAATGTCAGGGGACACAGGTGGTGAATAGAAAGTGTTTCAAGGTCTGTCTCACGGTTGGCAAGTGGACCATGAAAAATGTTTGCATCCTGTCAGACTTACATATATGCCATTTACATCACTGTTGCACTTTGGCTTCTATAACGTAAGAAATACTGAAGAAAATGCCTGACAGATACGGGATGTCGGTGTCGACCTGCCTGATGGCGCACGGGATTAGAACGCCTTACCTGCACATTTTACGCACCAATCGCCCAGTCACTATCGAGAAGTTGGATATTGCGATTACAGGTATGTTTGGCCTTACATACGCTAAAGTGGCCTAATAACAGCGACTACAACATTCTTTTCTCGTAAGAAGGGGAATGACAATCGAAGTGTCTTCTTCGACACCAAACTTTGTTTCAAGTAGCGCCCTTTCCAGCCACTGTTATACAATATTAAATAAAAAATAATATATGTATTTGTGTTTTATACTTGCAGCATTAATTTCGCAGGACGACTAAAAAGGATTTTTACAGTTCAACTTCATGGTGCTTAGAACCAACCCTCTCACACTACACATGTACATACAAACGTACTCGTGCGTTTAATGCATCTTCCTGTTGCAAAGTCTCGAAAATATGTAAAATATTTCCACACGCACAAACGTTGCCATTCACGTTTGTCTTATCACTGTTTTCAATACTGTTGCTTATCAAAACATAGACACTTTTTCTAAGTAAATGGCAACTTATTACGTATCGATATGTAATGATGTGTATTGATTGAGATGAGTGGGTCTTGAAAATACCACCCTGCGGCTTTTATGATTAAAAATTAACTTTTTTATATTTATCTACATGCGTACATACATATATATTTTTCAGTGACATCGAAATCGCATTACAATCACCGGATTTTACTGCCTCGCTGCAACCCCTTTATGTCACCCTTTTGAGCATGCCCGCATGTGTGTGCGTGTGTGTGCGTGTGTGTGTGTACGTTCTATATTTATTGTGAAATAATGTTTATGTTTGACATTCGATATGCATTATAATTCAATAAAAATAATAATAAATAGATTATGTTTGTTTTTACTTAACTTTGAAACGGTTTACTTGTGTCTGAATTTTTATGACTGTAAATGGAAAGTGTTTGCCCTTTTTTCTCCTCCTGATTTGTATAGAGATTTGACACTTTGATAAGTTCAATCTGTACAGAGAAATGAAATGTTAGGCAAGGTGTTGTTGTGTTCGCTACAGCAGAATTACAACAAAAAGAATATATATATATAAATATTTGGGGTATTCAAATGGTGGTGCTAAAAGCATATGTTGTAAAACAGAATTCAAAACTAAAGCTATTAATTGTTTCATCGTCGATGACGCCTGCTACGGTTGATCGCTCTCCAAACTTTGGCTTTGTTATGGCGTGTACGCATATTTTGCACATTCGGCAGATTCAGCTCTCACTCCACCACCATCATATTGATGGGGACTGTAAGTAGCCTGTAAGAAGTCGGTTCTGTCCAACAGGTGATAAGTATCTGTTTTCGTTTATTTAGCAACTAGATTAAATATTTTAGTGAAACAGCTGCGCATGCGTTTCGATTTTGGCCAAAAAGGTAAATATTTTTTAATTAATTAACATTTATTAATATGTGGAATCAGAACTGAACTGTAAATCTTGTGAAAAGTCCATTTTCAATTATAATAAAATTACAAAATTATTCTTTTGGCAAACAAACTTGATGAACTGCAAATAGAAACAAGAACAGCTGTTGGCGTTGGTAACGGCTGATTAGTTGTGTGGACGGCGGTCTGGGCGAAATATGTTTACTGGCTGCCAGCCAAAAAAATGTTTATTCTTACGCATGTCGTCCACTGGGCGAGCAGGTTTTACTTTGGCCTATATGAAACTGAGGCACTCTGGTTTTTGGGGTTGTAGTAGGGCACGGCCACCAAAACTCTATGATGTTCATGTATTGCTTGGGCTTGGGTAGGCTCTGCTGAAACATTCACCGAAGGTCAGTTGGCAGAAACGGGGGCGAACGTGACCCTGGTTGTCGGTCACTGGTTGAGGTGCTTGCCTTCGCTGAAACATTCTGTCTGTGGCTTGAACCTGAAAACGCAGAAAGTTGCTGTAGTAGAAAACTCTGGGTAATTGCAATTACTGGCAGAAGCTCTCGTGTAAGCGGCTTGTGTTGGGTGCTGCCACCAGATACTGCAGGTAGTGTCTGTTAAGGCGTAGTGAGTATTTGAAATAATGTCGGTCCACCATTATCATACAATCTTACGTATGTGTGTGTAGTATGTACACATATACCTTATAAGTAGCGGCGGCTTTTACATATTATCGGCGGCTCGCCCAAGGACTTTCAGCCATTTCATTTTACAACATAACCACAAACATTGTTTCAAAATTTTTATTATTTTATTATTATTATGATGAAACTGCTAATGGACGTAATGAAAACGGTTCCACTTAAAGCTTTACACGTTTCTTCGGAAACTCTTTAACATTGTGATCTACAACGTACGTCCGCCAAAAGGTGAAAATATGAAAACAAAGTCTACCCGTTTTAACGAGATGCCGGCGGCAGTTTAATTTTACGACATCGTGGGACAAATCAAAGATTAAATAATAGGCAAATAAAAGCGAAAAGAAAAAATCAGTTCAACTTTGTGGGTACTTTTAATTTAATAAAATTACTTTGTTTTGCTTCCATTTCGTAAATAATTGATTAAGAAAAAATGTGCCTTTATGTGGTTTCGAAAACCAATTCAGCACCAACACCAACACCAATACCAACAACAACAACAACAACACCATTGGCAGCAGTTTTCTTTCTTTGGTGTTCTTATTCATTCATTTAACGAATATTGGTGGAACATTCAGTCGCATTTATATGCGGAAATCAGCTTAGGGGCTCATTATCCGCGTTTATAAATAATGAACACAACAACTCACAACAACAGAAAGGGAGTGAAGAATAAAAAAATTGTATAACAAAAATATTTTTAATTAATTTTTCAACACAAAATGCAAGAAATAAGCAGGAGAAAAAAAAACCCAACTAACAATAACATGAGAAAATGGCTAAGAAAGGAAAGGAAAGGAAAGGAAAAAAGCAAGGAAGGGAGCCGCTAGTGATTCGGTTTTGTGGCAAATGATGCAGCAAACGAAATATTATTTTATAATTTCCCAGGTATTCGGGTTTGCCCAGATGAGAGAACAGCAAAACTTCTATTTGTGCTTTTGGTTAAAGCTAAAAGAGAAAACAAAAAGAAAAAACAACAAACTTGTTGTCAAAATACTTTTACTTTGATAATTACTTTCTTTATTTCTTTTGATTTTTCACCGGTTAAGGAAAAGGGATGAAAGATGGTGGACCGTTTTAGTCTGTCAGGTGTAATTGCTACAGTTTTAGCGAAAAGAATGTTAAGAAAAAAAAAAACATTTTTGCTGCCTAAAAAAGACTTAATTATGGTGTGGCCCAGTCCGTGTGGTTTCGAAAGCACCAACAACAGAGAAATGTACAATAGATAAGAAAACGGACAGACATCCTTTTAAAAATTATTAATTGATTTTGTTTTACGGGAAAAACGGGATTTTGTTTTCTGCCAAGAACTTTTGTTCGTTTGTTTTGTTGTTCTTTTCAGTTTCTGATAGAAACACAAAACAATTAAAAAATACGAAAAAGTCAAGATGTCCAAGATGGGTTAGATAAAAATTGGTAGCGTAATTCTATTTAATATCCCAACTGATTTAACGTCCTTCATTTATATACTACGTACAGGGGAGATACCACCTGGAGGATAATCCCTATTCTTGCGATTCAGTGTGCCAGTACTACGAATATAGTTTAGAGGGTATAGGAAACATGTAAATATGTAATTGAAATGTTTTCAGATTGAAAGTGAATATATTTGCGCGATTCACTGGCCACTCATCGGCAAATGGAAGTACTCTCGATGCAGAGCGTGTAGTTTGTAGGAACTGCGGATTTCGGTAACGAACTGCCCTATCTCTCAACTCTGTGTCGATGCGCGACACAGTTAAAAGAATCGAAAGCCGAACTTTCTCTGCTGAGCTTTTTCGCTTTCTGCTGCGTGATCTTTGTATTTGATATTCGTTCGTCTCTAAGTGCTATGAAAACTTGCAGGCGCCTTAAAAGATGTCGTAGAACAATCCAAAAGGTGCTTTATTTAAATGAGGCATGAAAAATGTGTTTCACAGCATGTTCATGGCCAGAACATCATCAGCTTCTGATTCGCTACTCGTGCTGGCATCAAAATCGACTCCAGTCACACTTGGACATTATAAAAAAGTTTACTCTAGAGAGTTAATCATGAATAGTTTGACTGGGGGCTTCAATCTCTAACAGGCGTGGCTGGTGCTGGAGTGGAAACGAAATGTAAAGGCTGGTATTGTCGCTATCATCTCCAAAAGAGTGGATGGACTTGAAAGCATGACATAGAGTGTCGTTTAAGAACGTAGAATGAGTTTTTTGGTAAACTGTGATCGGTAAACAGAGAACACAGAAATGCACTACTTAGTTCAGAGGTGTTTTTTTTTTTTTAAATAAGTCTACTGCTCCAGCGTATTTTTTAAAATAGTTAAACGCTTTACAGGTGCTTTTTAGATGTAAGGCCGGCGCTGTCATGCCCAAAGCATCGTTAAAATCTGACTCCTTGACAGCCATACACTAAAGGCTTGCCACGGCTTCGGTGGCATAACTCTATCCGAGGTTAATGTGCCGAATTATTTCATCCTTTAGCACTTGAATTGTTTTTGGCTTATTGACGTGCACTTTTCCTTTAAAAGATCTCCGAAAAACAAGGTCCAACAGATCGCCACGACTTGAGATAACACGACCATTGAATTTCTCTGATGCCCGGAAAACGTGTTCAAAACGTAGATTTTGGCGATTGTTTTAAGCAAATTGTTGCAATCCATCTTAAAGGGTCAGTTTGTATTGGTTGCTCCCTTTTCCGAAATTAGCCATCACTCAAGAAAACTTCCAGTAGTCATGTGATACAAATTGAAGGTTTCCTCAGTAATTGAAGGTTTCCTCAGCAACACACGCACACACACAGATTAAGCGGCTTTTGAAATTATGGATTCTTAAGCTGTATCCTTAGCCAACTGCCTTCTAACTTATGGATTCGCTTGCCATGTCCTTGGATGACCCACTAATAGCATTTTGTAGTCGTCCGCGATTGATTGTATTTCTAATACAGCTAGACCTCGATTTTGCGTAATGGCCGGATAATTCCGGAGAATAGAGTAACAATTTTTGGTAGTTTTTTTTTTTTAGATATTCTTAAGTTTCAAAATTAAAAACAATTAAAAACACCAAACAATAACCCAAAATAATAGAGATAATCTTGCTACAAAAAAAGGCACAAAAAATTATATATCTTTCCGCTGGAACGAGATTGCCGGTTAAACGCATCAGGATTAATCGAGGAGCCACTGTGTACTTAAACATTTCTGCCTTCGCATGTTGCTAAATAACTATAGGTCTGTAAAACACAGGAAGTTTCCTTTTCAGTGTATTTATATCTTTTTGCCAATCTTCCACCTTTCTCTGTTCTCGAAACTCGCTGTCTCTGTTTGGCTTAGAGTTCAATATAATGGCTAAAATTCCAAGTAACAGAACTAAGAAAATCAAGGCTTCTTATGCTTAATTAAATATTCATCAAAAACAAAAGAAAACTTTTAAATACTCATCACCAGCAAAGTCCTCACCAAAGGGAAAGGCGAAAAGAAATTGAAATTTAATTTGAAACAGGATAAGGCAAGACGCATTTGATGTTGTTTTCATGACGGTGGATATTTACTTAAGAATAAGTCTATTTTCTTTTTCTTTTAACTACTCACTACTGCTCATATTTTATAAGGAAAAATCTCATTTATGCAAACAAAAACACACACACACACACACAGAAATAAATAGATAAACAGAAAGTTTTTAACGATTAGCTGCTGTTTGCTCACACTCACTCATGAACACACGCATTTCAACACATGTGTGTGGCAAGAATCCTTCGTTGAACCGAAAGGAAGTCGAGACTTGAACATTTTCTGCCAAGAGTTTATGTCCGTTTTAATCAATAACAACAAATCATCGGTTTACTTTGTATTTTAAATCCTACAATTAAAACCCTTTATGCTCCCCAAGCACAATCGTCTCTAATGCCTAAATGTATGCTATGCATTTTGTGTTAAACAATACAACGTATTGCTTGCAACCTTTTTCTTTTGTTGACTTTACAATAAACCTGCAGTTACTTAGTTATTCCCTTTTGGGACATTAAAAACTCATTTCCACTTTTCATTGTTGGCGAAGTTCGAGCCAGTTTGTTTTGGCAAGTAAAACACAAGAATTCATGTGATTTCAGTGGAGAATACGAAGAAGACTCCGGCTTTGTTTTAACAACTTGTTGTTCATTTTGCCATTTCGTTTGGCTGATGGAATGGCTGATTTGTTTCGTTTGTGTTGAAAGTTTTTAAGATTTTATGAACCCTTTTTTCGCAGTTGAGGTTGCCTTATTTCCCGCCGTTGTTGTTGCTGTTGTTGTTGTTGTTGTTTCTGTTGTTGCGGTGCGCCTCTTAAATTTTATTTTTATTTAAACATATGCAAAGTTTACGCTTAAAACACATACAACAACAAAGTAAATAGCTAAAGTTTATATGATTTTTCAAGTGGCTGTTCAAGTAGGTGTTAGTTTAAGAAAAGGGTTTCGTATGTTGTGCGAATAAGTGGGGGTTGTGAAAATTTCCACAAACGAGGGATAGCGCTATTTTGCTCACTCATACGGCCTAGGAATTAGCAAAGCTCCGTGCGGCATTTTCGCCGTAGTGGCCAGTGGGGTAGAGGCATGCAATGCTACCAAAAATAATAAAAGACATTTCCAAATGGGGTTTTTCAGGATTTCCACAAACGCAGGAAAGCGCAATTTTGCTCATTCATACGGCATAGGCATGAGGCATGAGGCAAAGTACCTAGAGAGAGAGGGTAGAGGCATGCAATGCCACTATATTCAGTATACACTCGCATTTTAGTGAAAATTTTAAGCGACATTTTTAAATTGACTCTGTGAATGAACCATTATTTTGACTTTCTTAATTTCGATTTGAGGTGGATCTATTTTATGAAGAACACAACTGCAACAGTTTGTATGTAGGTACATCCAGTACCTCCAGCGTCATATACAGGCTTCTCAACAATACAATAGAACCGTATTTTACAGTTCAGGGTTTTTGGAAAAAAATTTAAATAAAATTTAACAAAAATGAAAAATCGCATCAAATTAGTTTGTATTCAAACTTTATATACATTTTAGCACACATTTTTTATACCACAAACGAACAGTGATCGTGACAATATTTTGCTTTTGCTAAACGATTTCACAGACGCGACAGCAATTTTTTGTACACGGTAATTTCCGCTTAATTGAGTTTCGAAATTGTTTATCCGATACTCTTTTAATTGATCGATGGACTCAATTAAAGAACAACTCCTTTAATTGAGCAGTACAGTCAATAAAACGAACATTTATTACAAAATCAATAAAAACACATGATTTTGAAAGTTGCCACATACTATTATTTGGCAACTTTTGCGATTTGTTAAGATTGGTTTAATTTGAAGAGTCAATTGAAGGGGTGGCGCGCTTTAACGGAACTCATTTAAGCGCCGATTTTTCCACCACTTCTTGTTGATATTATTCATTGATGTCGGGGATCAGAAAATATCTACTTTTGACATTTGCGGACAAATATTCAGTTTGTGCTATCTGCAGAGCTATAAACCGGAAAGGGCATAAGTCAAATTAAAAAAATAGTGGCAGTAGTTTTAGGGCTTTTAGGATTTTGTTGATAAGACTGTGGGAGTCTAAAATCTTCCAGGAACCTGCATTTTGATACGATTTCGCATTTATTTTATAACTTAAGGGTTTTGTTTTTAAACCTAATGACGATATACACAAATTTTGTTTTATTTTTATAATTTTCTCTGGCTTTTTACATATTAATTATTCAGCAATTGTCTTATTTTAGCAACTCAGTGGTAGAAACTGTCAACGCAAAAACGAAAACTATCTTTTCAACTAGTGTGAACTGAGTCTTAAAACAAATTCACATGAATAATAAATCAGTAAATGTATGTATGTATATATAAATGTGGTATATGTATGTACTCTTATGTACACACATACACACACATATATATATATATATAAAGGATATAGTGTTCTCCGAATAGTCTGCAAATCCAACAACTTACCAGCAATATTCTGTTTGGCCAAATCATTTCTATTTGAAATTTCTGGTCATTGTATCGTATATCGTGGTTGATGATAAATATATATGTAAATATGACTGTATATGTTTTTTGCTTGTTTAAGTAATAAAGTCTTTGTCGAATACGTTTGATGTTTTCTTAACGGCAATTGCGGCGAATTTAAGTTACATATTTTTTTTAGCATTAAGAACAATGTCTGGGGAGTCCCAAAACCCTAATCTTAACTCTGCCCTGAAACAGGAACAATAAAAAACAAATATATATATGATTTCATTCCTGTTATAATCCTAATAATAAAATTACAATGCAAATAATAGAAGTTGTGGATCATATTATTAATTTAGAAAATTTAATAATTAATAAAAATATTTATTGTAATTAAAAAAACGTAAGGAAAAGGGTATATATATATACATACATATATGTACATATATCTTCTTCTTCTTCTTTTGGCGCTACAGTCCGTGGTGAACCTGGGCCTCAACCAACAAAGTTTTGATTCTTTGTTGTTGTGTCGAAACTAGTGTGTTTTTACACGGTAGGGAAGTTACCCCCACGCACAACCCCCGAAACCTGGAGGACCGGGTCCTGGTTTAGACCTCTGGACAGAGGGGATTCGCTGCACACTTTGGTTCCCCTCTAAGCGGGTGCTGTAGGGGCTATCCAGGGGCGCCACGAGGAGGCAGTATGTCAGTTTGACCAGTCCATTTTCAGGGATCGCTGCTGGCTTCTCGCCAGGTTGAGAGCAATCAACAACTTTGCCCTGAGTGCACTGGCCCATTCCCCCATATGTACATATATGCAGACATTATTTATCACAAGTAGTAGTTATTTTTTTTTGAAAATTTATTAATTATTATTAGAATTTTATTATTTTTGTATTAGTTCTTGTAGCTTCTGTAGCTCTTTTGGAATAAACAGTACTGAGTTATATTCAAATTCGAAAAGGTTCAAATATGGTTGGATTTATTGCAATTGTCTTTTGTCAATCAGTACCTGCCTTTGAGATTTTTTTGATTCCCCCTGTGCACAATGTATCTACATATGTATGTAAAAAATCTAATTTAAATACGTGTATATGGAATAATTTTATATTGTACTTGTGTACTAATAATTGGCCAGACACTAAACAAAAAGTGATTTGTTTTAGATGTAATTTGAATAAGAAACTGTTTTAAATCAACATGAGACTTCAAGTTATTTCGAAAACTATATGACAATGTATGTAGTTTCAATGCTGAAGACGTATTTACTCAGCATGGAGCTGATGCAATTTTCAGTACAATGTTGCTTTTACGTAGAATTGAATCATGTGTGTAGACCGTTAGTGTGTATTCAAAAGGAAAGCATGTTGATTTAAAGTGGCTGTAACAAAAGCCTTTTGCAATCTATGAACATATAAATATAAAACGAAATTTTGCGCGTTTGATTGGTTAATCCTTATACACGACCAGACCTCTGGACCGATTTTCCTGCAACGTTGTTGATCATGCCCATTTTTTTAAATAATCTTACTTTTTCCACATAGTTTTTAACAGGTTTTAACGAGCATAATTTCGCCATTTGTGAACCAGTTTTCAAAACTCTTTTGTATCACAAATTGTCAAATAACTTCGTTATTTGCTGACCAATTTTCTTCATTTTGGGGCTACGGGCTATACTCTGATCGAAATTTAGTGGCAAAAGGTTCTTACTTAGTTTCTTTTTGTTAAAACCTGTTTCGGACTTGTTAATTCAGTTTAAGCAAATTGATCCTTGACCTGCAGTGTGAGCTACTTATAGTATCTCTTGTCTCAATGTTCAGGCAGGGTTAGTTTAAGTGCTTTCACAAAAGTGATATATGATAGCCAGCAGTACCTGGCAAATGGGACTAACAGCTAAACTAATAAACACACACAGTGCCAAAATCTTGTACATAATGGCTTGGGACCATATAGCAACCCCTTGAACCAAAATAGTTCCCTAGCCAGCTTATAGGAGAAATCCCTCTAAGACCGTCGCTTCTTAATCTACTGGTTCAAGCAATTCGCTTGTTGCAAAACAACAGAATATTGAGTTTCGCACCTGGTCAGAACGTTTTAGCGACAATCCTGCGAACACAGCCGCCAATAGTAGAGTAGAATACAGTGGCCGAGGCAAAGTTACGCTGCTGGTTTTTGTCCACAAAAATTACAAACAAGCCATGACGAGTGAGCGAGGGCATTAATTAAGGAAGAAGACCTACTCTCAAAAGTCATCAAAAGTAAAAGTGCGTGACGAAGTATCGCTGTTTAGGTCGAGTTTTTATATTTTCAAAAGTTTTAATACAGTTTTGTGTTTAATAAACTTGCAACAATTTACCAGTTGAGGTGAACATTTTTGCTTTTTTTTTATCATTTGGAACGGCAAATTTAAGCGTCAGTCTTGAGCGTTATGGCCGTACTTGGTGGCGAACGCAACAATTAAATTGTAGGGCAATTTAATAATAAAGTCACTTTCGTTCGGGGAAGGTTTTTCCACCAAGTTGAGACTTTCAACAACTTTCATAAAATCCTTAAAGTAACTGGCGTGTAATGAAGAAGGAATGCGATCCAAAAAAGGATTTATGGCTTTGACATTGTCTGAGAATGAAAAGGGGGAAAAATATAAAACAAATCGAATAAAGAAATTATTCGTAAATATATGGTTATACCTATAAAGTTTTCCACGCCCACATAATTGTAAAGTTTGCTTTTGCTCTCTACTTGTATGTCCGAAAATCCGCCCTCCTTAAGCATTCTGGCAAACTCCTTATCCGGATATTTTGAATAGTGCACGGCGTTAATGAACTGATCAATATCTGTCATGTAAGAAGCCCATTCGTTGGATCTACTTAAGGCCTGGTAAACATCATAAATTGGATTCGAGGCCAAAAACACCAGAAAGCAGTTGCCGCCTTCGGCTTTTAAAAGATTAAAAATATTTTTAACGGCCTGCCTGCGGAGGAGATTTTTTTAATTAACTATTATTTTTATTGTTGTTATTATTACTATAGTTTTTATAGTTCACTTTTTGTTTTGTATCCAGTGCAGGCAGTAGAACGAGGTGACATGGTCAAATTGTTCCTTCATATCACTGGGTAAATCTTTTTCGGTGCCAATATCCAATACTTTGAAATCACACTTTTCATACGATCGATAAACGTCTTTGGCGTAATCAATCATTTTTGGTGAAACATCTGAGCCCACGATCCTTGTGAACTGCTGGGGCATGATGGGGTAAATAAAATCCATTAAAACATCGCCCGAGCCGGTGCCCACGTCCAACAAGTTGTCTCGTCCATCCAAACGCCACTGTATCCGGTGGGAGTACTCCTTTATGATTTGCTCAGCATCGTGACGCTGTACATTATTCGCCTTGTGATACAAACTGGGTTGATTCATTTCGTTAAGTCTTTCTAACGCGAACTGTTTCATAGAATTAAATTAATTTCTTGCAAAATACTCCGTTTTATATGAGATTCACTTTTCTCACACATTTTGCACCCATAATTTCCTGACTTTCTAACGCCAAATTTATCTGTTCAGTAAATGAACAATGAGGTCGTTTTAATTTAAAATTCTTTTCAAAACTATTCAATGAAACAAAATTTGACAAATTTGAAATTATGCAAAATTATTTTGCCAAATCTCAGACTGATAAGGTTTTTACAATTTGATGTCTCAGTGTTTGACGAGATTCTAGTATTCAAATTTTAACTAAAGCCTCTCTACAAGCGCTAAATATTAAAATTTATAATTCCAAGAAATTTTCATAATTTATTACGAGTATATTAAAATAAATAAACAATAATAAAAATAGTCTCACAACAATATACATACATATCGCTACCTTAATATAGAAGGGCCCTAACTCGTTTGTTTCTCAAACCGGGTGTTTTGTAAATTTCGAAAGATGATGTGTTGGAACTTCATTGGTAAAGAACTGACGCGATCCGACTTAAAATAACAGAAATATAGGCAGTTGAAAGAAGTTTCGCGACAACAAAACTTTAGTTTTTATTAAGTTTTTTTTTCTCCCCTGAAAAGTTAGCAAAACCTTACTTAGGGCCTTTCTATATTAAGGTATCGATATGTACATGTTCTATACACTAGAAACAAAATGATCAAGTCCTATGGAATGTCAAAGCTCTTAATGTTTCATTTGTCATTTACAAAAAAAAAAAAAAAAAATGCATTATTTGAGTTCTTCACAAGTTCTTAACGCAAAGTATTATAAGTGTGGACTGGCCTCTTAACCAGCTGCGGTGCGGATGCGGTGAAAATGTAGTGCTTGAACGTTTGCGAAGAAATTTATCATAAATTTGCTGGCAAAATGACAATCGTGGCGCACAAATTTAACAAAGAAAGCAGAGAAACACGAACGTAAAAACATGTTGTCTGAGACCGCCTTCACACACACAATACATTCGGCACCTGGAGAGATAAGCTTTGAGCTTTCAGATTTCTTCATAAAGTACATATTTTTAAACAAAATTTATTCACAAACAATTTACATTCCAAAAATCAAACAGGAAATTGAAAGTTCAAGTTCAATTTCATGCGACTGTTTGCTGATTTCTGGAACAAAAACTGTTGGAGCTCTGAACAATATCTTTATCATATCTTGATGCCTCTGACCGACCTTAAAGACAGCAAAGTCAAAAAAATACCGATACAGTTTGCGTTTGGAAAAATGCTGGAAAGTGCTGGAAGATGCACATTTTTGTGCAATTTAATACCAGAAATAAATTTGCAATTTTCATTGGTTGTATAAAACGCCTGCGTCCGTAAAACGATAAATTTGTTGTTGTTAAAATAGTAACAAATTTTCTACAAAAAAAAAATGTTTGTGAACGAGTTTTCTTCAAAAGTGTTTGATACATAAATTAATAAAAGAAAAGGGGTGACATTACACATACGTGACAAAACTCAAGCGTTTTCAACGAATTCAGTATTACAGTGATATATCACTGTATGTCATGTATGCTTTGTTCAACAGTGAAACTTCGACATAAAGAATTTTGTTACAACGAAGTCTGCTTTATTACAAAGTTTTCTATATAAAAATACACCTCCCCCACCACCCTATTTTTTGTATATTTAATCGGCTTGTGAAAGGCATACAAGTGGAAGTGTTTTGCGCGTTCTGCAGTTTTCTGCTGTCGGAAAAAAATGGATCAAGGGATTGTGCTCTGTGTACAAGCTTTCCAAAAAAAAACCGAAAAAATCGAACAGACTCTATTGAAGACACCGGCCCTGGACGTCGACAACCGCTGAAAATATTGAGAAACTTATCAAAATTGTTAAGGAGAGAATTGTTGAATCACTATTTGGGAAGGAGCTGAGCATATCGGCTCATACCATGTAATTTTTTTTATTGGAAATTTTGGTTATGAAGCGTATGGCAGCGAGGAGCTAAAAACCAAATCACTGACTCGGGCATATAAAACTGTGTCAGAGACACACAATTTTAAGGGCAACAAAAAATAAATTGTTGAATAAATAAATATTTGTTGAGAAAATGGAAACTCAATTTCCAATTTTCAATTTGTATAATTTCCGTTGCAAACTTTTTCCATTTATTAAATTTCCATTCAATTTTATAAAATTTTTAAACAATTTCCCACCGAATTTCTTTTCATTTTGAATTCTTTTCGCTGCTGGGAAGATGTTAATGGCAGCAAAAAAGTAATTATATCTTAAATCTGAAAATAATTAGAAATTAATTAAAAATTCAAACTTATCAAGTACTTCAAAGACTCCAAATAAACGATAATGATTATTCAAATGTTTCCTTAATGAAACAGTTTTTTCTTTCAATTCACAGAACAGCTCAGAGCCCAAAGGAAGCAAACTTTTGCTTTATGTGGATCTAAATGAATAAAATAAATAAATAAAGAATCTAAGATACCAGTGAAAACCAGTTGTTGTTTTTTTTTCCAACATTTTAAGAAATTAAATTAAATTTTAAAAGAAAATTAGCCAGTGAAATGAACTGCAAACGAAAACATTTTGCCCCAACGCTCTGCTTCTTTGAGGCAGATTCATTTAGTTCTTGGCTCTCGCAGTGCAAAGGAAAATTGGCTGAGAAATGCAGCCAATTAAATACTTAAAATAACAAAAATACTTCAACCACTTTGAGTGGTGGTGGCGGGGGCGGTGGAATCAGAATCAGGACTCCGAGCATGGGAAAAATTCATTACAAACAAATTAACAAATAAATCAAATTTCAATGCGATTTTCTTATTTGTTTTTTGGATTAAAACAATTTATAATGATTTTTGGAGTATTTGGAATTGAATAAAGTTCTTAAGGAAGACTATTTTAATAGCGTGCCTAAACGCTGCTCAACTTCACCACTTTTCATACTGTTACTTTGAGTTCGTGGCTGTTGATGACTCTCTGGCAGTTGGAAGAAACACAAGTGTTGCCAAGAAGTATGAAAACCTCTTCAGAAATCATTTATCTAAATTAATTCCTGTCGTTTACATTTGAGAAACAAATCAAAGATTAAGACAAACATTAGTTTTAACCCTGTGTATAAGTTCATCAGCATCAGCATCGGCATCAGCTTTGGAATTACAGTCATTATCATCCTCACAGTTACCCCTACCCCGTTTTTCAACGCAGTGGAAATTATTTAAAACAATAAATGTTTGTTTGTGTGAGCGTACAACTTTAGTCTTCTGTTTGTAGCACAAATTTATTAAGAAAGGACGGAAACCTTGTGGCAAGTGCTGCTAACTCAAAAATTGAAAATAAAAAGCTTGATGTTGAAACAAAATATTATCCATAAAAAATGTTATTGTTAAAATGCTGAGTTGGGATTAAATACAAATTTCTTTTTAATTAAAAACCTTATGACAACATAGACGGCTAAAAAGAAGACACTGTTGAAAGAGTGAGGATTCGATTCGATGCGGTGTAATCAATGCTTATCGACAAATTTGGTGATGTACCCAGACCACTTAGTGACTTACCAGGCACACATACATAAATATGTGGCAACCTCTTGTCAAATGTGAAAACGGAACATAAAACAAATCCTCTATTCGATAGTTCAGGCTATTTAATTCCCTTTCCCTAGACCGTGAATAGGATATGAGTACCTTGACTTAGTTGACCAAAATCCGGAAGGAACATTCGTGGAGCAAAACTGCCCTGAAAGTTTCGCACCATCTAGTTCTTTATGAGCAACAGCTACCTGTTGAAAAAAAAAACAAAACCTCGGGAACAATACGGATCAATAGAAATACCCCACTACTATCAGTATGTACCAGCCCCTTACTGCGTTTTTAGATTTAAGTCACAGCCAAAAAGTTTTAGCCAAGGTCCTTCGATTCTTCTTTTAATGCATCCCAGGGGCACATTCGTCTCCGTTTCGTGCAATGATCTTTGCTAAAGGTTTCGGAGAACCCTGCACCCCTGCGGAAGTCATACAGAAACTTCCTGCAGTTTTTGTTGCCATGTCTATCGTCGATACCCTCTTCTTCGAAAAACACAGCAAATACAAAACCTGCTCCCCGACCAGACTGAAGAGCCATCTGCTGTAAAGTCTAGCTGATAACAATGTCTATCCAAGTTCATATTTTCTATTGTCGATTATGGCTCCAGCAGCAAACGGTCACTGTCTGTGGATGCAATGGATGCTATTTGTGTGAGGGTGCCGATATTTGCTCGTGGAGAAAGATGCTTTTTGTGACTAAATTATATGAGAAATTGGAGTTTTTATATTAACTGGCCGGGCTATGTGCAAGGTCTAGTCCAGCAAGTTTTTCCTCTAAGACAAACTAAATAGTTGATATAGTTTGCATCTGTTACCTCAATCACTGAAGCTATTGGAAAACCTGAAACAATTACATTTTATAGTTAAGCTGAAGGCGGAATGAAGGCACTTCAGTGAGCAGCGGAATAAGTGACGGCTGTAGCCGCAACAAATTTATGAGAACGAAAGATACCGTTCACTTAACCGAAGACTACCTTGGAGAAACAGCTCTCAGGTACACTAGGCCCTCTAAAATAAGGCAGAGACAAATACTTTGCGCCATAACTGAAACATGACCGGTGCATAATAGAAACAGTGACATGTATCCGAGTGTCGGAATAATTTTATAGGTATTACTAGTATTATTAAAATACAATAGTGTAGCACGCTGTGTGATCTTTGCTAGTGTAATGTTTTGTAGAAAGCACTCAATAGGCATTACAGTAAAAAAAACACAATATTTGTTTGATTCTATTATTAAGGCGTGAGTTTGCTTAAAATTAAACAACTTCTCGGGCGAAATAATAAATGACATGATGCCTGAGATTTGATGAAGATTTTCGACTCGTGATGTCTATGATAACCGTTCGTCTAATTCATCAAATAACAAAATCAAAATCAAGCTCCCAGTCACAAACACAATAACCGAACAGCAATAAGGGGTTAAGGAAAACGTACACAGCTCTGGGTTTAAAGGACAAACATAAACTTGAACAGTACGATTAAAATTCAGCCCTTAAATTCGCGCGGCGAAGATACAAATCGAGAAAATGTAAATGAAATAAAACAAGAAGAAGAAAAAGAAAAAGAAAGAAAAAAATAACACATAATGAATGTTTAAACGTTAATAACTCATTTCGAGATTCCGCGGTGACGTTGCAAATGTGAATGTTGTTGTCTACGTCAGCAAATAGTAGTAACAAAAACCATTCCAAATGTTGTAAACAAATTAAAAACTTTCCCAAAATACCTGGTTACGCAGGCACATCAAAAATTGTACATCTCTCTGTTTCCACATTTGCGCGAGTATATGAAACATTTTGCCTGCTCCTTTCAACAAAATGCCACATACAGTTTGATATTAAATATTTTCATTTTCATATCAGCAACACAAATAGAGGAAAATAAAAGTGGAAAACGAAACTTAATAATTAGAATGTAATATTTTATGCTTCCTTCGCCGCCTTACGCGCACTCTATAGCCTTTGAAACGTTTTTCTGTGCTCTGCTGGGTTCATTCATACGTTCATACTCCTAAAAACGAGTGCACATAATTACAACCCTTTTTTGCCTAATTTTACTTCAGTCATCATCATGATGCGAGTACACAAATACATACAGACATACTCGTCCATATATAAAAATTAACAGTGTAAAATATTTAGATGAAAAGGAAAAATTTGCGCTGTTTTTGTCGTCTGATGGAAATTCCATATATTTAATTTAATGGTGGTTTTTAGGGCCAAAAATGCGACATTGTTTTGTCAAAACGTTGAATATAATAATCATGTGAATAAATATTCGAAGGCAACTTCCGCACTCCCCAAATAGCCAAACTTCCCAAATCGGACTAACTTCAAACACATAATAAAAAAACTTAAACTAATGACGCTGCTAAGAATGTGTCCAACGGGGTTACACTAAACGCTTTCTAGCTTTAAATTTAAGTAAAATAATGGTTGTTCAAAATGTCTTCCAGGCTCGTTAGTACCTTTAAAGGTCCCATGTCACTATGAATGGTGCGGCTTCGCTACATGACGAGTATCCGAAATGTTAAATTCGATCGATGCCAGGTGTTGCATTTGCGTCTTATTTGCGTAGAATTGCCCCTTAAAAAGTGGGGTGAAATTTCGGTAACCAGTTCACATCGCACAGAATGTTCTGTATAACGTGAGCTGAGCGACACACAGCACTGACCTGGTGAAACCACATGTCGCACAATTCTGGCAAAAGTAAGCAGTAACGCTGCCAGTGTTGTCACTAAGCTGAAGGGTCCATCAAGCAGCGAGTTCCTGAGCATGTTAAAGATGCTCTTGAATGTCATGGGTATTATGTCTAGAACTGGTCTTGCTTTGCGGTGAATAGAGGTTGTCACGGCAACCACAACTCTAGGAGGTTCATGTATGACTTCGATTATGCATGTTCTTTCGAAACCTTCACCAAAGTTCAAATGGCAGAACGGCAACCGACACGCCTCCAGAATGCCTTTTGGCAGTCATTGGGCCAGTCATTGGACGAGGAGTTCTGATTGTGGCTTAAACCCAAAAACGCAGGAAGGAGTTTGGAAGGATATAGGATTGCGAAGCGCCTTGGCAATTCTTGTCTTCGAGGTGCTGTTGTCATGCAACAGATTCTGCAAGAGTTGTACAATACAATTTGGGAAAAGGGGCTATATCAAAGGCAGCCAATTCGTTCAGCAACGGTTAAAGTTTACCAGCCACTATTTGCACACCCTGTATTGAGGAATAACAAAGCAAAGCAAGAATCTTGAAATATCTGCCGATCATATTTTTATCTGAAGACTTTCCCTGCTGCTGGGCATGAAACCCAAGGATACTTGTAAAAGAGGAAAACGACTCACAAGCATTTCCACTTTATTTACTAATTCTTGGCAGTTATTTACTTTTTTCTTTTTGTATTACAAACCCCAGTTTTCATCGATTTTTCTTGGGAAAAGTTTTGCAATTTTCTTCGAAAGACTATTAAAAATTAATATTTTATTGTTGCAGAATTTCAACATCCAGTTGTATTTAGACATGCACCTTCATAAACATTAGTTTAATGTGTTCGTTGGCCAAATATTTGTGGTTTAATACTTGAGGTCGTTTAATACAAACCACAGGTGTTGCATACACTCAAAGCTTTGCATTAATTATGGAATTCTAACTACGGGTAAAAGAAAAACACTGAACGAACTCACAAACAACACAACGTAAGGAGCCGGCAACGACCAGGACTACTGTTGGCACTTAAGCAGAAATACAACACAAGGCCTTAAAAGTTCTTTGCAATATGTGTTACATGAAATGTCTAGCAATTCTGGCAAATAAAACAGAAAATAAAGGAACAGTGTTGCAGTAACAGAACAGGGAAAAGTCTGCACGATGATTGGTCGTTGTACGAGAAGTTTTAAGGTTAAATGGTTATTTGCATACGAAAACTATTTGCAACACTTGGTGCCTCTCGGAAAAGGCAGAAAAACAAGCCAGAAAAACTCTTTTGTAAACTCATACTCGGCCATCAAACAATGATTTCTTTTAATAACTCAACTACTGCTGCCTGCAAGCAAGATTGAAGTTAAACACTCGAAATGTTGTTCTGGTTGTCGGTTGCAAGTCTGTATAAATTTAGCCAGCACTCGCAGAGAGTTCATGTTTGTATAAGATGAGATGTCATGATTCCAATAAATCAGCTTGTGGTGGGCTTGTTCGTCCCTTTCTCTCTGTGGCTATTGCGTTATCCTAAGTCAGGTAGTAACAGATTCAATACCAGAGTCTGACTTCTTAACAAGATTCTCTCATGCTGGTTGCCCGTCGTAACACACCAATATTATTTAACAGTGTTATGTTGTTACTGTCACTTAACAGTGCGGTTGGATACTGCGCTCATCTCCCAAAGAATCTTCTTAAGAAATCGATCTTGCCACTGAGTTTGCAACTACCTGCTCTGTGTGATGCTCGAAGAATTGTGATTCCGGTAGGGTACCAGAATGTGTTGCCATCGCCAAAGGAATCTTCTTAAGAAGTCGGCCTTGCCACTGAGTTTGCAACTACCTGATCTGTGTGATGCTCGAGGAATAGTGATTCCGGTAGGGTACCGGAATGTGTTGCCATCGCCAAAGGAATCTTCTTAAGAAGTCGATCTTGCCACTGAGTTTGCAACTACCTGCTCTGTGTGATGCTCGAAGAATTGTGATTCCGGTAGGGTACCAGAATGTGTTGCCATCGCCAAAGGAATCTTCTTAAGAAGTCGGCCTTGCCACTGAGTTTGCAACTACCTGATCTGTGTGATGCTCGAGGAATAGTGATTCCGGTAGGGTACCAGAATGTGTTGCCATCGCCGAAGGAATCTTCTTAAGAAATCGATCTTGCCACTGAGTTTGCAACTACCTGATCTGATGCTCCTTGCCCTCGATTTACACTTCAATTACATTTGCATAAACTGTTTAATACGAACATTTTCCTACCAGGGTATATAAGAAATTCATTCGCAAACTTGAAGTCTCTTGCGTTTCCTGCCTGGAAAACTTCAGCCACTAAAACATTGATGACTTGCAGTTATTAAAATACAAAATTCTGTTGGTTTAAAATTTTCCTACCAATAGTAATTTAAATGGAACCAACTAAGCCAGATTGTTGTATTCCAACATCGTAATGAATTTAACCTTAAGTCCGCCTTCGCCTCCAGTTATTATAAACTTTTGCTTGCTTCGAAATCGGCAGATTGAGTAAAAGGTTTGTATTTCTTAATGTTGTTGTTGTTTTTCATTTTATTTCTTTATTCTTTATTTAGGTTTTAAGTTTTGGATTACAGCAACTTTGGAAAAGAAATATTGTATTAAGACGGAAAGAGCAGCAAATGCGCAAAAAGGTATGCAAGTTTTTTAGTGTAGTAAAAAGTAAAGAATGCCCTAAAGTATGCCACACATATTCTCAGTTTAGTTTGCTTTCGTTTCGTGTGTGATTTGAGACTCAAATCGATTTCAACGAAACCGCATCCATATGCTTAATAAATGTGTTTTAAAAAAGGCAAACAAACAAACACACACAAAAGTTTTCTACTTGAATATCGAATTCAATGAAATGTTTGCATTGTCCACCTGCCTCCCAACCTCGCGCTGTTTAACAAAACAAAAGTAATTTGTCCATTTAATGTCTAGACAAAAGCCTCCAATTACCTTATCCGATTACAGAGCAAGATTTCTCACTGTAAATAAAACGAAAAGAAATGGTTTCTACATACATACTCGTATGTATGCAGTCAGGGCTGGGTTAACGTTATAGGAAAACTTTTTTTTGTACAATAAAGAGATTATTTTTGTGGTAATGGAAAACTAAATTCGATAACTGTTCCGGATCATTATCCGATCCCCCAGGTAAATGAGGTTCTCTCTCAGTTGGGTGAAAATAGATTCTTTACAGCAGATTTCATCAAATTCCGCTTAAGGAACGCGACATGAAGGACTACATTTTCTACAAATTTTGTGTGGGAACACATAAGAAGAATATGCTATGCCTATATTGATGACATCATCATGTTTTTAGAATTAGTTGAAAAAATGGACTAATTACATTTGTCGTATAAAATACTTGCAAAGAAAAAATATACTTTCAATAAAGGTATCTTCCTCAGAAAAAGTTCTCTGTACCAGATCGTCTTATAGCGACTCCTAAGCTCTGACAGTTGATGGCGGCCATATGGTTGAAAATGCATCTGTAGAAGTTATTAAGTTTATTTTGCCACATCACTATTCGTCCTGTGGAAGATAAACGTGATTGAATAGTGAAACAACCTCTACGGGAGGACGAAATGCAATATCTGTATCTGAAAACGTACCTGTACCTGAAAGTGTGCAGATGAACCTGAAGTAATCAATTTTTTGTCGCTCATCAGAGTTCGATCTTTCACTAAATTTACGCTATTGGTGAATTCTGCAGTGTTGGCCAGTCCACTCAACTACACTCAATTCAACCGAACCGAAAGTTAAAGTTGTCCAAGGCGATGCAGTTTATCTTAACTTAGGAAACACTGGACCATTCCCATGGATGTTTTGATGATCAGCGCTCGTACATATGTTTACAAAAATACGCCTAGGGAGGCCTGTGTAGGCCACTTTCCGGAGTACAGTGGCAACCAAACCACTATTAAGTTCCCTTAAAACCGCCACAAAAGTTTAAATGCAGGAAGGGTACCTACTCGTCCCAGGGATACCTTGAAAGAGGCATAATGGTGGTGGTCATTAGCTTTAGGTGCCTGAATCTTTCTGGTTGTGGTTTAAGTCTAAAAACAAAGAAAGAGAGGTTGGTAGATAGTGGTAAAGAGGTCTATTTTTGGTGATAGTGAAATATGCAACAGATTGCTGCAATTCTTAGGAACTGTATCGTGGGGAATTTTGTTTCTGTCGAGTCTGTCTCCGTTAGGATTTCTCACTACGAACTAAAGTTTCTGTTATGTGCTGCCACATGGGGTGGTGGCGATCCGTTGACAAGTTCATCAGGTGGAATTGCTCCATAACCAGATTAGACCATAATGTGAGGTCCTGATGTAATGAATTTCATAATCTGTTGCGAAGGATTGTGCAAGATTATCCCATTAGAACTTTTGAGTGCCGCAACCGTGTGAATATGTCAATATGTTTAATTGCAAGGTTGGGAAGCGCTAAATGGAAGTCTCATTGAAAAGGTTCTTTCTTAATAAAATACTTTCTACAAAGTTAAATATGTATATCTTAATAGCTAAAAGTTTGTGAGCAGAAAGTAAAGCAAACATGCGTTCTAGGAAAGTTTATCCTGTACGAGAAAAGCTCTTATTCATTTCCCCCGAGTTGAGTTGTGTTCATTACAAAATATTATATTTGGCCATCACTGATTGGGTTTTTTTGGGGGTGGGGGAAGAGAGAAACAAATTTTTAAATTCCCCAAAAAATCTTTCATTTTTCTTTTCGGTTTTTGTTCCATGAATTCCTTCCTGCCAGCTCTTAACTTCAAAACTCATTTTGCAACAAAATACAGGTATAACAGCATCAACTTTGAACAAAAAAAGAAAAATCAACTCAAGTTATAAGAACAGGAGCAGGCAAAAGGATTTAATTGAAGTTGAGCCTTTTAGAGCAGGTGTAAAGTTAAATCATAAAATGAAATTAAAATAAAATGCCATTATTTTGCCGGCAAAACCAAAACTGGAGTGCAATGGAAACAAAAGGAGGTTGTCCCTTTGGCCAGAGAAGAAGAGCTGATAGATTCACTTCTAATACAATGAAGTTTAAAAGATTCTCAAGCAGCTTGAGAAAAGGACACCTTCGCTGTGTTTGTTTAAAGAAAAACAAACAACAACAACAAAAACAACAACAAGTAAGGCATTATGTTATGTCCTTTGAGATTATGTTTTTTTTTCTGTAAAGTGATGCTAATTTTTTTGTGCCTAAATTTTGAGTTTTTACTTCAAAAAAACCTGTTGTTTGTATATTTTTTTTGCAGGGTTAAAAATAAAATTTGGGTTTCAAACCCCTTCTTAACTTAATTAGCTGCTTTATGTTATTAATTTTGTGTTTGGGGGTTTTGATTTAAATATTAAAAAAAAAACAAAGTGGAAAAAAGTGGAATTTAGCTATTTAATTGTAACAAAACAAAAAGAAAAGAAAACGACAGCGACAGCGACAGCGAAAAGTTATTAAAAATTTATGTAATTAAAAGATTTTTGCTCTGGTAATATTTAGAAGAGCGCATTTGTTTGGGCAAATAAAGGATTATGCGATTCCATTGTTTTACTTGAAGAATTTCGTAAAAGTGATACAGTTTTTTCCAACGACTTTGATGTTTAATCTATGTACGGCGTTGCAGCCATTTTTAATGATATTTATTCACTGCACCACAATGACGAACGTTAACGTTCGCCAACTGAGATCATTTGACATATGAATGCACTTGATAGTTAAGCTGATTTTTACTTTCTTTCAACGAACATTTCGTTGCCAAAACACTGCTTTTATGCACATACAAGTGTACCATTCATACATGTTCTTGTTTAAGGTCCGTTTTAATTACAATTGTAACGTTCACACTCAAATTAATCTCGAAACATTTGATGTTGGTTTTTGTTCTCGGCAAATAAACCCCGAAATGAAAACTGACCGCCCATTTGACGTTTTAATATTGTTTGATGGAAATTTCATTTAACGCCAGTGCAAACAAACAAACAAACGTCCACAATTGCCAACTTACGAGTACACCCAAACAAACATACCACGACAAACGGAAAAGGAAACAAATAACCAATGATGGCTTTACGGTGATGACGATGGTGATTGCGATTGCGATTGCGATGGCGATGGCGATGGCGATGATGTTGATATGAAATTGGTTTGATAACGAACGAACTGCATTTGCATATGAAACGCAATCAAAATCGAAATACAACAAAAATAAACAAACACTCATCGGTCAGTCGTACGTAGTCAGACATTCAGTCATATTGAAAATGAATTTAAGCAGACTCTGACACGTACTCACATTAACTGGAAAACAAACACATCCTTGGGCGTGACCGCACCTCCGAAATACTCGTGAAAATAAAAACGCCTACGAAAATAAACTTGGGTTTATTTAACACACGACTACGACACAGGCACAAACGTTCTAATGCTGGTGACCCGTGTGCGAAATTCAAATGTGTGGCGACGTGTTTGTAACGGAAAATAAATTAAGTGACTGGCAGTTTGAGTGACCGACTGATTTCATGTTATTGTATAATTTGCTTTTAAACAAACATTTACACACCTTTCGAGCAAATAAAAAACAAACTTAATGAGAGTAAACAGCACATACGGACTGGCGTACGAAGCTACCTCGTGAAAGGTCTCTAACTGCGCTAAGCGATTGTAATGCGCGCACACCTATTTGGGCTTGCCACCTGGCTGGCAAAAATAAAGACAACCAGCTGGTTGAAACTCTTCCAAGATATGAAAGGAAAGTGTGAATTAAGAGTAGAGAACAGGCTTTTGAGTCAGCGCACTGAGGGCTCAGTGAGGATAACATAAAGTCGATTTTGTGTAGATGTGAAAGTTTAACATTATTATGATTTATCAAGAATTTTTTTTGAAGCCAGAGTAAGAGTAACGCTGAAAACTTTATGGAATAATTAAATAGTTTGGAAATAATTAAATCGAAAAAATTACACGAAATTATCATATATAAAATATATAAGTCTGGCAGCCCAGTTTTAGGATTAATAATTTTAGTTTTGCCATTTCATCGACTTAATTTTTATAAAACCGATGGATTTTTTTTTTGGTTTTTCGGAGAGAACAACATTAACGTGCTGTTACCAGAACACGAATTTGTGGCACGTCGACAAAATTTGCAAAATTCGCGATATCAAAACAGCGCTTGAGTGTTACGACTAAGAATTGAAAATATGATATTTCTTATTTTCTTAGTCTGCCAAATCTGTGACTAAGTACTTTCAAGCAGCAAATTAAGTTTGTACCCCTAAACCGACCTTTTGCCCCCCAAAAAGGACTTCACGAACTGCCTTCATATGGGTGGTTTTGACATTTTGGTACAAACTTTTAAAGCCCGGCCAGTCAAAACTGTTTGAATAATTTTTCACCTCATGCCTTTCGCTGAACGGTCACCTGCGATGAGAAACTTCAGTTTCATTTGAATATCTGCCGACCACGTGCTCTTTTATGAAAGTTATTTTTCATTCAATAAAATGCAAATATTTCACATTATTGGCAGAAAACAAAGAAACGGAATCAGCATTCCTGGTTTCTGCAGCGCAGTGTGTGTGTGTATGTTTGCTTGCAGCTGGTTACCAGGATTTATTGTTTCCAAATCGCACAAACGAAGTGGTCATCTAAAAAATTTGCCATAAAATTAATGCAGGACTTGTTCATGATGCCCTCAACTGTTCAGGAACTGGCCGACAGGAGGGATTATATAGGCCGACCTGTTGAACGAGCTATTTGGGATTTGGACATATTGCCAGAAATTGCCACCTTTACACGCCTTGTAGGCTGACATGGCAGGAGCTGATGTGCAGCCATTTCAAAATCCCTAAATCAAGAAACATGACCTAAACATGAAATACTCTAAGCGGAAGGGTTAAAATTTGCGGCTATTACAATTCTCATATAGTATACGAGTAATAAGGAACTTTCCTGTCTGCAGACTTTGGCACGTCTTCCTTCTTACTGAAAAGGCTCCAAAAGTTACCAAAAATTTACTAATTTTAATAATAAAATACGAGTAGTTTGAAACAAATTGTTTCAAAACTGAAATATCACGTATGCAGACATCATTGTCACAGCCAGCTGTTATTATTAATGTGGTTATTTTTGCTGCCTGGCAACACTAATGCTAGCAAAAGTTCTTCCTGTTGTTGTTTGTCGATTCAGGCAATCGTGACAGCAGTTAAACAAAACTTCATTTATTGTATGATTTACATGAATGAACTTTTATTCTTTTATTTTGCCATTTAGTTTTTTTTTTTTTAGAATATATGAATTTGTGCTTCTAAGCGAGTGTGCATGTAAGTTTGTTTGTATTTGCCCAAACCAATCAATCCGGGAATGGGAACATTTTGAGTCTCTCTCTCTCTGCTCACAGTGCAATATATAGTTTACAGTGTATTAGTAGTTCTGTAGTGGTAGTAGTATGGCTGTTGTTTGTCTGTTTTTATCCACCCCTGACCTCCTGCGCTGGAAAAATGAGAGCGGAAATCGAATAGAGGTGCAGTTATAGGGAGGGCATGTTCTGATTCTGATTTGTAATTTTTGAAAATACATTCTTAGCTAAATGCGGGAATTTTTTTACTTTCAGCAAAATTTACTTCGCTCTGCAGATTTAAGCTTTTAGCCAATAACTTTTTATTTCTTTGAAGCCCATCACAAATAAAAATGCCCAAAACTCTTTCAATTATTAGTCCATCAAATATTGCAATTTAAATCAACAGTAAATTCAAAGAACTCATTTGAAATCATGTGCAATTATTTACTTCTTAGGGCAGCAGCAGAGCACTTGTTGAAACTAAAATTTCAATTTCATTTTAATTTCAATATTAAACTGCCCAAAACACATTTCAAATTGCCAACAGCCATATAATTTATGTTAACATATGTACGTTTACGGGCAAATCGTCAAGCAGAACGTTTTTTTTTTGCTTAGTCTTGCGGTCAAATGCACAGCAGCTGAATTCAATTACACAATTGATTGAATTGCAACCACAAACCGGACGACAGGCCACCACCACAGTCTTGTGAGTGGTGACTGGTGGGGAACATGACTTGGACGTACGAGTGCAAGACATAGATAATAAGTGTCTACCTTGTCTATAAGTTTCCTTTTTAATATTTTATTGCCAACATCAATTTATTCGCCGACTGTTGGTCCTTCCAGCAACCCCTTTGCACACCAACAACGAGCGTTCATTTCAATTTATTTTCTTTTCAATGGCTTAGAGATGAATTGGCAAATTAAAGTATAAAACTTTAAAATGATGAAGTGTTTTTATTTTTTATTTTTTACTTTTTCATTTCTGTTATTTTCTGCTTTCTTAAGTACGAATGGCGAACGTTTCAATTAAACACAATATCCATAACATTTTCGTTCGGTTCGTTTCCAAACCTGTCAAACCTGACATGTCAAACAAGCTCATTTATCAAAAGCCAGCAGCGGCAAAGCTTCGACTGCAGGCCAAAATTTGTTATCGTCCCTGGGTATGAGTTCGTTTCGCATTTGTTTTTTAAAGTTATAATTAAATGAATTTGTTTTGCTGCTGCCTTTGCAGTGTGTATCCCGCTCTGCTGTTTGTCAAACATGACTTGACAATTTAATTCAAAGTAATGACAACAATAATGAATTAATACATCAATTTTTAATTTTGTGCTCTCTTTTCTTTCTGCAGTTTCTCAGTCAATGTGTCGAAATCATATAATTATTTTCTTATATCTTAAAACAGTTCTGTTGAAAGTTTAAAGTACCGATTGCTGGCAGTAGTTTGGGGAGAAAAGAAAACAACTACATACATTTTTGATGAAACTTATTTCACATGTTGCGAGGAATATGTATTTATATGTATGTCGGGGAATGTTGCCTTGAGTTCTGTTTTAATTTGCATAAATCCTTTAAAAATCTATATTTAAGGCAACGAAAGTTTGTCAGGGCAGGAGAAAGATTTAGTCCAACGAAAAAGCACGATGTTATTTGTAAATAAAACAAAAGGTTTTCAAATTATTATCTTAATATTTTTGTTGGTATGTTGGAAGGATCTATGACAATTATGTGCGGAACAAACTGTCGGTCAAATGCTCGCCACGACTGCGGTGGCATACTTCTATCCGATGGTCCATATTTTCCATGACTCTGAGACATAATTGGCGTTCAATGACGTTAAGGTGCCGAATTGTCTCATCCTTTAGCTCCTGAGTTGTCCTTTAAACCTCCTCAAAGAAAGCGGTCCAACGATGTCAGATAATATGATCGCCCCGACGTGAGATAATGAATTACTCGAGCTAAAGAAACCTTGTTTCGTTTCTCTACTGTTGGAAAAGCGTATCGTCCGTGACCATATCCTCAATCTCTGGCCACAAGAAATCCATAATTCGCACCAAACTCCTTGTGGAGGCATTGGCTTTTCGACAGTCACTCGTTGACTCTCATTCGCTCAAATGGCGCAACTCGGCTTGTTAACGGATCCACTGAGGCGAACGTGTGCCTTGTCGCTGACCAAAAAAGTCACGTAGTGCAAAAGGCTTCAACAATCTTAACGCGCTGCTCAATTGTGTACCGTTCCATGGCTGAATTTGTCAAACACTGAAACAAAGAATTAAGGTGGGGAAAAAGGTGTGACCCACAAACACCAGCCTTCATATATCTTATAATTTCTAAAAAGTATGAACAACTTCTTCAAAGTGAACATTAAATTTTTCCAGTAACTTTTAAGGCAACGATATAACCTCTAATTGCCTGAACTCTGATATAGATACTCAAGCCAAGTAGTTAGACCATTCCAAATCTGGATGAACACATGCCTTTCTCTTCTTCTGCCGCCCTGGCATTCTTCTTTTCATACAGTGAAGCCATTTTTAAGACAATTATTGCAGTAAATAATTCTTGTTTTTGATCAGAATTGGAATTCTATAAAAGTGATAAGATCTTAGGCTGGAGCCATCCATAGTTATGGCGTCTCATGCTTATCCAAGAAGCTGTCAATTTGATACCTGCGATAATCTGGTTCAGATATGTGTTTTGTTTGTTTTTGGGCCAGTACTCGGGGGTCGACCCCTACATATTGCTATCCAGTACATTGTACCAGAACCAGATTTCTCCTCGACTTCATGCAGCAGACCAATTAATGTCGGGCAAATGATCTTATGACGGACAGAAAGTGGTCTTTTACATTCATCAGCTGGAAATAGCTTCAGTTTTGGATTGAAACATTTTGCTACTAAATAAATAAATAACTGGTTAAATTTATTTGGTGCAAGTTCAAGCCAAAGCAAAAACAACACTGTTAGATTGTGCAAACAATTTCTTGCCACAAGCTGCAGTCCTTGCAAAGCCTTTAGCTCAACAACTGCAGCCGAATTGACCCATTTGCCGCTACAACTTTCCAGCTTCTCTTGTTCACTTATTGCCATCAATCATTACGAATTTGCTGTTTGTAATCAATTTTGGCCCAATATTGTCTACCCTGTTCTGCCAGTGGATGCAGCGTATTCAGCAAACTTCTCCTGGTGTTCCCAGTTGGCGAAAAAATCCCCAAAATTTTAGTATGTAGCTGGGATTAGAATAAAAACTGTAACTAGAACAATAAGTAACTTATCAGAGATGAACACTTTCTTAAACACACAAAAACATGTGGAAATTGTTGTCATCCTCGCTGGCAGAAGAGATAAAAGCTGGCATCACACGCTCCCACACTGCGTAGGAAAGTAACTTGTACATTTTGAATGTGAAGGTTACGCATATGCTAATAATAAAGTTAAATACAAACATTTATGTTGCCGCACACCGCACAGCCATGAAATTGTTTCCGTGTTAAGGATGTACAGCAGTACAGCACAAAGGGAACAAAGGACACAAACACACACACGCACCCACTCGCACCCCACGGACGACCCAAAGACGCATTTTATCATATATGAAAACCAAAATATGTATTTAAATTAAAACCAAAAAAAAAAAAAAGAAAAGGATAGAAAATAAAATGTGTGTTTGTAGTGCATTTTTAAAGGGGGTGACATATTCAGCGTTTGTTAAAATCAATCAAGAGGGGTGGGGAGAATGATAAACGCCGTTTGTCGGAACAGTTTTTTTTGCGTTTTAAATCTTTGAAAACATTAAAAAATATTTATTTGTATCAAAAGCATATTTTCGTTCTGGTAGAACGAATTTTATGTTTTTTCAATAAACATTAAGCGATTTTGGTTTTGTATTTGTATTTGTTGATTTCTTTGTGCCGCTTTCGCAGCAAAGTCCCATCCCCTTAATAGTATGTGCTCTAGTCTGTACACGGTGCGTATCATACCAGCCAAATCAGCAAAGTAGTTGGCAAAGGGAATTGAATTTCGTAACAAAAGCCGGAGGAAGGGCGAGATTATGATGCTCATTTGTTTATGAATGTTGTTTAAATTTTTTGTTTTGTGTTGCTTTTCTGCTGAATGAAAAAAGTAGCTAATGGGGGCAAAAGGCACCAGCGAAACGTTGGTGAAACGTTCCTTAAAGGACGCTGCCTTCCGTTGTTATTTTTTCTGTTCTATTGCATTATTTCCATATTATTTATAAAATTATTTGGCAGTCATTCAGGCGTTTATTTATATTAATATTTGTAGCATAACCGTAGGCGAGTTATTCTTTCCAGTAACAACATTTCTGATATACGGAGTTTCTCGATTTTTTTTTCGTTGCCTTTTCGTCTTCAGTTCGTATTCGCCATATCTTTCATAGACACTCAGAGCCTGTGTTCATTTTCATACATCTCTTGTTTACAATTTTTAATATTTCTCTTCCTCCGCCTGATGGTAATAATCGTCATGAACCTTTAAAATGGGAAAACCAATGAGTTGAAAATTTTATTTTTGTATATTTTTTGTTTGTTTGTTTGTTTGTTTGTGTTTTCCTATTCACTTTATCGAAACTGGAATTTCTTCAGCTTTTTTCGTGCTTTTTTTTACGTTTTCACTTTGTGCACAAACGTGTGGAGTTTCGATTACGTTATTTGTATTTGTTGTTTGTTGTTTGTTTTGCTGTTTTCTGTTTTCTGTTTTTTGTGTTGGCTGCTCATATTTTCACAATTTTTAATTTAGCATGAAATTAAAGGAATTTAGAAAATTATACATACATGAAAGGATATATTGAACAAACGGTAAGATATATTTTTTATTGCATACTTTAGTGATGTGAATGCATATTTTTGTTTGTTCGAATCACTGGCCGGTGATTTTGGGAGGGTGAGTGCAGGGAGGTTCGTTAGAAACATACATAAATCTCTATTTGTTTGTTAGAAGGCGTTCGCTTTTGAATTGTTTTACAATTGCTGGCAAAAAGAAAAAGAGTGCATTTCAAATAGTACAATATAATACATATGTATGTGTGGGTTGTGTGAATGTATTTCAAGTACAGACCTAAAACAACCTTAAAACGCAAATATTTGTGTATTACGGCTTTGTTGGCTATAATTGAACTCAACGTTGGCAGCACTGCTTCATTTGACAACCCATTTAACAGCTGATCGTTAAGTTTGGTTCGACATTTCACTATGGATAGACTTGACTTGTAAGTTTCGGAATTATTTTTATCTCTTCGTCAATTGAGACTGATATTGAACTTCCATTCAAAATTTTGTTTCACCCCTAAAGCTGGAAGTCTTCTTGAATGAATTACATCAACAGCTGTTACTGTAAATGAGAATTTATAGGAAGTCGTTGGCAATCGAAAGTACATTTAATTCATTTGTAGAAATTTTATAATAATCACATATTAATTATATCTGAATATTCACAAGTTGCGCATCATTATTGACGATAAACTAATCGTAATGATGGAAAGGCAATAAATAATAAAATAATTGCTGGTAAAATAGTTCAAAGAATTGAAATATTTTGACCATGAAGTAGAAGCGCCATTACATGCACAGGAAATTACTGTTTGGTGCGTTTTGTGGGCTGGTGAAAGGTATACGGATATGAAAGGGCGCGCGTTACAATCGATTTACTCAAAGAAACTCTTGATGACAACTTCCAATGATTTTCTATGCAACAAAATCCCTTTTCATTAACACTAAAAATATGTTTCCATCTATATGTTTGTGGCCATCGTCTTAAACTCAATTTGGAAATATCGTTGTCTATTTGTGATAGAAGTATAGAAAATAGTGGCTCCAGTTGGCCGCTGTGGCTGTGGCTAAAATGCCTCACAGGGACTTGCTCATTCTGAGGCTGATTATTGCGGAATTTTAAAAAGTACTTTTTAAATTTATTAAATTTTCTTCCTTTTTTGAATTTTTTCTGAATTCTGTAGAAAGTGCTTAACTATAAAGAATTTAAGTGTATTTCTGGAAGACGCAGAACAAAATACATGTAGAAATTTTATTTACTCTTCAGCTCTTCAAATTGTGTAATTTTCTATTTAATAAGTTTCTTCCTGCGGCAGGATCTGTTGCCAGGCAGATAACACTTGCCGATTACAATTCATACACAATTTATTTGCAATGACCAATTTCTTTCCTTCCTTTCTGCCAACATTTAATGTCTTGCAAATAAAATAAATTTTCTTTATTTCAAGTGTGACAAGCGTTTAATGTTTACAAGGGCTTTTCATTTATGGTGCTTACGAAATCAGTGATTCTGTCAGACATGATGTACAAACAAACCCATAATTTATATATGTACATAGATCTGGGATTGTGTTGCAGAGAAAAAATACTTAATGTATCCTTTGCACACACACACACGCTCACGCACGCACACACGCTCACGCACACATTTAGACTTGTGATTATTAATGTTTTCTCATAATCATAATAATTTTCTTAATGTTTGTAACATTTATTATTTCCGTTGGCCTCTTTTCCTCTTTTCGGTTCAAAGCCAGTTTTTTGCCTTCTCCTTTTTTTTTTGTTTGTTATTTTTGGCCAAAAAGGTCGTTTTTCTAGTTGCGTCCATTCCGTGCCGCATGGCAAGTTCTTGATAATTTCGTTGACATGTTATAATTACAATAACGTTAACGATGCTGATACTGATACTGATGCTGATGCTGTTGATGAGGCTAAAGCTCTTGATGACAATCCTGATGGACAAAGTTAAATTGGAAGTTGGTTGTATTAAATGTTAATGATTGTAATTGAGATTGAGGGTCCAGGAAATTGTCGAAAGTTCATTTGCTGCTGCCTGAGACGCAGACAAATTATCATATATTATTACCTGCAAAGCGCAAATAAAAAGGAAAAGTCAAAGGAAAGCAAACAAAAAAATATAATACAATAAAATATTAAAGTTTTTTTTATAAATAAAAGAATGCAGTGGTCTGAGAAAAGGGTTATTTATTGTCTGAATAATATTCTTGTTTTTTTTTTTTTTTTGGGAGTACCAAAAGTCTCTAGACAAGTTTTTTAACTTAATTGAGGTGCTTTTCCATAATAGCGTAAAATTTTGTCAGATATCACAGAGAGTATCGAGAAAATCAGTATTTGCGATGATGAGTCTCTTTCATGCGCTTTCCTGGCATTGCTCTGCCTGAACTTTCTACCCGGTCTAATTCGCATGTGTGATTCAATTTCGATTAAAGTTCACTATTGAAACAGTTTTGCTGCGGAAATATTTGATAAGTTTGATAGCAAGTCTGGCAAATTATATTGATTTTAAAATTTAGAAAAGATGAATAAAGTTTTTGGCCCACTAATTCTAATCTACATTTTTTATATAATTTGGGATAAATAACGCAAACTTGGCCGTATAACTAAGAAAATGAGAAGTTACTGCGAGTACAAAGCGCCGTCTTTTACGGCAGGCTATTAATAAAGTTCGGTCCTTAAACATAAGCTACGGCTTAATCCATAAACTACTAGAGTCCCACACTTTTTTGTACAGTAAAACTTTCCCAATAACTACGAAATTAAAGCCAGAGTTCCTGTGGAGAGTATTCTTAGCCCTTAGATTTGCCGAAGAGTAATCAAATTGAAATGTTGTTAATGATGAAACTCAATACGATCGTATATAGTTTTATTGTTGCATTAAAGCTCGGAAATCAGTAGATCATATATCGTTGTGTTTTGCCAAATATTACACCCCTGGTCCAGAAAATCAGTGGAATCAACTTTCTTTTAAGCGTATTGCCCCTGCCATGAAGAGGAATATATTACTTACACTTTGGATTTCGTTGAATTAAACATTTAATTAATATAATTAAAGTTTTAATAATTTTAATGATAACATTAATGAATACAGCAAACTTTTAATTGCTTTAAACAATTTTTCTTAGCATTTTTTCCACTTGAAAATAATTTCTTAATTTTATACAAAAGCACCGAATGCCAACACAAATTTTGGTAGCTGTTATTCACATGCAATTTGGCCAAATCTCATTGAAATGTGTAAAAGCTTTATCGCCAATATTTTATAATATTTTTAAATACACAATAAGATAGAAGATTGCATTTTTCATATGAAGGAGCCACTGCGTCCTTTCGCTGCACCATCAATACAAAAATGTTGTCTAATTTTTATCACTTTCACCAGAAATGACAAATAATAAAAACCAAGACAAAAAAACATTTCATTTCATTTCATGGTGTTGATTGCCTTTGATATAATTTACGACTGCATAAAATCAACACACACACACACACAGGAGACAGGACAGATGACAATAATGCCAAAGAAAATATGTATTTCTCTCAACATCAAGTCATTCATTAAGTTTTATGCACTCGCATGAGTTTTATGAACTACATAAAGTCACTCACGCTCACAAAAGTATTTAAGATTTATTGGCGAAATTTTTGTTGATACATTTTGCCATCAGTGGCAAAAAAAGCACAACATACAAAACCTACACATGTGTACACAGTCACAGATATCTGTATCTGTATCGATTTTCCGCTGCTGCAGGACCTTAAAGTACTGCGGCAAACAAAAGCGACCAAAAAGACGTTGTGTTAAAGCGGACATCAGACTCACCCTTGTTTGTTTTCTGGCTGGCTGGCACATCTTTTCTCAATTTCATTGATATTCTGTTTTTGGGGCCATCGTTTTTATTGGAATTTTGCTATTTTCGAACAAAGTATTAATTAAAATCACAATTTCCATCATTTTAAGACCTTGTAATTATTTTCGATAATATTGAAACATAATTTTGAAATGTAGGCTGTGGCTCAATTGGTGTTGTGGCAGCTCTAAATGGGGTTGTAAACAGCCTCCTTATTTTTCAATTTCCTAGTGAGTTTTTGTGCGCGCAAATGGACCTTTAAAGAATTAATTGCAAACGTGTATTTTACTTCTAATTTCTCAATGGCCATTGAGAATTGATAGACCTAAATGAAATAGTTGAAAATGTTTTGACTGTTTTTCAGCTCCGCACTACCCGACAATAGTAAACAAAACTATGAATATGCTCGTACTCGTGGTACAGCAGCCAGCAGTTATTGAAGGCTCCACATGAAGCAGTTGTCACTTCCATCAATTGGCAGCCAAAAGAAAATCGTGCCAGATCTCATTTCATACGTTTTCTACCAACTGCAACATTATTTGATAAGAAGTTCAAGGTGGAATACACCTTATTTTTGGACCCGTATTCCGGAGCTGATCCCTACATACATGTGTATGCAGTGCATTTTGCTAGCACTGGGCTATGGGGAGGAGGAGAGAAGGACTAATGTTTCGCTTTACGTTCTGATTGTTCATACCGTCAACCAAGAATGCAGAGTCGAACGCCAATTGAAACGAAAATCCCCAACTTTGCCTTTTTATTTTCGTTCCATCTTATATTAATATGGATTTGTTTGTTGGGTTATTTAGTGGTGGTATACATTTGCTATGTATTGTGTGTTTTTTATGTTATTGTTTAGTTGAATGTAAATAATTTTGGCTGTTGGTTTTTTCCACCAGAGTCTTTGGCAGGAATCGAACCTACGACCTCTGGACTGTTGGTCGAATACTCTATAGCAACTTGTCCATCGAGGCTTCATATCTGAGGTAAAGTACAGCCATTCGAAGAATTCCATTTCGATTAGAAAATAGTGAATGGAATAACTTGAAGGTTTTGGTAAAGTTTTATTGTAAAAAGAATATTGAGGACTACTTTCGAATTACCTGTAGTTCGAATTACAAATTGGACAAAATTTAGCCAGCTGCGTAAACGGCATCGCTTAATGCGTTCTGCTGTGCTGCTACATATAAAACTTTCTGTAGACATTTGCATTTACATTTGGTTATTCTAATTGTAAAGAAAACTATTACTTTGGGTAGGAAAATAAAAAGATCGCAAAATGTCCATTAAAAGTATTTTTTGTATAATATCCAAATACCTATAAAAATTCCTGAATTTTCCAATATATAGTTTTTATTAGTCACTTTCGCTGTACTGAAAAGTTGTCAAATGTCCACAAAAAAGTATCCTTTAAATTTTTTTCGACCTGTTTTCATGAAAGAAAAATATATTTTTATTATTATTATTTTTTATTTATTTATTTAATTTAATAACTTTATAAGTATTAAGTGAAAAAATGTATAACTAATTTTTGTGCGTTTTCTAGATGTTTTTATGCCGACATTTCAAAGGTTTTATCCCACTTGAAAGCCCTTGAAAAATATATTCAAACATGAAACTTCGGTTCTTCCGTTTTGCTAAAAATTTCATTTTCTTTTAATTCTGCTTATCTACGGATGAAAAGAGTAGCACTTACGAAATGCTGGCATATAGACATCTAGAAAACGCAAAAGAAACCGCTTTACATGTATTCCATTTCACTACGAAATTGATCACAAAAACTTTTTATTAAAATTAGTATTTTTGTCAAAAAAGACTTGTGACTAACAAATTTAATAACTTTTTTAATTAGTTATTTTATGGAAATGGTTGTCAGTTCTGCTGGCCATAAACAGACAATAAAAAATTGCCGCCACGATTGTAAGAAATTTTTGCAATTTTAATGCCTAAAGACTGTCTGACAATAGATTTATCAGACAATAAAAAAATTGTGAGTTAGTACGTTTGTCAGATTACTGGATGATACGTGTGATTCATTCCACACATTCACCAAACACTCACTGATTTCGGACAGTGTTCTTGTCTTACAACAAACTGTCAAAGGTTTTTCTGTCCACTTTGGAGAGCCAAATAAGATATTTGTTGCCACATTTTACTAAACATTTTCTATGGAAAGCTTACGGCTTCCATATCTTCCTTTTGTTTTGCTATCGCATATTCTTGAGTTTCTTCAGCTGTTCCAAAAAAATACTATGCATTTAAAAGCCCCTCAAACCCCTAAAATTATGCAATACTTTGCAAAACTGTTTTTCAAAAACTTTTATATGTAGATGGAAATATATACATATAGTTAAAACATTCGGGGCATTTAAAAGCTATAGTGCATTGAATAAAAATCATTCAAATCATTTAACAGGATTACTAGTGCGTGTGGCTTAAGTATTTCATAAGTACCCTTTGCCTCAGCCCACTCATGTACGTGTACGATTTATTTGTTTGCATTTCTCAATAAACAATTATTTAACATAATTTATTTAATATTTCGGCCAAAAAGGAGATTTTTCTTGTAAACATTAACAAACAGAACTGTAATTCCCTGAAGAAGTAAAATGATGCATGAAGAAATGGACTTTACGGTTGATACAATCCAACTCCCAGCAAAACGAATCAAATATGAGTACACAAATGCCTGGAATATGTTTGAGAGTGTGCATTTCTCAAATGTTGAACCAGTAACACACACATCCATACACACATACTCCTGCATGTATGTATCTAAATCTAAAGTATCCCAGTTGTCGTTTTCTCTTCGGCCTGCTGGGCAGACATTTACTTTGTTTCTCGCCTGGTTATGGTTGAAATTGACACAAATCGTACGTATTGGGAAAGCAAATTACAAAAAAAAAAAACTGTGATAAAACTTAGAAAGGCCTATTTCAAGGCGATTTAAAATAAGTTTTAATGCAGATATAGTCTCAGCCACCGTCCGGATTAGTGGATCGCTCGGCCTACAGTCAAAATTAAGAATCTTAAATGCACATACGACTTCATTTGTATATAATTAATTTACCAAAATATTAATTTTGCAAAATAAGAATTTATATTTGTTTAAATATACAGATCCTTGTGCAATTTGTGTGCGGTGTATTTAAATTCTTTGGAAAATAAAATATCCTTTTGAGTGGCTCATAGTGGCTTTTGCAAACAGTTCACTTGTCTCTTTATTTGAGACTTTATTTTGAAGATTCTCAGACACCTTCACTGAACTATCAAGTTCTCCAATATTTTGGTTGGCAATGACTGATTGGACTATATTTTCCTCTGAGAAATTGTAAGTAAATTAATTTTCACCGCGTGCCCAATTATCGATATTAGAAAGGCATAAGTTAGCGGACTTGTTAAGAGTAGATAATGTAGAATAAATGCCATTCATATCCTGACGAAGTGGGTATTTGGCTTTTAATACCCACTCGCTTTCGACGGAGGGTCAAGTGCTATATTTACGTCTTAACTCTGCGCAAATCATGAAAAAACTTTACTGAGGAGCAGGACTGTAGAGGAAAAATGTCCAAACTGTCCGAAATACTTAAATGTACGGATTACTGATGAGTCCAAATTAGCGAGTGCACGGATTAGAGAGGTTGTACTTTAGATTTCATGCATGCAGAAAAATCAACATTTTGTGTTATTTGATTCAAATTTATTAAAATGTTATGAAAAGTCCGTATTAAATAAAATTTATTGGCAATTAATTTTATTTTAATGTTACGAAAAACAACAAAATGTGTCTGGCATCATGTTTCCTCAGCAACCAAATGTTTCTGGCAACATTTTATTCAAATGGCCTCAGCACATTCAGGCCCATTTAACTTTTTTTCAGGCCCATTTAATTGTTGTCTGTTCTTTTAAGTTCCAAATATAAATCTTAGTAATATCAAGTTCACACGGAAGCTTATCCTTGGTGCTTACCTCGGCCATGAGCAAGAGAACGGAAGATCTACGGTCTTTCCCAATTATATATTGCAGACTATCGACGGTTTATCTACACCAGCTGTCAGAACAGAACATAGAATCTAAGCAAAAGTAGTCATATGGGCTTTGTGGATGTAACTGAAACAGTGTTGCATACTTTAGGGTAATAAAAACGACAAGTTTCTTCTAGATCTTAGCAGTGACGCAACTACATAAATGTCAACTTTTGAGGCCAAAGGTTTTTTTTCTTCGAATTTTTACTAATTCGAATAGAATAGTTCTTAGTTTTCCTCAATGAGTCTTCTATTCTTTCGTAGTTTTTTGATAGTCGCAACTAAACAGTAACTACGCTAAAACCTGACGATCATAGTCAGTTGGAAAATAAATACTTTGGGGTCGAAGGGATCATATTAAAGATCATATTAAAGCATTTGAAGCTTTGGAAATTGTCTCAATAAAACGAGGCCCTAAAATCGCACTACGAAAACGCTGAATTTCGTTACTTTTTCGATCAATGTAAACATCCATTTAGGGCGCTTTTAGATCTAGACAAATTCTCAAAATTTTGGTGGTGACGAAATGTGCGTAAGAACTTGGTTTTGCAACCTTACAACGAGCTTGACCGGCCAACCATTTCTTACGAAACTGAAAACAAAGTTTTCTCATTTCCGATATTTTCAAGTAATTATTAAGTATTAAGTTATTGCCTTTAACCTGCTAATCAAATTAATTGTTTGCAACCGGCAGCTCGTGCACTCGATTTGGTCAACTGGGCTATAAACGGTGAAACCCTTCCCACCACCATCACAACTGAACAAATCATATTTTCGTACAGCCCACCGAACTTGTGCGACGAAAAAGGGTTAGAAATTATTATTCAATGTAATAAAATATAATTGCGTACGAAAACAAAACTACTTGTAAACTCATAAATTTAAGCACAAGAAACAACTATGAGGCATGAAATGATAAAAGAAAGGAAATTCGAAGGGTTTCTTAGTTTTCATAATGAGATTTTTTCAAAGGAACTGTTTTATGAATATTCATAAATGCAAAGTGGAAGATTTTTAAGCAGAATTGACAGCCGGAAAACTAGGTAAAATCATGGAACGCACACAGTCACACGCGGGCCACTTGCTAAGCACGGAAACGGAAACACATACACACACACACACACACACACACACACACACACACACACAGTTAGACAGTGGTGAGTTGGCTTAATTTTGCTCATTTTGGGCTATAAAAACCGGTTTTTAATTAAGATTAAATGAGTTAAAAATTTTCCACTTTCCACTTTCCACGGCCTTATGAGTCAATGAAATATAACAGAGATTAAACACAAGTTTTGGGATTTTTCTTTAACAAACATAAAATATACAAAAAAAAAGGGGTAACGCACACCAACTTAAATACATTGAAGTAAATGAGACAATGAACAAGTTATAGAAACACATATGGATTAAAATTTGTTATACGTTGAAGCAAAGAAAAATAATTTTTGAAATGAGCATTTAAATTGTAACAAGAAACCCCCTCGCCATGCCAGGTGGCAGGGGCAGGGGCAGGGGCAGTTCCTGGCGACGATTCATATTAACACTGAAGGCCGCATTGTCTTTATGGGCGGTTGTAAAAGAAGCTCATTAAATTTTCAGAAGGTGTTAAAAACATTTATTTCAAGTTTAAATCTGCTTATGAAAATAAAATGTTCATTCAAATGCTTTAAAGGAGAACAGAGGATAAATAATCACAGCCACTACTCATGTGAAAAGGCCAACCATTAGACCGGCTCACGGAGAAGAACAAATTTTACCGCAAGTGTGTTTTACTGGGATTGACTTAAAATTGGCAAGCCCTACTCTTGTGGGCTGCAAACTGTTAAGTGCTAAAATGGGCAAAACTTTGTGACAAGATGTGTCGCACTTGTCTCATACTTGATGTCTTTGTCATACACGATATTGTTATACCTGCAAAAACAAATTTGCTGTATATTTAAAATCTATTCACAATAGGAAAAGCTTTATTTTATGCCAATTCACAGTAGAGCCACAGTTCGACTCTTGTGAAATTCCGATATTTGAAATATATTGAGTGCTTGACCAGTTAAACATTTCTTCTCTAGATAAAATATCGGGGATTAGACTGTCTACAAAACTTGATAGTTTTCTGACAAAACCTCGCATTTTATTTAGAAGATGACGGACTTATTCCAAAATAATATTTTTGAATTTTTTTCTGTGCATTGAAAGTCTTTTTTTCCTGTAAATTTTTTTTGCGACTTCAAAACACGGGTGCAAAATGATGAAAAAATGTGTCTTTTAGTCTATAAATTTTATTATTTTAATTTCGAACGCCATAAAACGGCAATAAAATGGAATAAGTCCAATAAAAAACTTTAGTCCTGTTTCTTCTTAATCCTGCTCTTTACTCGTACATTGTAACATGTGTTAATAAATTTTTTTGGGTTTATTTTTTGAACATTTATTCTGAATAAAGTTTATTAATTTGAATTTAAATGAGTTTTCCCGTTTTTTTTTCTCATCGTAAAAAATTTCTTTGATATTGAAATTTTGTTGCAACTTGTTGAAGCTACAAATATGATTTTGATATTTTTCTCATTTAAATTTAAATATTAAAAACAACAAACACGCAAAAGAGTTGGTTTCTCCAGTGTTTACATTATTACAACAGCTACAACAAAAAGGGTTCGAAAATTCTACCAACAACTTCAAATGAATGCAAATGTTTCATTTTGTTTTTTATTTGTGGATCATCAACCTCATGACGATGGCCTGCAAATGTGGATTAAGTTCAGGGCTTGAAACCAAATCCAACCACCAAATAAAGATCAAAATAAATTACACAACTTTTTGGCAACTTCAATTGATGAATTGTGTGTTGCCACATTTGCATATAAATTGGTTTTCAATTTTTACAATAAAAAGACCACAAAAAAAAAAATTTCTATAAATTAACGCTCAGCTTATTTTATATAATGAAAAAAGGAAATGTTTTAATTTGTTTCATAATGTGCAACTAATTTATTTAGTATGAAGTTTTAATACTCTAATAAATATGCCACAATAAAATAATTAAAATAAATATAAAGCATACTTTTGGGCTAAATAGATATAATGCAATTAAGTACATACTTTTGGGTATTTTAATATTTAGTTTCCAATAAGTTTTTGCTTTCACAAATTAAATGAAAAATAAGAAATATCTTTCTGTTAGTTTTGCTTTATAGATTTAAGTGCTGTTTTGCTTAGACTGTACCATTATTAAGGAAAGGTTTCCAAATTTATCTAGACTAGTTCCGAACTCTTTAAATTTCGAGACTATTTTACTGAGAAGCCTCAATGATCTGCCAAAATCAATTTTTTTCATTAGACAAAAACTTAACGACCAGATAATTAAATTGTATATATAATTTCATTAGTTGCTTATTATTTTATTGTATTCCAGAAAAATGGCCACGATGCTGTGCGCAGAACCTTTTTGCTGCAAAACCATGGAAATGTTAAGCTTTTATTTTAATAGATGGCCTGTATAAACGGAACGAGACGGCTGAGCCTTTTTGTCCTTCAAGATGTATGTAAAGCTGGCTTCCACCTATAAAAATTAATATCCTTGGATACAATTAACCACAAGGCAAAACGTTTGAATGTTTGTATGTTTACACTTCTACAGAAAAGAATTAAAAATATTGTTTGTCCGTTGGGCTTCAGATGGAGGGGGGAATTGATGGCCAATCGTCACGCCCGCCACGTTGGCACGTTACATATCACAATCCCTTTGCCCCTGAAATCGAGCTATCCCTAATAATCTCTCGAATGTTTGTACGATGACATGCAAGACTCGTACACTTTCCACTCCGTTTCCGCACAAATACCTTCAAATAATACAGACAAGGACTCTACCCCGCTTGACATACGTCTGCTTCTCGCAAAAACATATCTCAAGCCATCACTTTTAAACGGCTGCGAAATTTACACAAATTGCGACGGAACGGACCTACACAAACTTCACGCAGTATATAACAATATTGCACGCTACATATTTCTTTAATTACTTGTAATTTTGTATATTTTACGCTTTAATTTAACAATCTCTGTGAATGTAATTTGTTGATTCCGCAACATTAAAACTTGGATCTTCAGTTTTACTACAATATAAATTAAATTAAATATTCTAATTATTAATATATTTGTTAATTCAAATGCTTTTGTCTCTAACTGATGTCTGGCCCTGCCGTTCATAAGATGATTCATCCTGTTGTGCCAGATAATCGTCAAATAAAACAAATAAATATATAAATGAATAAAATATTGATTTTCTTACCAGCTTCTTTCGATCCTATAGCTTTTGCCTTAAACAAATTTTATTTTCACAAGTTTTATAAATATGTTCGAATGGCGCATGTGACAGACGTGTATTGGCGATTTCGTAATATAATTTACGGGAACGCACACATGTTGATCAAATTAGAAGAATTGCATTATAAATATATAAATTGAGTTTTAGCAATTTATAAAATTAAATAATATTTGCTCTTATTTCTGCCTTTTCAGTGGAAAGTACTCGTCGTGTGCTGGGAGCGTCGATAAGGGCTGCATTGATTTGCAATTTATTTTAATTGACTTACAAATAAAGTCACTTTGGCAACAGCACGAAAACGAAAATTGGTGTATTTATTTAAATTGAATGCAATAAAAATAGTGAAATTTAAATAACAAAAATCTGTGCCAGTAATAAGAACTTTGCGAATCGTTGCATTGATTTTAGCACTTAAATTTTGCCTTCAACATATTTCAGCCAATTTTCCTATGAACGTGTAATAAACGCAATTAATTGACACTTTAGCAGTGAACACAAGCCCGCTTAAATCCCCAAAAGCAAAATATAATTGACCAATTTGAAAATAAAGCGTCACAGTAGAAAAAAAACGAAAGAAAAATATATTCCAAAATAAACACTAAGAAAAAAACTTGAAAAACATAGCACCGGCCATGGGAACACCCTGGGTGACAATTTGGCTTCAAATAATGCACAAAACGAAAGCAAACAAAAACCTGTAGTAAAAATTATGCCCTGAGGCAGGCAATAAAAAATTAAGGAATAAAACAGCCATTCAGAAAAAACAAAGCCAGAGAAAAAAAAAACATTAAATGGAAATTATACACGTACAGGCCCATTAACGCTGCTGCGAACACAACAGAAAAGTTTTCGTTTTTCCTATTCAAAGATCAAAATAATAAATGTTTAAAAATAATGTCAACATGATTTCATAACATACTTTTAGGCCGCCTTTTATTTGCTAACTTCTGTAACTGACTTTTAGGCTGAACATCTTAAAAAGGAGAAAAAGAAAAATAAGTAAAATTAAGCGGCACGCTGCGCTGCCATGTCACAAAAGAGAAAAGAAATATGTACTTCAAGACATTTTAAAGAACTTTTGCTAAGAAGAAAAACAAACAAACAGAGTGAAAACTTTTTATTTGAAAAAGAAGATGCCAGAAAACAGCGCCTGGAATTGGCATTCGCTAACCAAACGGGCAAATTAAAAGAAGAAGAACATGAAGAACATCGTGGCCCAGCTTGTAAGAAACACAATTAAAAGGGTCACTGACATTGAACTTACATTTTACATTTAGTTTTGCTCTAAATACAATAAAAAATTATAATATAATATTTAGTTCAATATATTGCAACTGTGTCGAATTTACCCAAAGCGTCAATGAGGTCAAATCCTAAACTTTGTGATTGTGACTGCTACTACTTTTGCATTTCCTGTTAATTTAACATGTTCTGGTATTGATATCAACTCTGGTTTTTTCAGCAATGTTTTCGCTTAACTGTAAAAAATATAAAATTAATTAGACTTAATGTTCATTGCAGCCACCTCAAACAATTTATTACAAATGAAACCAGATTAAAAAGAAATTCAATATGATTCGTGCTTAATTTCTAACAAATAAATACAGTGATGGCTAAATATTAGGGGCAGAAATTCACATGGCACAATCCACAATGCTTGGAGGAACGATTAATCGTACCAGTAACTGCAGAGCCAGGGCCCAGATTAAAATTATAAACGATGTCGACAAAATTTTGCTCAAACCTTAAATCAGAAATACAATTTTCCTAGTCAATGATTTCGTGTTCTTGTGTTTTTTTTTTTTTGCTTTTCGTTGGGTTCTCGTTTCCCACAGCCGTCGCTTGATAAGCTTTTCCGCTTTCCCCAAGCATTTGCCTCAACAATTGTTTATTTAGCTGATTGTCTTTCAAGTGCGGTTGTTCTGACTTGTGTTCCATTGAAAACAATTTCATTTCATTGTTGTTGCTGTTGTTGTTGTTGCTATTACTTAAACAGCAGGAAGAAGAAACAAAAAAAAAAAGGAGCAAAAACACAATATTCAAATTGTCTTATGTTTTTATAACCTCAGGCCAGGTATAAGTTACAATTCCATTTATTTATTTACTCTCTATTCCTTCGCTGCGGATTTTCTTGAGGGTGTTGGTTTCTTTAACTTTCATTCTACTCGTGACAATAGCTTTTGCCAGTCTATATTTGAGAGCCTGTTTGTTGTCTTCATTGTGTCACAGCGTTTTGTTTTTTGTCATCAACTTGAATTGGTTTTTAATGTTTCCGCTGAGATATTGTACGTAAAGAATAATTGTTTTGCGTGTTCTTAAAAGATACAATACATTTTTCCATATCTTTGAATCTATTTTTCATTGTTTTTTTTTTGTGGTGTAACTTGTTGTTGGCGAGCACAACTTCGGTTTCAGCCCCACAGGCGTTTTTTTAATATCTCTTTTTTTTCAGTTCTATTTAATTTTTTCGCGTTATAATTTTAAACAAGAACATTTTGCGTCTTGTTTTTATGCAGGGCTTTTAGCAGATACAAAACCCCTAAAAGTAGGCCGTATATGGCCGTACACGTTGTCATAGTTGAGCCGGAAGAACATAAAGGTTTAACTGGCTTTAAGATACAGTAGAAAAATATTCAGCCATCAGCTGATCGCCGGTCGCCGGTTTCACAGGGAAAATATTTTTCAGATTTTCGCAGCCAAACGAACTGGTGCGAATATGTTCCCGTTCATGTTTTGTCTTCCTAAACAAAAGCCAATTTTACCAACTTAAATGTTGTATATTTTTTCATGACACGCATCCACATGCCCGGCCCTCATCCAGCTTCGTTACAAAACGCGTTTTATATGTGATGTTGATGACGTGGGCAATATCCTCGAATATGGACTTCAAAAATCATTCATATTTGACTGTGCACAACAACAACAACAACAAGTACAAGTACGAGTAACACAATCATTGCGATAACAATCAACGGGCGAAATATGTTGCAGTGGACAGTTGCCCCAAAAACATGTAGCAACAATAAAGAATACAAAACATGTTGAAACATCGCCAACGACAGCCTCATCCTCATCCTCATCGCCGTCATATTAATGAGACTTCAACATGTCAACACTTTTGTTCTAATGGTATAATTTTGAAAACTGTTTAAATTCTTTGAGGATGCTGCATGCAGCCTCAAATGTACTTGCCATCTTTTCCGCATGCTGCTCACGTTCCACATTGTTAAGCAGTTGTAAAAACGGGACGCATAAATGAAAATTAAGCGCAGAGGGCAAAAATGACGGGATTGTGCAAAAGTCCACATTTGAACATTCTAGCGAAATAGGTGCAGGGATAAATTGTTGAGGGGAAATACGCTGCGCACAGTGACTTGATTCGGCGAATATTTTAGTTGAGCTAAAAAACCAAACCAGCTGCTGAGGGAAGGACAAAGTCAAAAATACTCAATCTTTCTCAATCATTCGAATTGCAGCCAAATCGTACGCGCAGAAAACAGACTCAAAGCTGCAGCTTTTAATTTGAAGTCCATCGTATTCGTGCATCTATAATTACTGTCTAGGACTTCAGTGTCGGCTCAGTTGCAGGATTTGGCGGTTTGACGATTTTAAGGATACGAGATGCAGAAAACATATTGATCGGTCGATTTCTGCGCTTGTCGTTGCGCATCTAAATAGTGGGCTCTTGCCTTTATGCGCTAAACACATCAAACTATCGATTCATGATTGAAGACTTTATGTTGCCAGAATTTAAGGATAAGATTTTATTTAGTTTTTTCCCTACACCTGCGACTTATGGTAAATATTGTATGTTTGTGTCCCACGGTGTGGGACAGATGTAAAATGTTTTGTAACAATTGATTCTTTCATTTATTTCAACTAATCAACATTTATGACTATGAGCACTTGAGCGACAGAGGGCGAAAACATGCACTTTAAAGTGTCAGACCGAAAGTAAAGATAAGGGCGCGATTTATGTCGTTCCAAAATACAACAACAATGGCAGCTCAAATTTACAAACATCCTCCACTTTGATAACATGTTCGAAAATCTGAAAGTAATACAAAATATTTGATAGTTCAGAAACTGTAATTCTAATAGGAAAGGCAAAACTCAAAGGAAATAAGAAGGATCTTTTTACGGCACTAAAGCAACGAGACTGTCCTTCAGTTGTGAAAATGAAAACAACTAAAAACTATAATAGTAATAAAAAACTATTTAACTATTTAACATAAAATTCTTGCATAATAATATTTCAAGTAGACTTGATTTACTCAAGTGCCCTAAGATTGGCCTACGGTGGACCAGATTCATGGCTAAACTTGTCAGCCGTTCACAAATCCGCCAAGTGTCTACTTCTTTTATTGTGGCAGTCTCGGACATTTGTCCTTAAAACATCAATCAGTCGAAGACATGTTAATTGCTGGAGGAGGAAATTACTAAATCGAGCCGAGATAATCAAGTATAGAAACCGTAGGACCCGGGTCTAGGTATGGAAAAAGGAAAAAAGAGAGCCAACTGCTGAGGCAGAAAAAGGAATCTCTCAAAGTCATTAGTGTTCATGCGTATACTACCTACTTGTCCACCGATTGTTGCCAGGATTTGAAGCCTTGTATGTAAAAGGCGCCAAGGAATGGCAGCAGGAATAGTGTGGCCTGCCAACTTTCAACAGTGATGCCACTATATTCTAGGCGCAGGAATACTCAAGACTGGAAACTGTGGGAGTCCTTGGCCAAGCAATCAGTGCACAAGTAGTTTAGCTTTCACGCCCAGTACTGTACTGTACTACAGCTTAGCTTGGACTGAAGCAGCTGGTCCGGTTTATGGACGTCTTAAGCCGCAGACAATCACATATTTCGTATTTTAAACTACAAGATCTGAATATTCAGCTGAATTCAGCCCATTTTGATGATTTTACGCGACACGAATCATTTATTTTCAATGAATTCTTGTGACTGAAGTTAGCGGCAGAAAAAAAGAAATTCGTTTCTGCTCGCCTAAAAGTATGCTCCTTTTCATACCCATTATGTTCTCTTCAAGGTATGCAGAAGATTTCGCTTTATTGAATTTATAATTCATAATGGTTTTAAAAGCTCTTAGTTCGTTTCTATTTCTGCTTATTTCTTATATGAAAAAATAAAAATATATTACAAATTTAATTTACTCGAAAGTACTTAAGAGCTTTTTTCTATTTGTCTATTCTGCTTCTTATTTTTGCTGCTGCTGCTACTGCTGCTGCTCACATGTATGTGGTGCGATATGAAAAATGAACTAAAAAGGTTTGTAACATTAACGCATTTGAGGGATTTAAAAACATCATCTAGAACACTGGCATTCAACTCATTTCTAAACTCATATAAAAACATTTTAACTTATTTTTTACAACAAATGAATTTTTGCGTAAAACGAAAAAAGCAAACACCACTCGCACAAAAAAGACTGGTGCGCAAAAAGTATTCATGTAAATTGGATTCAAATTCAATTTGAACTTTTCAATTTAGCCAAGTTTTTATTTTTTGTTCGTTCGTTTGTTGGAAACAGCAACTACATGCCGTATGTATGAACGAACATAAGTGGAACAGTAAAAGGAAAAAGTTAGTCAAACGTAAAAAAGGAACAACAAGAATTAAATTAAGTTTATAAATAAAAATAGCAGGAAAAAAAACACACGTTGTAAATAAAAATTTATTACTTTATGTTAAAAGAACGATTTTATGCACTTTTAAACAATTTATTTAGTTATTTTTTGTTGTTGTTGTTAAATTATGTTCATAAAACTAAACCGAAATACATTTGAAGGCCTACGGGGAAAGGGAGTCATGTTCAGTCTTACATCCAACCTGATGTCGTTGTGAATCGTAGAAATATTATGCCTGTGGAGGAGGTTAAGGATTTTATTATTTATGCCTAAACCGATCACTTGTCAACTCTTAATAGGGCTAAAAGGTTGTATTGTTTCAGACACCAGTACCGATTCTGTACTCATGCAATCCGTCTCTGGACCGATATGCCTCACAGCTCTCAACTCATCAGTAACGCACATCAATGCAAGAAAAATATTATCTGTCAATTTCTCAATTAATCGAATTTTGGTTTGATCATCTCAATTGGTTTTTTTTTTGCTTTTCTCTCTGAACTTGATTCAGTTTGACGAATGATTTGCATCCGATTCTGATAAATAATATCTGTTTTTATGACAAACTCCGAGATAAATTTAAAACAATTTCTATGATGGCATCTAATTTGGCTGAAAAGATGGACGTATTTGAAACCAGAGAAAAGCAGAACTTTTCAGTTTGTTTTTATTTTTGGTGTTTTAAGAAAAGCATTTTATTTAGTAGGGGAGTGTCATCTTAAGGGTCGGGTCTACGGCACATATTCAAACAGCTCGACTAAATGCCTAGTACGGGACGTACTAGATCCAGATTCGTTCTCAACATATTTAAACTTCTTGTCATTAATATATGTATTTATATTTCGCTCATAATTCACCAGTACTTTTTGTTTGTTTTGCATAAAAAAAGTACTCTTTTTAAGACAAGTCCTAGCAGGATTAGATTTACGGGAGAAATTCTACGAGTATCGTCTGATGGCATTTTGGATGAGTCCAACATTTTCAAGAAGACGTTTTTCAAGCCTTATTCTTATTTTAGATTTTGCCAAAGAAAGGTCTAATAGTTCACAATTAAGTCTGCTAAAAATATTGTATTAAAACATTAAATTGATTTTACAGGGTGTTTAATGTGGCCGGCTCAACCGTATGTGTATGAACACCCTCATTTTGTTATTAAATATTATTATCCTTTTGTCGTTTATTGCCTTTGGCATAATATGACGCCTTGATGACGAATTATATTTACTTTCAAAACGTTTGTGTCAAGTGTCATTTGCAACACCCTCTCTGAGTACGAAGAAAAAAAACCAACAACAACAGCAAAGTTTGTGCAGAATTCATTATAAATATGAACGTCAACATTCGTTTGCTGATTCGTATGTTTGTCGGTCTGACTGTTCAAGTTTATGAAATCTGGAAAGGATATTTCTGACTGTAATTTTGTTGTTGTTATTTTTTGACATTTTACATTTTAAATTTAATGTTTTCCCTTTTGTTTTTGTTTGGCCCGTTCAAAGATGAGATATGAAAATATTTCGTTTTTGGATATTTGCATGGCACAAGAGCAGAAAGAAGCGTTTTGTGGCCTTTAAGGCTGACTGTGTTTAAAGCATTAGAGAGTATTAGATTAAAATTAGCCTACAAGGCATATTTGATTGTTTCACATACAGACACAATTACACTTGCAAACAGATAAACGAAACATTTTACAAAATGTGACAACGTTGATGAAAGAAATTACAATTTTCAATTTAAATATTTAAACACTTGAGCGCAACTTGAAAAATGAAATGAAATCAACATTTACAGCCTTCATTAATAACAAATTTGAAGCGATTTCTTTGTTGTTTGAAAATGCCATGAACTTCTTAATTCTGTTTACATCAGAAGGTTTAATATCTAAGCATGTCTTAAGGATGTCTTATGTTTTTTGCATTATGTTTTTTTCGGCTGACATTTTTGTGGGAAAGTTTCTTAGATTCCAAAAATAATAAGGCTTCAAGTACACAGTTTGAATTAGAGTAGCCATAAGCATTTGCAAATGCCAATACGCACAACTATATGTGTATAAACATGTATAAAAATATGTTTATAAACATCTGTATGTATATAAACATTGTGTAGATACAAGTAACAAATACTTGAGAGTACTCGTACTATAAAAAATAGGAACTTCAGTTGTGGGGCTTTCCAATCGAAATTTTGAAATAATCTTGCAACATCCCGATTTTATGCCGCAACGCAAAAAGTCAATCACAAATTTTGCTATTCTTGATTAGTACATTTCAGGCAATTCCTTAACATATTCAAACGAAATCCATTAGCTATTAAACATTTTTTGCAAAAGTTTATATTATTAATAAAGACGAAGGCCAAGTGTTGGAGGTGAATTTTAAACAGATTTTTAATTAATTTTTATTGCAGCCTTTCACAGTGTTCAGCAAACAACGAAGCAGTGCATATTTTTAGGCAATTTGTGCCATATTACAATTTCTATATTGACCCTAAAATTGGTTTTTCGATTACAAACAAATTGTTATTATTTCATATGGGCATTTTTTTATTAACATTTAAATTTTAACGATGCCATTATAACAATGTTCTTCTATTTTCGAAATATGCAAGTGGCAAAGGCAATTGCACAACAACAGCAACAACAACAGCAAAAACGACAACAATTTTGTCCCATACCTCAAGTGTATGGGCATTGCAAAATGCCTAAAAATATGCAAAATCTGTTTACAACAATTATTATTTTCAAATTGATATTTATGAAGTCATTTACGAAATGTTTTTCTACCCAACAACCATGTACACAATTTGTGGCAATACAAACAATTTGTTTTTGTCCACTTTTTCGTTTCTCTTTATTATTATAATTTTTTTTTTCTTACTTTTTATTTGAACATTTTGCTACTCCAGAAGACATTATTTTTAGGAGGCTGGGCTGGAAAAATGCATTGAAAATTGCATTCAATATTGTGTGGCTTGCAACAACGCACAGTGTACGATTTGGCATTTTATAGAGACGAAATTAAGTGTTTCAAATGATTAGGTAAGTGTGGCAACACTTGTCCTATTTGTGGGACACAAAAACAGTTACACAAAATTTTGTTTGTTTGCTGTTCGAGTATTGAACAATTTTCCGGCCACCCCAGAAGGTTGTATATTTTATATTCAATATCTAAACATTTTCAATCGGTGTTGTTTCCCGTTAGATTATTATAGTTCCTCGAGTACCAGCTTTAAGGGCCAATTATGCAAACTTTCATCTCTCTTAATTTAATAGTCAAGAGTTGCTTTTAGTAAAATTTGTGGCAATACAACGTGGCCTTGAATGTACCCCTGAGTTAATACAAAATTTGTTAATTTTCATTTAAATTTTAATTGTACTTACAGTGTTTCCGTGTTATTTATTTTATTTATTTATTTAATTACCATTCAAGTATGGCAGCACTGCTTAAACCCACTGAACAGCTGTTTCTTATTGGACAAAAAGTAGTATTTTGGACGAACAAAATTCTTAAGAATTGAGAACTCTGAAGTATAAACTTCAGTGTATAAAATGTAGTTTCCGTTCTGTTTGTACTAGAAGAAGAAATTACTGAGTACATTCAAGTCGCTCAGAAGAAGAAAGAAGCCGTTACGATGGGCAATAAGATCCGTAGAGTCAGACGGCCGAAGCTGTTCGCATCTCAACCTGGTGAGTATTTCGTATTTTGCATGAATAATTCAAAATTACGACTAGCGGAATTGCATGACCGCGTCAAAGGGCTCGAATGAGTTTTCGTGTAGTTTGGAAACTGGGTTCACACGCGCTATTCCCAGCGATTAACTTGTAAAGAGTCACACGTTCGCCAGTGATTACTACTCCGAGCGTTAATACAGTAGTTCTCTGTTTGCTGGTATTGTCCCATTAGGGCAATTCATGGCTGCTGTTGTGTTTTTTGCTTTGCGAACTGCTGTCCCATCCAGAAGACGCTGCAGATTCGGCCGCTTGCGATTACTTTCTGTTTAACAGATCTGGATGACCAGCGGCGGCTATTGGTAAGGCCAATACCTGTTTTGAGGAACTGGAGAGCAGCTTAGAAAGACTCTGACTCTGAGTGGAGAAATGAAACCCTCGTTTGGCCAAACAAATTCCATGTGGTCCGCCAAAACATGAACTGTAAACAAAAAACTAAAATCACTTTAATACGATAATCGTACACTGTGCAACGGCTGGTTTTGTTGCAACTGCTAACGAGACTTCCTATTAAATGCGAACCAACCGAAAATATGGAGAAGAAGGTGTGTTGTGCGCCACGAGATGACAGTGCCCTGCCAAGCACGCTGATGACGGTAACGACGAGGACGACGACGACGACGATGATGATGATGATGATTGTCCAAATTGTTAAGCATTTATTTGAGATGGTCGGCAGTTAATGAAAAATATAATTTGAATTTTATGTTATGGTCGGGTTCTGGATGCAAAAACCACTGCCAGCAGAAACACAGGATAACTCATTGTGTACCAAAAGTATACAGCGTGATAGAGGGCGAGAGGGAGAAGAAAAGAAAAACATGCGAAAAAAATGAGAATGTCGTTACATTTTATAACCCATAAATGTTGCACAATTGCATTTCATCGCCCAAATGTGTGGCCTGAGTTGTATGTAAAATGTTGTATGCAACGCATCAAGTGCATGTTGTACTTCTCATTTTGAAACATCTTTTTTCCTTTGCCTTTCAACATTTATGGCTGTTTTTTGGTTATGGCTGGCATCATCATCGTCCTCGTCCTCGTCCTCGTCCTCGTCATCGCCGCCAAAGTCATCTTTTGTTTAACGCTGTTGTTTTCCTTTTTTCATATTTTTTTTTTTTTTTTTGTAAAGAGGTTTTCTCTTAAATATTTTATTTTAGTTGTACTTACAGCTTGTCTTTTTCATTGCACTCTGGTTAAATGTTTATTAATTTTATTGAACAATTAATTAAATGCCACAGAATACGGCATGTGTATTTTGAGCTGCAACAGCAAGTGGCATATGCAATAAGCCATTATGCACTTGCTGCAATATTCAGTAGCAGTAGCAGTAGCAGTAGCAAGTGTGTGTGTGCCACAATATTTACCTTCAGAGGTTGAGGGCACTGGTCGCACTAACGATGCGATGGCGATGAGGTTGGCGACAATAATAATCATACTTTTGTAAATGTGTTTCGAAGCAAGAAAAATGGGAAATGCGTTCTTGTACACGCAGAAAACGCTTTAACATTTAGTCCCACAGAGTTAAAATATTCCAACTACGACCATAAAGAGGTATAAAACTTTAAGTTGGAAACACGTTTCCAACTGGACCCCATTTTGTCAGCTGGCAAGTGAGTGCCTGAACAACGCTCCCAAATTGTGCAACTTTATTTTGCAACAAGATTTATAAGAAAATTATAATCACGTGTGTGTGAATGGATACGTCAATAAACGAAGCTGCCCTATTTGGCGTAATGGGACACCGCGGCATCCCGAAGAACTGACTTTTGGTGTGCTTTATGGGGTACTTCTTTCAAAACGATGCTGGCCAGAACGTTACAGTCAATGGTGGCCGCTGTAGAGCCATGAGAAGCTGTGGTTTCAACAAGACGGTGCAACATGTCACACAGTTCGTGCCACAATTGATTTGTTTAGGGAAACGTTTCGCACCCGTGAATTGGCCGCCAACATCATGTGATTTAACGCCATTAGACTATTTTATGTGGGGATATGTGAAGTCGCTAGTCTACGCCGATAAGCCCGAAACGATTGAGCACAACTTTTAGACCACGTCAGAGTCAGGCATGGCGCTCCTATGCCAGAAGTCACATTTAAATTATAATGCCAGAAGTTTATCTTTCGCATAAAATAAATTTCACATCAATTTATAGAATTCATCTTTATTTTATTCCATTTCAAAGCTGCATACCTCTTTAAGAAACACCCTTTATTAGGGCCAGACTAAATGCTAAGAACCATTAAATTGTGTCAATACTGTTTCTTCTAAAGTTGGCGACAAACAGATGTCGTCGAATTGCCGAATGTTGCCAGAAAGTTTTCTTCTTTTATGAGAATAGTTTTTTATGTGTGAGAAAGTTTTATTGACTTTTGTTTACAGTTACTTGCTTGTGACCTCCACTAGTGAGATTCCCGGTGATTTCAGCAAAACGATTGTTTATAAGATCTCGAATGATGGGACATTTTCTGGAAATTTTTAAATATTTTATAAAAAGGCAAAAAGTTGTTCAAACCTAAAAGGTCTGTTGAACAAAATACGCTGAATTTTGAAATTATTGTTTTTGCTACATCGTTGAATCTGAGAAGTTGCTGAGGATGTCGGCATATCGGTGGGCTTCTGTCATGCAATTTTTTGGAGAATTCTTGGATCGTTATCAATTTTGGAGCATAAAGAACATTGTAATCATGCTTCAGCCAAAGGCTTTAGCTGGTTTGACTCCCTGCGACTATTGCCTGTTTCCCAGCTTGAAGACACCCATGAAAGTTCAGCGTTTTGTAACTGTTGAGGTGATAAAAACCGAACCGTTGTGAGAGCTTAAGGACATACTAAAAAGTACAGAACTGCTTCGAGGATTGGAGAAAACCCCGTCAGAAGTGTTTCATTCCCGGGGGGGGGACTACTCTGAAAGGGAACAAATTAGAAATTGTTAAGCAAAAAAATATTTTATGAGAAAATCAAAAATCAGCTTCTGTTGAACAGACCTCGTTCATACATGTAACAGAAAGAAAGTGTTTTCATACACATGTTTTTTTTTGTATAAAATTCATTTCCAGGATTGTTGTCCAGGACAAGTCCCTGCACATGATCAACGTTTTTGATCGAAATATTGGAAAATATATCAAATTTAAGAAAAATCACTGCATTATTATTCTTTGACCTAAAGTCGAATTTAAATATATAAAAATAATAAAAAAAATTTCATTTAATGCGGGTGACAACTAAAAGTATTAATCTGTCTGTCTTTTTTTGATTTACAAAAGAAACTATTACACTTATATTATTATGGTTTCTATTGCTGCACGCTCGTGCCAGACTAAAGGATATTTTTGGAAAGTCCCGGCTCTGTATACATATTGTGCATTATGTTTTTTTTTTAAAACCTTCCTTAAAAAAAGGAAGCTACTGGCTCGATTGTGTTGTATAAAGTTTTTATTTATTCATTTTGTTTTCACAATTTCTCGACGGGCGCAGTTCCGTTACCCAGCGCCTCGCCAACTTTTAAGTCAATAACTAGAAATTGAATGCACGTTAAATTTGTTGGAGTGTTTCCAATCCGTACTAAGAACCCGCTCCTGTATAATAAATAAGTTTTCGGAAGCTTCTCTACTTCATCTGCTACCCTCTCCTGAATTAGTATCAAATTTGTTCACTATTGACAACTAATTGCGAGATAGTCTGGCAGCAGTTACAATTAATTTCTTTAAGTGTAAGAGAATTTTTTCCTTTTGCATTTCTTGCACAAAACATTTACCAAATATTTGAAATATTCATGAGCTTCAATTTTTACCCTAAATCAATATACCACAGAAAACATCGTGCTCCGTCCATAATCTAAAAATCATAAGCGCCTGTTTTTATGCACTTGAATATTTCTCTATTTCTATTTCTGGTCTCTGTCTGTCTGTCTGTCTGTCTATCTGGCTGGCTGGCTGGCAGTGTGAAATGTGTACTTTTTTGTTTTTGTGTGTTAACGGACCAAAGTCATTCCATATGCTCACATTCGGTTGATAATAACATATTTTATAGTCTACTTTTAGGCTTGCACTCAATTAAATTGCAGTTGCACTTTGTTTTCCGTAAATCCTGCTCTAGCATTATTGCAATTGCAGTCATTAAATTCATTCTATGAAATAGACACATAAAAGCAATTGCTGTTAAATGGCAAATTGTTTTTATTGAAATTATTTGATTACATTTCATTAAGGCACAAAATTAAATGTTATGATTTCAATTTATTGTTTATGATGTTGCGTCAGATGTTGCAAACATATTTTTCATTTTGTTAAATTGGGAGTGGATGATTTGTTCTAGTCGCAGCTGGAAAGAGAAGCGAATTGCAGGGCAACGCTCACGTTTGGAAGGTGCATTTCTCTATCATAATAGAACTTTGGAAAACATGATTTTCTTTAATGTGTGTAAACTTTTTGTGTTCTGCCTGCTTTGCTCGGTCTCGGCAAGTCTAGTGTCTTTGAGATATTGTTTTTCTAGCTACTGGGAAAATCAAAAAAACTGACTAGCCATTCCCCTATTGCTGCTGGATTTTCTGAAGAATTCTTCTGAACACATCGTGTGTCAGGGACCCAAGTACCACACGCTTCCCTACCTCGGTTTGGATACTGAACAAGAATGCAACTTTAAGCCAGCCGTAAAATTAGTTGTAGATGTAAACTTTTAAAAAGCCGCATAGCTTTTTAAGTCTTATCTACTAGAACAAGTTGACGGAATCGGTGTAGAATAGAGTTCAGCTGAGTAGTCCCGAACTTTACCGGCTACTGATGTCCTACTCGTCTAAGTGCCACAAACTAGTCATGTGTGGCAAACTGCTTCATCCGCAAGAATATATGGACGCATTATGGACTCTCGCGAACATTTCAATCTAGAGATGGTTTTTAATGACGCGATTGAACTCTAAGAAACTGCTTAGAGATGGGATGAGACTTATCCACAGCCCTGGCTGTTGGCAGGTTTTTTTGTGCCTCAATTGAACGCTGAAGTTTCGAAATCATTGAAGTACGATACGGTTTTCGCCATATCATGTGCATGTGGCGAGTTGCGGGCAAGTTCCAAACTCTTTATTCATTGTGGTTGGTAGACTAGAAGTCCAAATCTGAACTGTAGTTCCTGTGAATGTCAAACATTCGACAAGTTTCAATTAGTCTTGCGATCATCTCCTGGCTAAATAAAAGTTGCTCTTTATTTAGTTTGACTACAATTGTTCGAAACTGGAGTCTATTGTTGGGCCACAACTAGAAGTTTACGTGGATCTGTTGAAACTCTTCTCTGTTCGCTTTTGCCGTTTTTTAAAAACGAAAAGTTGTCAGCACTTTGCGTAGATTTTGTTTCTTTAACATTTATTGTTTCTTTGTGTCAATTAATGCTTTAATTCAATTCAATTAACGAAGGAAAACTTATACAGAAACATGGTATTTAAATGTATTAAAATTTCCGGTTACTGGTTTCCATGTTCGGTGCAAATCGACGGAGTAGTTTAGAAATTTTCCAAGTTTTGCAAAATCTTTTTATGCACAACATTATTTTACAATCTTTATTTTTCTCTCTAACAAATATCAACCGATGGCACCGCACCGCCAGCATAAAACCCACACCAACGAGTGACTTTTCGGAGTCAATAGTGCCAGATTTTCAAAACGGGCTGTTTTCTTTTTAAATTTTCATCATTTTTTTTTTTTATCAAATTTTTGTTTAAACAAAATTCTGCTCTACCGAAAATATTGACGTTTTGAGTTGCGTATTTCTATATTGTATAATATTGAATTATGTAGAAAAACCTGAGATTTCTTTTAAATTGAGTACTTTGTTAATGTTATTTATTATACAAATAATTAAAAAAAAATGCCATGATTTTTCTTGCATTTTGTATATTTACAAATATTACATTTATGCCAACATTAGAACTCGTCTATTTTTTTGCTTGTATAAAAAAAAAAAAACGGAAAAATGTCTTAAAATTAAATACGTGCAATTTATTTCTGGTTTAAAGTTTTTCTCTCCTGCAACTAAATCCATTTTAATTGATTTTCTAATTGTTTTTCAGTTCCAATCAAATTCAATATTTAATAACCACAAATCCTTTTAAACATAAATCATATTATCAGTTCTATTAGAATACTGGATTTAATGCGCAAAGAAAAAAAAAGAACACATGTTAATTTAAATGTTTTAGAACGAGTCTATCTGTTGGCTTTGCCGCACAGCCACTTGCTTGTACTACATTCATTGAGAGTCCAATATCAAACACTCGATTACCAACATGTTCTTGAAGCGTTTGTTTTTGCAGTTGTATCTGCAGCTCATCAAACAGAAATTTTAATCCTCAAATTGAAAATGTTCGAAAATTAATCATTTGTTGCGTATGCAATTAATCCAACTCAAGTGACTGTCGGGGCAAGCACATGGTGCGAGTACGTGCGGCAATAGATGAAAGTTGTGCCAGAATCAGGAGAGGAGATTCAAATCCAAACAAACAGTTCTTGTCGAAACACACCGGAGCTTAAGCACAGAAATATTTAACATTTTCATTTCTCTCCTTTTTTTTTCTCCGCAAATAAAACACTTTTTTTTTGGTACAACAGTTTCCTGCTTGTATCCGTTTCGTGTTTGGTTGAGCCTTTGAAACAGATATATTTCCATAAGCAGAATGTTTAGATTTATAATTTGTTGTGAATTACGTTGCACTGGGTGTTCTCTGTTCTTGGCAACTCCATTAGGGGGGGCTAAGCAATAGATAGATTCGTGCTAATTTGCAATTCCGATTTCAATTTTATAATTTCTGGTATTTCCCATATCGAGAAAACACCAGAAATCCTGTAGAAACCGCAATCACATCCTGCTGGCTGCAACAATTTCCTCCAAATCACAGCCCATCTTTCAATTGACAGTCGCCTACTGCCATCTCGTCACCCACAAACTCGTACATGCGTAGGTACAGTGAGCCACAAAAAACGCACATCACAGCACATCGAATTTTCGATTATGGCGAAAAGGAAAATCAATCCATAAGTAGCAGAGTCCAAACTTGTGGTGAAGGTACCGAAGCTTGGTATAGGTCACAACATAAATGGAGATCAGAACATCTTGTCGTCTGAATATTATTTATAAAAATTTGCACAATTTTTTAAATCTAATACAAGTTGCCAATAAAATGACTTGACGCGCTCAAATGTCGGATTCAGAGGACTTAAAATATCACATTCTAAATATCCAGTAGTTGAAAGTTTTTGATTTCGTCCGTTAAAATTTTACGTTGACCAAAAACCATAAATTCAAATCATTATTTTCATACAAATTAATCGTGAGGGCTAAAAGGATGTTGATAAAAAAAAGAAAAAAAAAGTGCCAGTTAAATAATTCTAATAGAAGATTTCTGATAACAGTTGAGCTACACGTACGTCTGCGACTATAATAATTACAAAACATACACATACGCCGCACGTAAAAGCCCAATTAGTTGTTACGTTCCTTTCTGTTATGAACCAGCTGTTTTTTGTTGCTGCTCAAGTGAAAGTCTGTAGATGCTGCCGACAAAATCAACTTTAAACGACAACCGAAAGTATCAGATTGTTTTAGGTTAAAACAGTCACAATTTTCTGATTAAGAAAAAATTTTGAAAAATCAATTCAATTTTTTAAAAAAGCCGATCAGGTTATTGTGAAATTTCACAATTTGCTAGAACATACAGCAGCCGAGTTTCTAAAGAAATTTTACCAGAAAAAATGATTATAAAATATTTGGTACAGATCAGAGCGGCCCGGAGGAAAAGTAATGAGGACTTGACTCGAGCAAAAGAATTATTGAATACTTCAGCATTTTTGCAGAAACTAGAGGTTGATTGCAGAAGAACTGCTCACTTTAAATGAATTTGAACCAACGCCTCTAGTCTAAGTTTTAATCCAATGACAACAGAGTTGACTTTTTAGGCAGCGACAAGGGGAGCAACGAAAAAATACAATATAAATGAGCATATTTTTCTCATACTCATTTTTGTATCATAATTATATTTATGTCATAACATTTATTTTTGTCAATGTCATATTTATGCTGTAATAATATTTAGTCTTAATCATATTTATGTGATAATAATTTTTATGCCATAATCATAATTATTCTCGAATTATATTTATACAGTGTAATAATTCTATTATATGTCGGCTGTGACAATATTATTGTTAGAATCAAACAATAGTTGAATAAACGTAGCACAGTCACGGTCAAATATGTATATTATAGCCTTCATCAGGCGTAATTTTAATTATAATCAGCGATGACAATAAAATGGTTGGCAGTGAAAATCACAACATATGCAATTGTCAATCTTAATGTTGATACATACATCACTTTCTGCTACAATTTAGAAAGTTTTTTTTCCTCCAAAATTAGTAATAAGTTTTTCACTTACATAATTCGTAAAATTCTGACTTTGTCCAGTTTGGATTTCAAGGCTGATGTGTAAGTCAAAATAGCACTTCTGTGGGGTTTTCGTTTTTCTTTTGCCTCCTTTTCTAATTTCACTAATTTTACTCAACACTGTAGAAGGATGTTGAACCGTGTTTGCTCGTTTCCGTTTGTTTTGATTGCAGTGCCACATAAGACTTGAACTTGTTGGTATCTATTACCTCAAATTGAACATGGACACAAGTACATGCGACTACATACATACATACATGTACATGTGAGAAAGTCAATACAACAAAAACACTGAAAATTAATCCTTAAGCTTTTGTTGTTGTCCGTCCATGATTCAGCCATATGCTGGCTGTCTATCAATTGCGTTTATCCTTAAGCCAAAACGGATGACACAGATACGATTGGTGTTCAGGCAGCATTTATAAAAACAAATCTTGGTCCGGATGCTCCTAAAGTTGCACACGGAAAACAAATTCCTGAAGCCAATAAAACACCCATTTGGACACTTGCGTGACATATGCAAATGTTCAGCCACTTGCTGTTGGCAAAAACCACACACAGTTTCAATCATCCTTCTCCATGTTGCCTGTGGGCAGCAATTTTCAACTTCTTTTTTCCTTTTTGCCGTCTCTGCTGGTATTTCGATTTCGATTTCATGTTTTTGCAGTGCGAATTTGTTTGTAGTGACATCCGTCGCTGTACTCGTGCCGAGTATTTATCGGGCAAGTATCAATGTTTTAATTTTCCACTTTTGCTTTTGCTTTTGTTTTTTTTTTTGTTCTTAATCTGGCCAACATTTTGTTGCCATTTACTCGTAGTGCTGGTGTTACGAAATGTGACAGACATACGGATTTGATCAATTAATTTGGCTAACACCGGCCATTTATCACGTGTCATAGATTTTGATTTTGATTTCAGTCGCACAAAAAGGGTTGTTTCCGTTTCCTTCGATTCTGTTCAACAAGCGCTTGTACAAACACCAACAACAACAACAACACCAAACCTAAAACAAAACAACAAACGCCAGATTCTCTGAGCATCCTCCCTCATTAATGGACTGTGGATGCGATTTGTGTTTGATTCAAATTTAACGGAGTTTATTATTCAACATAATCCTTAATTGAATGACTTTCATTTATCATTTTGTAATTGGAGATTTTGTGTTTAAGTCAAAACTTTGCACCGAAGGATAAATTGTAATATGAGTTATTAATAGAGAAGATTTATTTTAATTGTGAAATTCGAGTTCAGTTATTTTCGTTCTTTCTTTCGTTCTTTCTTTCCATTCGTTTTTTGTTGGGCATTTGTTTAAGATTCTGTTTTAGTTCACTGCTTAACCCTTGTGGAACCGAACGAAAATTTCTCTATTTGGCTATTAAACTCAATTCTGCTGATTCTAAGAACAAAATAAACGAAAATATAAGAAGTAAATAAAAACTAAATTGTTTTTAAGACATGAAAGAGGCGTCTCCAATTTGCACAGTGCAAAATAATGTTCGGGAACGGAAGGAGTTTTTTATGCACCCGCAATGGCGTGGCTTGACAGCTTCTGAGGTGCATCATTATTGCCGGCAAATCCTTTATCTTCAATACAGCGGGCCGCAAATGGGTTAAAGGTGAAGCCAATCTACATACATACAAATTTGCGGTTGACAAATTACTAACACCCTTCCCGGTTCCGTATTGGAAATAATAATTTTCGTTTCATGGCTGTTTTGAAAATCACATTTTGTAAAAGTGATTTGAAATCACAAGAAAGATGTTTCATGTGTAAAATTTGGTGATTCGGCGACATCACCAACTCTTTCCATTCCTTTTGTTGTTTTTGTTCTTGCACCAAATTATATAATAAATTAATTAAACAAATTACTAAATCTGTTTTTTAGTAATTTTGTTTATTTTCTTAAAAAAAAGTACTTAAAAATTAAGAAAATTCCGCTATAAAAATTGTATTTGTTGTTGTGATTTGAAATTTGTTAGCAATTGAAAATCACATACACAGCACCAGCATATCACACATGTGATTTGAAATCATATGATTTTCAAATCAGGCCTGATTATTTACATCTTTAGATCTGTGTTGTACCATAAACTGGCCTCGATTAACTGCGGCTGGCACTTGGGAAGGCGAATCAGCAACAACAACCCCCAACTCCAACATTCGCAATTTTTGCTATTCATCTCAAGTGAAAAACATGTGAAATGCAATCGCATTTATTTTGGCGAAATTATTTGCATTTGAAGCAAATTATTTTGCTCTGGGCTTTTTTAAACGGCAGTTGTGCTGTTGCCCGTTTTGTGGCAAGTGCAACTTCCTCTTATTTGTGACAAATACAAATTGTTCTTTTGTCATAACCACGTTTTTCGTACTAAATACAAAAATTATAAGAACAAAGTTTTTTAATAAGAACAATTTGTTGAAAATTATACAATAAATTTATGGGCAAATTGTTAGTATTTTATGGTAAAACCGTCTCTTATTTTCATTCAGTAACAAATAAAATGTCTTTATTGAATAATTTTAAACAATTTGTAAAAAATGTTTGTTCTCAGAAAAATCAACTCTTGGTCACCACTTCTAACTCGTAACCTTTATTTTCCACTTCCACTTTACACTTGTCAAAGTGTACGGTGCTGCCAACCTTCTCTCTCTCTCTCTCTTACATGGCCTGGTCATATATAAATTTACAATATGAGAAAGGGAGTTTACAGTTTTAAAAATCAGCTGTTTTACCCTTCAGCTGTGTTGTTTTAACTTAAGAAATAGTGCTTTGTAATGGCCCTGCTGAGCTTAAATCCGCCTTCTCTCTGCTTCCTTTGAACACGACTCGAACAGTATCTGGGTGGGGCTGCATTTTGTTCACGAGAATTTTTAATTCTTTTTTATCTGTTATTTTGGACCTAGAAAATTAAAATACTCATATTTTAAGAGACAACTCACCTGTTAAAACACATTCTGCTGCTGCTTCTGGGGCGTGAGGTTTCACGTTTCAAATTTAGGGCAACACAGTGTGCATCTGAGGCAAAGCCTGAGCTACAGTTTGTGTTGATACATACATGTGTATTGTGTTGTACCAGGAATGGCCCTTCAAATTTGTCATTCACACCAGTTTACGACCACTGTAAATATAATTTTGATTGAGTACAATTGGAAGCCGCGAAGTCACGCCTTTAGCCTTCAGCTGCAGCCTCAGCTGCACATTGTGCTGCCAACCTTTATTCCCGAAATATGTCACTACTTTCTCGGACCATTCCAACAACTATTTTTTTTTTTTTGTAGAGGAATAGTTTTCCATTTGCGAAGTTTCCTTAGAATAAAGGAGATTGGATTTAGAAAAAAAAAAAAAATTCCGAGGAGTTGCGATAGTTTCTAAAACGTTGCGTGATCATTTATGCCAGTGACTCATTTGCTTTCAACTTAAAGACTTAGAAATCTAAAATCCAACTATATATTTTTTCTCTAAAGCTATAAACACAAGTTTGAGCAAAATTTGAAAATTAATATTGTAATTTGTTTGAAACCGGTTACACGGTTGTGGAAACACTACAAATATTATATTCGTTCGTCCGATTCGGACGAGTTTTGGCCGGTTGCGATAACCGTGTCTTTCCTTATTTGGCTGCCAACTTTCTTTTGATTCGAAAGTGACACTTTTAGCTGATAGAGCTACAACACAATTAGCACAAAGGTCGAGTTTACAAAAGGCAAGTATTTCTATTGTCAGTTTTATATGGCCCTATAACTGGCCACTTGCTCTTCAGAAGATTCCCAATATTTCTGTAAAATATTGTTTTTCCATTGCAAATAACAAACACTCCAAAACGAGACGTTTTGCAACAATTCGTGCATCTATTAAATTACAAAACCTGCAAGAAACGTTTTTATTTTCGTTTTAAAATTACACTTCAGTTTTAGTGAGCAGGGGGCAGGCGGGTGGGCAGGCGGTCAGGCTGGCCGGAGTGTGAGCTTAATTCCACTTGTGTGTTGAACTGTTTTCTTTACACAGTACACTTTTCTTGGGTTTTATTTTTGCAATAATGTTGATGCGTGAAATGAATTCGACACCCTTCTATTGATTGCGAAAATAAAAACGACAGACCCTTTAGCAAAATACACAAATAAACACATCGACACGAACACGCACACACTTAAATAAACAAGTGGTCACACAACGGCGCACAAAAAAGGACCTCTGGCCGCGTAAGCGTGTTCGCTTGTATATGTATGCGTTTAATGGTGTGACGATGACGATGGCGCTGGCGCTGGCGATGGAACAGCGGAGTTTGTTTGCAAGTTGGAAGCAAAAAAAAAAAAAAGAAAACACTCACGTATGATTGTTACAAAATAAATAGAAATTTACATTTTCGCTGTCATAAACAGTTTTTTAAATTCAAATTTTTTAGCATTTATGTCTGATAAGCGAAATATAAATTGGTTTGTTTTTTACAACAAAAACAACAACAACAAAAAGTTCTTCGTTTGTTTTGGTGCAAATAACGCAAGGAATGACTAACAAATGTAAATTGAATTCAGCTTTTTTTTTCTCCTGTTTATGTTTTATGTCGAAGACTGAATAAACAACGGAGGAAACAGGAAATTGAAATTAACAAATTTTATTTATCCAAATTGTTTAGCGAGGTCGTGAGTATGAATGTTTGCCGTAAAACAATATCCACTGGCACAAGGTGGCGCTTGTCATATCCAATTCACACAATGTAGTCGCGTTTGTGCAGATATCAATTGAATTCGATAAAAAATATGTACTTGCCCAACGTTCATTTATTCGTTACTGTTGCTGCTTGTGGGCCTTATCGTGCCATATGAAGTGGCCTTCCCTAAGATTAACTTAAATAACAGAACTAACACATTCTTAAGCTGGACTTAAGTCTTACTTGCGGTGAGTTTTCGCAGTTCTTACAGTTTGAACGGCAACTCAAAGTTGACACACAAAATGTTTGCATCAGCGAGGCGTATCAATTGTACAAGGCGGCAACACAGTGACAGATGATCACTTTCCATATACCAGTCCGTGACATACAAATTTTTTGCTACTTTTTGTCTACACAATATTCGAATCTCTTGTGATTTGCCGTTCTGTCGAAGTGCAAATGAACAAACAAAGTTTCTGGCTTCTCAAGCCAAATCAAAATTAAAAATATGATTCCATTTTAATTTTTTGTTTTGTTTATGAAATAGAGTTGCCGAGCTCATCACATTGTTAACATTTTCTATTAACTTATTACTTTATTAACACTAAAACAATAGTTTTTTATGCGTAATTTGGTAATTGTATCATAATAATAGATTTCACAGCTTAAAACTTTCATTAGAATTTGCTTTAAGTTTTGAACAGGGTAACATTGTTCATTGTTTGACATTTGCCTGCCACTAAGTGTCAAACTTACACTGAAGCTGCCAGTCGCCACAAATACGGCTGTAGTAGAAAAAACACTCTAAATTATTGAGTTTTTGGCACTCTAGTGCCTCTATTGGTGGCTTTTTATTAAACAATTAAAATAATTGTTTAATTTTGTTCGAATCCAGTTCAAGCTGAAACTGTTTCTAACAAAATTATTTCTCTTGGTGTCACTTTCTCTTTTTCTCTCAGGACTACAGATATCGAACTACATTTAAGGACATTTTCCACCATCGCGAATTTGCGAATTTGCAAATTTACTCCCAGCTCTGGGAAATAGCCAAAAGGCTCAGTTACAGGTCGTTTTTTTCATTTGCATCACAGCGAACGTCAGGCGAAGATCTAAAGACCTTCAAAATTATGTGTTTCCATCAGCCAAGTGCTACTGAGGACGTGTATTCGGCCTTGAGATGTCGTACAAAGTGGACATGGCATTAAAAACGTGCCATTCTCAATGCGGAGATCTTTCCAAATTAAACCCGCAGTGAAGCTGGCAGCATCCGAACTTAAACATTTTTAAGGCATTGAACAAATTTAGCGGGAAAAAGGCGATATTTTTTGTTAGTAAAAGAAAAAATTAATACCTTCGTGCCTTGGCGCTGGAACGAGCACTGTGGCTCAGGTGGTGACCTCCTGAGATACAACATTGAATATAGTTTATGTCTCAAAAGGCAGCAAAGTTCCTTCATGTGCCATGGGCAACATCAAACGAGTTACGCGACCGTTTTCCCATAGTACGAGTGCAGATCATTTTCTTTATCCGATTAGTCTGTGCGGGTGCGAAAGAGTATAAGACATTTACGATCAGTCCATCCAAGATGGGCACGAACTAAAGTTGCTTTCAAGAGATTATTAACATCAATTTATGTAGAAAACCGCGGCAGGACTTCGTTCAGTTGTAGCATTTTTGGCCATAATACGGCGCTAAACCTTCAGAAGCTTTCGACCAGCTTCACATCCTAATTTCCAGTGCGCTTTACAAAAGTTAGTGTTTTTGCTTTAAAAAAACCAACAACATTTTGTATCCCGTTAAACCACAATTTTTAAAAGAAACTTTGACAAGCGGCAATGCCCCTTCCCACGAAATGTTTCCCACTTCGTTTCTACGATGAGCAACAAGTTTTGTTTTTCCATTCCACACACTCCATTTAAGCAAACAAATAGAAAATAAAAGGATTTCAATTGAATAGGAAAACACAGAGAAATGTCAAACGCTTTTGCAACTTCGAAGTATGAGAAAATTGCTAAGAAAAACAATACAAAATTGTAGAAAAAAAACAATAAATCCGTTAAAGCAGAAAGGTGGAGGGGGGAGCTGAACAACAAAACCAACCAGCAAGTCAAAACCAAAAAAAAAAAAATTCAACCGGAAAATCTAAATCCTGGCAAAACAAAAACACAAACAGGAAGAACATTAAGGGAAGCGTAAGCTGCTACTTGTCGCAAAGCCATAGTTTAACACTTTGGGAATTAAGGACGAATTGCGCTGCAAGTGGGTGACTCAATGTTGGCAGGGAATAAGCACTCGAATATGTGTGATGTGATGGATACGGGCGGGAAGGGCAAGTTGAAGTAATTTTTTTTCGGTTTTTTCACATTCTGCCTGAATAATTTATGGGGTGACTTTTTATGTTGTCATTCTTAAGCTTATTTGTTATCAAAAGAACTTTTTAGTTGGTTTTGTTTGAAAAATACAAGAAAAATTATTCGTTGTCAGCCAAATGATTTTGTTTATAGTTCTTATTGAATAGAACAGAAAAAAAGGTCAGCACAAATTTACATTTGTCTGCAGTTGAGCGTTAAGTTGTTGAAAAAAGTAACAAATTATGGTGTAAACTACCCAAATTCACATTTGTTGTAGTAAAAGCTATAAATGAGTATTTCCGAAGAAGTAAAAATCGGAAATATGTACTCAGGCAAGAGGCTTTAAAATCGCAAGTGGTTTAGAAATCACAAGCGGCTTAAAAATCAAAAGGGGTTTAGAAATCATAGGTGGTTTAGAAATCACAAGTGGCTTAAAAATCAAAAGGGGTTTAGAAATCATAGGTGGTTTAGAAATCACAAGTGGCTTAAAAATCAAAAGGGGTTTAGAAATCATAGGTGGTTTAGAAATCATAGGTGGTTTAGAAATCACAAGTGGTTTAGAAATCACAAGTGGTTTCAAAATCACATATGTGGTTTTCAGTAAAAGTTGTCTAAATCACATGCACTATAATATCCACCACCACAATTAGCTCAAACTTTAATATGTAATTCAAATTTCTCCTGAAGTTAACAACTTTAAAAGTCGGTGGTTCAAAGCAGGACTTGCTTTGTTTGACAGCTTTGGAACCGGCTTATAAAGAAAAAGGAGAGCTTTTGCTGTTTCTTTAATTTAACTCGTCCTACTTAGTTCTTAATTTAAACACAGGCTTTTAATTTATTTATGATTCCGTTTTGGTTTAACTTTCTTCTTTCAAAATAACAAATCTTTTAATTGATTGTAATAGACACTTTTTATAATTAACTCTCATTAAAGCTTTTAAATTTTGCCATGCAGCATATTTCCCAACTAAATATTCTTCAGTGTAATGAAGCATCGAACAAGTTTTGCGTGCCTTAAAACGCCGCCGAAAAGTAAACATTTAATAAGGCCAGTTTTTCCTTGATAAAGCAAAAATTTTTAATTAAAATAATAAAAAAAAACCAACATCAAAAAGTTTCTTTCAATGTTTTATTTGATACATATATACAAAAACTGTTTGTCCATCTCCTTCCATTTCAAATATTAAATCGTTTAAATGCCTTAAATTCTTCCATAATCCCAGGTTTAAATACGTAATAATTTCATATCAATAAAACAATAAAATATTTTTCATGTTCCATAATACCATAAAAGAATAAAATTTAGTCTCTCCCCCCCAAAAGCAGAAGGGCTGGCTCGTCTTGCACTGCACAACAAAGTATTTTCATTTTCATAGAGACGAAAAGAAGACAACAACAACATCTGCATCCCTGTGTTCGAAGATAAAAAATAATATCCAGCTAATCCACCCACAAGAAGGGAAAGTATGTAGAAAAACAATAAAACCATAAAGGAATAGACAGACTCTGCTGATAAAGCTTTTGTATCAATAACACAAGCAACAACAACAAACCGTCATCAATGATAAAGAAAAAACAGCAAAACCAAAAACAAAATCAATCGATTGATGTCCGAATAAAAGCCAATAAAGCAAGAAAACGAAAAAATAGCTTAAAATCTCATTCCCTGAAACGGATGGGTGGGTAGACGAGTGAAGTGAACATGAGTCCGTAAACGATGCAGTCCCAACGACGTTTAAGTGCAACGTTTACGAATCTTTTGTGTATTTTTTAGCATTTTATTTTGCCATTTTTTAACTTGTACTTGTCTCTAATCAAAGAACGGGGGCATGAATGAATGTGTGTGTGTGTGTGTGTGTGTTCGATGATCCCTCTCTTCAGAGATTTAGATTTATGAATATTAAACAGTAAAATTTATATTGCCGAATGGAACATGCTTTTGAATAATGAAGGCTTCAAGAAGTTGCAGTATTAATTGTGCCGGTGAGACTGAAACTGGTCTAAGTCAAGTTTGGAAATGTGTGATTAAGTGCATGTTTTTTTTAAATAATTTTCGGGAAAAGTTTTTCATTCATTCCACAAAAACAAGTGTTAAACGCTGCCCGAAAACTCTCTAAGTATCCTAGAAAGTATTTTATGATTTGCTGGGATTGAATTGAAATTCCACAAAATATTTTATATATATCACAGCGATTTATGTTCTTTTCAAAAAAGAGTTTTTTGATTCATTAAAATCCCTTTATAGGAATGTATTTAGACAAATGATTTGATTAAAAACAAATTCGGGTTTTTTATTTAATATTTAAACGGGTTGTGATATCTTCCTTGTTTCAGTAAAAACTTTTTGTGGAATATGTAAATGCTAATGCCGATGTTTTTTTTTTCCAATAAAAAGTATTATATCATAATATCGGGCAACAAATGCTTTGAACGTGGTATTCTGTGAACAGCGTCTCTTGCAACAATAATCGTAATTGATAATTTTCTTTTCTGGACATCAAATATTTGGTTATGGGTCAGTGTAGTTTACGTGTAATTATTGCTTTTGCCGTAGTCGTGCAAAAAAAAACAACGTCAATCATCGTTTCTACAGTGAATTCGCAGCGTTCGTTTCTAACAATGACGGGCGTCTTATTCAATTTCGCAAACACTTCCTTTTTCCTGCGTTTGCGTTCAATAAAGCTGGCAAGTACTGGCGATACTCAACGAAAGGCATAAACAATGTTATTCGTTCCCCCCTCTATTCCATTATTTCGTGCCTTTTTCTTTTCTCAAATAATTTACTCCCGAAAAATAGATATCGAAAATGTTCATCATGCCACATGCCCTCGCCTAGAACATTAACGTGTTTATTTAACCGCCTGCAGAAGTCCTTAAATAAAGCGGCTAAATTGCACCGTTGCGCGGCTAAAACAATGTTAAAAAGATGGTGGGGTGGGCCGTCCACACGCACTTTTTTTACTAGATCTGTTTGCACTATTTATGAAATTTTTTTGAGAATAGAAACATAATATTTTAATATGTTGTCGTGTTCATGGTTACTACGGTTCTCGACATCGTCGAGAGTTTGTAAAGGATTAAAGAAAGAACACTCGAAATTTCTTTAATCTGTTACCAACTCTCGATTATTTCGAAAGCCGTAATAAACGTTTTTAGAGAACTTGAAAATTTTTCGGAAAATGTTTACTATTTTCATTTTAAATAATTTTTTTTTATATTTTTATTATTTTTTACTTTATAATTTTAATATAATTTTTTTAATATAATTTATTATATTTTTATAATTATTTATTTTACCATATTATTTTTTTAAGACTTATTTTACTTTTTTATGTATTTTTATAACGCTTTTTTGCTGTAATATTCACAGTATTCTTTTAAAACTTTTTCTATGTAATTTAAATTTAATTGTTACCGCCACTCATAAATCGCTAATATGACACTACTGTTACCGCCACTCATAAATAGCTAATATGACATTACTGTTACCGCCACTCATAAATCGCTAATATGACATTACTGTTATCGATATGTAGAGAGATGAGCATGGCAAAATGTTCAATTATTCCTTTTAATTTTCCACGCGGTATAATTATGAGGCCATATTTAATCGAGACCACATACATAAGTATATAAAACACCTACATAGATTTAAGATATTCATTCGTTCAGGTCATAAGGATTACGAAGCTTCGCTTGGAGTAGCCATACATAAAAGTTAGTATATCAGCAGTTTAGTATGTAAGTTTGTATAAGTTTGTATATAAATTGTAAATTTATTTATAATTTTAGGAATTTTAACATATTAAAGAGTAAGAATAAAGAATTAAAGTTTTCTAAAATTCTTACACTTGTGTTTATAATCTACATTGGCTATCTTGAGCTTGGGCCGCTTCACCCGCAACATTAATTTTAATATAATTTTTTATATTTTTATAATTTTTTGTTATACTATTTTATTTAATTAATATTTATTTTACTTTTTCATATTTTTTTATAATGTTTTTTTGTTGTAATATTTATAGTATTCTTTCAAACTCTTTCCTATGTAATTTAAATTTTATTTAATATAATTTAATATATTTTTATTATTTATTTTACCATATTATTTTTTTAAGACTTATTTTGCTTTTTGATGTATTTTTATAACGTTTTTTTGTTGTAATATTCACAGTATTCTTTTAAAACTTTTTCTATTTAATTTAAATTTCATTTAAATATAATTTTTTTTATACATATAATTTTTGCTATAATTCTTTTATACTTTTTTTTTCAAATTTGCTTCAATTTTAATTTAATAGCAATTACTGGGGCATAGTCACAGTCGTACATAAAGTGCACTTTAACTAAAAGAACGCTTTTATTTAAATTCAGAAAAAAATCATTATTTTTTTTTGTTTCAGATTCATCTTTCAGTTAAAGGATACTTTTTAAATGACTATGAAGAGGGTCCAGTGTGTGCATGGAACTCGTTTCCATATTAAGAAATATCCACGATGATAAAATATGTAGGCTGTTCTAGACTTGATCGCTCCGACTTTGGATTAAATGCGCGTGCAAAGTTTCATTTCACTCGTATTCGACTTGCAAGACTTTCTTCTCATTTGCTAAGCAAAACATTTTCCCTACATGAACTTAAGTGATCTGAGCTCTACGAGTATTCTTCAAACATTTCCCTTATGGCATTTAATAAAAAATTTAATTGCCAATGTTGTATAATAATTTTTTTTTTATTTAACTTTCAAATATTAAACAATACTTCAGATGTTTTTTGTTGTTGTGTTATTGTCTTAGAAATTTTATTAACTGCAAAATCTTATTTGCATGTTGATTTTGTTTAATTTCGTGTTACAAATGCACCCTCCCAGTGTTTTTTTCCTTGCGCTGCCAACGAAATGGAATCAAATATTATGCCAATAGAGAAGCGGCCGGAAAATTTCATAATTCCCCAAACGCATATTATTTGATGAATTTTCTTTCCACTTGCGATTTTCAACTGTAGGAAAAAGGAATTAGAATTCGATTTGCTGGCATAAGAATGCGTATGTGTGCGTTTGTGCCCCGTCCCTGGCCATGACTTACGAAACGAAAACAAATTTCATGCTTTGAAAAACATGTTGGCATTTTTTCGCGAATTTGTTTGAACAAATTTGAGGAATCGAAAAATTTGCATTTTAAGTGCGTTTAAAATTTGGCCCAAAATAAAGACAGGAAAATAAAAATTATATTTATAAATAAGATTTTAGCGCATAAGTGTGTATTAACGGTGGCGTTTGACGTTTTAAGCAGCCACGACACCACGACACCATGACTTCAACCCTCAACCCACTATTCTAAAAGTTCTGGAACTTTGTCTGTCTGTTGGCTGCTGGTGCTTAAGAAAATCTCTGTGAAATCTAAAACGTTTTGAAGAAGCAAAACAAAAAAACTCAAATCTCATCATGTCTGTTAAAGGAAAATCGTGACTTTTGGTTCAAAATCAAAAAGTCGTTACAGTTGAGGCAGTCGCGTTTTTTTCTAATATGATTTCTGAATATTTTTAATGCGTTTTCATGATGGTGTTGTCTTACAGTCATCCATTTACAATTATTGTGGCGTTATCGTTTATGTTGTTTTAAACAAATTTGCCTAAAACATTTTTATTGTCATCAAAGTTCAATATGACAGGAAAATAGTTAAGCTCTCCCCCTCTCCACCTTGTTTGAATTAAAATTATTTACATAAAATTTCCATACCATCTACAGTCGGTTTCTCTTCTTTCCAAGCAGTTAAAAAAGTTATTGTTTCACTTAATATAAGAGAATTCGTTATGCCCTCCTTATTATCCTTGTTTATCTGAATCTAAAGTTGTGCATCCTTGTTTATGGCATTCTATTCTATTGTACTCGTATTGTATGAGTTTCTGTTTACTTACCTTTCGAATTTATTAGGAACGTTTCCTGGCTGGGTTTCTTTTAATTTTACGCTTATTGGTTTTTGGCAATCGCCTGTGCAAATACGTTTTAGCAGCGATAAGCCGATTTATGTAGTTTGCTGTCGTCCTCAACGCCTTCCTTTTTTTTGTACTAAATCCTATTGATGTTTCGTATAAAAAAATTGTTGAAATGAAAAGGTAAAATTTTTTACGCTAAAGACAACTGAAACCATAAACTTGTGTTGAGCTTAAGATCTCAATTGCATCCCGATAATCTGACAATGGAGGGGGCTTTTCCTTCGAAAACTAATTCAATGGCCGAGAAAGAAGTGAAGAGAAGTTGTTTGTTTTCCTCGAAAATAGAAACTATAAATTTCTTATATTTAATTGGCTTGCAATTTTCAAGATTAAAATTAAGTACTTGAAGAAATATATGATGGAATCGTTTTCAACACAGACAAAGTCGTGCTATCTGAGTCGGTTGACCGAAATTCCAGTAGAGCATTCATTCGGCCAGTGGTTATACACCATCCAATTCCTACAAAAAAAAAAAAAAAAAACAGGAATCTGTTGCAAGATAATGGTTTAAACTGCATCCAATACGTTTTGGCCACCGAAATTGCCTACACCAGCACTTCACTTTCAAGACATCCCAGTGAGACGCTTGTCCCATCTCTGTCAATTGATTCCGAAACAAATAAATTGCAAATTATATATTTTTACAAAATATTATTGTACTTAATTTGGCGCTAAGTCGATCAATCAAGTCATCAAAGTGCCAACAATTGTAGTCAAATGTTAAAAAAAAAATCGTAAAAATGTCTCTTGGGAACCCCCGAAAAAAATCAGCAAGCAGAGCTTGCGGATAGTTTCTAATATAAATTCCAACGGCATACATTTAATACCGGTTCCATTAAAGTTTATTGGCCTTGAGGTGGAAAGTACTTATTGTTCTGCATACTGGTACATTTTAGCACAGAAAGAAATTCTAATCATATTTAAAAATTGTTTGAATATAGACCTGTAAAATATTACGCGGATTTTTAGCAGCAATTTTGCAAGAGCTGACAATTTTTTCGACAAAGAACCTAATTTATTGTCTGCTTTTTACTATTAGATTTGCCTTTTTTTGGAAAATTAAATTTTTATAAAAAACAAAACCAAAAATGCCTTGAGCTTAAAGAATATTTGCAAATATTATAATATAAAATTTAACATAAATTTACTAGAATTTTTGCAATGAATCAGCGAAAATAAAATAAATTTATATATTATTTATAATCATTTTATTTTTGTTATACATACATTTGTACATATGTATGTATGTATGTAAAAACTGTCTTCTTTTAGGATTCTCAAGAAGCAATTTCAATTATAAGTTTAATCCATTTACTTACTATCAAAAATAAATGTAATTACTTTCTAGAAAATTTTTAATATTTCATGTAAAATTTTAATACAAACAAAATTTATAGAGAAAAAAATCTCAGGTGTATATTTTTAATAACACACTACAAGCACACAAGGGAACACTCCGCACACACGAGTACACACTTCGCTAGCACACAAACACACACAAACACACACAAACACACAGACGACAGCAAGACACATGTCTAACGGCATAAAGTACGAGTACAATGAACAATTTTAATATGCGTAAATAATACTTACAGCTGTAGCGTAAAATAAGAGCAACCAACACAATATCAGTGCGTTTGGTTGGGGGCGGGAGGGATCCAGATAGACAACGGCAGCAACAATACCAAACAGGCATGTTTAAAAATACACATACACACACCTGCAGCCACGAAACGTGTACGTGTGTGTGTGTGTATGAGAGTTAAGTTTGCATTATGATGTAATAGAATTATGAATTTCATAGACAAACAGAACAGAGCCGGCACACACACACGCATACAAACCATATGTATGAATATCAAGATAGAAAAAAGTGAATGATAATGAAACAAAAGAAGCGTTGAAAGGAATTTATTAAAAATTCAAGTACCAATGTGTTGACAACACACAAAATAGCAACATTCGAAGCAATGATAGAGGGAGAGAGCGTGAGAGAGAGAGAGGGGTCGGAAAATACCTAAATAAAAGGAGAACAGGACAAAAAAAAAACAAATGTAATGAGATCAAATGTTTGAACATGTGTATGAATTACACACATCCACATGTACGCACGTACTCAGGAAGGAATAAAACATGCATATACACACGCACATGCACACAAAAGCATTTGAGAACATCATGTGAAATTATGATTTTCATGTCAACAGTGACACAAAAATCAAAACACCAACACCAACACCAACACCAGCAAAAGCACCTGGACAATGAAAAAATACTGAACGAAATCTGAAAACAAAGGCCAACAAAAGCACATCGATTTGTACTACGAAATTGGACCGAAAAAAACTGCTCTATAAACATTTGTTTATTTGTTGACCTTTTATGTTTCTTATTATTTTTTATATATTTGTAAGTTAAGTTTAAAAATGCGACGAATATTCTTAGTTTTTATTCACTTTCCAATATTGCGATCAAGATCGTTGATCATCTTCGGGGTTTCTACAAAAAGAACACAAATTCACACGAATTACCACTAATATGTAATTTAACGCGACACACGAACTTCAAAACTGAAAAAAATATTTAATCAAATTTATTAGTCTCACAAACAGAGATGCCATAATGAAAATTTTACCTCAATTTAGATTTTAAGAGCTTTTTTAACATTCAACTGTTTATTTTGACAATAAATCATAACTTTTTGCGTGCACCAGGCAACTGATGTTGAGAGGATTTTACAGAACAGAATAGAATGCCTTAAAAGATTTCTTTCAAGTTCAGGCTTTCCCGGACCAATTGTCAATACAACAACGGCTGAAACAAAAACTGTGTTAAATGCGCCACGCGTGATCCATAAAAAAATAAATGTATTATACAGGGGAAAGCAAAAGAACAATATCCAGCCAGATGCCATAATTCAGTGTATGGAAAACCATTGTGAGATCGTCAGGGGTGTTACCAAAGGAGACCGAGTGGACGTAGAAGATTTGTGGACTGTTTTGACCACAGATTTGTATAGCAATGGAGTGCCAATGCATGGAGCAAGTGGCCGGAAATTTTAGTTTCAGTTTTTCTTAGTTTCTAAATTTTTTGACAACAGAAATTGTGTTTTTATTTTTAAGCTGTGGCGAGTGGAAGAAAACTTGGAATATGAAACCGATAAAAATTCACCATTTATTTTTTAAATCGGCCGACCTGATCAGCAACTTTTTTGGAATTCAGCCAACTTTAAATCATCGGTTCGCTTTTGTTTTTGTTCATGTCTTCAAAGTTATCTAGTGCGCAAGCAAATACCGGAAAAATCTTACCCAGTTATAACCTTGCCGGCTTTTTACCTGCATGTTACTTTAAATCACTATTTGGCTGAAAAGCAATCCTCAATTTTATTACCGCACAATTATGCGAGACACTGTTTGCCGTTAAAGTACAAGTATTCGCATGTATTATTAAAAAATAAGAGAAGACAAAAATTTCATTTCTGACAGAAGAAAATGATTTTGTGCATAATTTATTCAACTGATGATTGCAAAGAAAAACCTTTTTATGAAATTACCTTCTCCGAAACACTCACTACACTCACTACACTCAAGTCCCTCACTCACTTACGTTCACTTAGTCGCCAAAATTTATTCTTTTATGTGTTACTTTTTTCGTTTGCCAATAAACATTCGTTCGTACTTCGCTGGCAAACCACTTTGGCGAATGACAAGTTAAGGACATTGAAAAGGTAAAATGCCACACTTGTGGCATTAATGTAACCTTTTCTCTGCCGCATTCGTACGTACTTCTGCATTTAAAATAACTTTGCCACTTAATGTTCTTGTTGTAACACTGGCGACAACGTCTTTGAAATTTTCACAATTAAATATTATTCCCGGTATAAATTTAAGTACTTGTCAAATGTCTACAGTTCATGTTTATAATGATGTTGTGGTGGCCAGTTGCTTAAAAGAATTGATTCGCAATTTTTTTTTTCTCTTTTCACTTCTTGCGGTGAAATTGTTTTGGTGTGATGCCGTATTTATGTATTTGAAAAAGGGAAAAGTGGCGTCAGGTATCGCTTTCGCATCCCAGCAATTATCAAACTAAATATGTGTCCTTAAGCTGCGTACATTTACATTTTTCCAATTCATGTCATTGGTACACATGTTTAGGGCGCCCGTACTCGTATTACCAGAACTTGAGTTTTCTTAAGAGCTGCGTTCAGGTCGTGATTTATTGACTGCCGTAGTATTCGATATTGAAAAGTCAGGAATTTTTCAACTTGTTATTTGCCGCAAAAGTCCTTATTCCGCCACCTGAATCTCCTCTTCAAATATTCGAGTCTATATTTAAGAAGTTTTGGGAACGAAATGAGGTTTAATTATATCGCTTAAATATTCAAAAATTACATATTAATAATATAGGGAAAAATGGTTAATCTCTTACACATTTTCTGTTTGAAAGATTTACCCTCTGCATCGTTTATATAAATTTTATTGTATTTTAACACAGCCTTTGGGTTCTAGACGTTTGTTTAATTATTGTAGAACCCTAAATAATATAATATTTGTGAACAGTGTATTTCATTTGACTTTGCACAGATCTAAAATAATAAAGCCAATGACCTTCCAATCTACCAGAAAATCATGTTAAATCAAAATAAAAATAACATGAATGAAACGAAAATGAGAATAAAGCAAAATCAAATGTTTTCGGTGTTGTGCCAATTTGATATTCCTCTCTCGCTCCTGCTAAGCGTTTTCTAGAATTAATTTTATTTTACCAAGGACTTAAAAAAATATTGATTGTAGATGAAATACGCCGTTCAGAAGAAGCCACCAAATATCACCTTCAACACCTGGACCAAAAGCAGCGTGGCCATTTGACAGTGACAGCCCACGACAACTCTGCTTTTCACTCATTGACATCAATGATGAAAGTAAACTTTTCCAAAAATCCTATTTCATAAATGTATTTAATTTTTACGACTTGAAATGAACAGGTTGAAATTGAAATTATTATGTTCGCAAGCGCTCACAAGACTGCCATTTACATCTGAGACTTCAGGGTTTAAACTTCAAATTCTGTAAGAAAGAAAAAAAAAAACTCTACTTATAAAATTGTACTCGTATTCGTACAAATGTTGCGAACGGAGGCTTTTAACTGATCCCTGCTGTGCTTTTTCGTTGCCCAAGTTTTTGTTATTGTTTTGATTCCCCAGCGGGATTGTTTTGTCGCTGTTTTTGTCATCGTGTACGGCAGTGTGCAGTGAGTACACGCGTGTTCGTCTCTACTCCTCTCCTTTCACCTCCTTTCATTTGGTGGAAATTTATTTCAAGATTTTGTCGCCCATGAGCAACTGCTTTTCTTTATTTCGAATATTTGCCAATTTATTTTCTTGTTACAATTGCATTTTTAAGTGGCTGCTGTAATGAAAAATATTAATATACGATTTTATGAAGTTTGTGTTGTGTCAGGAGAGGTAAAACTAGAAGTTTGTTACGGCTGTTTAAGGATTATTTTGCGGTCTTAAAATTATGAGTATTGAAGATGTTTAGACCAGAAGTTTCTTTTCCATAATTTTTAATATTAATAGTGTCCTGAAGATGCAGTATCTGAAACAAGATATTTTAAGTGTGACAGAAGTTTTGCTGAATTAAAAGAAAACTACTCCGCTTTTTCCAAAATATTATTAGAACAATAATTCTTATTGTCTTTTTAAAGCCGTCGAGCAGCAGGTTTTGCATCGTTGTATTGTAATCTTGGTTGAAACATTCGGGCTGGAAGCTGAGGTAATGGTCTACTCTCGAGTGCCCTTGAGGTGCTGTTGTCTTGCAACAGATTTCTATTCTTTGTGGAAACTAGATGGCGGGGAATCAGTGGGCGAGTCTGGTTAAGGCCTGATGTTCCTTGAGTACTTCGGGCTACCAACTCAGGTGCTTGGTCTTGCTTTTACAGTCTGCGGAATCACTAGCCCGAACTCTCGAGTTGTGTACCGTGCCCACGTATCAGAAGAAGTTGCCAGCTGTGTAGTGCATATAAAATGTCGTCATATAGACAGCTGGAGAGCACACAAACAACAGCTTAATTTTATAGCTTTAAAGCGATTAACTAAACTAAGTTGTTAGAACTTAATTACGATTAAATACTGTCTTTATTTTCATTTATCTCAAACATCATACACTAGTCATTCATCTAAAAAAAAAAAAACATTTATACATACAAATATATATGTACATATTTGCTTCCTTTTCTTTCTTCATATAAACACTTTTCAAACACGCAAATCATTGAAATAGAAAACATAAACTTGATATAATTCAATCATGCATTTGCAGGCACTTGCATGCACTTGCATAAATATTTTCCTGTTGTGACTGTTCAGTGGCGGCCGGTTGCATTGTGTGCAATTTTTAGTTAATCTTAAATTTTCAAATTATCAAAATAAATGCACAAAAACAACAAATTGCTGAAACAAACAAAAAGCCACCAACCCTTTCGTTACACATTTGAAATCTGACAACAGAAAGTTAATCAGACAAACATACAGGCACTTCAAATTGATTGATTTCGCAAAATGTTTGCGATAAAACGTCTGGAAGGTCTTCTAATAAACTAGCAGACCGAAAAATAAAAAAAATTTATGTCCATTTATCAATAAGAATTCATCGGAATGAAAAAAAGGAATTCAATTAAGGAAATAGAGAGAAAAATATCAAAAGATTAAGAGCGTGAGTTTTTAACATTTCAATTGAAGGAAGAGCAAAAATAAGAGCTCTGGAGCGTTGAATGTAGGCAGTAAAGGGTGCGTAACAATTTGAATTTAGTTTAATTTTTTAATAAATAAATAAAAAAATGCAAAGGAAACGGTTTTTTAAATATTAGTAAAAGATATTTTGTTATTTTTTTGTTGCTGCCAAAACAAAATATGATTGATGGTAATAACATGTTTTACACAAACAACTGGTTAAGGATAAAAAAGGATTTTTATATCCTATTTTTTTTCTCTGTTTGATAAATTATGGCGCACAGAAAAAAAACATGAAAACTTTTCCCCCAAAATAAAAAAGCAAAAATTTGTACAGACAGCAGGCAAGTTTTGTATCTGCCTATTTTTTCAATGTCACATATGAGACAGTCGTAGAAACAGATTTCGTCAAATTTATTGTTTAAAGAAACTTTTATTCTTTTAAGCTAAAGAAAAAAGTATAAAAAAAATAAAATTTTTTAATCTTTTTAGTGAAAATGTAAAGTATTCAGATAAATGGCGTTGTGTGACATACAAATAAGTTTCTTTTTCTTAGTATTTTCAATTTCTCAAAACACGATATAACTCGGTGAAGTAAAAATGCATTTTGTTTTATAATTAAAAAACTGACTTTCAATAAACTTGTGCGAAATAACTATTAAAGTAATTGCACCAAAAGCCTGAGAAGCTCAAACTACAAAATTAATTTGGATGTATAAGATATTTTTATTGCCACGAAAGTTGCCCCAAGGTAAAATTTAAATAATTGATGATGTTAAAAACCAAAAATTTACAGTATTTTAAAGAAAAGGTATGCTAACAAATGCAAACTGCTGTAATCACTCTGTGGCATCACTCCGATGCGTCAAAAGATTTTAGGCGCTGATATTTCACCAATTTTTTGATTCAATGAGTTTTTGCATAAAAGTATCAATTGTTGTGGAGAAGAGAAAATGGGAATATGTAAATAAATAAAAATTAAGGTTAAACACCAAATTGCCTCGAAATTAGAGCGCAGCATCCCAAAATGGCTTTGGACTAATTCACATTGCTATTTTTTCTAGGTCAAAAATAACTTTTGAGGGTGGGGGTAGTGTTTTTTTCTGCCTCAACATGTTTCTGCTCATATTTTACTTTTTGGTGCTTTTTCTTATAATTTACAAGAAAACTGGACGGATTCAATATTTTAAATGTAAGAAATTTTATATTATTTACTATTGCAATTAATATTTGTATTACAGCTGCAGAAAAGCGTCAGCTTTAAGGCTGCAACAGCTGATTGCATATCGGCAACCAAATTTGGCAGCACTGCAGCTCTCACTTCTAGTTTTTATGCATTTACGAACGCACCCAAACTTTCTGTTATCTTTCAATTATTTTCAAGTTTTATTAATTAATTAATAGATTGAGCACCGTCTCTATTAATTCCCTCTCATTTTTATGGTCATGTGTAACATTTCTGTTGCTAAAACTTTCCATTCCCCAAATCCCTTCAAGCTTCTAGAGCAACATCAATGGAAATTATTGCTTTCCCCAGACAAAGAGGTAATGCAAAACAAACACTTTAACTTGCTGAAGTTTATTTTACTCGCACAATAAACATTTGACTGAAATCTCAGAGCATTTAATTAAATCATAAATAAGCATCAATACGTAATTAAACAAACATTAACGCAGACACTAGATGTGACATCTCAGCCCTACGAAAATCAAATAAAACTGGCTGGCAGCACGCAAAACGCACAATCGAATGATAAAAATTTCAATCAAAAACAAAAGTCAGTTTCCCACCTCCACCTCCACCTCCACAACTCACACACACTTTAGGTGACTGCATGGTGAGCCTGAGTGCGTGCGTGTGCATTATAAACCTATAAAATGGCCAGTTTATCTTTTTTCCAGAGACAGTTAATAAACACAAAAGTAAAATTGAATTTAATTAAGTGTCTCAATAGATAAATACGTATATGGTTGCGCTCATCCCAGGTGGGTGGTAAGAACACAAGCTCAAACTCTCAGAGGCGAAATTCTCACAAGAGAAAAACAAACAATGTGTTGCATACTTTACGGATGGTAAGAGATACATTTTGCAAACATATTTAAAAAAGCATTACATCACATTACAACGTTTCGTTAACGGTGGGCAATTGAATGTAGCATGCAACTGACTCGCAATCCAGCTACGAGGGCTATCACCGAAAATTGGTTACAAACACATGAATTCCGAAGTCATTAATTAATATGTTTGTGGGTTTTGTTTCTATATATATTAAGTACGAAAAACACTGGATTTATTTTCGGTTTAATTTTGGCTTCAAATGTTTGCGTATTTGACGTTGCGTAAATTAGTTCAAGGACTAGAAATCTACAAGTAAAATGAATCTTCTAAAGAGTGAATTCCGAAAAGGGGGGAGGGAACAAATATTTAAAACTCTCCGACCTCCTATTTGGGTCGTTTTATCTTTTGCTGATCACTTTTAAAAGCCAATTTCCATTTTTAAGGTACAAAGAATTATAAAACTCGTTTTGAAAACTTACGATTCTCCTGACAACGCGTTTCAATCTGTCTAAAGATATTGCAGTAATTGGAGGAAACTCCAATATGTTATCACAAGTTAGACGATTTTATAGAAACCCTCGTTAAAGGTGGCATTCCTCCTCATAAACATTTTCAGATTCGTGCTGACATCATCTAGTCAATGTCAATGTTGTTTTATGCATTTGTCCAAATATTGTTCGGTGCTATGAATTCATGTCTGTCCGAGTATGTGTTTTAGAAAATGATGTGTTATTATTTCGTGGCTTGACATTTGTGGCCAGCTGGTCGGGGTTTTGTGGTCAGCAGCCTCAAAACTACACCTCCAGTAAATCCTTTTGACGTGCGAGAACGACAACTGCATTAAATTTAAATGACCATTCGAAACATTTCTGGTATTCAGATTTGATATCTCTGTGCAATGTTGGTATGACTTCCAGCAGCAGGACGAGCAGTTGCAGCAAAACAAACAAAACTGAAATAACACTTGAACTGCAGACAACGCGAACTGGTTGATTGTTATGAGGTCTGTGAACGAAGATAAACGTCACTTACGAGTGGTTTAAATGCCCAGTTGGAGTGTTTGATGTTTACCAAATGCCAGATCGATGAAAACTAAGCGAGGGAAATATTTTCCTTGAAATGTGTGAACTTCAGAAGGGCTTCTTCAATAAGAGCCTGAGTAAATCTCTTTTTCAAAGAAAATAGGCATGAAGCAGCCATTCCGGTGCCGCGGATTTTATAAGTCCCTATACAGGATGGGTTATCTAATATGTTACTACCACGACAACATGATACCGGAAATACAGGGTACTTCATGAATATATACGAAGGATGAACACGATTTACCAATACTGCCCTTGAAGGAGCTCCTCCGGTTACTAGGCACGCTCAACCCTTTAAGCGGTGCGAAGAGTCGTTCTGGACCTGAGATCCGCTACTATTCATTCAGTCACAGGATTACAAACTGTTCTTTGGTATGACTAAGCAAGTGAAAAAATATCAATGTTGTTTAATTGTTGCTAAAATTGCAACACTGTTCATCAATTGCTTACAGTAAAGACGAAAACAACTTAAATAAAGATTTACTGGAAATAAAGGAGTAACTTGAAATGAGAAATTTAAATTTGAATGGGAGCAAAACAAAAATAATGGAAATTATTGCAAAGAGTTGTGACGTTGTACAGATAAATCTCAAAGTGCTGGAAAATGTAATATATATAAAATATGTCGGTTTTGTTAGGGACTGCGATTAAATAAGTTTTAAAGATCTAATTGAGTACTCGTGTATATGTATATGCGGGAAGGTAGGCGCAATGTCAGTTCCCTTAACGCCTGCGAAACAAAGCTTCTATAATGACTGCAATGAATTCATAAAATATAAGAATAAAACATGCTTTCGAGTCGCACTCGTGTTGCACAATTGCACTTCTATATGTCTATATCTAGGCCACACAAACTATAAAATAAAGCGATGAGAACAATTGTAAAATTCTCGTGATTTTTAAACGTATATCGGAGATGACAAGTGAATACCTCTAAATTTGTCGGCAAAATAAAAACAGGAGATGCAGCCGACTACTTCAGCTCTCAAATAGAATATGTTGGAGAGGTACAAGCGTACGGGCTAAGGAACAGGTAAAATTTCAGACTTTGAAGACCAACAACCAGCTTAAAGCAAAGAAATTTCATCTAAACTTGACACCGAAGTAGAAGAGAATGGCCAACATTGTCAAAAGCGACATGATGAATGTTTTATGCTAGAAGATATAATATATATTTATATAAAGCTCATATATAAATATATGTGACCCTGCGTACGAAACCCCACTAGTGTGTCAAATTTCATGAATTCACTTTTTTTGCACTTGTATGTAAAAAAAATCCTAAATTTTCCAATGAAACCATTTGCAAGTCGCAATAATATATCAAAAACTTGCTTTGACACACTAGGTGGGTTTTCATTTGCAGGGTCACATAGAAATTGAAATATGCTGTATTTTATGAGGACCTCGTAAATAAATAAAAATAAAAATATTTCTTAAATGCCAAATTTTTGTGTAGTTGCAGTTCACTGTTTCTCACTTTAACAGTCTGTCGACAACCTTTTTGCCATAATTCTCATACGTTATCTGTTTACATGTATATAAATATATTACACAGAAAATGAATGAAAGTTTTCTGCAAGTTGAAAAAATATGAATGACAGACTGTCATTATATCGTTTTTCTTTGTCTTCCTGCTGAAAACGTGAGTGCATTTCAGCGTTTCACATCTGCCGCCGTATTGTTGTCCATTGACATTTTAAATACAATGTTGTTTACCTTAATTATTGAAATTGAGTTTCAAGGACTTTAATTGAAGTTTTTAGTCAAATGATGAACAATTTTCAGTCGATAAAGGCATGTTTGTCAGGTGAAACAATGATAAAGACATCAATTATACACTTATTATAAAATTAGTTGTGAAATTCGTTGTGGCCGCAGTTCAGTTTGTTGTTTTAAATGCTTAAATATTAAAATGCTCACACGCCCACATATACACGCCCACAAAAAGTAATGTTAGTCATAAAACTCCCAGAGTTGTTGTAATAATTTATTAACTGGATATTGTTTGTTGTGGGTCGTCTGATATTTAATAATATTTCTCCGAAAAACTTAACCACCTTTTTCGCAAATTATCTTTTCTCAAGACAGGACGAAATCCGGAGGAATCATCCGGCTCTAACAGACGAACTTGAAAATTCATCACCATCCAGTTCGTACTTTATCAAGAAGAATCTGTTGCCAGACAGCAGCACCTCTATATATCTCTATAACCAATGACTCTTGCCAGCACGTTGGGTGAAAGAGAGATTAAGTGGCGGCGCATTGCAACCTGGTGCCGTGACCCACAGATCGTCACCAAACAAAAGGCCAACTCATAGCAATATAATGGAACTGGTGGTATTCATTCACGACAGTCTATCTGGGTTGCTTTATATATTTAATGTCTTAAATTTTACAGCTTTAAAGTAATTAAACCAACTCAGTTGGATGAATTTGATTTGGTTTTAAAATATTAGTTTTTTAATTTATAAAGTTTTTGCAAAAGATTTGAAACCAACAAAAAATTACTAGATGGGATTTAATTTTTTTTTTCCAATCTACAGACTAATATTCTTGCAGACGAATACAATTCAATATATGTACTAGATTATTGCGGTGTGCGTTACTACCCTGCTCCTCCGCCCCCAGGACTTTTAAGCCAAATTTAAGTGAATCTCTTTCATTCGCAAAATTATTTGGAATTTGGAAAATTGGTTCACAAATGACGATTTGCTTAAATAAAAACAATTCTCCCAAACTTCAAAAGTTGCAACTTGTTCTCAAAGGAGGAAAAAACTGTTTGTTGTGTGGTAGCACCCTGTATTGTTTTCAACTTTTTACGGTTTTGGTACATGACCAGTGTACCAATTGTTAGTCTGCGTCCATTGGAAGTATCTGCCTATTACAATTCAAAACTTAGAGATCTCTTTCAAAGAAAAGAATTGTTTTTTTATATGGAAAAGGTGTGTCCATTGAAATGGCCATAACACGGAAACCAATAGGTATAGAATGAGTGAAATAGAATACACGAAAACCTTGATATTGATTTAAACTTTTACAGGCAGTAAAATCGGTTCATGCATTACAGACAACATCGATTTCACACACAATGCAACTTACTTTTATATATATATATAGATTTAAGAAGCTTTTTATATACATAAGGATTTGAGAAGCTGAAGAACATTTAAGAACAAAGTGAGGTTATGTTTTATAATATTAATAAAACTATAGAAATCATAAGTGGTGCAAAATTCCGAGTAGATCTAAACGAAATTTTAAAGATGATGTTCATCAGCGGCCCATTTATCAAAGTTATGCAAAAAAAGTAGTCAAATTAACAAAAAAAAGAGAGTCTTGTAGAATGCGGGGAAAGCTTCGCATTTTGGATTCCAAAAAAGAAATTGTTTTTAAACAGGCACCATACGATTCTGCGAAATGTTGACCTCAAACTCAAATCATTAAATGGCAAATTATGATATAATTTCATTTTACATCAAACGTTTCAAAATATATCTCCAAGGTTGTATTAAAGTCTTCTTTCTTTTGTGAATTGCAAACAAAACTAAAATGACACTGAGCGTTACAAGCTGTTCGCTAAACACTTCCCCTGACTTCAAGTCACGTTAAGGCGGCAGTGACTCTTTTGTTGTTTGGTTCTTTCTTGTAAGTTGAGGATGTTAAAACCAAAAACTCAGCGAGATAGAACTTGGAATGAATAGAATTATTGTAAAAGCAATAAAAATAAATAGAAACATTAAAAGTAATAAATTATAATTTTTATGTTTTTGCTTAAAAGCATCTGAAACGGGGAAACAAAGCACCAGCACCAGCACCAGCACCAGCACGGAAACACCGACACGAAATAATTGCTTAATTGCAAAACACAGAAACAAATGTCTCTTTTCGAATTGTTAACAGCTACAAATTGAAATAAAATTCGGAAAAGAAGAACTCGAATTTCTAGTTGCAGAAGACAATAACGTCTCTAGAGATGAAATATGGTTCCGAATGAAAAAGTTATAGCAACGTGGGGCAGGAGGGAGGGGAATAAAGAAAAACGAAAAAAGTCACACTTAAATATGTATCTCTGAAGGAATTAAGGAAATTATTTTGACTAAATTCACATTAAATGAAGTATAAGAAAATGGAAAAATTAAAAATAATCTTTAAAGGTGATAAATCTTGTAGAAAAAAAGCACCGAAACAAGAAAAACAATTTGAGAACAACAATTTGCTCGCTAAGAAGCTGGTGCTGGAGGATTTTCCTTTGGCTGGCGCTGAAACTCCGTTGACGCCTTGTTAATTTTGTGGAGGGGTTCTTTTTTGGGTTTTCTGGTTTTTTGTTGTTTTTCATTTTCCTACTTATATTTGCCACATAATGTTAATTTTATTGTCATTTTGTTGTTTTTGGAATTCTTATAAAACATATGAAGCATAATTTTTTCTTGTACCACGGAAGAGGGTTGTTGGTTTGACGTGAGCGAGTGTGTGCGTGTGTGTGTGTGTGTGTGTGCAGCTATAAAAATTGTAATTAAATACTGAAAACTGGCATCATCACCAGAATTTCTTAATTACATACGACTGTATGTTGTCAAGACTTTGTGCGTCTTGCGTTTCTGAAATTTACTTCACTGTCAAAATACTCGTGAATACAATCATTCGCCAACCCCTTGATCCTCTGGTGAGACTTAAGCAAAATCTAAATATGACTGTGACACAGTTTCAATAAATTTTTGTTAAGAAAATATTGTTTTCTTTTCATTAAGTTGGTGGAAAATTTGTCACGAATCTTAAGTTTTCAATTCCAGTACAAAATAAAACTCCTTCCTCTTCAGTTAAAAAACAAAATCTCTCTCACGAAACCAAACAAAGAAAAGTTCTTAAAAGAAGTCCAAAAGGCTTTCGAAAGTCCAGCTACATGATGCAGAGTTCTAATTTGCAAACACCATCTCAACTATTAAGAATGATGAAGTCCAGTGACTTAATAAGGCCACCTGTTAAACATTAAGGCTAACTTGGACTTACTATGACCGCAGGCCAACCAACCGCACTACAAGTCTATTAATTCTCATAAGATCCACAATAGGCCAACGATTACATCTCATAATGATAATATTACCGTTCTTGTGGGAGGTATGATCCATCGATGATCGATCTGCTGCAACAACTTTTACGCCAACATTTTCATGGAGAATCCTGTTGGCAAAAGAAGCCGCAGACTTCGATTTTTAAAGCATTTTGTAAGATGAAGTTTTCCAGCTTTTGTTGTTCATATAAATTTAAAATATGAGGGCGTTTAAAAAAATAACAGTTAAACGACAGGCCAATGACACCCTGACGTCAACTTTTGCTAATATCGTCTGGCCCCCCAAATCGTATCGTATATCAATTCTCTGCATTTTTTTTCTTAAGCTGGAGTTCAACACAAGAGAGCCGACCCTACGTTCGATATAAGAGGGAAGCGTTAAAGAATGTTGGGAACACTCGACCTTTCTGAACCGACTGACTGATCAAGGACTTTAGTTTTAAAAATTAAAGGTCATAAATTGTTCTTTCACATCATAGAATTTACACATATATAAATAAAGTGTGGGAAAAGTTCACACGAAAGTCCCTGTACATCGGATTCATTTTGTCACCTTGAGAAACAAACGAGTGGTTTTTAACGCGGGCAAAATTTGTCAGTCGAATATTTCAGTTTTAATGGAATATAAAATTCAAATTATTACATGTCCCACGATGTCGAACGTAAATGTAACCTTTTGAACTACGGAAAATTGATTAGATGAAAACCAGCTGATCTAACCGCGACCTGCACGAGTTCATCAATGCGAGCGATACATAAATTTAGCAAAAGAAAAACTTCAGAAATAGTCTCTTAATCACTACTGTGAACTGACGAACGTGACGTGCGGTATCATGGCACACGCGTTGGATATTAAAATATTTGCTAAATATTTTGTGCTACTTTTGCTCGGTGGATGTCACTGTGAAAATGTTATTTCCTGCTAAAATTGTCTATGGCGTAACCGCAGTTTCTTATAAGAAAATTTTATTTTCATTTTAATACAATATTTTGAACGAGTTTTTATTTTTTAAATGAATATTTCTTAAGACTGAAAGTATACAGCGTGTTTGTGGGTATTTCTTCAAGTTTGCCTTTACACATCGCACTCGGCTTTGATTTTATTTTCCAAACGTCTTCTGGAAAATATTATCAAAAAAAAAAAAAAAAAAGGAAAAGGAAAAGAACAAACAAAATAATTTTCTTATTATTTTGTCTGTAGTCAGTTAAAGTGTTTATGAATGTGCAAGTTTGGGTCGGTTGAGAAGGCAACGATGACGTTGACGTCGCACAGTGTTTCGGCGCCATAAAGTAACACCATCAAAACCAAATTGAGCCAAGCTGCGCTGCAACCTTAAAGATGTTTGTGAAGGCGTTCATGTTTAATATAAATTTATATTTATAGTTGCCACTAACTGACTTCTTAGTGAACTTGTGTATATTGCAAAGGCTTTGCTTCAAACGGCAGGAGTGGAAGCATAAAAATAAGACTGAATGTGTTTTTCTTTATTGTGTTTTGAAAAAAACAACAACATTATTTTGATCAATTTTAATCCAAATTTTCCAATCTAAAAATATTTTTACTTCAAAATTAAAGATTTCGGGGCGCCAGCTGTTCTTCTTCCTGTTCGAAAAGCACATGTTACCAGACTCTTAGACACATACAATACATATGTACGTACATAATAAACAAATGCTCGATTTTCAACACCAGAAAAACTGAGATTTGCGAAATTGGAAAATAAGTGATTTTTTTAATGTTTTATCTTGTATTAATATGGATTTGTTTGCTGGGTTCTGGAGTTCTTGCATTTATGTACATATGTAACATTTTGTGTGCTTTTTATGTTGCGGTTTTTAGTTGAATGTAAAGAATTTTTGCTGTTGTCTTTTCGCCCGAGTTTTCGGTAGGCATCGAACTTGCCAGCCCTGGATTGTTGGTCCCTCAACGCAGTCTAGGCTGTATGATGTTTGTTCGACATACAACATACATACACAGCTCGCTATATCTATGATAACAAGTGGTCTTACAAAACTATAACTGCTGTCATTTCAGTCGCGTAAGTCACATGTCGATGCCGTGACATCAACGTTCTCATACACCTGAATCAACTTACATGCCTTATGGTTGGACAACCTTTAACAAATTCGAGGGCTCGTTTCTTCGCTGTTTGTCTGCGTACCTGCAAGACTGTGTGCCACTGTGCCACGCTGATGAAATATGAATGTTTGCATTTATAATATTACAGACTGGAAGGGGTAAATGATGTGTTTGTGTCTTAATCCTTTTTCCATTATTATTTTCATAATTCTTATTTACATGTTATTGTTTTCTTTGCTTTTTTTATTTTCCCTTTTTAGCTGCAGTAATAACAACTCACCGTCTCTGGCCCCCCCCCCCCCCCCCCCCCCCGTAAGTCGGCATGGCCTAAAAGTATGCTTGTTTTTTAATTTCATGGATATTTCTTTATTTATTTAAGGCATAGAAGGAGTGTTAATGTTCTTGTGTGCGTGCGTGTGTGTGTATGCATGTGAGTGGCTGCAACGGTGTTGGGGTACGTGTGCGCGTGTGTGTGCTGTGATTTTCTTTTAATATTTCTGGCTGTTTTCCTGCGAATTATTCTAGTTGATGTTGTTCATTATTACGCTTTTCTTATTTTGTTACAATCGCTTTTGTAATTCTCCTCTTTCCTCTCCGAACTCTTGAATTCTTCCCGTTCGAGGCAAAGAAAGACAGACAGACTTGCGTCTTGTTAATACATAAATGAATATGTGTTACACGTTGTGTATGAAGGTTAATAGGTTTGCACAATGGGAAATCCTACTTGTCAAATAGATGGCTTTGCTTTATTACCACAATAGCTGAAAATCGCACAAAATCAGAGAACTCCAAAATGCTCATGTGTTGACCGGACAGCGAAGCGAAAACCCCCAAACCCCTTCTCCAGCAATTAAGCGATTGCAAGCGAATTCGTTGATAAAACTATGACCATAGTGTTAATTTTTTCGGCATTTTAAAAACACTTAATAATTATAAGATAAGATAAGATTTTTGCCTGGTGCTGATGATTTAAAATGAAGATGTTTGTGCTGGTTTTGGTAACAGACTTAAGCAAAGGGTTGTTTTTATGCTTAAAAAAAGGCATGTGGAAATTGTGCAGCAAAAAAACAACCAAAAAGAAAAAATCCAATACAATAAAAAAATATTAAATAAAATGTTCAGAAAATTTTAATTAAAATGTATTAATAAAATACTTAAAAAAAGACTATAAAAAGACTTTTTACCTAAAATTCCCTAAAAAACAATAATTTCACTCGTCGAATTTGATTTAGTCGAACAGCAACAAAAACGTCGGCGCTTTTTACACAAGTTTTCATACTTTTTGCTCAGACAAGAACTTTTTCTGGTACAAATTCACATCAAAGGATAATTTTTGTGTCCTTTTGTTTGGTTTTTGGTGTATGAGTATTTCATGTTTTTCAGCGTTGGCCACGTGTTGTTGTGTATCCTTTTTTTCGCTTTTTTTTTGCTGGCCAAAAGGTGTGTAGAAATGTGTGTGCGGACCCGTCCATTTGTTAGGCGTGAAACAAGTGGTTTTGACACCTTTTAAGGTCAACGTTTTGCATGTTTGAATATTTTGTTGGTGTTTATTATTCTGTCACCAGTTTTTTGGTCAACTTTGGTCGACCGGCTTTGAGTCTCTTTGTTGTTTTATCAATGTCAAAATTTGTTTCTGTTGGCTTTTGTGTCGGCATAAAACTGGAAGGCTGCAAGATTTAAAGCTGCTTTAAAAGCTGTTTTGCAACTTTAACACTAGGGACGGACGCTGGAACTGGAAATTTTTTCCAAAATCAAGAAAACAACTCTGGAACTACAAATTTTTTTCTATTGCAAAGTAAATGTTTTAGCATCGAAGTGTCTTGACAAGTGCAAGACAAATTTCATTGCATCAAATTTGCTGTCCCTTTTAGATATTCATAGTAATTTTTTTGTAGTAAAAATTGGTGTCTCCATTTGGCGCTTTTCGAAATTTCAAAGCTGACAGCGCTGGCCTTTAGGGATATTGGCTTTTGTCAATTCATAGGAGCTTCACTCAGCATTGCAACTCTACAAACAACCTATAGAAACAATTCGGTTTTGCTTAGTTCTTGTGATGCCTCAAAGGAAACTTGTTTATTTGTTCAATTTTGACATCTAACCGAGACCGAAGCCCCAGAAACGACTTCAGCTGTCCTGTATTGTCATCTTCAGCCGCTCTGCTGTAAATGCGTTTCAGTTACTTGAATGCCATTTGATTTCATCGAATTTGTTTTACCAACGTGACTTAAATTTAATGCTGTTGCCGCCAAAGAAATTATCTTCACAGAAATATTACTTTGGGAACCCTCCGCTGAGTCCTCAGACTTCCGAACATGGAAAAATATTTATGCCATGATTTAAATGAGCTTTAAGTATGCAGGTTCTTTTGCAACTTTCATGAAAGCTCAATAGGTCGAAAGCAGACCAATGTATATTTAGTCCTGATGCTGGTCATAGGTTGAGCTGGGTACCTTGACTGAAATTTTGTGGCTGTGGCCAAACGATAGATACCGGGGTAAAAATCTACGCTCGGTGCTCCAAATATCTGGCATGTGCTGCCGTCTTGCAACATATTTCTGTTGTTCTTAAGGAACTAGATTGTGGGGGAGAATGTTTAAGACCTGAACATTTTGTGGCTACTCAGAAGTCTTGTCTTGCTTTTACTGTCGAGGGAATTATTGGGAAGACGGCTGAGAAAGCCCCGGTACTCGGCATATTACAAGAAGTTGCCGCCCATATCTGTAATATAATAAATATGTAAATCAATTTCACTATCTGTTTTCAAGACTTGGCTGATGATTTTGGGGCACTATTTGTTTTATTTATATAATAATTCAAGCATTCAATGATTTTAGGATTATTTTTCTAAAACCAAGCCAGAACCAGAAGCACTTTTTAACAGGTTTTAGTGCAATTCGGGCCTTATAAAAGGCCTCCTGCTAGGCGGTGATTGTGCCAAAATTTAAGCAACAAAGTACGTGTGCATTAGAAATGATTATTTATTGATTTTACATACTTTTAATTAACTTTCAACTTTATGAATTTTTAATTTGTTTAGTAACGTTTGTTTTCCATCAAATATTAGGACAATATTTTCAAAAACAGGCCATCAAATATTCACGCACACACGCACACGCACGCACAAGGACACGCACCCTCACACACATGCACGCCCGGACCGGCCAGCTGAGAACAGCGTTGCACTTTCGAGTGCATGACTGGATTTTGTAGTCGTATTTGTTTTTTCCAATTAGACCCAATTAAACGCGCTCAAGCATTTTTGATTGTTGACTTTAATTTCACTGTGAGTCGGTACCAAAAATGCCCAAAACATTTTATCGTTTATGGCAGGAATTAATTGAATTAATTGTTATGCCTGGCTGGATAAGAAATAATTTGGTAAATTTATTTAAATTATTTATTTATTTGTTGCATTAACTAAAACAACAAGACCACCAACGACATCAGCGATGTAACTCTTCAATGGAATATTTAAAGATACAAAATATAGAACATGAAACTGTTTCAAAGGCAGATTTCACCTGGCGGGAACAACTATTGAAAAAGTACATAAAGCAGGCCCAGCGACGGCCATTAAATCGTGGCCAGACAGACACACGGCGGGAATATTTACAACGATTTCTCCATGTGGAAAAAACGGTATAAAGCAGCAGACGTCGGCTGCCATTAATAAAAACTTGGACCAGGCATTTTTTCAAAAGCAAGACGAACACATTCTGCAAATGCTAATAAGCTGTCATTAGGCTGAGAAGTAGATAGCAGCGAGTGTCTGTCTGACTGGGGCGGGGGAGTCCTTTCGTTAAGGTGTTTTATTCCATTTACGTGTTTTTTTTTTCATATCTTTCAAGGGGATGAAACTGCTGAAGAAACGATGATGACGCCAGGTTTCATTCTGGCGTTTCATCTTAATTTCGTTTTTATGTTTTTTAATAGCGCAGACAACCTGCTGTTGTCTTATGTTTTATGCTTTGAAATACATTTAAACAAATTAGTTATGGCTCGTTTTATTTTCATTCTTTTTATTTTGTTCTCTTTTTTTTCGTCACAAAGTAATTCCTATTAAGGTTTCTTTTTGTTTTCCTTGGCTTTTGGGCGCCAGGTACGGAATGCAGTAACTTTTTTGCTTTAAGTCGTAATAGGATTTGCACTTGTGACCAACAGTTCATTACAACGAATTTACAGTTTATTTTTAAATAGCAACTTTGTTTTTGTTTCAAATGGTGTTTTTAGGTGGATGAGGTTGTTGGTGAGAAGGGAATGGTGGCAGGGGGGGGGGGGGAGGGTAGTAGAGCAAAAACAAAACCAACAAAATATGTTCATTGTTTTAATGCGGATTAATTTAAATTAAAATTTTTTTTGTGTTTTTTACTGAATTTTATCGAAGATGCGGTTGGCAGTCCGAGCAACAACATGACATCTGATATAAATCATCGTTATTGTTATTACACTTTTACCGCCGCCGTTGGTTGCGTAGATTTATATTTAAGCCTAAAAGCGAATTTGCCATTCGAATTTCATATAAAACTATAACTATAAACATTTTCTGTTCTTCTTTTGATTTCTCGAATTACCTAAACGCAATCAAGCGATTAATGCGGCCTGTGGACAGATGACAGCTCATCCAATGTGTGCAGCGCTTGTCGCCATGTCGTATCCACTGTGGTTTTCCTACAGCAAATGAGAGACGAATTCTTCTCACAAAGAGAATCCTATTCATACAAACTTGTAGGTCAAGCGATTGCCTGCGATCTGCAAACAAAGCTGCCAGACTTGACGTTTTGTCCTCATTTTGACGATTTTGGGTGCTAAAAATTAGATGCCGCAAGTTTGCGACTTTTTTTTAGAACTTTTCAAGCAACACTGAACTAAATAAAAAAAAAGATTCATAATTGTTTCGCTTGGATTTAATAATATTAAAGAGCAAAAGAGATAAATGTTTCATACTGTCTTATAAGTTTTGGGTTGATAATTTTCGTATGTGTTTTTAGCCTGATTTTTTGGCCCCCCTATCAGCCAATTTAGGCGCTTAAAATAAGTTGCCTGAAAAAGATATTACAGTTTTAGGTGTTTGGAAAAAAGTTCTAGAAATGCAAACAGCAGATTTAAGGTTTCTACACTATTTCCCAACTTGATTACTTTTTTTGAAGAAAATTCTTGTTTTGGCACATTTTTTAGCAAATGTGGAAAAAGCTTTTGGCCAAGTGCACTTAAAGTGTGAACTTCACCTAAATGATTTTCTTTACAAGTTATACTATATACAAAAGATAAATTAAAACTAATCCTGAAAATTGTGTTTTTATTCGTACTTAAAATATTAAAAAAAAAAATTAAAAATTATATTTGTTGAACAAAATATTTGGATTTTTTAACTATTTTCAGCAAAATAAACATTTAATTTACGTTGGCGCTTTTTGACGATTTTAGCAAAATTTTGACGATTTAAGAGACCAATCTCGTATTATTTGAGAGCTGTGTTATCACTAACATGACCTTCCCATTGTGCACCAGTCACAATCAAAGGCCAATTTTTAGGTGGTAGCAGAACTTGTTGTTGGAATGGTGCGAAAACAAAGTTTTGATTCTTTGGCAGGTGTCTGATGACCTTCTAATGACTTTCGATCTTTTACATAATTAATATTCGAACTCTACTATTTTAATTTTTAATTGCTAGAACTAACAGAAAACTTTTGAACCTAAATTTATTCAATCAAATAAGCGATTAAGTTCTTGAAAGCTCTTCAAATAGACAGAAGAAACTGCCCGAAATGCCAATTGCCGTAATCACCTTTTATTGGCGGCAAGAGCGTTTTTTAAGTCTTCTTTATCGCCTAAAATTACTTAAAGCCCAAAATAAAAACCCACTTAAGATCAAAGCAATTGGTCATAAATCGCATGGGCAAATATTTAGCTAAGCGTTTATTTTGTGGAGAAAAATATGAGCAAAAAACTCTCAATTGTCAAATAAAAACTCAACTGGCAAGTGGGAGGCAGTTCAGTTTTTGTGGTTGTTGCCACCACCGTTTAAGAGTACTTTCCAAACACACGTTCACATATTGGCAATTTCAGCGCATACCACCTTTCCCTTAAGAAAGAAAAAGTTTTAATCCTCAATTAAAACTCATAAAAAGCTCAAGTTTGTCTCTTTCTCCAATAAATTGCAGCGGCTTATCATACGTGATGCTTAAAGTACAAAAGGAAAGCGGCGCAAAAAAAGAAATCACACAATATTTATTAGCGTTTCTTAGCAAAAATTATGGCTTCTGGTATCAGAGATAATAATCGGTACAAAAATAGATATATGTATGTCTCTATATATAATAATAAATTCAATTTTTCTTGTGTTTTCTCTCTCTCTCTCTCTCCTCCATGGCGCCTCAGACACACGCTCACACACTTGTACAAGCTTCGCACCAACACTCTGGCAAATCATGTGTTTAGCAAAACGATGCGATTTTAAAGAAGTCCTAACAATGGCAATATAAATTGCCAAAAAAAAAAAAACAAAGTGCAAGGGGGGAGGGCTGAACTTCTACACAATTATTATTGGATTTTGGGTAAGAAACAATTTCAATAATTCAAAAATTTTTTAAAAAAGAAAAAGAAAAACGCATAATAAGATATTGAAGCATGACACCATAAAGATAAGAGTCAATGACGTGGCAGAGTAGATGAGCAGCGGCTCTTGCGGGGAAAAGTAAAATAATACAGAGAAAAGCCGAATGTAATAAAAGTAAATCATCAAATGTGAGCGTCAAGTCAGTTAAATGTTACTCGAGTGACAAAGAGTTTCATAAAATTGAAATATTTTGTCAATTATCAAAAAGTTGTTTATGCGGAGGTGTCTTTCATGCACACGGAGAAAAGTCTCTATTATCCTTATTTCTGGTGTCTGCAACTATAATCGTATCCTTGCAATCGAATTCAGATGGCATAACTCTTGTGGGCCATAACAATCACTAAATTAATAATTAAAATTTAGTTTCAAATACAGAGGTCTACTTCTTTGATCTTAAAATCGTTTATAGCAGCAGTTTTCATTCGCCAATACTCGCTATAACTGTGAGCAGCCTCATTAGGGTTCATTATTTTTAATGGATAAATATTTAAACAAAATTTAAATATTCTCGACGCTGCAATTCAGTTCAGTCTTAGATCAAAAATGAAAAATATCAATAACAAAAAACCAAATAATACAATGACAGAATTAGTAAAACTTCAAATAGGGAAACGAGTTGCCGTCCAACAATTTCGTATTTAAACAATGAACCCATAAGTATTGAAGAAACCCCAAGTATTTTGTTTATTAAACAAGAATATTGGCAAAATAAAATCAAGCTTAAGGATAAAGATCTCTGTATTTGTGTTTATAACTAAAAGGACGAATTTCTAGCGCCATATTTTTCTGATGTCTTAAAAGATGAGTTTTAAATAATACAACCACAATTCTTTTGATAAGATTTCCTAAAAAATAGGCCCACTAAAGTTTAGCGGCGAATGCGTAAAATTAAGATGTCATCTAAGATTAAAGGACAAACGTATTGGCCAAAGGACGTGGCATGTCAAACAGTTGCTTACAGGCACGACGAAAATGTCCATATAATGTTCTAGAACAACAATATTACAATAACAAGTCACCATTTTAGCGTCATAACGAAAAATATTGTTATTTCAAACAACTATAGTCTGGTTGAAAACTACAATATTTGTTCTACACACAACCATACTATTGCCTTGAACATTCTGGCTGGAATCATAGAGCACAATATTGTTGGCATTATTAAATAATTTACTTTCATGCCTAACAACTATATTATTACCCTGGGTAACCATACTATTTTCATGCGCAACCATACTATTGTTATAATAAAACATATATAATTGTACAATAGTTTTCGATGACATTTAGTTGAAGATGAGTTGGCTTTTGCATTTGCAACACTTTGCATTTAGCTTTTCTTGGGTTTTATTCAATAAAATCATCAGTTCACTGTGAAATTACGCAGGGCAACACATAAATTAAAAATTTAGTCTTCAAAATCTACACGGAGAAAAATATATTCCTGCAGTTACATGCACTATTCAATCCAATATTCATCGGCTTAATTCGGCTATTGGGAGTCAAAATTGCCATATCACTATAAAAACATAGACGCAGCCGTTTTAAGGTCCTCAGACTTGCCCTCTAGTCGGACGCCAGTTTCTGAAACTAGCAAAAACCTGCGTTTGTGTGTCCGGCTTAGCTGGGACTTGGATTTTATACTTTTTTTTATATTTTGACAAGGAAAATGTGTTTTTTCACACGAACATCCTGATTTTAATCATATTTTCAAAGGAAATGTAATACTTTTCCGGGGCTATATCTTGTGAACTGCTCGGAGTTGTGTTTGGCTGTCTTCAGGATTATTTTAGGCGCCGTTATGAAATAAGTACAGAAAGCAGTAAATCAAATTGATGTGAAAAAATGTTATCTAGTGTCTCAAGGTCCACAAAAATGTTCAAAATTTGCGATTTCTGGCGCTTTCTTTCCGAGCAAAGCTACAAATCCTCTAATTTCGCTAAGGAACCGACAACAAATTAAAGTCCTTATCCTTCTATCCTTCTGCAGGGATGCTGCCATTTGTAGTTCTACTAATCGAATTAAGCCCTGATTAAACACGACCGGACATGCAACTGCGACATTTCGCTTGCCAAGAATTTTAGTTGTCGCACCGAGTTCCTTTTCTCTGTGTACAATTTAAGCCTAATGATACTTTTCCTTAAAGGTTTAGATTTACAAAACATATCGATTTGAGCAGCTGCGAAATAAGTTGTTTTTCTGCACAGCAAAAAACATATTTTCCCTGTCATTCAATATTTTTCTGAAGAAATGCGTGCGTAAGAGGCATTTCCTGTTTTAAATTGTTCATGTGTGTTCAGTGGGAGTGCTGTACCCGTCTTTAATACACTTTCATAAGATATAGAAGCCAATTGTTTTGCAGGGAAGGAGTGTATGAATTTTATTATTTATCGGTCATATTCAAGGGATAAGTACGAGCTTGTAATTTTTTTCTGCTTCTATTTCGTTTTTATCTCAAAAAATTAAATGAAAACCTCAACAGCAAATAGACACAGAAATAAAAGGGCTTTCATGTATCCCCTCAAGAGTATTTTATGATCTGCTACTTAAAATCCTTAAAGAGTTGCCAATAATCGCATGCGACCAGCTGAATTTATTCCGCCAAATATTGACAACGAACGTATGTTTGTATTTGAAAGAATATTTATCGGCAAGTAAGTTTTAAAGAACAGAATCAAACAGTGGTACGACACTGATGCAAAGCAAAACAGAATTGTTTTTCAACAGGAGTTGAAGACTCTACTTCATGCCAGTTTTCTAAGGTCATACAAGTTTAAGGAATTTTTCGCCGATAATGCTTTCCCTTTCCACTTTGCGACAAAACAACACACATACGAAATCATTCCACTATTTCGATGACCGAGACAAATCATGTTTTGCGGAAGAGATTCAAAAATTGGAGACACGTTGGACTGAGTGTATAAAACTCAAAGCAGACCACTGAGGAAAAATAAAATAACTTTTCAATAAAAGACTTGTGTTCCATTCAAAAAGTCAGGCACTTGTTGACCCGCCCTTGAATGTGTGTTTGTATTTACCTCCCTTTCCTTGAATTGTACATGTAAAGGGTGTTTCATTAAACGAGGTTAGATGTTGAATTATTTTTCTTTGCTATTTATTCCCAATCTATTTACAAATTTCTTACCACCTTAAGCGCTGCTGAGACCGAAACATACAAATAGACAAACATACTTCAAAACAAGTCTCCAGCAGGAAGCCTTTTCAACGTGACTGTTTCCTCACTCACTCATCTAGAAAGGCATTAGCCACAACAACCCATCCCATGAGCCCATCGACGTACATATCTTTTGCCCAACCCATTAATTTCGTCCTTGACAGAGGATGAATAGTATTCTTAGGTATGTACCAAGGAGCAGGATGTTAGATTGGTAACGCTGAAATACTTCAATTGAATTGAATTGCTCGCCGTTCCCCATAGTTGAAGTCCATATATCGAGCTTAGAATTCGCTTTGCAAAAGAAATCCTACCGAGTAACCAATACATCCTTTTAGTGCTTTCTAGCTTTAATGTGGTTTTACCAAGGACACAAGTCTTCTATACAGGTGGATTCCATTTCAAGTGGAAACGAAATGAATGAACTTTTTTATAAAATATTGGCAAAGTTTTTCTTTGTTCGAAGGACTCATGTACGAAAAGTAAAACTATTTATATATCTTTCTGGGCTTCTTATGGCGGCATGTTTTTAAATGGTGCGATTGTCAGGGACTCTGCCAGCCATAAACTAGATTTTGTATTGGCGTAAGGGCGCAATTTCAGGACTCTGGCCCAAGAAAGAGCCTAGTGAGTGGCGACCCGTAGCGCCATCTCGCTGGAACCACATTTAGTCTATCGTCATATAGTTATATATCATTTGCTTCCATATCGTCCACTGTGTGGCACGAAGCGGCGTTCCGCTGCAGCCACTTCTGTATCGGCCACATCGGCCGACACTGGAGTCACCCAGCGTCTACCTTCATGTTGTCCCTGTGCCGTTCCGTTGCAACCATATACCCTCTACTTCCGCAACATTAAATTTAGGCCGCAAGAAATCTTTAATACTCAGTCGAAAGCACTCGCTATGGACGGCGATGGCTGCATCAATGTTTTGAAAAAAAAACATACGACGCAACATTTCCGGGCTGATAAGCGTCGTACGTCAATTTCGCCTTGTTAAGCTATCGCTTCCACTAAAGGGGTGTCCCATCCCTAAAGATGGTTTTTCCTCCTCCTCTCCTAAACGCTTCCAAGCCCGGACAGTGTTTTACTTTGGATAAGGTTCTCAATCGGCTTGTCACGATGCTCTAGTGACTGAACAATAAATGCCGAATAAGACAAACTGCACAAAAACAACATTGCGGTCACAGGCCGCAAACATCTAACGGCGTCCCTTGAAATTACACACATACAGTTGCGCACCCCTCTCTGACACATAAAATTTGTCACTAAACACAAAATTTTTTAGAATTTTACTGTCAAACATCATGAACATGTTTTGCGGCAAGAAGTCAATGATTTTGTGCTGACAAAGAAACGCAAATATTTGTTAAACAATATGACAGTTGACGGAAGAAAACGAAAAAAAGAAGAGAAAAACTGATGAATTTATGTTTTTTACAAAGCGAATTAACATATCGAAGTTATCACCAATAAGCAGAGCATAATTGTAGGCTTTGCGCCAGTATTTTGTTCGGCCGTATTGCGGGGAAATGCATTTAAAGAAAAATAAACAAACTTTGATGAAAGTGTGCGAGTGCGAGTGTGAGTGTGAGTGTGTTTTTTTAGTAAATATGTTTATTGATTCCAACTTTGCAGTCACATGTCATCGTGTCCGGGGGGTGGTTGTTTTAATATTTTGCTCATCAGCAACATAATTAATGTCTGTTACCGCTGGCGGGATGAATGTGTTGAAAGTAGACGTTACGCATCCACAAGTTGAATTTTTTCATATTTTTTTCATATTTTTTCCAATTGTGTATGCGAATAACTTTCTTCATTTTAAACATCATACATAAACACAGGCAGGTCTTTTTTTTGTTGTAATAAAAAACAAACAATTGCCCTGGAAAAAATTACTTTTCACAAACGACACGCGTTTTAACAATAATAAAAATACAAATTTTTTTCTTATATAAAATTTTTTTTTTATTTAAAAAAGTGTTGAAGCGTTAAAAATTCTCACAATATTCATACAGCAGAGATTGATTGAAACGAGAGAGAGGGAGGGAGAGAGCGAGAGAGAGAGTATGAGAAAAAATAACCATCCAAACATACAAAAAACATTATTTGCGCCCCAGTGTATGCTTTTAAAAGTTGTATTGTTGTGTCACTTCAATTTATGCTTTCCTTTTTGTCAGCAATTATTCTTTTTTCGTTGTTGTCTTTAAAAAATATTTCATTATATTACGAAATTGTATTTATTTTGTGGCAATTGCGACAACAAACGTGTGACAGCGGTGTGACTGTCGTGCCGCGGTGTGAAATCGATGTTAGCCGAAGGAAATTGTTCTCTTTTAATTTGGTGTGTTTTCTTTAATACAAAAACGTAAGTATAAATATTTTGCACTATGAAATCTACCAGCACATGATAAACTCGACTGATGGGCTGCTAACCAGAGATGGGGTCTACATATACATGTGTATGTCTCAAATTTGAGTTCTTTATGTGACAGTTCTTTAGGGTAGAGCTTAAGTCTGACTATGTGTGAACTTGGTGCAACTTGGAGTACCAGATTACAAACATCATTGTAGCTCATCGAAGAAATTTTAAGGATTTATATATCGCAAAAAAGTTGCGGAAAGCGAAACCAGTTTGTTGGTAAAACGGCTATTGCAAGGAATGTCTTGCGCTGTGCCTGGGATGGAGTCATTTTGAAGGAAATCTGGCCATAAGTCACCAGTTTGTCCACTACTTTCAAGCCACTATTCTGTTTGCCGAACTATTCTGTTTACGAACACTTTTACTAGCAGACATATCTAGTAAATTTTTGGCAAGAACTAGACAAATGTGCCGCCCATGTCTCCACGCACATATTTAATGCCCATAGAACAGGACTTTTGCTTACCAAGAATATAAAACTTTTTTACGTTCGTATGGTTTTTTTTATAAATATTGTTATATTTTCTTTATGCCAGTAGAAAAATATCATCTGGAAAAGTCCTGCAATCGTAAAAGATAACAAAACAAATAGAGGGTCGCATGCAATGAAAGTTATAATTGGTTTTTTGTAACCTTCGCTTTCAAATAATCGGTTTCAGCCACCTTCCAGGAACACTCCTGTTCATTTTACTCGCATCATCCCAGAGTACTTTATTGAAAAGAACAGCACCGATTCGATCACACAGTTTCAAGTCCAACTTGTTGAAGAATTGAAACAGCCAGACTTAAATTTACGCTTTATATCAATCGCTAAGGGTAACAACAGCTTAACGCAGATCACCGCAAAGATATTCTGGAAAATCATTAAAAATGTTGTTGGGATTTCTTGCGTAATCGGTGAAATGTTTGCAAAATGAAGCTGGACAGCAACAAGCAGCGCTCGCTTTTAATTCTCAGCTTTTTCCTGCACCATAATAACGGGCTGGGCATCGGCGAAGTTATTACCTGAAGAAACTGTCAATAGTGCAACACGTACACATTGGCACCAGCGTGACTGACTTTCGAACGATAATTGTGAACCTGCAAAAAATTTCACCGAATCAATAAATATTATTGCGGCAATAATAAAAACAAAACTTAATATATATCGACAAAATGTTGCAAATCCCACAACGGTTTGTTTGAATTAAATTGTTAAAAAATACTCAATAAAATTTAAGTGGCATATGGAAAAGCAACAGGAGAAAAGGTTTAAATGAATTACCCATTCAAATATTGTAGAATTGAAAAAAAAAACATGCATGAAATAATATTAATTTTGCAGCAAAACAACTTTTTCGACTGCCTTTTTTCGTCTGGATATTGAAAACTTCTCTACGAATTTCTCAGCTAATGAAAGTATTTCTGTCTGCCAAACAATTAACATTTATTAGGCCATTTTTGATTTAATCAACATTTCACTGTGATGTGATGACACATAAACACTGTAACGGCAGTTAATAAAATAAAGGACCCAAATTAAAGAGACACAAGTTAATGAAAACTGTCTAAATGGAGCAACAAACAAAACAACTACAACTACAACTACAATAATTTGAACGTAAAGGAGAAAATATATGAAAACGAGTCAGAAATCACAAGACAGAAAAAAAAACAGACAACAACAACAAGCAAAATTGATAAAGTTGAATACAGGAGAACATAAAACACATTTAAATTACAGACAAATTAAAAACAAGGAAAAGGATCACACCCGCACGCATCATCCCTCCATCCAACATTCGGGCCAAACGAAATGAAAAGAAAGCCGGAAAACAAAGCGAAGCCCAGCAAAATGAAGCAACTGACTAAAGCGTTAATTGAAACATTAAATAACATTTTATTACTTAATTTACATGGAAATTAACTAAAAAACAGAACTGAATGAAATGTTAACTGGGGTTTTGCGAAGGCGAAAATGATGGGACTGGTGATGGCAATGACGATGACGATGACGATGACGATGACGCTGACGCTGACGACGATGATGATGATGATGATGAGGTCTATGACAATGACAATTGCAAACTGACAGACAAAAGGTTGAATAATTAAGGGCTTGCGAACAGAAATCACTGTATAAGTAGCGGTTTTATGAACAACAAAAACAATATTAGCATTTCGACTAAAATCAAAAGGCAGACTGGAAAATATTTTAGGCCAGACCTTGGGAACCCCCCTTCGCGAATTCCGGCAACAAGAAAAAATTGTACATATTCAAAATTCTTCGAATATTTCTTATAACACTCGCATACAAAATGGTCTATTTAGGAAAAGAAAATGAAATTGTTTGTCTTTTGCGTCCCTTTTCCTTAAAACTCTGTCCTTTTTTTTGGCTGTTTCTTTAGTCCCTTTTATTAAGTTCATCTAATTCCTAATTTCACACCATGACGAAGGGTGGTTTCTGACTACTGCAAGTACTTAGAGTCTGCTTGAGCTTTTTTTCCCCCCCAAATACAGGGTACCGCAACAAAGTGAAATATTGCGCGTTGGGCCGTTTAGGGTTTGGCAAATCTCAAAAAAACCTTAAAAAAATTATTAAAAAACACTCCTTAAAACAAAAAGTTTGCTATAATAAAAAGAGCAGCGGAAGACAGGGTGTAAGTGAATAGTTCCTTCAATTTGGATAGGAAAATATGCTGGCCTTACGGAGCTCCTAGACACGCGAAAACGATAAAATTCTTTCTATTCAAATGCCATTTAAACTAATTTAAAAAATCGGAATAGAATAGTTTTGTTTATGGGGGCTGCTGAGCTTTCCTTTCGACAACTGTTAAATTACTAAAACGGAATGCAGTAGTTTCGTTTCGTTCGGCAAGACTATTCAGCCTTCCTCACGCCAGTGTTCTTGTGCTTGCACTGCCATACGCTAAACGCATGTTATACGCATATTAATTTAAACAAATATATGTTTTTTAAATTATAAAATGGCCATAATAACGGAGTTATCGGCAGCATATTAAGCTGAGGAATGTGTCGCAGCATCTCGAGCGATACCTTATCTAATAGACTGCCCGGTCATGTTCGCTCAATCACAAATGTTCAGCATCATCTGCCCCCGTTGATGCTGCCCTCCAGTTTTACTACAACAACAATAAGTTAATTTTCATATTCTTATTCTTTAAACTGAAAAAAGTTTTGTTTCATTTTGCCCGTTCAGGCTCATTTGATGTGCGAAATGTCCTGACACCAGCGCTGGCTTTTTCACGTTAATGGTTTGTTGTTAACGGTTTTTTTTTATTTATTAATTTTTTCCCCTAATTTCATGCACATAAATGCTGGCAAAGAAGCAAAAAATATCTTTAAAACGTACAATTAGATTAAGACCATCAATGCCATGAAATTTAGTGATTATTTTTATTACATTTTAAGAGCTTTTTTTATACAATTTTATGGTTTTTATTTTTTTGCGGGGGTCTGAACGTTTTGTTCGTGTTCAATGCCTGTCTTCCAGTAATTAAAATTAATGTGATAATAGAGGCAGCGGAAAATGGAACCCAGCAAATGGGAATGAAAACAAAAGAAAACGGAAACTTAAGCAAAATTATTGCTCCCGGTTCTGAAATATTAAAATTCAACTGTGACTTTTATTTTGGCCTCCACAAAAGAAGATGTAAATCGACATTTATAAGATATTTTACAGGAAAAAACACTTATACAGTATGTCAACTACTTGTTCCGACACTACAATTAATACTGTTTAGGTGTTTGAAATATAGGAAAAAAACTCATGTCGGTTTTACAGTCGATTTTATTCCTCCTGTTTAAAGTAAAATATGAAAAACTTTTACATCAATATTTCATTTATTATTTATGGAGCTGCTGTTGTGGTGAACATAAGACTTGAGTTTTCCTTAAATTGTTTTGTATTAAAATAATGAAATCTGAATGATAACCAGAAAAAATATTGTGGTGGCAACAATAATATAAATACTTTCACAAACAAATGCAAACTGTGAGTCGGGTTGGCGAGAGATTAACAAGTATAGTTTTTTTTTCTAATTTTCATAATTCTATTTGTGTTGAAACAGGTTTCAGGAGGCAAAAATAACTATAACGAATATTGCTGGAATGCAACATCATCATAAACTGCTTACCGTGACCATATGCCTGCTAAACTCATTCCCCAGCCACCAGCTCATGTTTGCCGAAGAAAACACACTCTTATTGTTGTTAACATTGTTCTTGTTGTTGTTGTTTATTATAAAAAAAATTTATATATATTTCGCAGAAACATTTCTTCGTAACAGACAAAAATGTGAGGCAAAGATTTCACATTTACAGGCGATTATATTTTCAGAAACTTCTCGTTTATTACGAGTGTTCTTCAAGGATATTTGAGGCCATTCCTTATATATTTCCAATTTCGATGCTCAAATTTCTTTATGGTAAATATTTGTACGTATATAAATTGGAATAGAGTTCCCACTTGTATTCTGAATTTTTAAATTCAAATGGTTTTTTATAATGGAGTTGCAATAAGTGGGTGTAAGAACAAACTGCGTTTTTTTTTTTAAACGGAAACATTCCCTGTTCACTTTCCCATTCTTGTTGTTTCCTTTCCTAAATGCTGCGCATTGTACCAGAACTGGAAAACTTGGTCATGGGGAGGGGGAAAGAGGAACTAGTGTTGGTGGACATTTGATTTGAATATGTATGAGATACGAACTACTTTTGCGGTTGACTTGTTCCACCGGCGCATCGTACTGCTGAAGACCTAATTCTCAGTGTAATGCATTATATGATTTGCAGGCGATAAACTTGTGTTCCACACAAAGATTAAAAAATTTGAGTTTCGGGAACAAGTTCCCCGCTCCCATCAGAGCAAAATCCCCTACAATAACGATAAAACATTATAACGTATCCCACATTGTAACAAAACCCCAGTCAGTCACCGATAAACTTCTTCGAACTCTACTGATCAGATGGATGGTTGCAAAAAAGCTTGACCATTTGCGACATGAAAAATGTGTCCAAACCATAAGGAGCAGTCCCTATTTAGGGATAATTTTTATGTGTTTTGAATTTAAATATTTCGTGAGAACCGTTGGAAAACAAATTAAACCAAATCAATCGTATGTGGCCCATGTCCTTAGGATTGTTGATGAATTTAATTCATTTTTGGGGCGTGCTCAAGCATGTTCAGTTTTTCATAACCAACTCTATGGAATATAAAATATATGTTGTTCTGTATGGTAGAGTGCAAAGGGAATGCTCCTTAGGGGAAAATACATTGTGTTCCAGCACCCACTTATGGTTATTACTTAATAATTGCATTGATCATAAGCAACTTTATTAATTTGAATAAATAATATGGCTGGTCCTCAGAACAATGTTATGGTTTTATCCAGGGTTATTGCCAAATATTAGTTGGAAACGTACAGAGACCAGAAACGCACAAACGAAACCCATTCCTTTAATTTGCGCTCAGTTCGTATAAATTTATTTATGAGTTTTTTTTTCATTCCAAATTACTAAATATTTGTTGAGTTGACTGTCCAGCAGTCGGCGCTATTAAACTGTCTAAAAGTTTGCGAACTGCTCCCAACGCAATTACAATTCAATCAGAAATCTTTAAATAAATCACAAATAAAAATTAGCTCAGAGATCTTTACTCCCACAACTCATTCTGTGGCAAGTGACTAAAACACAAACATACACTCGCAAAACTTAAAAATTTGCAAATTTAATGAATTCTGGAATTAAAAGTTAATAACAGCAGCGCTGGGAAACAGAAACACAAATTACTTATAGAAATTACGTTTTTAGTGTGGCGCTAAACACAAGTTTGTTTGTGTGAGTGTAAAGGATAATTGAATATTGTGTTTTTTTTTTTTTATTAAAATGAAATATTTATAATTAAAACTATCTTAATGTCCTTAACACGAACACTGTGAAGCTGCAAAATGTGTGTGACGCTGTGTGGTTGTGTGCGTGCACGTGTACGTGTACGTGTACGTGTGCTGTTATACCAACTCGTTTTGCTCAGACAACATTTAATATCAATAAATAATTAAATTTCCAAAAAAAAAAAAAAAAAAAAGACAAAAACACAACAAAATAAAAGGATTAAAAGAAGTCCTGAAGATGATAGAAAAAGTGGCGAATTCGTTAAATGCAGAGGATGCTCTTTAATTATAAACAGACGAAAAAATTAAACTTGTTGGAGTTGAGATGAGTAACGTTGGGTCTTAAACCTAAAAATTAATCTGGATACAAATTACAACTAGATGGCAACAAATAAACAACTGAGAACCCAAGTCCTTGTGCCACAAGGAGTGAGTGATGGCAGCCAGTAGTTTGATGTTTGATTATTACACAAAATAGAATATTATAAGATAAGAGAGAGAGGGGGAGTTCGGTTTTGTTATACCCTGTAAAAGCATGAAGTGGGCACTATAAGAATTTTTTGTTACTCTATTAGGGGCTGTAGATGACTTTGGCTATTGTTTTCTCCGCGCTTGTGCTGTGTAACCGAGCGGGGGGCTATTGCTCGTCTGACATTTTGCTCTTTCAAATTCTGCGAAGCGAAGTTTTTAATATGCATCTGTTGCACGCCAATAGATCGATATTATAAAATTCCGGTTTCGACAGCTTTTCATCAATCCAATCAATTATTTAGCTTCCAGTTGTAGGGTGCATTTTTCATTAAAGTTTTCTTAATTTGATATTTTTTGGTTGAAGCTTTTTGCTTTAGTTCGTGCTAAAAATGTTGTGATGTCCTTGTTAAGGATGTGCTTTGTATAGTATATTTAAGCAAACAAATATATTTTGAATTTTGACACTGTCGCTTTCACACACACACACACACACACACATAAACCCACACCCACACAGAGCTTTTTTTCTGGCTATAAATTGTATGTTGTTGTCATTAAATATTTTTCAATAATTACATTTTTCTCTTTTGCTGGCAAAAACATGCAAAATATAATAAAAACTAAAAAGGATTTTCAACAACACTTGGATAAATCCGATAATAATGGCTCTCCACTTTACTCACATCTTGTACAAACGAGCGGAGAGTGTTGAGTGCACTTAATACACTTAGCGAAGATACAGCCAAAGAGGCAGCAAATTGGCATGGAAAAATGTTGTTGGGTAAATTTTGCTTCAAAAAATTTACGCACTGGTTTTAGTTTTACGGTTTTAGTGTGGATTTAATCGAAAACGTTAAGGACGCCCTTGACAAACCCAACTGTTTACGTTCGCAGTCATTTGATGACCAACTTTAATCCCAAACGTGACACATCAAAGTTGGAAAACTTGATATGAAAATCGAAACTTTGTTTTTTGTTGTCCAGAATGTTTTCGGACATTTTTCTTAACTGCCAGTTGAAATCAAAAATTACTAAAACAGAGGTCTGGTAAGGCTACCTAAACGTTTATATATCAATCCGGCAACCCGACATGGCGTTCATCTCGTAAGTATCACATCCGTACAATAAACAGCGATGTCACGAAACAACTATTTTCTTATTATTTCTTGTCTTGTAACAATTTATGTCGTTACATTTTGAAGACGACAATTTTTCTGAATTTCTATTTTTCAAATGTCTGTCAAGGTTCTATTTCAAATCGACTGACAGCTCTAGATGTCAACAGCAACATTAAACAGAATACAAGGGGGAAAACCTCAGTTTGCCAACATTTACCGATACCGTTTATGTCACATAAGATTTTGCTCACTGCTTTTCCAACGCAACTAACGAAAATAGTTTTGCCCGAAAAGGTGTCACTTTGTTTTCTCGTAGGAATGTGCGCAAACCTTTTATCCCTGTTGTCGCCAGACCCTTCCTGTGCTGTTCCTTTTTTCCTTCTCTTATTGGAAAATTAAAACTATTTTTTATAGAAATAATTACAATTTACCTAAAGTCCTTTATAAACACTCACAACACATCGCCCAGCAGATCGTTGTTGGAGCAACAACTTTCAAAGGGAACATTTTCGGTTGCTGTTGAGATTTTGTTTTTCTACATAAAGAAGAAGAAGAAGAAGAAGAAGAAGAAGAAGAAGCAGAAAAAGAATCAATTATTAAGGCAGCCAGTGGCTGATGCTTGTTAATTGTTTTTGATAAATTAAATAGCAAAAATATAACAAAATCGTGTTTGAAACTTATTTTACTGAAGCATTCAAATAAGCAAATGTATGTACGTGCGTACGAGAATATATTTTTTGTTAGCAAATAGAAGAGTGAAGGGAACTATTATTAACATAATTTTCCTATAGATGCCATTACAAGAGAATAAGACACAGAGAGTGGCAAGCCCAGCAGCTAATACCGGCAAGTCTGCTCTGGGTCGGAGTCGTAGCGACCTAAGAAACAGTGGGAGTGATCACAACTACGAAGCCAATTCTTTGTGAGATTATTACGATACCAGACATTTGTTGGCCTTGTGCTATAGGACTTCCTCTGCAGTCCTATGGCCTCGCCCCAGCCAGCAGACAAACTTCATTAGTTGTCGCTTTAAATGCAAACTCATAGATCTGACAAGAAAAGTGCGCAACTTGTCTACTGATGGGTTGGTAGGGTGTATCGCAAAGGACATGGGCTCATCTCTAACCCCATCCTACTCTTGGGAAATTCCTCACGAAATCAACGAATCATCTGGAACTGGGAAATTCGTCGGCTTAAGTTGCTGGTTTATTTGGATGCAAATACGCTTTCGGATTGTGACCAAAGCCTGCTGCAAGTGTTCACATTAACGCATTTATTGTCGAGTGTGAGAAATCAGTCGTATAGCGTTCTCATACCTCAGTGTTCAGCATCCGTTAATGTGATGTTTTCCACCGCCTTCTTGCCATGCAATTTACGGAAAATTTGCTCCAAGACCACTCTTTCGCACGCTTTGCTACCTCAAGTAGGTCAGCCAACTTTTAAACATTCAAGCTGAAATGAAGTAGATTTTTTCAAACCACTTAAACTTCAAGAATGGAATTTGTAAAAGAAAAGCCTTAACGGTCTATTAAACAACTCTGGAAATGTTTTTTTTATGGATCATGTCTGGTTTTTGCTTTTGTGCAGTCCAAGCGGAATGGTGTAATTCATGGTGAGCATTATTCATATTTTTGCTCACTTTGAGACTTAAGGCGTTCCTAGATGTATTTGGGCGCTATATACAGGATTTTGAGGTCGAGAATTTTTCGAAATACATCGATACGTGACTAAGAACTTAAAACCGGTTCTGTTTGGCGTAAACTTCTTAAACTATTCGTTAAAAGTCTGAACCGTTCGCTTAACATATGGTCAACAGCGTTGCCAGATGTACTTTTCCATGCTAAATATAACTATTTTAATTCTAATTTTTGATTTGTTCACTTGTCCGTAAGTAGACAATTTGCTAAGATCACATACATATATTTTTCTTAGGGTTTTATTGTTAAGTAGAAGAAAGTTTCGTCTAGTTTGACATCAATCTAAATCTGAAAAATATGAAACTACAAACAGTCGAGCAGGAGCAACAATGAAAGCGAGAACCAAATTGTATATCGTGTAATTGTGCCGGCGAATCACACATGTGCGATTTAATAAGTATTTAAGACGTGTGTAAGAAAAGAGTCTTCACACAATCAAATTTGCTGCGAAATGATGGAGTGGACACCGATTTTATACCTTCGCTTTCCACTCACTTTAAACATTTTTGGTGCAGTCTCGGTTCCATGTATTGGCAAAAGTCTTAGAGACTCTGCTTTAAATTTATACCCGTTTCTGAAAGAATTTGTCCATATTTTTGTCTTATGAAAATTGTTGTGAAAACCTAAAAGCAGCTGAACTACATTAAAACTGCTTTTGTTGTTATTTCACCAAAAAGAACATAAATTGAAACAGGAAAACAACAAGCAATTTTCATACTCGTTACTTTTGGCAACAACATGAAACGTAAACCTCATATTTCATAATAAAGCAAAAAAAAAATATACGTTTCGCTTAGAATGCGAACAGTTGGAAAAGAAATATAATTTATATTAAAATTGACACGCAACGGCGAAATGCTGGAAACAACCCCCATCTTACTGGGACGCACGTTACTGAAACTTGCAACAAACATGTTCAAACAACTTTGAGATAAGATAAGGCAAGAAATGGAAATAAAAGAAAAAATAATAATAAAAGAAAACTGAAATAAATTGAAAAACAAAATATTTTATTAAACAAATCAAATATAATATTAATGTTTGTTGGCAAAAGTATTTCTTTTTTCATTTCATTCAACTGCAGACATGTTCAGATTACAGGCCACAGTGGCTTGTGTGGCATCAAATACAAAGTAACGAAACGAAAACGAAGCGCACGTCGGTTTTATATTAAATACAGACCTGCAAAAAGTTTGATCTGCGATCAACAACGACGGTTTTAGTCCCCAAACCCAAAGAGGCGTAACTGCAAGTGGATTTATGTGGCAAACGCGAAACGGACGTTATTACGCATTTTTCCTAACAAAACACAATGGAATGGTTTTCTTTGAAAAACATATATGGCAACGATATATGGATTCTAAGGACAATCAAGCACTGAAATCGCTGAGGCGTTGAAGCTCCTGTTCAATTTTGTGAAAAATTTTATTTGTTTTTCTTCTGTGGAACTTTCTAAAACATGTGCAAATATCTGGCAGGCGCGAGGTCCTCACAAACCAGAACTCTATAACTATAACCATCAGTCTCTTTAGAAAATCTAGTGTCTTGAAGATGGCGGATACATTGATAAGTTTGTTTCAGCCCGTGTGGTCAATGTCTGGGGCACAAGAAATGTGAAAGTCAGGCTTAAGCTCATCTACTTACTTCGTCCCGCCCCATGAAGGAGCAGTTTTCTTTGTGCCAAAACACTGTGCAACGTGTTGCTGCTGCTAGTTTTCTCTTTCGCTTTCATTTTCCAACATGTAATACTTTTTTTTCCCATAGACTTGTTCCTCATCACTTTTGATGTTTAGGCAACAAATGTTTTGGCTGGGAATAAAAATACGCATAAAAAAGTTTGTAAATCATGAAGTAAAACAATTTATCTTACTTTGGTGCTCGAACAACAAATTCTTTAAGTTCCATTTGCAGAACCTTGTTGTCGGCTTTTCAAATACTGGAAAATGTTTGTATGTATGAACAAATGATTTTTTTACACAGTAGTTTGATACATTAAGCAAAAGTAAATCTCCGCAATGCACATTTTTCAGAAGTACCCTACAGTTTTGTTTGGGGGAAATCTGACGCTTTAAAGGGGGATGTCTAAACTTAAAGGAAAGGAATAATTAACCAAATCTACAACCATTCCTTTGCTAATTCTGAATTTTTATTTATCTATTTTAGTTTATTCACATTTATTACAATTAAAGAGAGAAAAGTAGTAGCAGCTAATGGCCGCCGGCTTTGAATTTTGGGTGAGTTGGTAGAGTGTGTGACCATTAGTCCGAAGGTCGTAGGTTCGATTCCCACCAACGCTTTCGGGTGTTTCTGCAGGCAAACGAGAAGCTTTGCCAGTTTTGTGTTTACAGAGAAATTGCTTTGAATACTCGTATGATTGGAACGCACTTTAAATTTACTCTTAAATTTCACAGGTATTCCGATGTTTGCGGCGATAAAGAGTGGAAAGTTGACATCAATATTGTCGATTGTCTATATATTTTTGTAACGGTTTGGTTGTGCCTTATAGCAGAGCAACTCTCTAGAACGATCTTCCTGAAATTGCACAACATTTAACTGGGACTGTGCAATGAATTAAACGGTACTTTTTTCAGCCACGCCCAAAGTCTCTCAAGATTATGCTAAAAGTGTAAGTTGTAATTACGGATATACCATAGTCGTATACGCCTACTTCTATATAAGTGGCAAATCATGAAAATATTTTAATGAAATTGGTTGGACGGGAGCAACTTTTTATCTGCGTTTCTGACAATTTGATTACGCATTTTATAAAATGTTGGGCAGTCGCCGTGAAAGTGGCTCGCACTCGTACAGTTTCGGGAAGAGGGACAGTTCATATTAATGTGAATTTTCCATGTGATCCGAAAGACTCGAGCCACTAAAATCCGCTGATACTAAGTGATATTTATCATTTTCATTCGTTCTCTATCAGGCAGCAGGTGTTGAGTTTCCCCAACTTTTATTCTATATTCAATATTTCACTTGTTGTAAATCAAAAATAAAAGTTGCGCTTTTTGTGATCGCCACGGGTAAATACTTCAACGAAATAAGTTAAATTAGTGAGATTTACAGATAATCGAAAACCACTCGTGTTGCTCTAAAATCACCTGTCATTTAAAATCATGTGATTTGCTGATTTTAAATGTACAAAAGTTAGACTGCAAAACGTTTTTTTTTAATAAATTTAAAGAATTCCAGTTGAATTCCTGGATATAATTGGCTCGAAAACCGGTCCATGAAAGATACAGATATTTGTGTTTATGCCCACATTTAAGGCAAATAATTATTATTATTCTGGAAAATTTTACAAACATTTTGGACGTGAGATGTTTCAAGGCAATAGACGAATATGATGAAATCGGGAAATTTGTAGAAGCGTTTTTTTAAACTCTTCAGCCGCTCCTCTTTCCAAATTGTATTGCGTAAGGCACTCGATTGTCTACGCAACTCTTTGGTTTTCTGCCCCTTTTCGCGAGAGCAAAAGAAACCAACAGACAAATTTATCAAAACCTCTACCGACGGGGGTGGTGAAAGTGTTGAAGCAACCAACTTTTTTATATTTTGATTTTTGTGATTGCAAGTTTTCTTATCTCTTAATGTGCAACATGTCAAATCTAATTTTTTTCTTGTTTTCTACTCCCCCCCCAAAAACGGCCTACACAGTTTCCCCGTCTTCGAATATTAAAAATGACAAAATATTATAATAAATGAACATTTTATTTTAACTTTGTCTATATGTATGTATGTATGTTGGTATGACGTACATACACACATCCAAATGAAATTATTTTATATGATTTAAAAAATAGCAACAACAAAAAAGAAGCATTAAGGAGGGTTGGCTTGTTGTTGTTCATCCTTCTCATTCGTGTAGAATAATTCTTCGTTCCTTCGGAGTGTGAGTATTTTCCAGCTTAAAAGTTAAATGTATTGACAACATGTTTTATTCATTCGTCGAAAATCGTTTTAAAATCATTATTTGTATATAGATTTTATACCAATTTCAGATAAGATCATATTTACAGGAAAGTTGTTGTCAAAGAAATTTGCAATAATTTAAATGTTTTGGACTTTGCGGTGTGTTTTCCTTGTTTTCCACTTTCTTTTAAATGACAGTTATGAGTTTAAGTTTGACACAATCTGAGGATTACACTGCCCAGCACAAATAGACGATGACAGTTTGGTGAGGCGGCTTGAGAAAAAGCTCCAACTGTGGCTGCATTTTTTTTACAAGGCATCGTTTAAAAACGGCCCGAAGAAGTGCTCAATATAAAACGCTTCGTTTCTTTAAGTGTGAGATATTGAAATTAGTTGCGCTCCTTTTGCCTGTTTTGCTTGCATTCCCTGTGTGAGGGGACTCGTAATAAAGAGTGGTAAGTCCCACCTTGTCGTCAAGTTTTTTGCCCAACTTAACTTGACATTTGTCTTCTTTGTTTCAGTTCTGTACCTCTCCAACCAGGGAGAGGTACACAATTGAGCAGCGCGTTAATATTGTTGAAGCCTTGTACGAAAACGGACGCAATGTTTGTTGTCAGCCTAATCGACCAAATGTTTCTACAATCGGGAGAATTGGAAGCGCATTTCAGCAAACCGGGTATGTAGGACTGGTGAAAATACCAGTGCAAGCTCGCCCAGTTCGTTTGCCGGAAAACATTGCTATTGCTCGCGATAGGGTGGCACAAGGGCCGTCAACCTCGATTCGTTGTCGTGCTCAACAATTGAACATCTCACGAGCATCAATTTTAGATAACAAGGTTCCACTGGCTCAAGAGCTGAAGCCCAACGACTTTTTCCAGCGTCCTCAATACGCCGAATTGTTGGTTGCACAGACCGGAGTGAATCGTAACTGTACAAAGAAAATCATCTTCTGCGACGAGGCACTCTTTCATCTCAGTGGATTCGTTAATAAGCAGAATTGACGCATTTGGACAAATGAGAGTCCACGAGTGCTTGTTGAAACGCCGATACTCCCACAAAGAGGGACTGTTTGCTGCATTTTATGGGTTGGCTGTATTTCCACGAAAATGAAGTTGGCCAGTAAAATCATGCAAATGGGACTGAATTTGCCTCACTAGATTCAGGAGCGTGAAGTTGCATGGGCCAGTTTATAGTCTCACACCAGTTCAATTGACTGCGTCGCAAACTTGTCATGTCATGGACAAAATGTGTTCTGAACTGTTCATGATGTGGCCGGCACAATGTGCACATACTACTAAATGGATTACACATGTCGTGTATGCCCATTTCATTGGATTCAGGTCAAGCACTATTTGGACCAGTACTAATGATTTCAAATTCGGTCAGACTGTTTTAAAAACTTGCTGGATCCCAAATTGGCGGCATCAATTGGACAGACTTTGAACGAATTAAGGTGCCTCTCATCCAACTCAACAATTCAAAGTATCGCAAGTCCACTCCAATTGCACTCGTTTGAACTATTCGAACAATTAACTAAGAAAATTAAGGAAATATAAATATTAATTTTGGCATAGTGCCCGCCAAGGCCCCGCAAAAGACGCCTTTGGATAAAAAAATTCACTGCCTTTTCTCACATGCAGGCAAAAGTATCCAATCCTGACGAGTTTTTGTTTCTTTGTCCAAAAAAATATATTAATAATTAAAAAAAAAAAAATTACAATTAAAATATTTAATGGCAAAAATGTTCTCATGTAAATATCTGTGTAATTCTGGGACAAAGAAAGAAAGACCCACCGAAAACAAAATGGAAAAAAGACATATTCCTGCTACTTCGTTTTCCTTTTATGACCACCTCTTTTGATTAATTAACTCCTGAAATTGTTTGCAAAACCAGCGGTCAACAAACTTGGCGTCCTTTTTCTCGTGGCGCAGGTGGATGTGGTTGGAATAACGTTTTTTTCACATCTCTTTCTCATCACTCTCGTTTTAACGACATTCCGTTAAATATTGCGCAGGAAAAAGGATTTTACTAATTCAAAAAATTGTTTTTGCTTGCCAAAGAAAAGCCACTATCAAACTATGGTGGCAGCAACAATAGTTTATCAAAATGCGGCACAACAATGTTTTGTGTTGTAAAAATCCGGCCACTTGTACGAAACAGTTCGTTAAATCCATCAAATGGAAAATCTTGTTTTAAATATGTGTAAAATTGCAATTCGAATGATGAGAAATATGTCCATAAGAGTTGTTGCTTACGAGAATAAACAGGCCCAATTATTTTGATCCCGCTCTATTGCTGCAACTTTCGAACACTCTGCATGCGGCCAAACTCAACCACTGACAAGCCAAAAGCAAAAAAGAAATGGAAGCGACTGATTTAATACACATTTACTATATACGTACATATATCTTTTATTGTTGTCCAAATTGATTGCTGCAAATTGCTTTAATTTGCTCACCGACTTATTGATAAGGAAACATTGCAATTCTTCAGAACTGCTTTTAGCTGCAACTTCGAATTAGTTTTAATCTCGAAGAGTAAGAGAGCAACTGGACAAACAGACTTTAAGGTTCATTGAAATGTTGTTCTAAATGGATTTGTAGTACTTAACACATACGAATACAGAAAACAGCACATAACCCAGCTGACCATAACACCCGTTGTGTGCGATCGCATGAGAACTTGTTTTTTATTGATTTATTATTTAAAATTTCCTTCCAACATTTACAATTCAATAAAGTTGAAAAATAAAACATTTTAATTATTATTATTTGTAAAATGCAAATAATTTTGTGTTGAATAGTTCGAATCCTTTGTGTTGCTGTTGTAGTTGCATTCCTGCCTGAAGCCTGAAGTTTTCCACGTTTCTTAGCTGATATGGTTGGCAAACATTTCACCATCATATTTGAGTTGCTCTGCAGCGTTGCCATACTTAGTATTTATTTACAATATAAAACTAATTTTGGTCCTTTGGTTGAACATTTAACCATTTACTTCACCGACAGACGGGACTTTGAATTGTGTTGAGATGTCAGTTATAACATAAGAAAAAATAATTCAATTTCAACAGCAAAAAACAAAAAGTACCACAATTTCTATGCGAATGTTGGAGGCAGGCAGTTAAATTTTTGTAATTCTCGATTGATGTAATCAGAAACAACTACATGAAGGACAGACACTAAAGAAAAAAGCAATAAATACTTGTGACTTATCCCGCATTAATACTGGAAAGTTGAAGACATTTTCGTTTTGCGGTTTTTCTTCGATGTCTGGTTACTTGGGTGAGCACCATTAAACAATTGGCTGGAAAGGAATGAGGGACAGACAAATTGGTAGATAATAAACATAAACGAATTTTTTAAATAATAAAAACATACGTTAGTGTGTATTTAAACTAAAGCTTTAGGTATTGCAAATAAAAAACGTACATCGATCCACAATTGAGTAAAATATTCAAAATTTTCTTTACACTCAGGCAAAAACATCAGTCAAATGTAACTAAAAATCATTTCGGATGTACCGGTAGAAATAAACGGCGCAAGAAGAAAAGTGACAAAATAAAGGATCTGTTACTGGGTTCATTTTATGTTCGAATTTGAGAAAAATGTGTATGTGTGTGTGTGTGTGTGTGTTTGTGTGTGTGTGTAGTCTCCGCAGAATACGCCATGTGGCAGCAACTCTTCTTGGTGCAACCGTATAGTCATTCAAATCAGGCCATTAGAAGTTGCTAATCATGGACTGAGTGATCGTGCTGAGCATCTTATATGTAGGAATTATGCGTTACTGAGATGTTTTTCTATCTCTTTTGGAACTCGTGTGGAATGACAACGTCCAAAATTCACCAGTTTTGTTTGCTGGTGAGCCCTTTCATCCAGACATGGGCCTCTTCCCTGAATATGATTATTGTTTTAAGACATTTTCATTACCAAAATTCACTGAAAATGTAATACAGTCTGGGGCCATTCATCTTCCGTTGCATTTTTAAGGCGCCAGATCGTAAAATTCGCCAATTTGGGGCCTGCGTTAGATCAAGTTCTAGTGGGTGCCACAAAATCGATCCAGTTCGCCTGCACTGTTGCACGTCTAGAAGCGATTATCCCAAAAGGATCTTGCTTTTCGTAGTCGTACCAGGGTTAGTTGCTTACGGTGACTGCAAAATAAGCGCCGTGTGAAAAACTGGTCACCCATTTTAAAAATACAAATAATCCATTCTGTGACAGCCACTCTCAAAGTTTTGGATCCCCTCTTAGATGCTCCTGCCGGCATGTCCAACAAATGTATGTGCTGTATTTATTTCAACTTAAATATAAAATTTTCAGCAGCATTTTTGTCGCGTTATGGGTTTTGCATTGACATTCAAAATTCATTTCATTATCGTATTTTTCACTGTTCTAATGAAAGATAGTCCGTGAGTCACACACAGCGTACTGCTTCGAGAGCCTCAAGAGCTGAACACCAAAACTTAAATAAAGATAGAATTTTTGTACATGATTTTGGAAAATTTCTAACAGCATTCGCTTAAGTCCTGCAAACAATGTCCTTGATGGCAGGAGCAGTAAATCTTATAACTTTTTAATTTGGTTTGTCTGTTTCAAATGCAACTGTTTATATAATATTTTATTTATTTATTATTCGCCCAGCCAAAAATTTTTGTGAGTGTAACTCTTAATCGCAACAAAAAAGAAAAAATAAATGCCAACCATATATGGATTTAAAACTAAATTTATGGCCATCATTGATGAATTTGAAATGTTTACAAATTGCAAATTGCAAAAAGGCATAGAGCCAAAAAAAACAAAAAAATGGGGAAAAAGTAGTCTTGTCTTTTTCATGTCATGTGATACTCTCGTACCCAATAACGAAAATAGCAGCAGCACAAGCAAAACAAAACAAAACACAGAGACACACACACACACACACACACACACACACACACAAGCGCATACATTTAACAAGTTCAATCGCCTGCCAAACAGCCGCCCAACGCTGAACAGTTGTTGTTGAGTCCATCAGTGGAGACCAGTCATTAGGCAGCCAATATGCTGCCTTAGAAGCTTTCCAGGAGAAAAACACACACACACACACACAGACACACACACCCGAACAAATACTCAACAATTCACCAAACATTGAGTCCAGGGAGCTCTTGAAAACGAAATGAACGAACTGACGAGCAAAATGGTCATGCTGCCTCAGCGGCAACGGCAGCGGCAGCGGCAGCGGCAGCAGTTGTTTGGCTAAATGCTTGCGCGAATTGATTTTTGGTGTAAACGATGTGCAATTTTAATGGATTGCAAAACCGATAAGAAGTGAAGAAACCAAAAAAAAAAAAAAAAAGGCAAAACAAAACATTTTCCCTACCAAAACTACAACTCACACAGAAAACCAATCAGCCGCACTGGAGCAACAAACACTTTTCCCTTCAAACGGACATGAGTAGTACTTTAAAGACTGTTGTCGTTCGGTGTTTTGTTTTGTTTTTGTTTTTGCTTTTGCTTTGCGATTGATTCCCTCTACTGGTTCAGCGGCGGTTAGAAAACAGGGCACGGGAACAGGAATCAAAGTCATGTTTACGACATTTGTGGAAGTTTTAATTGAATCTACTTTGATTTTGTCACGCGGTAGAATGTATCTGTCAGGAGACGGTCATTTCACTTTCAGCTCCCGACCAACAACTTATGGGCACATTTTGACGTAATGCCTGATATTTTTTGTACTTTGAATTTGATTTTCATTAGCAGAGTGCCGGCAATTAAAGTAAAAACAGTTCCTCGCATTTAAGTGTTTGCTTGTTGGCTCAGTGAACTGGTTAAATGGTTGATGTTGTTGCACGGTGGGGTGGAACCGATGCGTTTTCGTAAAGCGGCTATTAGACGGTCAGGCTTGTCACGCCATCATACTGGCATAAAAGCGAAAAGTTCTGCCTGTTCTTCTTCAGCTGCTTTTACATCCATCTTTTTTATTATTATTTCAGAAAACTTATTGTCCGGACACCTCAATATCGAACGGATTTTGAAGCACAAGCAACTGATTTATAGACTATTTATGAACTTTATTTCGCCATGTCGCGATCAGATCTCTTAGCTGGCCTTTAATCAATTTGCGGATATTGAAAAGTATGGCAAATGTGGAACAGGCATGTGGTTTTGTTTCCTGAGTCGCTTCAACGAAGTTTGCTGTCTACGTAAAACTCGATGTTAGCCTTATCCCAAAAGTCTCTCTTTGATTTAGCGACTTTCTTTTAAAGGCCTGCTTTCAGACAAACATTTTATTGATTCGGGAAATTATTGCAAAATAAATTTAGGATGAACAAAATAAAACAAGTTAAATATCGCGAAGGAAATATTTAAAAAAATTATTTTAGTTTGGAAAAATTCCAAAAAAAGTAAGAACGAAAATCGGAACAATATTTAGTTTTAGAAATGAATTTAAAGAACACTTTTCCTCATAATAAAATTAGTCTTTTGAAACGTTAATGAACTGTAAAGATGTTATTAGTTGCCAAAACTTTTATGGAATTATATAATTTTTAATTTATATTTAAGGCCGTGATAAATACAGTTTTGAAGATTTAAGACCATTTAATTAAGTCCACAATTCGGAGTCGGTTCTTCGGAATAGGTGGAAACCAATTTTATTTTTGACGGTTTTGCTATTTTTCTTAATACATCTGAACTGTTTGCACGTGATAAATATTCCTGTTACACTGTATTTGAACCGTTCGCCGGGCTTAAACATCAATGTGCAACATCAAAGCAGTGTTGCATTCAAGCCAATACACTTTGCAACACTGGTAACCAAATCCAAAAACATTTATCAATTTAAATAGAGCGCTGTTCGTGTTTATTTGTGTGCCAGAGTTGGGAATGCCCCCCCTTGGCAAAGTTTGCTCGCTGCCTTTAGGGATAAGTGAGACTGTTGCATTTTCGGAACCCAGCCCATACCGAGAAATATGTTTGTACTGTTTACTGGGTCTTATGACAAGATCGCCATGGAACTATTTCTAAAACAAACTTTTTGAAATTTCTTTTCAACATTTCTAATTTCCCCCTCCCCCTCTACCAAAAAATTAAAATAATACAACAAAATGTTACGTACTATTATATCTGTCTAAATTATGAAGTGGCTGATATTGTTTCTTGTTAATTATATAAAGATAATTGCATTTTAATAAATATTAATGCATTTCGCTGTTACCAAGAAATTCTGTAATAAACTCGTTCGTCTTTAATTAAAGCACATTTATTAACAACTTAACGCAGTTTTAGAACAGCGATGTTACTATTTTGCCACATTTAAATGAACAGCAACATTAAACATGGACGTGGAAAAAGCTCTGACATTCGAAGTAAAATTGCACTTGCACGAGTTGATTTATGGCGTTACGGCAGACACAATAAACATCGGAACTAAATGTATGTTTTCAGCATAAATTAAAAAATAATTTGTATTTTCATACTCCTGAAAGGCAACTAAGAGCTTTTGAATAAAACACATAAATAATCGTTTTATAACAGGCTGTCTACACAAAATGAGAACATACGGCACAAAAAGATCACACGCAACTTTTTTAGCTTCTGTGGCTCTAATTTCAGACAGTAATAGAAAAGCTGGAAATAATAGGAGAGGAAGGAGTGTTTTTATGAAATTCTAATTTGTGCTAAAAGCAAATCGAACAACTGAACCGTTTCAGAATGTGACTGAAAATTTAATTGAATCCCACAGACGGCAAATGAAGCCGTGGAGGGTAAAAGGATCCCGAAAAAATAGCGACTGCCATGGCAATTGCAGGCACAATGGCCCACTGAGTTCGAAAGAAGTTATAGAAACCAATCGAATACCGTTTCGGAAAAGAAAGATATGAAAACCGGCACCGAAAGCCTTGTCTAATGGGCGACCGTCGTGTGCACTCCGACCAACATGTTGGGAGCTTTATCGATCGTCATTACACGACCGATTAGTTTACAACCGGCCTAAAGGGTTGATAGTGGAGCAACTGTGGCGCAGCGACTGGGTATCGCGACACGAATGACGGCAGTCGCATCTAATGAGCAGCCGGAATAGAATCCCAAAGATCAGAAAAATCTCGCATATTTAGGCTGAAGAACAAGCCACGAAGATGCCCTGCGTGGTGTGAAACAACTAGACAGAACTTAAATGTCTGAAGCGGGACATACAGAAGCCGATGAGAATTGGTTTTATTATGGCTGTGCCACGCACTCAAACAATAAACACAACCTCGGCCACATTAAGCCATTATTTTCGAAGGCAGCTGCCTCCGCCTTTCGGAAGCAACACATCACACCTTTGCACTTTTAAATTGAGAAAATAAAATGATTGATTCTAAACAAAATTAAAACGATTTCATACTTAAAACGATCTAATAATTGAAACGAGCTCATATTTAATATGAATTCCTGAATAAAACGATTTCACAATTAATACCACTTCATAGTTAAAACGATTTCATAGTGAAAACGATTTCATGCATTAAAAGATGTCACAGCAAAAATTTTACACATAAAACAAGTTCATACCTAAAACGATTTCACCCATAAAACGATTTTATATCAAGAACGATTTTATACCAAAAATGATTTCATTGAAAATGAAACAGTAAAAAACTTTTACGCGGCTGTTAATACTGCGGAGTTCAAGTTTTGGCGAGTTCTAGGTTCAGCTAGTCTGTATTTACACTAAGAAATTTTGGCACAAGTTGTACTTTTTATTCTTTTCACTTGCACTTGCACGTCTACACAAAGAAACTTTCCCTGCAACAAGTTTTACGGCAACTTAAGTTTCGAAATTGTGAATTTCCTGTTCGAGCATGTGCGCACCCTTTGATATTTCTAAGGTGTTTCAATGCAAACACTGACTTCACCTTCTGTAATTCGGAACAATTCCGAGTTTCTTTAACATAATTATTATTTTGGTGTAGAAATTTGTCAAAAACATTGAATTGTCAGAAAGAAATTTGCTTTTGCTGTTTTTTTTAGTATTTTTGAAGCGGGATAAAATTCAAATATATGTATATTGTGTCCTTGTTTCCTTTGGTGATACGATTTTCCTCCTCCAGAGCAAATCTTTGCTCCAAAATAAAATTTTCAATATCGAAAAAATAGTCATTATATTTTTCAGATTTAAATGTGAGGAATTTATGGATTAAAGGAACACAACTTAAAAAAGGTTAAAATCAGCAAAACTCTTGGCGTCGCATTCAAACAACAACTGATTCCTAAAATTACCGGTTACCCAGCGCTTTCCTTCACAGTTCCGAGTTCTATTGTATAAAATGTAGAGTGAAACGCCCGGCAAAGCGGCCTGATACGTCTGTATTTTTTGCGAAAACTCGTTCACAAATTTCCTTGTTGAGCACGAAAATGCACAAATGAATTGAAAACAACCTGTTCGTTTTTAAACTGCCAAAAGAGAAACATCGTTTATCGTTCTGTCTAACAAATTTATTGCCTGAAATGGTAAATATTTTAACTGAATGTATTGAACAAATTATAAGCGCATAAATGCCGCAGACGTTTGTTAAGCGCAGCATCCGCGCATTGAAAAGACATTTAAACTCAATGAAACTGATGGGCAGCATAAAAAACTCCAAAAAAAAAGGAAACTAACAGAAAGGAATATCAAAGTGTCAGGCCGCAAAGTGGCACAGCAACACCAACTCAACTGATTAGAACGACTTGACGCTGCCACAAACGACAACAGGACAAAAACAAAGTCGACTCATGTGGCAAAGCACCTTAAGAGTAAATTATTTAGTGCCTGCTTTAAGGCCAATAAACGATTGCAGGTATGAGCCAAATATTCAGCAGCAACAAAGAATTTTTAGTTTTGAAGGAGCACAAGTGTTTTATTTGAAAGGAATTCAATTTCGGCTGCCACCGACCAGTTGGCAAAGGTCAGTTAAGGGCCACAGAAATTGAATTGCCTAATGAAAATTTCATGATTGTAACAGACCTTGAAGCAACATTTCGCACTCCATTGTTAAACGAAGGATTTCAAACAATAGGATCAGTTGCTTCACACTCCCGACAACGCAAATTTCTTCACTTCTGGATGTTGTCGAACGAAAACACTCCTGCAAATTCTTACTGCTCGTGCAATTAGCAGAGCTTTTGTAGAACAATTCAAAGACGAAGAAAACCTGCTGTCAAGTCCATTATCAAGCATTCAAAATGCCTGACTGACTGCCTGGCTGCCTGCCTGGCTGCCGGTCAGAGTTTAACTGGAAGTGCCCAAAATATGTCAAAGTGGTTGGCCAAAGCAACCAGCAGCCTTGCCAAGAGACGGGTAGAGGGGAGAGAATTGCGAGGGGGTTGAGGTTTCATATTTGACTGCTGTAAATTTCATTTCAAATCCTTTACAAAAACAAACACAAACCTAAAGCCGACAGATTGAAAACAATTGCTGCATTTCCAACCAACTTGTGGGGGGGGGGGGTGGTGGGCAGGGTGTTTGTCAGTTGTAGATATTCAACAAGTTGAAAATCTTAATGCATTTCGAGCATCTTCAATAGCTGACTTGTCAGGGCCGGCCTGCAGTGTGCAACAGTGCGTCAGTTTGTTGTGATTTTCTGGCTGGCAAAACAATAGCAATTTGTTTAAAGCGGGGTGACTTAATTAAAATGCTTTCAATTACTAATTGAACTGTCGGACCGGGTTGTAATTGGATGATTGCAGTGATTTAGTACACTGAAAGAAATAGATTGGCTACAATCAAAACATCAATTTAATACTTCGACGGACCCAAACAGCTTGAGCCTAAAACACCTGACACCCTGTCTGGCCGTCAAATGTCGGATATTTTAGGGCCAAGTCTGGCCTTAATGCAAAAGCCCCAAATTTATCTGATCACATTTAGCTCAGAAGTGTTTGTGTCTTCATAATTATTTAACGCGAGGTGGGACAACAAACCCTTTCTCTTTTTTCCTGTTTGGTAAGGCCTGACCCTTCGGCAACACTTTGGACAACAGAAAACCTTCATTCAAGTCGGCGCTAAAAGAGCTGAGCAAAATAAACTGCGCAAATAAACTCTCCAATCAGTTTCTGGCCCTTCAAGGCACTGGCGGCGGAACGGCAGCGTTTGGTATAGTGGTTGAAAGTGTGAATAATTGTAGAATTTTAAAAAGGTTTCAACCGAAAACATTTCCACAACCACGTCCTTGTTTTTCAACAACAACAACAAAAACAAAAATTCCATCATTTGCCAACAAAAACTTTCGTTGAATCAACGAAATTGTTCAAGTTCACACAATTCTTTCACTAGATTTGTTACGATGAAACAGATGAAACAAAATTTCAAACATTTTCAAACAAAACCATTCTTCAGCTTGTCCTTGCAGGTTTCGTTGAATTTTTTGACTGGTCCCCGCATCCAATAAACGAGTAGAGGAGGCATAAGTTTTTGACGTCAACATTTGGTTTAAGCCTCCTAAATTTAGTGTAATCGAGTTATTCATGTAGATTTATTTTAAGATTCCTCTTGTAAAACAAAAATAAATTTTGTATTTATGTTTATTATTGCCAAAGACATGCACGCGCACGTTTGTGCTGTACAGGCGGCAAGAAATAAATACGAGTAATTTCTAATTTCGTACAATATAAATTAATTAAAACATTCCATTTGATCGAAATTACATTTGCTACTCCCACACGCGGAACATAAAAGCCAGAATATTAAAGATTGCACCAAAAACACACAGCGAACATTTTTGTTACTCTGAGAGTGAAAAGAAAACAGGACGTACGAAAAAAATCCAAAAATCCTTTGCGACTATTCCGCCCGTAATGAAATTAACACAAACAGAAAGACAGAAAGACAGACAGACATACAGACATAGAGACCGAAAAAGGACGCAAAAACACCCAAAATAAAAAGAGTTGACATTAAATGCTGGATGTCAAGCCGAAAACGATGCTGTTCAAATGTCTGTGCGTAGAAAAGGATATTGAAATATTTCACATATGCGGGTGTGTGTGTGTGTGTGCGTGTGTGTATGTAAATGTATTTCATTATTAGATTTTTGTCTCGGCGAGGGTGGCGGCCAGAAAATACAATTCATATCATATGACAATTAAATTTTTGTTTCATTTTTCTCCAGTAAGTTGTTAAACAAATTGTTTTCGTCGTCTTTGAAACTGCTTTGCTGATGTGTTCTGATTTTAATTATTGGTTGATGTTACATGAAAAAAATCTCTACCAAATTATACTTTCAAAGCTGTATAATTAAGGACATACACAAAAGGGTTACAATAACACTGAAAAATATGCTTTTCGATTGTGAATAAAAGAAGGGGGTTCTTTGTCAAAGAGTTTTATTCCACCCCCTTTAAATGTAAGACGTTTTAAAAGGCAAGAAAGGAAAGAGCTGTAGACTGGAAATGGGCTTTGGACCGATTGGATCAGTTTTCTTATACGGCTTCACTTCGGCTCTAGGCTTTGAATTGGGGTAAATTGTTCTTGCAAACTATGACCCTACAATATTTATCATTGCCTGACAATAACTTTATCTGCCAACAAAAATTATCAGTCGATACAGTTGCCAGTGTTGCTGAAGGACTGAAAGCATTCAAGGCAGTGTTGGCAATCGAAATATTTCTCCATATAATGAAAGCGTGTGAATGATATATATCGTCGAAACGATTTATTCCTTTGAAATAAAATTTTGCTGGACTTTTCACTTACTCTGGGGCAGAGATCAAGTTCACATATGACACGTAGTGGCATTTCTCTTGATACCACATTTTGCTGTCCATATTATCCAACTCAGTCCAAAAGAAGTTGGCAGTCGTTAACGCTGCTGGTGTAGGTAGCCTGACCTGAGCCATCTTTTGCGAACAAACCTGGATCGCTGGACGTCGCCAGACAAAAATTCACTTCAAACTTTCCATTCTACTATACATGTGCGCTGAAGATCGATCAGTTCACGATAAATAAAAGCGACCATTTCTCTGCCGATTGGGACTCTTTCAGCCAGACCATTTTGTTTTCTTCCACCAGTAGTTGCATTTCTTTGCGACACAAAGTTCACCATATTGTAGCATGTGAACGGGGAATCGAGCAGCTTAAATACTGTTCCCTACTCTTTTGGCATCCTGCACAAACATTTGTGCCGCAGTTCCTTGACAAATATGAAGTCACACCAAAGAAGTACACACGTTGCAAACTATCAGCAACATTAATTTCCAAAGTTGCCAGTTTGCTCAGTTGTGTTTCAAACATCAGTTTAAGCCAAATACAGCCATTGAAGAAGGGCTGTCACTTAGTCAGTCTGTTGTTGTGACATGATTAATGACTGTTCTATTTTCTTAAGACAGTCCTTGTCATCACACCACATCACATCACTCTTCTCAAGAAAGTTAAGTTATAAACAGTTCTTATCATCGTCATATCTTTTTTCCACAATCGATTGATTTTTTCAGGGTTTCTTGTTTTTGTTCATTTGGCACTTGTGGGGAAAGAGAGCGAAGTATTTTTGGCTACAAACTTCTTTTGTGTTTTACCTACATTTACACATTTATATGTGCATTTCGACACTTTTTACCGCAAATTGAAAGCCATCCTTAATATTCCTTAGTTCTGATTTTTCAGGAGTATCTCCTTCGAAAAAAGCAAAACTGTTGCAACTTGCAATTTATAACTCTGTCAAACATTAAGTTTTGTTATATATAACCTTGGCACAATATTAATACAACATTGTTTCATGTTGTTTTGCAAAAAAGTCAGTATTCGCTATTGCTGTTATTTTTCGTGAATGGTGATGATGCCCCATATTTGTCAGCATCGCGCAGTATTGCAGAGTCACTTTCGTGTGCATCGAACCAAATAAGTTGGCGCATTTATTCAAATGAAACTTTTGTTTCATTAAGGCTGTGTTACACTGTATTGATTTCTTTTCTTTTTTCGATTTCTTACTTTATGGAGTAAATTTTGATGAACGTATTTGTGACAGCTGCAAATAAACAATATTTAAGAAATCCAATCTACTTCTTTTCTTATACATAAATACTGAAGTACACATATACATTCATATATACATACATACATTCATATATACATACATACATACATACATACATACATAAATATCTATGTACATAAAAACGAATTCATTATTATTGTCTGGAAATAAATCTTGATTGTAAAATGTACCTAATTTTTCTTTTTAAATTAATTTTTTTACGGTATTAGTTTCTGTCTTTGGACAAATTGCTTACAACAATAACAAAAATAGCTACAGATAAAACCAATTAAATTTGTTCAATACTTAAATTATTAATTTTTTTTAATAATAATGTTCAAACCCACTCAGACATGGGCTAGACGGCGGGATGAAAAAAATTTTATTAAACATATAAAAAATATTCCTTGCGACCCTATAAAGAATTTTATCCCAAGTTTTTTTCTCTTAAGTTCATTATTCTCGTTGGAAAAATGGATCGGTGTTTTATCAAAGTTTGTTGCCAACGTGACACTCAGCACGTTTCTGCCGCATTCGTTATGAAATTTCTTAACAGCAACATCATACCATTTACCGTCTTCATTACTTAGAAGTGATCAAGTAAAGACTTGATTATTGTCTATATATATATATATATATATATATATATATATATATATATATATATCGATGTTCCCCATAATGCGTGAACCGATTTTATTGGAATCCAAGTGCGAAGCTTCCCCCGTACTCCACAAGACTCTCTTTTGTTAATTTGACGACTTTTTGATAAATGGGCCGCTGATGAACATCATCTTTAAAATTTCGCTTAGATCTACTCGGAATTTCGCACCACTTCAAGTTGAGTGCCTTCAAACTCTGCCAATGCGGACTACTTTAGCAGACTGTGCAAACATGATTTAAGTCCTTAAGTTTCTTAAATCCTTGTATATATAAAAAGCTTTTTAAATATAAAAGAAAAATCGTTTAATTTTTGTATAAAAAAAACAAAATTGGAAATCCATTATTTTGCAAATAACAGACAGACAGATTGACAGATTGCAATTATTTTATGTTATTCGCTGCAATCATGTAGTTCAGCAGAAGTATGTGGCACTTAGAATATTGTCAACTCAAAGATTTCGTCTTTCGGCCCGTATTCAAAATTTCTGAGGAAGACCCACAAAATTGAGAAGAAAAAAATTTGTTGAAATACATAAAATAATTAACGGAGTTCTATTTGTTTCAGCAAAATTTATTTTCCGAAGTCGTGGATGTATTTCTTACATGTTTGCAATATCTTTTAATTAAAATTTTTATTAAGAACCAGATACGGTTTAACGGCAGTTTGTTCAAGTTTGACGAACATGCTTGATGTCAAGCGTGATTGATATTGTGAGATTCTCAGGTTTGATGAACTGCCAAACATTCACTTTGTGCTATTGCTACAATAGAAAAAATATAAGACCCAATTTTTTTCTGCCACCTGTTGACAGTGCAAAAAAATCTGTACTAAAAATTTCTGAGCGCTTGTTGGTTTCACAATCTATCGCATACACGCATCAATGTGTGACAGCGAACATGTCAAAATTCAAATATGTTTGATATTCCATCAAACGTCTCATACGAGTACTTTGTGGGAACTTGCAGAAATTTTTCAGCAACTTTGGCAATTAACTAGAGGACAAGTTTCCACTAATACTGTATCACGTGCTTGTTAAGCATTTTTATCGTGTCTCGTGTTTTTCTGCCCCCTCTTTAGGATATAATAAGTCAAAAAGCAAGTCTGGCATGAAACCAACCTGGCACACAATTAGTTCACTGTAAACTTTATTAGTTGCTGTCTAGCAAATAATACGTTGCAACAACTCCTCCCTGCACAACTGACGCCGGCCAACAGTAAAAGCAACATCTCAATAAAACTCCCTAAATCAAAAGCCAAAAGTCTTAGAAATGCCGAACTAAATGTGTGTGGCAAAATGAATCCTTAGACCTATTTAGAGTATCCTTTCGTCTAAGGATTTCCTCTACTTAAAAAAAAAAAAAAGAAACCTGTATTCAAATCAGTCTGTTTTCCATTGTAGTTTAATAAGTTTTTCTTCATTTATGTCTTTTGTAGTTTTTCTTCTACTCGTTTAAGAAACATTTGCAAATCCTTTTATTGAAATGTTATATTCCCTGTTGAACTTACAAGAAGCATTAGAGAAAACAAATGTGAAAACATCGTGTGGTTGACTTGGCTGGTTTGCTGGAACGGCAGTTGCAAAATATCCTGAGGGGTCAAAGTGGCTGGAAAATGTTATAATCTTTGTGCACTTACGAGTACTACTTGGAAAATAATTTAATATTTTTTAGGGAGTTTTGTGTGTTTTTCAAGAAATAAATTTTCCTGGCAACTCAAGGCGCAGACAATCAAATGTTGCTAATGGCTTGCACGAGGGCTTCTACTTGAGAATGAATTTACTTGGAAATTTTCTGGGAAATTTGAGGCGTACAATTTGAATTTACATAAACGGAAAATATTTATCGATGATTGATGGCGTTTTTAATACTTCTCTAATTTGCACAAGTTTTTAGTTTTTTGTTTGTTTTTTGAGTAGGAAGGCCCAGTTGAATGCATTATATGAATTATAACTAAGCAAAAATGTTACTGGCATGAACAAAATAAGGAGAACGCGAAAAGTTCTAGGCGTTAAAGTCTTAAGAAGTGTTAAATATTTACGCAGAGAAAACTGTAGTAAAATCAACTAGAGCCCTGTTAATTTAACATTTTTTATTATTAACTTTCTTGCATTTATTTGTGTTGTTGAATTACCGTGAATAACGAGCTGGAGCCTGTTAGGCTGGCGGCCAAGATGCCTTGGAACCTGTTGCGTCGGCAGTTCAGCCAATCAAACAACCGCCTCTGCCAATTGCCAACTCCGAACTCCGTTCGTTGTTCTTTAGCTTTATTTAACAAAAGATTCTCCGTTTTATGTTTTTATTTTTGTTTGTATATAATTATTATATATTTTTATGTTAAATAAAATATGTTGCTGTTGAAGCAAAACTAATTAAAGAGAGAAGTGGACAAACTCCAACAAAGTCTTCACTTTGAACTGCAGCGCTGCCAGTAATTCCCTTGACTTGTATCCGTTGTTTGATTGCAGGATTAAGGGACTTAAAACGACGAGTGAAGTTGGATTTAACAAAATAGTCCAAGAACTAAAAATGGTGCGAAGTGGAATCAGCAGCTCAGAGATATCCCAAGCAAAGTGCGGTCTGGAGTATGAAGAGATACTAAAAGGAAGAAATAGCCGTCAAAATCCTCAAAAAAGATTAGTTCAACGCGACAAGTGCCGAGATATTATTCAATAGGCGCGATAGCAGGCCGTTGAACTCAAAATTCTGTGCAAAAAGAGCATCTCAAAGAGTCATTTGGATGCAGTTTAATCACCACCTGCCAAGCAATTCGAGAACTATTTTTAGGTCCAACAACCGTTCCAGGCTGTTCATTTGTTAAAATAACAGCTTAAGGCTTATTTTGGTCCAGCAAAAGTTGACGGCCTTAATGTGACCGGTTTCGTATCAAACGTCACGTACACACACACACAAATGAAATTTTAAAAACGATAACAGCAAATATCCGTATGAATGAAATAAAAAAAAAAAAACATACAACTCCTTCCAAAAGGGGTGGCTATTCCCGTCTGTCGTCCTTAACAGCCGTGTTAGTTTCATAGGCAGCGCACGAATATGTAAAATGTGTTTCCGTCTATTTGTCCAGCACAAGCAACTGAAATCCATTAAGACATTTCAACGTTTTGTTCACAAAAAGTATTCGTTTCTAGTCGCCCTTCTTAAAGAAAATAAAGGTAAATTTTCGATCTGAAAACTTCAAGTTTTGATATTTTCATTCGTTTGTTGCGGCAATTGCTATTGTTTATTATTTGATTATTTATTTTAATTAAAATAGTCACGTGTCATTTTCGTATGTTTCTCTTTTGTTTGCAGTTAATGTTTCTTTTAAGCAATTTTTGATTATTAAAGACAGGTTTTTTCTTCGTGGCATGAGTTCAGTTCTTAAATGGAGAAACGAGTTGTTTGGGCTTCTGGCAAGTAAAATACCAACAAAAAAATATATCAATTACAGCAGGTCGGGTGCCAATTTCGTTAAAGGAGTGTAATTTTTATAGCAAACTGGCGAAAGGATGGGCTGGAAGGATTCTTTCCGTGCACATATTGTATTAAATTAAAACCTTATTCTTTTGTGTAGAATTAAATTTTCAAAGAAAATTATAAAGTCCTATAATAAAATATCTTTTTGAAGTTCAATTTTTGAATTATTTTCGGTTTGAACACAATTATTATTATAATTCTTTTTTTTCTCAGGCTCTTGTTTTTTCGTTTAGGAGTCCCGACTATAGTGGGCTTAAGTTGACTTTAGCAAATGTGGAAATTGCATATAATGAAATATGTATTTACTTCGGAAACTCTTCCTTATCGTACTAAAAATCGTATTAAAACAGACGAAGTTACATGAATGATGAAAACCAATTTTGCTGCATTTTTATTAAAATACCTCTTCCTTTATGGCTTAAATAAAATAAAAATATATAGAAAAATTAATATATATAATAATATAGAGTTACTTGTTTATGGTAAAAGGCAATTTTTGCCTGTTGCCAAAATTGAAGAGACCCAGGAAAGAACTGCGAACGGACAATTGAAGAGATAAAGCACGAATCGCCAAAAAGTGCATATCGGAACTGCTTGCAGGCTGGGAGAACTGCTGGCTCAAGTGTTTCCGCTTTAAAGGACGCAAAATCAAAATCCATGCAAAATTTAAAATTCACGCTAATTTTTTTATGTTGAAGTTTTTTAATAATTTTTTGTCAAACAAACCTTTAATATTATACGAAAATATATTGTAGGAAGAAAATAATTGCTGCCAAAGTACGAATGTTTGCAACTGAGCGGGGAAAACATTTAAGTTCATTAACAACAACAACAAGTAGTCAATAATTTGTTTAAGCTGAAGCTTAAGTTAGTGGGAGCACATCTTAGTTAAGCTTTAAGTTTCACACAAACTACGATTTGCTGACTTAAGTGAATGTGCGGAACCTTTCGTCTAGCTTTGGCATTAAGGCTTAAGCCAACAGCACTGCTAATCGGGCTTTGCCGAAGGGTCAACTGTTTGTAACTTAGTGCAGCTGATTATATCCACATGTATCTTTATAAGTTGCAGAAATTAAGTAAAATGTTTAAATATTGTATGAAACTATGAAAACTATGAAAAGTTGTCAATAGCTCTTGTTGGAGGTTTTGGCAGGCTTAAAGTAGAAGAGTTGCATTAAAGTTAGTCCTAAAAGAGTGCTACAGTGTGTGGACCAGAGCAGACTTTACTTTACAAGGTGGTTTGCCAGTACTTCTTCCTTCCTTCCTTTGGCGCTACAGTACGGGGTGAACCTGGGCCTCAAGCCACAACTAAACTGTCACTATTTAAAGGTGCCGTCACCAAAATTGAATATCGCTGATTAGTGGTGCCGCAACCGTAAACAGCTGTTTATACTGCCATTTGTTCTATTCACTTGTATTTTCAATACAAAATCTATTACGATTATCAAAAACACATTCACTTGGAGGTTGTGATTAGAGTTCTGGCATTGTCACGGTCACGGTCATGGTCACGGTCACAAACAATCGAATATATTGTTGCCCTGCGCTTATGGCACGTCCAACTGAATCTTTATGAGATTTATTGCAAATATTCTACCTATACCGTGTTCATACTACCAATTGGTTTCATTTTCACTATTTTATTTCTTGATTTGGTTTGAGAATTGACAAATTGAAATCGAAGGCGGGATTTTGACTTTTCAAAACCCTTAAACTTTGCAGATATCTTTTTTACACTTCAGAATGTATTTCACTACTTCTTTGCTTTCTTTTTTTATATATATATTTATATATAGACACATGCAAATATCGACTTCTTATTTTTTCACTCTTTTGTTTTGTTTTCTTGCTGACAGTCAGTGCAGATAAACTGGCGATAATTTGTTAACGGAATTAGCGATGATAGAAAATTTTGTTGGGTCCCAAACTCTAGTAAGACGCAGTGTGTCGTTCGTTTTAATCGGGATTGCAACCAGAACGGCGAATGAGAGGGTGAATCAGGAATATATGTAAGTCACCGCGTGAACACGCTGTAAGACATGTTGACACTTAGTGAAAACTTTCAAGCACAATATTTTGCTGGAAATGTCTAAAGTTTAACAAACCAGACGTGAGAGGTTGGAAGACGGGCAGCTCAGCAGTGTTTCGTGTATTTATAATCGGGTTATGCCCTCAGGGTAAGACATTTTATACCCTCTGTTTTACCACTTCATCCACCGAACCGGGTTCATTTGCTGTTTTATTTTCGATAACATAAATTCTATTGCTTAGAACTAGAAAGCAACAATAATGTATTAAACGACTCTTGCTGTGAGTTCTTGGATATTCGCAAATGGTAACTCTGGTTGGGCTTTTCAAATTTCCTATACCAGCCATGGGGCTGCGTTAAGTTCAACTGGCCTTTCCCTTGAAATTGTTGCGTATTTGTTCGTGTTTGTAACTTTATTGTAATCAGATAAATTATAATTTGAGACAATTAATCAAACTTGGTCATGAGAAATACGTATTTCTCGTCGTCAACGTTTAATTATCATAAGCAAAAGTACAAGTAAAATTAATACTCCACAGCAAATCGAATTGGATTTGTCGGCCTACAGAAACTGAACAAATCGCGGCCACAAGACTGGAGTGAAAATCACATAAAAATTATTAAAGTCTGTGTTTGTCTCCACCTCAAGATGTTCAATTCGAACCGTTCGAAATGCAACTCCACCCATTCGTACTGATTGCCAGTCAATTTTCAAGAGAATAAAAAAGTAATTTGGGACCGTGAAAAAACCAACACAAGAAATCGCTGGAAAGCCAAAACGAACTAAAGTAATTTAAAAATGTTGTGTTGCCGGTCGTTTAGCAGATCTACAAGAAATAATGAATTCATAAATATGTACATATAAATATTTTGATTGAATCAATCAAGTTGCACAACAAAATGTTAAAAATGTTGTATATAAAAATTAAAAATATCGTTAAACGAAAAAAGAAATGTTTAAATAAAAAATCACTTCATAATGGTGGAACAGGTCTTCCTTCCTTAAAAAAAAAAGAAGGAAAACAAGATGTGTTTTCCCCCCCCCCCCCCCCCCCCCCCCCCAATAAATTGACAATGATGATCATCATGACTGCAGCGTACAGCGGCAAAATCATCGTCGATCGGGGCTTGAAGATCCTCTGCGTATTTTCTGCTTCATTTTAAAATCAATTTCATAATGAACGGCGTTCGTATGTGCGAATTGCGCGCAAACGAATAAAAAATAAATGGAATGAAATCGTAGTTTTAGTGAGAGCGTTTTCGTCTTTTATTTTGTTTTTTTTTCGCTTTTCTCCCCACACACACACACACATAAATATTTTCATATTCATATGCCTGTCACGTAATTTATTGATTTAGCTGATGGGAATAAAAGTATCCCATCTATAACGTCGTCATCAAATACTAAAAACGCATAAATCGCTTTGATTAAATATCGGTTTGTGCGTCTGTCTAGGGAATTGTTCGCAGAGCATTGAAAGACTTTTTCCCACAGGCTCTGACCAAATCAAACTCGTCTATAAAGAGATGCGTTAATTCTCGAACAACAAATCGCCTACCAGAGTGTGGGCGGCCAGACAAACTGGTAGTCTGAAAACTGCTCGAGAACTCAGCAAGAAAAGGTGCAACTTCGGCTGCGCTAAGCACATACTTACAAGGGGAACCCCAAAATCGACATTAATCTACTCTACAACGAACTAGAATTAATTATTAGCAACGCCAACTCCGTTTTTGTAGTTCGAGTTGCCGCTCGGACAGTTTTGCGGTTTGGCTGCCGTTTGCGACAATGTCAATAAGAAGGTGCTGCTGCTTTCGAATACTGATTATTTATGATCATTCATATCAATGCGAGCAGCGTTGACAATTTTCAATTTTCTGCCGTCGTCGTCGTGGTCCTGCCGCCTTATCCTGCCAGACTTGTTTTCATAAAATTCTCAACTCTGGGCGATGGATGATTGATTTGTTCGAAAACTTATTCGCAGTGATATTGATTCTAAGCTCTCCTGTTTCCTCAACTAAACTTCAAGGTTTCTTTAAAACCAAACTGCCAAATTTTGAACTCTTGTCATTAAAATACTATCGTGATAATAACGATTCTTTGCGTCACGTATGTGCAACAAATGCTGTCACATTAAATGAGAGAAAAATCCTACTTTACTGGGGGGTTACACCATCAAGATTTGCCTCTCAAATTTTTAAACGGCATAAATCAGCGTAATTACAAAGATCTAGAAGTAGCGAAGCTCCGAAGACCGCGATTTTAAAACATGTGGAAATAAACATGTGTACAACAACTAGAGTTGGAACCTAATCCTCTAGAGCCCACAATCGGCTGAGAAGAGGGAAGAAACTGCCGATCCCGATATTTTGTCCTGCACTGCCCGGACTATTTATTAACAATTTTAAGTTTCACAATAAAAAATTTTGGTTTAAGTTCAATTTAAAACTGAATATCCTATAAATAAAATAAATTAAAAAAAAAAGTTTTAAAACTTGAAACGAATTTGCTTTCAATTTTGTGTTCCAACTGGCGGCTGGAGAAAACAGCTGATTACAATTTTGTGAGCAAATTTGTCATTGCAAATATTTGACGCCCCTATTCTGTTTTTCTTGTATTGTTTGTTTTTTATTTGTAAATAAAGTATTCGGTGAAAATTTAAGAAAAGTATTGAATAAATATGAATATGTGAATGAAAATAATAAGGACGATGATGTGTTGCGGTTGCCGTGAAGTTCTGCGGAACTTGAATCGTTCGTCCCATCGACGAAGTGATTTAAAAATGAAGGCTTGTGATTCTGTTTCCGCCGAAGCCCAAATGTCTGTAGAAGAGGTAAAGAAAATCGAACATCTTACAGTTTCGAAAAATCCACAGCTGAAAGCAGCAGGAAAAATCATTTAAATTTTTTCTCTTGACGACATCTGGAAAACAAATTGCTTTAAAATTGCCTGCAGACCACGTCACCGCCTGCAATTTTTGCGAAGTTTGACAACCTGCCCGATCAAGGAACCGCAATGTCGCCGATTATTTTTGTAACGATCAGTAGGGATTGAGAACCCGTTTGACCTGATAATATATAATAAATATTGTAAATATGTGTCAGTGGGCTGCCTGAGCCAAGTAAAAACTTTGTCTTTTTCAGGCGATGGCAGAAGCAGACCAAATTCCCCGAAAAAATCTAATCGCATCAAATCAGCCTTTTAAACACCGTCCATAAAATGTGTCTTGTAGATACAGGAGAAGGAAGTCAGTTTGATTGCAGTCATGTTTTGAGAAATGATGAAATTGCCTACTGGCAACTGGCTTTTAATTCATTTCAACTCGATTCGTCTAAGTCGAAGTCAGACTGAAATAAACCAGTTGAAAAACAGTCAGTCAACGATCATAAGCAAATCAGAAATTGCCATTCTATGAGTTGTTTATAACCAACCGAATACCGAGAGCCAGACGGCGAGTCGGTTCGCATAAAATTTCTTTCAATACTCGTAAAAGTCTGTACGTGAGTGTCCAGCATTGAAATGTTGGCAATATTAATGGGCGTAACCGAACAACTTGATGGTATTTATGTAAAATGAAGAAAATGTTTTATTTTGATGGATTTCGAAATGGTCTCATGTTTTTACATTTTCTGTGTGTTGTTTATTATTATTTTTTGTTTTGTCTTTTCATTTTGCTCTGCTGCTTTTGATTTCTTATTTATTTTTATTTATTCATTCATATGCGACTTCCTACCTGTATGTGTGTGTGTGTGTGTGTGTGTGTGTGTGTGTGTGTGTGTGTGTTGGTATAGATGTTTGTGGCAACATTCAATCGATCCATCCAGCCATGAATTCATCCGTCCATTGATCAATTGCCAGACCGAGTACAAGTAAATAAATTCCAAAAAGTAGCAGCTACAATAAATTGCTTTAAGCCGTAAACCATAATGGCTGCTGCACACATTTGTTGTCTGTTGTCTGTTGCCTGTTGCTTGTTGTTTTTGTTGTTGCTGCGAATCTTGTTGCAGCCGGAATGCGTTTTATACCACAAATAAATAATAAAATGAATAGCGATCCATTTACATACTAAAATTTCATTTTTCATGCCAAAAGTTGCCAACTTCTTTGAAATATTGCTTTTAAGCGAGAGAAGGTGTTGAAGGTGAGATCGGAGAATTGTGGACAGGTGTAGGTGTGGACATTAAGTGGACCAGGGTTTTAAGCACCTTAATGCATTCTTTATATTATAACGATGCGTGTGCCTTTTTCGAAACCAGTTCCGTCGTCCGGCAGTCAAGGTGTTTTAGGCATAAATATTTTTTTGTAGCAACAATTTCTTTAGGATTTTCACAGTTTTGCTGTTGAGATTTCAAAGGTCCATACTTTGTATTTACATTATGACGAAAAACTGGAGCTAATCAATTTTCTCGAAATTTTATTTAAACTTGAGAGAACCCTACACAACTTGGCGAAGTGAATTCCGTAATCGGTGATAGTAAATTATGTGAAATGAGAAAACGTTTTGGGTGGAAGAATATATCATTTGCAAACCGTACCAAAATTGCTCATAACGCCCCTACTAAGTAGTAGACAAAACAAACATCCCTTTAGACTATTAACAGAAAACGTCAACACTGGCAGCTTTTTCCAATATCATTTCAAATAAAAAACTTCAGACATTAAGAAAAATAGCAAAATCATTGCAGGGCAATCAATAAAGTTGCAGAAGCTTTTTAACCGAAAGCACTTGTGAATGCGCAAAATCAGATGCAGAATTCGAGATAAACAACCTCAAGTCGAAAGAGCAGCAGCAACAGCAACAGCAACAGCAACTTTTGTTGCCGCGCGCAAAATTTGTTTATATAAGAAAAAACAGAACATTTTTGCATTCGTAATGAAACTAAAAACCAGCAAAATGCAATTTTCATAATCGTTTCGTCTTTATTTTATTTCTCACAGTGTTTTTGGGTTACTTCTTGTTTGGTGTCCTTAAAAACTTTTAGCCTCCAACTTTAAGTTCATACAGATGTACTCGGGATGGAGTTCTGTTGCTCTAATGTATTTTATGTGAATTAATGAATCTCCTGCGTCTGTCTGCCTCTTTTGTGTATGTTTTTTTTTTAACTTTTTTAAATCTCCGCCATGCCAAATTCAAAATTTAACAAATGAAAAATCAAACAAATATACATGTGCAGATATATCTATATATATATATATATATATATTGTGTTTTGTTGCATTGCATTTAATTTCGTATTTCAACAGATAAGCGCGTTGCATTGAACTTGTGCCACAAAGCAAAGGCAGGAATCAGCCCGCTTAGCCCTAGAGCCAAACAAACTGAAAAACTTCCATAAAGATGAACTGAAACAGAAACAGATTGAAATACTCAGCAATCATCATGGTTCGAATTGCTTAAAAACATAATTTCGACAACAAAAAAAGAGCAGCATAAAAAAAAAACACATACAACCCCAGAGATCCTCTTTTTTCGTGTCTTTCGACTCTCACTTGGGGAAACACAACCACAACACAAATCGATAGAGATCAAATGATCATTTGTACCTTGAAATTGCATTCCATTCTGGTTCGTATTTGTAACAGAGTGGCCGCAACCTTCAAGAAACCTTCAGACCAGCAAACGAGCAGACCAGAGATCTGCGGCTGAGGTCGACATATAATAATTCAGGTTGTGTTCAAATTTATGCAAAATGCTTTTGATGTTCAATTTTAATAATTTTTATTGGAATTATTACGATGCTATTCTTTGCTTGTTCGGCAAATTAGTGCAAATTATATTGCGCACATACATGCAAGGCGTGCGCACGTGTGTGTGTGTGTGTGTGAGCGATTGAGCCGGAATCAGATAAATATTTGCATAAAAAGTTGCCTGCCTGAGAAGAGTCGAAATAGTTTGAAAATTCAGTGAAAAGGGAAATAAAATTGACTCAAGGTGGCAGCTACTCTGGATTTTAGGATTCGAACGGTGCGTAAATTCAAATTTCGGAATGCCAGCCACTTCTTTCTATTGTCAGCCGAAATGCAAAACCGCCTAACTAACATTTTTTCTATTTCATCTTTTTGAGAGAAGATTAAAAAACTGTTTTGGTACTAAAATATAACGAGTTTAATTTTCATAAAGTCCTCAAAATCGTCAAAGTCAATTGCTAAAGTCGCCTAAAGACTTAAAAAAGGCGTTTTTCCATTCAAACAACACATTTTTTTTATTTAAAGTATTAAGTGAGAAAAAGTTAAAAACTCAATTTATGTATTTAACATAAAATAAAATAACATTTTTATGGCTACCGACATCTAGAATAACTAGAAGTAACAAAAGTTTTAATAAAAGGAATAGTTTTTTGGTACAATATTTTATTTAACTAAATAAAATTCACAAAAATTAAAAAGTTAATAAATAGTGGCCACAATTTATTGACGGCAGAAACTACAAAAAATATCCATTCAAACTTATAAGAAGGTATGAGACATTTCTGTCTTTTACTGCAACTATTTCGAGACTTTTTCAATTTAGTCGAAGGTTGCTTTAAAAGTAGTAAAAGATGTCGCAGGCTGGCATTCCTAAAAATCGGCAATAATGTTGCCTTTTTGTGCAAAAATAGAAAGAGTCACGCTTAAAACAGGGATGTAATCGGCTGAAACGTGCTGCGAAAATAAATTAAATAACCCGGCTATAATTATTGTGTTAAAGTAGGACTATATTAACACGACTTTTGCTATTGCGATAAAAACATTCACTTTTAAATCATTTTATTTTCAATGTTTGATGATTGTGTTTCAATAGTTGTTTCAGGTTGAAAGTACATGACTTCATGTTGGAAGCAAATATTTAATTGCTTACACAGATTTTACACAAGTCTTCCCTGTTACTGAGCAGTGGAATGGCACCAACGAAACTATCTCCACACATACACAAATACCTGCCTTTTTTCAAAAGCAAACTTTTTTTTTTTGCTTCAAAAGCTTAAATCAAATTAAATATTTTAAAAACATACAAATGTGTGTGTGTGTGTATCATATTCAGACAATTTTAAATTTATTTCAATTAAGAGATAAAACCACTCTGGCTTGAAAACACTGGCCGTGAGACACAAAAAACAAATGTAAATTCAACATGATGCACAAGTTATTTCGAGCATTTTTCTTAGCAGAAGAGTTCATCTAAATGATTTCTTGCAAGTTTTTAAAATAATAGCAATTAAAAATTTTCATAGATACTTTTTCTTGTACAATATCAAATAGTATCTATTGGTGTAAAATAAAGAAAGTCTCGTAATGATGTTCAATAAAAACAACAATAAATCCACGTCAATCACATGCGTGACATGGTTGTCATCATCAGTGCACGCAAAATGAACCAGAAACAGCAACCGAAGTTACAAAAATACATACATATATTTTTTGTATTTATTTGATTTTATTTGTTTTGGTTGTGCTTTCAAACTAAATTGTACTAAGTCGTTGTTTAAACAAAGCCGGCAACATCATACAAATTTCAACAACATGAACTACAACTTCAAAGAAAGGAAAAATGTCCCCTCCTAAATGATGATGACGACGCTGATGATGATGATGATGATGATGGGTAAAGAAACCCACAGCCATTCGTTCATTCATACTTTGCAAATCCAGCCAAATGCTAAGAAGTTAAAGTTTGTTGTCTACTTTTTTGGCGGAACTGATTACAAAATGGAATGTCTGTTTGAGCAAAAGTTATATTAAAAAAAAAAAAAAAACTGCGTGACAAAAATATTCTTTCTTCTATTCACTGCCTTTCTTTATTTCTTTCTTTTTTCTGTAGACATCTGCGATACTTGAGCTCCGCTGCTGCCTCAAATATTATTACTTTCAGGCAAGAATTGATGATTTCTTTTAAGGGTAATTTAATTCTTTCTTGCTGCGTTCAGACAATCAATCATTTCTCTACTTCTCCGAGTAGTATCGGGTAGGATTGTAATAATAATATGGTTGTATGATTTTGGGTAACAAAACTGCAAAAATTTTAAGCCCCTCGAAGAAATCAAAGAGGCAAACTTTTGTTATTATTTAAATTTTAGTCGCTGGAAAGGACTTGACTTTAAATAGGTGTTTAAATTGGAGCCACCAAATGATGGGTCATATAATCCAGTATTAAGATTTTTAATTTAGCAATCAAGAAAAAGGGACAAGTAATTGCTGTTGGTTCCAATGCAAGGAATAAGTGAACACCCAAATAGGTAGTGCAAGAAAGGATGAAGAGCCCCATGTATTTTACAACTATTAGGAAATGTTCATTTAGTTGAGAGTTTTGGAGTAGCGTTCGATCTATTAATATATTGGATATCGACGAACAGCAATTGGGATTCAATCACTGTCCACTTCTCTGCAGCAGTCAATCCTCTCAAAGAAATTGGAACAGTGTGAGAAAACTATAAACATGTCAACATGTTGGAGCCATTTCCGAACACGATCTGTTTAAAGTCATAAAAAAAGTGTACAACTTTCCTACATAAGACGCAGTATCTGCCTGCCACATAGAGAATTGTGGATAATAACTGATTCTCATCGACAAATTTTCTACCAAAAGCAAAGACAAACATTCAAATAAGTAAATTGTTTGCACAATATTAATCTATAACAGTTTAAAACTTCATGATTGTACCTGGTAGACGTTTTTTAAAGTAACAAATCAAATATTGAACCATTTCTTCAAGCGTCTAGTAGATACCAGCCAACTTAATGATAATTCTTATTAATAATCCTGTTTTTTTGTTGACTCGGTGATTGAAAAAAACCTGCAATTTTATGTCTTGGAAGAACAACAAAATCAGAAATTGTTGCGAACAAATTCATAATTAACTACAAGTCAATGACTATAATTGCCAGCAAATAAGGAGACGTCACAACGAGCCGTCCTTAACCAACTACTTACAAAAATTACAAAACAAAAGTCAAACACCAGCAACACGAGCAATCGCAAGTTGCAACCAATCAAACGGATAGACAGCCCGCCGTACCTCTAACCCACCATTAGGGTGAGCGGCAGCCACAGACTCCTGCAACCATCCTAGACACATCTTTAAAATGTTGTTTTAATCAATTTTTCCCAACTACTGAATTTATTTATTTCTTTTCGTTTTTGTTAAGGTTTTTTCATTTTCATTTTTGCTTTTTTTTCTGTTTTTCTTTATCTGTTGCTGTTGCTGTTGTTGTTCCTTCTTGTCGAATTTATTCCACTCATTTCAATTTCATTGTAAATCTTGGATTACAACAAGTTCAGACCATTTCAAGGAGTTGGATGGAGTAGCTTCAACCAGCAGCGTTTTGTTGCCAGCAACTGGTTGCCCACCCTTTGGACACGATCAGCTTGCTACCATTTTATTCTTCTGCGTACTGCCTGTACTCGTGGTAACTGCCTCGTCTTAAGAATACCTACTTATGGTATTAACAACACCAGCATTAATAACAATGAAACGGCTGGTGGGGGGGGGACCAATGAGCACCACAAAAACATTTCGCTCAAAGGCTTTTTTGACGTTCCTGTACGCGAACGAACGAACATCTTGCGCCGTAGAACAAGACCAGAGTATTTTTGGATTTCTTACACTGAGATTTTTCTTTCTTTCGTTTCTAACGAACAACGAAGAAAAAAAAACGAATAAACTGTTTAGTTGCTCTTTTAGTTTCACTTCAAAAACACGCCATTTTCCTTCCGTCTGCTGCGTTTTTTGCTCCTTCTTCTTTTCCTTCCAACGACCGTTTTTCTCTTATTTGCAAATTTTAATGGATCAAAGACAATCAACAACCATCATCCTGTGCGACGGCTTCAGACGCAGCCAAACTGAACAGACTCTACAAATTGGTACGGCGAAAAAAACCGCTTCCGTCACAACTCTGTTTGTGATTTGTGTTGTTGCTGCTTGTGGTGCAGCGATTATTTAGCATAAAACTCCACCCGTTTTAATGGCTTTTAAATCATAAATGCATTCATTGCAAAACGAATTTCATTTTGCATAAAAATATGGCCAAAATCGGGATACGAGCACAAGATTAAACAGAACAAAACAACAACAACAACAACAACGACAAAAGCGAAATGAAACGAAATTCGTGCAAAAACAAAACAAATGCATTTCGGAAGATGCCACAGAAATCATCAATGGATATAATGACACACAATGACAGACCCGCTGCAAGCCACGCAACCACAACACTTTTTCTTAAACGAAACTGCCCAAAAGTTATGAAATCGCAAACAGATTTGGGGATTCAGTTACGACTCTACAAATGGATTTCCCGTATTCAAAGAAAGTTTTGTTTGTATCATAAAATGTTTAACGGCAAGAAACTTCAGCAACAGCTTTTGCAGATTCAACGAAAAGTGTTCGCTGAAACAACGTAAATATTTGCGGGCCAACAAATTGAGGAAAGTCACAGCTGTTTTAGTTCCAAAACGGCTTCTTTTCTATCGGATTAATAGAATTTTTTCAACTATTTATGCGTTTTTAGCGATTTGGAGGAATGAGCCAGTGCACTCAGGGCAAAGTTGTTGATTGCTCTCAACCTGGCGAGAAGCCAGCAGCGATCCCTGAAAATGGACTGGTCAAGCTGACATACTGCCTCCTCGTGGCGCCCCTGGATAGCCCCTACAGCACCCGCTTAGAGGGGAACCAAAGTGTGCAGCGAATCCCCTCTGTCCAGGGGTCTAAACCAGGACCCGGTCCTCCAGGTTTCGGGGGTTGTGCGTGGGGGTAACTTCCCTACCGTGTAAAAACACACTAGTTACGACACAACAACAAAGAATAACTTTGTTGGTTGAGGCCCAGGTTCACCACGGACTGTAGCGCCAAGAGAAGAAGAAGAAGAAGAAGAGCGATTTGGAGAATTGAAAATTTTTGTAATTGGAGGCCCCTGTAACGAAGAAGTTGACAAATTTTATCGCATGTCTTTGTTTTTTTAGCTGCATGAGAACTATCGATATCGATAACTAGGATTTGACAGCTGAGAATGTCAAACTGGGTTGTCGCTTCCAATCCGTGAGATGTGGCAAGGATTCACGATGGATCCTTTGACCTGGCGTCACATCGCTGCCAAATGCTTTGCAAATAATAAAGGTGTTTGCGAAGTTCGTGGAATATTTCGTGCATTTGGGGTGCAGCTCATTTGTAGTCAAACGGATAGATCGATAAGGGAAAAAGGCTGTATTGGAAGCGAAGACAGTCTTCAATCCGTTAAGGAACCGCTGCTACATCCATTACAATGGACCTTATTCCTCTTGAAATGAACTAGACAAAGCCGTTGCGGGGCGAACGATGAGTGTTAGCGAGTTTTTTTGTTCCCAAAGATTAATCAGCTGATCATCAACGACGCAACTAGCCCTACAGCGCGCTTAACATGAAGTACTTCCTTTGCAGAAGTGGTTCTGTTTCATGGCTGCGTATGGCGGCTAAAATTAAAATAAAGCCTTTATTTTCTGTACTAAATGGTTTCAGATTGTGCTAAGCCCTACACTTTGCCCCCCTCACTTCATGTGAACTTTTTTCGTCGTGCCTCATAATGTTGCTGGAGCGGTGCTTGGTTCAATTTAGGAAACGCCTTGGCTTGTAGCGGGCAGCACTTACTGACACAGAGAAGCGTGCAAGAATACAAAATATTTGCTTAAAAACTTGGCCTACAGACACCGGGAGACTCTTTCGGTAGAAGTAGAGCCAACAACTGCGTGACCGATGGTCGAACACTCTGTCGTTGGCACCACTTTTTCTCGCATCAAATAAAGTTTCTCAAATGGTTTCGTTAATTTTCGCAAGTAAATAAAAATATCTAAAATGTTCAGACAAGTATTTAAAATATTCGCTTTTTTCAATTCAATTGTGTCGTCATTAACTTTTCTAATATCTTCGGTCTGCTGGTGCTTTTCAACATTAAGATGCCTCATGCCGCCCTCTCCTCTGCTTAAATCAATTTCACTTTGTTTAATACTATAATTTAAATTTTAACTTGTGCAACAACAACAAACAAAAGTAATAAATCCTAACAGGTTTCTTGAACTCTGTGGCGAACTTTTTGCGGATGGCAAAAAGTGCTCTGCCCTGTTCGCTGTTGGCTGTTGGCTGTTCGCTGCCCCAGCAAGTCAAATTACAGTCAAGAAACCAACTGACAAAAAGGTAAAAGCACAAGTTTTCTTAAGCACTGAAAATGTATTTATTACGGATTATACCCCCAAGTACTCAATATTTAAACTGTAAATACCAAAAAGGGTTGAGCAGGTTCAAGTAAAAAGCAAGAAATGAAATGTTTTGCCGGCTTTTTTAACGACTAAAAGTTTCATTGTGCCAAATAAGCAGAAATGAACTAACAAATTGCAAACTTTTGTGGAAAACTACAAAATGTTCAAAACGTGAACAGCGGCAGCCATAGAGCCACCCGAACTGCTACAGTAATTCCTCGCTGCTGCGTCACATGTCGTGCAGATTTCGCTGCCACTGTTTGGGCGGACTACCAACCGACAGCAACAAAGTATCTATTAATTGTTTACGACAAATCGAAAGGAAGCGTTACATTGGTAATTAATTTCTTAAGATGTTGTTGTTTTTCCTTATTCTGGTTCGGTTTGGTTTCGGGTTGCTTATCTTTGCTTAGACTTAGAGGCATGGCGAGGGGAAAGGGGAAAGGGGTTGGCCTGCAGTACATTTACTCCTCGTGAAATTTATTAACTTCAAGCAAGCAACAGTCACCAGAGATTTTGATTGAATAAGTTTTATGGAAATAAATGTGTTTCTTTGTTGGAGTAGTTTGAAAGTATTCGGCTCCCAGCAGATGGGCCCATGCAAGCCTCTTTAGGCAAGATGACAAATGTGTTTTTAAAATAACAAATTTACAGGAATTTAATTGAAAGAAACATTTGTTAAAGTTAATTAAACAAATTATGTCGAATCAGCAATTACGATTGTAAGGGAGACTGTCTGTAATGAAGACAAAGTGTTCTTAGAAGCGAGATGCTTCGAAGGATAATTGAAGAAGGAATGCGAGGAAGGAAGTTGAGCAACAATTGTGCCGGGTGTCTTACAATAAGGACTTGATTTCTATTCATTTGCAGCGTTCAAGAGGACGCTACTAGTGATCAAAATCGACTTCGATTCCAGTCGAAAATCGAGTTTTAGCAAAAATTAATCGATTCTTTGCAGTCGATTCAGCTTTAACGATTTTATGTTGCAATCAATTTTCAAGCAAAAAAAAAATAATTGAGAATATTAAATTTTCATACACCGAATAAACGATGTATTAGTTTGTGTGGCAGACATTGACAATTTGTCATTCTCCTACTCCACAACGAAAAGAGGCTTTCAAAATTTGTTAGAGATTATTCCGCCCCGCCACTAAAACCCATCAAAAACTCTTCGAAAGCAAAAATGTCCGATAGGCTGTAAAAGACCGGTTTATTTATTACTCAGCAAAGGAGCAGGATGAACATAATTGTTTGATTGGTTTAACCGCTGACATCTATTTTGCAACTTATGATAAAAAAGCACTGAAAGAGTTTCACTTCCCTAATACTTTTTAAAGCCTCTGCTATTCGCGACCTGAAATTTTTTATCAAATAAATTTATTTAATTCATTTTTAAATGTTTTTTATATTAGAAAGTTTCCCCGTTGTAGTTCATTAATTGTTAAAACAAATGACGTTTTAAAAATATATATTTTGTATTGAAAACGAAATGTGTGCTTGTACCTTATAGGCGGCCAGACCGCTGGACCCATGTTCCTGAAATTTTCACAATATTTTAGTGGGCCTCGGGATTATGTTATAGACTACTTTCTTCTAGCCAACTTTTTTAATTCCACCAAGTTTTGCACTGATTTTTACAAAACAAAAACCATTTGTGGATCAATTTTGCAAATTCGTGTCGGAAATTGTACGCCTTAAAATAATCGATTAATTAATGACTGCGCCACTTGTGGACTAATTTTAAAAAGTCTTTTCTTTATTTTCTTCTTAAGAGGGAGTGGCAAAACACGCCGGCCATAAATTAAATTAATCCCTCGTCGTCAAAAGAAATTATGCCTTCGCAAACGACTCGATTCGAAAAAAGTAGGTTTTGAGTTTCGATTAATCCACTGCAAAAATCGAAATTAAAAAAGTTGATCAAGTTTTGGACCGGCTTTTGGGCTGACAGCGTCGTCGGTATATTTTCCTTTTGGTCTGAGTTGGAACACGTTGACACCAACGACATGCAGTTCCCAAAAGATGGCCCTTTTGCTCGCCCTTCTCCACTGAAACAAATTACAAATAAATCTGTTTAAGCGTTCGCTGAGTTTGACGAATTCCTAACATTTTCGTATACATGAATGTGTCTTATTTTTGGCGACGAATATGAGCGACCCAAAATGCGCCGTTCCTCGCAGCTGTGTTCCGGGCATTATGTGGACTGCAAACAACTTCCGCTGGCCCCAGTTAAGTTTAACACAGTCTTTGCGACTAAAGTTGGCATTTTCCTGTTTAACACAAGGAAAAATCATAACTTTTTACGCGCATTAAAAGTAACGTACGATTTAAAGCTTCAACTTGCAAAGTATTAAGTAATTTTCTGTGCTACAGAAAAAATGAGCCTTAAATAAAAATCGCAAAAAATTTGAAAAAGAAAAGAAAATTCATTCACTCAGTTTTGTTCACTTGACACGCAAATATGAATAAATAGATTTGAATATTCATGAGCGTTATGGCGAAAACACTTCTTCAACTCTCGAAAAAAAAAGACCAGAAAGGACACTTCTAACAGTTTGTGCTGCCTGAGTTTTTTTCTTGTCGCTTTTCTGCTGCGCTCACAAGACGAACAACTGAAAACGAATCCCGTACAATATCTGTTTATTTGCGTATTTTGGTTTTGCTGTTTTGTTTTTCTTGCCGTTTTATTTCATCTTCTTTTCTTTATCCTGCCAAGGCACATCGTGCTGTTGCCGACGAAATGCAATTCAAATGGGTCTAGCTGAGCGTTTTGTTGCTCGTCTAAGTCTCACATACTCCAACACTCGGCTGTTGTTTGTTTTCTACACAATCACAATGTTTATTAAGCTCTCAGGTGTGGCAAATTGTCCCGGCAAAAGAAAAAAAAAAGATTTTTCCCTCAAAGGCTGCAGGCAGCGTGGTAGGGGTCTGTTGACAGCGAAGGTAGGTGACCTAAGTTCTTGGCAATTTTCACAGCTCATCATATTTTTTGTTTCTAGTTCAAAACTGGCAGCGGAGGATTAGCGGAAATGCGAGTATGATGGCTGCTCTGACGACTTGTAACAATTTTCGTACGTGTGTGTGCGGTGCAGCATAAAGCTGTCATTTAAAACGTAATCGATGTGTTTTTGTAGCTGGGAGCTACAAAATTTGCTGATTATTGGAAATTGAGCGGAAAAGTCCTGATTGTCCTAGAAGATTTGTTTTACAAACATTCGTTGAAAATCAGGTGGGGTCTCGAAAAATTTGTTTGTGCCCACATCTCACGTCATTTGTGGCCTGAGTTTAAAGTTTTTTTTTTTTTGCCCAAAAGCAAACTGTCACCAATCAGCATTTACGGCCTTTTCTTTAGTAATTATCTGAATACTGAAAAATCTCTGACTTTGGTAAATTGATGTTTCGCATTCTCGAAAAGGATCTTCCTTAAGTCCTCATTCGAGCATTTGTTTTTGTGATGTAATATTTCCGCTTTTTATCTTTTAAATCAAGACAGGTTTTGCGCACAAGTCTACTTTTCTGCGGAGTCTGCGAAAAATTCACTTAATGGAAAGCGAGCAAATAAAACGCTTGACCGACTGATGATCAGCCCGCTATTGTCATTCATGTGACGCTGATAAGTTCCGGAATCAGTAAATTTTTAAATTATTCGAAAAAAAAAGTTCGTTTAATTCGAAGAGAAACTGTTTTGGTCTTCCTTTTCGTTTAATTTTCGAAGTCGGGTTCACAAACTAAACGAACGACGATTGATAATTCACTATAAGTGAGTGTCAGTTTGGATCATCGATTTCAGAATTTTCTCATTCGGAAACGTTGTCTAAAAGTTTGGTATTAATTGATTTTCAGATATTTTCATTTCGAAAAGTTCTTCAACAGTTCAGCATTAATTTGATATTCGCTGATTTTTTTTATTAGTTGCAAAGATATTCGCTGTATTTATGTAAATAGTTTCTGTGGCAAATCGGTGCCATATTGATCCTTCTTTTCGATGCAGAAAATACTTATATTAAGTTCAGTTTCTTCCCCCTGAGAAATACTCTCCTTAAAAGTGGCTGCTCCCCATCTCAAGTTGACAAATAAAACCCAATATTCCTAAAAGAAAAATTTTCAAAAAATTCAAGGGAAGTAGTAAAAGCTAAAACGTGGTGGGGCCCACCCCCAAATTAATAGTCTACACTAAAACCTGATGGTATCAGATAACTGGCCCCACCTAAAAGGAACTTTATTTTAAATGGATGATATAAAGAAAGAAAATTTTGTAAATCTTCGCTAAATGAAATCGAAAACAGTTGATTACATTTTAACGAGGAGGCAGTAACTTTTATGTCGCTTATAATTTAGATTAATTCGAATTGACGACTGCAATAAACCGATCAAATTGGGACTTACTGCTTTTTGGGATGTGCAGGTACAGCGATAGTTCGGCTTTTTTTTTTGGCTGCAAATGCACATTTTTTTGTTCATTGTGAACCTTTTTGAAAATATGAAAATGAAAGATCTTGGGACAAGTTGTGCACTGAATGGTAAAATTCCAGGACTGACGCTTCCCAAATACTCAGGTCCACTATCTCTAGCCAGGAAAGAGTACTGCAAAACATGCAACCAGGACGGCTGGTAAACCAAACAGAGGTGGCAGAGGGTCCACCCGCGACTTTGGCCATTGTCAGGTTATGCCGCCAGGCAAGTCAAGATCACTTTTCTTGTGCCGATGGCTGCAACAAACTCTGAAAATTTATGTTTTCAGAGCAGGATTCTGTGTGGCAAATATTCATAAGATCAAGCCGGGCAAATTTTTCTTGCTCTTAATCTTGTTTTGAACCTACCGGGTTTCTTCTAGAATTTATATATATATTTAATCTGATATATATGTTCATGTGGGTGGAAAGTATTTATGTAAAAGCCTTCATGTTGATTCCGCTTCGTTTTCACATATAGCAAACGCTCTTTAAGGCTGTTTGTAGCGCATCGTTGGGATGCGTCGTCAACTGAACTTTCAACTTTTCCGTGCACATGAGCATTCCCGATGCGAATGTTTTGTGCACACATTTTTATTTCTACTGTAACTCATTTGTCAGAGTTTTGCATTTAAATTTTGTTTATTTTTTTGCCTGCTTTCATCATCTACTACGAGTATATCTGCATATATGTGCCTTTGAGAACGCCTCATTTAGTTTTTTGCTCCCAACGATTTATTCTTTGGCTTTTATTTGTATACTTAAGATTCTTTTGAGTTGATTTCCTTTTATATTGACAAGTGCTGACGTTGACACTTTAACACCATCAGCATACAGCGTACAGCGCACAGCAGAGGCTGCAGATGAAGGAGAAGAAAACCCCTTTTTTGACTCAACCAGCCATACCGCCATCCGTCCTGCCAGCCAGTCAGTCAGTCAGTCAGTCACTTTGATTTTGTTGGTTTGTTTGTTTGTTTGTTTACTTAAATGGTGTCTTATCAAAACGCAGAGATGCATTTATTCATTTGAGTTTATTTGTTTTGCATTTTGGTTTGAAATAAATACGACTTTCGTTTACAAAGTGTGAAATGAGGTCATTCACATTTTGTAATGCAGGCAAAGAATGCGAAAGAAAGATACACAATAAAATTGCATACTTACGGGCTAATGAATAGACGTGGTTTGTGGTGCCTACTTTAAGGAGAACAGCAATCTTTATTTGCTTTGCAGATTGCTTTACAGCAAATTGTTTGGGAGACGGCAATTTAAATGGAAACATCATGTTCGTTATTACTTGCATGTGTCTAGCCGAGATTAATATTGGCAAATAGATGTCACCAAAACCCTGAGCAACTGAACTAAATATACACATGTTTGTATCTGTATAATTAATTGTCAGGTCAATATCTCAGCCAGTGGTTAAAAATGAAAACACAGCCAAATAAATCCCAAATTTTTAGCTTTATTGTGTTCCTTATAAGTGTTTTGGAGGAAGCGGCCATTGAAAGCTAAACGGTTGAGTTCGCCCAAAAGAGACTGTCACACCAGAAGTATACAGTAAAGGCTGTGCAACGGCAGTTATATTACAACTCTGCAAAACTCCCGAATATGTATTTCCTGTTGGCAATAAGTCTTTACTATCGATGTTAATTATTCAGTATTCGTGAAACTTGTACTGCTACAAAACTTAAAGCTGGAAAAAAATGGCCAGTAGAGGTCAAAGTCAACTGAAAGTCATCTGGATTGCAGCGAAAAATATCCCTGGGGTCTGCTTACAGCTTTTACTGCAATTATCTCTGGCAACCAGTTGGATGATTTCAAGAACTGGTGAGTTCAATGCCCAAACGAGGTGGGGCAAGACATATGACGAGTATAGAAAATCGAGACACTGTCACGGACTGTGACAAGTTTTTGGCAGATCTTGCATTCATTTACTATCCTTTGACCCAGTCCACACCACAAATAATGTTTTCCGAAAGGAATACCTGCTTTGATATATTGTAACAACTTCATAGTTTGTACAAACTCAGCTCTTCAATGGCAAAAACAAGTCACAGATACAGTTGGCCCTTTTATTATGTCGAGGTACGCAACTCTTTAGTGCTTTCTTTTGTTGACAGAATCGAGGATAATCTAAGCGCGTTCTACAGTCGCCCTGGAACGTTGTTATCCCTATGGTTGTTCCCATGACTGTAGCGATGGCCTGTACAAATGGCGAAGGTGTAGCTGTGATCTGTGGCCAGAAAGAAATATTCTCTTCATCGACCAGTTCGAAAATGATATTTATTTGGTAAATAAAATTTAACAGCGAACAAGTTTAATGGGAAGTTTATTAAATTTAATTACCAAGCGGGCAACGCAATATCTTTGATGTTTCAGTTGTCTCTTGTGGCAGACGATATTCACTTGTTGTTGCAACATTTAATTGCCAGCACTTAAAACAACACCTTCGCTAAACAACAAAGTTTTTCTGTCGTACACAGCTCAGAATATGCAACAATATATTGAAAACATAAATTAAACACACGGCAACATAAAAAAACAACAACAACAAATTTTACTTTTAACCAAAAGGACTTCCAAAGAAGTACGAAAAATTTAAACAGTTTAATGGAATCTTAAAAATGATTTAGACCCACTTAAATAACGAAAGTGTTAAAAAGGCCGCACACAACGTGTAAAGACAAAAACAAGTTCAAATTGTGGCTAAAAAGGAAGCTTGAAGCCGATATTGTCAGCATTCAAAAGTTTCGGTTGGTTGGCGGTTTCGCTCGAGCCAGTCAGGTGGTGAGCACAGCGAGGGGGACGTGGCCGGAGACAATGTCACACTTAAGCCGCGCAGAAGATAATCAGTTGAGAAAACAGTGAAGCAGCAAAGCAGCAAAGCGCAGCCAGCCAACCAACAAAAGGACCAGCAGCCGCATCAAATCACGTTGCGGTTGTGCCGGCTTTTCGCTTTTATTAACGACTTTTGGTGACTTTGTCTTCTGCATTGTGTGTTCGCCGACAAATGATTTAAAGAGCTGAAGAAAACAACAACTTGAACGGATAAGAACTGGAAACCACAGAAAGAAATTACATTTTGTATTATTCTTAATTTTTAATTCTGCCTAAATGCGCCCTTCAACTCTGGCAGCTACTGTATGGTTTTTGGTTTCGTGGCCGACCTGTTGCCACTTAAATTGCACGCATATTTTGCCAGGGAATTGAGTAATAATAATCTTGTATGTGTGTGCAATTGGCGTCTCGAATTTCGCAATGCCGCATATCCATTGCAGTTCTGCAATATGTTTTATTTAAAAATGTGGCTTAAAATAGTTTTAAACGCGAGTTGCTCTTACATTTTAATTTAAAGCAACAAATGCTGCTGTCGCTAAATTACAAAGTGCTCTGCTCTGCAAATAACGAGTGGTTCTAGGCTTGCAACTCTGCCGATAATATGGCTATCGCTTCTAGGCTGGCTCCGACTTGTAGCTGACAAGTCCGTAGTGGCAGCATTATCAGACGACTACTTCGAGCGAGTCTGAGGCGCAGTTAATGCCCAACTGTATTCAATTTATTAATCAGCGGCAGCTGGAATGCCCTTAATGTATGGTCCACGAAGCTTCCTGCGCTGCTAATTATACAGAGTAACTGGTTCCACGAATGGCTTGACATTTCAAACCAAAATGAAATTCCTGCTCTACTAGATCGGTCGTGAATTTCGTGCAGCGTTTTTTATGTTGTCGACTGCATAGAAATTTCTCATACATCATAAGAGTAAAGTCGGCTGCCGGTCCAACAGATGATCGATTTGTGTACTTTGGACTGAGCATATAATGCTTCAATTACTTGACTTGTATATTTTCTCAAAATTAATCGCTGAGACTCAGAAACGTGCATCGCTCAGACGTCTTTGCCCTAAACCCTAAAACCAAGGGAAGCATTAGTGAGAAAATCAGCTGAAAATCGTGATTAATGGGCAGCTCTCAAGGTCTCAAGCTCTCGAGCACTCGAACTCTGAACCATTTCTTCCATATTGCAATAATCAACAGAACTATAGAACAGTTGTTGCCGAAGATAATGGCGAATTATTCAGCTATAGACAGACTCAGAACACTATCGCATAATAATATTTTTGTGGCTTATTTTTGAGCCCTTGAGGTTCAGGCACGTAGTCCTTGTAACGATTGTTTAGCATTTAAAGTTTTGACGCGGGCAAATATTTTATGGTTTTTGAGTTTCTTTATAGCGAAAATACAATAATCGAACAAACATTTTCATAACCAAACTTTTTTTCGGAACAATTTGGCCGAAAGTTGTTGGCTGAAACGGTCTATTGAATAGACATCTATATGGTCTTGTTAGATGTGACGGTGTTTGCCCAATATTCCTTCCGCCGTCACTTCAAATCGTGAAATGCCAGCCAAGAACAATGTGTGGCTATGCGGCAAAAACCAAAGAAATAAGTAGAAGTAAAACAAGGTCCCATCGCTGACACTGAATAAAGCTAAAGATTTGATTACGGGCATGATATCGTGCTACAATCGACATTGAAAGCGATTATCATCACGATATTTTCATCACTATCTGCTACGCATCTTGTGCCGCAAATACGATACATCTTTCTTTCTCTCGTTTTTTTCCACATATTTTTATTGTTGCAATATTTTTGCATGATGGGTTCTAAATCATCACAATGTTGACAGGTAACAAGCAATTTTTGTTGCTTCGAAATGAAAGAACTTAAAGTCCATTGACGCTCACACACACACACACACACACACACACACACACACACACATACACACACTCATTCACTCACGCTCACGCTCTCACACACACGCATACATGCTGTCGCCCGTGTGTGCAAAAGTGTTGCCATGCATCCATCCCCCGTTACCCGCCTAAACAAAGTTTATGAGGAGAAAGAGTGCAACCAACGAACATGTTGCAGCATCATTCCACCGGTTGCTTAAGCCACAAATTAATGTTGTCGAAACACGTAAAACTCATGTTAAATGTCTACAAAAGGAATATTGCAAATCAATTCTTTTGTTGTTTCTTTTCTTTCTTTTTTGTTTTTCTTTTTGTTTTTTCTTTGCTTTTGTATCTGGACAATTCATTTGAATTTTTGTTAAGTTTTTGCTGTTAATTTCAGTTCTTTTTGGCCCTAATGGTCATCTTCAGCCGCAGTCTACACGCAATCGAATTCAGTTTCATTTCATGCCTCTTAAGCTGATTTAGTTGCAAATGATTCTCATACGAATGGGAGCAGGTTCTGCTGTTCTGTTGTTCTGCTGTGATTATTTCCTTTTTTTTTTAAATGTTATTATTTCGGTTTTGAATAATGATTTAATCGGTTATTTTAAGGCAATTTTAAATGGCGTAAATTTTAAATTATTGTATTTAATGTCGGCTATTTAAATGAAATACAAAATGCAACAAATGTTTCTGTTGCTGTTGCTGTTGTTGTTGTTGTTGTTGTTGTTATTGTTATATGGATTAGCATTTGCGTAGCCGAATCCGCGTTTCCCCTCAGTTTTGGGCTGATGGTTGTTATTACGTATGCAGATTTTCCACATCTTTTTTTTTTTGGATTTCTTACTCTGGTAGTAAATTATTCAAACATAAATTGGTTTTGAAATGATTTTAACACGCACTTGAATCTTGAATTTATATACGTTTTGTTTTTAGCTAAATGGTCGTGGCACTATACAGGGTGTTTTTTATTAGAGTTACAGCACTTTAGATTTGGCATAAAGCAGAGGAATATATATTTAAAAAATCAATTAAATTGGATGCGGAGAATGGATAATTTGATGTCATTAGTGTTCAAGGGTGATTTGGAAAAGGTAGGCGTGTACCTGCCCCCCAACTAGAACTTCAGTTTTCACATTTTTGTTGCCATCGGCTGCTGATTGCCACATTTTCAATTGTCCCGGTTTTAACGCTATACGACGCAAGCCTTCACATAACCTCAAAAAGCAATTCAAACAACAACAACAGGAACATCAAGTGACACTGTACAGGACAGGCTTAGATGCGTAACTTTACATAACCTCAAAAACTAATCGAAAATGTGTAAGTCAGAAGATATCTTTGGCCAATTAGCAGCACCCTAAATGCAAACTGCAGAGACAGCGATGCGTTGTTTAAATCTAAGTTGAATAGTTTGAGTTGAAAGAAAACTATTGTAGTTGAATTTAAAATAATAAAATGATTGATCGTGACAATATTGTTCAAGACAACCATATTATGTTGTTTTTTTGTCTGTGTTACGGGTTGTTGATGAAGATGATCCCTTTAAATATATAGAATTTGAAGTCTTAAATGTGAGCCTTGAACCTGTCAAAAGGGTTTCAACAAATGACAGACATCTTAAATCCATTAACTTTTGTTTCTGCGCTCTCTTTAAGTCGAAATAAGTAGAACAAAAGTAACCTCCGAAATACATATAATAACTTTATTACCGAAATTAAATGAATTAGACCTTTTCCCTGGCATGCGGCCAGAAACTTTAGCAAAACACTACCACAATAGACCTCAAACAGCATAAAAACATCGTTCCCAGTAAAGAAGAAAAAAACCTCATTATGACGAACGTTACTGTTCATATAAAAAATAAGTTCTTAAATGCATTAAAACACAGTTATTGGAAAAATTTACATAATTTTTCATATTTAAGGCAAACAGAGAAAAAAAAACTTCACAAAAGAAAACACTAAAACTCTTAAAAGAAAAGGGCAAAAATTGCTTTTGTATCCATCCATCCTTCTTAAAAGTAACAGGACAGGGGAGCGAAACATGAACTGCGAAATTGGCCGAAAATAAAACCACCCAAAAGAAACATTCAACATTTAATGTAAGACAAGTACAAGACACTATAGCACATTATAATCATAATGGAAAAACTACACAGTGAGAAAAGAAAATGCAGATTTGTGTAGCATTTTTGGAAAAAGTTCACCAAAAGTTCACAAACACTGTTGCCAGCCTTGTTGCTATGAAAAATCATGTTGAATTTACATTTCTCAGACACAGCTTGCCTTGATGCACACTTGCGAGTACAGGGTTCCGGTGCTTAAATGCGTCTTAAGAATATTTAATTTTACCGTTTTACAAAATTATTGACAAAAATGGGTTTGATTTTAAAACGAAAATCATGTTAAATTGATATGAAATGCCCAAATGAAGCAAATTCCAAGCCTTAGTGCCGTCGAACATGGTTTGATGTGAAAAGTTAAAGTTCTGGAACTACTATATGCCATTCGAGCCACGTATGGAAATTGAGACCACGGCGACACTATGAAAATTAGCTGTTTTTCAAAAACGTCAACTAAATAGATTTCTTGCCCACCGTTGGATCCAGAAGTTATTTTATGAAAATAAAATGGGTAAAATATCGATGTAAAAAATTATTACTGCCAGACAAAGAAAATTTTTTTCTGCCCAAATAGTCAGCGGTTTGGGCCTAAAAAGATTTCTGGAAATCGGCCTGGCGAAATGGCTGTAAAAAATTTAATCGCTGCACAACTCAGTGTTTTGTTGGTTGATTTTCGTAATAACTTTTATAGAGTTGAAAAAAATAAAATTAAAATATTGCAACAGGAAAGAACGACACGTGCTTACACTATATTTTCCACACTGTTGGTACTTGGTCCGAATCAGAGGTCTCGCTCTCACAATTGCCTCGGCTGCTGTGTTGAAATGGGACTGGCGTTGTCAGCTCCGAATTTCCGCTGCATTGATGCAAACCTGTATACGATCATCTCTGAGGCCAATTTAGTGCTTCTGGCACTATTTATGCTGCTTGGGGTATCCAACGAAACGCCAAAATTATATTCTTAGCATTAATCTAAGAAAAGGCACTAATTTGGTGCTTTTTTTACTTTGCTTAATTGGAAGCACTGCTTTTATGCGTAGGTTTTGCCTGTCTCCCCGGAACCTTGATACTAATTCGAAGAACGTTATTTTGAAACTTTATTTTTTTTCTTTTACCGAATTTCTTTCGAAAAGTAGTTTCATTTAAAAATGGCAGCAATGGCAAGTTAGACTGACCACAAACAGGTGGACTTACCACAAGCTTTAAGAAAATTCGACAATGGCAAACGATTGCAGTTGTGAGGCCGGAAATTATGTAAAACCAGTGACGCACTGACTGCTCGGTGATCGAAGAGGTCTTAAGCGGTTTTTCTGCACAAACATTTCATGTTAATTCTACTTGATTTGTCAATAAAGTCGGCTTTTAAAACAAAACAAAAGGCTGCGCTGTAAAATCAACGTTAAGGCTTAAGCATTATTTTTCTGCCTGCGTTTCAGTGTACGCATTCGTTTCGCTGTTACATTTATGACACAGACGTCGGCAACGACCACCCACCGCTCAGACAAAAGGAACGTATTCGAATAACTTTATGAAATTCCCTAAAAAACAAACAACATCAGGCCAATTATTACAAGTTTTCTCCGGTTTTCTTTCAGTAAAATTTCTTTATGATTCCTCTTCTCTAATGACGACTTTTCATTCATTCATTTGATATGTTTTTTATTTTTGCTTTTCTGTTTCGTTTGTTTGTTTTCACCAAAATTTACCTAATGCATTTTCTTTCGGCTTGTTTATGGGCAAAGTGTACACGAACAACCAAAAAAAAAAAAATTCCATTAAACGTCGGCTGGAGGGGAGCATGAAGGGCTAATTGCAATAATCCATTTATAACGTACAATTTGAGTTCAGCTCAATGCCATATTTTTTAACATTTCCATTTCTTTTTTCTACACTTTGGCTTGTTGCTATTGTATTGAATTCTTATTTGGCCATGGGGCATATTAAACACCCACCCCCTCCGTCTCTCAGTTTGCGATATTAAAATCTTTTTTATTATTATTAAAAAAAAAATCAGATCTTTTGTTATTTTGGTTTTCATAAGTTTGTGCCAAATCCTTTTCCTATGAAACTTAACAACAGAGATGATGAAAAATATAGCAAAAGTTCTAGGCTGGGGGGTTTTGCAAGAAAAAGTCATTCCCTTTTTAGTCCGTTCTTGTATCTACAATAACTTTCGCAAGGATTCTTGTTGAGGATGTCCACCTTCGTAAACATTTCGCCAAATGATCCTGCACAGATTTCTTTTCTAGTCCGATTTTAGATTATAAACACATCCTGTTTTGCTCATTACGTTTTAAAACTGTGTCACTGAAGTCCAATATGTTGAACTCATGTTTTTTCGCCCTCCATTTTTATCATATTATTAAATTGGTTGATTTTAGTTGTTTTGTTTTAAATTAACAAAAAAACACACTCTTGCGCTTTTTTTTTATTTACTGACCCAAAAATTCTTGTGCTACTCTGACCCACTTGAAGGAAACTCAAAAACATGTTATCGTAAAGCTGCGAAATGTTTGTGTTTAAGTCAAATCTAATTAAAGTTAAAGTTGTGAATTTTTCAAGAGATCGAAAATAAGAAAAAAAGGAAATTAGCCCCTAAATTTGCAACCAATTTGAGGTTAGGAGAGCATTTTTCACTTACAACTCGGTTGTAGTAAAATTTTTACTGCCTTATCCGGTTTTATGCAAAACAAATTTAATTTAAATCTATTTAAACATATATTTATACGTACATATGTCCAGTCATTGGCGTAGCTGGACTCTTCTAAGAGGGATTATAGCCCGTCTAAGTAAAAACTGTGGTGCCTTTATTTGGCATTTCATTGAGTGTTTAGACTTAAATTTTGCGTGGGTAGGGGGCTTTAAACGGTAAAATCCCTTTCTGAAATATATTTCTAAATGTTTGGAACCAGTAAAAGAAAATGGCATAAAATGTATGAGATTAAACAGCATAATTTTTGTATTATTCATTTCTTTCCCTCTCCTCAGAAGCAACAGAAATCGAGTTACGCCTTTTCCACATTAAGGCAGCGATTTGTACTCGTTTTTGCTGAAGCTTTAAAATTTTGTCACTTTTACGATGTGCTCTGCCCTTTTTTTTTACAAAATCTTTCGATTTTAAATATTTTCACTTGCCGTTGCCGTTGCCGTTTGAAGCGCCAGAAAAGCATTAAAACGGAAATCTAAACTTTCTTTCAAAGTTCGATGCGCGGAAAAGTACCAAAACACGTGCATTTTTGCACCGTTTCGTGGCGTATTTTTCACAAACCCAGGCGAAATAAAATCCCTTCCAATAAATGTGATTTTGATGCCTGCGTTTTCTTTCCGCCAGCAACACGTGCTTTTTGTTGGCTGGATTAACAAGTCGCAGGAACCCGTAAACGTTCGCTGATGGGGTGGTGGAAAAGTATCATTTTCAGGCGAATTTTACCCCAAAAATTTTGTGTATTTTTTTTAATATTTTTTCCATAAATTTTATTTATCTTTTGAGTTGTTCATTCATAATTAAATGTTGTTGTTGTTCTTGTTATATTTTTTGAAGCCAATTTTAGGATTTTGAATTTAAAAATACACAAACGGAAATGGCTTCTATTTAGAAGGCAGGAGAAGCTACAAATTAGCAAATAAATCTTTTCATGATTAATTTAACATAATTTCCATGCAATAAAATAGCAGCTGTTGTGGTCGTGTTGTTTGTGCAACATTTTAATGGCAAATTAAACCAAATAAATATTAAAAGTTGTTTTTTTCTTAATTTCGATTAAGAGCAACAAAATATTTGTTATATAAATAGACTTTTGCTTAACAAACTGTTTGCAATTTAGTTCATGGACAGAATTTATTTGTTTTCACACCTGCTCATGAGTAACAATAATTCAGCGGACATGAATATATCGAATGACAACAAGAATATCATAGATCAGGGTAACAACAGCAATAGTAGTATTTCAGAATGTAACAACCCAAACCAATAACGAAACTACAGTAGAACAACAAACATAAACTACAGTAATCCCGCAAAAGACTCACAAGTTCTTAAAGATTCTCTTAAAGATTTCACAAGGACACCAGATGTCTAAAGCCCATTGATCACACCCACAATACAAGAAGAACAGCACAGAGAAGACTCAAAGTCGATAGATTTTCAAATGAATACCCCAACTAACATCGTTACTGAAACAAATAAATTCAAAAGAAATAAAACGACAGAAAACAATGAACAAAAATATGTTAAATATATAAATAAAAAAGCAGGTAAAATAAAAATTATTAATTATATTGTACAATAAATAAAAGAAGACTATACACGAGTACAGCACTATATTCTTGTTATTGTTATCCTGCAGACGTGCCAATTAGTTTTGCGGATTGGAATAATAACTCTTTGCACTATAAATAATAATCTAATATTTGGTAAATTAATGAAGGTTTGGGATCTTAAACAAATTAATAAATAAATTTATGGTCAAATTAAAAAAAAAATTCTTGAGTTGCTACTTGCCAATAAATTTGAATTTGTTTTCGGAAACACAGGGCACTAAGGGGATACCCCTAAGCCGTTAGATGGACAATAGCCCAGTAAAGGATGCGTTAAAAAAATAAAAAAGTTACCCAGTGCGCAGACAGAGAGAGAGAGAGAGAGAGAGAGAGAGAGAGAGCGAGAGAGTGTGTGAAATTGGTGATGCCAGAATGATGACTTTATTTTTTTTATTATTAATTTTTTAATGGGAATAAGATTTCAAGATATTTTTTTAAAAATAAGATTTTTCTGTTTCCTGTACACGAGCAGCTCAATTAAAACCTGGCAATAAAAATCTTAGCAGACACTCCATTATATTGAATTTTTTGCTTTATGTACTTGGACAGTGCACTCGCGTTAATATGAACTAATTAAAGCCAGGCCAGTTAAATTTTGCAAGATATTTCATATATCCGAATGGCATCAAATTACCATCTTAAAGTTTCTCATTTTAAAGTTTTTATTTATCATTTATTTTTTTATTCAATTTTCTATACTATTATTCTGTTAATATCAGTCTGTTAACAGGCATCTTTCTGTCTCTCATCTTCAACAACCATCGTTATAACTGCTCGGAGGGCCGCACAGTTTTTCTTTTTCCAGATCCAATCAATTTTTTATTAGCCAATTAGTAACACGTGCACCTTTTCCTAATTGTTCTTAAATTAATCATTTTTCTTTTAAAGTTAAAAACTTGTGTTTTTTCGTAGACATTTTCAGAACTTTTCACCTTTAATTTATATTGAAGAATTGAATCTGGAATTCCGGCTGAATGTGTGCACCAACTGAAACGTGTGTGTTAGAAATTGTGATTGGGGAAATCCCCAAATTATTATGCGGTTGAATTAGAATTTAGCCACTACCGCGTTAATTTCGATTTCAACTCTATGCAGAGAGATAAAATCCGAAAAAATATATGGTATAAATATTTTAAAGTGTGTGTTCATATTATCGCGAGTGCACTATATAGTACACCGGCATACACATGTTTTTAATAAACTAAAAGAAAGACATAAGAAATTAAAAAAAAAAAATATTTTTTTTTTTGCAAAATTAAGTTTTAATAGTGAAAATTTGCAGCGCCACTGCCTGCCAATATACATTTTTTAGTGAATGGCTGTTTTTGTTTTTTGAAAATATTTCATACGATTGTTTTTTTATAAAACCATTCCAGGCAAAATTTAAATAAATATTTCGGCAAAACTAAATAATGCCATTCAAAAGTTTATAATAAAAGATTGAAGTTTTATAACATCAAAAGAAAAACACAAATAAAATAAAATGTTTGCCACAACCAATTATTATGTTTTAATTTCGTATTTAGCAAATAAATGACGAGCAGCCTTTAACTGTCTCCGCAAATTAAACATGTGTTTTATTTTCTTTCATTGTCAACATTCGAAAGTTATCAGACATTAGAAATGTACAACACGTTTCTAATATTTATTAAACGTTCGTTCTATTTGTGTTGGAATTGGCCTTTATTGCCCAATATTGGCTTTATTTAATTTCAACAAATATTGATATTGTTTTCGAATCAACATGTGCAAAACAGCAGCCGCCACCTCCCTGCCCCTCCTTTCTTCATGTATGAAATTAAAATTTATTACTTTTCCATTCATTTCGTATCTAATTTATTGCGTTGTGACACTTGAATTGAATTTAATGGGGCGGCAAAGCCAGCACCGCTTTTTGAGTTAAACAGAAATACGGCCACAATCTGCTTTCGTACAAAACATTTCCAATAGTTGTTATCTGTTTTTGCTATATAAAATATCTGTATGTGTGTATGTGAATATGAGACAAATTTTAACTTATCGGAATTTGGGACGAGTATGAATTTTTTCGAATTAGAAAATTGCTCAGTTTGTGTAATACGAGTGCGATTGTTGGTGTATTAAGGAAACCAGAAATTAATTGCAAAATTAAGGGTTGGTTTTAAGTCACAGTCACTACGAAAACTCTGACAGCCGAATGTGACTAAAGCTGAAGGTGCCTAAAACACGTTTTCGCCAGGAATATTTAGCGTCCAATAACGATATTCGTGCGTCCATAAATACTGTTTACGCCTTAATGAAACGTAATTTTAAATAGCCCGCGTCTGGGACGTTGTCCAATTTTTAATATAATAAAATCCTTAGACGATAATAAATAAACGAACTTAAAAAAGACATGTTTTCGCTGTAAGGAATTCGACGCGTTTCTGATTTTCTGCGCCAAACACTTGTAACAACCAGCTGTCTAAAATTGTCTGAATTTGTTAATTTAAATGAAAATGACGGGTGGAATTGGGGTTTTCAGAAAACCTGATGAAATGTATTGAAGTTGTGTTTTGAAAAAATCGGCAAAATATTATTAGACGATGTGGCACGAGATGTGAATGGAGGTTTTAGTTGCTGCAGCGTCCCAACAATTGAAAAGGAACAATTTCGTGCAGCAATAAGAATCTGCTCAGCGGTATTCGACTGCTGGTTCAATCTTCTCAGGACCAACTGCGAAACGATTTCAGCCAGAGATGTTCACCTTAATGAAAGTTTGAAATTTAGTTTTATTTCCACCCAGTATTTAGTTACTAAAATGGATGTTTTGTTTGTACCTCTGAACCGATCCTGCGGAAAATTTTCACAACATTTAACAGGGACTCTGCATTGAACTGTAGGCTACTATTTTTTCAACCACGCCCACTTTTTTAAATTATATTAAGTTTTTGACATAAAATTGATTAAATTTTGTTTTAAGAATAAAATTTATTGGCCTTTTTCCTTAAAAACACAAAATGTTTTCCTTATAAGGAGTTGTGTGACGGCTCGTCGCTCTACATGATACTCAAGAAATTTGAACGTGGGTCTACTCTGCCGCGCCGTTTGCCTTTCAGCTTTTTATGCGTTTTATTGGGTAACTTGTCGCAAACATTTTTGATAGACGCATGAATAGCGACGACGCGTGTCATGTACTCTCAGCTTAAAATAAAACGGAAAGTTTTTAATTCTGCTTTCAAATAAGAACGTCTGGCTTTTCACCGGATCTAGTCAGAAAAGAAGAGCAATAAAAAGTCTTGCCGGATAAAATGATAATCTTTCGTTCTGGAATGCGTGTACGCGCGAGTTACATATACAAATTCAAATACAAACACTTATATAAAAAATGACACTATTGATGAATTTATTGAAAACATAATAAGCACAAAATAAAATAAAAATAATAATTGTAACAGCAAACTCATTTCCGGTTAAGAACAGAAAACAAAATTATTTTTCGGTCGCAATTCCAGGAATTGCAACCGTACAATATTAATATAAAATAATTAAGAAATAATGTTATAATTTAGCATAAGTAAACAAAAATTGTAAAATGCATTTTAAGCTGCATTAACAAAAATTTCTGTTAAAAATAAGTTCAACGAATATTAAAGAAATAAAATAAAGTCAGTTGTTAGATATCCACAGTTGAGTTTAGTTATTTTTTTAAAAACACTCCCGAGAACTCCCACTACGAAATTGGCGCAGTCGGTACTCCTTTTCTTTTAAATAAAAAGGAGCGTGAAACGAAAAAAAAAAAAAAAAAATAAATAAATATTAGTGCAGTGACGACATACGTGAAATCAGTGTAAGAACCACTAATTAATGAAATAAAAGAACAGTTATTTTCCATATTAGTGCAGTGACGACATACGTGAAATCGGTGTACGAACCACTAATTAATTTAATAAAAAACAGTTATTTTCTATAAGAGTGCAGTAACGACACACGGCAAAACGGTGTACGAACCACTATAGAACAAAAATAATTAAAAATATAAAATAAATCTTGTGAAAGTGCAACAACCATCAGTACCATCAAAGCCACAAAGGCAAAGTTACAATCAAAAAGTCAAAATTCGACAATCAAGACAAAGAAGATTTGACGCAAGAAGAATGGAGCAACTACAACAAGAAATGGCCAACGTGGATATCGTGGAGCAGCTTGCAAGAAGGGAGCAGCAGCTGGAACAACTCAGACTCGCTTATGTTGAGTTACAACAAAGACAACAGCACAACAATGACATTCTGGACAGGACACTCAAAAATGTGAATCATCTTCCAGTATTCACAGGACAAGGAGATGTAACCGTCAATTCATTTTTTAGCGGCGTAGAATACCTATTATCAACACTACAAAATGAAGAGAATAAAAAAGAGGTAGTAAGAGCCATATACTATAAAACCATCCAAGGTGAAGCAAAAAATTCAATCATCAACATCCCCGAGCCAGACAACTGGAAACTAATAAAGGACACATTAAAGTTAAGATACAAGCCGGACACCGAACCTCACCAGATTTATAGAAGAATTTCAAATTTGAGAGTTAACACAGTAAGTGAACTAATTAATAAAATACAAAATATTAAATATAAGACCGATGAATTAATAGTGTATTATAATGGTGAATGTGGAATAGATTTAACAAATATAGATAGTTTGTTAGTGAATACTATCAAAGAAATAACACAAGGGACATTACTGGACAAGATTTATGACCAGAGAGAATTAAAACATATTTTATACATAATGAACCAAAGACGATTTGAAGATACTTGCATAAGACCGGAATACAAGACATATTTGAAAGAAGAAAGACATAGAAATCAGTACCAAAATAAACAAAATATTGACAGGGCATATTATGGTAGGGAAGCAATTAATAAGCGACAGTATCAGGATAGAAATAAATGGAATCCAAATTTTTATAGACATGAAGAACAGAACGGTTTTAATAAAAATTACAATAATAATAATAATAATTCTGGAAGATACAGATTTCAAAATAATGTAAGAGATGACAAATTTTCAGGGCAATTTCAACAATTAGGGAACTCTAGACCAAATTCCAATCAAGTTCGTTGGAATCGTTATAAAAATAATCAAGCAGAACCCATGGAAATTGACAATGTAGAAAGAAATTACAATAATCCTCAGGTGGCAGGACACCCTAATCACAGGTTTGGCCAAAATCGCTTAAGCCTGGGTAGGCAAAGCCCAGAAGGACCCGAAATTAATAATACCGTTTTTTTTACGAGGCAGCCACAGAATGCCTGCCAAAGATAAAATTAAATATTGAAAATAAAGAGTACGTAGCACTAATAGATACAGGTGCTAGTCTTAGTTTAATTAATAAAGAAATAAATGATTTTAAAATATATAAATTAAAATACCCCATAACATTTAGTACAATAACGAACAAAGATACAATAAATTATGAAATACACACAAAAAGCCCGGAGCAATTTAATTTACCTAGCAATGCCAGGATTCGTTGGAAGATCACTCCATTAAGAGGAAGAACTTATGATTTCATCATAGGGATTGATATATTGAACTTTTTAAATGCACAAATAAATATAGAAAAAGGACAAATAACGCTAAATGGAAAGGTATCCTATTTTCTTAACAACCCATACAAATTTAATCAAATTTACACGCTTGAAGCTGGTGATCCTAAATTCGAAAGGCTTCAATTAAATCATTTAAATAATGAAGAACGTAGAGAAATGATAAAATTATTAAACCGATATAACAAATTATTGTTTAGAGAAGGAGATTTATTAACTAATACAACAGAAATTCAGCATGAGATAAAAACCATTACACAACAGCAAATTTATTCAAAACTATATAGGTATCCACCTCAACACGAAGCGGAGGTAAGAAAACAGATCAGAGAAATGGAAGAGCAAGGTATAATTAGAAAAAGTCATTCAAGATATGCCAGCCCACTTATAGTCGTACCAAAGAAAACGGATAATTCAGGCGAAAAAAAGTATCGAATAGTAATAGACTACAGAAAGTTAAATGAAATAACGATAGACGACAAATATCCTTTACCCAATATAGATTCAATTCTAGATAAATTGGGTAGAGCGCAGTATTTTACAACATTAGACTTGGCAAAAGGTTATCATCAAATTTTAGTAAAAGAGGAGGATAGAGAAAAAACTGCCTTCGTAACCCCACATGGTTTATATGAATTTTTAAGGATGCCATTTGGTCTTAAAAACGCGCCAGCCACATTCCAACGGCTGATGAATGAAATTTTAAGAGATTACATTAATAAAACCTGTGTAGTATATTTAGATGACATTTTAATCTTTAGTACTTCTTTAACTGAGCATATTAAAGCAATAGGAGACATTTTCAAAGTTCTCGAAAGTAAAAATTTGAAGATACAAATTGATAAATGCAATTTTCTGAAAAAGGAAACTGAATTTTTAGGGCACATTTTAACAAAGGATGGAATGAAACCAAACCCAAATAAAATTGCAATTATTCAAAATTTAGACTTACCAAAAACCGAAAAACAGATAAAAAGTTTTTTGGGAATAACAGGTTATTACCGCAAATTCATTAAGGATTATGCAAAAGTAGCTCAACCTATAACAAAATATTTAAAGAAAGGCACAAAAATTAACGTAAAAGATCCAACATACATTGAAGCTTTCGAAAAGTTAAAAACGTTAATAAGTACACATCCTGTTTTACGTTATCCCGATTTCAATAAGCAATTCACGTTGACGACTGATGCATCCAATTATGCAATTGGTGCAGTATTGTCACAAGAAGGTCATCCAGTGTGCTACGCTTCAAGGACATTAAACAATCATGAGAAAAACTACTCTGCGACGGATAAAGAATTCCTAGCAATAATGTGGAGTGTAAACTACTTTAGGCCTTATATTTATGGTAAGAAATTTAAAATTCTTACTGATCACCAGCCAATCAAATATCTCCATTCCAAATACAAAGGAAAAGACATGTCGCCCAGGCATCAGCGATGGTTATTAAAATTAGGTGAATACCAGTTCGATATTGAATATCTAAAAGGCAAAGAGAATAAGGTTGCAGATTTTTTAAGCAGATTAGAAAATAGTGAGGACACTATTTCAGAAAAAGAGGGAGGTAAAGATTCTGATACTTTTTCAATTAATAATATTGAAGACGACATAACTATGGCAACAATACACTCAGCACAAGAAGATTTAGGAGATCATTTTTTTATAAAAGAAGAAATCGTGAATATATATAAAACTCAAATAATTTTAACAAATAATAAAACAGAAGAATGTAAAGAAATACATGGAAAGAGAATTATTTTTATTGCAGAATGCGATTTTGAACAAATGGGAGATATTTTTAGAAGATATATTTCCAAAGGTAAAATAGGAATTTATTCAGAGTTATCAGAGCATAGCTATAATTTGGTGCAGCAAAAGTTAATAAGTACGTACTCAAACGATAGTCAAATTAAATTCATAAAATCCACCATGAGAGCAATGGACATTGAGACAGAAGTTGAAGCCATAAAACAAATTTCATTATATCATATTAGAGAAAGTATACATTCAGGAATAATAGAAACTTATAACAACATTAAAAATAAAATATATTACCCAAAACTAATGGAATTAATTCAAATCGTAATAAACCAATGCGATCTATGCCAACAAGTAAAATACGATAGACGCCCGATTAAAAATAAATTTCTACTTACGGAAACACCGTCAGATAAAAACCAAATTATACACATTGATACGTATGTAATTAAAGGTAATCGTTTTTTAACAACAATAGACAAATTTTCAAAATTTGGGGCAGCTTATTCACTGAACGATAGAAATCCTATTACAATAATTGAACAATTAGAAGAACACTTTGCAAAAATAGGTAAACCAGATAAAATAATAGCTGATAACGAATTTAAAGCAGCACGAATTCAGGAATTCTTGAGCCAAGAAGGTATTCAACTGCATTTAACAAAACCCAATAGTCATACGGGTAATGCAGACATAGAAAGGATGCATAGTTCACTAGCAGAAAAATTTAGGATTTTATATCAAACAAACAAGGAACTTCCGATAAAACAATTAATCCAAAAAGCAATAAGAAATTATAACGATCGTTATCACTCAAGTACCCAATATACCCCGAATGAAGTTCAAAATGGAAAAATAGAAAAAGAGAAAGTTAGGAAGAATCTAGAAAGTAACAAAAGAAAGGTCATACAAAGACTAAATAAAACCAGAGAAGAATACAGAGAAATTAGAGAAGAAGGATATATTAAGAATTATAAAGCTATTAGACACAAAGAGCAACCAAGATATAGAAAAGAAAAGTTACAAAATGTTCACTCCAGCAATATTAAAAAACCATTAAAATTTTCAGATAATAATTATGATACTGGTTCTGACAACATGGACGCAACCGAGTAATGGCACAATGACTATAACCGAACTAGTAGACCAAACAGGATTTGTTGACTTACAAATAAGAGACCAAGAAATAGTAAAGGACAGTGATATAGTATTACACATAATTGACGTTAAACAAATAGAAAACATTATTAACGAAATGACGGACAACATTATATTAGCGAAAACAAGTAACAAGGACATATTACAAGCAGAATTATTAGAAGCAAGGAATAAATTACTAACTTTAATACCAAGTGAAAAAAGACAAAAACGAGGACTTGTAAATGCAATAGGTACTGTAGCTAAATGGACAATTGGAACAATGGACGATGAAGATAGACAAACGATACAAAAACATTTATCACAGACTGACAAGACACTAGACGAACAGGTACATATAAACAATCAATTTAGTTTAGCTATAAATCAAATAAAAAATATTGTAAAAGATGATAGGAAAGAAATTGAAAAAGGTATTAATGCCATAAATAAAATTGTAGATGAAGAATATCAACAACACATGTACTTACAACAAATGTCAAAAATCCAATTAATAAAAAGCAAAATAGAACAAATTCAAGACAATGTAGTTTCAGCCAAATACGGGTTAGTTCACCCAAATATTTTGACAAATCATGAAATTGAAAAATATAATATTGACTTTAATAAATTAAAATATTTGCAATTAGGAATGGCAACTTTTAATAATACTTATCTAATATTAAGCCTTAAAATACCAAAATTGTTTATACAAGTAAAAATAAGAAAAATTATACCATTACCAAATAAAAATCAAAAAGAAATAGAATCCAGAATAGAAGAAGTATTCACATATAAAAATAAAACTATGCAATTTGAAGAAAGTAAATATTTCAGACAATTAAAACCTAGTAACCATTGTATATTAACAAAAAACTGTAAACTAATAACAAACAGAGCATTAGAACTTATAGCACTGGATGAAAAAACAATATTGGTTAAAAACGCAATAAATTTGTATGTAAACACTACATGTAATAATAATAATAATGATACTATTCTAAATGGAAATTATATAATTCAGTTTAACAATTGTTCTATAAAAATTAATGATTACTATTATTCTAATTTAATTGAAAAATTTGAAGGAAATATTATGAGTTTGCGATACAACGATATAAAGAATTTTACAGAAAAACTTACATTTGAACAATTAGATGAAAGAAATGAAATAAATTTTAAAAATATTTCTAACTTGAAAACCCATAATAAAGTAATATACGGATGTAACTTTTTTCTAGTACTTGCAATAATATTAATAATTATATTTTGGAGAATAAAATTAAAATATATTAAAATTAATTTGAACAAAAGAATTCAGGAGAATTCCAATCTAAAGGGGGGAGAAGTTACATATACAAATTCAAATACAAACACTTATATAAAAAATGACACTATTGATGAATTTATTGAAAACATAATAAGCACAAAATAAAATAAAAATAATAATTGTAACAGCAAACTCATTTCCGGTTAAGAACAGAAAACAAAATTATTTTTCGGTCGCAATTCCAGGAATTGCAACCGTACAATATTAATATAAAATAATTAAGAAATAATGTTATAATTTAGCATAAGTAAACAAAAATTGTAAAATGCATTTTAAGCTGCATTAACAAAAATTTCTGTTAAAAATAAGTTCAACGAATATTAAAGAAATAAAATAAAGTCAGTTGTTAGATATCCACAGTTGAGTTTAGTTATTTTTTTAAAAACACTCCCGAGAACTCCCACTACGAAATTCGCGTGCACGTGTATATGTATATTTGTCCAGGGCTGGAATTGCCCACCAAAGCAATTTCTGTACTCTCGGCTTACGACATTCCTTGTCGTAGAAAACTATATAGTTTTTACATGCAGAGAATTGTTTTATGTCGTAATTTGAACAAATTCCAATAAATTAATTTTTCAGTTACCGTTTTGGTCGGTGGCAGAGGATCAGAACTTCCAAACTATTGATCGGAACACGCAAAACCTAAATGTTCAAACAACATAAACAATATAATTACAGTGGCAAAGAAAAGAAATTAAATTAAGAATTACAAAACAAAAGGAAAACAAGTGAAGGAGAGATCGCACACCAAAAAGGTGCAAAATGATAAATTACGCAAATGTCATAACAAAATGTATGTGTGTGTGTGTGTGTGTACAACAAACAGTTACTGCAACAAACGACAGCAAATGCAACAAGTTGATACAATTGCGAAGCACACAACTGTGCAACCAACAGCCAATTGACTCACATGCCACCGCCAACAGCCACCAGCCAACAGCCACCAGCCACATTTAAATTGAAAGACGATTGCAGCCAAAGAATGTGTCAGACAACAATAACCACTCAAATGGCAGCCAACAACAAAAACCTCAACACAATTCGAAACGTCATATAGGAAATTGTAATTCGGTTTGTAATTTCTTTGGAATTGATATTAAAACCCCACAATTATGCCGACTCTCGTGCTCCTCGTACTCGAACAGTGGTCTGCACTTAATTCAGAGTTGTTGGAACTTGGAGTATTTTTATTGTGGCACTGTTGGCTGTGTCCCGTTGTCTGCGGCGCTGAAGTGGTGCACGAGCATTGCATTGCATTTCTTCAAGTGGCAATTATGCATTTTGTTGCAAGTGCAGCACAGCCAGTAAACAAAACTTCAGCGAAAAAACAATAACACAAGTAAATTGTATAAACAACTGCAACACCAGCAGTTCAGCAGTTGAGCAGTTAAATAATTGTTAATTTATTTTTTCTTTCTGTGTTTCTGGTCTTGTTCTTCACATTCAACTAGACACAATTAAACTTGGGCAATTTGGTTCGTTTTGATGAATTTATGAGGCAGCTCAAACTGACAAACGGTTTGGCATGCAGCGGCTGGAGTGGGCAACTACAAAGTCCGAATATTATTCTCAGCACTCGAGGACCTGTACCTACAAACTGACAGGCATCTGCTGATTGATGCCTTTAAATTGCTGCTGTAGGAAAATGAGTACAATGATTGTGGTCTCCAGTAATATTTCTGGATAGGGAATTACTGGCGGAAGAGATTATATAGCCAGAGGTTTTGAGCAGGAACTTGTGCACATATCAGAAGCAGTTGCCACCTGTTAGTTGCTATGCCACATGCCCATAATGGCAGGCGCTGAAGTCCAGTCCAGTATCTACTGGCTGGGCCTGAACAAACATTTTTTTTTAGCCCTTTTAAACTTAATTTTATAGTTAATTTTTGTGAAAATCCAATAAATAATGGAGATGGAAAAAACTCTATAATTGGCTCCAGGTTGGCACCAAAATTACTGCAATTCTAATTTCAACGTTCAGAGCGTAAGACACTGACTGAAACCATTCCCTTCTTATTCTATTTAAATGATGGCAAAATGTTTGCCCACTCCCGGCACCTGTTAATTTCCGTAAATTCCTTTTATTTGTAAAACAATTTCATAACATTCGAAACTCCCTTTTACAAGTTGTTGCTTAACAAGTTTTTGTGGCCCCTGGTACGAAAATTGCAAATGCAACGAATATTTCAAATGTTTTGTTCGGTTTTTCTTGTTGTTTTTTTTTTGCTGTTTTTTCTTTTGTAATGGCAACTTGAAATTATATAGAAATTGAAATGCGACCGAAAAACACGTTGTATTTAAGTTGATAATTTCAGTCAATAACTTTATAAAAATTACAATTGAATGGATGAATATCCAATAATAATTGTTGGAATGACTGTCAATTTCTTTCCGTCGTCCTCTCTGTGTATGTGTGTGAATGTGTGTTTGTGTGTGTGTGTGTGTGTGTATTGACTTGTGTGCAAATTGCCACTTGACTAATCGAAATTAAATGACGTGTGAATAGAAACAGCTGCTGGTTGCTGCTTGTGACGACTGTTGTTGGTTGGATTTAATAGGAGGCCGAGACGTACGATATTAGTTTTGGCCGTTGAACAACTTACGATTTAGATACCGCCTATAATTTTGTTAAGTTGCGTACTCTACAATTTTGTTGATGTGGCTTTTAAGTGAATTATAATGTTCACAAAAGTCTGAAGACTGAGGAAATTAATTTCAGTTTTAATGTATTTGCAGATACTTAACGATTTGGCGGACAATAAGTTCGACTGACCTTCAAGCGGAGGTGTTTAATGAATTCGTAGCAAGTGCGTTCATTTCAGTACACGATACATACTACGAGGTCTAAAGCTGAATTTGTTCCGAACAAAATTGTTTTTCGTCGAAAATAGGGCTTTTGTCTATAGCATGATGTCTGTTTTCCTCACGGAAAGAAATACAGAGAAATAATTATACAATTGAACCAACTTCTTGTTTTGGAAATAACATTTCTTTAATTAATATGATTAAACCTGACAATAATATGGTATAAGAGCATGATTGAACATGTCAACGAAGTGCTTGGATCTTGATAATTATTTGATTGATTAAGGATACAATTTGGATCACTGTCACAATAATATTGTTAATGACGACTTTAAACTTCACTGATCTGAAATATTGTGTTTATTTATGTGTAAAATTTTATTATTTTTATAAAATTGGAGTAAAAAAATGAGGTAATAATTGCATTGTGTCAATAACCATATTATGATTAATGTGTATCATTTCCTCAAAATAATAACAAATATCTTATTACAAGGATGAAAGACAATAAATTAATTTCTAGTCCTAGTCCAGCAGTTTTGCAAGAATCAGCTGAAAAAGCACTTAAAGTTTCTACAATTAAAATTCTTAAAAATATAATTTTTGATGTATTATTTAGAGTTCAAAAGAAAAGGTTTATACATGATGCTCTTGGGATATTGTCTTGTCACTCATTTATATCTTTTTACGTTCTTTTAACATAAAACATTCACGTACATTTATTTCCTGTCACTCTCCAAAATGATTAACGATTTGTGACCCCTTCGCCTCTTTTGAAGGCAATCACAAGTTTTATTTTCCACTTCCTAAATCTCTGGGACTTTAAAGATGATGGGCCGGCCTTTGATTATAGCGTCGTTGTTACTTGTGTTAAAGCGCCGGCGCTTAAGCAGACAACAAAAGAAAAAAGGGTTGCCTCCCTTTTGAGACGGCGCTGATGACCGGTACTTCGTTTTACTTTTTCGTGAACAAGAAGCTGGACAAGAACAAACACATACTCAGCCGACAGCTGCTCTCTTCTAAACTAAACATCATATCAATGATTTTGACGTAGAAAGAAATCAAAAAAATCCAAGACAAATAAAATGAAAACTTAAAATGTCTGTTTATCGACCGTTTTCACTCCCATACAATCAGTTTTCTTTAATAACTTTTTTTAAGTAAAATTTCTTCAAATTAAGCTGTTTACGAAGTGCGGCAACGTGATTGACGCGCTGATTAAAACCAGCAGATTTCAAAAGAAATGGAAAAAAAAGGAAATTATTAAGATGTTCGCATTTCGAAGTGACGACGTATGAACTTGTTGTGGGAATTTGGGGATACAGTATATTTTCCGCTTAAATATCCAGAAAATCCACTTATTGAATTCGCCAAATGTTGATATCCTGCTCACTTTTGGATCTACGAACACCAGAATGTGTATGAACTGGGCAGTAGCAATTAATTAACATTATGTACAGATTGTTGTCAGATCTTACAATATATTTTAAGGTCTTGTCTTAATATAATAAAAGGCTTAAAGTAATCATCTATATGGCCAGTGTGGCCAATAGAGATATTTCTCTACGAATGACATGATTGTCAGGTGCACATCTCTAGATAAAAACTGAGCTTACAATGTCTGGCAATTATCTGACAATGACGGCAAAGAGTGTTCTTACGATGGACAGATTGCTGGCAATGAGCTGACAAAGCCTTTTCCCACAAGGTTTTAAGACAAAAGCTGGCAGTACTGGCTGTATGTTGCAAGATACTTTTATACATATTTTAACGGCAACACCGTAAGATCTGATCGTCTGCACGTATGTAACTGGCGCAATTGAGCAGGAATTCGATTACTGACCCCTGACTTGGTCTTCGAGTTCCCAATTTTATTATCTTTTAATGGCAATTTGTGTTCTACTTTTGCTTAATTGCTTGCGAACTGAATGTTTCGCATCTCTACGGTTATTTAATTGGTTGACGATCAAATAATGGTAAGAATAAGGTTGTTAACGAAAAGTACCGCCATATGCGACGATTTTGAACAAACCAATAACGGATAATTTGAGCACAAAAAACTTTATTAAGACAAATTGTCAATTAGTTTTCGGGACATGCCGCAAAGTGAACAAAAAGTTGAAATTTTCGAATAAGAAACAAAAACACTGAAGTCCTTTGATTCTGACACATTTTGAATTTAGCTAAATTTTTAATTCACACAGAAAGAAAAATTCTCGATCAGACCACAAATCTAAAAACAAGATTAATTCGAAACATTTAAACATGACTTTAATGAACTGTGTGGCAGAAACAAGAAATGTTGTGCCACATGAGCAGCAAAACGAATCTGATAAACGATTATTTAACAGAAAGCGAAAAGAATTGAAATAAAGAAAAAATTGAAACAAAACGAAACACAAACTCAATTCACACCGTGAAATTAAACAAATAAAATGTGGACTTGTTAATTATAAGAAGAAAAATAAAAATATGAAGAATGTGAAAAGAGTTGGCGCCTCAATCAATAACAGACAAATCTGTATAATTTGAAGAGACACAATTATTAATGATCTCTGGTGGATGAGTCTGAAAATTTCTAGTTTTTCTTGAAGGCATTTGAGGTCAGAAACGTAAAAACTTGATTAGAATTATTAACTATTAATAATTAATGCAACAAGTGAAGAAGTTTTATTTTTTAATCAAAACGAAATTGGACAACATTTTAGGCAGAACACACTGCGCGGGGCAATCGTATAGTATATCTGACATACATACGTAAGTTAACACCATAATTATTTACACCCTGTAAACAGAACACTTTCCCACAAAAGCAAATGCGTCCACCAACCAACCTGCAGCAACAACCAAATTTGGGAGAACTGGACTACGACACTATTGCCGTCCAAAATACAAATTAGTGTTTAAGTCAATCTGGAGTTTGTAATGAATCTGTTGTTGTTGTAACTCACAAATTGTGATGACGTCGCAACTATAAAAAGAAAACAGAAAAACAGAATTAATAATTTGTTTTTCTGAGAGGTTTGAACAATGAAACCTCAAACTTGTAGGAAAAACATCATGACCAGATGCATCAAATTTTAGTAGCAGACGCACATATTGCCTGTGTGCTTTCGTGTTCCGTTAGCTGAACTGCAAAACCACTTAAATCACAAACATTGTGAAATCGAAGCTTTGAAGCGCATCTACAACATCTCATATAGTGAAGACTGCGCACTGAACATTGAAAGTACGCCACTGCAAGTGAGAGCCCTGTAATATTTTGTATCTACTGTGAAATAGTTAGAATTCAGTTACATAGTTTTGCATTTTGGCCGACGATATGCAGTATATATATGTATGTATGTATATTAGAAAAATGTGCAACGTGTTTGTTCCAGCCAATAATGGGCTTCGCATGTATTTCTGAATTGTTAGTTTCCAATCTGTCAGAGTTGTCACTTTTATGGAGGATTTATAACATTTGCTCGCCAACCAGAGCTGCCAACTAATCGGTGGTAACATTTCTATCATTATGCAATATTTACCTAGAATGTTGCTATAAAATAACACACATTCATTAATGAGGCCTCCGATGGGCCCTACCAAGTGAAGTTGGCTGCAAGAACTTATATGTTTGAAGGTAATACTTATTTAGCCATAATCACTTTACAGCCAACTATTAGCATTAGCTTTTTAATTTTGATTAGAAGGTATTGCTGAGCGGTTAAGTTGAGCTATTTTATATTGTTTTTAGTTCAAAGCGTTGGTGCTTTTCTTTACGTATGTGGGCCGGTTAAGAAGTAAGACTTCATTTACTTTTATATAGAGGCTCAACTGTAAAACATTTATCATATTGCAAGAAACGCATTAATATAACTTTTGTTTACTTACGAAATCTGGCAACAGGAACAGAAACTCCTTCGGCTCAAGAAACTTAATCGAAACGGCGTGAAGCTAAAAATAGTTGTAATACATTTTGCCTAAAACAATGTTTTATGTCACAATAAAGGCGGCACAAGAACTTAAAAAGCGGCACAAGAACTTAAAAAGCGGCACAAACATAAAGATTATGTTCCCATTTGCGGCCGAAACCACTTCAACTGCTTCTATAAACAAAATGGGTTTTCGTTAAGTAAATTTTTTGTTCCTGGTTCTGTTTCAAACGAAATGACAAATTGCTCATTATGCGCTTCCAATAGCTGCCATTCTTTAAAAGAAAAGTCTGAAAACTATTTGTGCTCCACAAGCAAAAACAGACAAAAATGTTGTTGGAATACCGAATTTCAAAAGCAAAAACTACAAAACTAATATTTTCATATAATATTTCAGTTAAATATTCAAACCACAAAATAGCAACTTTGATCTTTTACTTTTCTCTGCTGCAGCCACTGCTGCCGTTGCTGCTCCAGAAACAAAACTATGAACGAAGAATGCAAACGTGCTCTGAATGTTTTGCAGCAAGTGGAGGGGCCTGTGAAATGTCTTCCCAGCGACTTTCTACTCTTAAAATAGTGTTTTCAGTTATTGGCCTGTTTGTTTTTTATTTACTATTTTGTGCTTGTGGAACAAAATTGAACAACCTTCGAAGGAAATAATAGACAGCCTGGCATTTGAACACATTTATTCCAGAAATGCTGCGTTCAAACAACATGTGTCATCAAGAGTTTGTGTTGCACGAACAGACAAACGGTAGCAAAAACATTTAAGCATTTTGTGGTTACAACATTTTCTTAACTCGAAAATAAATACAAAAGTGGGTTGGCTTTTTGCTTTCTTGTTTCGGTCTCTTGACGACAAATACTAAAGAATGTCGCAAAACATCTCTTTATGGCTGTGAACTATGAAAACGACTTGCCCTAAAAGTTGTTGTTCCCAAAGGGGGCGAGTAGAGGATGAAAACATATTGTGGATATGCCATGGAAAAGAAATATATTTGGGATACGTACTCACACTTTAGCGGATTTAGTGCGGCGACCATCCGTCACAGGACTGTGTCAGTATTAATATCCGGTTTAGGCCGAATATGCCCTCATCTGTTCGTATTGGTAGTCAAACTAGCGCAGGTTTGGAGTGCATTCCAGGGGCTTGGAGTGGTTGAGGCATCAAATCAGGTTCTATTAGTCATCGTGCAGCGAGAGCTGGACCTTAAACATTTCAAATTGAATTTCTATCCAGCTGTAGGTTGATTTAGTCATTAAATATGCCCAATAATCTGCACTTAAAATGGCTTTCCATGCCCTCTCAACCAGAAATATATATAGTTTCATATTTAGACTAATCGAAATTGAAACCAATTTCATCAGCGTTTTACCTTTTTAGTGGAATGATACATTTTTTTTTTGTTCCATTGATTTAATATTTTTTATACTTATTTGTAGAATTTTATTTTTAATTTATATGCAAATTGGTTGTGTTTCTCCAGATCGCCGTAGATGCTGAAATTTCTGTCAATGTCTACGAGTTTCTAAGCAGTTTGTCATTAAATAGACCCCAAAAGGGGTGGCACTCAATAAATCATTAAATTGTTATTTGCAATTTCAGACATAGAGTGAGAAGTAATGGAGGTTATTCCCTGCTGTCTCCTTCCTTTCATACTTTTTAGGCTCAGGACGTGTTGCCCAGAAAGAGTTCACGACAATGACCGTATATTGCATTACGCTGTCCCACTCAAGCCGTTCGCGTTGCTGCCAGTTGCGAACACTGCCCAACGTTCTGCTTGCCAGGCGATAGAAACAGTAAAATGCATGCTGAAGGTTAAAGGGGGAAGTACTGCTCATTGCGGCACTCCAATTTTTATTCTACAACAGTTCTCTAAGTGGACAAACGCAGACTTGTCGTTAAGATATTTTAGAATGTAGCGTTTAATATCGTTGGGAAGAGTCGAGTTGGGTAAGCGGTCTGCGCTAAGTGTTTTAAAGTGCCATAAGCTGCTTCTAAGTGGTTTCTAGCGGTTGGCAGCTAGAGGATATTAAATCCTTGCCTCGCGTATGCGGATCAGCCAGATGAAACAGTGAAACTGTTTTCTTCTTACGCCCGATATTTAAATATGGGATAACTAATGGCTAAGAAATGCAGACTAGACCTCAAGTGAAGAAATCAAACACGCACCTTCTTTCAGTATCTAGGACGCGGCTACTTTATAGCGACTGAATTTTAAGCTTCAGCTGCTTAAGTTTTTACATCGTATTTTAATAACCCGTGGATGTCTAATAGTTCAAGGGTTACAGTTTTTTGCTTTTAGTATTTCATTTTACATACATACATATATCGTATTTCAGTGGCCCTTTAGTCCTGAGTAAATTTTTTTGATTTTGATAGGTCAAATGTTATTGGACAAAACTGAATACTTGAGTTTTATAATTGTAATAGGCCGCTACGAATTCTTCTCGATTTATAAACTACCACAAGGTGGCAACACTGCTACTCATTTTGCATTTCTGCTACTCCTATTCCCGTGGACAATGGCCGTTAATAAAATATTTATGTACTTAAACGTTTTGGAGAAACAGCATAACTTTTTGTAGTATTATTATAATTTTGCTAAAGCGTTGCCACCTTCTTGTGCCCGTGCTTTTTCATTTTGGTTCTGTCCTGTCTCCTGTCTCAAGCGGAATATAAAATTATTTTCAATTTAATATTAAATGCTGTTTCGTATAACAACTCCAATACAAACAATATATGTGTATTATTAAGTCGAAGGAAATTAAGCTCATTAGCGGGCAGATATGAAGCTGGACTGGAGGTGGGTGTGTGAAAATCAAATTCCTTAACAACACCTTCGACACGGCAAATTCATTCGTCCATTTAGCGAACAAAACAAAATAACTTATCCGCACATTATCAGAATAGTGACACGCATGGACGGCACGCATCCTTCATCTGCCGGCCGTTGCTGTGTCTTTATTCCACACACACACAACAATTTTCCTGCCAACGGTCACTCGCTCCAAGCCCCCACCCCCCCTCACCCCTTAAATTGCCCACTTCTAAAGATTCATAATTATACAAAGCACCTCTTCTAATAATGAAATCATTAATCAGGGAGGTGTAAAATATTTTTTGTTCTCTCTCTGCTGCTGCTGTTTCGTTCGTCCTGTTCGACACAACTCAATATTTACGCATAAATAGCTGCAGGACAACATTTTACACTTGAATAAATGCCAAAACATTTTAACTATTCCGATTCAGTATCGTTGGAGGAGATTTTTGTGTGTAGCAAATTAATCGGCGTTGGAAAAGACGACAAGAGGCTTGAGATGAATACTGACTCCTTAAGGACTCCTTCTACTCGAACTTCGCGCCACTTACTGTAGGAAATAGCTTCACAGCACCGTGGAAAATATTTCATTAACCTGGTACTACAGCGCAGCTGGTTCGGCTCTCTGTGTTTGAACAATTATTCATGTGAATTTGCCTGATTACTGCGTTAATTACGTGCTTGAATGTTACTGGAGAGTCGTTATTTTCAAACAATCGATTAAATTAACACATCGTTTTTATCACAGGCATTCTTTGCCACTGCCTCGAATATACTCAACACTTATATCAGCATCGGTGGACCACATCAAAAGGAATTCAAACTATTTTTTGTAGCATAGTTTTGTGTGTGACTGTTGGGAAGGGGTTTTAATGTGTGGCAGCTTCGATAATTCAATGAGTGATGAAACATATTTACTGAAAACGGCACCTCCGTTAGGAGTCTTGTTGGTAAGAATTTTGGGGGGGAGGAATAGGAATAGATCAGTAATCGAGAGATTCATTTATTATTTTCAAAATATAGCCCATAGTGATCGAAAATTATCGGTGACACGCACGACGTTAATGCGATAGCGGTGATAACATTTTTATGCTAAATTGTTTAGAAATGAATTTGGCTGCTGCCAAAGCCCGATTAAGCCCAACTTAAGAATCAACTTTGGACGAAGAAACATCGGCAGACATTTTTGAGCAAAATGCAACACTTGCCTCAAAGAAAAAGGGGGCGCGTGGATATAAATATGTATTAAAAATCACCTGTTTACTTATTATTATACTGGAAATTAGTTTAGTGTTCAAGTTTTCCTTTTTTATTGTCCCTTTATCTTCCCCTCGGGGAGCAGGTTTAGACCTGGGACATTCTGATTTTCGGTGCATAGAGGGAAAGCCTTCACTTGGTTGGTACGGCAACCAAAACTCTAGGAAGTTCATGTATAATTTCTTCTGAAGCCTTCAACAAAGGTTAAGTGGCAGAAGGGAGACCAATGTGCCCCTGGCATGGCGGGCAAGACGGATCCTGACGTTGGTTATAGACTGAGGTGCCTACCTTGGCCTACGAATGACCTAAAGGTGCTGTAGTCTTCCAACGAGATTTCTGGTCTTCGTATGAAACTAGATGGTGGCAAATTTACAGGCAAGTAGTTTAAGGCCTGACGATCCCCGACCTTTGCGCGGTAGCAACAAGTGGGTAGTCTTCCTCGCTAAATTAGCGAGTCTTTTGTTAAGCAGTTTAAAATATTGAACATTTTCGTTTAAACAAAATGACCAAAGTGACCATTTTCATTGCACCACCCCCTCTTTCATTGAATTTATGTAAATTACATTTTTATTAATTTGTCATAAATTCATCAAATTCGAAATAGAACAGAATCGGATCATAAACATGAACTGCACAAGATGAACAAATTTAGAGATGCCTGCACGAATTTGCCACAAATTCAAGGCAATAAAGTGCAAAAAAAAGAGTTTCTGCAGTAAAAGATTTTAAGTTCATTTCAATACAAGTTTTATTTGCAATTCAATTGCAACTTTTTTGCGAAATGAAAGACTCGAAATGAAGACTCTTGCAACAAACTGCGTGGCTGGCTAAATTGTAGACAATTGTTGAGTTTCTGCTGAAAGTCAAAAGGTATAAAACATGTTCAATGTTGGGCTGGGAGTCGAAATTGAATTGAATTGCTTTGGCCTGGGTCCGTTTGGTTCAGCCGAATTCCAAGTGAAGAACATTTTTCTGTGAAAACAAAAACTATTGCTGGAATTGCTTTCAAACACACGTGTAGCGACAACGAGTAAAATACACTGAGAAAATTTATCAAAACTCACAAATTCAAATCAGACTGACAACGAAAGTTCGTATAAATTTAGGAAAGAGGTCGAGGTGAACTTCAGCTTTAGGCTTCTAGTGTCAGGATGTATAAAAGAAAAATTGCCCGGGTCAAAGTTATTTGTTGATATTCTACGAAAGTCTAAAACTTTTGATATATTTGGGGGGCGATACGGATATATATTATAAAGGACAACAAGCTTCGTTAAGACCGATTATTTGAAGAACATTTCACGTGATTCGAAAGTAGTAGTGAGAAAAGTTAAGGTTTCAAAAGGGCAGGATTCTCAAATCTTTATGACAGGCACCCATCCCCTGATGATGAACGACTGCCTCCGCAAGGCTTTTACATGAAGAAGAGCCATGAAAGAAACCTAAGCGTGGCATGACAAGGCAAGCGATGTGCCTATTTCGATGAGATTTAAAACATTAACGTTCGATTTGGTGGGACGGGCTTTGTTGGTTTAGTGGCCGCGGAAAGTAAGAGATTGATTACGTCCGCCAAAGGTTTCTTTTCATAACACGAGTGCCAAACAATGCCGGGAAAAGTATATGGAAAAGAAAGAAGGTATATAAGTGCGCAGTAAAGCATTTGTCCCGTCCGATCTGCGAACAATAATCTAAATGGATGTAAATATTTGTTGCGTTTATTTTCTGCAAGTGTAGAATTATCGAAGCTACGAAGGAGTATAACAGATTACAGAGATGATGACGTTGATGAGTACCACCAGTATGATCTTCAATTACTTGCCATACAAATAAAAATCACGTTTAAACTCTCAAATTTGTCTGCAGCCAAAAACGCAGGCAGAACAACAAATCGACAAAAGAAAAAAACACAACCTTTTGTTTCTTTTTTGTTTGTTTGTTAACGAAAATGCAATTTAATAATTTTTATTTATTTGCCTGCATTTATTGTTAACAAATAAAACTTAAACTACATAAAACGAGTACCCTCACAGACACACATACACACACACACACACACACAAACACAAACATACCTGCAATTGCACTCGTGCGCCAACACAAGTGCAGGAATGAAAGCCCCGTTGATCAAACGGACAGGACACAGTATCGTGTTTTTTGTAAACAACTTTTTAGAGAAATCTGCTTTGACAATAAGAAAATGAAAAATAAATAGTACAAACCGGAATATGTTGCCTGCCAGTAAAACTGTTGTTGTGGTTAAAAGAATTTGAAAAATGTTGTTGTTGCGTCCAACCCTATTCAGTTATTAATGACCTGTTTTGAAAAACCTAAGCCGAACGATCGGCATATCTCGAAGTTGTTGAAACTGTTCAAGACTTCCGTGTGATTTTCGCTCAAATCAGTTGAAATTGTACACGATCTCAGGCCGAACACAAAACACCACCCACATGACGATTCCAAAACCACATTGAACTCCAGCGAGCCCGCAAGACGTCTGCCTAGTATGGCCAATTGGGAATGCATGTGTTAGTAATGTTTACACTGTCTTGTACACGTCGAGACAAACATTTTTAAGGTATAGATTTCGTTTAAAGTGTTGACGTGTAGATTTGCCAGCATTTTGTTTACCAGCACCATATAATTTTCAATGGATTTGATTTAAACATTTTACAACAACGAAAGCAATAGGGTTTTCTTGAAAATTATACGTTTTAGAAATTGTGCTTTATGTTGATTATTTTAAATGCATTAAGTTTAATTTAACAAGTTTTCATGCTCGTAAATGTAATCAATTTTTATCGCTCTTACAAGATTTGGAAATGCAACAGAAACTTATATAAATATTAAGTTTGTTTTTAATTTTATTATAGAAATCATCGGACCTGCCGCTGGCAGGGCAAGTGTTTGTTAGAAAAAAGAAAACCCTAAAACTGTTTGGCTGATTCCGCAACAACCAATTGCGTTTAAAATTGCCCTTAACTTGGCCACTTTAATGAAATGAGGTGAGTTCTGAGTGCAGCTGAATAATTATTTGACGTTTCGGTGTCTTTTGGATGTGTTTGACTTTATAAACGGTTTTTTCACCTCTCTGTAGTTATTAAATTGAATAACGAACGTATCTACCATTATAATGAATAGCTCTCACATTGTATCATTCGTTATGCCGAGCTTTGACTGTAATTCAAAAAGTTTTCGAAAAATTGTACTCGCCTTAATGAAAAGTAAAGAAATTTATTTTTTGCACTAAATGAAAAAAACGTGATAGAAAAATAGAATTTGGATTTTGAAAGAGAAACGAGTTTTTTGACCTCTCCCGAAAATATTAAAATTTCGTGTTAATATCCTTCTGCTGATCGCGTGTGATACCCGACTGGTCTGCACGAACTGCGAGATTTGGCACCAATTTTAAACAATACAATTTAACTTAGAAAGTGTAATCTGCGACCGGCTATTGTGAAAGTACAGGTCCGGTTTTCAACCAGTCCCGAAAACCGGGCGGGCCCTGCTGTTGAAAAGCGGCAAAACGAGCTGACAATTTGCAGATTCACTGTGAACTACACAATTTATTGTGCGCATCTGTTTCATAAAGAAACTTCCGCACTATCGACAAGTTATTGCATAAATAGAGGACTTAAACTATTTTCTGCAACCCTCACACAAACATTCCCACGTATGCCAATTCCTACACACATCCATATATATGTGGGTACACTTCGGTAACAAGTTCACAATGTCCGTGTAATGATACACACATTTATATAAGTAGAAATAACTTCAGTCGTAGATGTAAAAGAAAAGAAGAAAAAGCCAAATCTTGAAAGAACCCCACACCCCGCTGAATCCGTTAAACGGCAAAAGGAGCCGCGCCACTGTCCTCCGAGGCAACACCCATGCAAATAAACAAAACATTCCGACAAATAAATTCACTTCTGTTTTCGTGTTTATTGTCATTCCATTTCAACTGCATTTGAAAAGGTTTATTGTGTCTGGCTGTGTGCGAGTGCCAGTATTTGGATGTATCTTTGGGATTGAGATACAAACACTACGTGCCGTTCACTCGTGCCGTTTTTGCTCTCAGTTGTAAGTGCTGCACACAAACGTTTCTTGCCACAACGTTTCGCTGATTTTTCGTTTCATAACTCCGCCCCCTTTTTGTATATACAGCTCTTTTCAGCTCAGCATTTCAGGCCATTCCGTTCCTCTGGGAATAACAAGATTGAGCAAAAACCTCTCAAACTGCGCCTGCTCTCGCCAAAGGCACTCGTTTCCCTATTTGGGTTGTTGTCCGCACTCCCTACAGAATTTTTTCCATATTAATTTATTTGATTTTTTGCTGCTTATTTTCTTTTTTCATTCTTTGTGCAGTTGTTGTTGTCTCCATCCTTATTTATATTTGGGTTTCTGTATCTTTCTCTCCTACCGAATGCTTTGTTTTTTGCTGTCTTCGTTTATTTTCTACTGTATCTTTGCTGGTACATTCATATATTTTTATCTGTATCTGGTTGTAAGTACGAGTGTAGAGATATCTAGTGTGAATTGTGTTTTATGGGTAAATACGACTCAGTAATAAGTGCTCCATGTACATAAAATAACTGAGATGTATGTACATAAACACGCACACACACACGCACACACACGCACGCACGCACTCACCCACACACACTTGCATTTACATGTGTATCTACAAGATGTATGTAATGAAAAGTTTTTAGAAGTAGCAAAGTCTTATTTTCCATTGCTTCGGCCCCGCTGTTCTTAGGCCGATCAACGGCTGACTGAACAAACAACTTGTTTCCCCCGAAATCAGTCAGGTCAGGTGCCACAATTATTGGGTCAATCACAGACCACTCGAATCGAATAATTTTCAACTCTGCTGATGATGGGCAGGAAGGATGGCACTTGCGAACTGCTGACATATAGACCCAGAAAAAGAACAAACGTGGAGTTATAATTGAACGATTAATCGCTTTCCCGAGTAGCTAATCGAATAATCGCAGCCGCAGAAGCACTCAATTCGATTTCTTATTTATTTTGTCCCCATCCTGTCATATATTATTATTATTATTATTATTACAAACAATCGTGTGTCTGTATATGAGACAGAAATACACGGAGAAAATTATGATAATTCAATTATACTTCTGCTTGAAAGGAGCCATTTTAAGCGGCAATTATTTGATTCCAATGGATTTTCTGTTTTATCCTTCTACGTACAACGGGGGCTTATATCGTAATACAATTCACAGAACTTTAAATGAATACGAGGCGGAGGGAAATATTTTTAATATCAATCAAGCCGATTAAGGTTTGATATAGTTTAATAGGACGATGATGAGCGAAATAAGATCGCCACGGCTGTCCAGTACATGCCCCAAACTGAAACTTTAATTGTTGAAGACTTTTCGAAACACCTGAGATCGTGTTTCGCCAACACCTTGATTTTTTGAAGTAGTCAATTATTTCCGGCTTATGCGGCCCACATCACCAGGTTTAAATAATTTTAAATCACACGATCTTGAGGGCCAATCAACAGATCTATCATGTAAAACTATTTGCTTTGGGTGAAATAGAACCGCGTATCGAGACACAATTTTGTAGCAACCCTTCAACTTTAATATACTGTCGACCATTTTTAAGGATCTGCTCTCTATAGAAATCGAATCATTTGAGTCCCGCCATCTTGTCCTAAACATGCAAAAGTTCTGCCGGGTATAAATTTATTTGTATAAAACTGTATGCAACATTGTTTTCCATAAGCTTCAGTTCAAAACATCCTGCAGGATATTGAATAATCAATTTTTAAATAAATATTTTGTTTTGAAAAAGGAGGAGAAATGCAAAATAAACTCAAGGTAGAAATAATATTATTGCTGTTTAGTTTCAGATAAAAATATTATTTCAATCAAAGTTAAGATTTGAAATTGAAGGGAATTGAAGTTCAGAACTTTGTCTGGCTTTTAATGGTACTAGAATTATGATTTTTTTGTTGGTGGGAATTAAAAATCATATTTACCAAAAAACTAACTATTATCTTATAAAAGTTGATTAAAAACTAACTGCCATGAATATGCTTCAAAGTTATTTGTTTAAATATAGACATGAGTGTGCAAATATGTTCAGTATTCAGTGAGAATTTTGTACTAAGATTTGAGATCCCAGCTCGACCATTATCCTCTGTTTTAAGCTGGCAGAGACTTGTTGTACTTCTGTCTGTTGTTTTTTGTTTATAAAAAAAGGAAGGCTCAAGACCAATCGCTAAGTGAACTGAGGGAATTCATGCTTTTCAAGTCACAGTCAGTTACATGTTTGCTGCTCCAGAGCTGGAACGTTGCTAAATTCGTATAGATAGAAAACTCATTGTACTGGTAACCCGCCAGCTTCAAATTATCATTAAATAATTATTAAGCCAAATAAGTTAATTTTTCTAATCTAGTATCAGACGCCGGATATTCGCCAGTAGGCGAATAAATAGTTGTGAGAATATCGCAAACATTTTTAGAAATAATCGGTAAAACCAAAATTTGACATTTTTTGACTAAGAAATATTATTTATATAAATACTTTTAAAAATATCGAATGGAATACAAAATCAGAAAAATCGGTTTGTTCGGTTGTTCTTCGAACGGAATTGACTTCTAATTGGACTTGGTTTGATTGCAGTATAACGTCGTTACTATTATATGATTTCCTGCCACAATTCACTTTTTGAACAACGAACTAAAATATCTGAATTTTATTTCCAAACCTGGCGACCAGCTTTTTGAAGGTAAATTTTTCAGTATCGGACAGGCAGAAATCGTCTGACTATAAGGCGCCGTGGGAAACTTTTATCTGACCGAAACTCCAAAAATGTGGTCAAAGAAGAGCTTCAAAAAAGTTCGGTTGTTCATCAATTAAAGGAATTGCAAATAATTTTCATTGGGTTTCCTGAAAGTGCAGCTGAATTACAATCCACTGATTACCAAAAGTGACTTATTTTTTTCCGACAAAAGCCGAAGAAAATTCTGATTTTGCTCATTACTAATCCACATGTCTTAGAGGATAAAATTGGTAGACTGCGCAGTATCAATATTTTGTGGTTTCCAGAAAATGAAGCACCTGCCTTTAAAGCCTAATCTGCAGGTGAACCAACTCCGTGTACAGATTACGAAATTGATTTTGCTCAGCACCTGCCTTTAAAGCCTAATCTGGAGGTGAACCAACTCCATGGCTTAACTGGCACTTGTAATAAGACATACCCCTCTGGGGAGCTCAAACCATATAATCCCTTCAGACTGGAATTCCTTAGACAGTAAAGGAAGACAAAGCACCGCAGTTGGTAGCGCGAAATCTTCAAGGAACATCAGGTTTGTTGGTCCCTATCATCTAGTTCCTTACGAAGAACAGAAGCCGGTTGCAAGACAACAGCACGTCGAAGACACCTGGCTCACCGTAGCGTAGACTGTTTGCGGGTTGCGGGTGTTTAGGTTTGAAACAGTGCCAGAACTTTTCAGCCAACAAAAGGCTTCCTTTTTCAAGGCATCCTAGTGTCACGTTGGTCCCCATTCTGCTCAGAAGAGCTCAAGTCTGGATAACCAGACTTGAAACTGCTGTCATTTTTGTCTTCATGTCAAGGGTTTCCTCTATTCCGAAAACTAGAGCCACCCAGATTGGGATACGCTAAGGAATAGCCTGGTTGGCGGCTGTCCACAGCGTATAACAGCAACACGAACAGTGGAGCAACAGGCACCTAATTTAAGTGCCTGGCGCTTTCGCCTTTCTAACTTTTTAATTTTTCAGTTAAAATAATCGAACATTTTACAATTTTCTCTTCCTTCATAGATGATTATTCTGCTGTAAATGACGAAAAAATCGCCGGTTATCTTTTCAAGTCCAAGCTTGGAACTTCTACATGAAACTGAATACAAAAAAAGAGAGTTGCTTTATTGTGAAGTCCTCCCTTTGCTGCCAAACACGTTTTCAAATCCACTATCAGAAATTCGGTTTCTTCTTTTTCTGACACCCATCCTGTTTGAGAACATTTTCGGTGTTTTTTGTCCGTTTAACTTTAGATCATAATTCAAGAGTCACATATTCCTGCCTTTTGTATTTGATTTTATGGCACTTTTTTGTTATTAAAAATTTTACCTTATTGAAATTGTACATGACACATGTTGTAATCCGCATTTTAAGAAGAAAAAGAGCAGCAATAAAAAGGAAATTTTTTTTAAATTTTATAACGTACGATTTTTGAATTTATGCTCTTTTTGCGACATTAAGGCCACACAAAAGAATTCCTTTTGCTGGAAGTTTGTGTGGCTGAATGAAGGTACGAGTGTGTTTTATTTTTGTGCTGTTCGTCCTGTTGCCATAAAGAATACAAAAATGTACTTAACCTGGACATAAATTTTGTCGATAATACAATATTTTTTAATGTTTTCCTACAGAGAAATATGAAATAAACTTATCTGCAACAATATGGCTTAAAATATTTTATACGGATTAACGAATATAATACATATATTGTGTGTATGTACAAGTTTTAAAATATGTGCCCCTTTATAGTTTCCCAAAACTCACAAAAGAGAAAACTTCCATGAAAATGTCCAACCATTAAGAGGGTAATTTAGAAATCTTGCGTATGAAATGGAAAAGCCACTTAAGGCTGACGAAAAAAACTACAGAAAATTTGCATTTTTATTTAAAAAAAAAGCAAGTGAAAAAGTTGGCAACTTTATAATGTAAAACTTTCCATATGGAATTTTTTTGTGGACAAAAGGTTTTGACACTTTAGATGATGGATGATGTTGTTTTTTATTTGCAGCGCAAAAAGATTGAAACGGGAAACATCATCGAAAATATATGAAAACGTTTCTTTTCTTCACTTGTTTTCAAATAGCAATTAGTAGAAATAGTATTAAACGTTGTTTTCGTATTTAGCCTTTGAGTTTCGACTTGATTTATTATTGCCACGTGATAAAGACACCATAATTTAGGGATTGTAAAATTAAATTATTTTATTGCATACTTTTGAGCGCTTGAAAACTTTGGCTCTAAAAATATTTGCAGGACTCTCCTTATGAAAAATTGTTCATTCTCCGGCATTATTCAGCCTCTTTAACAAAATCTTGATTAGTTCTTTAGATGTGCTGAGGAGAACGTCTGGCAAATAATCGGCGAAATAATATTATGGTTGTTGCATTGAAAACTGCTTCCACGATCTCGAATACCAACACTTGCATACTCGCAATTATGCTACAGTTTGTCTAAAGAATTGTGAAACGGACTCTTAATTAATCAAATTAGTTCTTTGTTTCGTCTCTAATTTATCAACTGGTCATTGAAGGCGTGAATTCAATTGAGACTGAATGAATACTAGTGGCTCTGGCTTCCCCTGCCCTTCAAAGATTTGTCACGGAAAGGGACCAGCTCCTCCAATGGGAGTGTTAGCAATTCCCGATTATCGAACGTATGGGCATGATGTACCCTTCTTCTTCTTCTTCTTCTTTTGTCGCTACAGTCCGGGATGAACCTGTGCCTCAACCAACAAGCTTTTCCAGCTGGCACGATCTTTAGCCGGCATCCTCCAATTTTGCACATCAAGTTGGTTGAGTTCCCCTGGCGGGAAGCCAGCATCGATCCCTGAAAATGCACTGGTCAAGCTGACATACTGCCCCTTCGTGGCGCCCCCTGGATAGCCTCTACAGCACCCACTTAGAGGTGAACCAAAGTATGCAGCATATCCCAGCTGTCCAAGGCTCTAAGCCAGGACCCTGCGCTCCAGGTTCGGGGGTTGTGCCGTGTAAAAAACTCAATAGTTCAGACACAACAACATGATGTACCCTGTCAAGTGTTATTTTGACATCTCCTCTTCACCGCAGAATTTACATGTCTGTGTTGGATACGCCTATTCCGACATAGTGCAGTCAACAGTATTCTTAGGCGTTTCCTATTCAGTGTTATAAAGCCTATATGTATATATATATATATATAGTCATATGAATACATAAATGCAGAGCAGCAAATAATGAAATTTAAAGTTTAATCGAAGTTAACAAAAATTGATTCTAAGCCAGAGGTCGAACCTAGAACCATTCGACCGCGTCAAACCATATTCATCCATTAATTAAATAGCCGAATTTATAGATTTCGAATTTCTGCCAAATGCCATCTCAAACCACATGGAACTCACGCAGACCCTAAAACCAACACAGGAATAGAAATTTACTCCAGCAAATCCTTCAATTGGAAACGTCTAACAAACACAAAACCATCAAATAAAAACAAAACAACCGAAATGCACAACAACAACAACAACAACAGCTACGACAACAAAAACCAAGCAAAATCAAAACAAATGATTTCTGGTCCACTGAGTAGAATTGATGTTATTCATTGTTTTGCCACAAATAGCGACATCAAACTTAAGCTCCAAAGCCAAAAGCCCTTAATGCAACAACGTAGAAAACATTTGCTCACCCACCCCGTTGGGAAGACAACGAATACAAGAGGCAGGCGAAAAATTAGGTTGCAAAGTCCATTTGTTGCAAACAAAAAGGCTCGTTGATACTAAATCGCCAAAAGAAACAAAACAGCGGACTAAATATTGGCGAAACATACTCGCACATCGACTAGGAAGACGATTGAGCCGCCCCATCATTCAAAAACCACTTTTTCGGCCAACGTGCAGTCAGCCAGACAGTCGACCAGCCGAATGGGTGAGAGTTGGTGTAACGCAGGAGGTGGCAGGAGAAATTATTATTTGTAATATCGGACGATTTTTATGGATGAAAATATATTTTTAAAGAAGTCGTTACGTTACCGCTTGCGCAGTGAAGTAACCGTCTGCAAAGGTAGCGCACTGAAAGCTTTATACAAATTATTTTTAAATTATTTCTTTTTTACTTATAAAATGATACATTTTGTTTAAGAAAATTGCAAAACTTTCTGAAATCTGAACTGCTTTGTCGTATTACTTGCACTTTTCGACACCCATTTCCGGCACTTGGTCGTGTATTCTGTGTGTTTCGGCAAGTCTTGGTAGATGGTGTATTTGGCTGAACTGGCCTTTAATGAACACAACACAAAAAAGCAACCAAAAATCTAGAAAGTCCATGTTTGACTTTGATTTGATTGAGTTGTTTTCGAAACCTCCACCAGAGACCATTTGGCAGAACGAGGATCAGCATATCCCTGATTTTCACTTCAAACAAGGATCCTGGCAGTGAAAATTTGGTGTCGGTGCCTACCGTGGCAGGTTCTCCGGTGTTTAAACCTAAAATATTGGGAAGGGGTGTTGTTAGTGTCCACAGAGCCAAATGTGTCCCGAGGTACTGTTGTCTTCCAACAGATATCTGTTTTCGCAACGAACTAGAGGATGGAGAATCATTTGACGAGTCTGCTGAAAATGTCGTGGATATTTAAGCGAGTCAGGTGCCTCGATTTCCTCATTCATCCAGAGAATTTCTGACGGAAGGGACGGGACAGCATGAGCTCTAGAGCAAACAGCTTGTGATCAGCATGTTACAAGAATCTGGCACTTATGTATATGGGAGAGCCCTTGGCAAATTCACGCGAGAAATGGATGCACCATCAGATTGGGCCCATATGACAGATACGGATATAAATCAATTTCTCAATGTGTGTTTAAAAAATTGTAAAATCAAGTGAAAGATTACACTGGTACTCGTACCAGAGCAATACGGGAGCGCATTTAAATTCGGTTTTGGTTTGAAAATACTGGAAAAAGTAAATGGATTTCTGTCCATGACTGTATGAACTATAGATGACAAAATCAGTTCACGTTAGTTTGTGGACAAAAAAAGTATCGCGTTGGATTTTTAGCGGCCGGTCGCTGGCATTGTGTTTTCTCACTGCATGCACCTGGACAGTGCAGTGTAATTAACAGGAGCAGTACAGTGTGGATAAAAAGAAAAGTCGGCGATTTGTTAATTTTTAAGACGATTTGATTTCTTTCATTGCCACAATCATTCTGCTAAAGGATATTAAAAGCGCTTCACAAAGCACCAATACGTTCCTTGGATATCATTCCCTTGCTCCCATCTAACTGCAACCCATTGTGAAATATTTTGTCTGCAAGTTATAGAATTCTAGGCTGATTTTGAGAAAGAAAAACATAATCTTGAGGTTGGCCGGTGTTATACCTTGATCATACAAGTAGGGAGTAGAATGAGGTAAGAGCCAAAATGTTTGGAGCCCATAGAACGGGAAAGTTGTAACCTGTTGGCATAGGGAAACTTTTAATGTTCTCTGGCATGGTCGTAGAGATGGCGCCGAGTCCAGCAAGCAACCAGCTGTTTTTAGGTTAAACTCTGCTTGCCTAAGCCACATCATACTTTCTGCACACGGACAGAACCCATTATGGAAACAGCTGACTGTACAGTAGAGCCTACTACCGTGTGACCTTTAACAATAACACAAAATCCACTGCCGTTCTGTTTAACTCTCACATAATCTATAGATATACGAAGCCCTTAGGCTTAAGCCAATAAATTGTTGATTTATATTAAAAACCGCTCATTGTCTAACTTTTGCTTATATTCCTGGATTACCTGCCAAGCCGTGTCCTTTTTGCCAGACAGAATCATTGGCATCTGATTTTAAAATGATCTTCTGTTGTCAAATATTCACCTCCACTGTGTAGCGGCTTTTCACTCCTTTTTCAGTCCCCATTAATCCTCATATTTCATCCATTGTTCTTCGGCTCGTTTCCAGTTAGTCAATGTTCGCTGTTGTATTGTATATATATATATTTTTTGGGGTCCTTTTCCCCGCCAACTCGTTGCCGCTTCAAATTAATGGGGATTTTATTTTGGTTGTTTTTTCCGAATTTTATTTTACAGCAGACATTAATAGACATGACGAAAATATAGCATTTAAGAGTCAATAAAACTTGTTAACGCAGTAATTGCCAGCAATTTATTTATTTCACTTCATACACGTATTTATTTATTGTCTAAACATGGACACACATGTATGGCCACGCACACACGAACACGAACACGCACACATGCACAAACACAGCGCCTGGATCTCGCAGCGTGGCCCACCACGCAAACAAACAAACAGACAAACACACAGAGAGACAAACAGACGTTCGGCCATCCAACAAACACACACTCTCTCTCTCTCTCCTCTTTATTTGTATCCTTGTGTGGGTTAACATTTCACTGGCGAGATTGAACGAGTGTCTGCTCTTTTGGCCAGTATTTATTTATGTGAAAAACAAAGATATTTTTTTTTGTTTGGTGTCCATTTAGCTTAAAGGCATTTAAAAGGGATTTTCCCCCCAAAAAGTGTCTGTTTGTGTGTTTCTGTGTTTGCGTCTTTTTTTCTGATTGTTTCTCTGTGCGATGTTTGAATGTGGCTTTTCCGTGTTTGGCGAAATTGTTTTCCATGTCTCTTAATGTGGCTGACATCAATGCGAAAGTCTATTAATAATCTGAATGGGCGGGCTGCAGTGAAACAATTTCGGGAACCAAATGTGCGTGTGTGTGTGTGTTTATTAATTTATGTGCGAATTTTTATAAATGAATCTTTTTCGGATTTTAGTTAATGTGCTGGCATTTGATTGTGTTTTAATTGCATTCCTTTATTAAGTTCATAAATTACTTAAATATGTGGAATTTTAGCGGCAGCTGTTTATTTAGTTTTTGAGTTGCAACAGAAACCAGGTATAAGAAAATATTTCCTCTAACACTTTATAAATTCCGTTTCTGCCTATAAAAACTTAGTAATTCATGAAATATTTCACTTTGTAGCGGGGCAGGCCCTCAAGTGGATGCAATAGAGTCATAGCAAGATCGTTGGATTCCCAGTTGGGTCAATCTTCAGCAACTTGTTGGCAAATATCCTGAAGCCGCGCATATTTTTCTTATTAATTTGTTTGTGCGTCATTTAAATATAACTAAAAGGAGTTACACAACTGCTTAAAAATATCAACAATATACGGAGTTGAATTTAAATTCTTATGAAAAAATATTTATTTTTGATCAACTTTCGATTTGTCGTCTTCTGCAAAGTGGGTGGCCCTGGCTGGTGCCAGGATTTTCCCAATTCTCGCTTCCATGCTGATTAGCAGAAACTGTAAACACATCTGTGGCATTTTGCCATAACAGCTTAAGTCGAATTTTAAAACTGCAAAAAGTGCTGTGTGAAAATATCGCTTTTTTTGGCAAAATTCTTTCCGTATTATTGATGATTTTTTTTTTCTTTTTGGAAATTTTCGTGCAATAATATTTATTATTAAATGCAGTTTTTCGTTGAAATATTTGCCAAAAAATTATTTTCATCTTATCGTCCACGAGACGAGTGTACCAGCAAAAGCGATAATCAAATAGGGCGCGAATTTCGAAAATGCCGCTCTATCTTTTTAACAGACTCCGTTAATGCCACACATTTCGAGAAAGTGGACGCGTTATCTTCCATTTGCGCAAAAGCATTAACTTCTCGGAGCACATATGTATGTATTTTCCTTGCACCACATTTGTGTCACTTCACGCCTTAAAAGGCCACTCTCGCAATGTGTTTGCGATTAAGTGCATTTTCGCACTTAGTACGTACGTACGTATATGTGAACAAAGAGACTTAACCGCCGCGGCCGAACAGAGCCATGCACATCCCTTCCCGATCATTTGGCAATGCACGTACATATGTTTTGTGCCATTATCTGTGTGTGTGTGTGTGTGTGTGTGAATATTGCGTACCCAGTTTAAGGTTATTTAATCTTTTGTTTAATTGTCACCAGAGAAAATTGCCCTAGTGACAAAGGAATGCACACACATGTGTACATGTGTATGTAAATAAAGCATGCCGTTTGTGACTTATGAAGCATTTGCGGCTTAGCAACGGGTGTAGTCCCATCTTCGCTCTCCTGCTGGCTGTTATTTGTTTTTGTTTTGGGCAAAACAAAGCGACATAATTTTGCTTTTTGTTTGTGGACTGTTACTGTATTCCAGAAGCTGTGAACTGTGTATGATGTCTTGTTTGCCCAGTAATTAGGAGGCTGATCAATCATAATTCATCATCAGTTGGCGCTAAAAATGTATTCTTCTTTTTCCTTTTCTTTTCTCTGGTTTCTTTTTTTTTTTTTTTTGCTTAATGTCATTTTGTTTTAAAACTCTCGGCTGACAGATTTGGCTGTTTATGTCATTGTCTGGGGTTATTTTTTAATCGTCTATCCGCATTTGCTTTCCTTTTTTTGTTGTTGTTGTAATTTCTAGCCTTTACAAAATATATTGTTGTTATTCTTGCATATGTTTAGGCGTGTGCGTTCTGCAACATTTGTTGCATATCTAATGAGCATAAGTTGTGGACAAATGTTTGTTTTTGTCAGTTTTATCTCTTTTTTAATTTTTAAACTCTGCACACAGGAAAACAAAAATGAAGTAAATTTTTTAATTTTCCTAAAAACATGTGGAAATGATGGATTACTTTCTGTTCAATTTCTGTTCATTTCAATTCAATGGATTTTTGTTGGTGTTGGTTGGTTACATTTTTAATAATTATCTTTAATTATATAGATTTGTGCACAGACGAAGCTGGGAAAAATTAGTCACTGTGGAAGATTTTGCGTTTCTCGATGGAGAGGTTGGTAGAGTTTTCGACCCACAGTCCAGAGGTTCTAGATTCGACTCCTGCCAAAGGCTTTGGTGGAAAAATAGTACTTAAAGTGCTTTGCCTTCAACTAAACAATAACATAAAAGAACACACAATGATTCATACATACTTAAATACAAGCACTGAATAACCCAACAAACAAATCGGCATTAATACACAATATAGAACAAAAAATCGCAATACTGAGAATGTTGGGTTAATCGATGTTTGACTGACTGTTTGAGGGTCGCAGGTATAGACGCTAAGCAGCGAACAATCACAACGTCATCAGTTAAATTTTGTCATCCTCATCTCTGAAGAATAGAATAAAAAAAAAATCTTGAGTACTGGGCCCAAAAAAATGAAAAAAGTGGGGCGTGAAAACAGCTCCACAGCAAAACATGTTCTTATTATTATGAGTTTAAGGCAAAAAGATCTTGGAAACGGAAATTAGTCGGCCAATAATTAGTTCGATAGCAAAAATGTAAAGAAATTTTACTGGCGTACAAACCAGACGTTCAGTCCGAATAGATTTTATTTAAGAAGAAGGTGTGAAAGTATGACTTTGAAACGCCTTAATTTTTAAATATATTTTATTTTTACATCTTTATACTCGTAATTACTTCAAATTGAATAATTGCCTCCAATACGAAAATTAATATTTAGCTAAAAGTATAAAATTGAATAAAAAACCCAGATTTAGGAAAATCGACTGTAATTATGAAAAAGTTGCAGCTAAAATTGTATGAACAAAGAAGCAAAAGCTGAAAGGAAAATTTATAAAAATATATTATTTAAATTTAAAAAATTCTTAATAACATTAAAACATGCAAATTAACAATTTCATTTCATTAGCAAAAGTAAATGAATTCACAAGACCGGCTGCAATTGTACGCTCTTCTAATTAATTTTCAAGAAAATTATTATTTTATAAATACATTCATTTTTAATAACGTGCACATACATTTTTAAATATCTTTTAGTTTTATAAAACTATGAAAAATGACTGTGATGGCTGCACAAGTTGTTGAACAGTTTAATTGCTTGCGATGGCTGCAGCCGCATGGACGTCATCAGCAACAAAACGACGCGCCAACAGAAAATATTTACAAACAAAGTGTAATAACTCTACAATTACGACTATTTTTTTTTTGTTATTTAACACTTTGCAAAAAATTAACGGCCCTATTGTGCTGCTGTCATACGAATTTTACTTGTTATCAAAAATTATTTTATGAAATAAATTCCATAACGCGATCGGTTGCGCAAGCAGGGATGGGAAAATGTCTGCATTGACCATTTGGTAGTTACGCAAAATCTGTTGGGGGTTTTCTTTTAAAAATGTTTCTAATAAACTCTCAGCAAAAATCTAAAACTGCGCTGAAAACGCTTCTGCTCGTGTAATTCCGGTTTTTAGTTTTGTTTGATAAAATTCCTAAGCATTTAACTATATGACGTCTGAAACATCAACCATTGAGCAAATAATAGTTTTCAATGACTTATCATTGTTGATGCATATATTCGTCATTGGTGATCGAAACTTAAATTTCAATTAAACATGATAATATGACACGTTGATATCTATATAAATAAAATTCACACCTAAAGACACAGTCCTTAGCAGTATTTGAAGATACTTGCGAATACACTATTTCACGATCCGGCATGATCATGCAGCACAGGATCTTTACTTGCATAAATGCGCATATGGTACAAATGGTAAAAGTTTTTATAATTGGCTTTTGAATAGCAAAATGTTTATAGCAAAATGTGCTCTTCGAAAAGTGTTAAGTGTTGAGAACTTTAACATTCTTCCTTCAGCATTTGCGTTTTATTCTGATATTCTGATAAAATAAAATTATTTTCCACTTTATATACGAGTGCTTAACGCATTAAACTTATATGCAAACAATAGGGTGCCAGAGTAACACTCTGAAAAAAAAAGTGAAAAGTGCAATTACCATAAATTATGAAAATATATAAATAAATTCCCTCTTATAGAACTTCTTGCAAAGAGATGACCAGAGCTGGAAAATGAACACAACTAAATAAAAGGGGTTTGTTTTGCAAAAGGAAAGACATTCACTGAAATTTATACCCGATGAGTTGTTCAGTTAATTTTTTTTCACATTACATTTCATTCGACTGCTTGATATGAGCTGCGATTTGACAGCTGTCACTTTAATAATTTGTTATGCCAATTTGGCTAGAAACGATGGCCAAAATCGAGCGCTGGTTGCTCCTTGTGCTGCAAAAAGTGGTGGTAACTTTGTCTGAGAAGGCATGTCACATGTCCGAGACGACAATTGAATAAAAATGATAACGAAACTTTTGAGCGAAGCCCAATTCATAAAAGTTTACACAATTCATTTCCTGCCATTCGCTGCTTCGTCTGTAAATGCAGGCTGGTCACCTCCTCGACGAACGATGTTCTTCTTAGTTTTTAATATTTATTGTAGATTGTTTCTGCACAACAAATGTTTGTTTGTTTGAAATTTGTTCATTAAACTTTATTCACTGTTCAACAATTCATGTCAAAAAGACATTTCAATTCAATTAAAGTTTAAAGGAGTGTTCAACGTGTTCAGCGTATTTCAAACAATTCACTGCAAACGTTTCAGAGTTAAATTAAAAAAAGTTAAACTTTTTTTGTAATAAAGTTTAAGGTGGCTTATTTCTACTTTTAACACAATCTTCTCCCCACAATTTTGCCCGGCCGGGCACTCAGTGCAAAAGCAAAAGGTAATTAAGGCAGGAGAGTTGAGCAGAACCCCATAAGAAATATAATTCGTTTTAACTGTTTTCTTTCTTACGAAATTTTCTTTTCTTTGAGAAATTTAAACAATACTTCTTATTTCGATACAAAATAAATAAAGGCAGTAGATGAGACGACAATAACGTGACTCTACAAGAACTGCGGTGCCGAAATTAATCGCCTCTGTCTGATCATGGAAGAAATTTTGATGTGTGCGTGTGATTTTGGATTTTGCTCGAGCTTCTAGATTGTGTGGAGTAATTGATATTATTGGAGTAATCGATTATTCCAAGTCAACCATGATATTAATATCAGTCACAGTTGACTAATTGAACTCGATTCCGTTTAAATATTCGTACAAGTGACAAACCATGATTTCAAACCCGCAACAACACGAGGCTATTAATTTGTTTATGTCGTGTGAGTGTGTGGGAGCTTTTAAGCCACTGCTATTGTAAAAGTGAAACCTGCCCCAATAATAATTGTGCTCTATAGCCACATGTTGGCCCCCTTTAACACAAATTTGATTGACGCAAACTTTAGAAACTTGGATATCAGCTGATCTCGCAGATTTCCGCTTGTTCCCTTCTAGTAGTTGCGAATGGTTTCTTTGGAAATGAAAAAGGCGGCCACCATATATCGTTGAGGGTATAAATAGACAAAGTCAGAGAGCGGCAAGTAAAATGGGAAAACTATTGACACCAATGAAAAAACTATGGCAGCGAACGACTATTTAAGTAATTTATTTAAATTTGGATATTGAAACCTTTGAAGAGCTCTAAGAACTGCAAACAAGACACACACATTTGGGAGAACCTGAAATTTTTTCCCACAACTAAATAGTAAATAACAGAATTAGTGAAGGCGAATGTTGTCATTAGGCTTGAAATCAAACCTATTCTCTTCTACACAAATAGTTAAGCAAAGAAATTAAAAGTATTGGCGTATTGGTTGTCCGACTGAATTGCCGCACCGAACATCATAAATATTGATTCATTTTTGGCATTTTGATTGCCGCACCTTGATATGCACATCAGGCAATCACACGATTGCAGATTCAGGGATGTATGTATGAGCCCTTTAGTTGTGCAGTCCCACGATTGGGCAATAAAAATAGCTGAAAGGCGGCAATCGCGTGATCCTATATCAATGGCTGTGTTGCAAAGAGCTCGGATACATTACGAGTAACCCAGGTAGCCAAGATTGTGGTTCGGCAGCACAAAACTTGCTCGCTGGAACTACTTAAGCTGAAGCATTGATTTCGGTTTCTTTTGCTGTTATAATTCTCATCATGTACTTGGATATTGTTTTAACGATTTGCATCAAATATTTTGCCGCTGTTAATTTCGGTTCAAGTATTTTTTTCTTCACAATTTCTTAAGGCGTTAATGCGTAAACGATTTGCCATCAATATGATAATTTAAATCTTATTTTACACAAAATGCAGGCATAAAATTTTGTGCTTTTTACCCCTGATTTATCTATGATTTTTTTTTCTTTGTTAGCTTTTACCAAAAAATGAAATGAAATAGTAACCCCCCCCCTTTCCCCTTCCCCCTTTCCCCTTCCAACCACCTTATTTTGTTAAGGAAACCTTTATCTTTATTGACATCTTACTTCTGTTGCCACAATTGCCAGCACATTTATACGCTTCCGTGCATCACATGTGGTAGATGTGCGGTGAGATCTCTTAACACCACGACAAACTTTCTAGACATTCAAAATGTGAAAATGTGAAATGGTTCGTATATCGAAATACACAGTCAGACGTACTCGTACAGAAACACTTTATTTGTTTCCGAAAAAACGAAAGAAAAAAGATTTACTTTGTAGTTGTTTTTCATCTTTTTTTATTTCAACTTTTTGGCAAGATTTTCTTTTCTTAACTTTTTTTTATTGGCAATTTTGCGATTTTTTAGGGGTTGCACGGCGGCAGCCACACACACACACACACACACACACACACACAATCGTTTATCGCGTTTCGATGACATTTATTATGTGCGAAAACGTTTTTAGCAGACGACGTGTGGGCTGTTGCGTTTAATTTACGAATAGGGTGACATTTATCAATTGTCTAATGATTCGAAAACGAATATAAATGCCCATAAAAGCCGTTGGAAGGTCTCGTCGAGAGTGTTTTCTGTCTGTTTCTGAACACATATGAATACGACACTTAAGCATGTGAATGTTCTTGTCAACATACGTTTACAGTTATAATCGGCGAAATGCATAATTTATCATGACAGAAACGTACTCATGAGCTCCCCCGATAACGATTAGCTGCTGTTTAAGTTGATGATTTATATATAAATCAAAAATGTTCTTATTTGTTGAGAAAAGAACAAATTCCTCTGGGGCAGAGAATGGGAAAACAAACACGAAATTGCGCGTTTTCGTTCTGTGCCGCAGAAGGAGTCCGCTACAGACTGCGTTGCATTTTTTTTCCTAGAGCACAGAAAAAGCCTCAGGAAGTTTTCTCCGATGAACAGTTTTGATTTCTCGCTTCAGAATGCACCTCAGCCGAGCCCCGAATGGATGCCATAGGGAAGGCGCCCAAAATTTTTAGAAATGATCAAACAAACGAGTACGATTGGTAAGAACATTCGAGTCGATTACGATTCTGGGGCTTAGAGCGGAAGAAGTTGTGCCGGCGATGCGGCAGCCAAAACTCCAGGAAGGAAGTGTATGATCGTGGTTGTGCAAGACAAGATAAGGGCCTGGTGTTCGTGTGCCATCAAAGAGGGATCCTGGGTTGCTGATGCAGTTGAAGAGCCAATTTTTTCGTTAAAACGTTGTGGTCGTGGCTTTATTTTAAAGTTTCAGACAGAGACGTGAGGCAAAGGAGGACCATGTTTGCTTGGCTTAAAAGGCTCCTCAGCTTGACAAATTGTCTGCAATTAACTTTGCCTATATTTCTATTGACAGGTTTTTAAGAATTATATATATATGTAGATATTTGTTTGCTGTCGTCAAATAATAAAGGCGTTTCATAAACTCAACATTTTAAGTTTTTAATGCTTATTATTATTGGAAAATGGCTCAACCTAAAAAACAATTTGGGGGGAAAAAATATTGCATTTATCCTTTTCGGAATCAAGTTGTTTTAAATCGAACCCAAAAATCCCAAACAATTTTCCTATAAATATTTATTGAGTGTTTATGAATGGATTGTGGATTGTGCTTCGTGCTGTTGATGCACAAACGTATTTGCGTTCATATTTCTTTTCATTTATTATAGCAATTTTTTAGTGAACGCCCACAACAAAAACAGCCTTTTTTTAAAGAAATATGTTTAAAATGTGCTCAATTAAAAGTTTATGTACGTGACAAGAATTCTGCCGCAAAGAAACAACTGGAAAGTGCAAGACGATTGAGGTGAAATAAAGAAAATAAAAAGCCAAAAATTGTTTTGTTTAATAATTTCATTTTATAAAAGTTCGGTTCAGCAACAGCATCTTCGAGTCTCTGCACTCAGATTGGCTGGTGGCAGATGTTGTGGAAGGTGTTACCCACCAGTCGGTCGCTTGTTGTATGCAACATAGAGACACCACAAAAGTTATGAGGAAGACGAAATATTTTCTTTTTAATGGATGGACCTGCGTATTCAATGCGGTAAAAAATAGCAGCAAACAAACAAAACAAAAATTAAGTTTCTGCAGATTTCTCTGCAAAAGTATAATTTTATTGTGTAAGAAATTTGAAGAAACAGAATTGGCTTTGGGGACAGACAGATGCTGTGAAGTTGTTCCTAGTAAAATCAGTGTGTTCGGTATTTTTCACACACAGCCATTCAAACAGACTCACACCCACAGACAGACACACACTATTGATCAGAAAGATCAATCAATACGAAAACCGACTTCAAAAGAAGTAATAAACGCGGTGCATATAAAATAAGTTTCATTCGTACACTTACAAAAATGCTCATATAAATTCATATCTAATGGCGTAATTTGCCAAGAAAGAGAGTTGGAAATGCGTTGAGCAGCATCAGCCAAACAGAGTTTCCAGGCTGGACATGGTTTTCATTTTACACATTGACTTAGAGGTCGGCTACGTGCCACAATAATTGTGGTACTTGGAAAAAAAATAATGTCACATGTCGGCATATCGACCGAATGACTTTAATTAGCCATTTTCTTAAACATTTTTTTTTATTAATTCAATTATTATCATACGTTCATACAGGTACAGGCGTCCCAGTATGTCGAACGTTAATGCTCGAAAGAAAGTTTGCAAATGCTCTGAATTAGATTTCGGGCATCCAAAATGAAACAGGCAATTGCTTATGGCTGCAAGAAAATTTGCCGCAATGTGGCACCAGCCCAACAATTGAAAAATGGCCTAAAAATGATTGAAAAATGGAAAGTGCTTTTAATGTACAAATTCGACACTATTTCAAGTTTAACGCTTTCGGGTCAATTTGGCCGCCTTTGATACTTTATTAAGTTCCATCCTAGATAAAATTAAGCACAAATTGTAAAACGTTTTTATTTGCCTGCAGAAGCACTAAAAATCTTTGAAATGTATCGGAGCAAAACCTCACGACTGTTGGTCATCCACGAACACTACACCAAATCATTCCCATGAAAAATGGAGCACCAAACCAAAAAAAGGACAGTTTTACAAAATTTAATTTTTAATCGAATAATATTTTATTCAAATTTTATTTATTTGAATAAGTTTTGTTCATCATGTTTTAAAAACAAATTTTAATTTTTTATTCGAATATATTTTTATTCGGATAATTTTCATTCGAATAATTTTTGTTCGAATAAATTTTTTTCGAAAAATTCTTAAACAACGAAGCACTCGATACCACCAGTTCGCTAGACACTAGACATTTTAGCTCCGTTATTTGAAGAAGCGTTTTCGATTTACGATTTACTAAATTGCATCAATTTCGCAAGTCTAACCCTACTTTTTAAGATCTTCAGCTGGACGTTATTCAAACTTAAAAGCGCATTATACCTATAAGTGCGATTCCTTTCTTAGTTTCTGGTCACGTGAAGACTAATTCAGATAGTATTTTGCTCAGAAAAATTCTTTTATATAATCCGTAAAACTTTATGATTCATATCACTCCGTTTCAGTTTCAGTGTAGCATCGCTTTCTTCTTCAGGATTATTTTAAACTAACACATTAACAGCAGTGTGAACAGTAATCCAGTGAATTGGCTGACTGACTGGCGGACGCAGTCAGTTTCTGTTCAGCTAAATTACTTGTATGGACAAGCAAGTGAGCAAAAGTTGCTGTTGTAAAATCAAGAATATGTGATGTCTTAAGAAATGACCCCATGAATACGAGTGCATGACCAGATTATTGATGTATTTTTAATACCAATCAACAGGCCAAATAGGTTGATTACAAATGAAGAAATCTGAGCAGAATATTGTTTTGTGCAATGAAAACAGATTGTTAAAATTAAATTGTACGATCACTTAGTAAGAGTTACACAGGGTATTTCTATATGGGCGATTGAACTTAGAATTATGATAACGGTCATACTGTTGACTCTACATCTGCCATATTTGCTATTCAGGTTGTCTGGCAACGTCATTATGGACGAACATTTGCGCCAGTGATTCGGTACAGGCAACCTTAAACATGTTGATAGTCACCATAATGGCCCTATCGAGAATAAGTACCATATTTGAGTGCACGGGTTCAGTATACCATGAATATCTGGCGAAAGCATCGCAGCTGCCCGTAACAGTATGCAAAAGAATAATAATTCCCTCAGGTTACCTGATAGCTACCCGCTAGGTAAGTATTCGACTAAAAAAGAAAGTTTTCGATTTGAGACAGTGCCGCCGTAGCATTACCGATATAAATAACACCTCCCACCAAATGCATTCGCTCCTACTTGTATCCTCAGTTAGTACACGCACCATTTCTGGGTTCTAACCCAGCCAGGCACCTCCCCCATGATCACATTCTGCTGATTATCATTCTCCTAGAAAGTCAGGTAGTAACTCCATCCTGTATAGCCGGGCCACGAGCCTCGTGTCCTTCCAAAGCCGATTTGTATTCTATACACCAGGGATATACAACCACTCGCTTTCCTCAGGGAATTGTCTGTGCAAAAAGTTTTCGGTGCTGGTGAAACCTTTTTCTATGCACAGGGATCCATTTAGCAAAAATATCAAAATTTTCTTTAGTCTCTCAACTGATAGATGTTTAAGGCCAACTCCACAGCGGACTTAAAACACGAATTTTCTTTTCTTTATAAATTAAACTGTCTTTGCTGTGATAACTTTTCCCTGACAATCGACCACCATTTTCTTTTACTGTTAGCCCTAACGCCATTGGCTAATTCTTATGTTAGCAACCATCTGCATATTTTACACATTGTCGTTGGAAAATTATTTAATAAAACCAATTTTTCATAGGCTCAAATACCACAAAGAGAACGAAGAAAAAAGAAATTATGAAAACTACATGAGAAGGAAATTACATTTGTATCTGGAACGCGTTTCCGACATTAAAACAACACGAACAACCACAAAACAACATCAGCAAAGGCAACATAAATGGGCACTTGGAAACCCAACAACCAGCACAACACTTTGAACAACTTAATTTTCTAAAAACATGCAACATGCAGAAACCCCTAAGAATCCTAATGCCCTCCTATTTCAAGACTACTGCAGCAATTTACACACGTTACAAACTCGTGGTCGCACCGCACCACTCGACTTATTTTGGGAACCAGAGTGCACATTTTATTCAAATGAAAAAATTTTAATGCAAATATATATAAGAGGGATATTTGTTCGAGTGTGTGTTTGTAGCCGTTTGTATATTGTATTTAATATTAATAAAAATAAACTTTATTTATTAACCTTTTAGTATGTCTACTTTAAGGCCGGCCTCCAGGTCTAAAAATACACACACAATTAGATTGCGAAGCGTCAAGCAACATTCGAGCCAGTTGCTAAAAGAATGTTTTGGCGAGCGATATGAGAACTTTGGACGTGGAATTTTCATCAATTTAAATACTCATTAAGTTTCAGTGAAGACACCTAAGCGCACAGAGTTCAAGCTGGCACTCTCATGAGCAGCCAAGCCCAAGAATTGTTCGTTTAGGTGAAAGACTTTGAGGTGGTATATGATGGGGTCTAAAGCGTTGTCGGGAAGGAGTTGCTGTTTTCAACTTTTCGTTTTCCTTTTCTGCTCAAATGACGCGACTTGGCACAACAAATGTATGGCCTTCGAATCACACGTGTTTTGTCTTCACTCATTAAAATAACGCATCTCCTAATCTATAAAATGGGCCTTGGATCTCCATAAACTTGACACCCTTTGTCATTTTTTTCCATCAGCCTGCGGTTCCAATAATCAACCTAAACCTTTCCTGTAAGAATCACTCAATTCAATCAGACAGAAGCCCGCACGTGAGAAATGAAATATGTGAGTGAGGCAAGTGACGGGTACGATTGTTGGAATTGCACGGTTAAAGACAGGCCACGAACTTCGGAAGATTGCAGTTCCCTTTAACTAGAAAAAACACCGTATATGAACACTAAAATATATGCTGGAGTTCAAGGAAAAAAATATTGTAAATATAATATTTAAGGATTGATGTTCTATTGGTAAATTGACTGCAGGCAGATATTCACCCGTTCTGCCTTCTAACATACTCGTAAGATTGAACTCTTTTACTAGACTGGACTTCCACCAAACAGTAAATGCGTTTCTTATGAAAATTATATTATTTTAAGGAAAACTTTACATGAAATAATTACAATTTAAATTAATCAACACGAACAATGGCTGTTTGATGGCCGCTACGAGCAAACCACTCTTAGATGGCAGTCTGGAGATAAAATTTACTTAAAAGTTCTCTTTTCTTTGGCTTTTGTTGTAATTCAGGCTCCAATACGTGAGGGCTGGCTACTAAAAAAGATCCAAAACTTTCGCAATGAAACAAATCTAAAACAAAACCATAAAACACTTTTTGATTCACGTGACAAAAACTGCTGCAGTACTTTGCCCGACTGCCATGAATGCTGCTACTGCCACTGTTGCTGCTGCTGCTGCTGCTGCTGCTGGTCGTTTGTTGCAAGTGCCTGGGCCTCTGGTTAAATTCCCTCAAAACATGTTGTTTTAATTGCAAAAATAAACACGCATTTTTTAACCATTAATCGCACCCAGTTGAAATTTTTATTACTTTTAAATGAGAAAATTATGAAATGAAATAATGGCGGAAAAAACTACTAAATAAAACTCATCGTACAACACACACACACACATACACACAACTCGACGATGACGAGTTATCAGCCCAATTATCAGCAACAGTACGAAACAACGCAATCTGAGACATCTGACCAAGAAGTTCGGCTCATGCACTCGTAATATACTTTTAATTGTCGACTAAATTTGATAAATATCGTACATGGAATTGGTGTAGATTATGCACATTCGTTTTAAGTTATTCCACTGGAAATGTTCTTAATGCGGCTGAACTAGATATTTAACATTTTTATTAGCGTTTGTTGAAGCAAAGAAACATGTAAAGAAACTGCGGCATATGGTGAACACTATTAAGAGGCAACTTCATTAAAACATTAAACATAACTGCAGATTGCAGCGTTGTATTTTCGGCGGAGTCAGAATGTCGGAGTTTTAGGGTTGTTGCCAGAAATTTAGACAAGAGCCGAACTAAAAACAAGTTTTAGAAAATGCTGAAAATCTATAGTTTTCTTGATTTGAACTTTTTGGTCGGCCCCGAACTTCATATGCCCAGAATATTCTCAGGATATGCATAAATCATGAATAATCATCATGCCGTTATGATCAACCATATTATCATGTGATGAGTCATCATATAATTGGCATAAGTAACTGAACTATCTGCCACAAAATCGTAGGCAACGTGCTGCGTTGCTCAATTCATATACAACCAGCTTTACTTTATATCTTTTTGATTTAACGCTGAACCAACCAGTTACTGATGAGTCTAGATCGCTCTACCAGCGATACCGAGGCCTGAGAGCCATTCTCACATCATCCACTGCATCAATACGGAACCAAACACTTATGGATAACGGAATCCGTTTCGCTGGCAGCGCATTCCAAAATGTCTGAGAGATCATCTAATATCGGTCACCTGCAAAAGGGATGCTCAACAGTTTCATCCTTTTCTACGTTCACATAATTTATGCAGAAGTTTTGATGCCGAAGATTTTATCATTCAACACTCCAGCTGTTCGGATAGATTAAGGTCAACCCGAGGTGGATCATATAGTCTGTGCAGATTTAACATTTTGTAATTGTTACCCCGCCAGCAGAAAAATGGCAAAATGCCACAATTTAAACCAGCCGGAAAAGTTTTAAATATAATATAAGAAAAAAAGAAGATCTATATTTGCTAAATGAGTACATTGAACCCTGATTGTATAGTGCCAGCATATACTGTACAATAAACTTAATTGTCGGTGCAGGGATATATCTCGAAAACTAAGCCAATAAGTTATATGTTGAACAGAGGAAGCCGATAACTTGGAGAACCTTAAATGTTGCAGGTGTAGCTTGATTTATAGACCACAAATGGATATATACTGTTATTCATACCGGAGATTTCATGTATACTATTCAATTAATAATTTAGTATCAATGGAACTATTTACACTGAGCCAATTTCTAAACTTATGCACGAACAATCGCTTGTATCGTTCTTTATAACAAAATTTATTTAAGACGTAAATATTTGTTCTGGTTCCATTCAACATCGTTTTTTGTTTAATGAACATTTACATTGTTTTTTTTTTACAAAATGCTTTCAACCAAACCATTTGCCGAATCAGTAACTTTCTGCTCTGAATACAAACTTAAAAAAATATTTTGTTAGGAAAAAGAGAAAGTTTTAGTTTTTGTTTAAAGTAGAGAAAAAAAAATAATTGATTGATGGATCAGCAAATATTTGAAATCTCGCAGTAACCAGATTAAGTGAAAAATAAGTTATCTGTGATAATTTTTTTCAGTGTACTGGAGGAAAAGCATCCCTTTGATGGAATAAAGTGATAAATAATTAAACTGCCACAAACCGTTTATTCGGCGAATAGATTCAATGAATGTAACAAAATATAAATCGATTAAATTTCCTGTCAAATTTCTTACAGAAAAATTAAAAATTTGGTGACACATCAACAGACGGGGGGATGAGAAAATGGAACGCGAAATACAAGTAAATGACCAGCGAAATGTATAACTTAAGAACTATTTAAAATGTTATAATTTTGCAGATCAGTGCGAATATGCTAAACCATTCTCGTTGCTGTAAGGAAATTAAAAGTGGACAAAAAGGTGACACAAGATACCTCTCGTTTTCATTTTGTGGCTTGGCATGTTCTGTAACTCAAGGGTAGATTGTGAAATTGATGTACCAGACGTCTGTATCTGTCATAACCGCCTCATCTGATGGTTAATTCGTGTCACGGTATGAACTGGTCAAGCGCTCTCTGCGTCTCTCATGTGGCTTAAAAGCCCACGCAACAATTCCCCTGACAGATGGCGAACTCAAAGCTTCTGAGCTGGTAGCTCAGACCGTAATCAAGTTCCTTACTAAAACCGATATCTGTTGCAACACAATAGCACTATGGGGCCATTTGTAACCCCCAAAATAGAAACTTATACCTGACCTCTGTCATCTGGAATTACTAGCGTCCCTTCCATAACTTTACAGCTAGAGAGGTGCCACTGTCATTTAGCGACATATTATCGCGTTCTTCTAAGTTACTTTGTGGAAGTTTCTCTACAACCGAAGACATGTATTTGCTTCCCATAGTTTTGGTTGCCACTCCTACCCTTCTATGCCACCTCTTCTATGATGCAACAAATCTGACGTGACACTCGTTCACTTCGTTCGTAGCACTTTTCATAGTCTCCACAATAAGCTTTAGCTGCAACTGATGCTGCTGTCGCAACGTCTTCAATCACCCCCCTTCCTTGTTCGCCCCTAGATATAAGATTTAAAAATGTAACAAACGACCTGACAAACTTGAGTTCCCCAACATTTATGAATATTTTTTGTCGTCGGTTTAATGGAGTATTTTTTAAGCATTTTCATTTTTGTGTCAATTGATGGGAACAATTATGTAAATTACGTTTAATTTTGTACACGTTTCCTTTCCTTTTGAAAGAATTCAGCCATTTTATTGTGTTTTAATAACAAATTCAGTTTCAACTCATGTTTGAGTGGAAGGTCTTCTGAGTTTTTTTGTTTTTGTTGTCTTTTGTGTGCTTTTTGATAGAAAAAAAAAAAACATTTAAGCCTCTACAGGGTACAATGAATTTTAAGTAGTTTCCTTTTTTTTGAGATTTCTGTTGTACGAGTATTCAGCGTGTTTACAATTTTTTACATTTATTACCAATTTGTTTATATCAATTTTTTTCTTCATATTTATTTCTGCATTTTCGGCCGAAAAACAGGCGACTGGTATTTTGGCTTAAAATTTATTCCGGCTTTTGAATAAAATTTTTATTAAACATTCGCGGTATTATGCAAATTAGAACATGTCTACTACATGTTACTCCGTCTACTCCTGCCGCTCCTGTTGTAGACGTCATTTTGCTTTTTGTTATTTCAAAATTTTGTTTGGCTTAAAATGTTATTTTTCATAAATTTGCTGGCAAATCATTCATAAATATGAATACAATGAACGGGTACAAGTACGAGTAGCGGCCAGCCAGTGCCGCACCGTAATTTGCCATCGTATTCTGATGGTTGCTGCTCTCTTTAAATTTCTGCCGGCAAAAGCACCGAAAACACACAAAAAGAAAAACAGAAGAAGAACATGTTCGAAAAGGAGAAAATACAATATATGTTGACAGTAACCCATAAATTTCATAAACTTAATTATCGAAAGACTGACTCCGCCTTCGGTAAACCAAGATTATGGACATAAAATTATTATGAACAAAAATACACAATATGTATGTATGTGAGTATAAATGGCCACCATTAACTTGAAATAGATCAATGACACTCAGTGCTTGACTGCATTCTGACACTGCAATTAGTTTCAGTGAAATTTTATAATTTCATTTGTAATTTTCCACATTTTCAGCCGAAGCTCAGCTGCTGTTCTACTTGTCCATATTGCAGAAAGACTTAGAGTCCCACCAGCTGTGTGAAATTTGTGTTCTAATGACAAGTGAGCGGCATTAGAAAGAGGTTGCCAGATGGCAAAGAGTTGTTTTTGTCAAAGTTAAAACGAAAGCTGATTAAGGGATGACGCTAAAATATTAGATGGCTGCAACGAGTTTTAAGTTATTTTAATGTTTTTTTTTAGCGTAAAGCTGATGATTTTCTGATGAATTTTGGCTTCAAGTCCATTGAGATATGATGGCTTCACTTTCAGACTTATGCCCATTACTTTGTATTGTAGATTTTTCAATTCTTTGCAATGCTTTTGCTGCCAAAATCGATATCGAGCTCAGAAAATGTACTGCAACATGAACAAAACTGTGAACAAGTCACATTGAGCAGAATCACTTCCATTTAGTTCATTTAATAGAGAAATTTGAGTTTTGTGTCTCCAATAAGACATATAAAATGGTGTGAGCGATACCTTTCCTTACATATACCAAGATTACAAATACATACTTATTTGTAATACCTCTCTGAGATTACATTAGATTTATGGTTGGGCTTGAGCCCAACAATTTATGAGGCATATACATATATATCACCACCTTAAGACGACCGCTACAGAGAAGAAACGCTCTGTCGCCCATTTCCGCCAACTTCAAAAATATATCTTCTACATTTATACGCTCCTCTGGCATATCGATTGGGGAATACTCTTATATTGAATGGCTTCCGTAGCCAATTGAAAATGATTTTGTGGCCCTGAAGAGACACACACATCAAGGACATGATTGTGTAAATTTACCGTTAATCCGCTGCCCAGGTGCGTGTGATGGCATAGTAGAGATGCCAGACCCACTTAGGAAACTTTGTTGTTTGAGTTTCTGCATTCTTGACTCTGCAGTAATAATATAAAGCCCCATTACCCTTCACTTACATATTTGATTGTTTTACTCTGAGCGGACTTAATCGTAGACTGGCAAAAGTGTGAAACTAACAAATATTAGTTGAGAATCCGACTTTTAGAAAGAGAAACTGAGAATAGTACAGAGATTTCAGAAATGCCAGCATCGCATCATTAACTGTCTTTAAATTATCCAATAATACGAATGAAATTCGCATCCCTTCTCAACATGAATGGCACAGAAACAATCTCGCAGAATGTTATATTATAGGTGCGTATATGTTTTTAAGGGCACGTGGACTGTGATCTAAGATATCTGAGTACATTTTCCTCCTCCTCTTTCCGGAGGAGTTCTTAGCTTCTTATCAGCCAGTCTTCTACAGTATTGCAAATGATTTGATGCGGCATTTGGCTGTCCAGGCATGTTGATTCAATTGCAAGTATCCTGGATTCGATGTGGCAATCGTATTTGCATCGACCGGGTTTCAAGAAGAAGAAGTAGTCCCAAGGCTTCGTTTCTCTTGAACACTTCAGGGTAGCGACAAAATGAAAAATTATTTTGAATTTTTTTATTTTATGCCAGCTGGGCCTTGTTACCACGCCCGCTTTTTTTTTAAGCAAATTAAGGAGACCTCTGCCATGTCCAAAAATCATTTGGAACTGGTTCCACAAATGAGTAAGTTATTTGAGAATCAATTATTGGGGCGAGCAATTTGCACCAACCTTTCGCCAAACAATTTAAAAAAAAAAAAAAATTACTGGCCGTCTTCGATATTCGAAAAGAATTTTGAAAATTGGTCCGCAAATGGCGAAGTTGTGCTCTTTTATATTATGAAAATTTGTTAAAAACTATGTGGAAGGAGTAACATAATTTTAAAACATGGGCGTAAAAGTAGGCGTGGCTGAACAAAAAGTAGCCTGTAGTTTATTCCAGAGCACCAGTTACATGTTGGAAAAATTTCAGCCAGATTGGTCCAGAGGTCTGGTCTCCTACAAACCAAAAACACATTCCCTTTATTTTATATAATAAATGTAGAAGATGCAAAAAAGTGAGAAGAATCAGTTCCGAAAGAAATTTATGAAATATTTGGGCGCACATCTTATATTTATGTCATTTGTTGGCAGACTTCAAATTTAATATCGTTTCAGTTGTGGCACTGCAAATTAAAATCTGTGCATCTCATCTGCCTTCGACCACAAAGCGGCAACAAAGGACAATTGGAAGAGCATAAAATAAAGTTATTGGACGTTGTAAATAACCGTTGCATAAAACATTATTCTCATTTGTGAGATACGCATCAAATAATTGCAAATATGTGCAACAAAAGAATGAAAAAAAGTTTAAATGAAATTGAGAATTCTATACGGAATGACACTGCGAGCACTGCTGCACATTTGCCAGCATGTCGGCAACCCAAATGGCCAGTGCAACACGAATCTACATACACACAAGCAAAATCGAGCAACACAAGTGTTGCTCATAATTTCATACCGCCCAGCAACAGGAGCTGTTGTGGCATGATCCCAACCAAGGATTCAAAGTGTAGTTGCAATGTAAATAACTACGCAGCACAGGCGGCACCCAAACTGCACAATAAATGTCTACTAAATTGAGTTGTTGCTGTTGCTGTTGCTGTTGCTGGGAAAAGGATACAAACATGGTTAAGTCCCCCCCCCCATCCGTTCGTTTCCAAGTTTTTCTTTGAAGAAGGAACAAAACAAACTCTGGCCGACGTCAGTCTACACAGGCAGTCACAGAGCATTAAACAATTTATTCCATTTTACATGCAAAAATATTGTCAAAATGCACAAAAACATCTGGTTGCAAAGAAGTACCGCAGGATACGCTGATTGCATTTCGTTTCTGTTCTTCAAACGATGGTGGTATTGTGGACGGCATCTTTATGAAATTCATAAATATTCCTCCCGAAACAACAAATAGAAATGATACATCACACATTCCTTACACATGAATATGTATATGTGAATGTGTGTGTATGGGTGTGTGTGGCGTGTTCATGTGCGGCTGTGTTGAACTGCCAACATCCTTTGTCCCATGAACTCGAAACACTGCACTTCAGTGTTCATGCCCATTAATGTTTGTGTTTGTGCGGATGTCTAATGGAAATGGATGATGAACTGTTGCAACAAGCAATCATGAATGCCACAAAAGGCAACCTCTCGCACCAGATCTATCAGATACAATTGCAGAGATACGAACGAATTGCATTTGTGAAACAATTGAGATGTTTCGCAAGTCAAAACCGGGCATGCACCGACTGCTGCAACAATATGGTATTCTGCGGATCTATAATCTTAATATTTGGTTTTCGTTTGTTTCGATACGGGAACATTTTGTTGGCTGTAAATTTGGAAGAAGAAAGTCTACAAATGATCGAACACTCAAACTGCTTGATACACCAGCAAACAAAAAACTTTGAGCCTGATATATGGAACAGTGTTGTAATTCCACTTTCTTGCTACTTCAGCCGAAATCATCATCCAAAGCCATTATGAAGACGTTGCTAAATACACATACAAAAAAGTCATGATAAATCGTGGTCATAAAGTGAACTTCGTAATAAGATAAGAACTGGGTCCTTGAATCTCCAACTGCCAAATATCAACTTTTCACACTATTCTGTACAAGATCCCGCAAAAACATAACTCCAGGCACTCAAAGGATACTCTTACCATGAATTAGTTCCACTTGCGGCGAAATTTTCTGTAACCAAGTCAAATCTAAGACCTATTGGGTTACACCATTTCAGTTGGCTTTTAAAGATTTCAGTTGTCTGGGACATTTCAAGCTTGATATGGGCCATGAGACGTCTATGGTGATATGACTGATGAAAAATTACCCCGGCGCCCATAAACAATATATAAATGTGGAGTTCTTCGTGGATAGTTGTTCAGGACAGCAGAACATCGATTTTGATAAAAACATTTTATTATTTGGACGTGTGCAGCACAATATTGTGCCTGTCCAGGTTAATTTCGCCACGCAAGGCGGATAAATTCCATTCAAATGTCATTCAATTCGATAAAAGTGGATCTATAAATATGAATGAAAAAGTTGTAAAGTCGTGGAAGTCCAAATTGAAAAAAAATTATTAAGTTAAAGCACAAAAAAGTTACTTTTATATAGAATAAAAACTCGTGGCAGTTTTAATCTTGGGATCTTGGAGAATGCGACAACTGTTTAGTTTAAGGTGCGAACATGATGAGCTTCACTCAAAGATTCCTTTCTTCACCTATTTCTCAAATACTGGCCTTTTTTTCTAGATTATCCCATATTAATGCTGATATTTGGTGTGGCTTTTATTACCGGTAATTCCCCTAAACAAGGCTCCTATACTGAATGTAGATGTTGGAAGAGACACTTCATGGCGTCGCCTAAACGTTTTCCATTTAATTTCCTTAATATGTTTCGAAGAACAACCGAGGAATTCACAGAAATTGCAAGTTGTAGTGCAATTCGTCACACGAAATGGATATTTGTGGTGAGAGTAAGTGAGACAAACAAACAAACAAAACAAAAAAAAAGAAAATAAACAACAACAAACAACAACTTGCTGTGCTATTGTTTCTGTTGATGGAATTATTTGTTCACACATTGTCAAAAGATGACATAAACATTGTAACAACGCAACTCCAGTGTTGGCATTTTGAGTTGCAGCAGCAGCAGCAGCAGTCATATGCCATTAACTGAAGGCGTTAACAGGCCACCCCCAACTCATTTACCACACGGACACACCAACGCACACAGCCACACACTCTTCGATAACAAAGTTGACTACATGCACTTAAATTCCAACAACAACAGCAACAGCAGCAACAACAACAACAACAACTACCTGCAATTTCCAATTCAATAACACAACAACGAAACTTCATTGTAACCGAACGACTGGCGCAGATATTGTCTGCCCGATACCCGCTGCCTGCCTCCTGCCTCCAGCCGCCTCTCCGCTGCCGGTTGCCGGTATGCAAAAATGCAATTTCTATTTTTCATTCCCCAACACGATGTTTCTCTATTGTGCTGGTGCTCTGTGGCCATCTGTGGGCACATGTACGTTCTGTCTGTTCCCGATTTGTTTGGTGTTTTCTTATCTTTCTGCTTCCATAACAATTTCTTTTTTTTATTGTTGTTGCATTTTCCTGCCTGCTGCTGTAGTTCTGCTTTCATGACTTGATTCGATTTCAAAATTATTCCAAACAATCCAAAGAAGTGTAAATTTTTGTTTGACCACAACTGCAAGTCTTTTCTCTTCTTTTAGAGGGGGTGGGCTGGGGTGGGCTTCGCAACTGAGGAGAACAATGGAGTCATAGATCAAGATTTTATGTTGCAGATGCAATTGCAACTGTGTTGTGTCCGTCTGGCCTGTTGTTGAGTCTATTTCTCCACTCCAGTCTTAGCTGTCCAATGCACATTCATTGTTCAATGCTCTCGAAAGGAGAGGAGACATTGACATTGGGGAGTGTTTGCTCTGGGAGTGGGTCAGAATTAAATTATTCATCATAATTGTGTGTGAATTGTATCTGAAATTGAGTTGTCAGTTACAGAGTTATTAATGTTGTTGCACATATTGCGAATATTATTTTTCGCTATTCAAACAGAAATGGAAGCAATTTGTAATACGAGTAATTTATGATTCCCAGTTGAGCCCAGCGAACACTAAAAAACTTCCGAAAACTTTTTTAAATGTCCTTCTGAGGGCCTGCAAGTGCTTATGAAACTTTTTGATTGATATCATATTGAATTTGAATTTACACTTTATTACAGTAAATTAGGAAAATAACATGGCAAAGTAACATTTTAACAGGGTTTAATGGTTTTTTTTGTAAGACCGACAGAGCTTGAAATTATTATAATAAGAATTAAGTTTTAATCTAAAAAATTTGCCTTATTTGAAGGCTATATTTAAACATGGCTTAAGGGATATCACGTTCTGCACTATAAATTTTGGGTCACTTTTTCGAGCGCTGCCGACCGTATGTCTTAAACAACATAAAAAATGTGGGCCTACGGACTTGAAAGCGATTCGCTGGCAGGCATTCCCACATTAAATATTGGTAGATGCCAAATCACGCAACTGAGGTGGCCAATTGACAACTCACGGACTCAACTCATCGCAAAATATTCATTTTATTCTCGCCGACAAGTAATTCAAACTTCATTCGAAAATAGTTCGTCGGAAAGATGCGAACAGTTGAAAACATTTAAGATTTTCGATATTAAAAAAATATATGGAACTAAATAGATCTCGTAAAAATCCAGTCAATAAGTTTCATTCTTTAGGCGTAAAAAATCATTTAAATTTCTTATCTACTGATTTTGTGAAATAATTTCGTTGCAATTTGCTTGTTTTATAAATAAAACTTTATTTGATTTACAACTTTAATTCAAACCATACAACAATAGTTGGCAGCAAGAAACAATTAAAACAACGATTTATTGCATCTGGGAAAAACAAAAATTAAAAAAACAAAAAACCAAAACTGTGCAGAGCGTATAATAAAATGAGTGGAATAAGAGGTACAATAATTACATACATAAATAAATTTTACACGTTTAATAAAACAACAATTTATTGCCATGAAAAACGGCAGCGCAACAAAGTTGCTGAAAATTTTTGTGTCAAAAAGACGGAGGAATTGAAGCTTCAACATGTTTAAGCATTAAGATGAGAGACGTTAAAATTTCAATTGGCAAAAACGAGACTAAAGAAAACAACCACTTGTAAAATAAAATATTTTCTCCAAAGCCAGTTTTAGTCCCGATATCCTTGATCAATATTTGAAGTTTATATATATATATATGAGTATATATTGAAGACGGAGGTTAATATTGTCATTAATCCGGATAAGCCGTTTATGGGTAATGATTTAGCGCAAACAAGCCAACAGGAAATGAGGGGGAAATAGGAATAGGGGGGAATATATGTAGGTTACCCAGTTGACTATACAGTAGAGAAAGAGAGGATTCAAGGTGTCCTCTTCTAATTAGTTGTGTTCCAACTCAATTAGGGTTTAAGTAGCGCAAACGCAATGCGGCAAATAATTTTCAGTTTAAATCAAGGAAATATTCAGTGCAAATTATTTTAAGTGATTTAGATAAAGAATGGCCTGCATTCAACCGCAGAGTTTCAGAAAAAAAGTGATTCACAGCTCGCAGCGACAAGTTTTCATTGCAGGCACAACCACTTGTTTCCAGCCCTGTCGACGCTTACCACGATTTTAGCGTGGCCGTTCCATGTTCTTAGCAAATTTACTTAGTAAAAATTTATTTTGAAGCAACAAATATATTATTGCGACGCGTCAGGGTCATGTGAATGCTACTCGTAGCATTCAGTGAGGAGGCGATTTAGTCAAAAACCTCGACTTTGCCAGGAAACCCTGAACGCAAAAAAGGTACTCAAAACTAGATTTCAAAATGCGGGCATGAGCGAGACTTACAAGCTTAAGTGATATATTTCTATATATAATAAAATAAAAATTGTACTGACCAAATCTCGATTGCCAAATTTTACCAGCAGTTGAAGCTCCGCTGATGCCGACTGTCCACTCAACAGCGTAATTTAAGCTGCCTTAAAGTTTTTCCAAAAAAAAAAAACTAACAACTTTTATTAAATGACAGCAATAATTTTCATTTAATAGAACGACTATTGAGATTGTAAGTCAAAGATTATCCGGACAACAGCAGAGCAAATTGCACGCGTTTAATTTACTGAAAACAACCAACTTAAGCAGATAAATGGAAGACTTTTATTTTAATATTTTATGTTCTAGAGTTCTAAATGGGGAGAAAGTCCTCATTTCGTGTTTATAAAACAGAAAACAGAAGCACCCACTTGGAGCCCAGCTTTACAAGCCGATAATATAAATTTCTTTTTGAATAATAACTCAGAGATATATTTTTTGATAAATTTCGTTCCCTTTCCCGACCGCTGAGCAGTAAAAGTATTATACACTTTTCCGCTATGTCACTTGATACCAATTCTTTGGACCGAACACAGGGCGTGGGATTTTAGCCTTTAACGACAATTTAAAAATTTGATCGGTTTTATTTGCAGACAGTTTTAATGGCCAACCATATCTCTATAGAGTTATAGTTTTCTTTGGTCTGTGCAGCTTTTATATTAAGCGCTGCATGCAGTGTTGCTTGCAACATTAGTTTTTTCCTTTTCTTAGTGCACCACGTCATGTGTCTTAGCGTAATGGGTGTAATCCGTACAAGTACTTGAACATCTCTGGAAACAGTTTAATTTATTATGGTCGTGGTCGTGGCTTAAGACGCCATGTTCCCATTCGATGTTGACTCTCCATTTAACTTGGGACGATGACATGGCGTGCTTAACACATTGATTTATTGTGCGAAAATTATAATAACGTTAATGTGCACTTTTGCTTGTTTTGGTTTCAGAGGTTTCGCATTGAAATTTTTATAATAGAATCTTGCATGACCGTCTTGAGCGAATTGTTGTTTATTGCGAAATCTTGTAATAGCAAAACTTTAATTATTTCTGGTTAAATATATGCGAAGCCTGTTGCCAAAATAAGGTGATCTTTCGCGGACTACATACGAACGTTTGTTGTTCACAATTTCACCTATTTAAGAAATTTGTGTAACAAATTTAATTACGTATCCAAAAGCAATTGAAACGTTGAAAAAGACCGAGAAGAAGTGAATGATGATGCTCATCTTGGACGCCCCAAAAACATTAACTTCCGAGGGAATTGTTGAAAGAATGAAGATTTACTGTTAGAAAAGCTATTGGGGATGTCGGCTTATCGGTTATGGGCGTGAAACCGTCGCTTGCCCGCAATATTTTGCCCAAAAGCAAAACCTGTGGCTTTTCCGTGGAAAGGATGGCGTTTTGCGATAATTGAGTAGACAAAACCCAACTTCAGTTGTGCCCTGGTGATCCTTGTCTTCGAGGTGCTGTTGTCTTGCAACAGACTCTAAATATAAGGAGCTGTGATCGAGGGGAACGTTAGGCGAGTTGGTTTAAGGCCTGATTTCGCCAACCAACCAACTCATTTGCCTTGGCCCCTCATTCCTTTCTGGCAAATTGCAAACCATAAGGAATCAGATAGCCCGAGCTCCTCGGCAAGGGGTTTATGATTTGTGCCGTGCAGAATTTGCCACCTGTTGGAACTTTGCAAGCCGCCTGGGGGGCATTAGTGAGCCGTCGACAAGTTCACTCAAGTGGAGTTGGTCCCCTGAAACTACGCAAGGCCCCCGAAAATGCAGACTTGGCAGTAAGATTGGAATTATTCTAACGGTTCTTAATATAATTGATTTGAATTCTTAACTAAATTCCTTTAGCCCTTTAAGTAACGCAATTAATACAATATAACCACTTTGATTTAATAAGAACTAAATAACAAAAGACACACAATAAAACCACATCAAATTAATATTGATTGGCAAAATCGATGCAACCAGTCAGTCAGTCAGTCAATGGGGGACAAAACAACAAGTGACACATGTCTTAAGTTTCTATCGGCAAAAAACTAAATAAAAAGTCCCCTCGAACAAAAAGTGCAGGGATACAAAAGGTGGCGCCACACACCACACCACACCACACCAGCATTTTTTTCCTCTCGCTCAATAAGAAGTCACAACAACAAGTTAAGGTGACACATGGCCAGACAAAAGGCACCAAAACAAGTGATGAAAAAATGTCATTCCCTTTAACATTAAAGGTAACTTATGCTCCGCAGCAAAAAACTTTAAGAAGACCTACTTAACATGAAAAATGATATATTCCCGTGAACTCGAACTGGCAAATCTTAATGTGCCAGTAAATATGATTGGCTGTGCATGTGCGTATGTGTGGCTGTGTGTCTGAATTTCTTGTATTTATTTATACCTCTTTCAGTGTCATGTTCTGAAGGGGACTTTTTTTCCATCATATTTTTTCCTTCCAAGTATAATTTGTATCACTGCTTATGGAATTCAACTTAAATTGAGCAGAAAACCAGAGGGCGCCAGCCAGGAGTATGTGGTTTTGTCAACAATACCTGCAACCAACATTGTTGCTTCCTTAACGTATTCTGTGACACTCTACTCCGAAAGAGGAGTGGAACTTGAATGAATGAAATTTACCTCGTTGGGTGCTAAAATAAAATTATATAAAATTATGAAAAAAAAACCTTGAAATGAATTTTTTTTGTCTCCATGCGAAATAAATTCTTCCTCGCCTTTTTAGTGTACCCTGTAAAACTTGACCGGGTGCCTCATATTTTCTGGCACTGTATTTTGATATTATGAAACTCACGTGCTTTGATATCACGAAATGCTTAAAATCAAAAATACTATTGAAGGCCAAAGACGGGCTCTTGATGCAACTCGTTTTCAAAAATCTTATGATTTCAGGTAACATGATTTCCACTAGGAGTTCTGTGGGGTTCTTATGGCTCGATTAGCGATGCCAAAAACCTATTACAGACAACAGCTGGCTGGCATCCTCAATAGCTTTTTTTTAGTAATTTTGGCAATCGAGAATAGCTGGAACAACGAATATGGAGTTCGAAAGAAAAAGAAGTTATTCCTTAAAGAGCCGCCAAAGTAATCGGAATTAGAAATCATAAAACCATCACTTAATAAGTGACAATTAAGTAAACATTGAGGCTTGAATCCTGTACAACTGTGTCACATATATCATAATAAAATTCACGATTTTCTTTCAGTTGACTGGCCCAGGTGTACGTCTCAACCTCCTTAGACTCTTTATTGGGCAGTGTCGTGAAAGAACGATCCACACTCTTAATGCTCAGCATGAGATATACTTAGACATACAAATAAACGGTAACCATTAACAATGACCGTGTGACAGCATAAGCTGTCGCATCACTAGTCGCGACAGTCACACTTTGTCGTATATTTTTTAGTTCCTAATAAAGTTGTTATATGACGCCGGACACTAAATGAAGTGTATTTAGATTTTGAAAGATACTTGTATTTAGATCTCCAAAAGTCGACTTTTACCCACAAATTACTTTCACGTTTTATTTCTCTTTTTTGAAATCACTTCATCTCAAGTAGAAGAATTCTTGTTATAAAAAAAAGCCAGAAACCAAGAAGTATTTTGACACTTGTTCCCAGAATGCTAATACCAAAAGGAATAACGGTATTTGTTTGGTTGTACTGTTGTTTATGTTGTTGTTGGTGTTTTTGTTTGCTTAAAACCAAAGTATGAAACGAAGGTCATGTGCATTTGAAACCAGTCCCACCGCAAAATATTCACAATATTTTTACAAAAAAACACATGTTGCCGTAATTGGCGCCAATACGCGTCCAAGAAGGAAGTGAAATGGCGGGCGAAAAGCGCCAACAGAAATTGTAACGGCAAAAAAGACGACTCCAATAGACACTCAGAAGCGAAGTTGTTTCGTTTGCCGGCTTTTACTCGTAACATTAATTGGGAGTAGAAGATTTGTTTGCTGGAACGTCTTTGGGCAAAAACAAACAACAAGATCATGACTTCAGCATTTGGGCCCGTAGAGCAGCACCTTCGATATTGCGGAAAACAAACGCTGACGACTGATTTTGCACTCTCGCTGCGGTGAAAGTGCGAACTTGTCCTATCGACATTGTGAAACTCATGCACCCAATTCCTTAAATTTTATTTACTATTCTAAATAGAGGAGAAATAAAGCTATTTAAAAAGGACACATCGTGAGAAGAGAAAAGTCAAAACAACCCAATTTAAAACAATTTGTATATTTTTATTTTCAGTAAAAAAATTCGCTGAAACAGCAAATCTTTTGTCCGAAAGCAGAGTTTTGTCCTGAAAAAGCCGCGCTGAAAAACAATTTTTATCGTTCCGCACTAGAATTGCTCAGATCCCTTAAACTTTGTTTTGGGGAAAATACGAAAATATGAGATTATTTTTTGTCACAAGCTGAAGAAACAAAAAAGTTTATAATCTGGTTTCGATAACCCACAAACCATTCAAAGGTGAACGCGCAATGACATTTTGTGTGGCTTAAAATATAATTTCTTTTTTTCGATGTTTTTCCTCTTTTTTCCTTTTCATAAACTTCCCTTTGATTAATTAAATTTTTCATAATAAACAGGCCCCGGTCTTTTGTTCACCAAATTAAACATCCATAATCATTTCTAATTATAGAAAAACAAACTTTTTATATTCTATTTGATATAATTTCTTTATTTTTAATGTCCTTATCTCCTGCTTTCTTATCCTGTATCGGTTTTGCCACAGAATTTTGTTTGTCTAAAAAATGTTTCCCCAGAAACTCGAAGCGATTTTTTTCTTTATTTATTTAATGAACACGAAAAAATGGTTGTTTGTTACCATTTTGTTTTCATCTTTTTAATCCACTTTAATGAATTAAAAGCGCTTTTTTATTCCTGTCTGTTTGTCTCATCCACCGGCTCATTGGGAAGTTCTGACACTCATCCATCATTGTGCTGAAATTTAAGACACCAAATTAGATTTCCTTCTTTATTTTCTCTGTTTGTTCTCCTCGTTTCAGTAAAAAATTCACCAACTAAGAAAATATTTCTATTATTTTATGAAAAATTAAAAATTAAAAATAATTCTACCCCAAAGTTGCTGATATTTTTCTAATGTTTTTTTTTTTTTTGGAAATAATTTTTGTGTATTTTATGCTTTGATACCTGGAGTCCTTGCGCTATTTCCTGCACTTTGTTGCTGTTTTAAATTGTTTTAGCACTCATTCCATTTTCCGAGCGTCGTCCTTCTGTCTTTTTGAAGATAATTTAGTTTACTTTTCAATTTTTTTTTTTGTTTCTGTTTCTGTTTCCGTTTTTTGGTGGCTTTATTCTCTTGTTCTGTTTGACGAAATGACTTTGTCCACAATTGATAATTTGATATTCACTCTTTTCTTTGGGTGGGAGAATTTTGTTGTTCTGTGTTGCTGTTTCTGTTTCTTTTTATTTTTGAATGAATTCAATATTTAATTATTTGTAAGGAAGACGAGGCGAAGGAAACAAGGTTTTATCAAATCGCTCAAGAGTTTTTTCATACCGCGAAATAAATAATTTAGGAAAATAAGACTTGTTTCTAGTCAAACAACAACACTTTTAGCCGATCAGCAATATTTTCCACTAAAAGTCACCCATTTAGTCGATTAATGGATAACTGATATATTCCTCCGAAAAATAAAAGGCTTTCTGCCAGTTTTTTTCGCCAACCAAAAATCGTGGAAAAACTTCACCTGTGCCACAATATCGAACGTTAATGTTCATCAATATTCGAAGGCTAAGAACTGATTTGCCAGTATTTTTTTTGACAAACTTCGTCTATTGGTCACGTTAATGAACGTTTTATAGCCCGAACGTCAATCAGGTTTTTGTAGTTCAAAATGCTGGCGAACATTAACGTTCGATATCGTGAAACAGTCCCTTTACTTTTACTCGAAAAAGTTTCTTTTTCAAAATCTCTTAAGCCATTGACGTGGCCAAACAACACCGTGGCCCATGCCAGCGTAACTTACTTTTAAGTGAAAAAACGATAAAATTTCTTCTTTTTCCAAAAAGGTGATTTTTTCATCATTAGAATTTTAGAAATTGTTCCTGAAAAGCTTAACATAGTGCGTATGTTACCAATAGCGAGTTCCGAGCTTCAACAGGAGAAAGCGGGCTCGGTCTTGAGGCTGCAACTGTGTAAAGAGTTCAACAAGGATTAAAGTGTTGTATGAAAGTGGATTTTCTGTTCAGGCAACTCGTGCCCTGGATGAATAAATTTGAGGTAAACAATAGGATGACGCAGCGAAAAGGAATTTGTTTGAGAACGAGCATCTTTGGCGGCCTGCTTACGCGGTGGACGTGCGAGAAGTGAGCTTTTAGTACCGCCCTCAACTGCCGAAATCGCTTGTAACTCATGCAAAACTCTTCCCACCATATTTGTCCCACTACCAACACGACCTACTTCACCCTCTAGAGACGGCGGTAAACACAATTACCAACTGATACCTGATCTTTGGAAAACAAATAAATGAAATCCAAACTATTTGACTAACAGGCTCATTACAATTAAACAAAACAAAATGTATTGCAAAAGACACCCAGATACAAGTAATCAGAACTGAAAAGAAAACTAAATGCCAACAAGGATAATGGCAGCGGAACAAAGAGGAAGCAGAAAAGCAGGATAATGTAAACACAAAAGAAATCTTAAGTTTCATTGTGAGCGGTGGTAGGAGTCGCAGAATTCCTTGTTGTTCGCACAAAACGTAAAGTACATTAAACGAACGACAAAACCTCTATTTACTCTGGCCATTTACTTTCTAGCCTACTTTTATTTTTTTGGTTTAGGATTAAAAAGATTTTTTCCTGATGGTTGGTGACGACACCAGATTATAGGAAACTGTGTAAAGACGAGTGTTAGCATGTGCATATTTCACGAATCCGAAGACGACGCAAAACTATTTACACAAACGATGACAACGTGCGACTTGACTTGGTATTTGCTTTTGTGCTACATACATTGCGAAAGCGCATAAGTAAATATTTCGTCCTAAAGGAGACAGAAATTGGTTGTTGGTGATGATATATGGAGCTGACGGTTCTGCCGAAAAAGTGTCGCTACTTTCTAACTCAATTAAGGCATGCAAAGCAGTCCATCCCTGGATGAAACAGATGAAACAAAAACGGCTGAAACTTTTTTAATTAATTTTTACAACTGAATTTTAAGATAAAAACCCCAGTCACTTTGCAACAATGATTTATTCGCAGGCAGGGAGTATTAAACCAGCGAATATAAGTAATCGGTACATCTAAGAAACACGTGTACCAACTTTCGACGTGTTAAGGCTTTGGGCAACAGTGTAGACTCACATATTCATAAATATATCTCAATTGAAAATATTACTAAGAGTGCAAAGTTCTGCCATACGGGAAAAAAGTTGAAAAAAACCAAAAGTGTTGAACGTGTTATCGACCACAAGTTGCAAGCGTAAAATAAAGTCTAAGATATATTTGCTTAGACGTGGCACTTGGACCTTAAGACGTTAATGGTGCGATAGCACTCGTTATTCGCCGTAATGACAGCTGAGAGCTGCCGCGCTAGAGCAGAAGTATCCCAAATACCGAAGAAAATATTTCTTTGTCATGTGGTATCGAGAAGCTTAAAATTATAGTCAAATCGATTAATAACTGCACGAATTATCCGGTCACTATGAACTTCGCCAATAGATTTGTTCAAAGTAAGTTTCCACAATTTGACAGCGTTGTTCAAGTGTTAAACGATTCATTCGACTGGGCAAACCTAAAAAAACCATATATATCGATCGATATCCGCTAAAGAGAATACGCTCTACCTCTATATCAGAGTAAGCACTTTTATCGCTCTCTAGATGGCAACGTTAAGAGGGAGGCTTGTGAAGTATTTGCGCTACCATTTTTAAATTTCTTATTCTTAAGGTTGTTAAAAAGTGAACATTTTATTTTGGTATTGTTCCCCTGATCAATTGGCAACAGTTCAATTATGATAAAAAAAAAGGATTTTTTTTGCCAGAGCCGTAGTGCTGTGCTCAAGGCCTTCCTCCAGCAATTCATATGGCGGCCAGAGCTCAAAATTTGTTAATGTCCTTAAACTCAACAAAAAGTAGTAGGAAAATGCTGCGACTTTTACAAAAATTCATTTGACATACGAAATGATTTCTGTGTGCAGATGAGTGGGTCCCAGCTCTCTAGATGCTGCAACAACCGTACAATTCGCTGATTCATGTGAAATAATAGGAAGAAACATATTTTAAATTAATGCCAACTCGTTCGAAAACAGAACAAAAAATATAAAAACCCGTCGTAGAATTAAGGGCAGGAATTTGTTCGCCCTGCTTTTGGCGCTAATCTAGTACCCGAATACATTATATTGTGATTACTGTACAACAGTTGCCAATTCAACTTGTCACACAGATATAAATCAAACACTCGTATGCCAAACGGAGCACAATGAAACGTATCCCACATGACAGCAGCGAATGGAATATGTTTGCAAAAACTCACACAAACGCACTATTTACTGAGTGGAATAGATTTCAAGGGGTTTTCGAAGCGCAAAGAAAACAAAACAAACGAGCAAAAAACAAAAAACAAAAAATAATAATATTGAAAACAAAAAGAAAAACTTTATAGAAATGAAAAAGATTCAAGATACAGCAGGCAACAACAATGATTTTACGCTCCATCGCCATTATAAGACGTCAACGAAATTAATGTGCATGTGTGTGTGTGTGTTAGTGTGTGTGTGTGTGTGTGTGTGTTTACACATATACGCCCGTGTTTGAGTAATGGAATCTTGTGGCCATAGATAACAAAACATGTCCTGTTCATATTCCTAAGATGCGTACAAAATGTTATTTAATCCTTATTGTTATATTTTGACTGACTTGTATTTATAACATACGAGCACACATTTATTATTAGCGTAAAATTGCTAAAGGATAATGAGTGCAGGCACAAACACGCATGCAAACACATACATATATATGTAGATACAAGAATGGGGCTCTGTCTAACCTGTGTTTGGAACAGTGGGTTTAGTTCGGTAAGCGGGAGCACAACAGATCAATGATGGCTCTGCGCCAGACTCCCAGCAGGCTTCATTCATTTATTCTCCAAGAAAGCGAGAAGCAAAATCACTACCCGCATGCATCTGTCTTATAGGGAGCACAACAGATCAATGATGGCTCTGCGCCAGACTCCCAGCAGGCTTCATTCATTTATTCTCCAAGAAAGCGAGAAGCAAAATCACTACCTGCATGCATCTGTCTTATAGGCTTGGTAGGATATGAAGAGTAAAGGGGGGGGGGGGGGGGGGGGGGGTGGGGGGAGGCATTTCTTACTTTTACTTATCATTTGATTAAATCTACCGAATGCATTGGAAGCGAAGGAGAGAGCCTTAACCAGATCCGAGTTTCTACAGGTTATCACGCCACCGATATTCGATTAATATTTGCCTTCGAGGAATGTGAGAGGAGATCAGCAGAAAATGTTTGAAAACTAGAGTTTTTGGCCTTTCCCAGCCCACTGTGCCACTTTCGCAACTCACCCAACTTAGGTAGTCTGTCTTAAAACTCTATTAATTACTATCCTGCTACAGTTGGCAAATAGTTTGCGGCAAAAGCAAAAGAAGGTTCTCTCAGACACAAGCGGCCTGTAAGATCCGATCCAATCCGCTCATGCTGTCGATTCCGCCGTTTTGTCAGTAAGTAAGTGCTTGTTGTGTGTCATTCCTAATTTTGAAGTATTATTTTTAAGGATTTATGGTTGCCGGCAGTTCACAATGCTGATTTTCTTTTGTGCGCTTTGTTTCCCCTCATTCTGCTTGTAAGATTTAAAACATCATATTGCGTAATATTTTCTTTTCTTTTCATCCTTTTTGTGTTGTTTTGTGAAGAAAACAAATTCCCATAGAGATTTTGCACGAGTAGTTCAATAAATTCTTAAGTAGTTTTGAATAGTATCGTTCTTTGCCACATGTATTATGCAACAATTTGTAGGTATTTATAGGAAAAGGTGGAAAATGTCAATTAAAACAACGCCGAGATAAAAATTGTGGGCATGCTACGACTTTAATGAGAGGAGTTGCGGCAAACAGATTTGTATCACGAAATCCATACAAAACACAGCAGGTGACGCTCCGACTACTACGAAGCAGAAAAGAAAGCAATAGTGGAAGGAAAACAAACTATTACAGATCCTCAAAACCATAAACTGAAAGCGATTCAGTCAATATAAAAGTTTTTGTATTAAGTAACAATTCGATAAGTCGGGGCTTAATTCTTTTCAAAAGAGAGTCGCCTGTTTAGACAGAAATATGAAATAGGGGCAAACATAAATATCATATGGTTTTTGTTTTTATTGTAGCTTCTTCTTCAGGACTTTATTCTTGCAAGTACAAATGCTGCACTCTAGATGAAAACAGCAGCCGACCTTCTACCTGGCGCGATGCAATAGAGCAGCACAATAAGCGCTGGAAAGGCACTTTGCTGTTTTTTTTTCTACGATGCTTGGTATGAGGTCCAAGTCCACAAAACACTCGAAACATGTTCCCGGCCTCTGTGCAGGCGTAGGCGAAAATTGCTGGGATCTTATCTTCCAAATCGTTCACTAAAAATAATTAAGCCTGCAGTTCCCTAAGGAACTGTCCACTGGCCTAAGCCAGTAGCCACATAATTCTGAGACGAGCAATTTTTTTCATCTAATCACCCTCCACTGTTCTATGAATTCAATTGATTATTTGTACTGGGCGTTATTTATCTTGGTGCGTCCACAACAAACTCTTTTAATGTCTTATTAGCCCTTGAGTGGCTCGTCCGTCGATGGCCGTTTTCGAAAATTATAGTTTTCTGTGTCTGCACTTTCGGAAGACTAATTTTTTTTTCGAAATACTTCTTCCCAACGCTTGCACCGTTTTTGTATAAATTTTCTGAATTTCGTTTTATGGCGTCAACAATTTCCATAATGCTAAGAACACAACTGCGACGCACGGCTAATTTCGCTCATCGCAATGAATTTGCCGGTAAATATTCGCTGTATAAATTCGTCTTGTGAAGCACAATAACTTCTGCTTAAACTTGCTTAGATTTTGTACAACGACTCCTGATACTGTTGGTTCGTCCTTCGCCAGAAACTGATCTATTTCAACATTCGCCGAGTATGACGAATGTCGACCAACGCCACGATTGTGTTCATTAACAGAAACAGTAACAGCCGCAATATTGTGCCCAGCATAAGTTACTTTCTAATGGGCCGTCCAAGGGGCACGTCGCAGACTGAGGAGTTTCTAAACACAGAAGAAAATCTACCGGTTGTTAAGGAAAAGGGAGAGACAATCGCAACAAAACAATTCCCCCCCCCCAGCCCAGTATTGTGAAGTTTTTCACTCCAGTCGTACTGTGATATCAGAATATCTCTGATATCTCGTTTGGTTTAGCCAAAACTTTAATCAATTTATTTAAAATAGTGAATTCAGAACATTTAAAAAGAGCCAAATTTTGCATAAACCTGGACATGGCGGCACATTCCATGCCCTCCTCGTAAACACATCGTAGCAGGATTCAATGGAAACCTTCTAAGGCTTTTGAAATCAGAAATCTGTTTGCTGGTATAAGTGCTGAGATTTCACTTTGTTGTTGTTGTTGTTTTTGTTGTTGTTGTTGATTTGTTCAATATCGTTGTAGCCATAATTTACTGTACTCGATTATTGCTACTCTTTTACTTCGCGCTACAATTGATGAATTTAATGTTTTTAATGTAATAATTTTGCATTTTTCTTATCAGCATTCTCACATCTAAACTGCATTATTAAGTTTCTGCAAGTTGTTACTTTTTGCCGAACAACAAAACACTCTCATATACAAACACATACATACATTTACGGGCGCACGTACGTAACACTGTTTGTGTATGTGTTTGCAGGGTTACGGGGACTGTAGACGAAAACAACGCCTTGAGGGCAATTCATTCAAGGAAGCAACAGAAGCTGCTGCCACCAAATAAAATCGATCTCAAATTCTTGTAACAACAACAACTACTCACTCAAAGCGAACCCAACTACCAAATAAACTGCCAGCCAGTCAGCCGCAAGTAACAGAATGCATCGACTAAACTGCGAACAACAACAACAACAACAACAACATCAACAACTACTACAAGAATGAGACAAAATCGCGAAGCTTTTTCAGTCAAGAGCCAAGACTTCATCTAAATGAATTACATATCAATCTAAATAATTTACAGTGGGCCTTAGGCTACAGTTTGTATCAACTAAAAATTTACATTCATCTTAAAATTAATTCTTCAAAACGAAAAATAAGTCAAGGCGATTATTATGGATTGAACTGAAAACTGTTTATGGCATGTGAAATGTTTACTTATTATATTCCGTGCCCACCGTTCATTCAGCTGTTTATCCTATTAAGTTTGTAAATGTGAGTTTGAATGTGTGCAGCTTTATAACGCCAAAAACCCTTCATAACGGCTTTGGATGAAATTTGCCAGACGGATGTTTAAAGTAAGGAACACCCTTTAAAGCGCTAAGAACGGGAAGAATTTCCACTTTTTTTAGTTTTTTTCCACTGTGATTCAACTGTTAGATGTAGGTACGTACATACATACATATATAAAATAATGTCGAATATAAATTGTGGTCCAACTTTTCCGTCTTCCACAAATAGTTAAAAGCTCGATGAAGCTCGCACAAATTTCTGGTTGCCTGGCAGGCAGGAGAGCAACAACTGCAGTTGCTACAATTTGGCAGCGGCATTATCTTTTTAACCGGCTGCGTTATCATTTTCAGTACCTGGCAACTCAGCTTCATTCATTTCAGCTGCTTTCCATATATATTGAAGGGGAAACTGGTGTAAAATTAGTCAGTTTATCGGAAAGTGCTATAACTGTTGCAAATGTTGGCAAGTGTAAGAAATCATTGGGAGCTCAATAGATGTGGACCCATCAACGATATAACAATTAACACGCAAGATATCGAAGCACCTCTGGCTTAGACATATAGTGGGGCAATATTCTAGGACAAGGTTTTAGGCAGGATGCGAATTAAGGTCAGCAGCCAGAAATCAATCAAGTCTAGAGCAAACGATGATGATTAGCTCGAGAATGAGGATAAGGCGAATGAGGATAATGACGGATTTTTGCCCTGCAGTCGCTTAGGCAGGGTCTAGCAAAAGGCATTGAAGTCTCAGGACTGGACAACGGACTTATTGTCCCATCATTTAAACATATACAACTGCTAGACTAAGATTACCATGTTAACGCAAATTTTATATTCTATTTGTGTATGAACTCCTATATACGACCATAATTCGGAGCACTGTTGAACCGGCCTTCCTGCTGTTGACAGCATGTAGATGAATTCAGATAATATTTATAAGAAATTTAACAACCCAAAACAGGATGAAATGCGGAAACGTCTCAAAGAAAATCCATTCCGCTGCAACAGAATCTTGCCGTGACAAGTGCACTATCGAACTGATCAATACTCCTGTAGGGTGCCTGACGATTTACAATCAGCAAATAGCAACAGTTTTAATGAAAATAGTATTTTAACTTTTAAGTTCGGAGTAGCAACAGCAAAAGGTGGGACCAGCAACTTGCCAATAAGACTCCTCAGAAACATGACCAAAGAACAGAATATGCAGAAAATTAAGTTGGCGCAACCGAGTTGCTGAGTATTGATTTGCTCGAAGTAACATTCAACAAAAGTTGTTTGGAAAATGTCTGTTAAATAAATTAAACAAAAATCTCAGTAATACGAAACCTTAAGGTGTGATTTCCTATCGCTTTCATATTTAAGGCCGTTTTCTATTCATGGCTTGGGCTCAGTTTTCCATTTTGCTCGTATCCACAGGTTCTATTTTGCGGAAATTTTGGCTGAGAAACGTGTTTATAAGACGTCTACTCGCTCTTGAACAAGTTTGGTCCGTTGACCACTTGAAGTTTCCGGCCCAAATCTGTCAGATCTTAAAACAAAATTCCTTAAATTTCGTACTTTTTGAATTAAATAAAATTATTTCAAACTGAACTTTAAAGCTCTTAAGACCCGCCACCGCCACCCCTCAAACTTAACTGACCTATAAAATGTGCAGTGCAAGTGAATTTGTGTGTGTCCAAAGCAAATTAACTGATCCTTTTGGCCTGCGGTTATTTAAACTTATCTTATGAATAATTGTTTTTCCGACCATTCATTTATGAAAATGTTTGTGCACAAATTTGCACACACTCGTCTACAACGGAGCGAAAAAAAGTACCTCACAGCCGAAAAAAACACTCAACTTAATTCATTTCACTGTAAATAATTAAAATACACATAAAATTGTGTACGAAACAAAAATAAATAAAAGAGCGACAAATTTGCTCACTGGAAGGAAGTCCAGAAGTTTTTTTTAGCAAATGTTCGACAGGGATAAAAAGCGGTTGCATAAAAATCGTCCTTTTTGGAAGACTGCACACAACAGCCCACACATGAGGGCACCCATTAAAACCTCAAATAAAAAAACGGGGACTTATTTTTAACAAAAATTCATTGAGTGTAAAATTTCATACATGTAAACACTTGTTTTGCCAGCCAGTCATTATGTCCGTTCACATTTTTTGCCTGCTTAATTGGGGGTCTTTGCTGATACGGCCTTTTAAGGCGGATGTGCAGAAAAGATTTTTTGCTAATTTTTGTGGTCTAAAATACCTAAACTGGAATAGGTTTAACTCTAGTTTAACCCCATGGAACGTAGCGGAGGAAGCGGTTTCTCCTCATTTATCTCTGGCCACATTTCCCAAGAACAACCTTTTCCCTGGACAAAGGCTTTGTTCGGAGCAAATGGGTAGCCACTTTTTTAAAATTTTTAAAACGAACTGTAGAGCTGATGCTCCCACAAATAATTAGTCGCTGAATATATCCTGTAGTCTAGATAAACGAATAATAATAAGTGAAAAGGTCTACTGAGGCTTCAGTTATATCTTGGACCTGATTCTTCCGTCGCGATCGAGGAACTGGAGAGGTGTTACGGCAGGAATAATATCCGAAAGTTTTACCAACGGGTAAAACAACTATCCAATGGATATAAGCTTCGGACAGAAGCCTGTCGTGACGAAGAGGGACAAATCGTAGTAGAGCCGCAATCGATGCTGAGAATCTGGAAGGATCACTTCTGCAGACAGTTTAACGGCGAACAAAGCACCGATTCCATCGCCAGGCAGAATATTCCACTACAGATAACGGACGATGATGGTAGAGAATTCCGTCCCCCCGACCTGAATGAAGTCAAGATAGCAATATCGAGATTGAAATCAAACAAAGCTGCAGGAGCGGACGCACTGTCCGCGGAACTATTTAAGGCAGCCGGAGATGACCTGGTTGGGCGCATGCACCAGCTCATCTGTAAGATATGGTCGGAGGAAACCATGCCCGACGAGTGGAATCTCAGCATCGTTTGCCCGATCCACAAAAAAGGAGACCCCTTCAACTGCGCCAACTACCGAGGAATAAGTCTCCTGAACATCGCCTACAAGATCTTCTCTGCCGTTTTGTGTGAGCGCCTGAAACCATTCGTGAACAGTCTGATAGGTCCTTATCAGTGTGGTTTCAGGCCGGGGAAGTCCACCATCGACCAAATTTTCACACTACGGCAGATCCTGGAAAAGACCCAAGAAATGCAAATCGACACCCACCACCTATTCGTTGATTTTAAGGCCGCATATGACAGTGTGTATAGGGACGAGCTATACGAAGCCATGTCTAGTTTTGACATTCCTACTAAACTCGTCAGGCTGTGTAGGATGACGATGGAGAACTCTCGCTGCTCCATCAAGGTCGGTAACGAATTCACCGAGACCTTCAATGTCAGAAGGGGATTTAGACAAGGCGACGCACTGTCATGTGACTTTTTTAACATAATTCTTGAGAAGATCGTGCAAAACTCACACGCCAACAACAGAGGCACGATCTTCCAAAAGTCCGTGCAACTGCTAGCATACGCTGACGACATTGACGTGATTGGTCGAACACAGCGAGCCGTCACTGAAGCGTTTGCTGGTATTTCAACGGAGGCGGCCAAAATGGGTCTAGCGGTGAACGAGGGCAAAACGAAGTATATGCTGTCATCAAAAAAGGACGCGCAACACCGACGACTGGGCCCGAACATCACCATAGGCAGCTATAACTTCGAGGTAGTGAAGGACTTCGTCTACCTTGGCTCCCAAGTCAACAGTATGAACAACATCAGTACCGAGATCAAACGCAGAATAACTCTTGCCAATCGCTGTTTCTTTGGGCTCAAGAGGCAATTGAGTAGTAAGGCCCTTTCTCGAAAAACCAAGTTGACACTATATACCACTTTGATAATCCCTGTACTTCTTTATGGCGCAGAAGCATGGACGGTGTCGAAGGCGGATGAGGAAGTCCTTGGTATTTTCGAGAGAAAAGTTCTGCGTTCAATCTTCGGCCCTGTTTGCGTTGATGGTTTCTGGAGAAGAAGATTCAATCATGAACTGTACGGGTTGTACAGCGACATGAGCCTAACCAGGCGCCTACGGATCCAACGGCTAAGATGGTTGGGCCATGTAGAGCGCATGGAGAATACTGCTCCGACCCGTAGAATCTTCGATTCCGAACCTGTGGGACAACGCAGTAGAGGACGCCCACGGAACCGATGGCGCACACAAGTGGAGAGGGACCTCAACCAACTTGGTGTGCAAAATTGGAGGACGCTGGCTAAAGACCGTGCCAGCTGGAAAACTTTGTTGGTTGAGGCCCAGGTTCACCACGGACTGTAGCGCCAAAAGAAGAAGAAGAAGAAGAAGATTCTTCCGTCCAATCCAACGAATTTTATTAAGCCTGTTTGCGGTTTTGCAGATCTTAACTCGGGTGGTTTCCATCACATTTTTACAAAATAATCTTCGTCCGACTTAAAACTATAAACAACAGAAAAACAAAAACAATTTGCTTGACCGAATACATGGGAGGACGTACTCGTATTTGAACTCAAGAACACACTTTATGGCCAAAGTCGGCGCACACACACCAGTTGCCCAGAGGACGGCCTCCACTGTTTTCTTTAAAGGGAAATTATTGCTTTAAGAGCTTAAGCAAGAAAAATGAAATGTATTTAAATGAATTATTGAATCCATTAGCAAATCCATTTAAGCCAAACTAAAACAACAACAACAAAAACAACAAAATTACCTAACACTTTTTCAGCTTGTGCGGAACAAAGATATTTTTACAACAAGAACTATTTAAAATTCATAAAATTGTTGCTGTTGCTGTTGCTGTTGCTGTTGCTGTTGCTAATGTTGTTTTAAAGATTTTAATAAAAATCTCCAAGGAAAATTATACACTTGGCTAAACTTTGCCAAAGGAAAAAAAGAAGAAAAAAAGAAAAAGAAAAACAAATCGACAGAATTGTAAATGTACTCGTATCTTAAATCAACCTGATTTTGGTTCTTCTTCTTCTCTTTTTCCGTAATTTGGAGCAACAGCACAAAAGAACCCCCTTTCAACTCTTTATTTGGACGCGGACGAACTACTCACTCGTACTTACTCGTACTCCTGGGCGAAGTTTGTGAAATTGTTTACTTCGAAGTTTAAAACAACAATTAAAATCATTATAAATTAATGTATTGCTAATGCAGCAAATACAACAATCGTAACAAGTCTTGCCGCACCGCACCATTAATGGGTGGCAAAATTGCCAACTGAAGTCGTCGTAAGATGTGAACACAAAAAACCAAATTATTTTAATTCGATTGTCTTCGCAAGGGGTTAGAATTACAATAGAGAACAACAACATTTGTACAACACAAAAGGGTTGTTTAACTGTTTGTTGGTTTGTAATTCTTTTCCCATTTCCGATATTCAAAACCAAGGCTACAGAAAAGGCTCATTTGCATACAAAAATATTCTTTGGAAATCAAAAAAAAAAAAAAAGGAGACAAAAACGGGCTCTTACCGTTAACGGTAACGGGAAAAAGGTATTACGCCACTTTATGTAACATAAGACAACTACACAGAGAAAATGTTTACAGAAAACTGAGCATTTGTTAAGCGTTCTGAGTGGTGATTAAAACCAAACGCTTGCCAATAATTCACTTGAGCTGCGTTAGTGGCGGAAGCGCCACAAAACCGATTCTGCAATGAGCTAAACGTAACAATAGAGCGCCGGCGACAGATCTCTCGGCTCTCGGCGGGAATTATATTTTGATTTTTGTTCGTCAAGTTTTCTTAGAATTTATTGCAGACATCTATTTACAAATAAAAAATGGACCCAGCCCAGTACCTAAATGTTTTTTCCAACATATTTATGTTGCATAAAAACCTAAACCAATTTGGGCAAAATATTGAGTCCATCAATGTTTCCTGATTTGTTCAAATGACAGGCATTGGAATAGCATAAAAATATGGAATTGTGGCAAAAGCGTTATTGAAATGATCAAGACTCCTGTAGGGTGTCCGACGATTTACAATCAGCAAATAGCAACAGTTTTAATGAAAATATTATTTTAACTTTTAAGTTCCGAATAGCAACAGCAAAAGGTGAGACCAGCAACTTGCCAATAAGACTCCTCAGAAACATGACCAAAGAACAGAATATGCAGAAAATTAAGTTGGCGCAACCGAGTTGTTGAGTATTAATTTGCTCGAAGTAACATTAAGCAAAAGTTATTTGGAAAATGTCTGTTAAATAAATTAAACAAAATTCTCAGTAATAGGAAACCTTAAGACGTGATTTATTCCTTTTTGGCTAGAAGTGGCAAAAGGGTTTCGTACTCGTCGTCATCGTGCCACTTTTACGGCATGATGAGATTTTTAACAGCTGATGGTTTTTCTTGTTTAATCTGATTTAAACAATTTAATTAAAGTCATTGTTTTTTCTTCCTAAAATACTCGAAAGTTTTGTAATGAATTCCATTGGAAACGAATTTATTTTATTTATTGGCGCACAATTAACGGCTTGTGACAAATACAGGTGCGATTGTACGAGTAAATGTGTGCAGCTGATATCAATATAATTAAAAATAATAGTTTTTATGATTCAGTTTTTAATAATTTTATGTACTAAGCCACAACAACAACAACAGAAATTGATTGTACAGGTGCCGGTTTTTGGTTTAACATTCAGTCAGAATGGTTTTTTTTTTTTATTCTATAGGATTGTAGAAGCAACTTTGCGCCAGTGGGGAGGGTGGGAGCTAAAATTTATAAAACCATTTTCTGTCTTTCTTTAATTTTGTAGCTGCCTGGAGGAGATGAGACGGGGGACTGGTTTTTTGTTTAAGCAAACAGGAAGCTCTTCTCGGCCAGACCTGATTTGCTGGCCCTCAGGAAGACATTTAAGGTCTGTTGTCCGCCGTTCAGCCGCCTCGTTATTTGCTCCCAGCATATTTTTCCAGACCTCTTGCACGTCCGCACCGCCACTGATCACATTTATATGGAAAATGTCAACTGAAGAATCTCCAAGTCCAACTTCCCTGCCGCCAAGAAATAACCGTTTGCTGCAGGCACTTTTTCCGATACGATGTTACACTTTCTTACACCCCTCCCTCGTCGATATGAAAGTTTTCTGTAATTAATGAGCATTTTTAAATTGAAGGATCTCCGCGCCAAACTTCCTTCCCGCCGAGAAGTTATTAGACGTCCGTTTAGCCCAGGCTTGTTACATTTTCGCAGCCCCGCAGATCAGGTCCATACTTAAACTTTTAATAACTAATGAGAATTATTAAGCTATAGCCGGATCGATGGTTGAGTCAACAAAGTTTCAAACGTGTTTGTGTTTTATTCTTTAATTTAGTTTTGAAGCGTTAATTTAGGTTGTAATTCATTTTTTATCGTTTAAACTTCATTCTTGTCCATGTGCGATATTTTTTTTAATGTAATTAAAAAACAATTGTTTAACACAAAAAATTCATGGCTTTCAGTTAAACGTTTTTTCTGAACATTTTTTCTGTCATATCAATATGCCTGTTGGTGTTGTAATATTATTATATTTATGAATTTAAATTATATTCACATGTAAATATGTTTTCACACTTTTTTCAGGGCACAGTTTTTTCGTCTTTTAACAAGCAGCGGTTCTTAAACTACTCCGTAGTGGAAGTACAGATTCATATACAAACCTCGAACGCCGCCTGCGTTGGCAATTAGTTATACATTTGAATTTTTAGTTCGATTATTGTGGTATTTCATAGACAGCAGTTTGAGAACCGCTGCTTGCAAACAGAGTTAAAAAGCAAATATTTATTAATGTCTCATTTTGTTTTATTTCGCTTAATATTATCATGTATAAAAGTTTCATGTGTTTTTTTTCAAAGGCCTTTAATTATTATTTATGATGTTCTTTCTTGCACTGAATTTTTTTCCGGCCCGTTCGCATTGAGTTATTAATAATTATTTTAATTGACGATTTTTTAATTTCTTTTTTTTTTTTTGTGCAAACAAGAGAAAATCATAATTTTAATATAACACAGAAAATGTGGAAAAATTATATTTAAAAATTGGAAAAAATTACCATTCGGTTTTGTCTGTTTAATTTAAGTTTTTTTGCTTCTGAGATCTGCACTCATACGTATGTGTGTGTGTGTGTGTGTGTGTGTGTGTGTGTATGCATATATCTCATTATATATGTATTTGAGAAGATCTTTAGAGTTTTATTTTTTACTGGGGATAGTGATGCGATATTTAAAGTTTCTCTTTGAGGGGCAGTTTTGCCCCTGTGGACATCCTTTCAACAAATTCATATAGAAATAACAATCGAAGTCAGTATTCCCAGAAACGGGTCTATTTGATGCATTATAAATCGTTCTCGGACAGTTTTGACTCCATTGTGATATAAACTTGTTCGAAACAATGTAAAAAAGACACGATTTCATGGCACCAGCTGTCATCGGACTTGTTGGGTGTCATGACTTTCGGGGGGCGTGTGAAATCCGCGTGTGTTATTGAAAACCATTTCCGGTTAGAATTCCTGTTACGAAACCGCTCTGTTGTTACATCGATTCGGATTCGTTAATAAAAAAAGCCCATGTCCGAAATTTATTTAAAGCTCTTTTTATTTGTCTACGAAGTTATAAGCCGGAGATATTGTGGACTGCGATACGAATGTCTTGCATGGCTTAAGAGAAATTTGATTATATCTAAAACCAACAGGTTCCTTACAAAACATTGTGTCACGTTATGTCATCATTTTGTAGAGTGCTTTACAGATGATACATGAATGTATAAGATAGAGATAATACAAGATATTTAGTGAAAAAAAGGCATTTTGTTATCACAAGTTGAACAAAAGTTATTTATACAGCTTAAAAAATATTCAATTATATACCCACTTTTATGCCCACTACTGTATACATACATATGTTGCATGTTTCGAAAAATATATTTCCATTTCCTTCATATTTCCAATAAAAATGTTTGCGAAAAGGAACGCAAAACTTATCGAATCAGCCGTGTATTTCATTTGCGATTCCTACATGATAAGATAGTTCGTAGGGCGTGTCCCGCATTGTCGAACGTCAACGTTCGCCAGCCTTTTGAGCAGCAGAAAGCTGATTAACTACTAATGAATTAATTGAATAAGTCACCACGTGTCTGAAATCATTAAGAGCTGAAGTTGGCCTCGAGCTTTTGGTCCTTCAACACCAACTGGGTCAAGGCTCAGTACACAAAGTTTGTAAGCCTTTTGAAGAATGTGTTGCCTAAGGCCAACCTAAAACTGTCCCTGACAGTCCTGCCAAACCTGAATTCGTCCTGTAAATATTTTTTTGGACCGATACACAATCAAATCTCAATTCGCTTTCGTTTTCCCTCGATATCTTTAAAATACATAAAAAAATTTGAAATTGATTTCTTAACGCCGGACAGAAACCCAGAGCAGACCGACTACACGGCTCTCATTTGCTTTACGAAGGATAATCTCGGAATTGCAACTTATGGTCGAGCGTTGTCGAAGGCGCTGCTAGTCCCGGAAGGTGTTCCAGAAGAGCTGGTCTGCTTAGTTGGAGGGAAATTTGTGCAAAAGTTGTGGATAAGTACCTGCAATGTGGCAACAACGGATTTAACTCGGCTGATAAAAACAACGACAATGGCGTGTGGATCAGCATCGATGACCCGCACTTTGATGGCTTCAAAAGTGAATATGTGAGGGAGAAATCAATGGGCGGTGCTGCCATTTATAACTTGCAAAATGAGGGTATTGTGAAATTTTGTGGTAGTACAGTGTTCCCCCTCCTTGCGCCCGTTAGTAAAGTGTTGGGCATATCTCGTTGATACCTGCATGGGGAAAATAAAGAGATGCAACTACTTTCTGTATATATTTTCCTTTTGCTTCATGTCGAATATTTATATATATTTGATGAGTCTTAGCCTTTTACTTATTGGTTTTGGTCCTTAAATTGTATCTTTGATGTTGGCCATCTTGTGTTTTTTTTTCACAGGTCACACGACATTTTATTTTATGTTTCTTGTGAGAAAACTCATCGTGGTAGGACTGTGTTTAAATTATGAAGTTACGCCACAATAATCAGCACTCTTGGAGAAACACTGTGCATTCCTTGAACGATATCAGCATTCCGGGCCCATTGTTTCCCTTACAATTGGCAAGTAATATAAATTTTTGTTTGAAGCTGGATTTTTATGCTGGAAAACTCAAGAGTTTTTGTTTTTTAATTTAGATATTCAAAAAGCGAATAAAATAATTCCACTTGTTTTAAAAACTTTTTTTGGTGAACAGTGTTATTTACGCGATTATTACGCAACGCAACAAAAGCTAATTCTTATCAACAATTCTAGGAACAAATTTAAATGAAACAAATAGAGAATAAATTCTATTAAGAATTTTTTTAATTTCGGCGAACAAAATATTTACATTCTCGTATAAAAAAACAATTCGTCTGAGCTTTTAACGTTTACAAGATGATTTCCAATTTTACAGAGTAGCGGCCTGTTTTGCGCGTAACCGGACTCTTCAGCGGAACTTGGCAGATAAGTTTGAGTGGAATAATAAGCCAAGAGCAAGACGTGTTCGACCAGGTCGTTCAGTAGAAGACCGGCCGCAACAAGAGCGCAATTTGAGTACACGGAAAATATCTCTTCTGGTTTTCACGTCGAGCTCTTGCTTGAATGCGGTATTTGGTGAATTTAAACAAATTGTTGTTTTATCCGGTATTAGTTTTTTCTAATAAAAATGTCTACCAAAAATTACTCATAAACCTAGAAAAGTACTATTTTTCAAACGTGCGTTATTTGTTTTGCTAAATGAAAACCCAACAAATCAAATAAACTAAAACCAACAAGAAACATAAGAATAATCAACAGGCCCGAAATTGATAACGAACTCGTTCCCAGCTTAAGCTTTTCATCATATTCAAGTATCGGTCTAATTTCAGTTGCGATTTAGAGCTCATTAGAAACACTACAGACACATAAAATTAAGAAATTTGCAAATTAAAATTATCAAACGGAAACATGAACAAAATTCTGACGAGTATTTTAGCGCTTTTGTGCTGCACACAAACTGTTCGGGGGCAGCAAACAAGCAAACGGGTCGTTTGTTACTACGATTCGGAAAGTTCGACCAGATCAGGTAAATTCGTTGTCTTGTCTAGCGGCTCTAGACCCGAGAGAAAATATTTATTATTTTCCACCACTCCTTCTTTCAGGTTTTGCCCAATTATCACAGTATGAACTGGAATATGCTGCGCAATTCTGCACTCATCTTATTTATGGCTATGCTGGTCTCACACGCAGTACTTATGAGATTGCCAGCCTAAATGTGGACCGAGATATGTTCCATTACCGTCAAATTACGGCTCTGAAAGCCAAATTTCCTTATCTAAGAATTTATTTAAGTTTGGGTGGCGATAAAGATCAGGATCCAGCCGATGACAATAAATACATTCACCTGTTGGAGGGCGGCAGGACTTTCTATCAAAACTTCATACAATCCTCCATAAATTTACTCAAGACAAACGGCTTCGATGGCTTGGATTTGGCATTCCAGTTTCCGCGCAACAAGCCACGCAAGGTCCACTCAGAGATCGGTGTGGTTTGGAAAAAGTTCAAGAAATTGTTCACGGGCAATTTCATAGTCGACAAGGAGGCGGAGCTGCACAGGCAACAGTTTACGGAGTTTGTTGATGACGTGCATCACGCTTATGCAATTGCGAACTTGTCGCTGACCTTGACGGTGTTGCCGAATGTTAATTCAAGCTGTAAGTAGTCGTTCAAATACTTGTTGTTTAATCTCAAGCTTTCGGAGAGCTTTTCTTTGTTGAACTGATAAAAGCTCTCTCAACCAATAAGTTTTTCTGGTTACAAGAAAGAAGAAAAACAATTGCTGTAAAGCCCCAGCGCTGGAAGGGCAATTGATTTGTACTAATAGCCCAAAGCTGGTCAACCAAATCACCAGTTGGCTTCAAGGCACACACCGGTTGCAAACTGTAATACATGGTGGTCACATAACAGGCCCATGGCTGGCAAGTGCGTCATGTCTAATCTATCAAGTTCCTACATTGTTCAAAAGTCAGGGCAAGAGAGTAGGTGACCTGTAGCTGTTTGACTGCGTTTGAGTTCAATGCGATACCAGCCAAAACGTTTTACTCAAAGCATCCACCTCAAGCGTGGTCAGCACAGGAAGCACAACACTCTGGTGTCTTAAAGGCTCCGTCCCGTTCATTATTCGTTGGTGAAAGTTCGGAAGTTTCTGAACAATAACTAATGTAGTCAGGCAGTCCCTACCTTCAGGGCGCAGCCTGCTCTTCTGGTGACACATGTGGGAGACTAAACAGGGGCTTATAAATTGCTGTGCTCTTGTGTTACACTAACCGGGGCATGGCAGCCGATAAGGAAGCGAATCAATGCTGCTTAGGCCTTAACAGAATGTATAAAAAGATTTGAAATTAGATCCTTAAAAAAAGTGCCAGAAGGTCAATAACATGCGTAGGAAATATAGAGAAAGTAATTGATGCCCACAGAGCAGAAGCTCTTTTTGTCAAACCATTCACCACTACCGCCGCATATTTGACAAGAATTTGTCAACAGCTTGTGCCCGGAAAGGCGTACATGGCCGGTGGCGGAAAGTTAAATAGTGCACCCGGCCGTTTGCCCAATTTCAGGTAAAGTCGACATCACAGCTACTTGTGGGAATTCCAACTGCCACTCTTACAGTAAATGGCGAAGAAAATAATTTTGGATTTCTGGGCCATCCATTCATTCACAGAGAGAATAAGTCAATATATTTTCCTTAAATTTTACAAAACAAAAATATTTTGTTTATTTCATAAAAATTTCTAGCAGCAACAAAAACTTTTAAGCACGTTTTGTCCCCTTTTTACATACAGCTGAGAACAAAATTATATGCAGTGAACGAATCATTCGGCAAACGTTTGCGAAATGCATTTCTTTCAACCCTTTAAATTGCAGCACTCGTATTTTCTCTTGTAACACGTGATCATTTAAATTAGTGCAAAGTTCTGTGTTTACGATGAAACCAGAACGAATTGACCTGATTCTGGGAAACCGAATGATATCAGGCGCTTCATGTTGTTCGTTTTTAAACTTTGATACCATCTGAAGAAACTTATTTTGGTTTATTTGCTTTCCAGGGTACTTCGACATTCCGAAAATCCAGAACCAATTCGAATACATAAATCTTTTTGCGTTTGATTTTCTTACGCCCGAACGTAATCCCGAAGAAGCTGACTATACGGCACCGATCTATTTAAAAGACGAGGACAACCGGTTGCCTCACTACAACATTGATTTTCAAGTACAGCATTGGATTGCCCACGGCTGCCCAGCCCACAAACTTAATTTGGGAATTGCTACTTATGGTCGCGCTTGGAAAACCTCTACTGATTCCGGCTTAACCGGTCTGCCCGTAGTACCGGCGACAATGGGACCAGCTGAGGCCGGCCTGCAGTCAAAGAAAGAGGGTCTCTTAAGTTGGCCAGAGGTTTGTTCGAAGGTGATATTGTCTGCGGCCGGTGAGTACCGAGGACCCAATGCTCCTGCCCGTAAAGTTGTCGATATTGAGCGTAAATACGGCAACTATGCTTTCTGCCCGGCCGATGAAAACAATGAATATGGCCTATGGATAAGCTTCGATGATCCAGATTTTGCCGGCATAAAGACTGAGTATGCCAAGCAGAAGGGTTTGGGAGGCGTGGCCTTGTTCGACATCAGCTATGATGATTTTAGAGGGCTTTGCACTGGCGCCAAGTATCCCATATTGCGGTCAGTGAAAAGTTCTTTGTAGGCTACTCTAGAGTACCTCAAGGAAATCGCGTCTACTTGTCAATAACAACAACAAATACAAATAATACGAGCAGCAAAATACTAAAAACGTCCCGACTATTCTATTTAATAAATAATTTAATACCTTAAAGTATTTGTTTATATAAAGAAATACCTAAAAACGGAAATGAAAGTGTTTTAGTGAATTTACACAGCGGCCGCTCTTGACAACCACCAGGGCTGAATTTTTGGTGATTCAAACAATAATTTTGCAAAACAAAAAAATTTTCCCAATAAAAAATATACGATATCCCAGATAATTCTTAAGCAATTTATTTTCAATCAAAAGTTGCGGATTTCGCACCATTTCTCCGAGCAAACGTTAAACGCAAGCCAAGGAAAACATTTATTGAATCAGAAAAGTTATTTGTCTAGACCAAACAAAAACAACAAGAACAATTTGTTGATTTGTTTACCATAATTTTTTGTATGAAGGGTGTCCAGTAGAAAAGTAACTCAACCATTTGCAGTGCGATTTTTAAGCAAATTCTTTACCGATTCCAGAAGAATGCAAAGTGTTAAATCAAGTGCTGCGGGAACAGTGGAGGCGAACGTACCGTGTCCATAACTTGGGAAGCGGATGGGCAGTGTATCTCATCTTCAGTGGAGAAACTGTGGCGGACAGTTTCTGATTTCCTTTGGCCTTGTTAAAATAATTTAAACATTTTGACACCTCCAGCCCTGCCCTTTGAAACACGATATGGTTCCAGAATTTCTGGGAATGTAAGTAACTCCCAACTTCTGAGTTTTGTTTGCTTGCTTGGGAATATATCATATTCCCAGACAATGAATATGATTGTACAACAGATGAATGACATGAAAAGACGCCCCCTGACTCGAATTATGACCGAACAGCAAATTAAATTAGTAATTCTTGATGTGTAGCCTTTACACCGTTTTGTCTGTTGCACAAACCTCCCCCTCCAAAACATAATTTTCACCTTTTTGATCTCTTCAAGTGTCGCAAAACGCCCTCCTTTCATAGGTTTCAAGAGACCTGAAAACAGGGAAAAGGGACAATCAGCCAACTCTGGTGAAGGCGGTGGCTGAAGCATGATGGCTGATGGCTGATGACTGATGATTATGTTATTGTTTTTGGCCAAAAACGTTTTTTTTTGTGGAAAGACTTCAGTGCAACACGCTTCGTGCCTAAAATTTCCGGATGACATGACCAACCCATATGCCGTAATCTTCCCCCGCTTCCCCAGCAATGATTCGATGATATGACATGACGCGTCATCGTTCCCATCTTCTCGCTCGTCTTTGAAAAGCTTGTACCGCTGGCAAACACTTTTCTGTCTCCGAAAACAATCAGCGTATGCCAGGGTTGACGTTTCAAAAGATTTTTTACACAAAACTTGATGCAAACCCACTAAAATTTCAAAACTCGTCTTATTTTTCAACACACCTCGTACGTGCGTACATTTGCACTTCACTTCTTTTTCTTAGTTAAACAGTAGAAGCGAACACTGATCGTGTTATCAGATATTATTATTTTCTGTTTGACGTAAATATGAGGGGCTGTTTTCTGCGTTCTAATCAATGACAAAGTTTTCTGTGAACTCTGTGGGACGCAGATCAGCAGCTTATCAATGTCTTGCTGTTGAAGCAGAACAAGAAAATATATTTCTAGAATATTTATACAGTTCAATTCTGGAAATTGAAATAACAGAAAACCCCAGCAAAACTATGCAATCAAAACCAGACGTAATAAGCAAAATAATAATTATGAAATACACAATACGATCATTAAGCAACAGAAGCGTTTTGTGTTGGCTGGTGTTAAAATATCAATGAACACAATAACTAAATGCTATTAAAATGCCATTGAAATGCTGGCTTTATGCTCGTAGTACTGGTATTCAAATGGGCATGAGTCCAACACAAACAAACAAACAAACGAACAAAGCCGAAGGCACATGATCAGCATTCAGTTTGAAAATCAAGTCACAAGTGGAATGTGAGTCATAGAGTCGGAAATAAAACTGGTATCTGGCTGGACTTAGTATTTAAATGATCTTAACAACGTTTTGTTTCGCTGTTTGTTTCTTTTTATTTGTCTCCATAAATCATGGCACCCATTGGGCCAAATGAATATCTTATTCACAGTTTTTAAGCGGCTCGAGATACTCGAGTGTAACGAAACTACTACGGGACACGCGCGTAAATGCGATTGTGCAAAAGTGTGATCTGTGATGTCATGAATATTAAATGGTATTTCCGATATGATTGAATTTGTTGTGTAAACCGAATCGGTTTTAAAAACGAGTAAATTTCCTTTGGTTTTCAACAAAACACTCGGCTTGGCAACATTCGAAGTCGAGTTCGAGTAAAAGACTTTTGCTCGGCGTCGTTTCTTGGAAGAAACGTATGGTTTGCATTTACAGAGTTGCCAAACAAACTGTCAAAACAAATTTTATTAATAGTGGAAAGCTACAAAAACATTTAAAATAATTTAACCTGTAGATTTATAATTTCTCTTTGTCTTTCGTAATTTTAATATTCAACTACAAATTCCACAAATTTTTACTTTTAAATACAAAAAGATTTGATTTATATGTGTGTGACCCTGCCTAAGAAAATCCACCTACTGCATCAAAAGAGTTTCCGAGTAAAACGCAATTTAAGTTGGCCACTCTGTGTTGCATTTTCATACGGGTCGCGTCCCCTCATTCCATTGGGTTTTCACTGTTCTATGTAAATGCATTTGACTACTTGCGAGCGGATTCATATCAAAATTGAAGCTTTTTTTCCATATAAGTTCAAAAAAGTCAGTTCAAGAAATTTGACACACTAGGTGGGTTCTCGTATGCGGGGTCACACATCTATATATATCCTATTTAAAGCATCAGTTTCACCAAATTGAAGAGTAATCAATTATTTTTGAACATATTCGTTAAGTTCGTAAAGCTGCATCGTGAAAACAGTTCAGTCCGGTAGCACAGCACAATGTCACGGTGCCGGGTTCCAAAGAACTAATTAATCAGTCATTTTGCTGGTACGTACCGCTTGGGAATATCAGCCATGCTGGACCGGATCAACAAATTTTTATGCTCTATAATGCAGGAAAAGTGACGAGTGAAAAAAGCATGAGAAAAACGAAAATTGTTTGCCGACCTGTGTCATTGGATCGCTGAGTTTCCATTGTATTTCATGTTTGTAGCAACTCTCTCTCTCTCTCTCTCTCTTGGCTCTCTCCTCTCATTACAGTCTGTCTGCGCGTTAGTATCTGCTTAAGCTCCGCTTACAATTGAAGTTCTCCAAGAGCTTTCGTTTTGTTTTGTTATTTATTAATGTTGAAAGTTCATATGGAATTATCAATACGTAGAAATCAAAACAAATAATTTGTTTGTTTGTTTGTTTGTTGTGCGGGCACCGAGTTGCTCTGACAGCGCCGCGTAATTAACACTATTAAGCTCTTGACCTCATAGAAATCAAAACATGACAAAAATACTGATAATTTGCTGTGACTTGAGCTTCCATCAATCACATTCGTTTATTTAGTTTTATTTCAACAGTCGAGTCAGTCACAGCTCAAGTTGCGATTGAAAAAGATTTACAAATAATTTTTGATAACAAAGAAGAAAAAAACAGAAAAGGAAATGAAATTAGTTTTGAGTTGGTTGTCGGCTCTGGCTGTGTGTCAGCTGACACGGGCTGTTGGTCCGAATTTGGTCTGCTTTTTAGATGCTGCCAGCGTCGATAGAGAGGGTGAGTGTGACTCAGGCAAACTGTTTTCTTAATTATTAAAATTTTTGCTCCGCTCTGTTTTGAAGGTCTGGGAAAGTTTCACACATCAGAGCTGGAAATTGCTTTACAATTTTGCACCCACTTGATCTACGGTTATGCCGGCATAAACTCTGAAACCTTCCAGCTGAAAAGCTTGAATACCCAACGTGACTTACAGAAACGTCTTTTTGCCGCTATCACTGATTTTAAGGAAAAATTCCCCCACATTAAGTTCATATTGAGTGTGGGTGGTGATAAAGACTTTGAGAGTCCTGAAAAATATGTGCAGCTCCTGGAGGGCGGCGCTGACAAACATCGCATATTTGCTGAATCTGCACGTGATCTTTTGCGCAGCTATAACTTCGATGGTTTGGATTTGGCCTTCCAACTGCCACGTAATAAGGCACGCAAGGTTCATTCTGGTGCTGGCCAGGCCTGGAAATCTTTCAAGAAACTCTTCACGGGCGACTTTGTAGTGGACGAAAAGGCTGACGAGCACAAAGAGCAGTTCACCAGTTTGGTGGGCGTCTTGAAATCCGTTTTCAGTCCCAATAACTTTATGATTTCTCTAACTGTATTGCCAAATGTTAACTCTACTTGTAAGTTACCTGTTAAAGGGCTCGAAGGAAAACAGCAGCAAAAAATATTCATTCTAATATTCAATATGTAAAAACCAAACTGGACCGCTTTCCCTGCATAAGTGCTACTTGGCGATTGCTGTTTTTCTTTGCCCGCCAATTAAAGTTCTTTGTTACTTTCCGCTAAACTAACAACTTTTGTAGGGTATTTCAACGCTCCTGCCTTGTCGAACAACTTGGATTTCGTTAATCTGGCGGCCTTTGATTTCACCACGCCCGATCGCAATCCGGAGGAAGCTGACTACACCGCACCGCTCTATGCGGCGCCATTGGAGGGCAACCGGCAACCCCACTACAATGTTGATTACCAAGTTGATCACTGGATAGGCCAGCGGTTTCCTCATAGCAAAGTCAACGTTGGCATTGCCAGCTATGGACGTGCTTGGAAAACATCATCCGACTCCAACGTTAATGGTTTCCCCATCGTATCCGATGCAAAAGGTGCCGCTGAGCCTGGCCCTCAAACGAAACAAGCCGGTCTACTTAACTGGGCCGAGGTTTGTCTAAAGCTACCCAACCCATCGAATGTTGGGCGTTCTAGTGCCGAAACTCCGTTGCGTCGCGTTGCTGATCCCACCAAAAAGTATGGCACCTACGCCTACCGTCCAGCCGATGAGAATGGCGATCACGGCATGTGGGTGAGCTACGAAGATCCCGACACCGCTTCGAATAAAGCCACTTATGTCAGAACTCGTGGTTTGGGTGGTGTGGCGTTCTTCGACTTGAGTTTGGACGACTTCAATGGCCAGTGCACTGGCGATAAGTTTCCCATGCTTAGAGCAATCAAATACAGGTTACTTTGAAAGTTCAATTAATTTTCACGCTTTCTTTGATACACATACACCCACACACATACACACACACACACACACACACACACGCATATATACAAGTACAGACTTAACTTTGTGTGCAATTGTTTCTTCTGTAATCAAATTTATATTGTATGACAAAAAATAAAGTTAAAATCATATAAAATAAAATCCCTGAAATATTGAATTCAGTACGAAAATTAAAATTGGATATTCCAAGAAAAAGCTGCAAGCGAAAACCTTCAAATTAAAAGTATTAGTATTAATATTTGATCCACTCGGGGCAGACTAGTATTTGCCGCATAGACGGTCTTTGGCCAGACACAAGGAATATTTCTTATTGGGGCCAGGATTTTTTTTTCTATAGCGTATTTTGAACGCTCACTTTCTATTCCCAAAAAAAAAAATACTTCTCACGGTGTAACTTCATTTCATCACAGTGTTTGGCTAAAGTTTAGCTGTTTTGTTCCCCCATCAAGTCGCTATGAAGCATTACCTGCAGTTCTTAGACGATTGTTCATTCTGTTAGAGGTGTACCCCAGATATGGAAGACGAGTACAAGAAGGAATCAGTTCACCGACTGCTGGGATATTGTGTGCACAACACAGGCCAGGTGAAGGGCTGTGGTGAAAGCGTAATGCCGGTCTGACAATTCTGGCTAATGCACGCGCTAATGGTCGCGTTTTCAGGAACCCATTATTTTTACGGGCTTTTGAAAGCTTCAGTCACAGTAGTCGCGGAACGACTGTCATCTACGATCGCGGTAATAATTATTTTGATGGTTGGATAAAGAATCGAACTTATTCTGTTCGCTCCACTATCAAGGTCGGAGGAACTAAAAGTCACTAAAGACATTTAACTATCAAGAGTTTAGGAAGAAAAAAATTTGCCGCGCATTTTTGGTTTCTTATCTCGTCGTTTTCTTTCCCATAGAAGTCAAATGTTTGGCTTGATAACGAAAGAGAGAAATGGGGGAAATTAGTAGCGGCAACGCAGAGCACCTGTATTCTCTGAAAGCTCACAATTTCACTATTCATTTTTACTTTAAAGAATTTATGCAAATGGCAAAAAACAATCGCCGATAAGAAATCTCGCCAATTTGCGAACCAGACTTGAAGGAGAGATGTTTCGAATAGTCAGTAGTAGATATTTGCCACAAGCGAGAGTAACACAACGTCTTGCAATTAATCAGCTTAAAAGTATCAAGGTGGCGCAATGAATTTACTTCTTAGTCTAAGTGTTCTGGGGTTGAGTCATTTGGCAAACGCTTTAGGGCCAAACTCGGTGTGTTTTTACGACGCCACTGCTGTGGAAAGGGAAGGTAATCAAACAAAATTGTTCACATTTCTTGAACTTGTAAACTTTTTACTTTGATATTTTAGGTTTGGCAAAATTCTCTTTGACAGACTTAGAGACCGCGCTGGACTATTGCACGCATTTGGTGTACGGTTATGTGGGTCTTGAGCCGGAAACCTTTCGCTTAACGTCTCTTAACGCCCAACGTGATATTAAAAATAGACACTTTCTCAAAGTGACCGAGTTGAAGGAAAAGTTTCCTTATGTCAAATTTTTATTAAGTGTTGGCGGCGACAAAGACTTTGGCGATGCTGACAAGTATATACAGCTGTTGGAAGGGGGCCAGGAGAAGCAGCAGAATTTCATTGACTCGGCTAACTATTTGGTACGCAGTCTAAACTTCGATGGCTTAGATTTGGCCTTTCAGCTGCCGCGCAACAAGCCACGCAAGGTGCACTCGGCTGCCGGGTTGGCTTGGAAATCAGCGAAAAAGCTTTTTTCCGGCGATTTTGTAGTCGACACAAATGCTGAGCAGCATAAGCAGCAGCTTATGGACTTGGTAACAAAACTGAAAAAATCCTTTACCGACAACGATTTGCTCCTCAGTCTGACCGTTTTGCCGAATGTCAATTCATCTTGTAAGTCAAAGTTCTAATTTGTGCCTGGATAATTTTGGCTGTTCACGTTGCATTTGAAAAAAGAATTCAATTGTTCCAGCGAACACAAATAGGTTTTTTTCTGCCCGCCACTTCGAGTCCAACTCGCAGTGTTAGATGTGCCCAGTTGTGCTCTGCACTCCCTATGACGGAGGCGAAGTTTGGAGCGAGAGAAGGCCTGAACAAATAAAAGCCAATTTTAGACAAAAGATGTAACTTTAATAATAAGAGAGTCAAATTTCGGAACTCCCTTCAGAAGCCGCTTTGATTTAGTCGGAAAACCTAATCCAATGACGTGAAATTTATTGTATTTATTTCAACTATGAAAATTCCAAGTCATTTTTATTTTAGTTTTATGTTAAACATTTTTTATTGATTTTGTACTCGTTTTGCTTATTTTACAGGGTATTTTAATGTGCCCGCCCTAATAAATCAAGTTGACTTTGTAAACTTGGCAGCATTCGATTTCACCACCCCGGAACGTAATCCCCACGAGGCGGACTATACGGCCCCTTTATATGCCCCCGCCTTGGAAGGCAATCGTCTGCCACACTACAATATCGAGTACCAAATAGCGCATTGGACTTCGCAGCGTTTTCCGAAAAGCAAAATCAATTTGGGCATTGCTGCTTACGGACGAGCTTGGAAAATGACACCAGAGTCCAAGAACGAGGGTTTCCCCATTATATCTTCAACGGAGGGACCTGCGGATGCCGGTGCCCAATTAAAAAAATCTGGTCTTTTAAGTTATCCAGAAATTTGCTTGAGGTTACAGCCAAAATCTGAGCATACATTGCGCCGTTTCGCCGATCCCACCAAAAAATTCGGCACATACGCATTCAGAGAAGCTGAAGTCAAAGGAAAATATGGTGTCTGGGTCAGCTACGATGATGCCGATATGGCCGGCACGAAGGCGGCCTATACTGCTGCCAAAGGGTTGGGTGGCGTGGCGTTGTTCGACTTAACATTGGATGATTTTCGCGGTCAGTGCACCGGTGAAACATTTCACCTGCTGAAAACTATAAAGTATAGATTGTAAAATGCGCGTCTCACACACATAAAATAAATATATTCACGATATTTTACGCAGACCAAAACACCCTCGTTGCACAAATCTGTTTTGCTTTTACCAGCCGTTCATTGCAGATGTTCGGGAACATTCAGTCAAATTATTTGCTAATCCAATGAAAAATAAAACAGAATTTTAAGATTTTTTAGAGCAACAGTTTTCAGTTTTCAGTTTTGCGGGGTTCAATGGAAGTTTTCTTTGATTCATCGAAATTCCTTGATAGAATTAATTCGGAAAAGTGTATTTTTTCAGCGAGGCAACAAACCTTGAGTACTGAAATGCTCGTTGTTTGTGTAAAATGTTGGATCGCACCAAAATTGCTTCAAACAGTTGATACTGTGATCACATATTTGTTGTACATCTGCGAACAACTTCCACCTGGCACGTCTTTCTCTGGGTGAAAAATTGTATGGCCTATAGCCACTATCGGCGTTTCTGCGAGATCGGTAGGGCCATTACTGCTCGTAAGGACACTTGAAACGGCAACTGATCAGTCTCCTTGGAAATGGCTTAAATGGTTTTTCTATATAAATAAATTAAAGTGCAATTCAGTTCCACTGTCAAGCACCGTTTGTCCGTCACACCAATTCAAACACTCTTTTTCTCAGAACGAGACCGCCGCGGAAGCAGCATGATTGAACATCTCTATTTCACTGACACTGAGTGTCACCGAGGCGTGAACGCCGTGTCCTAGTATTTGTTGTTCCAGCTTAAAATCATGTTTTCCTTCTGCGACCAAAGGCAGACTCTTTCCTAATAAATATTTTATTTACTGATTAAAATACACAAACATTTCAAATCGCCGTTTCTGACCAATAAAGATTAAATTGATAATTTACACATTAATTTTAAAAGCTCCGAAAACGAAAACAATTATCAGCCGTTCAGTTCATTTGGGAAAGACACGCCGCGAATACCTTTCAGATGAAATTTTATTTAATATTTTGTTCCGCAATCACAATTTGCCAACTAACACGACCCGTAAGTCACAACATTGTATGTTACTATGACGTCTCGAGCACAGATCGAAAAGGTACTTTTGCAATTATGTATTGCGCTGGCAAGTGTGTGTGTGTGTGTAAATAAAATTAAAAAGAAAATAAACTTCTTCCAGGTATTGGCCAATTCACTTTAGCAGATTTGGAAAACTCTCTGGAATTCTGCACTCATGTTGTTTACGGATACGCCAGCTTTAGTTCCGTGACCTTTCAGTTAAGCAGCCTGAATGTGGAACACTTCAAAGAAGTGACATCTTTAAAGGCGAAATTTCCGCGTGTAAAATTCCTTTTAAGTCTGGGTGGTGGCAGCTACACGGATTTGAATATGTCCAATAAATATTTAAAACTTTTGGAAGCCGATCCAGAAATTCAAAATAATATCATAGATTCTGCTCTATATTTATTACGCAGCAACAAATTTGATGGTTTGGACTTAGCGTTTCAGTTTCCCAGGAGCGCTCAAAGTGGCCGGTCGGTAGCGACAGCTCCCTGGAAATCTTTAAGAAAACTATTTTCAAAAAAATTAGACGAAACTGACTTCAGGGAAAAGGATCATAAGTTGCTTTTCTCCAGTTTGGTAGAAAAGCTAAGGAGTGCTTTCAGGCCACACCATCTTATGCTGACCCTAACCGTTTTGCCCAATATAAATGCCTCCTGTAGGTCTCTAAAACAAGTTTAGTTGAAGAGTTGGTATTGAAAACATTTATCATTTCAGTGTATTTCAATGGCTCGGCCTTAATAAAGAACCTGGATTTTATTAGCTTGCAAACCTTTGATTTCACCACACCAGAAATAAGTCCCGGGGAAGCCTGCTACACCGCGCCCTTGTACAGCCTATCCCAGCAGGGCGGCACTAACCGGAAACAAACAGTAGATTATCAAGTGAATTATTGGCTTGCCCAACACATTCCTTCAAATAAATTGCACGTGGGTATTGCCGCATATGGACGGGCCTGGTCACTAACCAAAGACTCCAACCAAGACGGCTTTCCCAAAGTAACTGCCGCAGGCGGCCCTGCCCCGGCCAGCTACGTGACAAAACTTCCCGGCGTAATTACGTGGCCTGAAATCTGTCCCATGCTGTTGAATGCCTTCAATGCAAACAAGACTGGCGCTCAAAGAGCCCTCATAAGTGTCTTAGATCCTCATAACGACTTTGTTACATACGCTTTTCGGCCAGCCGATGCCAACGGCGAGCACGGCATGTGGATTAGTTATGATGATCCTAGAATAGCGGCCATTAAAGCTGGATATGTTAGAAGCCGTCGTTTGGGCGGAGTTGCTCTTTTCGATATAAGTCTGGACGATTTCCATGGCATTTGTAATGGTGACACCTTTCCCATGTTAAGATATATCAAATACACCTTCTGGTAGATCAAATAGAGAAATGGAAAACTTCTCTAATATCTGGAAATAAAAACTAAAAACTTGTGCAACTTGTTACTGATTTTCTAATCAATTTGGTAATTGTGCCACGAAGTCGACCATTAATCTTCTCGAGTACTGAAAACAACAATTTATTTTTACACTTTCTGCTAATACTTGTCCAAAACTCAAATAATATGTGCAAGTGGCATAGTGTGAATGTGTGAAGTCCACACATATTACACATATGTACTTGCTTTTAAATCTTTCAAAACGATAATCAAAATTCTCAAGTCGACTGTTCCGCCGCCAATGGCATGTCGTCGTTTTCGGCATTTCTCTTTCTCATAGAAAAATACATTTTGTTTTAGAAGTTTTTTTTTATGTTATTTATTTCATTTACTTCCTTTATAGAAATGAAATACTTTAAGTGCTGAATACTTTCCAGAGCCGGCACGTTTTCCATCTACATAAAACCGCCTCCGCCGGCGCCAGTCAACGATTACTAAAGGCATGTTGACTCTGAACATCTGTTTGTTTTACATTCGCCATGTCATTTTATTTCAGGTGTGATGGTGTGAACTCAAAATGTAATTTTAAGTCAGATTTTTTGACAGTCGCATGTGATGGAAGTTTGAATACTTGTATAATAGTGTGAATCGCCCTTTACAGCCAATTATCGCACAACTTAGAGACGCGGGGGATTATGAAAAGGCAGAGAATAAATAAGAAATGAGTTTCTGAGAAAGAACAATAATTTCAAAAGAAATTGCATTTTTTGCCTTCAAGTTCACTAAAATTTACCCAAAACTTGACTGTCTCGATAGATGAGCTGGTAGAGTGTTCGACCAATAGGCCAGAGGTCGTGGGTTCGACTCTGGTGAAAGAAAACTACAATAGCCAAAATTCTTTACATTCAACTAAACAATAACAGCAAACAAAAAATACACACACACAATACACAAGCACTCAATCACCCAACAAACAAATCCATATTATTACAAGATAGAAGGTATCCACACTGGACACTGAACAGTCAGAACATCATCAGCTAAATTCTGACATTGTCACCTCTGCAGAATAAAATAAAAACTGCGAAAAATTGCTCCAGTCGTAGTAACATTATGGCCGTGAACGCCCCCGAAGACATACGGAACTGAATTGAATTTTAATATCAAGTCATGTTAAGTGAACGTTACCTTAACAGGACTTCTAGTGAGAAGTTGCAATAACTCCTTGTGGAATGATATTAAATTTAATATTCTTAAGCAGCAACTGCCCATTAAGTCGTTAATCTAAAATCTAGTTGATTTTCATGGCCTTTTTCTAGGTTTAAGGGCATTTCTGGAAAAAGATTCCAACTTCGACTGAATATAGCCAGTCCAAAGTGTCTAAACTGCTTCTATAAATTTTGCATTAAAAATTACATATTCCGTTTTTCAAAACGTCTTGCAAATGAGATGGATGAGTGAGTATTAAGGGAAATTCTCATTATTGAAATCGTTAGATCTGATCTTTTGCTCAACTGACTTGACAAATATCTGGGTGTTGTAGCCGCTTGTACGCCTGACAATAAGGCCAATACAATTTAAGAAATAATTAAACTCAAGCCAAGTTGTCACTGAGACATGTTGGCCAAAGGTGCGTTGCCCAAAGCGTTTCTTCACCACACGATTAGTTCCTTCTTAGGACTACACGTACTTGAAATACCCCCAGAAACAAAAAACAAAACAACATTTGCTTAATCACAACAAACAATACCAACAGCAATATCATCGATTGCAACAACAATGGCATGCAATCAGCAACACTTCATCTGTTTGAATGAACATTTAAGTTGCAGCAACTGGACACAAGAAACAAGCGAAACGGCTGAACGACATAATGAGCCTTTAAACAGCTAAAAACAAACAATAACAACTTATTTAAAAATATAAATTGTTTCTTTTAGTTTATTTCGTTTTCGTTTTTGTTTTTTTTTGTTGTGTTTTTTTTTTTGTTCAATTCCACTTTTCAGCTTCTAAAGAAGGCAAATAAATGCGATAAAAAGCATTTAAGTGAAGTCGTGTACGGTGGCGCACATATTTGTCATCACATGTTTTGTAAGTCTGGCTAAATGTTGTTGTTGGTGTTGTTGTTGTGGTTGTCTCCTTACTTAAACAGGTAGACACAATAATGGGCCCAAAGTAAGATGCAAGACTAGTCACAGATCTGAGTTGTTTTATTATCGTAATTGGTAACTGGCAATAACATATTATCAGGAATTGTAACTTTCGCAAATCAATTACCAGTTGCTCGTAATTGATACTTAATTAATGTAATTGAGATCGAGTATTTCTGTTACAAGTGCAAAATTTTGGTCTATTTTTATAATATTTACTCGATCACTGAACTATTGCACGAAAAGGGAGACACATCTCAGCAAAAAGAGGTGAAAACATTGACTTAAAAGTGAGCCCAGTTCTCATGCGGATTATTATTACTATGGACGAGCCCAATATCGAGATGTGGGAACATAGAGATCTGCTCATCTCTCGTTGATGTTAAAGTCGTCACAACATTCCACAAGCCAAGAAGAATTCCCATATCATTATAAAAAAAAACCGGCCTAATAGCGCTCAGATGTTCGTTGTGCCCTCAGTAGGGAAAATGGCTGACTACGCCAGATTTATGGATGATGACAGCTCTTCAATCGCACACCATCGCACTGGGGCGAATAACATTTCGCGGTTGATGCGTTTCTCCTTTTTGTGCGCATTCGCTGCTATTCTTTAAGTGAAATATGCAAAACCTTTAACATGAATTTGAATTTTTTCCGCTCTTATTTGGACATCACGGCGCTGGCTGAAGTAACGCAAATCTCAGTACCAAATCCTGGCTGTGTGTGACTCATGCTAAAAATTGGTAGGAATCGTAAAAATGATCTTTAGCATCGATGAAAATGCAGTTTTTGGTGTTTTTGGTTTTTTTGTTTCGTTGTTTTGTTTGTTTGTGTTTTGTTCACAATCCAAAATAAATATCCTTTAAGTACTTCTTAATGTTATTGTTCGATAGTCAAAGAACTCCTGTGCCACAAACACAAACACCAACACCAACAGCAGCGACAACGATTGCCAGCGACAGAAAGGCACAAAAAAGTCTTGCATGCAACACAACAATTTTTATGTTAAACTTAATGAGATGATCTTTGAAAATGCATCCCATACGAAAACGAAAACGACATCGAACACAATTGTTCATGTGAGTTTGTGCTGTCGGGCGATTTAACGACAACAAACTGTTCGCTTCCAGAGCTTTCAACGCTCTCCATTATTGCAACACTGTTTTGGCCAGCACACTCGCATCCCAGGCCTGCACATGCCCACAAACATGTGCTCGTACACTCGAATGTATGCAGCGGCCAATCTCAGATATTTGTCTGGTCAGAAAAGGCTTATTATGTCAGATACGAATATTTGTACAACTATTGTTGTTGCCAGTATGAGCATAAGCAGCCGGTTGTTGATGTTGTTGTTGTTATTGTAGTTTACATGATGGTATTATAGCTTGTTTTATATCTTTAGACAATTATTGTATTTTTTCTTGTCTTCATTTATAGCGCCAGTGTCTCACTGTGAGTGAGAATCCTTTGAGATCTGTTAAAAAAAATTTAGAAACCCAAAAAAACTTGATCGTTAAAACTGACAATAATGTGCTACATCTTGTTTACAGCATGTTTTCCAATTCTGCAGTTAACTAAAATTTTTATGCGCGTATGTGTTGTTGTTGGCATTTCGCGGGCAGTGTTGCCACAGCACAAAGTGGTCGCAGCAAATCCGGCTCAGCACAGCGACTTGAGCTGGATTTACATACAGGACAATACATTGAAAACAGTTTCATTTATATCGGGAACACTGTGCAAACCTTGTGGGCATCTAAATGAAATAAATAATAATAAATATATCTGTACATGTAATACTGTTATATCTTAAATATGGAATACAACACTGTGCAAATGGCTGCCATCACTTTGCTGAATCGGGCGCATCGCATTGACTGTGTTATCAGGGATTGTGAAGGCTGCTGTAGCCCACACGTGAAGAACTGAGTCCTGTAATAAAAAATTAAGCGATCTCAGTGTCACATCCGTGCCCCCAGGAGATGATCGTGCTCACAAAACGCTAGTGTAGAATTTGCCAGATGCCACCTGGTGGCAGGATTTATTCTTTCGGGGAGCATATCTGATGTCTATGGTGATTTAACGGATCAACAAATTGCGGGCTGCAAAAGTCCAGACCTCAAGTTGTGGCAAATCGCCGTCGAGCAACTACTGCTTCATTATTTGGGCAAGCTGTGGACCCAATTTTATCCATCACACTGCGAAAACTACTCTCGGGTATATCGTTCGTATCCATCCATGACGATTTACAAGGCGTAAAACTCGCGGTATAAATGACAGCCAATTCAACGGATGTGGCTGCATTGAAATCTCTTATTGGGCATTAATTGAACGCAATACCAATCGTATGGCAATTGAATCGACGACTGGCAGCCCTTTTAGCGTAGACACATGCGCGCACATATTCGCTTTCACGTACTGCGAGCAGTTTCGCAAGTTCAGGCAATTTAATTGCTTATGAATTTCGAACAAACACACGGGAAAAATTGCATCTCACTTTTGTATTTTGTGGGCCTAATGACATACTTGGGATTCCATTGTGGCTCAAAGCACAAACTTAAGGTCAGGCACACAAACAGACTTGCCAACTGAAGCTTTAGGCGAAGGAAAAGCAAAACTTATAGAGTCGAACTTAATAAGATCATGCAAAGTTAATGCAGATATTTCAAGCATATCTGATGGGAAATCAGCAGCCAGATTCATTTGTTTTTGTAAAGTTTTCGGCAGAAAAGGAACAACAACACGAAGTTTAAGGAATATCAGGGATTAATTTGTTTAAAAATGTTTCCAAATCAGAACTCTAAAAACTTTTATCAGATGAAAAGGGCAAAAGATTGAGATCGTTGAGGTGCGTGACATTTTAAAATTAACTGATCAGTTTAAATGAGAACAATTTCAGCAGACGGAGTAAGAATTGTTTATTTCTGCTCATCGTGTAAGAACTGTTTGCGGACAGATTAGCAAACATTTTCTTAGAAAATATAATCCAGGGATGGAAACAGATAATTTTTTAGTGGCAAAAAATTCGTACTCTGATTGTCTGATAATCTGTATTAGTTGCCAACTTTCTTAGCAATTTTGCAACTTTATACCCGGCAAGTCTATTCACCAGTTTACTTGCCACTAAATAATATCCAAGATCTACTACATTTCCTATAAAAAACGGAATCAGACAACTAGTGTATAAGTCATAATAGGGAGACCGGTTGGCCCCGTCTTAAAGAAAACTAAAACCCTAAACCGCTGTCGAAAACTGTCAATGTTAATACATCGAAACCCGCACCCAACTGCAAGCTCTCCGTTTAGATGCAAAATCCTTCCGGGTTCAGAAAAGCCAAAGAATATACGAAAACAATAAAAAAGCACAAGAATTGATGAGCTCTTGTTTTTGGGAAGAAAAGCGAACGAGATGAAAAAGCCTTGAGTTCTATTTCCTATAAAACTGTCTCACAATTACATGTTCTTTGCTTTTCCTCTTCTTAGTTTCGACTGATCATTATAAAATTAACAAAAAAACAAACATTTTTCTTAAGTTAATAACTCAATCGTTGAAATTATCTTGGCTTGGTGACACTTTTCTGCATTTACAGTATGAGCTCTCTTCGCCGGCACGTACGTTACGTTGCGTCCAATTTAAAAATATTGATTGCAATTTCTGGGCAACTTAGGGTTGCCGTATTCGAAAAAAGATACTGTTCAGCAGTTGTCGAATCTGGCCACTTACGGGCCTCGATTGCTAATCACTTTCGAGCAGAAAGTAGATGAAATTAAAAATTGCTTTCGTATCTGAAAACACGAAAGCAAAGTGAGAAACCCAGTTTTTGCTGACTTCTAGTCGCAATTTATTTGAACTCAATTTTCTCCCAATAATGAATGTTGTCCACAAATCTCAAGGGTCAAATTTAAAGACAGACATAAAGTGTTTAAAATCGTCGAACGCCCCTCCGTAACTGGGAGCTGACAGATCTTGCGTTTCGTCAATGTTTAGCCACGACAAGGTTCAGAGTCTGCTAAGCAGGACCAGGTCATGATCACACTAAAACAGGCGCATAGAGTGGAACCTTACCCGAATAGAATATTAAATGTAATGATGCTGTCCCTTCATGCGGATTGAGGGAAACAAATTGAATAGTTGACAGCCGATTCGACAGATGTATAGAGCTTCAACAAAACGGCTGCTGTTGCCTGTCAAATTTCAAGAACTCCTTTTAGAGGATAAAAAATCAAATAGAAAAACACACACAAACCGCAGTGATTCGAACGGAAATAACGCAGTGTCTGAGGTCAATATTTCATATAAATCCATCCCACCGCGGGGGCACTTTTATGATCAGTTTTCTTAATAATCAGCTGTGGCCGTCATGCCCACCTGTAAAATTAGTTCACTTTTGATTCAAACTGCTTCGACGTTATTAATCAGTCTTGTTTTTCTGATTTGAGTATTTGAAGAATAGAATTTTTTGTTAAATATTTCGTTGCCGTTCGCGACCATCAAGCTTTTACTGTAGCATATTCTGTGCAGTTTCAACTCTTGACTTCAGCTACGCCTTAAAGCCAACCCAGGCATCAATTAATTAAGCTAAACGCAAATTAATTCAATTTGTGCCACAAAGTTGTTCAAAAGCCACGACAAACGAAACGGACTCAAGTTCTGCCAGTGCAGATCTGAACTGGGTTTGGGAATTTCGGCTGGTTGTTTCTGAAAAGCGTAAATAATTTCACAGCAAGAGTAGAAGCGAAAAAGAAACCAACTACTGGATTGTTGGTTTTTTCTTTTTCTCTTTTTTTTTCTTACACTAATTGTCCGTGGTTGAATTATTGGCGCCCACGGACAAACTTATTTCAACTGCTGGCTTTTGTCTTGTGAACAAATTACAAAATATTTAGCAACTTTAAGTCTTTGCAGTCGGCTACTTTAATTGAAATTGAGCTTTTCAAGTTTGTGAATTGTGGCCGCTGTTCAGTCTTCACAAAAAAGTTATAGATTTCTTTTTGATCACATTCATTGAAGTGTGTTTGATTCCCTTCACCCATTTTGTAGCCTTTTTTTAAGTTTTTCAGATTTCTATAATTGACGCTTCGAGCTTTTCTTCACAGCTTTCTGTACATACATCTATTGTACTATATTATGCTCAACAGTTTGTACAAATGTTTGTATTGCCGGCTCATGACAGTCATTAGTTGTAACTAGATTTCGCCTGCTGCTGTATTTGAGAGGCGTTGAGATCAGCGTCGTTTTCCAGCGCAATCGCAGGAGAACGCAGCCTCGCCTGGGAAGAACCCATTTCAGAACCTCAAACCCACTTCAGAACGCTTTCAATTTCCGCACACAATTGTTGTTGTTGCTGTCGACTATTCCCAAACCTTTAATTTTACGTTTCCACTTAATGTTTCTACATGTTGTCTGTGTCGCTTCAGACTTTGCTGACATGCCACCGGGCTTAGCTTTTTTCATTGAGCCGAGTTGTTAGAGTTTTTATTCGTTGGGCGCAAAACTTAAACACGAATTTAAATAGACACAAAAACTTAAAGCCAATCGACTGACTGGCCGGCCGTCTAAATTGTTAATTAAGTTATTTATTTTTTCGTTTGCATTCACTTTGATTGTAGTTCTTTTGCTGTTGTGTGTTGAAGTGCGGCGAACACCCTTCTGGGGTACCTGTTGTAATCTTGAATGCGATCGGAGCTGAAAATTGAGTTCGTTTCACAGGCGTCGAGAAAAGATGCTGGCCCCCCGTAGCTGAACATGCGTTTTTATTTACGAGATCTGTTCAGAAAAAACAATGAATTTAAATTTTTCTCCAAAATTTTTTAATTATTTCATCATGAATTTTACCTCGCAGATAAAAAATGATTGTGCCACCGTTTTTTCCCAACTTCGTAGCACTTCTGACGTGCACGTTTTGAGCCTTCTCAGCGCTTTAGATTTTATCGCAAAACGCCGTCTTATCATCGGTGTCTTCAGTTTTTTTTTTTGGAAAAATGGAACATCTCGTGCAGACGTTTGCTGCCGTACGCTTCATGATCAAAATTTCCGAAAAAATTGCATGGCATGGCCCAGCCAATAGAAATTTCTTTACTTTTCTGAACATTTTCATCTCGTGTTGATGTGTTGGGGCGTCCAAAACCAGAGCCGTCATTCACATCTGCTCGACCTTCCTCGAAAAGCTTGTATCACTTGTAAACATTTTTCTGACTCAGAGTGTAATCATTCCGTGCCAACGTTCACGCTTAAAGTGTTTTTGGGCCCTTAATTCCATTTTTTTTATAAAAAAACTTCGACAGCAAAACACTTGTATGCCTTTCGACAACAAGTTTAAAACGCTCAATAACAGCAACTGTGAACACGTGTTCACGGCAAGTGTCGTCGCATTTAATTAGCACGCGAAATTTTAAAATTAACCCTATTTTGTGAGCAGACCTCGTATTGCAACATAAACTTTAGATATTTTGAACAGTTTGTGGACTGTTTTCTGCTGCCTTTATTTACAAAATAGAACGTATTTCAGCAGTTTTGGAATCATCAAGACAGAAAACTCTATTTAGGCTCGTGAAGAATGTATGTATGTGAAAACGAAATTCCTGTCTCCCCCGGCAAGTTCGTTCTGCCTCCGCCGACACTATGGGAATATGGCCAGCGCTTTTGTAAACAATATTGAAATACATTTTAACACGTTATAAAACACTTTCACCACAACATTTGTTTTTTTTTCTTGTTTTGGCTAAACAAATTTGAACATCAATCTGAAAATACAAAATACCGCAACAGCCAAAAAATACATTAAAAGACTTTGAATATTACAAAAATGTGTCTACCAAGATTTCACAACTCATTTACATGGAGAATATAAAAATTACGTGGTTTTTTTTTTTTTTTTGTATTCAAATAAAGTTTTTGCCGAGTGCAGATCGACGAGGACGAGATGAGTAACGAAATTGTGTCATGTCGCTCATACTTTCTGCAATTAAAAGAAACATTTCGTTTTTGGCTCAAAGAATCGCAGTGTCAAATGTGAGCAGAGAAGGGGGGAAGGAGAATAACACCTGGAATGCCCGTGTTCCTGAAGATCTTGCTCTTAATAGACTTCAGTCTTAGTCCTTGACAGGATGCCCGTCGACTTGCCAACCGTGCTTGTGATGGTTTGAATGTATACAATGTCCAAAGACATGTGTTCTACACGCCCACTCCTTTATTTAACTTGTCCTCTTTTTCTTTGCAAAACATACCTGCAGGAGCAATAACGGCCGTCGAACTGTCGCCATTTGCAATTCTAAGTGTCAGTCAGTTTTATAACTAAATTGTGCAGCCTCGATGGATGAGTTGGTGGTTTGCTCGACCAATAGTCCTGTAGGTCCGATTGCTGCCAAGTACTTTCTATGTTTTTCTGCCGGCAATCAAAAACCTAAAACAGTTTTGTGTTATTTTCATCGGCACCAACAGACAAGGAAATATATGGAATTATTTCTTCATTAAGATTTACACCGACCTCAAACATTTTTTTACGATCGCAGAAATCAAAGCAACATAAAACTTGTTGCCTCAGCATTTGACTCGACTTTGTGGTCACGGGAACAAATGTTGAGCGGCAACACGCCACCCTCATACAGTCAGACCCCGATTCGTGCAATTATGGCATAAAGAAATAAGTCTTAAAGTAAATTAATCCTTGGTGTAGCCACCAGACGCGACAAGTTTAAACAAAATGTTAAATGTCTAAGATCCTCGTACGCACACATGATGTCTGCTACGATACACAACGTTGAGGTATTTACTCAGTTCACAGCGCTTTTCAAAGTCTACCACTAAATCGCTTGTATGAGTAGTTGATTTTCCCTTAATAATAATTTGGCCAAAAAATCGTAATTTTAACTAATAAGAATTGAGTTCAGGCAGTATTTATAAAGTGCGAAGCCCAGGTTTGACCTGACAAAAACCTGCCAATCCGACAACTGTCATTCTAAATTATCACTGTCGCTGTACTCCGGCCAGACTGCTGATAATTGGCTTGATTTTGTTATGCCGTTTTGTCAACCTTTCCGGGAAACAAGTTTTGACATGATGTATTGCCGCGGACAGGCGCCAAAGAGTTCATTATCAGAACGGAGATCAGAGACCGCCAGGGAACTGCGCTTAGAAAACATTAAGGTATTATTGTACATTTAGGTGCCCACCTTCACTGCAGTGTTCTAGATGTGAGAGACTTGGGCAAGGCCCTGTTTTCAGCGTTCAAAATATTTGCTTTGCAAAATATTCAAAATCGGTTATTGATCCAGAGAAATGATTCGGGGAATCGTTTGACTTTTTTAGTGCCATGATTTTTCTTTCGTTAATGTAAATTTTTTTTGGACGGTATTATTTTGATATTATTATACGTACAACAAAGCGATTTTCTTAATTCTCGGAAATCCTCTCCCCATTCATCAAAATGCGTCGCAGTCCACAATATAGACGTAATATTTGTTCAAGTGCTTTATGTACTACATTTTTTATATGTATGTATATAAAACTGGTTTTGTCATAACAGTTTAAGTCAAGATTTGTCAATTTTTGCGAGATATTTCAATGAAAAACTGCATTTAATAATGAATATTGTTGAACCAAAATTACAAAACAAATTCATAAATAATACGAAAAAGAATTTTGGCCAACAGAACAGATAATATTTCACTTTTTGCAATTTTAAGATTCGACTTAAACAAAATTCATACATTTCAAAATAACGTCCCACGACTGTTTTTTACAAGACAAATTTATTTGAAGCGCTTGTGAATTGAATAATTTCTTGTACTAAAAATTCAGGGCAAAACATTTTATTGAAGAAGAAAAATAAAGTAAAAAACATTAATAATAAAAATTGTTTATTACGCGTAATTTAAATGCAGTCTGTTCAATTGTTGTTGCATCAGATTTTATTGTCTTTTTTCCCCAATTTGTAGCGAAAAGAAATGGAAAGAAAATGCATTTGAACGATTATGCCCACCCAGCGTGGCTGATACAAGTTTGAAAGGTTGGGAGAGAGAGGGAGAGAGAGTGAGAGTGGAAGAAAGTGTCTATGAGACGAGGGTGGACTGAAAATGAAGTTTAATTTTTTAATCATCAGTCAGTCCGTCCCAAGAAAACACCATTCCTGCTTTCATTTTTCAAACTTTAACAAAGTGTCCTCGTAGAGAGAGTGAAAAGAGCATTTCAGGGAACAATTCGAATGTTCAAACGTTCTTGTTATTCCTTTTCTTTTTATTATTTTGTAATTGCGACACTAAAACACATTTTATAGAACTAAAATAAACCAATAAATTATTTGAACGAGTACAAACAATTTGTATCGCCGTCGCTGTTGCTGTCACCGTCGTCGGCGTCGACATCGACGTTGTCTGATGGACGAAGTATGAGAGGAAAACACTTTTAACGACTTTTCATTTATTATTTGTTTATTTTTGTTTTGTGTAAAAACATGATCTAATAGATCGTAAAAAGCATTTACTTTGTTGGTACAATATTAAAACACAATAGAAGGCCTGTTTTATTTGGCTTTATTTAGCCGGCCGAATAAAAATAATAAAAACAAAAGAAAAATATTTACCAAATGGCAGAACTTTTAGTCAAATATAAGTATTTTTGTTTGCAAACTCAACAACATGTTTTGCTTAATAAGTATTCATAAGATAAGTTGTTGTGTAAACAAATAGTCTGTTATGCCAGCAAATTTTCAGATCATGAAATTTTGTCTACATTTGTTTCTCTAATTGTTTCATGAAATTTATTTAAAAAAAAAAACTTATATTTTTCCTGAAAACTGCACGCACTAACTCGTACCTGGGCCGATCCCACAGTTAATAAATACAAGAACGCCCTACTCTTGACGGAAAACGTTTCATAATATGTGAAAGAATTTGGTGTTTGGATATTTTTTTACTCGATTTTTTGGCCAAAACTATGAGTGAAATAGATTAATTATTGTTGCAGAGCTGTTGTTGCGGCGCATTAAAATTAAAAAAACTAGAAAAAAAATTGTGAAAAATTTTTGTATGAAAGAGGAACATCTTCTAAATGAGCTAAAGTTGAGTTCTTCAAGTGATTTTCGCAATCGTAATCTGAGATCGAACAACGAACAACATCAGTACCGAGATTAAACGCAGAACAGCTGTTGCCAATCGCAATTCAAGAGGCAATTGAGTAATTGCCCGGTAACGCATTAAACCGGCTTCAAACTTTTGCTGCCTCGCAGTCGAAATCAAAATTGTTTTCATATTTTTCGCTACCTCATCTCTAACAGAATCAAAAAAACAAATTAGTAGTCAGTTTGAAGTGTGCCCCGGTTACTGTGTTTATATTCGTACAGTGCAACACTCCATATTGTCTTCCGTTTGCCCCTGGCAACACAGAGTTCACGATATTCTGGATTTGCCAAATTTCGTATCACAATTGGGCAAAAGGATAGAAGATTTGTTTCTACTCTTTCGGTTCAGACTAAAATCCAGATCAGAATTAGCAAAGCATCCATGGGACATACTCTAGGAACTGAACAGTGCGAGTCCTCCAGAATGCTGTGAACACAACGATAATTTCACCCTAAAACGTGGTATTAGATATACAGAACGAAGTCTGTGTGCGATAGAATTACAAAAGCCGGCCCTCACCCGCAAAAATATAATAACTGCTGCTAGACAACCCCGTAATACGTAACCACCTCGACGTAATGTAACCACCCTCGACGTTGGCACACGAATCTAAAAATAGTTGAAAGTTTGCAAAAATGTTCGGAACAAAAGTCAAATTAACTGATTTGAAGGGAAAAGGAGAAAACGGTCTGCATCAAAATGTACCCAAAATATAGCAATAAAATTATAAAGCTGGCAACGCTGCTGATTGCATTATGTCAGTCAGAGGTTTTGCACAACAGATTGACGCTATTTTGGCTGGTGAACGTGAGAGTGAACAAAACTCACGGTGCCCCTCAAATTCAATCAAAAAATCAATCCTTCAATTTGCGTTTTGCTTTTGCCCTAAATCAATTCATAAAATATTTGCAAAACAAACCGTTATTTCGTTTCTTGCATCCCAAAAAGCAATCACTAAGTCCGAGCAACCCTTTTAGCATTCGAAAGATTTCCATTCCCTTCTCAGGCAACAAACGAATCAATTTCTTGTTTTTTTTTTTTTTTATTATATGACAAATGTTGAATGTGTGAAAGTGATACATCATCGTGATTGGCTAATTTGACAGTTACGATATGAATAAATTTAAAACAGTCTCTACCTTGTGAATGGGTTTGGCTATTTTTTAGGAACTTCACAACGAACAGCATTAAATAAAATCCTTTTTGAAGCAGCTGAGATTATTATACCGTGATTTTGCAAAAACGAAAGTTGAGGGGGGAAGAAATTACAACAAAAACGGAATTGTAGAGAAATCGTCATAATTGAATGAAACAGTTGTTTGGAATTCAGCATAAAAAGCATAAGACAGCCCTGTCCCGGGGGGTGGTGGCCCCAGTGAAGGTACCGAGGAAAGAAATATTTGTGTAATCGCGTACAGATGCATCAAGGGTTTAGTTGGGCCGCTTTTTGCATGCATATAAATATGCCGTAATGAATGTATTATATGATAAGAGCAAAATAGGTATTTTCCACACGTACGACTTCAACATTAAGATGTCCAATAACATTTTTCGAGAAGTCTGTGAACTCATGCGATGTACACATTCAACATCAACCCAAAAAATAGATCAAAACTTTTAAAGAAGCGATCAAGAACTATAAATGTATTCATATTTCTTCCAGTGTAGATAATTAGACAATCACAGTTCTAGTATCCGTTGGCGTCATCGCAAGCTGTCATCGCCAAACGTCACTGTGACTACCTTCTTCCTAAATTCTTAATATCATCTCTAATGCATCCAACAATCATATCAAAATAGTCCCGTCAAGCGTTGTCCGGCTGTCAAAAATTGCCATGTAGGTACAGTAGTTTCCGGTCAATCGTTCCCCAGATAATTGATTTGAGCGTTTACATACTGCCAAAAAATTCAATTAATATATCCAGCGAAAACTGGTGGAAAAGTCACCGCTTAAATGAGGTCCGTTTAATTGCGATACCCACATCAAAATCACATACAAAAGTGAAGCATCATTTCCAAATTCCAAAAATTGTATCATAATTTGCACACCCCAATAAAAGCATTTGGCAACTTTCAAAATCTTGTGTTCTTATTTATTTTGTAATAAGTGTTCGTTTTATTGATTGCGCTGCTCAATTAAGGGAGTTTTCAATTGAGTCAATGGCTCAATTAAAAGACTATCGGGCAAAAGATTTTACCATTCACTTTTCGAAACTACATTGAGAGGAAATTACGGAACATGCAAATTATACGAAGCAAAAGACGTCGACACCAAATAATTGGGAACTTCAGTTTTGGCAACGCGGTAGAAAGTAAAGTTGGCTGTAAAGGTTTGCATTTTAGCCGTTTTCACTTCATAATTTTTTTATCTTAATTGTTACGTAGAGGATTTTGTTAGCGACAAATCTGATGTATGACAGACCAACAGGCCGTCGCAGCGCTCAAAGCTTCATCTAATACCTTAAATTAAAAGCTTCAGATGGTTGTGATGTTATTTTCAATCATTGTGAACTAGTTTTGCTTATTCCGAACAAAATCTCACATCACGTGTGTAAATACACAATTACACTAAGCGAAGGTACGAGTGAGCAGACAGACCGCTTTACAATAAAACAAATATTAAAGTCTACACAACTTCAGACTGACACTCAACAACTTTTATTGCGTGCCATGCCGAGATATGTTATTGAAGATACATCGATTCGAAACAATTGTCGAGGAGATGAAATAAAAGAATGATAAAAGGCGAAAAACGAAATATATGTAATTGATGTGCGTGCTGTAAGCTTGAACTGAAACTGCCGATGAAGAAGAGGTGGAGAAGGTGATGGAGATGGAGGAAGAGGAATTAATTTTGCCATTAAGCAAAAGAAGCCCCTCTAAATCACAACACTGCACTATGAGTCCGTCTATGCGTTCACTTGCGTATCCGAATCCTTTTCAATTTCACAAAATTAAATAATCAGTTCTCTATCGCCAGAGCATTAATTTGTTTTGATGTTGTACGCGTGCGCACGAATGTTTAAACGACAACCTGCTGTGCCGCTTTGTACTAAACGAGTTGAATACAATATCTCGTATTGTTTTCAATAGAAACACCACAGATTGAAAAGCGAATGCACCAACAACACCACAACATATGGCAATTTTTATAAAATTTATAGAATCATGTATGAATAGGTATGTATTTCGCAGAAACATATGTATGTATGTACGTACGAACAGAAAGCCAAACAACGAGACATATGTCTGTATGTACGTATGTATGTCTGGGCGAGTGCCACAGTAACAGCACACAAATACCCCGTGCAACACAATCAGTGCTGACGTAAATGTGATATATTGGCACGTAACAAAGTGGTTGGGAAAGATGATGACGGACGACACTACAAATGTTTTGTGTGATACGAAGTAATTCAACATGTGGGTCGCGTGAGGAAGTAAAATCGTGTGGAAAAGAAAAAACAAATCCGCTGGGAGTGATATTCCACTGCGAACCGGTTTTGTCAAATTTTCTAATTTCTTTCCATCCACATACTTACGTCCCTTCATATATGTATTTCAGTTGCCATAATACGATTTAGTTGAATTGGGCGATAATCTTCTTAGTTTTCTTCCACACTAAAGCTAAGACCACCCTAAAGGGGGGGGGGGGGCAATGTTCCAATTTTTTTTATCGCATTTCATGTGTTACTAGTGTGAACGGTCACAATTTCTTCAAGTGTGACATACACGCCGATCAAACGATTGATTTAGCACTCTTTTGCATAATGCAAATTTGCACCGATCAGAGTCGACTATCAGCGCCGCTACATGGTATGATTGGCAGGGTATTAAATGTATGTATGTAAATTGAGCAATAAGAGGTTTTAATTTATTTCATTTCATAGAAAAGTTATTCAGTAATAATGATCCAATACAAGAAGTAAAAAATACTAATTGATTTCAGTTAAACAACGTTTGATTTAAACACCTTCTTATCAAAAAATGTAATTTTCTTCTCTTCTTCCCTCTATCAACCGACGGACTAAATCACTTCTGCTGTTCTACCGCTTTCCATTTCATATTCTTAGCCGTTACTTAACACTAAGGCAACACCCATTCGCCTTCATCATCATCGCATCTACGGTTATGTATGTATTTGGTGTTGAGAAGACTACACAAGTACACGTTAAGCAAAAGTTTGCTGTTACAGCGATTTTACCATGCTTGGCCTGAAAACCTCTGCTATAAGTATTAACATATAAGAGCAGAAGTTAAGTTTCGGCCGATATGAACCCAAAAAGATTGTCACACTAATATAGTGTGCAGTGTTATCACGATTTTCATCGTGCCGTATCGTCTCTGTTTGTGCCGATAGTGGAAGCTCAGTTTCGCACAGCCTGAAATCTTCGGCGATTCGGTGAATGAAGAAGTCCGTAGTTCCGTCTTACTCCAATCGGCCGTTTGAGCCTCTTTAGATCAGAACGAAATTCGTCTTGCTTGCGACCGCTATTACGCGTTTTCAAGCGCTTGAAACGCATTAATATGCGGATTAGACACGCAAGTTGCAATTTTTAAAAATTATTGCTCGTATTCGTCAGCATCAATTTTTATAAAACACAAATTTGTCGCATGGAAATCGCCGATTTTATTTCATTGTCAGATCAATAGTAAAAGCAAACATGACGTGAAAACGGAAAAAAGTGTGAAAAACGGTGGGACAACGCCGACAAAACCCGCTAAGAATGTGCCAACAAATCAAGGCAGCTGACAAAAGCAAGACTCCAGCCGTGAGTTATTTGAACTTTTGTTTGTGCCTAAAAATAAAAACACCTGGTAGACTAACGAGCACAATGTAAATTAATTCCCAAAAAGATAGAGAATCCTGAAGTGATGAGTTCACGTCGCCACCAGTGCCGCCGCTGCACTCTTCATGATCTCAAGAAATTTATTCTTTTGCCATGTTTGAAATCGTTGTGCATTTTGACGGATGGCGTCAAGAATGGCCACGCAAAAGTCGTTAATTTAAATCCCTCAAACATTTTGTTGTTTTTAGTTTTTACCGCCACTGCATGTGGCATGTTGTACGTATTAAAGAATATGTTAATAATGGAACAAGTCAATGCCAGCTAAACGAACCAAATGGGGCACAAACTTGAATTTGCAACTTGTAGTACAAGTTCCGTTCGAATCATGAAGACTTAAAGTTTTAATTGCATTTTTTTACAATATTCCTTTCGTGAACTGCATTTTGAATTGTGTTTTTTCTTTTCCCGATTTTATGACAATTTTAATTGTCTTTAAAGTTGTTTGAATGTTGCGGTGTTCAATAGACAGATAAAAAAAGTGAAATAAATAGCGATACTTTTTTCTCACATTTTGTACGTTTCCAAATTAACAGAGAAGGATCATAAAATAAATAAAAGAACTTAGCAGAGACTCTGTCAATAGGGGCGTCCAGCCTTGGAAGTTGAGCCCGTCTAAGTGGCCGTGACTGGTTCAGTTTGATTTGTTATACTAGACCAGCAGAGATGGTTAATGCGTGGTTTTTATGGTCGCCATAATCATGCTACCGAGATGGCTATTCGCAGTGTGAGAAGAAAGAAACTTGAGTCCACTGTTTCTGGGCCTTAGAGTGTAAAATTTGGCTGATTTTACGTCGTACCTGAAGATAAAGGAGCGCGCACAACGGCGTTGGTTTGCTAAATCAGTTGGAAGCCGGCTTCGATTCTCATCGTAGCATCGTCTTCAGCGATTTGGCTCATAAAATTGAAGAGCAGACAACAGATCCATTGTATCCTCAAAAAATAAAAATTTATATACGGCGTAGACTTTTTATGCGACCACGTTGGCCTGGCCATCAGTGTTAATGTTCG